>CM060907.1:746139783-747474069 GCA_030737815.1 Allium fistulosum
CTCAAATCAACAAATAATTAATTATCAAAAGCGATAATTAAATCTCAAATCAACAAATATTTAATTATCAAAAGCGATAATTAAATCTCAAATCAACAAATAATTAATTATCAAAAGCGATAATTAAATCTCAAATCAACAAATATTTAATTATCAAAAGCGATAATTAAATTTTAAATCAGCAAATATTTAATTATCAAAAGCGATAATTAAATCTCAAATCAACAAATATTTAATTATCAAAAGCGATAATTAAATCTCAAATCAACAAATATTTAATTATCAAAAGCGATAATTAAATCTCAAATCAACAAATAATTAATTATCAAAAGCGATAATTAAATCTCAAATCAACAAATATTTAATTATCAAAAGCGATAATTAAATTTTAAATCAGCAAATATTTAATTATCAAAAGCGATAATTAAATCTCAAATCAACAAATATTTAATTATCAAAAGCGATAATTAAATCTCAAATCAACAAATAATTAATTATCAAAAGCGATAATTAAATCTCAAATCAACAAATATTTAATTATCAAAAGCGATAATTAAATCTCAAATCAACAAATAATTAATTATCAAAAGCGATAATTAAATCTCAAATCAACAAATATTTAATTATCAAAAGCGATAATTAAATCTCAAATCAACAAATATTTAATTATCAAAAGCGATAATTAAATCTCAAATCAACAATTATTTAATTATCAAAAGCGATAATTAAATCTCAAATCAGCAAATATTTAATTATCAAAAGCGATAATTAAATCTCAAATCAACAAATAATTAATTATCTCAAGCGATAATTAAATGCAACAAATATCCGATTATCGAAAACGATAATCAGAACTCATATCAACAAATATCTAATTATCACAAGCGATAATTAGAAACAACAAATATCTGATTATCAAAAACGATAATCAGAACTCATATTAACAAATATCTAATTATCACAAGCGATAATTAGAAACAACAAATATCTGATTATCAAAAACGATAATCAGAACTCATATCAACAAATATCCAATTACCTGCAGATAATTGGAAGCAACAAATATCTAGAAATCAATTAAGAAGACTAGAAAATCAACATAAAAGCTTGGATCGATCCCATCAGATGGCGAGTTTTTAATTCGCCACACGTGCATCAACAAATGGCTGAAGCCTACCAAGTACTCAACATAATTTTGGCGCCCATCAGATTGACCCGGAGGTCCGCAGAGTGACCCGAAGGTCTAGTACTGGTATTTGACCCGAAGGTCCGCAGAGTGGCCCGAAAGCCCAACAAATGACCCGAAGGTCCGCAGAGTGGCTCGAAAGCACACGAAAGCATCAAAATGTTTCAATTAACGAGTCCGGAATTAACCGAAAAAGTAAAAGTGTGGTTCCATACTCCGCACTTTTGCTAAATCGTTTAATTTTCTTCATCGTTTCCTTGAAAGTGCAAAATTGTGTATTTTGTAAAAATACACTTTACATTCTCAAACGGACAAGTCCGGAATTAAGCGAATCAGTAAAAGAAAGGGGTCATAGTCCTTGATTTTGCTGAAACGTTTAAATCGCTTCCTCATTCTTTTGAAAGCGTAAACTGTTAAATTTCTGAAAATAATTTTATTTATTTTGTAAAAATAACAATTCACCTTCTCAACTGGACAAGTCCGGAGTCAAGTGAATCAGTAAAAGAAAGGGGTCATAATCCTCGATTTTGCTGAATCGTTTAAGTCACTTTCTCATCCTTTTGAAAACGCAAACCGTTAAAAATTTATAAAACAATTTTCATTTCAAAACGATTTTCCAATCACGTGATTAAAGCAGCAATATTAGTAACAATTTCGATAAGGAAATTGTACTTCTCAAAATACCGTAAAAACGGTCACAAATCAATATTGTGGAATAACCGCTTGAAAATCCACTTTTAAAACTTGACGGTTACTGAAGCCAAGGTGACAGAAATTTTTAAACGTCAAAATCTCATCAAAATAATTTACATTAAAATGTAATATCAGTGAATTTTCATTCATCAAAATGCCACAAAACACCGTGCTTCAAAATATAGCATTGGTGTAAAATCCCGTTGTAAAAATAACGGCAACAAAATACGTTTCATAACCAAGCATCGGTTCAACGTAAAATAAATGCAATAACGTGCAATTTAAATTTTGCATGTACTACAGAATGAACAAAGAATCATTCAAATGTATCTTCAATGAAGATAATTTAAAACAGCAAAAACCTAATCAATAGATGATTAGTACAAAAGAAAGCCAGCGGAAATTTCAACAAAAATCACATATCTGCAATTTCTTCGAATCCTCAATTCGGATTTGAAGTTCTCAAAAATAATTACAGCTATGTAAACAACAAATGAAATTCATATCAATTTCGTGTTTTGATTTTTAAATCAAAAAGATTATCAGTTGTACTCAGCGAAGACAGTTTCACTGTTTCCGCTGCGCACTCTGATAAACAGAACACAAATCAATCAAATCATCATAACACAATTTCACTATTATTTTTAAATAAAGTTATTTAAAAATTTCATCCAAATTTCAAAACTTTAGTTTTGACTCAAGCACAAATAAAACATCGACCAATAGTTGTAACATATGTTCCTTCCGAGTTAAGTTTTATATTATGTCCATAAACCCCAAGCTCTGATACCAACTGTGGCGCCCCACCTCTATGCTCATAATAACAAAGAGTATTAAAGGAAATACTGTCTATTATTACGAAGAATAAGGCTGGATAGGAGCGACCATCCGTAATTGGCCTTACACTAATATTGGTTATCTCGATAGGAACGGTACATACTTTTTTATTTTTCCTCAAATTATTTATTTACTCCCATCGACACACCCAATACTAGTATAAAACGAACTACGACGGTTCATAATAGTTTAGGACATTAGATATAACAATAACACAGATAATACAAATGCGGAACACAGATAAAAACAAAAGTCTCATATATATATAACTGATGTCAGTTAATACATAGTTGACACAATACATATGATACAACTACAACTGTCGACTCTAGAAGTTATATATACAAGTACATTATCGACTAATATACATGAATACATATCGTTCTATACAATGACACGACCACTACAAAATGACACTGATAACTTCAGAAGATGTGAAAAGTCTTCATATCCTGAACAGCAACTCAAAGAAGAAAATCTACAACCTGAAATAACTCGGGTCTGACCCGAGTATTACATTCAAAAGAAAATAATACTCAGGTCAGTCTAATTCAAACCAGTTTATTAGTGCATATAGGCAGTAATAATTTAAATAGACGACAGTCACAATAATTCCCGTCTATCCGATTCTTTAAACAAAGAAACCGGATAACGGACAATATAACACTTAACAGTGTTTAACAAAAATCAGCAGATTTAAATCATCAACAGAGATAAATAAACAATTTATCAAATCGACTAAATCAATTTAAAACTGTCAAATCTGATAGGGCTGCAGTACACGCCTGCAGTACACACACGCGTGTACTGCCTCGCCACTATCGCAAAAGCTCAGTGAAAGTCACAAATGATCACCAGGTCAAACCCCGAAATCGGGTTCAACACAAGTGTAATAACAACGCAAATGAAACTGTACAACATAACAGTGCAAACTCCAAAAAGACATGAAGATTACACGGCTACGGATCGGGAACAAACATATGCACATCAACAAGTGACGAGCACAAGAGTGCAACCACCCTCAACTTCTAATGAACAGCCTATATCAATACCAACTAGATTAGAGGCAACAAGTGAAACAAATTCAAACGAACAGAGACAGCAAACTCCAATTATAAAGCGACAGTGCATATGTGTATTTACCAAGCATGCTACGTAGATGAATGAGACTTAACCATGCCAAGACCAATGACAACTTTAAAGCCAAGTATAAAGCAGTGTCGGTGAATAATGCAAGCAAATTAACAACTACACATACTGTAGTGCAGCATATAACAAGTGAAGGCTAGCACAACAAGGAGCAGCCAGATGATGAAATTCCAAATCACAAAGGTTCAATGACTCGGAGGTCAAAATAATACTCAAGGCATGTTTGAACAATTACAAATAAGTGCCATGATTGCCCGAGAATTCGAACAGGTCAAAATGCTCAAAATCGAACTCAAGAACAAGGGCTACAAAAATGATCAAGAAATAATTATGGCGGCATGGATCGACAGACCAACAAGTGCAGGGTGACACAAATAGTTGAAATGAACAAGTGCTTGAAACAATTCCAAGTTGAACAAATTACAACGAAGCTAGTGACTCAACTTCAAAGAACAACACATTTAAACTCAAGTACAGTACTCACATGAGTAAGGTCAACAGCATATATGATCGACTGTCTACACAAGTGCACGACAACTCAGTGATATCAATGCTCCAAAGACCAGTAAACAACATGCTCGATGCAGACAACACCAAGTTTAGATGGAACAATGATTCAAGTAAATGCAAATATAATGAAGCAGTGCAGTACAATAAAATTGTCCATAGTCAATATCACCAATACTACAATTATCTATATCGTGACCAGAAAGAAGCATGACAGTGAAATAGGGCATCTACACATCAAGTGAAGATTACAAGAATGCATGGTTAACCTGAATGAAGACATGAGCGCTAAACTGGAATGCACACAATGTCAAAATAAAGGCCAAAGTCCAGAAAACTTCAAACAGCTGCATATGTATAAAAATCAAAGAATTCAAGGCCATGGAAATCACCAAATCATATATATATATCAAGCGACCGAAGTCAATGCAAGCCGGCCGAGATTATGAAACCAACATGCCCGTAGTTCAACAAAGAAAGCCAGACCAAAGCCAACAATGCAATTAAAAATCAAAGGATTAACAAATTCTCAGATTCGAACACAAGCAAGAAAACATAAAAGCAAAACCCCAAGTTAATCTCTATCTCGAACCAATAACGAGGCAAAAATCGAACTGCCGAAACAATAAGCTGGGCATGAGTTGAGATGTGAGTGAGAGAATCACTCACCTTTGATCGAGAATTGGACGCGAGCGAAGAGGAATACGAAGCGAACGGTGAAATCTTCAATTCGCCAGAAATCGAGATCGCCGAAGCCCTAATTCTCGTTAGTCGCCATTTCTTTTGTCGCCTGTTTTTTTTTCTTTTTCTTTTTTCTCGTTTTCGTCTGATTGATTAAAGAGAGGGGGGATAAGAACGTGGATTTGACAGGGCATGGCTGGTATGGGGTAAGTATGGGTTATTATTATTATTTTTCTCATTCGTTCGATTTAGGGTTGGGGACCATAAAATGAATGCTGGAGAACCCTTATTGTCTTGGACACTTTTCACAGCAAAATTATAGAAATGAAAGTGTGGCCCAACTTTAAGTTTTAAAGCCCACCTACAATTAATGAATTATAAAAGTGATTTAACTCTATAAATTCCACTTGTAATTTTTTTTATTAACCGTTTTATCATAGGATTCCAATCGATCAAAAACTAAATCGAGCAATTAACTAACATTCTAATCGTTTAAGGACGATATTAAATTCTCATAAAAGCTCGGGTTGTTACATTAAGTGTCTACATGAGATTTCCTTACTTACGGAGTTTTCCAATAAGTATAGTGGTCAATTCAGAAAACCAGTTTAAAAGGAACATTTCTCACAATATCGTATGCATTTTATACAACAGAAACAACTGATGCTACAACCCAATTATCATAAAAAAACAATTGCTAGAAGCTGCTCTTCAACATTAACTTACATCAATGTTATTGCAGTCCTATCACCTTACTTAAATTAAATGGACCTTTCTAACATGTCATGCTACCATAACCCATATATCTTAACTTTCTTTTATGGCTTCTAATAAATAAGGTCTATCCATTACTTACATTATCACTACACCATAATAGCCATTTTGCAACACTTATTTTTCTCCATTGTTAACACTTACTTATGTTAGAGATTAACCACATATGAACTCTGTTACTACACAAAAAATGCGTTAGTTAAAATACACACTTGCATGTTTTATTATGGGTAACGTATTCTTTCTGTTGCCAATCTTGGTTGAATTGAAATTAATTGGAATATACAAGGACAATATAGTAAATGAGTATTCAAATTCACGGTAGCCCTAATCCCCACATTTCTAATGCTTACTCATTCGGCCGCCATGAAGAAAGAAAGGAAAATTGTTCATTCTACCCATAATCGACTTTCCAAAACCTAAATCGATATCTACTTCAGGTAGCTTCTATTTCAACCGGAATATATTTTTCAGGTTTATTTCTTTTATTATTTTAGTTTTAACTTAATTTAAAATGGTTGAGCTACATGTTTTTATCGTCTTTTACATGGTTTTAATTGTCGTTGAGATGGAATTATTGGGTGGATTGATGTGAAAATTTATATTCATCTTTGGAGTTAGGGTTCTCGTCATCTCATGACAAAAGGTACCTTCTCTTAGATTCAAAATTTATTTTTATTCATAGATATGTGTTTGTGTTTGTGGTTGCATGACTTCATAGTTATTTTTTACAAATAAATACTTGCACTATGAATTCGCTTCTTTTGTAAATACAGTTAATTTAGTTTGCTATAACACTATTTGAAATTGAATGGGAGCTACCATTGCACTCAAAGCTCTAACTTCCAAGAGTACTGAAGTTATTAGTAGTTGTTCTGCCATTTCTTTCCAAAATCGCGTTTAATAAATCAGCAAAATTTGACAAATTAAGTAGAAGTATCATTTATTTAGAGAATTAAATTATTAGTGTCATGACTGATGCATATATATGTGGTGTATTAATCCAAAATGGTATAAAATACATTGTAGATGGTGGAAACAAGATTCCTTATGGGCTATGTGAAATGTGAAATGTGGAATACTCTCGTGTATATTGAAAGGAAACAAGTAAATGGTGTACAACATGTAAAAATATTAAATATTTACAGCATGTAAAATCAAAAATAGAAGTATAATTATATTTATATAATGTGAAAATTTTCTTATAAATTATGTGGAATTTGCTTTCAATTCTTCAAATGTCAGCTTCGCAGCATAAGCTAGTAAATGTCATTTCTGAATTATAAGTTAGTATAGTCAGGAGCAAAGTCATTTCAACCGTGTAGGTATAGTGTTGGCCGAGTTGTAATTTTAGTTTAGTTGCCGTATATAATCATTCATAAGAAATAATGGTAAAAGTTATATTGACTATTTTAATGTATAAAGGTAAGTTATTCAAAACTGTAGTATTAATTTTATATTTGTCTACTTTTAACTTCTTTGCTTTGAGATTACTTTACCATACTAGCTATTAAATTATATAGAGGATAAGTTAGATTTAAACTTACAGGTTGATTCCCTAAACCATAATTTAGACAATGGATTTGTTATGCCGATGAATCAATCATATAAGCTTACTATGATTCCCGTGCTTGATAATTTTACTATCAGCTAAGCGCTAAGCATGGTTTGTTGGAATAATATATTAAGCATGGTATGATGTACTTACTATCTATATAATAAAATATGTCACCCAGTTACAAATCTCATGTAGCGTGGTTTATTTGCAACGATTTCCTCAATGACATCCTCTCTCTTGATTTTTAGATATTCTACGTAACCTCGTCATTCAGTTATATTTTATTCATTAATTAAATTTTACTATTAATTTGCACGTTTTTTCATTCAACTTCAGATATATCCTTATAGATGAAAAGCAAATTCGAAGTTCAATTTTGCTCTAAAATAAAGATGTATAAACATTAATTGGATCATTTTCTTGTATCAACACTGCTTAATTTCCTACTTTATTGACATCTCATCCTTATCTTTTGCACAAAAATAGTAGCTATTTATTTTTAGTATCTTTTATTCCAAATAACATACATAATTTTTGCATTGTATTAGTTCTATAAAGATTAATGAACTCCTTATTACTGCATGGTATATCAAAATGAACGTATCGCCTTTGTTATGTGCTTGAAAATTTGTATTAAATGCTAAGTTTGTACATGTAATTAAATGGTGAGTGTTACTTTACATGTTATTACTTTTTGTCTCTTCTTCGTATAATTAAAGGATCCATCTGATTACATGTCAGCCTAACCAAATTTAAAATTCTAATCTATATAAATGAATACAGTGTACAAAATTATAGCATATAAATGCTACTTTTTATGCCATTATTTTTTAATATTGTGTATTCATTAAGTTTCATTTCGGTTGGTCCATATAAATGGCAATAGTGTTTTAAATTATAGCATATAACTGACAGTAATTCTTTGCTTTATGCTTAAAAAATGTTCAGTTAAATGATAAATGTGTCCATGCAATTAAATGGTGAATTACTTTATTATCATTTGGTTACGTTCTCGTAATTATAATACCCATCTAATTACCTTTTAAACCTACCAAATTTAAAATTTCTAGTTCTTTGAGAAAAGGGTTTTGCATTCATTAAGCACTAAATGCACTTTGAAAGAAGGTAAGTAAATAAAATAGCGAAGTAAGTATTTATTTTGACTGTTATATACAAAATTTTGGTATTGTAAAGTTACTTGATATTTGTGCTTTTTGCTAGTCCCACTCCGAAGGTTAAAGACCATGGATCGTACATGCAAGAGAAGCATCTATTCCCATGAACAGAAAAATGTTAATTCTAAACAAACAGTACCTAACCAACTACTTCGATCTATGTATAAGTTGTGGATGGGAAAGCTTCAATAGACTATTCAGGTTTGTTGGTTAATTTTTTTGCATCACATCGACGGAGATCTTAAAATTTATTTTATGTTACCTTTTTAATAAATTATGCATCTTGGCTCTTCATGTTATTTTCTGTGATTTAAGAATTATATTTAGAACACCGACATCCAAATATTACAGCTCCATTTTTTATCAAATAAGGCCAATTCTAATAAAAAACTTTGGATTTCTATCTTAAGAATTTAGAACAAGGGAGGAATTAACATGAACTTAAACAACAAGTAGAGTGGAAAGTTGCTTGATTCTTCTTTATTTATTTTTCTGTACTTTGTATAAAATACAACTAAGCTGTCTGTATCACTCACTGGATCCTACCTAGTTCATTATAATGTAGAGAAGTGCATATCAAGTGGAAGGCCCTGGATGGTCAGTACTCCTGGCCATGGTTGCCGAGTTAAGTGTAGGAAGAAGAAGATGACTTCTAGAACAAAAAGATGGTTGTGACCTTGAACACGTGCACAGATATAGGTGTAGACAGTTAAAATACAAGTTTTATTTTTGGGAGATTTCTCAGAAAGGTCAAGAATTGGCAAAATCAAATGGTAACTCAGAGGAGAATACAAGTTTTCTGGAAAATGACAGAGCTGTTGTATTGAACATTGACATTTACACAGCATATATCTTGGACATAAGTGAACAAATACAGAGTGCTTTAAATCTCACAAGAATTTTAGAACAATGATTGTTTTCAAGAATTAGCAGATGATAGTTCAAGAAGTTTAGAACATAATTTGAACTGACAGAGATATATCATTGGAGTGTTACAGATTAATAAAAGAAAGGAATTAAGGATCAAGAATATCAATTGAAATTGAAAAATAACAGAGCAAATAACCTGCAATTTCAAGAATTCAAAACCGATTGAAAAGGAAAAGTAAAATGACTAAAAAATGAACTAACATCCATTATCCAACGGAACTAGCGACTGTATCAAAATATTAAGGGTAAAAATGTACTAACTGAGGAGATGAATTAAGAAAAATGAACTAAAGAAACTGGAAAGAATTGAAGACAGATTGTTGTAAAAACAATGTAAAATTTGTTTATTGCTTCAGATTTTTTTCACACTTCAATTACAAGACATACATCAGTATTTATAGACAGAGTGCAACACATTTTCTAACTCGGCCCAATTACAACCTAGATAAGAAGTGATCAATCTTTTTAGGGCTGTTACAACTCCTCTCCCCTTCAAAAACGACCTTGTCCTCAAGGTCGGGTGATAGCAAAGGAGGTGGCCATGGTGATTTATATGGTTTGTATGAATTCTCACTGAAAATGACATCTTCAAATGCGGAGAATGTTCTCTTGTCTTTCTCAATATAAATTGTGTTAGCAGCCTCAATGAGCAAGCAAAATTCACTTAAACCCGTAATGGAATCACTTGATTTCATCATGGTTATATTATCAGCCTTATGAATAGGACTTGGCGGTTGAATATACACATCATGTGAATTAAAATCATGTGAATCCTTAGCTACTTCATTGCTTGTATCATGTTCAGTCTCAAGACTGGGCTTACCACTCACATCGTCATATTCAATAGCTGAAGGAATAGGAATTCTTGGCTTTGAACGATGAACTGTTGGCATACGAACTAGATTGACAGTGGTATATGGGTTAGATAGGAGAGGATCTAGTTGATGATCAGCTGCAGTCTCGTCATCTTTGGATTTTCCAACAACCTCTTCTTCATTTCCAATCAAGTTTCCTAAGTCCACAGCCCCACCATGTATGTAAACCTGGTTTTTACATTGATGCTCCATGTGCATTTTTTCATTATAGCCGCAACTTAGTTCATCTCTTCTTCTTTCGAGCAACTTGTCAGTTGTTGGATCATTACTTTCTGCCAAGTTTTCAAGGTTGTCTTTACCTTGCATTTTTTGTTGATAAGAATTGGGCATCTGAATATAATTTTTTGTTGATGCACTGCTATCAAGAATTGAATTGGGCATTGCTGCTTCATCAATTGCAGTTAGCTTGTTATTCTTCTGATTGTTTAGCCATTCGGCTTCAAAGAATCTAGCTAAAGAAATTGCTTCTATGAAATCTACAGGTTTGCAAGCCAATACTTCATCTCTAATGTCCTCCTTAAATCCATCCAATAATTTCTTTAGTTGTTCTTGGGTCTGATTCTCGATTTGCTGCAAATCTTGGACATAAGATGAAACTGATCCTGCTAATGCTTCATATGGCATCTCCATCTCCTCGTGATTAAATCTAAGTATAATTTCTTCCTTGAATACTTGCCATGACCTATGATTTTGCACATTCTTTGTATACCAGATATACCATCGCATTGGCTCCTTGTTGAGATAAAAGGAATACATATCCACCCAAAATCTTTCATCTGTTTGATGAAATCTAAAGTATTGCTCCACATGTCTGATCCAATCAGTCACTCTCTCCTCATTTTCAAACACAGGAAAATCAAGCTTGTAGGTGGTCATTGGTGTATTTCTTGGATCAGGGTAGTAGTGATTTTGGTAAGGTGGTCTATACCCATAGGACAGTGGCGGTTCTTGAGGATAGTTTAGGGAGTTTTGATGATTTCTTGGTGGGTTTGCAGGCATTCTTGGTGGATGTGGCTGCAGTACTGGCTGAGGGTACATGGGGACTTGCATATGATAAGGGTTTGGGTAATTTGAGGAATGTAGTGGTGGTGTAGGCTGTTGTGGAAAAGGATGGAAGTGCTGATTCTTGATTTCCTGGACATCTTGAACTGGATCTTTTGGAAGACGAGGGTCAGAAATATACTCATCTTGAGGCTCTGATACCAAATTGGAAGGCACTGGATGGTCAGTACTCCTGGCCATGGCTGCCGAGTTAAGTGTAGGAAGAAGAAGATGACTTCTAGAACAAAAAGATGGTTGTGATCTTGAACACGTGCACAGATATAGGTGTAGACAGTTAAAATACAAGTTTTATTTTTGGGAGATTTCTCAGAAAGGTCAAGAATTGGCAAAATCAAATAGTAACTCAGAGGAGAATACAAGTTTTCTGGAAAATGACAGAGCTGTTGTATTGAACATTGACATTTACATAGCATATATCTTGGACATAAGTGAACAAATACAGAGGGCTTTAAATCTCACAAGAATTTTAGGACAATGATTGTTTTCAAGAATTAGCAGATGATAGTTCAAGAAGTTTAGAACATAATTTGAATTGACAGAGATATATCATTGGAGTGTTACAGATTAATAAAAGAAAGGAATTAAGGATCAAGAATATCAATTGAAATTGAAAAATAATAGAGCAAATAACCTGCAATTTCAAGAATTCAAAACCGATTGAAAAGGAAAAGTAAAATGACTAAAAAATGAACTAACATCCATTATTCAATGGAACTAGCGACTGTATCAAAATATTAAGGGTAAAAATGTACTAACTGAGGAGATGAATTAAGAAAAATGAACTAAAGAAACTGGAAAGAATTGAAGACAGACTGCTGTAAAAACAATGTAAAATTTGTTTATTGCTTCAGATTTTTTTCACACTTCAATTACAAGGCATACATTAGTATTTATAGACAGAGTGCAACACATTTTCTAACTCGGCCCAATTACAACCCAGATAAGAAGTGATCAATCTTTTTAGGGCTGTTACATCAAGTATGTTTAAATCTATAAGATGAATGATGGAAGATACAAAGCTTGAATGGTGGTACTAGTACAGATTCCCTTTTCTAATTATCTTAGGATAGGATAAATATTTGAGTTAATTTATGAAATCATCCATAGTTTACAGCAAAAGAGACTGAAAGAGAAGTGTAGACCTCTTTTCTTTGTTTTAACTAGCACTTAACTTTGATTGAACAAAATTACCACCTAACCAAGTGAATCAAAATTTAACTTAAAACGTGTACTTCATATAAGAATTTGTTAAGTACAAAGTTGTCATTTGTAGTAAAAGTTATAACTTTATATTAGCCAAAAGAGAATATGTAGTAATATTCTGGTTTGGAATTCCAATACAAGATTTTGTAGGTTGTAACATGCAAATTAATCAATGCAGTTGTTAACGACATGTTCATATATGAACTATTTTGATGTTTTTGGTCAGACAATTCGAAATAAAGGGCAAAGTGAAGGGAGGGGAGACAATGTGACATTGAAGCTTTTAGTGAAGAGAGTAGGAGTGGGCAGAGCGACGAGTTCATTAGCAAGAAAGAGAGACCTGAATGTTTGTATGATGTATACAAAGACGAGACTATGCAAATCTAAAATCTATTCATTGAGCTTATTAAGTATGACATGCATCTTTTTTTGTCAATACTCTATTTTGTTATCATGAATATGGATGTTCTTTATTGATGTTGATTTGTTATAATTTGCTAACTTGAGATAATATTATTTCCGAATGCATATTAAACATAGCCTATGTTATCAGCATGCATACCATATTAATTATTACAACGGTTATTAATGCTAGGAAATAGAAATGATCAAAATCTATTTATGTTACCATTTTATTATTGCTCACATTCAAATCAGTTGGTACATGAATTTTGCAATTGATATGCATGTTATAAAATGGATATTACCGGCATTTATTTTCGTTGGAAAATAGAGTTCAGTAACAGATATAAGTGTTGCAAATACGATATTGCCAACTCTTATATCCGTTGGGGGAAAATATTTTCCAACATTTATAACCATTATGAAAAATTATCTCCCAACGCTTATAACCGTTGGTAAATGTTGGAACTGGACTAGCCCGCAGCGGAAGTTATGGGTGAATTTCAAAAAAATTACCCTATTGGATCTTTTATTGGGCCTATGAAGACTAACTAAATTAGAAAATTTCTAAATTTCATTTAAATAAAATCATTTATTTTATTTAAATTCAAATATATTAAGATATGAAATTAATTTTATTTGATTTAGTTTATACATAAATGTATCATATACATATATGTGTGAGCGCATGTGTAACATAATAATCCGTGAAAGGTATAATATGCCCATATGTAGATGTTGGGATTTACATCGCAACAAACATATTAGCTCATTTTGTATTTCATGTATGTTGTCTAAATATGTGCATGTATATATGTTACAACACACACACACATGTATGTATAAATATATTATATATAATATATGAACATAAAACATTTATATATAGATAAATATATATAGAAAGAGAGTGAACAATTATTAAAAATTATTTATAATTCAGAATTAACTTAGTTTTGCAAACATAATAATTTTAGTATTTTAATTTGTATATATTATGAATAAAATAATGTTTTCATCCATAAATAATTAACACAAAATAATCTATTGATGAAAATTCAAATTTTACAATTTTCAAAAATTTAGGATCATAACATAGAGCTTAGGAAAAATCTGAAGATTTTTCAAAGTTGAATTATTATTTTTAAAACAAATACATTGATTTCGACAATAATTATTTAATATAAAATAATATATTATTAAAAATTCAAAATTCAAAAATTCAACGATCATGAATAAAAGGTTACGAAATGTTTTAAAGAATTTATCAATTATTATTTTTAATAAATCATAAACAGTTTTTACGAAATAATATTAATTATTAAAAATAATAAACTTTATTGAAAAATTCATGAATTTTTTCTATATGTTTCTGAAGTGATATAATATATTTTTTAAATATAAAATTGAATTTTCAATGTAATAATTGTTTTATATATAATAAACAATTCAAAATTCAATAAATGTTAATTTAAAAATATGAATATATGTATGATAATTAATTTTCGATTTTTAAATTCATATATAAATAAGTGCACTAAATTTTTTAAATCATATATATATCTTATATATGCATATATGCTATTATGAGAGAGAAAATATACACTAATATATATATATATATGAATATATTAATAAATATATATATATATAACAATTATTAATGACAAAAATTGATTTTGTACAGTAAACAACATTTGTCTATACATAAATCAAATAGTACAATAAACAAATTATCCACATAACCAAACTGATTTGTGACAACCATATCTACTTACAAAATCTCACCTAACTAAACATATAGTAGCAATATATTTAAACAGATATGAAATTGCTCATTATAGGATCATAGAATATAATTTAATTACTATAATATGAATTAAAATTACCAATTTAATGATGCCTTTGAATCCACGTTGAAGCAACGACTTCCCTTCCCTTTACTGTTCTTGATTCGTCAAATTGCAAGTCTGGAATCACCGACCTCTAACTATCGGATAATATTATTTTAATTTGAAATATATTTGAGAATTTTGGAGTGGATTGAGAACTATGTTTTAACCAGCAATGTAGAAGGTAATGATGGCCAAAAAGGTTAGTAATTGTTTTTAGAGATACATACACACATACATACATATATACATACATACATATATACATACATACATACATATATACATACATATATATATATAGGGTTGTATTAGAGAGAAATAAGGAAAACCTTTTTACCCATTCTCACTCTATCAGAACCCATTATCTCCAAGCCAATTCGCTATGTTTTAGCCATCCCTATACCATCCCAAAACCAAAATTTTATAGCCCTAATGATGGACCTTAAACCCATCTAAGTCTAAGCCAAAATATTATGTAATTAAATCTAATTTAATCGCTTGTCGATATTGTATATCGATCGATATATTTATAACTGTTATAAATATGTATAACATTATTTATTTCTCAAATCATATTCAAATTTTATAATTAATATTTCATAAATATTAATTAATTTAATTAATTTATAATAATTATAAACTGATTAAATCGTTCGGTCTTAAGGGAATTCATCATTTTGGCTGTGTAACTCTTGGGTGTAAATTTGGTCAGCGATTAACATCGAACTATTCTAATGTTAACGTTCACACGTCACTTAGCAGGTGGTGTGATATTATGGCCAAATTTATCGCTTACTCATTTTTGGTAAAATCCAATTTTAGTTTAATAAGCGTTACCCGGTTGTGACATTTGTTTACACCAATTCTCTTCGTCAAAACTATATCACTTTGGACTTATGGAATTTGGTAATGGTCAAAATTCCAACCTCATCCACATTCAACTTTATAGTCTAAATACAAAGTACTTGGTTCAATAATAACAATTATTATTCATCGAAATGCTCCGGCCAGAGACTTTGACTTTGAATTGACTGTGATACTAACCATATATAACTGAGGAGACGAATCCTCTCTTGAATAATGCTTCACTTCGAATACTTCCACTCGACCCAACTATAGTCACTCGATGGACGCCATGCCATGATTTGGCTATAATCAAAGCGGAGCTTTCATATTGAAGATCCACAGTATTCTTAAGTCGAGAGAACTGTGTAAATCAGTCACATCGATATTTTCTGTTTGACCTTAGTTATATTAACCAACATAAAACTATCGAGTGAGTCGTTCCGTAGTTATCCAATAACTATTAGTACGTAACCCCTAGGTGCCCCTAGTAGTCATGAGTAATACACTGTCCAATATTTGGAGAGCGTTACATACTCCAGTTTCAGCGGATACATCGATATCCAGTCTCGATGCATCTTGACTAGGAACATTTAAAATGGTATATTTGTTTCGTTGTGATAAATTACTCACGGTTACAACAATTTGTAAATACTATCACAAAATATACCATTTATGGATTTTTCTATTAAATATACTTTTAATTAAGTTAATTAATTAATATAATCACATTATATCAAGTATATAATGGGAAGAAAATACCTTTTATTTCGAACAGGATTGGTCAACGAGTTAGATATATGTAACAAATTACATAATTGCCCCTAGGACATACCCCTAACTCTATCAATCTCCCATTTGCACTTGGGGTCAATTATGGAATCTAATTCCAACTTCTCTAATCAGTTTTCTCAAAACCAATTAGGTCAGTCCCTTAGTGAATGAGTATGCTATTATGTTTTAATTATCTACTTTGTCGATTAACTCTCTCTAACACTGATAAACTGCTTTTATCATGTGGAATGATTCGAAGTATGTCTTTCGACTTCTAGTGAGCTTTAAGTTCTATCATGACCAATTTCATGACATTGTTATCTTATAACAATATTATGGGATTCTCAACATTTGGAATCACCTTTGGCACAATTATAAATTTGTGCATTTATATATATATACATTGGTTTATTGTAGCGCTATTCAAGTTAATGTTCTCAACATTTCGTTGAATCGACCACAATCACTTTTATTGTGAAACATTTTCAAATTAAAGATTTTAACTTGAATTTTATCATTGACATGTTATACTCAATATCACTTATAAAAGTTTGTGTCCAAACGTTCCATCATAATGGGTTCGTTGTTTCTATAAACATTTCTCTAGTATTTCATAAATACGCAAGAACACCTCAAACAACCATTTAGTGATATCAATTTGTATTTTATATTTGCTCCATGTATCAAATACATAAAAAAACACAATATCATACACAACATAACCTGTATGATAATTCCTATTGCTAATGCATAAGGAATGCAACTTACATGTTCTCCTTTTAATAGGGTGCCCTTGTATATCGTTTTGGGACAATCCCTGTATCTTTTATACTCACCATAAAAGACATCATTTACAATCCAAAATTGAGTATTAAAACAACTAAAGTTGATTTTAATACAAGCATATTGTTAAAATCAACAACGTGTTGTTTACTTATAGTTTAGAAATATCAATGTACCTTTTAACATTCTTTCTTATTAACACACGCTTCCTCTGCACTTTGATTGAAAATCAAACTATTTTATATTTCTATAAAAATACTTATTCAATCTTGACGCTTATAAAATGATACATTCGTATCATTTCTTGGATCATATCTAAAGACTCACAAACCCAATATCGCTCCCACTGACTTCGAGGCATTTTTGGTTAATATGTGTAAACGTCTTACTCTAAATCATTATTTAGAATTTTCTGTTTCAATACATATGTACCAAACACTAAGTCTTATCGAGCGATAATTTGTGAGTAAATCAGAATTAACTTGAGCATGTTGAATACCGAATATGTTATGCTAATGTCAACAATTGAAATTTGTGATATTATTCTTATCAACATTGCTTATTTAATTCTAACCACATTAGTCTTTCCAATAAAGACACAATCTTAGCCGATGGATCACATCTCTTTGGTTACGACCACCAAAACCATATTTTGATAGAGTACTTGGAATTCTTTCAGATCTGCGCTCATACCATATAGAGTCAACAATCTTAATGGTTTAATTGAACGACCGAGGGGTATGTATATTTTCGACATTAATAAGAAACTCATAGTTTCTCTTCGATGTACGAGAATACTTATTAGACATTCTAATGTTATGTGTTCATTTAGGTTAGTTGGTTCCACTTCATCTCATATAATCAGTTCTATCTATTGATTGGATCCAATTCCATTTAACTATCAAAAATTTCTCAAAGAAATTCCTTCACAATGAAGTTGATATATCTTGAAACAACAATTGTTTCTTAGTGTAAATAGAATAGGGATTCATAAATGCTTTATGAACCTTTTTATTTATAAAACTGATTTTAGTTTATAAAAATTATGTTCAAAATATAAATATGTCATTTGATGACAAACTTTTCCAAAAAACCTTTTGGAGATTCATACAAGATCCCTCGTCAACAATTATTACATGCAATCTTTCGACTCACACAACCTTCCAACTCCTTAACTAGGATATGTTTGGATTTCTTACAAACCCTTATCTTGTATGATTTTGTAAACTATTGTTTAGATGAAATAATATCAACCTTGTGTACTAATCTTAAGTACATGACCTTATAGAAAGAAACTAACTCAACTTCACTCATAATTAATCGTAAATTGTCCAACAATGTATGATTATTCCTTATCTATGCATCATTATGTGTCACATGGAGGAGTGATTTTGAGATTGAATCTATATTCATTTTTAGGTACATTTGGAACTCTTTCCAACATACTCACTTATTCGACCAAATCAAATCATTTTATTCTATTGCATGTTATTTTATTTACTTTTCTTTTATATTCTATGATTTTATCATAAACTTACTACTTGTGTATCTAATACACATGTTCATGTTGGTAATAAATCATCGATGAATAAAACAAAGTACGTGGAACCCATTTGGTATTAATAGACTTGTGATTACATACATCAATATGTATTAATTCAAAGAGTTCATCAACTCTTATGATGCTCCCACTGAATTAGTGCATAGCCATTAATTGTTTGAGATATAATTAACATGTATCATATGATTCATAATCATATAGTAAAATTATTTCTCAAAACTACGGCTTAGTCTATAATTCCAAAACAACTGTAAATAATATTAAATACATATGTATTTTTGTTGCATCACTTTTACTATGAAAACAAATTCCATAATGTAGTTCTATTTCATAATGAATATTCATAATACTCATATTGAAATATAGTTATATCTATTTTTCAGTCAATACCAAAAAATAAACATTATTTCACAAATAATGTTCGGTACATTTTATGAAAACAATTTTCGTAATTTGATGCAATCATTAGGTGCTATATGGCATGCTCCCCCCACCATTACTATAATAGCGTACTAAATTTAGTGGTCCACCATTCACTTAATATTGTTAATATTGTTTACTTATTTCATATGCTGCAACTAGTTTACAGAGGAGAGTTCTTTGATCAAATATCTTGAACTCAAAGAAATAAATGTTATAGAAAACAATTTTCTATATGAAAGTACATTTTGGAATAAAAATCATATTTCATATTCCAATATTAAGTATCAGTTATTATTACAATTCTAGTTTCCAATGTCTCTCTATAAAGCAAAAGTGACTATTCATTCTCTTCATTCCAACTTTACCTTAAATTACATCTATTCTTATACATTCGTTTTTCTTTCAGATGGTCAAACTATTCAAAAGAAAACCTTACTACGATATCATAACAAACATTTTACAAAAGCGCATTCGATTATTCTTAACATTTAAGACATCAAATATGTTGCACTTCATGTAAACCGATCAAGATGACATTTCAATGATCGTGTTCTTAGATGTATCTCGTAGTTTGTGGTCTTGTGTTACATTAACACAATATGATCCATTTGAAACCATTCAAGTTGAATACATGATCTTAAAATATTGTTTATTGGCTTACTTTGAATGAACTGACTTCATCGAAATATTGTACCCCACAAACTATGACCGTTCACCATATAACATTTATATATGAAAGTACATGGATCAAATATCCATAGTCTTGAATTGCATTTAAAGTTCAAAAACTCATAAAATGCAATACACGGTCTAAACCAAATAAACATATAAGTGACCAACTTACGAATGTATTAAGTAGTTGAAATTAGGCACTCGCATGGGTATAGAAACATTATATAACATGCAATTAGAATTATTAGTAAGTATATATTATATTTCTATTTGTCAACTTTCAATTCAGTTTGTTTATATATGTTAATTAACAAACGTTTTATCAATCATATTAAATGCACAAATTTATCATTGTAGATAGTTATAACATTATATAGCATATGTTCTTACAATATTAGAAAGGTTAAATGTTACCATTTCATTTTTCTAATAAGGCTCCCACCAGTCTTTTATATTTCTCCAAATCCTAAGGTGAAACATATAAGTCTTACAACTTCACTAGTGGGTGTTAGGACTCGTTTGTTTTGGTATTCTGACCTTGAGTTTGCTCAATAAATCATAGCCCCACAAACGATTGATAACTCCTTATCGGTTGTATCATATACAACTTCGAACCTATTTTTCCTTGTTCTAATCTCATTTCGACCTTGAGTTTGCTCAACAAATCGAAAGAGATTGTTCACTCATACCTACCATATCGTGATGGCCTAAGTATAGTATATGTACCTTGAGTTTGCTCAACAAATACATATAGTTATCTTACCTCATCTGTTCAATATATTAATAATACTACGCATAACATTCCTAGCTTGAGTTTGCTCAACAACTAAAGAGTATGTAAGTAATTTATTAATATATATATGGTAGAGGACAACATTATATTGAAGATTCATAATCTTCAATATATATATCGAGTGATATCGACTTATAGAATAATATATTTCTTATGAAATATCCCAGCGATTCAAGTGTCAGACACATCAGAAATCACGGTATATGTACATTTACATATGTATTTATTTCTCAAGTCTATTTGGGTTTCTTTAATGTTCCACATTTAGTTTATACACATATCGTATAAGTTTTATTGTTATATAACTTTTATATTTCATATTACTTATATGATAGTCTTACGTATAATGAGCTACACCAGAAATGTCATTTAGCAACGGTTTTGAGCCGTTGCAAAAGGATTTTGCAACGTCTTTGAGCCATTGCAAAATGAGCAGTGGTAAAAATATAACAACGGCTTTAAGCCGTTGTAAATTTCTGTTTTAGAACGGCTAATAACCGTTGCTAAATTTAATTTAGTAACCGCTGAAAGCCGTTGTAAAGTTTTGTTGGGCAACTTTGTTAATTCTGTTTTGCAACGGCTCAAAACCGTTGCTAATTGTAATATTATTATTTTTAAAAAATGCATTGCTTTTCCTGACCCCCCTACAGTAACATTCATTTCATTATCATACTCAATATAAACATTTGCAAATTTAACATAATATCACAAAAGAAAGATCATTAAACCAAATTTTTTTCATAGATTCAACACAAAAACCAAACATAAAAATCTTTTTCATAGATTCAACACAAAAACCAAACATAAAAATCTTTTTCATAGATTCAACACAAAAACCAAACATAAAAATCTTTTAATTACAATGTTCAACAACAATACATAACACTACATAGTTCAGCAGCAGCAGCAGCAATACATAACACTACATAGTTCAACAGCAGCAGCAGCAATACATAACACTACAAAGTTCAACAGCAGCAACAACTAGTATTACGGACTAATATTACAGAAACACAATAAAACCGTATATCAGAAAGTGTTTTTCAAGCCAACTTATATTACAGAAGAACTCACAAAACCATAACTACCTCTCATTCCTCACTTCAGGCTAATCTTTTTCTCTACGTCGTCTGCATTATGAACAAACACGCAATTAGTTAAAGCATAAAGGTAAGTACAAATAAAGTAATGGGAGTATGGTAAATTTCATTAATAAATTGTCTAGAAGTAAAAATATCTTTAACAGCAGCAGTACATACAACATTTGCCTTTTCTACACTTCCTAAACCTACACTGCAATATTTTGTATGATGTGCATCCTGACATATTAAGCACTGGGGTTATCTTTGGGATGCTGATTGCACTCCCGATCACACTTCTCTAATGCGTTTTGCTTGGGCTTTGAAGTTTTATGTCTGAAACATGACGCCAAATTTAACGTTTTCTCCCTTGAAAAGTTATATTGCAGCATTTTGAGCACATTTAGTATCTTGTACTGAATATACTGGAAAGTATACACAGCTTGTATTGGTGCAAAAATTTAAAAAAGTTTGTATTTTTATTCTATGCTTTCATTTTTATTCTATGACCTATATTCTAATCAATGTGTTAGGTAATGAAGACCGAGAAGATATGAAAATAGGAACGTAGGCATACACTGGCAACCAAGGAAATTGAGAAGCATTCAAGCAAACACCTAGCAGGTCAAATCCAAAGCAAGGAAAAAACAAGAGAAGAAAGACGAGTTCTCCCTCCAGTATCTCGGAAACTAGGGGTTGGACACTGAATAATAATTAATGACGTTCCTTTTCTGAAATGAAAGTTGGACATTTTGGAACATATAAAGAGACTTAAGCCTTCATTTATAGCTCTGACGGAACATAAACAAAATGAGAATGCAGTTACCGCTTTTGTTAAAAGTATTAACCCTGTCCGTTGCCAAGACCAAAGTGTAATAGAGGAAGATAAACACAGGATCTTAATCTTATGGGATGCAAACTTTTGGTATATTAGCTCTGTTAAGAAAAGCAACCAGGCAACCACTTGCATACTTCATAATAAGGGAGGGTTTTTTTTTGGCTGTAACTACTGTTTATAGGCTACATTCTCTATACAAATGCAAGGCTTATATAAGCATATAAAGGAAGCACAATGGTGTATTTCAATACCACGATTAATTTCAGGTAATTGTAATCATGTACTTTATAATTCGGATAGAATTGGTCCACACAATAATGTAAATAATGCAGACAAAGAATTTTATAACATAATTCTACTGACTGGACCAATAAAACTGCAATATATTGGAAATAAATTTACATGGAGAGGTGGTACAAATTATGCTACTCACACTAAAATAGATAGAGCCTTCTCTAATATTGATTTTTTTATGCTTTCCCTCAACTAATAGCTCAAGCACTGAATAGTTCAACTAGCGACCATTGCCCGACACTGATTGACATCACAAAATTGGAAAACCATAATAATAGAACTCCTTTTATGTAATAATGCTTGGGTTAACATGCAATGGTATTTAAATGTAGTGAAACACATCCAATTAAAATTAGACGAAGAACATTGAGTAGTAAGAAACAGTTTACGACGGACAAAGATAAGTTTAAATAAATTAAAATTAGTCTATTACCTGATCTCACGTCTAAAGATATCGAATTGAATTCTTTGGATGGCACACAAAACCACCGATTCCAACTTCACCAAAGGTCGTAGCAAGAGGATGATTTTGTTTGGCTGTGTTCTCATTTGGTAGTAGTATGTTGTCCACAACCAACTTCTCGTGTGTTGGAGGTACAGGCTTTCCATGTATAATGGATGATGTCAAACCTCTGCATACAGAACCTGTTGCAATGACCTCTAGATCAAAGTTCAGGATTTCACATTTTTGATTTGCCGAACCAGATGAACTCAATGGATTATTAACTTCGTTGTTCGGCAATTTTCCGACAATTTCCCGTCGTGTCCCACTTCCTCCTTCATTGGAAGGAATGTCTGGTATGTGTTTTCTGTTATCCATGTATCCTTTGAACAAGTCGACCAACGACTTCAGTGTACCCTCCATATTGTCCATCCTAGATTTCAAGTCTTCTGAGTCTACTTTGGTCCTTTTGATTTGTTTACGTGCAATAGTAGAAGCCTTTACTTGTGTTCTTGATATCTTGGTTCCAATACTGCGAGTCCGGCCCCTTGTATCCTTGCCAAACACTTGTGACAAGATGTCATCATCCAATGGCAAATCTTCTTCATCATTGTCATTGATTGCTTCCTTCACTTTTGCAATTTTACTCTAAAATATGATAATACTTGAGATATTACTATTAATTAATAGGTTAATAATCTAAAATAGTAGACTGATAAAACATGTAAACATATATGTCATAAGCAATCATTATTAATTTATCATCTAAAACAATAGACTATTTAACTTACGAAATAGGAAGAAGTCGAATCTGATATGCTACCATCCTTTTTCGTGTGAGTTTTCTCCCATACTTGACGACATGTGATTTCTTTTTCTGGATTTTCACTGGCCTGCAACCAAAAAGGAAATAATTGATTATGTTAGTTCAACATTTGAATTTCCAACTGAGGCACTGTAGTATTACTGTTAGTTCAACATTACAAAAATTACATGTGTTTCTTTAGTTATCTTTTAAAGTCTTAATTTGATTCAGACCATCAAATACTGTAAAGGCATAATTGAATGTAAACACTTTATATCTAGTTAATTTAGGGCCATGTACATAGAGAGGGATGTGGGAATCACTTGAATATGCACCGTAATTATCTACCATTCCTAATTTCTAACACAACTCAAAGGCCACTTTACTTCATTAAGTTACCTAATCGGTTAACTATAGAAAATAGCATAATCATTGGTTTGCTAAGAAAATCATCATGTTACATTACATTAACGACAAGCATCCCACATTTGCCACATAAACACACACAAAAAAGGGGAAAAAGGTTTTAGAAAAATCTTTAATCAGGCAGTCTGAGATTATTGACACGAGTAACTGAATACGATTTCGCACATTATATATTATATAAAATTATGTTTTAAATACATTCAGTTTATGAAGGATACTGCAAACAAATGATCATCAGTGATGAGTATAAATCATGTATCATTAGCTCTCTACTATGCGAGAAATATATTATAAATATATTTATAAAAGCTCTGGCAACATGTTATCAGTAGGCAGATTACTAAAAACCAATTTTTTTATTTCCAACAAAAAAGTGAAACGTTTAAATCAATCTAGTATCAAGTCAAATTGAAGTGTTAGGCTTGCATTGTAAAATTGAAATTTAAATTACTGTAGAATAGAACTATTAAACAACAAAACGCCAAGGATATTTATTTGCAAATTTCTCTTCTAACATACTGTTCTGGTTAAATGATTGTTAAGGATGACCTGATTATATTTTGGACATATAATAGTTTTGAAATTCATTATCAAAGTGAACATTATTCAAACCTATTGTCAGACAAGTATTTGAAAATATTATAGTCAAATATGTATCATGACACGACTAGTGTTTTTGGAGGGCCTGCTCCAGCTGATCAGACAACCACATGAGGTAACCCATCTCGATGAGCCAACAGTCGGAAAAAAAATTAATGCTTAATAAAAGTTGATATAAATTATTGTAAACATACTTATTCAGTTTGCTTCTTATCTATAAGTTGCCTAGTGCAACCCAATGTGTCAAACTGGGCATATATCTTATTTTTTGGTTCAGTAATGCATAAATCAATCGTTCGATGGTATTCTTTTTTACTTTGAAATGTAAGTTGGTGTGCCAATGATGACTTAATAAAGTTTTTAGCTACTGATTTTTAGAGATTTTGAGTTATTTCTAAGCATAAGTAACAACGTGATATTATAATCTTTGTGTCGTTACTGACCCAGTTTCTATTTATAACTAATCTACAATATGTGACATGGATATGCCCACTGAATATTTATGCTTCTTTAATTTAGCAAATTGCATTTCAAATATTGGTATTATAAATTGAGCTGATGCCAAGTATTAGTTCGGACATTCATAACAAAAGTAGTGGTTTATTGTATGAAAGTAAGGCTGAACTAACGGATTTAGAGTTTCCAATCAAGAAAATAATAGATCCCACACTAACAAAATTTTGACTTCTTTATGTAATTATCTTATTAAGCAATAACTAAAAGATATTAATTAAGGACATTGACCAAAAGCTAAAACAATGTGAAAGTGTTGCATGCTAGATTGCATTTTAATTTATGTTACAGTAACTGAAGAAGGATATCCGTAGTGTTTATATAGCTAAACTTCTTCTCCTTAATTTAATTATTTATACCATGTAAAAATAAAGAACAGTTCCTGAATAAATTCAAAATTTTAAAGCGGTGTTAAATCATTTTAGTGACGACATAAACTACCTCTCGACCAACTAAGAAACAACTAATGCTGAAAATTAAATCAAAGCTTGTTTCTTCCATTCTATATTTATTTGTTAGTAGATGCATACAGCTAGCCCATCAATAATGTATTCGTTTATTATAATTCTAATCCCAATGTATTCGTTTGTTATAATCAACTATGTATTCGTTTGTTGCATTTAATTAAGAAAAATGATGAAGAATGAGTGCAGGTGTGCAGAAGTCAGGCATCTACGAGTCACGCTCTTAAATGAGATCATTTCTATCTTTGTTATGTTCATAATACATAACTTACCTAAGTTAGATAGTATCATTTTTTGTTAGCCTAGCAGGACTGTCTGCATATATATGGATGTTATCTATCACACATACTAGAGAGTATATTTGGCCCCTCTATTTATGCCCAGAAAGTAAAACAGTTTAAGGTGGAGTATGACAAAAGATCCATGGATCTACACATCGGAATTAACTTTATACTTAATGGACCCGACTAATAGATTCTTGTATATGTATTTCAAGCATGTGAAATGAGTAATTAAATAGACACAACTATAAATATTTGATTCAATTATAAATAACATAGCATGATAGAGTTACGGATCCAACTGAGAAAGTACACAAATGACCGGGAATAAAGTATATGTATGTCAAGCATGTGAAATGAGTAATCAAATCAATGTTTTGAAGATCGAACCGTGAATCGAACCGTAACGTCTCAAGGTTTAAGGTTTCGACGGTCGGACCAATTGAACCGTCTGAACCGTGCATTTTTTATTTATTTACTATTATTAAAAATAATAATTGTATATGTTAAATAAAAATTACAGTGGTACAAATGCACAACATATCATAAGCCCGCTATGTTTTATAATAATGCATGCTACAGGTAGCAAACCACATCACAAAACCCGGATGCTACAAATGAACATATAACTTGTTCACTCAGCTCAAAATTCAATATATAAAGTATTATAATGGCAACGATATTGATATAAGACTATTAATTATCACACTGTTGCATACCACCTTTACCAAGATGCATAGGTTTTTCCATCAATATTTCAACAAACTGAATCTATATACATTACTGATGTTTTGTAACTATTTATGCAATAGTTACATAAAAAGAGCAGGTCAACTAGGTTGCTTTAGAAGATACCCAAGCACAGTGAAACAGCAGGAACTCACATGGGCTGAAAAAGGACATAGAAAAATTAGTGTGCTATATTAATACTTGTTACAGATGGAAAAAAGAAACCAAGTTTGTAATCCCTTGATATTTGTTGTGTATAAAAGTTACCTGTTTGCTTTTATTTTATCAAAATATTATTAAGTGAAAAATAAACAAATAAAAAACCACAACTGTGAAGATCAAATAATATTGAAGAAAGCAAGTCTTCGACGGTTCTTTGAATCAAACATCATTGTAGTTTGTCATCTGTATGAGTTTAAGGATATAATATAGAACATTTATAAAATTCAAACTCTAATATGCTAGCTGAAAAATGTATATGCAACACTTAATATTAGTTCTGGTTTTTGTAGTCGCGCTGTAAGTAATCTTGTCAATTCGAAAAAAACACATTATACCACAAAGACCCAATTAAAATTATATTCAAATTTCCTTAAGATTTAAGTTCCAACTATTATTCACTTATTTGGACCAACAAATAAAAGCTTAAACTTAATAATAGGTTAAAAAGTGCAAAAACTGTTATTGCAGCAAAAGTGGCAACTACCTATGTAATAACCCGCATATTTGTCGATTTTATATTTAAATATATTTTTTAAATATTTCATCATTCGTCGGATTTTGGTCCGAAAAGCTACTTTTTGCAAACAGTCGAATTAGAACTCGAGACCACTTCCATTGAGTTCAAAATGCCGTTTGCGACCTTTTTAAGTATAAGCTTCGATATGTTTGGAGAAAGTCGAAATTTGCTACTTTTTCTAGTTGGGTTTGGTTTGGGTTCAGCCCTTTGCCAACTTAACCCCAAATCTGAACCTCTCCTCTCCACTCACTCTCACTTTCTCCTCTTTTCAGTTTTAGAGCAACAATGGTGGGAGAGATGGGAAATTAAAACTCCCAAACCCTAGTTTCCATTTGCAAATCAAGTTCTAGCTCCAAATTCAAAGAGAACCCATTGGTAAGCTTCATCTCCTTCTTCTCCAACACATTCTCTCTTTGATTTCAGAAAATTCCTAAACCTAATTTGGGAAATGTTTCTCTTTTAGCTTTGATTCATGCTTCTTGTGTTGAGATTGAAGTGTGGTTGATCTTCCCTTGTCTTCAAGCTTCTTCTTCATTGATTTGGGTTCAAAGGTGAGATTTTTATCTCACATCTTAAACTATATTTATCTTCGATTGTTAGGTATGAATTCCTAACACTTATTCTTGTGCAATTGCTTTTGGTTTGGATTGATTTGGTGAATATTCCAATTTTTAGTGTTTTGAGTTCAATTCT
Source organism: Allium fistulosum (assembly GCA_030737815.1). Classification (NCBI taxonomy): domain Eukaryota; kingdom Viridiplantae; phylum Streptophyta; class Magnoliopsida; order Asparagales; family Amaryllidaceae; genus Allium; species Allium fistulosum. The sequence goes on from CM060907.1 coordinate 746,168,463, forward strand.
TTGAAAATCCTAACTTTGATGTTTTGATCATGTTTTTGGTGATGAATCAAAGAGCTTATATGGCCGGGTAGTCGATTGGCGTAAACCCTTAGCGCCGTTGCTCGAGCGGTTGCAAATTGGTCGAGATTGGCCATTGTATTAGGTAGGCTGGGAAGGGCTGGAAACAGGGTCCGACCGACCGAGCTCTGTAGCCGGTCGACCGACCTGCTTCCAAAGTGCAAAGCACTTCTCTGTTTTCTGGTCCGGTCGACCGACTACAGATTCCGGTCGACCGACCTTCTTCCCGAACTATTTTCCAGGACAGGGTCCGGTCGACCGAGCTCTGAAGCCGGCCGACCGACCTGCTGCTATTTTGCCTATTTTGCATATCTAGTTTGAATTTCCAACTTTAATCGATTCGTGTTGTCTCCTATTTGTTGTTATCATTTCTTAAGACTTTGATGACTCCTCTTTCGGGATGGTACCTCGTTAGGTCGCTCGACCCTATCCCCCTTAGGTCGTTAGACCTCATTTTGTCTTCACTAGGTCGTACCGTTTTGACGGGGCGCTGCCCCGCACCCCACCGTGGGCGCTGCCCCCTGGACCCCCACGACCTGACCGGTCAGGTCGAACCCCGTACTCCTCTTCGTAGGGGATCTTATCTAAAAAACATTCAACAGAACTTCCTACTTTGATGGTTTTGGGAATTGATTTCTTTGGATTTTATTCATGTCTTCGAATGTGAACTTTTATGATTGATTGTTTCTACAATCACTTCTATGATTTGTCACTTTAAAATATAAAGGTTTTCTATACTAGTAGTAAATATTCAAACTCTTTACAAAGATGATTTCAACTCTATTTTTAATACAAATCTTGTTTATAAAACCGTTTTCTAATCTATTAGTATATACAAACCTTTACCTCATTCGTATGAGAAAATCTAATTAAACGGCTTAGCAAAACAAGTGGTATGAAACGCTTGCGTTTACTTCGTCGGTTAATTTATGGACTTGTTCGATTGAAACTCTCTTGTGACACTTTTTTAGTGCAGATCTACAATCTGTTCGTAAATATTTGAGTTAAGCAAGTGGTTATGGGACATGAAGCTAAACTCTTATATTTACTAGCTTAGTGTAATCGACACTTCCTTATGATCATGACGATCATTCTTGTGATTTAGACTAGCGATTGAGCGATGTCTCTTTGTTTGCGAGGTTAGACTAGACACCACTTGTGTGATTTCGATTCACACATATCTCTTTATCTTCAAGGTTAGTCTATACCTCATTGGTGTGATTTCGATTCACACATATTGAAACTCTTGTGACAATTTCCTAGTGAAGATTTACAGCTTGTTCGTAAATATTTAAGTTAAGCAAGTGGTTATGGGACATGAAGCTAAACTCATATATTTACTAGCTTGGTGTGATTGACACTTCCTGTTGATCATGACGATCATTCTTATGATTTAGACTAGCAATTGTGCGATGTCTCTTTGTTTGCAAGGTTAGACTAGTCCTCATTGGTGTGATTCCGTCTCACACATATCTATTTGCCTGCGAGGATAGTCTAGACACCACTTGTGTGATTCCACTCACACATACCTTTTTGTTTGCGAGGTTAGACTAGACACCACTTGTGTGATTCCACTCACACATACCTTTTTGCTTTTTGGTTAGTCTAGACACCACTTGTGTGATTCCACTCACACATACCTTTTTGCGAGGTTAGACTAGACACCACTTGTGTGATTCCACTCACACATACCTTTTTGCGAGGTTAGACTAGACACCACTTGTGTGATTCCACTCACACATACCTTTTTGCTTTTTGGTTAGTCTAGACACCACTTGTGTGATTCCACTCACACATACCTTTTTGTTTACGAGGTTAGACTAGACACCACTTGTGTGATTCCACTCACACATACCTTTTTGTTTTTTGGTTAGTCTAGACCTCAATCTGTGTGATTCCGACTCACACATATGGGGTAGCTCTCCATGGTCTTCGGACTGTCATGTGATAGGCCTCTTTCTTTCCCTTTTTATGATTTCTGGATTTCTTGTATGGATTTTTGGATTTTTGTCAATAACTTGTTATGAGAACAAGTTTAGGGTATGATGCCCTCTTTGGATCTTGTGATATTGATTTATCTCTTATTGGTTGATCTCCTGTTGATCATCATTTGCATACTTATAGTAGTATGTCAGTATGGATATTTTATGTTTATGCCATATCTTTTACTATATACCATATCATCTGATATTTATAGCTAGACTGATCCGTTTATTATTTTTTTATAAATAATACTCGGGTCAGACCGAGATGTTACAGGTGCTTCTGCTTGACTTCCTTCCGGGATTTGCTACTCTGACTTTTGGCTAACTATTTAGTTTAGCACTTTTTGTTGTATAAGACTCATAGATGTATTCTTTTGGAATAGCACGTGTTGCTGTTCTTTTGTATTATTGTGGATCTTTTTTACCACAACCCTGATGTACACTTTCATGTGTTATATATTTATTCATATCTTCTTCCGCCTTTGTGATATGGATGTCTGTGACTGATTTGTGTTATGTTTATTTCTATATTTGTATCCGAAGATTATATATAGCCACTGTGTGATAGCTTTGAGTTTGTATCGGTATGTTGGATTTCCTCCTTAAATGATATGCATTCTATACTATCTGACATATCGGTGCTCGCACAAAGAAGTTACATGGATGGTCGCTCCTCAACAGCCTTATTCTCCGTGCTAATTGACAGCACTACACCATAGTGTTCTTGGTTAGCGTGGGTATAGAGGTGGGGTGTCACAACCTACCTCATCCTATGTACTGATATTTGCAGCATTCACTGACCGGACTCCTGCATTACTATAACTCACTGATTTTAACCTCATAATTAACTCCCACTTGAACAATAAAAATCTTCTATTATATCATTATTTCACAAACTAAAATCAATTTGTTCGCACTTAATAATATGAATGAAAACAACTGCACTTGTTTCTTTTACAACTCTATGAATAGCTATGTACATCATTAGCTATGTGCCTTATTTTACATTAATGCAGGTACGCATTTATTGTTTTTATTCATTAGTGCAAAGTAATAAATTGTGATATTTCTCTATAAAAAAAGCAGACAAAATCAGAAGTCTCTCAACAAATCACAGATGGACTTAAATAGTGAAAATGCAAATTTCAGCATGGACGAGGTTTCAAAATTCGAGCAAGGAGAAAATGATGCAGAATTAGAAGTCAGCCAATAAATACAAACATTTGGAAATGCAGGTTATAGCAACACAAACTAAGTGAAAATTGATATTCAAGTGAAAAAAAACATCAAGGGGTTTTATGTAGATTATAACATAAGATACTACCTTTTCCTTTGCACTTGCTACATCATCTTTGATGTAAAAAAAAGATTATGAACAAGATTGCAACAACTGCAAGTATACAACAAAAACAATCATAAAAGTTTGCTCCCATAGATCAATGACAAGTATTTCATATTCAAGGTACTAACGAACCATTCTATGAGTATACGATCGTGAAAGTTTGCATAATGAACCATTATTTCAATATACAACAAAAGCAATCATGAAATCATTCATAACGAACCATTCATAACAAATAAAAATAAAAATCGAATTCTATTATATACCTTGACCGGATCGATTGCAAATTTCGAGATTATGAGATGAGCCGATTCTTTTGGAACTAATTCGATAATATACCGATCCCTTTGGATTGCGAAACCAGATGCCAGAATTCGCACATGGATCTGGAATATGAAATCGAATATTATGAGATGAAACTGGATCTGGAATATGAAATCAGCCGAGAGGGAGGGGGACGTTATTAGGGCATGCGTTATTTTCTGGAAAGTTAATTGTGATAGGAGCGTATTATTTTAGGAACGAGGGGTGTATGCAAGTGGTCATGAAATTTTAAAAAAATAAGGAAACTTCGCAACAGCTTTAAGCCATTGCAAGATGATAACGGCCTGAAGCCGTTGCTAATCATTTTGCAACGGCTCAAAACCGTTGTGATTTCGCAACGGCTAAGAGCCGTTGTGACTCTTCCGCATTGGGGCATTGCGAAACTGCAAATATGGTGTAGTGACGTTCCAACTCCTTGACTAGGATATGTTTGGATTTCTTACAAATCCTTATCTTGTATGATTTTGTAAACTATTGTTTAGATGAAATAATATCAACTTTGTGTACTAATCTTAAGTACACGACCTTATAGAAAGAAACTAACTCAACTTCACTCATAATTAATCGTCAATTGTCCAACAATGTATGATTATTCCTTATCGATGCATCATTATGTATCACATGGAGGAGTGATTTTGAGATTGAATCTATATTCATTTTTAGGTACATTTGGAACTCTTTCCAACATACTCACTTATTCGACCAAATCAAATCATTTTATTCTATTGCATGTTATTTTATTTACTTTTATTTTATATTCTATGATTTTATCATAAACTTACTACCTGTGTATCTAATACACATGTTCATGTTGGTAATAAATCATCGATGAATATAACAATGTACGTGGAACCCTTTTGGTATTAATAGACTTGTGATTGCATACATTAATATGTATTAATTCAAAGAGTTCATCAACTCTTATGATGCTCCCACTGAATTGGTGCATAGCCATTAATTGTATGAGATATAATTAACATGTATCATATGATTCATAATCATATAGTAAAATTATTTCTCAAAACTACGGCTTAGTCTATAATTCCAAAACAACTGTAAATAATATTAGATACATATGTATTTTTGTTGCATCACTTTTACTATGAAAACAAATTCCATAATGTAGTTCTATTTCATAATGAATATTCATAATACTCATATTGAAATATAGTTATATCTATTTTTCAGTCAATACCAAAAAATAAACATTATTTCACAAATAATGTTCGGTACATTTTACGAAAACAATTTTTGTAATTTGATGCAATCATTAGGTGCTATATGGCATGCTCCCCCCACCATTACTATAATAGCATACTAAATTTAGTGGTCCACCATTCACTTAATATTGTTAATATTGTTTACTTATTTCATATGCTGCAACTAATTTACAGAGGAGAGTTCTTTGATCAAATATCTTGAACTCAAAGAAATAAATGTTATAGAAAACAATTTTCTATATGAAAATACATTTTGGAATAAAAATCATATTTCATATTCCAATATTAATTAGTATCAGTTATTATTACAATTCTAGTTTCCAATGTCTCTCTATAAAGCAGAAGTGACTATTCATTCTCTTCATTCCAACTTTACCTTAAATTACATCTATTCTTATACATTCGTTTTTCTTTCAAATGGTCAAACTATTCAAAAGAAAACCTTACTACGATATCATAACAAACATTTTACAAAAGTGCATTCGATTATTCTTAACATTTAAGACATCAAATATGTTGCACTTCATGTAAACCGATCAAGATGACATTTCAATGATCGTGTTCTTAGATGTATCTCATAGTTTGTGGTCTTGTGTTACAGTAACACAATATGATCCATTTGAAACCATTCAAGTTGAATACATGATCTTAAAATATTATTTATTGGCTTACTTCGAATGAACTGACTTCATCGAAATATTGTACCCCACAAACTATGACTGTTCACCATATAACATTTATATATGAAAGTACATGGATCAAATATCCATAGTCTATAATTGCATTTAAAGTTCAAAAACTCATAAAATGCGATACACGGTCTAAACCAAATAAACATATAAGTGACCAACTTATGAATGTATTAAGTAGTTGAAATTAGGCACTCGCATGGGTATAGAAACATTATATAACATGCAATTAGAGTTATTAGTAAGTATATATATATTATATTTCTATTTGTCAACTTTCAATTCAGTTTGTTTATATATATTAATTAACAAACGTTTTATCAATCATATTAAATGCACAAATTTATCATTGTAGATAGTTATAACATTATATAGCATATGTTCTTACAATATTAGAAAGGTTAAATGTTACCATTTCATTCTTCTAATAAGGCTCCCACCAGTCTTCTATATTTCTCCAAACTCTAAGGTGAAACATAGAAGTCTTACAACTTCACTAGTGAGTGTTAGGACTCGTTTGTTTTGGTATTCTGACCTTGAGTTTTCTCAATAAATCATAGCCCCACAAACGATGGATAACTCCTTATCGGTTTTATCATATACAACTCCTAACCTATTTTTCCTTGTTCTAATCTCATTTCGACCTTGAGTTTGCTCAACAAATCGAAAGAGATTGTTCACTCATACCTACCATATCGTGATGGCCTAAGTATAGTATATGTACCTTGAGTTTGCTCAACAAATACATATAGTTATCTTACCTCATCTGTTCAATATATTAATAATACTGCGCATAACATTCCTAGCTTGAGTTTGCTCAACAACTAAAGAGTATGTAAGTAATTTATTAATATATATGGTAGAGGACAACATTATATTGAAGATTCATAATCTTCAATATATATATCGAGTGATATCGACTTATAGAATAATATATTTCTTATGAAATACCCTAGCGATTCAAGTGTCAAACACATCAGAAATCACGGTATATGTACATTTACATATGTATTTATTTCTCAAGTCTATTTGGGTTTCTTTAATGTTCCACATTTAGTTTATACACATATCGTATAAGTTTTATTGTTATATAACTTTTATATTTCATATTACTTATATGATAGTCTTACGTATAATATTTCATTAATTTAATCTTATCTAATTAATTTTAATCAATTAACTCTTTAATTAATTTTAAATTTGTATTCCAATAAAACTTTTATATTGGATATATCTACTATAACATTTATAGTGTATACTATAACCTTTATAGTGTAACACACATATATCATATATATGCGTATTTTATTTAATTAATTAACCTTTAATCAATTTATTCAACTAAACAATTTTTATTAAAATTTATTAATTTCAAAATTTATCTTGTATACATACATGTATACCTATGTTATCTTAAACATTTTAAAATAACATACATATATCAATATATGTAATACATGCATATATGCATTTATTAATTAACATATTTTATTTATTTAATTTATTAACCTTATTAATAAATTTAAAATTTGAAATTATTATATAAATATTTTCAAACATTTTGAAAATATCATTATCCTTTCAAACATTTTTTAAACTTATGTATTATTATAATTTTTATAATAAACATGTTTTATTTTAAATTTAACTATTAAATTTAAAATCTTTAACATTAATTTTCAAAACGATTTTGAAAATTACCCCAAGGCCCAAATTAAGTTGGGTCTTTTCTATTAGGAACAACTTTTGGGCTCACTTCACCTTTCGGGCTAGGCCGGTAACCAGGTAGGATGGGGTACTTGATTACCCAATTCCAATCCTAGACATTACCTTTCTAGACACCGTACTAAGTGGGCAAGCTTAATTAGTTAGCCCTAATATGATTAATTTAGACCGCATAGGCTATTGGGCTCCGATACCATTGTTGGAACTGGACTAGCCTGCAGCGGAAGTTATGGGTGAATTTCAAAATTTTTACCATATTGGATCTTTTATTAGGCCTATGAAGTCTAACTGAATTAGAACATTTCTAAATTTCATTTAAATAAAATCATTTATTCTATTTAAATTCAAATATATTAATATATGAAATTAATTTTATTTGATTTAGTTTATACATAAATGTATCATATACATATATGTATGAGTGCATGTGTAACATAATAATCCGTGAAAGGTATAATATGCCTATATGTAGATGTTGGGATTTACATCGCAACAGACATATTAGCTCATTTTGTATGTCATGTATGTTGTTCAAATATGTGCATGTATATGTGTTACAAAATACACACACATATGTATGTATAAATATATTATATATAATATATGAACATAAAACATTTATATATAGATAAATATATATATATAAAGAGAGAGAAAACTTATTAAAAATTATTTATAATTCAAAATTAACTTAGTTTTGCAAACATTATTATTTTAGTATTTTAATTTGTATATATTATGAATAAAATAATGTTTTCATCCATAAATAATTAACATAAAATAATCTATTGATGAAAATTCAAATTTTATAATTTTCAAAAATCTAGGATCATAAAATAGAGCTTAGGAAAATTTTATAGATTTTTCAAAGTTGAATTATTATTTTTAAAAACAAATACATTTATTTCGACAATAATTATTTAATATAAAATAATATATTATTAAAAATTCAAATTTTAAAATTTTAGAAATTCTAGGATCATGAATGAAAGGTTACGAAAAATTTTAAATAAATTTTTAATTAAATTATTATTTTTAATAAATCATAAACAGTTTTTCCAAAATAATATTAATTATTAAAAATAATAAACTTTATTGAAAAATTCATAAATTTTTTCTATATGTTTCTGAAATGATATAATATTTTTTTAAATATAAAATTGAATTTTTAATGTAATAATTGTTTTATATATAATAAACAATTCAAAATTCAATAAATGTTAATTTAAAAATATGAATATATGTATGATAATTAATTTTCGAATTTGTAAATTCATATTATATATAGATAAGTGCACTAAATTTTTTAAATCATATATATATCTTATATATGCATATATGCTATTATGAGAGAGAAAATATACACTAATATATATATATATATATGATTTATTAATAAATATATATAAAATAATTATTAATGACAAAAATTGATTTTGTACAGTAAAAAACATTTGTCTATACATAAATCAAATAGTATAATAAACAAATTATGCACATAACCAAACTGATTTGTGACAACATATCTACTTACAAAATCTCACCTAACTAAACATATAGTAGCAATATATTTAAACAGATATGAAATTGCTCATTATAGGATCATAGAATATAATTTAATTACTATAATATGAATTAAAATTACCAATTTAATGATGACTTTGAATCCACGTTGAAGCAATGACTTCCCTTCCCTTTACTGTTCTTGATTCGTCAGATTGCAAGTCCGGAATCACCGACCTCTAACTATCAGATAATATTATTTTAATTTGAAATATATTTGAGAATTTTGGAGTTGATTGAGAACTATGTTTTAACCAGCAATGTAGAAGGTAATGATGGCCAAAAAGGTTAGTAATTGTTTTTAGAGATACATATATATAGGGTTGTATTAGAGAGAAACAAGGAAAACTTTTTTACCCAGTCTCACTTTATCTCAACCCATTATCTCCAAGCCAATTCCCTATGTTTTAGCCACCCCTAGACCTTTCCAAAACCGAAATTTCAGCCCTAATGATGGGCCTTAAATCCATCTAAGCCCAAGCCAGAATACTATGCAATTGAATCTAATTTAATCGCTTGTCGATATAGTATATCGATCGATATATTTTTAACTGTTATAAATATATATAACGTTATTTATTTCTTAAATCATATTCAAATTTTATAATTAATATTTCACAAATATTAATTAATTTAATTAATTTATAACAATTATAAACTAAGTAAATCGTTCGGTCTTAATGGAATTCATCATTTCGGCTGTGTAACTCTTGGGTGTAAATTTGGTCAGCGATTAACATCGAACTATTCTAATGTTAATGTTCACACGTCACTTAGCAGGTGGTGTGACATTATGACCAAATTTATCGCTTACTCATTTTCGGTAAAATCCAATTTTAGTTTAATAAGCGTTACCCGGTTGTGACATTTGTTTACACCAATTCTCTTCGTCAAAACTATATCACTTTGGACTTGTGGAATTTGATAATGGTCAAAATTCCAACCTCATCCACATTCAACTTTATAGTCTAAATACAAAGTCCTTGGTTCAACAATAACAGTTATTATTAACCGAAATGCTCTGGCCAGAGACTTTGATTTTGAGTTGACTTTAGTTGACTGTGATACTAACTGCATATAACCGAGGAGACGAATCCAATACTTCCACTCGACCCAACTATAGTCACTCGATGGACGCCATGTCATGATTTGGCTATAATCAAAGCGGAGCTTTCATATTGAAGATCCACAGTATTCTCAAGTCGAGAGAACTATGTAAATAAGCCACATCGATATTTTCCGTTTGACCTTAGTTATATTAACCAACAGAAAACTATCGAATGAGCCGTTCCATAGTTATCCAATAACTATTTGTACGTAACCCCTAGGTACCCTCAGCAGCCATGAGTAATACACTGCCCAACATTTGGAGAGCGTTACGTACTCCAGTCTCAATGGATACATCGATATCCAGTCTTGATGCATCTTGACCAGGAACATTTAAAATGTTATATTTGTTTCATTGTGATAAATTACTCACGGTTACAACATTTTGTAACTACTATCACTAAATATACCATTTATGGATTTTTCTATTAAATATACTTTTAATTAAGTTAATTAATTAATATAATCACATTATATCAAGTATATAATAGGAAGAAAATACCTTTTATTTCGAATAGGATTGGTCAACGAGTTAGATATATGTAACAAATTACATAATTGCCCATAAGGCATACCCCTAACTCTATCAGTAAAAAATATATTCCAACACTTATAAGTGTTACAAATAAATGCCCACGCCCCTACAGCAACACGTATAAGTGTTACTGAAATTGCTTGCAACGCTTATACCCATCGAGAATCCTATGTTCTGGTGTAGTGTATGGAATAAACTATGCATTCCCACACTGTTGTGGGTAAGAAATATACACTATGCATCTTTAGAATTGTTGAAATTTGTCCATACATCCCTGCGTGAGGGGCAACATATAAGTTTGGCCAACACCTGTTAACAAAAGGAATCCCTTGTTATTACAAGTGACTAAACTCATATATATACAACACCACCTCCATTATTTTCATGATGTGAGACTATTCATTTTCCAATATGCGTCCATTATCCAAACAGAATGCGAGACACCCCAATAGATCTCCATCTTGGCTCGTATCGATGTATGCGTCTTCCAATACGCCAATACGATGTTTGCACTATATCGATACTTTTTTCTCATGTCATTCTACCAGATCCAACGTACCATGATCCGGCACCACCTTAAGCCTACATTGCTAGCCACCATGATTTACAGATCTCTTGCACATTGTCTATTGTCCTAGGCATTACCATCGTCTCTAGTACCATGTTGAAATCTGATCCGCACATCCCTACGTGGGGGCAACATATGAGTTTGGCCAACACCTTTTAACAAAAGGAATTCCTTGTTGTTACATGCGACCAAACTCATATATATACCACTCCACTTTCATTATTTTTCATGATGTGGGACTATTCTTCTTTTTAATGTGCGTCCATACCCACACACAGTGTGAGACACCCCAACAGATCTCCACCTTGGCTCGCATCCATATATGCGTCTTCCAATACGCCAACAACGATCTTTGTACCATATCGAGACACTGTTCCCATACCAACGTACCACGTTAAATCTGACTACTTGTGCCTACACTGCTAGTCACCACGATTAACAGATCTCTTGCGCATTGTCCATTGTCCCAAGCATTACCATCGGCTCTGATACCATGTTGAAATCCATCTGCACATCCCTACATGGAGGCAACATATGAGTTTGGCTAACACCTTTTAACAAAAGGAATCCCTTATTGTTACAAGTGACAAAACTCATATATATACCACACCACCTCCATTATTTTTCATGATGTGGGATTATTCATTTTCCAATGTGCGCCCATTATCCACACACATTGCGTGACACCCCAACATATCTCCACCTTGGATCGCATCTATGTATGCGTCTTCCAATATGCCAACATGATGCTTGCACCATATCGAGACTTTGTTCTTATGCCATTCTACCAGATCTAACGTATCATGATCTAGCGTCACCTTAAGTCTGACTACTTAAGCCCACACTGCTAGCCACCATGATTTACAGACCTCTTGCGCATTGTCTATTGTCCGAGGTGTTACCATCGGTTTTGATACCATGTTGAAATCATGTCCGCACATCCCTACGTGGGGGCAACATATGAGTTTGGTCAATACTTTTTAACAAATGGAATTCCTTATTGTTACATGCGACCAAATTCATATATATACCACTTCACCTCCATTATTTTTCACGGTGTGAGACTATTCTTCCTTTTCAATGTGCATCCATTACTCACACACAACACGAGACACCCCAATAGATCTCTACCTTGGCTCGCATCTATATATACGTCTTCCGTTACGCCAACACGATGCCTGCACCATATCAAGACTTTGTTCCCGTGCCATTCTACCAAATCCAACATACCATGATCTAGCTCCACCTTAAGTCTACACTACTAGCCACCATGATTTACAGATCTCTTATGCATTGTTCATTGTCTCAAGCGTTACCATCGGCTTTGATACCATGTTGAAATCCTGTCCGTACATCCCTACGTGGGGGCAACATATGAGTTTGGTCAACATCTTTTAACAAAAGGAAATCCTTGTTGTTACATACGACCAAACTCATATATATACCACTCCACCTCCATTATTTTTCACGATGTGGGACTATTCATCTTTTTCAATGTATGCCCATTACCCACACACAATGCGAGACACCCCAATAAGAATAACTCGTTGGCAATCTGTCTTAGCTGAATAATTTTTTCACCATTTATCCTGCCTTCATTACACTTGAGTCTACCAACGTGCTCTATGTGTGTTTGCCATCTCATCACCGTCTGTTACCAACTTACCATATTCTTCTAATCCAAATTTTTTAATAGTATTATCAAATTTTGGTATTTACTTTCTTTATCCTTGATCGTTCATGCGAGTATACTCTAGAACTCGTTGAAGTGTACTTTGATACCATTCCTTTGCGGTTCTTCTTATGGCTTGCACACATGCTTAATAAAATATTCCTAGATCCCCATTAATATTCCTCACACTCTACAAGGATTCTTTATTGCTATTCTACAAGCATTCATCGCTATGTTACTCATAGCCTTAACTTTTACTCCATCCCACCTAAGCAACCATCTGTATCTACTCTATTTTAAAATTTTCGTTTAGTTTTCACTACTTTTTTTTCAAAAATTAAAACGTCATAGTCATGAAATATTTAATCCCAACACTTTTATCTTTAGAAATATAAACTTTGAAACCTTTTTATTAAATCCTTCAATAGCTTGGTTAAAAGGAACCATGAAAATCTCCTTATCTCAACTAATATTAACTTTTAAAACTATAGTTTAGGATTTATCAATAAATTCATTTATTAAGTCTAAATGTTAGCAATTTAACTTTCTAAAAGATCTTTTCCTTTAATAACTTTTCACAACATATATTTTTCTTCCTAAAAAGTGGGATTTTTTTATCTCAAACCATTTATTAAGTTTTTCCTCTAAAAAACTCAATCGTTATACTAAACTATTTTTTTTTCCAAAATGCATTTTACAGTATTTTTAAAACATCTTTCATAAGTTTTCACTAAAAACTGGAGTATACAAGGACATATTCCATCCTTTTATTTTCATATAACTCATGCTACTTCCATTTCAACCTTAGTGGAGATTCTAATAGCATACAATGTGGACTTTTTAAAAGATACGTACAATCAATGCACACTATTATGGAAATTATCTACTTTCCTATGTTTTTCCTTTAATTTCCAATGTTGTTTCTAATTAGATTACTAATTTTTTTAATGCAAACTCCTAATATTGTTTCTATTTCCTAATGTTGCTACTATTTAATTTTATCCTACCTAAATTGCTCTTTGTCTAAATGACTTCTCCTTATTAGCTCTCTTCATGTATACACCTATTTTAGATGTTTTTCTCTGTATTTCCTTATACGAAAATATTCTTCTTATCCTCACTATTGGACGTTCTTACCCTTCCACTTTCCTTACCCCATTCAACATTTATACCACTTCCTATTGTCCACCCCTTTTAAAGAATTTTAAGACTTTGAATTTACAAGATCATAAAAATCACCGAGCTACACATATGCTCTACTTTCTTTTTATTTCAAAAGAAATACCTAACCGAAAATTTTCGGTCTATATGAACTTTAACTTGTACTATTTAATATAAAAGGGGAAGTTTTATTTGATAGAAAATTTAATATTTACTTTCCTTTCAAAAATAGGGTTTTTCTACTTTTAAATAAACCCTTTGAACATCATTTCAAATACTATTTCTTTTCAAACTTTCAAATAAGTCCCTTGAAAATCATGTCAAATGTATTATTTATATGTTTTCTTAAATCTTTTTATATTCTGTTCTATTATGTGGGGTCAGACTCAGAATGGTTTTACTTGTCCCTTCTTCTGCACTTTTCTTCTTTTTCACTTACTTTCTAACTTATCTTCCTTTTAGAATATATTAAAAATTCGGTTATCATCTTGGAGTGATTACTACACACCGTCCTTTAGGAACTTGCATAATTCTTGCTTCAAGATATCTATAATATATAGACTCTTACTTTCCCCTCATCTGGAGCTAATGTACATCATTAATCGGTAATCCTACGGGGATCTACAACCACTGGGTTATCCGAGCCCAACTAGGGAGTCACGTACCATCTTGCTTCAGGGATCTTCCTTATGCTACACTCATGCTCCTCTTAAGTCAATGCCTTTCCATTCGACCTAATTCACGTGGGGATAATCGGGGTAGGTGTATTTCTTCAACTTCATCTATTGTTCCGACTCATAGTCGACTTATCCATCTTTTTAGAGTATGGTTGCAACTAATCTATAATCAGAATTTATAGGATTTGGCGTATAATATGTTTATAATTATAGTAAAAATACAAATACATTCAGTCAACGTTTCCTAATTCTGAAGATCGATTAACCTACGCTCTCATACCAAATGAGACAACTTGCACCACAATGGGCTTGAATTTTTGCTAAATCAAAAAATCAAGTCCACCAAAGGACGAATCATTGGTTTTGGTTCTTGCAAGTAACAAATGTATATTAGAGCGCCCTCAATATAAACTCACAGTGGAATAGTAAAGTATAATAAAACATATAATTACTGACCAAGGTTGACACTTCTGAGATCAAGTATCCTTGTCAGCGTCAAGCGTGCATAATGAAATTTATCCTTCCAACGTTCCCACCTTGGACCAGTACTTATCCCTCTAAAGCTATCATGTGGGTTGTAATGAGGAGGGAGTCAGAACAATGTTCTTATGACTGGTAAATTATACACTTTATACATAACACTAGTTTATGTCGATTGCCTTCCATTGCATGTTATGTCTTTTATTTTACTTAGTCGTATCGACTCCACACATACGCGTACGATATGCCTCATTTACCCTAGGTAGACAATAACCACATATGTATATATATAAATATATAAGTATTACAATCCCCCTTTGGACCAGGATACTTCCCCACCAGTATCCGCAACCAACACCTCGTTAGGATGCATCATCAACGCAGTATCATGTCCTCACCAGCATGCATACCAAGGAACTTCCATAGTTCCTAATAACGGCTTCATAATAGTTTAGTCGTATTCTATCTCATCTTAGGGATTTACCTAAATGCTTCATATTATGGACTTACCTCCACAGACTATTGTGGACTCGGCTCCTCGGACTACCCTAATCATTTGAACGACCTCTCTTAAGTTTATATAGCCTTGCTTCTTAACAAACAAATTAGCAAACAACTGTGGTGGTGCATGACCTAAACGTGATCTACACTAGTAGAAGGTGTAGCCTATTTAGGTGTAACCCTCGTCTTTCCGCTGACCGCTCAGGATCAATGACGTTCTCGACCTATGTACAACTCCTACTCCTAAATATGGTACTAAACACATTGACATAATGCTGAGCCTTGCTCACCATCCCATTTAGATTGCCTAATGCAATCAAGGTAGTACCCCCTGAAAGATTGAAGCAGACTCTACTTGGGTATTCCTTCGCCAATATGCGAACGTATAATTCCATGGGTCTTACAGTTGGATACATTCCACATCAGTATAATGCATACACCATCACTGGTAGCCCCTTGCGGTGGGCAGACTTCTGTTGTGTAACGTTACTGACCTCACATTCCAACCCATTTTATGACCATGTCATGCTGATCTAAGCTAAGCTTTAGCTAACTTTAATAATTCACACCTATCATAAACGTATATTTGAGGCTGTGTGTGTATTCACTCTTATTTCATTAATACGCCTTCAATGTTCAATTACTCATATTCAATTATTTTTATTTAACCGACTCCTTGTTTCATTAATCTTGGTTTAATATTATTTACCGCTTTTCTTGAACTTAAAAGATTCAAGTGTCCTTTACTATTTAATTTCTCCTCTTATTATTGATTTTTTATTTCTATCCTTTTGAACCCTTATTATCCTTTCTTGTTTAGTGGACTCCCTATACCCGTATATATTATATGCTTCTTACCTTTATTCATTTTATTACTTGCCTACATTTTTATCGTTTACTATTTGATTTATATCTTATCCTTTATATATATAAGTGTGTTAATTTTACAATTTTGATTGTTATTGTTATCACAACTATAATTCTTTAATTCATACTTAGGGATTCATGCATTTTAATGCATTAGAATTACATCTACCTCAAAAGGAAATGTTAACATCGTAAATCTATATATCTTGTTCAAAAAGGGAGTTTGTACAAGGATGATATTTTTGTAGTTATTGAAATAGAAAGTACAAAATATGGTAAAATCCCTATTTTATACATCCTTTTCTTTTAGGCGTATTCCTTGTTATTTCCAACGATACACTTTTATTTATGAACATGAACTTGAAAATCTATAGAAATTCACATTGCAACACCTAACGTTCCAACAAATTAAAATACTACTTAAATCCCAATAATTTATTATGATAACTTCTAATTGGCATTTATTTGCATAAACCATTTAACCGACAAATCTAGAACTACTATATAATTTATTAAATTTAGGGACTACTACAACTAAATACTTTCCATATTCGAGTACATGAAATATTAAATCTAAGTTATCAATCACAAAATATGTAGATAGGATTTATAAATTCATTATACGTATACAATTAGGCCTACAACTCCAAAATTATGTTTAGGCATACATGAACAGATTTACAACGATATGAATCCAATATTATATAAAAATATATAATTTTCCACTCACCTTTAAGCTTTCCAATTCTCTAGATCTAACCCGTAACAACCCGGATTTTTCGTTAGTTGATTTTGAATATTTAAATGGTTTTAAATATTGGATTTGGAATAGAAATTGATTTTTGAATATGAAGATTTCTGTTGAAATTATAGAATGAATTTAAAATTTCAAATATAGCAGTTTATCGTAATACGGAATTGGTAAATAATTGAAATTTAATTGAATATGAATTGAAACAATTTCTAATGTGGATATAAATTCTATTTGAAATAGAATTAATCTAATAAGTTTTTAAAACTGAGATTTCAAGTGATTTCGTAAATTTTAGAAATCGTCGATTTAATCGACGCGTTAAAATAGCGACACAGGGTACAATCTCAGAATTCGACGAAACTAGTTCCATTGGATCCATAATAGTGTATTATTATCGGATTTCAAATTTCGTAGCATTTAGAGTTACCGTTTGGTCGTACGGGATAGAAACACGTTGAAATTAATATTGAAAATTTAATATAATAATTACATTCAAAAAGCTACCTTCCACATACGATCGAGTTAGGTCCTGAAACTTGTTCCATTGCGTTCGAAATAGGGGTATAACATTAGAAATGCTAGGCGGTACGCCTCGATCAGGGTTTGAAATTAAATATCTAGATATTTTGAATTTAAATAATAATATATACATTGATTTGACTTCCCCAAATATCTTTCTTCACAGCGCAGACCTACAGTCACCCTACTCGTGCCTATATTTTCCTTTTTAAGCGTGTTTTTCCTTCATTGTAAAGATAAGAGGAAGGAAAAGAAGAAAAAAATGAAAATGAAAACTTCAAAACAAAATTATTTCAATTTCTACTCGATGAAAAATTCCCAAATGATTTTTAAAAATCTTGTTTAAGCATGATCTTCAACCTGGGATGCTTTTTGAAGGTCGCGGCCTCATTTTCTGGTGATTGACAGTAAAGTCGAGAGTGAGTCGTGGGCTAGGGTTTAGGATTTACTAGATTTTAGTCATCGATTCGACAAGTGAAGCTTGGATATGGATTCGGGTTGCAGAGGGCATCTAGGCGTCGTTTTTGGATAGGTGCGGTCGAGTTGGGGAAGGGGCGACAGTGCTACAGTAGCGTGAGGACGGAGCAGGTCGCGATTTGCTCCATAAGGCGGGAGGTGATGGTGATGGTACGAGGGTGACGAGCTCGAGGTGAGAAGATTGGTGGCGATGTCAGTTTGCAATTTTGTCGAAGGGAATGGCGTGCGTGTACATGGAAACGTGCATGGCCATGGGAGTTTTATTCATGTACAGCAGTTTGGGGAAGAAGTAGCAGTGGGCCGGGTCGCGTGATAGGCTGGGGTGAGTGAGTGGTTAGTGAAATAAAGTGTAATTAAAAGAATTTAAATTGTTTTAATAAATTCGAAAGCTTATAAAATTCATAACTCATTCGTTTTAGGTCCAAATTTAACGCGGTCGGTCGCGTTAGACTTATGTCAACATAAGCTTCGAAATAAAATTGGATTGGAGCAATTTAGAGCTTCTGAAATTTTTAGCTAAATCCGAACGCCATTCAAATTTAGCCGGAACTAGAACGCGGAAGCAATAATAAAAATTTCGGTGAGTAAATCCCACTCATTTGGATTACTGGTTTTAATTTATAATAGTTAAATTCATTTATTGGTTGTTTGGATGGATTGATAAATTATTATCAGTTGGATGTTATTTTATGTATATAGTAGTATATATATTAGTAGTTGGATATATTTCCTGCTTATTGGAGCAGATGAGACACTATGAGCCTCGCATAATAGCGGATGACCCTATATTACCGCGATATCCCACCTCGAAGCGGGATTGGTATTTTTTTGTTATATAACATCAGTGGATGCAGGGAAATAGGTTGGAGGGATCCAACTGGATTCCTCAAAAATTATATTAATTATTTCATATATTATGATATATGATGTGATTGAATAATCTGCTATGGATTGTTGTGTGATTTGATTATTGAATGATATAGTAGCACTGGCCCTATGTAACGACCCGAAATTTTCTAACCCGAAAATTCCAGATAGTTAGGAAAAGAAGAAAGAGATAGAAGAAGAAGAAACAGAAACACAACACTGAATCTCATGAATCGCAGCGGATCAAAATATAATATCAAATAATAATGGTTTGCAAAAGAATACTATATCTGTCAATTACATTTTAATACATCAGAGTTACACACATACACAAACACTGGACATACACAAAACAACATGACTCAGATAAACAGAAATATATCACAGCGGAAACACTCCATGCGTTCCTGCCATCCAGCTTGCCTCCTGAGCTCCAGAACGACCTTACTTGGAAATCTGTAATACTCGGTCTAACCTGAGCATTACATCAAAGTAACACCCGAGTCGGGCTGGAAACCAGCGTGAGTAAACCCATTTAAATTGAAATACTAAGGTTGTAAAAATTCTTCGAAAACCAGGGTAGCTCGTTCATCACTACGAGTTTAATCATTCTGTAGACAAACACTTATTTCCCAAATAATGTCCAAGTACCGTTACTTAGTTTCAATGGTCCAGATTACTCAATTTATTCCATTCCAGCCTATTCGATTTATAAATCAAATCAATAAAGGATTATAGATTACTAATCGAAGTGGTTTCGGATATTGTTGATATCCGACCTCGAACTCTTCGAATCCATCACCATTCTTTAAGCCAAGATGTTTAAGAGAAAACAATTTGATTTATATTCAGAATACAACAATTCATCACAGATAGATAATTCCTATTATCACAGTTCAACCCAGCATTTCATATCACAGAGCATCCCAAATTATCAGACTATGGATTAAAATCAATTCAGGCATTCAATACAATTTAATCATCCATAAGCAAGATTGATTAGTTATACAATTCCTAATTAATTTAATTTAATCACCAAATAAATTAAATTAATTACTTACTTTAATTAATTATCCCTTAATTAATTTATTTCATTATATTTTTGAAAACACTTGGGGATTAATTTAATCAATTAACTAGTATATAATTATTTCAAATCAAAACAATTATAAATTCAAAACACATTTGTATTATAATTTATATTTGAAACTTGTTTTGAAAACTTGATAACTACCTATACTAGAAACTTGTTTAACAATTTGCATTTAAACTTGCATTTGCTTAATGCTTTAAAACTTGTTATTTTCTTTTATTTTAAACCTTTGTTATCATACAAAAGAACCCGAACCCAAACAAAATTTCCCCGAGCAACAACCCGAGCTAAACTCGATCTCCTTCCCATCGATAAACCCGAGATCGACTTCGAGTAAAACATCTTCTTCCCCGAGCTCGAAACAACACAGCAACCTGACATACACAAGGAAACACGTACACGTGCACACGAGCCCACCGACGCTCCGACCCACTTCGCCGTCGCATACAGGTCGCCGACGACTCACGTTAACACTCCAACCACCTAGCTCTCTCGATTTCGCCTCGAATCGAAAACCGAGCCAATCGAACCAACACAGAACCTAGATCGATTGACGAAGAACGCCTCGCACAATCACCTCAGGCCACCTGAACCTTCGCCATCACGCTCACCCCTTCGTCAATGATTCTTGCTTCGATTTCACCAGACCCGGCCTTGTCCGATTCGCCGTAGGTGACAAAATCGTCTCTGAAACCTTGTCGAGCACAACCGGGTTTTAAACCCTAGAATCATTCCACCCGACCACCACGATTGATAAAAAATTTTGCTAGCATTTTTCCTGGGTTCGCCACCATTCAGGCCTCCTCCACCATTGATCACGACGTTCAATTCATCGTGGGTCAACGAGAATCAACGAAAACGAATTTTCCGTTCATCATGAAAATACCCAATATATACGAATCTAAAAATTTGGAAATTTATATTAAAATTCATCATTTTACAATCCAAATCTAGTTATGTAATCAAATCATGATTTTAAAACTATAGATTTTTCTGTTTTCAAAAGCTTTTACTGTAAATTTCCAATTTCCATATAATTTGATTAATAATGCTACTTGTTTTTATTTTTAAAATTTTTAATACATAATTATCATCACTTTTCATTTAAAGATCATAGGCTGAATCTTATTGCATGAGGAGATGGGGATTTATAAACAGGTTTTAAAACCTGTATATGATGAACAGAGACATTTTTCTTCTGTATACTGATATGCACACCTTAAACCACATATATCTATGTATGCAAATACATTTTCATCCAATACAAGACTTTCCTCAACAACCACAAGTATAAACATCACAGCTTTAAACCTAAATGTATTAGTTTGCTCACCTTATTTGAAGAACAGAGGACAATTCATTCCTGGAGCTTGATGTTTGATCTGAAACTTAGTTGAGTTGCTGAAATGATCTTGAGTTTTAAATTTGAAAGCTGGAACTTGCTTTGATTTTCTTTTGTTTTACTTATAGCTTGTTCTCGAATCCAGGCCGTGATCTCTTTTTTTTCTTGAGATTGGTATTTTCTGGTGTAAACTTTTCTTCTTTGGTCAGATATTTGTTTTGACCAGCCAAGATTTTTATACAAACTGAAATGATTTTGAACATTTCGAAATGACCTTGTTTTGTACTTGAATTGATAGCACACTTATCCTATATATTTGTACATATATATATTTATATTTTTGTCTTATTTTCTTGCATATCTACATGTATTTCCATAGTGTATATATTCTAGAATTATCTTATGCATTTACTTTATGTTCTTATGTAACCATATAATTTAACTTATATACTTATTTCTATTTCTAACATAAATTCTTATTTTTATTTCTATTTTAAGTTTAAACTATTAAACACTTAATTTATATTCATATATTTTTATACTTATATTAGGAATTGATAAGATTGATTTTACTTTAAACTTTATTATCTAGATTACATCCATATATATACATATCTAGATCAATTGTTAATAAGGTAGAGCTTTGATTTAATTTAATGTGAATAAGATAGATTTTATTTTAAATATTTTTTGGAAGACTTTATTGTAAATTTTCAAATCGTAGCTTTTCTTCCAAAATACATATATATATATATATAAATGGTAAATGGCTAAAAGTCTAAAGTTGTATTTATTTATTTACTATAAGATTTATCATCTCCAGAGATTTTGTAATTCAATATTTATTATAGCTTTAAATCAATTCATAAATATATCCCAACAATTTAAATTATTAGAAATTTATTCATTCGACGTATAAAAATCAATATTTCCATAATTTAATCCAGTCAATTACCCAATTAACATACGCTAAAAATCCGGGTTGTCACATTCCTCCCCCCTTTAGAACTTTTCATCCTCGAAAAGGAACAAAACCAGAATTATTAAAATGCTTAAAATCAGATAAATATTCTTTGATCACTTTTAAAACACTTTTTAATATCTATATAATACCATTCCAAAGTATTTTTTTATAAAAATACTTTTATAACTCGATGTTTCAACAAGTCCAGCCTTGTTCTCATAGAAATTCGGTCATACGTTGATCAGACGTAGGACTGAAAATATATATGTATTTGGTACACCCGTTTTCAACACCCAGTGAAAATACTTGGAAAATAATGTTATTGAAAATATAGAAAACAGTTTTGAAAATAGAGAAAATATCTTTGGTGAGAATGCTCTGGAAATCATCACCCCCATCCATGGTCGCAGTTACATCCTGGGTTACGTTGCCATCGCAGCAAAAGTCCATGTAACTGTAGGCACTCCGCACCCCTCGATTACGCCATGGAACCCACAACAGATCGCAGTTACATTCCAGGGTTACGTTGCCATCACAACAAAAGTCCATGTAACTGTAGGCATCAGTGCCCTCGATTTTCGCTGTCAAAAATGAAACTTCTCCACTCCCACATAGGTCGCAGTCTACCGATGTAAAATCAAACGCATACTGTTGGCTCTCAGTAGCACACACGACTTTCGCTATGTTATCATAGTGTCGCAGTCTACCGATATAAAATCAAACGTAGACTGTTGGCTCTCAGCGGCACACACGACTTTCGCTATGGTCTGTAGTAGATCGCAATGACATCGAATTACACTGTCGTCACAGCATAACCCAAATGCCTCTGTAGGCATCAGCGCCCTCGACTTTGGCTACCAAATAATCCTCAGGAACTAGTTTTGTCCGGACTCCTCACATGATTAACTTTAGAACCCCCCCTTAGGGCTCAAGGCAGTACCACCCTGTGGCACTCCTGAGAAGTTCATTCAAGGGAGCGCCTTTTTTTCCCAAAGCCACTTCAAAACACTTTATACTATACACATATAGTATTTTCCAAATCATACACCTAGTATGAATCACATATAAAGCTCCTTTCTCAAAATCGATTTCCCAAAATCGATAATTCTCAAATTAGGCTTTCCAAATTCCAATATTGATTTTTTTCCAAAAATCAAAAGCCTTTCCAATTCAAAGGTTCCAAAAACCTTTTTCCAAAATCATGTTCACAAAATCCTTTATATATATACGTATATATATAATATCCTTGGGAAATTTTTGAATCACTTCATACTTGTATAAATTCACTTTTATACTTCAAATACTTTCAAAACCCTTTTCTTCTGGCAGTAGATTCAACAAGGGGAGTTTACCATATATAACAAAGATATATAACTTTGTTTATTCCAAATCAAATATTCAAATTTGATTACTCTTTTGTAAAGTTATTAACCACATTACCTTCTTCATAAAGTAAATCTTAAATCATAGAAATTTCCAATTACCATTTTACCTCATCGTATATTCCACAAAATATACTTTTCATTTCAAAGACCATTTACAGTTCTTATCCATAAATTTTCAATGCCAATTTCATTCAAACCCGTACGATTTACACATATCATCCGTACGCCATATAAATCCGATCGCTCACTCGATCACACAATTCCACTTCCGAACTAGTATCGTCCACCCGACTTCCTAGTGCGGACTCAGATTTGGTTTCTTGATCAGAAACCGTCATTCTCCTTGCATAGTCACAACTATGATAGAGAATATCCTGATCCAATCAAAAATCCATATCCAGGTTCGCCGTCGAAAATTGAGCAAAAAAAATCCCAACTCGGATTGATTATACTATCTCGATATTCTGTGCTCGAATCTGGATCAAATCACTATGCGTATAGAATAATATACGTACATCCTACGTATTTATCTTCATTGATTATCAGTTAAATCAATTCCCTTTCTATTCATCCTCACTTTGATTTTTATTCACTTATTCATATTTTCCTTAATCCCCATTTGGATTATCTCTTCACTTCTTATCTCAGTTGAGTATTTAATCATAAACAGTTTGAACTCTGACCAGCTTATATTTAGAAAACAGCTTGAAATTTTAAAAATAGGTAAATAGTTGAAAAATAATTATTAGTTTGTAAAATAGCTGTAAAATAGTTAAGTAATCGTAAAATAATTGAAAAATAGTAAAATAATTACAAAATAGTTGTAAAATAGTAACTAGTTATAAAGTAGTTGGAAAAATAGTGATTAGTTTATAAAATAGTTGTAAAGTAGTTAAATAGTTCCAAAAGTAGTTGTTAAATAAATATAAGATAGTTTTGGAATTTTAAAAGAAAAGTTGTATAGTAAATAGTTGGGAAAATAGATTTAAAACAGTTTATATCAAAATGATTTATTTAAAAATAGTCCAGAGCCAAACTGTTCAATTCCCCATCAGTTCAATTTAAATTTCCACTTTCATTTAAATTGCCTCACTTCTAATTTGAATAACTTCAATTTCCCTTGAACTTGATTTATCCCCAATTCAAGTTGAATTAACCTCAATTTCTTTCCAAATTTAGATCAAGTTCCATTTGATTTTTAAACATATTCACTTCAATTACAATTTCAAAGTATTCAAATTAATTTAGACTAATTTCAAATTGAATCTACTTCAATTTCAAATCATTTCAATTTCTATATGAATTAATTCCAATTCCCATTTGAATTTGAACTCATTCAATCTTCAATTTTATTTCAATTTAATCCAATTCAAATTTTCCATTTGAATTTTATACTTATCCATCTTCAATTCTAGTTAATTCAAACTGAATTCAATTTGAACTAATGAAATCGAAATCTCAACTTTAAACCATCTCAAATTATATAAATTCGAGTTAAATTCCCAAATGTTGATTTGACCCCTTAAATTAGATTAACCTTTATTTTTAAATCAATAATCCAAACCTTTAATCAATATAATTCTGATTTCAATTCTTAATAGATAAAGGAAATTTTATATTAGATTATACTACCACAAAATATTCTATACATTAATTGACTACATACTATTAGTTCATACATTACATACATCTATCCAAAATAAGAGTCTTACAAAAGTCATAAATCTAGATGCCTTTCTATTACCTAGAAGTTTGGAAGAACAAAGCCCTAATATTCTTACCAGAATCCTTTCTATGGACTTCCTTCCAAAGGGCAAAGCCCGAACATACACTTCTCAACAGGGTGACCCCACTTATAATATTTACCACAAAATGTTTCTACCCGGTCATCAATCTAGATAACCTTCACGCCTCCAACAGTATGTTCCACAACTTTACTCCTCTTCTGCCTTTCGGAACAATTCCTAGCAATGTGTCCCGTCTTCTTGCAATGATAGCAAATAGTCGACTCATTGACCGGTTCAACTGGTTTACGCTTCGCCTTCCTCACTTCAGGGCAATGATTTAGGAAATGTCCTTTCTTATGACACTTAAAGCACGAGATCTCAGAGCGAAACCGATGGAATGTGCCCTTCAATTCCTCCCTTGTTTTACTGCACTTGGCTGCGTAATGACCCTTATTGAAACATCTGTAGCAGGTGACACTATCATAAGGTCCTGGTTCAGCCCTTTTCTTAACCTGTTTTTCATACTCTTGAATTTCTTCTCGATCCCTACGTGCAGCTGCTCTTTGCTCTCTACGTCTATCCTTCCATTCTTCACTCTTAGTCATCTCTCTCAAAGAATGAATTCTATAGAGACTTCCTAACCTATAAATTTGACTTAATTAGGAGAATTCAACTTTTACTCTTATATATATATAAATTTGCTTACCAAATTATACCTTATGTTTTAACTCCTTTGGTTTTTTTTCCAAACAAAGTTTCAAACAACTTCTTATTTCAAGATAAGATTACTTTCAAAAATATTCTGAATAATATTATTTATAATTTCCCTTTATCACAATAATGGATATATATAACCATACTTCATTCCTCATTCACTTAAACAATTCCAATTCATAATTTCCGGACCTCAACCCATTTTGAGGTCACACAAATTCCAAATTTTCTGGCTTAGATTTAAAACTTCACAATCTAGATCATCTTCAGTTCCAATTTATAAGTCATACTTATCTAAAACATTTCCTTTTGCTTACTCATTAATTCACATCTTATTATTAAACACAACAATCATTTATGATAATAACCAAGATTATCATATCTGGAAACCAATTCATTGTTATCTTATTCTGAAACTTTACCCCAAATTCAAGATTTTAATTTCAGTTTGAATCCATTCCAAACTTAGCCTTATTAAATTTCAATTTGGTTGTATTTCTATTACCAATTAATTTAATTCCAATAATTTAACAACCAATTACCTTAATATTTATTAGTAAGAAATATTGCTATATATATATATCAAAATATATTCTTATATAAAATCATTTAAAAATCTTATATATGAAAATAACAAGTACGCTCTCATATATATATATATACACACTCTCAACTCATTCTAGGGTACTATTGACCCTATCCTTATGAGTACACCCACCAGAGCCAAGGTTCTTGCTTAACCTTCCAGCTCTGATACCAAGTGTAACGACCCGAAATTTTCTAACCCGAAAATTCCAGATAGTTAGGAAAAGAAGAAAGAGATAGAAGAAGAAGAAACAGAAACAGAAACACAGCACTGAATCTCACGAATCGCAGCGGATCAAAATATAATATCAAATAATAACGGTTTACAAAAGAATACTATACCTGTCAACTACATTTTAATACATCAGAGTTACACACATACACAAACACTGGACATATACAAAACAACATGTCTCAGATAAACAGAAATATATCACAGCGGAAACACTCCATACGTTCCTGCCATCCAGCTCGCCTCTTGAGCTCCAGAACGACCTTACCTGGAAATCTGTAATACTCGGTCTGACCCGAGCATTACATCAAAGTAACACCCGAGTCAGGCTGGAAACCAGCGTGAGAAAACCCATTTAAATTGAAATACTAAGGTTGTAAAAATTCTTCGAAAACCAGGGTAACTCGTTCATCGCTACGAGTTTAATCATTCTGTAGACAAACACTTATTTCCCAAATAATGTCCAAGTACCGTTACTTAGTTTCAATGGTCCAGATTACTCAATTTATTCCATTCCAGCCTATTCGATTTATAAATCAAATCAATAAAGGATTATAGATTACTAATCGAAGTGGTTTCGGATATTGTTGATATCCGACCTCGAACTCTTCGAATCCATCGTCATTCTTTAAGCCAAGATGTTTAAGAGAAAACAATTCGATTTATATTCAGAATACAACAATTCATCACAGATAGATAATTCCTATTATCACAGTTCAACCTAACATTTCATATCACAGAGCATCCCAAATTATCAGACTATGGATTAAAATCAATTCAGGCATTCAATACAATTTAATCATCCATAAGCAAGATTGATTAGTTATACAATTCCTAATTAATTTAATTTAATCACCAAATAAATTAAATTAATTACTTACTTTAATTAATTATCCCTTAATTAATTACATTAATTAATTATCCCTTAATTAATTTATTTCATTATATTTTTGAAAACACTTGGGGATTAATTTAATCAATTAACTAGTATATAATTATTTCAAATCAAAACAATTATAAATTCAAAACACATTTGTATTATAATTTATATTTGAAACTTGTTTTGAAAACTTGATAACTACCTATACTAGAAACTTGTTTAACAATTTGCATTTAAACTTGCATTTGCTTAATGCTTTAAAACTTGTTATTTTCTTTTATTTTAAACCTTTGTTATCATACAAAAGAACTCGAACACAAACAAAATTTCCCCGAGCAACAACCCGAGCCAAACTCGATCTCCTTCCCATCGATAAACCCGAGATCGACTTCGAGTAAAACATCTTCTTCCCCGAGCTCAAAACAACACAGCAACCTGACATACACAAGGAAACACGTACACGTGCACACGAGCTCGCCAACGCTCCGACCCACTTCGTCGTCGCCTACAGGTCGCCGACGACTCACGTTAACACTCCAATCACCTAGCTCTCTCGATTTCGCCTCGAATCGAAAACCGAGCCAATCGAACCAACACAGAACCCAGATCGATTGACGAAGAATGCCTCGCACGATCACTTCAGGCCACCTGAACCTTCGCCATCATGCTCACCCCTTCGTCAATGATTCTTGCTTCGATTTCACCAGACCCGGCCTTGTCCGATTCGCCGTAGGTGACGTAATCGTCTCTGAAACCTTGTCGAGCACAACCGGGTTTTAAACCCTAGAATCATTCCACCCGACCACCACGATTGATAAAAAATTTTGCTAGCATTTTCCTGGGTTCGCCACCATTCAGGCCTCCTCCACCATTGATCACGGCGTTCAATTCGTCGTGGGTCAACGAGAATCAACGAAAACGAATTTTCCGTTCATCACGAAAATACCCAATATATACGAATCTAAAAATTTGGAAATTTATATTAAAATTCATCATTTTACAATCCAAATCTAGTTATGTAATCAAATCATGATTTTAAAACTATAGTTTTTTCTGTTTTCAAAAGCTTTTACTGTAAATTTCCAATTTCCAGGTAATTTGCTTAATAATGCTACTTGTTTTTATTTTTAAAATTTTTAATACATAATTATCATCACTTTTCATTTAAAGATCATAGGCTGAATCTTATTGCATGAGGAGATAGGGATTTATAAACAGGTTTTAAAACCTGTATATGATGAACATAGACATTTTTCTTCTGTATACTGATATGCACACCTTAATCCACATATATCTACGTATGCAGATACATTTTCATCCAATACAAGACTTTCCTCAACAACCACAAGTATAAACATCACAGCTTTAAACATAAATGTATTAGTTTGCTCACCTTATTTGAAGAACAGAAGACAGTTCATTCCTGGAGCTTGATGTTTGATCTGAAACTTAGTTGAGTTGCTGAAATGTTCTTGAGTTTTAAATTTGAAAGCTGGAACTTGCTTTGATTTTCTTTTGTTTTACTTATAGCTTGTTCTCGAATCCAGACCGTGATCTCTTTTTTTTCTTTTTTTTCTCTTGAGATAGGTATTTTCTGGTGTAAACTTTTCTTCTTTGGTCATATATTTGTTTTGACCAGCCAAGATTTTTATACAAACTGAAATGATTTTGAACAATTCGAAATGACCTTGTTTTGTACTTGAATTGATAGCACACTTATCCTATATATTTGTACATATATATATTTATATTTTTGTCTTATTTTCTTGCATATCTACATGTATTTCCATAGTGTATATATTCTAGAATTATCTTATGCATTTACTTTATGTTCTTATGTAACCATATAATTTAACTTATATACTTATTTCTATTTCTAACATAAATTCTTATTTTTATTTCTATTTTAAGTTTAAACTATTAAACACTTAATTTATATTCATATATTTTTATACTTATATTAGGTATTGATAAGATTGATTTTACTTTAAACTTTATTATCTAGATTACAACCATATATATACATATCTAGATCAATTGTTAATAAGGTAGAGCTTTGATTTAATTTAATGTGATAAGATAGATTTTATTTTAAATATTTTTGGAAGACTTTATTGTAAATTTTCAAATCGTAGCTTTTCTTCCAAAATACATATATATATATAAATAAATGGTAAATGGCTAAAAGTCTAAAGTTGTATTTATTTATTTACTATAAGATTTATCATCTCCAGAGATTTTGTAATTCAATATTTATTATAGCTTTAAATCAATTCATAAATATATCCCAACAATTTAAATTATCAGAAATTTATTCATTCGACATATAAAAATCAATATTTCCATAATTTAATCCAGTCAATTACCCAATTAACATACGCTAAAAATCCGGGTTTTCACACCCTAAATTTTGGTATTTAAATACCATAAAATATTATTTTGGAATTTGAAGGAAATTAAAGGAGATTTTGGATATAAAAATATTTATATCGAATTTGGATTTCTTAAAGGAAATTGATTTGAGTAAAATAAATGATTTGATTTTGGGATTTGTACTTATCTATTTCGAAAAATATTTTAAATAGAGATTTTAAAATAATTTATATAGAGGATTTTTAATAATGGATTTTAAAATGATATTTTTGAAAAAATATGGAAAAGAAGTTAAAATCGGTATTTAAAATAGATTTGAAAATAAATGGAATTTATATAGAAATGGATTTATAAAAATGAAATTTTATAAATGAGATTATATTTGTAAACAAGTAAAGCCTAAATGAGGTTATAAATTTATAGACGATGTTTATAAATAAGGGAAATGGTATTAATTGATAAATTGAAATATAAATTCACAGCGTGAATTTATATCGAGATATGGAGATCGGTTTTTGGAAAAATAACGGATTCTATTTTTTAAAAGTGAAAATGGTTAGGAAATCAGAATGAAATCGATGTGTTGTGAATCGAGAGGTATTTATAAATTGAAATTGATTATTGGAATTTAAAAAAAATATTTTTATCAAGAAGTTAAGTCTTGTTTTAAAAGGAAAATTTTATTTATTTAACTATGTAATTTAAAGCTGTTTTAGTATTGAAATATTTCGAAAAAATGGATTTTTTTTTCAAATACTTAATTTTTATTGAAATGAATTCACATTTTTAAATAAGCTTTGTAAATTGATTAGTTTTATTTAAAAAATGATTTGGAAATGAGTTATCGATATTTATTCAAAGTGTTTAAATATTTTAAATAATTACTTAAATATGTTTCAAAAATAACTATTATCCTTTAAAAATACTTAGCATACATATATATATATATAGTTTTGAAATGATTGGAATTTATTTATAAATTCTCTCGGAATTTGAAGACAGGGTTATTTAATAGATATGAGTTTTATAAGAAAAACTTGTAAGGGAATTCTGGAAACTTAGGAAAATTTCCGAATCGTTGAATAAGAGAACTCCGAAAATTGAATTAGAATTCATAAAAGAAGTTAGAAATGAGTAATTAAAATTATAGACAAGTATAATCAATTTTGGAAATTTTAAAGGAAATAAATTAATAGATTCCGGAAACCTAGAGAATTCGTTATAAATGAGTAGGGGATTTACGAGTAAATTGTAAGGGTTGTTGAGAAGAATGAAATAAATAGAATAATTCCTAAGGATTGGAAACAAAATGATTTAGGGAAATATACTTATAAATATTTCCTAAGTATTGGACTAGAAGGATTTAAAATATTTTAACTACGAGATTTTTTATAGAAATATTTTTCGAAGTGTTGAATAGAAAAATGGAGTTTGGAAATATTTCTAAATATTGATATGGATCGAAAATATCCTATTATAGATATAATAAATTGAATTTGTTTCCAAATATTGAAATACTGGAAGAGATTGAATATATATCTTTGCAAAGACATTTTAAATAAATGTTTTGAAGATTTGCAAAATAGGGCCTAGTGACTGCTTATGTGTGTAATTTGATAGTTAAATAACCGACTATCAAATCTGGCCAAATTCGTTAATCGTTTCGAAGAGATCGGGATCAGATTTAAATATCCGAAAACCACTTCAATCTGATTTGTGCGTTACGAATTGTGATATCTCGAAGATAATGGAGATGGTGACTTGGAAGGAGATTCGGTTTGTTCAGACCCAGAACAACATGTATGGATGAATGCTATCATTGCATCGTTGCCTGGAAGGCAGTGTTAGCTTTCCAAGTATGAATGCTATTCTAAAGGTAAAACGTAGCCTCGAGCCTTATCAACCGGGAATGACTAAAACATGGGAGATGCAGCAGTGCTAAGTGGGTCGCACCCAAGTAGGGTATGTTATCACTTTTCTTGATACCCTCGAATATATTATATTATAATTATGGATATGGTTGTGCATGAAAAAAAGAGCGCTCGATTAGGGTGGGAACACTCGGGGTGATAACATATTTTGTACTATCCAGTAAGGGGTTGGCCGGTCCTGTGTTAGCAGGGGTCGTTAGGTATGATCTCGGTAGATTTTTTCTAGAGATGTACTGTGATGGGCGGTACCCTAGTAGCCCTGTCATTATATGGAATCCAATATCCACTACGAGCCTGTACGGTTTTGATTGTGCTTAATATCAGATGATTTTGTTATAAAATGTTTTGGCTATCGTAAGGTAAAAACCCATCGTATTTATATGTGGCGTGGTCTTACAAGATACCTTTTGTTTTCAAAGGATTTTGATAACATTAATAATTCAAATTGAGTGTGTTTTCTCAGGCTGGTTTTCCAGACTGACTCGGGTGTTATTTTATTATAATGCTCGAGTCAGACCGAGTATTACAGATTCAGGTTAGGGTGCTTCGGAGCGCAGGAGACGAGCTGGAGGATTTCAGACATATATCACGTACTTGATTATATTCCGCTGTGTGTAGACTGTATAGTCATCACTGGTGAGGACAGGTTATAATAACTGTCCATATTTATGTATCGATTGTTGTACACTGATGATTGTATGTATATTAACCAATACGGTTTCTTTTGTATAAAGATCATTTATTATATATTTTATATTATTCCGCTGCAATTGTGGGATTCTGTGTTATTGTTTTCGTTTTCTTCTATCTTTCTCCTTCTTCACCCCTAGCAATCGGTATTTCTGGCACTTGAATATTAGGCATGCTATATAGTAAACGTATTGATGTCGATTTTCGAGGGTCGAAAATCTGTAATACCCCAAGATTTTGAGGAAAATTCTTTTAATAAATGATTAAAATTCTGGGGGAAAATCAGAATTATTATATAGGTGGGATTTTCAGTGGTGCAAGGTTGTGTGCATGTGTGCACGTGCACACTAGTTATGGCACTAAGAGAAAATCCAGAATTCCTGAATAATAAAACAAGGAAGGAAAACATTTAGATAAAATGTTTTAAATAAAGAAAATATAGACCTAGACATGAGTATTAAAAATTCCTGAGGATGTGTGTATATAAATATATCTATATATATATGCCTATGTATGACTTGTCTGAAAATTGAGGCAGAAGAGAACATTGACTTATAATGAATAAGTGAAATTTTTATTTGAATAATAGGTGTAGAAATGCACATAAGTATGCACATGTTTTCTGCAAATAAAAGGTTAAAGTTAAATTAACACCCATAGTTGTATAAATGTATATTTATATCCAGATATTATTTGAGCAGAAAATAAATAAAGGAAGCACTAAAACAGTAAGAACCAAAGTGCAAGAAAGAAAATGTACATAGGCAGAAAATAGAAAGTCACACCATTATCATGTTTGAAGTAAATATAATAAAAATACTTAAAGTTATCACTTTCTGAAAAGAAAGGAAAATAGGCACAATTTAGTCTTGTTTTAAAATATTGGCCGGGACATTAAGGGTTAGGAGGGAAGGAATGTGCAATGCCAAATGCATGATTCTGGTCTGGGCTAAAATAGGGATTTTGCATCACTCAAAACCCTAGACAGAACCCTTATTTATACCAAGAGCCCAATCAGAAAACTGCTCTCTCACTAATTAATTAACCTAAGGAAGAAGAGGAAGATAAGGCTAAAGATTTGAAGGGTTTTCTGGTTTGAGTTTGTGTAAGCACTTAGGTGAGTATCCTCACTCATATACATGGCATTAAGACCTGGGATTAGGCAGCCAAGCTTTTATATGTTATATTTTGCATGTTTTGATTTACAAACTATGTTGGCTGCTGATGGTTTCATGAATGTTTGATGAGATATGATCTGCTATGCTGGATGTTTAACTTTGTTGTTCTATTTTCATCTCTGTATATTATACCAAAACCTTAAGGAACATATAACAGAGTATTTGTAACTAGTTTGAATAATGGCTTAAGACAAAGAATGAAAAGATAAAGAAAACTATGAGCTGCATATACATTGGTATGGTGCTGAGGCTTGAAATAATTGGTTAAGGGTGCAATGGAGTTTTTCTCTATAAGTGCTGAGCCCTAAACTAAACAGAAACTTACAAGCCTAAAAACTATGTTTAAACAAGATTGAAAATCTGGCTAAATATAGTTGCTTGCAAAATCAAAATAAACTCAATAGAGCCATGTATTTATTCTCAGTTGCAAACATTCTGGTATATGCTTGAATAGGGTGTTTCTATGATAAATAATGTGAGATGGAATGACTGGGGTGTTATATCTCTAGAAAGTAACCTTTAACTTGCTTGCAATATCATGGCTGCAAGGTAACTAGTATGTTTCATGAGTACAGGTGGTATGTACACCTAGCTATCATTGATAGAATGAACATAAATACACTTAGTGATATAACTAAGGATTTTGTGCCAAGAAGGCTGCTGGAATGCTTGTCCTATTTGAAGTAGACAAGTTGGCACATGGCTTGTTTAAGTCCTGAGATCTTTGTGCCATAATGTTAATTAGTTCATGGCAATGTGTCCCTTTGATTCCTTATAGCAGATGAGGCCAGGAATTTATAAGAAAAAGATAAGGCAACCTAGTAGTTCCAGATAAAAGTTGTTTTATTGCATATGTTTGCTCTTATGTATTGTACATGATAATACCTGTCAAGTATGCAAAGTATATCTATGCTGTATCCTTAGCTTAATATCATGGATATGTTAGAAATGCTCACACCAGATCATAGATCTGACCCTTATTGCTCATGGCACATGGGGGTGTCTCATTTATAATGGGGCAGCCACTAATGCTTTTGCAGGTTATGATGGAGCTAAGTAAGCAAGATTAAAAAGATATGGAATAGAGGATGCTAAGATAATTAGAAATAAAAGCTAAAATGTGTTAATTCATGCATGTATTCCTTGATTAATATGGCTATCTAAATGTATTAAATAGGAAGAACTTGTAAGAGACATGTGCTATGTTGTTTCTGGTTATTTCTGATTTGGTATGTACTAAGGATATTGATGTTGAACTGATTTGAAAACCTATTTGCTAAAGTTGTTTTGATTTAGAGGTAAAACCTGGACTTTATAAGCATAATCATTTTATGTTGATTTCAATAATCCTGAGTTCTTTCAAAAAGAATATAGATATACAGAAAATAATATTGGGAAAACCAGAAAAGAATTAAACTGTTATATCTTCAATTTATGATATTGACATAAGTCCAGATGCAAGAAAAAGTGTTTATACTTTAAAGATGTATTTTTAAAAGAGAAGTATGATTAGGAAGAATGATATATATCTGATCACAAAATGTCTGATTCATACAAATATATATACATGCTTTTGAAAAGGAAAGGTATCCATGTTTTGTGTATAATCTGGGTTGTAAAAATGCAAACAAAAGAATGGCCAGAGTAACCACATGGTTAGGCATAGGTCAGGCCAAATGCTCCACTTCAGATCAATGAAGCAAGGGAACATATGAGCTCAGTTTTCTGGAAAATGAACAAAGACACTGACATGTACATGTATATCTGTGTACATGTTGAAATTAGGCAAAAATATAGATGTAAATTCTTAAAACAGTTGAAAGAATGGGTTTTAAAAATAGTTATGCAAGAAGCATTGTTTTGTATGTTAGGTTATAGGCAAAAATCAAATATATATGTATAATTATAGGTAGGTATCAGATTTCAGCCATACAGGAGAAAATAAAAAGAAAAACAAAAATTGTGTTTGAACCGACCAGCATAGTACTCGAACTAGTGACCTTGCATGAATAAGTTAGGCGCGTTTCCATTACGCCTAGATGTTGCTTGTGTTCACTTAGGATCCACTTTCTTTTAACCTGAGTTTGATAATATTCAGACTTTCAGATAATCATCCATATTATAAGCTTGCTTTCCACTGATCATTGCTTGGTTATTTCTTAAGTTTAATAACAGCCTAAAGTACATATTTTCAGTAGACACTATAGTCAAAAATCTGGATACATTAAGTTTTAATTTAAAAGGGAATTTATCACATTTATGCAAATTTAAAAAGGATTTCTACTTATTATTATGCTCTGATTCAAGTAGAATATAACATAGATATCTTCATATATGTATGTTAAAAATGATTTAGAATTAAAACAATATTTCTATATTGTGAAAGATCCTGGATATATTTTTGTTTATTAGAGAAAAGAAAATGACCCTGGGAAATATATTTGTAATAGATGATATATCTATATATCATCTCTAAAATATATTTGTAATAGATGATACATCTATATATCATCTCTAAAAAAAAAAAATCACCAATAAAATTAGTGTGTAAATAGGAGGGTCATTTCATTTGGTATCAGAGCTATGTTTTAATTAACATAGCAAATGTTTGTATGCTTATGTTTATACTAGGATTGTTTGTATATTTGACTGTTTATAAGTATTCCTTGAATGTATGTATGTGTGTGCATGTGGCATACACAATGATTAAATAGGAAAGATACAATCAATTTAAAATTAAAGCTAAGTGTTATAAACTAATAAGATGAAATACATATACTCTTAGAAATATGGTAGGAAGAGGGTCTCATCATCAAGGAGGATCTAGCACACCACAAATGCTTGACATGCAGGAATTTGTGAGAGTTTTGAGAGATGGAATTGGGCACAGACCTGAGAACCCACATGAGGAGCTCTCCAAGTTAGTGAAGACTTATACCAACTTGGGAGGCAAGAGCTTTGAAGGAACTGAAAGTGTAATGGAGATTCAAGCATGGCTGAGGACCTTAGAGAGGATCTTCACTGATATGCAACTAGATGACCAAAGGAAGAGGCAAGTGGCCTCAAGGCAATTAAAAGGTGCAGCTTTGAGTTGGTGGGAGGTGATCATAGCTGGCCGGAATGAAAATGATATTAATTGGAATCAATTTAAGGAGATGTTAGAGGCAAGGTTTGTTCCAGCCTCAGCAAAAACCACTTTACTTGAGGAGTTCATCAAGCTTAGACAGGGGACTATGAATGTCACAGAATACACCCAGAAGTTTGAGGGATTGTCAACCTATGGGGCAATGTTAGTGGCTGATGAAGCATCCAAAAATGATAGATACATCAAGGGGTTGAACCCAGGGCTTAGCAGGGCTATACTACCTTATGCTGACAGAACTTTTGATCAAGTGATAGATTTGGCTCTGAAGATTGAGCAGCATGACAAGGAAAGAGATAAGTTTAGGAGCTTCAAAAACAATAGCAACAAGAAGAACAAAGGGAAGTACCATCCTTATGATAAGAAGAAAGGAGAGGCAGATGGTAAGAAGGCAGTAGATGCAAAGCCCAATGAAGCCAAAAGAAAAATAGTTTGCAACCATTATGGGAAAGAAGGCCATATTAAGCCAAGATGCCCAGAGCTTAAAGGGGGAGCTTTCAAATGCTATCTATGTGGGAAGGAAGGGCATATGAAAAGGAATTGCCCAGAATACAAGCAACAAGGGAAAGTGGCAAACCTGGAAGGTAGGGGCAAGGCCATAATTGAGGCTAATGCTGAAAACCATGGTCAAGTGGAAGGTACACTATTTATTTGTACCATACCTTTAGCTGTAATATATGATACCGGGGCAACCCACTCACTCATTTCCCATGAAATAGTTAAAAGGTTGAAAATGAACTGCAAATTGGCTGAAATACCTCTGTTAATACAAAGCCCTTTAGGAAGTTCTAGTGTATTAGATATGATCTGTGTGGATGTGAATTTGAACATAGGAGGAAACACATTTGTTTCCAATTTGTATGTTCTAAATTTCCCAAATATAGGAGTTATATTAGGGGCAGATTGGCTAAGACAATTCAAAGCCATAATTGACCTAGATGCATCCACCATTTCACTACAAAATTCTAAAGGCCAAAGGGTTACAATTCTATGTGAACCTATCAAAGAAAACAGTCTAAATCATTTAATTGAATTAGAAAATAATCCCAAGGAAATAGCTATTAATGAAATCCCCATAGTTAAAGAATACTTGGATGTATTTGGGGAAGTAAAAGGTGTTTCACACCATAGACCTGTTGAATTCCAGATTAACCTTATGCCCGGGGCTAGCCCAGTTATCAAAAAGCCTACAAGGATGGGGCCAAGTGAATTAAAAGAGCTAAAGAACCAACTGGAAGAATTAGAAGCCAAGGGGTTTATAAGGCCAAGTAATTCATGCTGGGGTGCTCCTGTAGTATTTGTTAAAAAGCATGATGGTACTTTAAGAATGTGTATAGATTATAGAGAATTAAACAAAGTAACCATCAAAAACAAATACCCATTACCCAGGATAGATGATCTCTTTGATCAACTCAGTGGAGCTAAAGTGTTTTCTAGGCTAGACTTGGCATCTGGGTTTCATCAGATGAAGGTTGAGGAATCAAGTGTTAAATATACATCATTCAACACAAGATATGGTTTGTATGAGTTTCTGGTTATGCCATTTGGGCTAACAAATGCCC
Source organism: Allium fistulosum (assembly GCA_030737815.1). Classification (NCBI taxonomy): domain Eukaryota; kingdom Viridiplantae; phylum Streptophyta; class Magnoliopsida; order Asparagales; family Amaryllidaceae; genus Allium; species Allium fistulosum. The sequence goes on from CM060907.1 coordinate 746,207,351, forward strand.
CTTCTTACTTTGTAGACCTAATGAATAGGATATTCAGAGATTACTTAGACAAGTTTGTTCTGATTTTTATAGATGATATTCTAATCTACTCTAAAACAATAGAGGAACATGAGAACCACTTACATTTGGTCTTATCTAGATTAAGAGAAAAAGATTTGAAAGCAAAATTCTCTAAGTGTGTGTTCTGGCAAGAGGAAGTACACTTTCTTGGACATGTTGTCTCTGCTAGGGGAATTTCTGTAAACCCCAATAAGATAGTAGCAATCCAAGCATGGAAGAAGCCTAACAATGTTAGTGAAGTTAGGTCATTCATGGGGATGGCAGGATACTATAGGAGGTTTATACAAGGATTTTCTAAAATAGCAATGCCACTCACTAACCTGACTAGGAAGAACCAAAAGTTTATATGGACTGATAAGTGTGAACAAGCTTTCACCCAGATCAAGGAGGCTTTGGTAAAATCACCAGTGTTGAGAGTACCAGAAGGCAATGAGGGATTGGTTGTGTATACAGATGCATGTGGGTCAGGGCTAGGGGCTGTGTTGATGCAGCAAGATCAGGTCATAGCCTATGCATCTAGACAACTAAAACCCCATGAAACTAGATATGCAACTCATGATCTTGAGTTGGCAGCAGTAGTTTATGCCTTGAAGCTTTGGAGGCATTACTTATTAGGTGCAAAGTTCATTTTATACACTGATCACAAGGCCTTAAAGTATCTCTTTTCACAAAAAGATTTAAATATGAGACAACACAGATGGGTTGAATTTCTTGCTGCTTATGACTTAGATATATTTTATACACCAGGCAAGGCTAATAAAGTGGCAGATGCATTGAGTAGGCAGCATGCAAAAGTGGCCATGTTGATGATGGAGGAGTTTAGAGATTTGACCATACTCACTGATTTGGAAATAGATGAGAGCAGTGGGATGAGTATGGAAATAATTGAGGAAGAAAAGAGTAAAGGAAGGTTAAGTTTAATTACTTTACAATCAAATTTGGCCTTGAAGGTGGCAAAAATGCAAGAAGAAGATCAAGACTTAGCAGAAAAGAAGTCTCTCCTATTAAAGAAGGAAGAAGTGAAGGATTATCACATAGATGTAAAAGGATACTTAAGGTACAAGGGAAGGATATGTGTCCCAAACATCATAGAATTGAAAGAAGAAATCCTTAATGAGTACCATAGGAGCAAATATTCCATACATCCAGGCAGCACCAAGATGTACCAAAACTTAAAAAAGGACTATTGGTGGAAGGGAATGAAGTCTGATGTAGCCAGATATGTTGCTAAGTGCATGGTTTGTCAACAAATAAAAGCTGAGACCCAAAGACCTTCAGGGTTATTACAGCCACTTAGCATACCACAGTGGAAGTGGGAAGACATATCTATGGATTTCATAGATGGCCTTCCTAGATCCAAGAGGGGAAATACAAGTATTTGGGTGATTGTAGATAGGCTGACTAAAGTAGCCCACTTCATACTAGTGAAAGCAGACAGAAATGCACCTAGGTTAGCCCAAATTTTTATGAGAGAAGTGGTAAAACTGCATGGTGTTCCTAAAACTATAGTGAGTGATAGGGATACAATCTTCACTTCAAGATTCTGGAGGAGCTTCCAAGAAGCTATGGGGAGTGAATTGTGCCTAAGCACTGCTTATCACCCCCAATCAGATGGGCAAACAGAAGTGGTAAACAAGATTTTAGAGGATTTGCTTAGGGCATGTGTGTTAGACTTTGGAGGAAATTGGGAGGACCACCTCCATTTGGCTGAGTTCACATACAATAATAGCCACCAAAGCACAATTGGAATGGCACCCTTTGAAGCCCTATATGGGAAGCCATGTCTATCACCTATGTGTTGGGCTGAGGCAGGAGAGAAAGCTATCCTAGGGCCAGAATATGTCAAAGACATCACAGAGAAAATAGAACTGGTGAGAAAGAGGATGGCAGTAGCTCAAGATAGGCAAAAGAAGTATGCTGATGCAAAGAGGAAGTCAGTGGAATTCAAAGTAGGTGATTATGTCTTCATTAAGGTTTCACCAATGAAGAAAGTCTTGAGATTTGGCAAGCAGGGGAAACTCAGACCCAGATATGTTGGACCATACAAGATTTTGGAGAGGATATGCTCACTAGCCTACAAGCTGGAGCTTCCAGAGAAGATGAGTGCAATGCACAATGTGTTTCATGTGTCACAACTAAGGAGATGGGTACATGACAAGGAGGAAATCTTAGAAAAGCCTACTGAAGTTCAGATTAATCCAGATCTAATCTATGAGAAAGAGCCAGTGGGAATTGTGGCAAGGGAAGAAATGAAATTAAGAAACAAGACATTGAAGCTTGTAAAAATTCAATGGAGTATAGATCCTAGTGATTGTACTTGGGAGCTAGAGGATAAAATCAGGATGGATTACCCTAGGCTCTTTGCAAATTTAAAAGGTAAATTCTTAGATTACTAAGAAAATTTGATATGTATGATAGACAGTGACTATTTAAATTGCTCATGCATATTTGAATAATTTTCCTAAGAAAGTAGGAGTACTCAAAGAATATGTTGTAAATTGTGAGGGCACAATTCCTAAAAGGAGGGGTGATTGTAATACCCCAAGATTTTGAGGAAAATTCTTTTAATAAATGATTAAAATTCTGGGGGAAAATCAGAATTATTATATAGGTGGGATTTTCAGTGGTGCAAGGTTGTGTGCATGTGTGCACGTGCACACTAGTTATGGCACTAAGAGAAAATCCAGAATTCCTGAATAATAAAACAAGGAAGGAAAACATTTAGATAAAATGTTTTAAATAAAGAAAATATAGACCTAGACATGAGTATTAAAAATTCCTGAGGATGTGTGTATATAAATATATCTATATATATATGCCTATGTATGACTTGTCTGAAAATTGAGGCAGAAGAGAACATTGACTTATAATGAATAAGTGAAATTTTTATTTGAATAATAGGTGTAGAAATGCACATAAGTATGCACATGTTTTCTGCAAATAAAAGGTTAAAGTTAAATTAACACCCATAGTTGTATAAATGTATATTTATATCCAGATATTATTTGAGCAGAAAATAAATAAAGGAAGCACTAAAACAGTAAGAACCAAAGTGCAAGAAAGAAAATGTACATAGGCAGAAAATAGAAAGTCACACCATTATCATGTTTGAAGTAAATATAATAAAAATACTTAAAGTTATCACTTTCTGAAAAGAAAGGAAAATAGGCACAATTTAGTCTTGTTTTAAAATATTGGCCGGGACATTAAGGGTTAGGAGGGAAGGAATGTGCAATGCCAAATGCATGATTCTGGTCTGGGCTAAAATAGGGATTTTGCATCACTCAAAACCCTAGACAGAACCCTTATTTATACCAAGAGCCCAATCAGAAAACTGCTCTCTCACTAATTAATTAACCTAAGGAAGAAGAGGAAGATAAGGCTAAAGATTTGAAGGGTTTTCTGGTTTGAGTTTGTGTAAGCACTTAGGTGAGTATCCTCACTCATATACATGGCATTAAGACCTGGGATTAGGCAGCCAAGCTTTTATATGTTATATTTTGCATGTTTTGATTTACAAACTATGTTGGCTGCCGATGGTTTCATGAATGTTTGATGAGATATGATCTGCTATGCTGGATGTTTAACTTTGTTGTTCTATTTTCATCTCTGTATATTATACCAAAACCTTAAGGAACATATAACAGAGTATTTGTAACTAGTTTGAATAATGGCTTAAGACAAAGAATGAAAAGATAAAGAAAACTATGAGCTGCATATACATTGGTATGGTGCTGAGGCTTGAAATAATTGGTTAAGGGTGCAATGGAGTTTTTCTCTATAAGTGCTGAGCCCTAAACTAAACAGAAACTTACAAGCCTAAAAACTATGTTTAAACAAGATTGAAAATCTGGCTAAATATAGTTGCTTGCAAAATCAAAATAAACTCAATAGAGCCATGTATTTATTCTCAGTTGCAAACATTCTGGTATATGCTTGAATAGGGTGTTTCTATGATAAATAATGTGAGATGGAATGACTGGGGTGTTATATCTCTAGAAAGTAACCTTTAACTTGCTTGCAATATCATGGCTGCAAGGTAACTAGTATGTTTCATGAGTACAGGTGGTATGTACACCTAGCTATCATTGATAGAATGAACATAAATACACTTAGTGATATAACTAAGGATTTTGTGCCAAGAAGGCTGCTGGAATGCTTGTCCTATTTGAAGTAGACAAGTTGGCACATGGCTTGTTTAAGTCCTGAGATCTTTGTGCCATAATGTTAATTAGTTCATGGCAATGTGTCCCTTTGATTCCTTATAGCAGATGAGGCCAGGAATTTATAAGAAAAAGATAAGGCAACCTAGTAGTTCCAGATAAAAGTTGTTTTATTGCATATGTTTGCTCTTATGTATTGTACATGATAATACCTGTCAAGTATGCAAAGTATATCTATGCTGTATCCTTAGCTTAATATCATGGATATGTTAGAAATGCTCACACCAGATCATAGATCTGACCCTTATTGCTCATGGCACATGGGGGTGTCTCATTTATAATGGGGCAGCCACTAATGCTTTTGCAGGTTATGATGGAGCTAAGTAAGCAAGATTAAAAAGATATGGAATAGAGGATGCTAAGATAATTAGAAATAAAAGCTAAAATGTGTTAATTCATGCATGTATTCCTTGATTAATATGGCTATCTAAATGTATTAAATAGGAAGAACTTGTAAGAGACATGTGCTATGTTGTTTCTGGTTATTTCTGATTTGGTATGTACTAAGGATATTGATGTTGAACTGATTTGAAAACCTATTTGCTAAAGTTGTTTTGATTTAGAGGTAAAACCTGGACTTTATAAGCATAATCATTTTATGTTGATTTCAATAATCCTGAGTTCTTTCAAAAAGAATATAGATATACAGAAAATAATATTGGGAAAACCAGAAAAGAATTAAACTGTTATATCTTCAATTTATGATATTGACATAAGTCCAGATGCAAGAAAAAGTGTTTATACTTTAAAGATGTATTTTTAAAAGAGAAGTATGATTAGGAAGAATGATATATATCTGATCACAAAATGTCTGATTCATACAAATATATATACATGCTTTTGAAAAGGAAAGGTATCCATGTTTTGTGTATAATCTGGGTTGTAAAAATGCAAACAAAAGAATGGCCAGAGTAACCACATGGTTAGGCATAGGTCAGGCCAAATGCTCCACTTCAGATCAATGAAGCAAGGGAACATATGAGCTCAGTTTTCTGGAAAATGAACAAAGACACTGACATGTACATGTATATCTGTGTACATGTTGAAATTAGGCAAAAATATAGATGTAAATTCTTAAAACAGTTGAAAGAATGGGTTTTAAAAATAGTTATGCAAGAAGCATTGTTTTGTATGTTAGGTTATAGGCAAAAATCAAATATATATGTATAATTATAGGTAGGTATCAGATTTCAGCCATACAGGAGAAAATAAAAAGAAAAACAAAAATTGTGTTTGAACCGACCAGCATAGTACTCGAACTAGTGACCTTGCATGAATAAGTTAGGCGCGTTTCCATTACGCCTAGATGTTGCTTGTGTTCACTTAGGATCCACTTTCTTTTAACCTGAGTTTGATAATATTCAGACTTTCAGATAATCATCCATATTATAAGCTTGCTTTCCACTGATCATTGCTTGGTTATTTCTTAAGTTTAATAACAGCCTAAAGTACATATTTTCAGTAGACACTATAGTCAAAAATCTGGATACATTAAGTTTTAATTTAAAAGGGAATTTATCACATTTATGCAAATTTAAAAAGGATTTCTACTTATTATTATGCTCTGATTCAAGTAGAATATAACATAGATATCTTCATATATGTATGTTAAAAATGATTTAGAATTAAAACAATATTTCTATATTGTGAAAGATCCTGGATATATTTTTGTTTATTAGAGAAAAGAAAATGACCCTGGGAAATATATTTGTAATAGATGATATATCTATATATCATCTCTAAAATATATTTGTAATAGATGATACATCTATATATCATCTCTAAAAAAAAAAAATCACCAATAAAATTAGTGTGTAAATAGGAGGGTCATTTCAAAATCCGGTTCGCTACATAAACTTTATTATTCCAATTTGACTCCCTTCCTTCCTACCTTGTATAAAAAAGGTATATATATACTATTTATAGATTTAGATCTAAGAAGAGATTCGAATTAAATTTAGATTTGAGTTAAGATTTACTATTTACCTTGTTTTGTCATTCTGATTCGATCTTATTCTTCTTCTCTATTATTTTCTGCTATTCTCCACTTATATTTATATGTATAAACTATAATTTATTTAGAATTAAGGAATATGGAGAAAAGAAAATAGCAGAGCTTCGCCGTGCTTCAGAAAGTATGAGAAAAAAAGTGAGTGGATGAGCTCGTATTTATAGGGGTTCGAATGAATGCCAATTGTTAGATTAAACTACTTTAAATTAACGTTGTTCGGCCACGTCAAAATTTATAACCAACAAAATCCGTAGGGGTTCGAATGAATGCCAATTGTTAGATTAAACTACTTTAAATCAGCGTTGTTCGGCCACGTTAAAATTTATAACCAACAAAATCCACCGGCCGACCGCTATGCATCGGTTTACCGCTAGCGGTCAACTAGTCCTAATTAAGGGGTCGTCTGGTTGTCATTTTTGGCTGAAGTTTATTTGTTTCCTAATTACCTTAGTTTCTTTAAAAATTTAAGAGATTTGATTAACATTAATCTTTCTTAATCGTTAAACAACTGTTAAATGTAACTAACGTTTAATTTTGTTTATTAAATTTTATTTCCTTAATTACGTGTATCATTATTTATGGTCTGAAATTTTCAAACGTTAATAACTTTTTCTTTTAAACTCTAATCGTAAAACTTTAAATATAAAAATTGATAAGAAATTCACTACAAACACAATAGTGGAAATTTCATAGTCAAATTCTAACGTTTACAGAAATTCTATTTTTGGCATTAATAATTAATTAATTACGGCTTATTTTATGGGGTGTTACATTAAGTAATTTTGGAATCCCTTCAGATTTTCGACGTCCACACTCATCTCCAATCACCTAATTCTTTTAGCTAACATTAGGTCCTCTTATTGCCTCATAATAGTCTAATTGACAAGTGTTGGATGAACTTCCAAACTTACTAATGCATCTGAATCTTGATTTGATCTTGCGTTTGATCTAAAATGCACACCAAAAGAAGATAACGTATCTGAAGCCTTCCACTCAGTAATCATCGCTAACACTCCATTCTGTTGCATTTAACTTAATGCATTTACTATCTTGGCATTTAATTAATTCGAATTCATAAGTCGCCATTAACTCTAACCATCTTTATTGCCTTATATTTAGCTCCATCTAAGAAAATATATATTTGAGGGACTTATGGTTCGTATACAACTTGTAATATCCAACTCTTATAGCCATACTAACAAAGAGTAATGTAAAATTGATAATTCCCTGAAGTATAGAGAATGAGAGAGTGATCCAACATGAATATGCTCTTGGGCTTATAACGGTACGTTATTATCGGAAATGCAACTCATTAGATATCTAGTCTTAGCACAATGCAATAACATGTAGATTTTTCCCAAAATTGAACCACACATAATAAAATAATACAAGTCATACCCAGATATTGCAATGGATAAAGATAATATAATATATATCTCTATTTCTAACAGGGTTACAAAATACAAGGCATAAGCCCTACTATGCTACGGAAAGTGCACAACACCATAGTCTTATACAAATTCAGGTACAACTGCAAAATATCAATGTAATTACATGATTCTCCTCTTATTGATAAAACCAAAATAAAATGCCAACTCCTAATGGCTATCAAAAACTCATAATGTATCGGACATGCTCGAGAACTATAAATGAATATGATAAAAGAGCCAAACTGTTAAATTGGGGCACCATGGATCAAATATGGTCTGTGTATTCAATGAGAATATAACAATAAATGCAGTAGAAATAGTAAAGTGGATCACACAGTTAATTTTATACTAGCCGAGACCTCATTCTACATCCAGTTCGAAAGCTCATCTTAAGTATTTTACTAAACAATCCTCTCTTACTCCAAAGGCATAGGTTTCTACAACCTGCCACAACAGCCAAACTGGACTTCAACACATCGTCTAAGGATAGTACAACTTGTCTTCACTTTTCTTGAACTTCCCAAACAAGTCTTCAACAGTAACACAAATGAGATTTCCTCTTCTGACTCTTTGTGTCTTCATTACACAGATAAGTCTTAGGCTTTATATTAATCTTATTACCACTCAAATAATTTGGAGTTGTACGAGCATTAAGATATAAGATTGGTTGTAATGGATATGGAATTAAATTCTCAAATGATCATAGAGTTTGAGGACTTGAATGCATAAAATGCATATCAAAAACCAAAGAGTAGAAATGTAGTAAGAAAAGTGATTTGCACATGTAGAAGGGCTAGGATTATATAGGGAGATGAAGGGGTTTGATCAAAGGTTGATTCTCTTGAGTTTGAAGCCATTAATGAAGGGATCTGAGTGAAGATCCACGATTGATAAAAAAGACACAACAGTTTTGCATGTAGGTTTACTATGCCCGTTAAACGTTAACCGATCGACTAATTAAAGGCAATCGGTCGACCGATCAGCCTTTTATAGGCATAATGAACTAAATTGCGACTATTCTTTTCCTTTTTTCCATTTCCAAGCCTCTAAAAAATATGAAAAAATTCATGTCATACAATATTATACTGTGAGGACTAGATAAACCGACAAATGATACATACTCTCCTTTTGTCTTTGAAGCTCTTTTTTGAGTGTTGTTTTAGCTCTCCAATGATTTAATACCACCATCATAATTGTTTAAGCTCTTGTCTTTACTCCATAAATCTTATAATATAATAGTATTTAATATTTCTCCAATATAACTTGTATTGACATTAAATAATCACTATCCTTTCATCATATAGCTATTTGACCTGAATTACTTAATAATCACATTAATGCATCGTCATATGATTATTATCATTAATACACTAAACATGAAATAGGAAGAATGAAAAACTTCAGTCACATTTTTGAATGAAAGACAAAAGTTTTTAAATTTAGTCCAAAGGACGCTGAATGCACTGTTAATATAACATTAGATAAAACATATGCTATATGAACTATGAAAACGAATGCTATATGTAACATCCCAAAATTTTATTGTTTTGATTTTTGAATATTTAATTAATTTAAAATATTTAAATAAATGTATTTTTAGAGTTTAATAACTTATGTTTGAAAGTGTGTATGGATCGTGTATTTATATTTAATATGCAAGTGTAATAAATACCTAACTTATAAATGGTAGAGTAAGCAAATAAAAGTAAAGAAACAATCACACTAGAGTTTTTATACTGGTTCGGACCTCCCGTTCTATGTCTAGTCCCGAAGCTCCTCTTCGGCCTTACCTAGTAAACAACCCTCGATTTGCCTGGAGGAATAGGCTTGATAAAAAAATCCTTTCTTGATAAGTATGCGTTCTTAGTAACACTGATTTTGATTGTACAGTACAAATCTTCCTATAATCTCCTTTGAGTAGTATGTGTATGTGAAGCTTTGCTTTTAGGAAGTGATAAAACCAATATATTGATTGCTTTTAGAAATCAGAGTATGCAAAGAGTATAGATATAAGATTCAGAAAATTCAAGTTATTTGTTTCACAAAATCTTTACATATTTATAGGCGTTGAAGAGTTTTCTTAAAGAGTAACATCCTTTAGTATGTTCTATTTCAGTTTAAGGGTTGCAATCTTTGAGGAAGAAGAGATGCATTGAAGAGATACGAATGCAATCATTAGAATGAAAGAAGTGCCTGTTCATAGTTTAATTCCATTACCCAGCATAGACGTCTGCCTATAAATTTCGAACGTCTGTGTAAATATATATTTTTAAACAGAGAACAGATTCAGACGTCTAATGCTTGTTAATATTTTTTAAACAGAGTACAGAGTCAGACGTCTAGCATATGTGGATAGACGTTTGATGCATATTAATTTCTACAGTTAACTTGTTTGAACAATGAAAGGATTAAAAAATCTTTGACGTGCAATGTTGTGTAAAAAGCTACTAAAGGAGATTTTACAAACCATCTATTTATGACTATAACACACTATAATAGCTTCTCTAATACCAATGATTCTTCTCTTTTACTGGTCATCTTTAAGTCATGATAATGTGAATTATGAAAGCTTTTACCTACAAATAGATGGAATACATTGTATGTGTATGATTGTATAGATTGCCACCGAAACCATAGAATAGAGGTTCTAATATTCTCCCCATTTTTTATGATGACAACTATACAATCACTTATTAAATAAGCATATAACTCCCCCTCAATGTGATTCATCCTTCTATATACATGTAATATGATATCTCTCCCCCTTTGGCATTATCAAAAAGAGATATAGCAATAATGAAAATTGGAAGTAACACAAAGAGCATAAGTTTGCATAGAATCACAGATAATATATGTCATAGTTATACAAAAGATTGTTTTTAAGAAATCAAATAGAGAGACATAAAACCTACATAAAAATAGAAGAGAACTTACTGATAGTTGAAGTAACCCCAGTAATTTGATGAATCTTCTTCATATCTGCCTTGTTGCCACTGAGACAGATCATTATACTCCTCATCCTCTCGAATAGAGAGACCCTGAAATTATGCATATTGACTATAGTGTGGAGGGTCTTGTGGGTGCCAAGATATATCTTTGCTTTCTTCAGTGTCAGCATTTATTTGTGCCTTATCAGGATGAGAGTATAGTGCCAGATCAGCTGACGGACCTGTGCCTGAAGAACGTCCTGGTTGAAATACACATGGAGGCGGCGGTGGTGTCGGGGATGGAGAATATGAAGACCGAGATGATGAACGACCCCGTACCTTTCTCATGACTTTCTCAAAGTTGAAACTACCTTTTCTATTGTTTTTTCTACTTTGGTCATTCTAGTAGAAAAGAAACGTTCTAAGCGAGTCATCTTTTTATCCAACGCCTTTTGGTTCAAGGAGAGAAGACGTTGGTTTTGAAGTGCAACATCTCGATAGTTTTCTACCGACCCAGATGCAATTCTTACTTCTTGTATCTCTGAATTAGAGTAATACTCTATAGGTTCTGAAGCTCTTGCAGATTAGGAAAGTCGAGTTGTAGGTGGTTGTTGTTGTTGTGGTTGTTGATATTGGGAGAAAGGGGTTATACTCGGCGGAGTTTCAGGAAGATGCATCAAAGAGAGAAATCTAATGCCACTATCTTTAACGAAAATTTCTTCATATTGGGAGAGATATGAAGGGATTCCAAATGACCGTAGAATTCTCATTATATAAGGAGCATAGACGATGCTTCGACGTGCAGGCGTCCAAAAGCTTTTAATTTACTCGAAAATATATTGTGCCTAATTGACCTCAATATGACCAAATATAGCATACCAAGCATTATGATCATCGTCGTAAACTTGTTCATGACTACCTAACCTAAGGATGACTGTGTTGATGAGCATATGGTTAAGTAGTCAGGTTTTGGGTGAAAACTAGATGTTTTTAATTTTCGCTTATCATCTTCCCAAATAAGATGAGTAACATCATCTCTTGGGGCATATCGTGTATCGGGAACATCTTGTAATCGAATTCCCATATAAGAGCAATTAAGAATTTGACCAAGCATTTCAATATTAAATTTTATTATGGTTCCATAAACACTTGTCCAAATCCAATTTTCCTCATCTGAAGGATTCCAAAGTTTTAAGGAGCATAAATTAATAAGAAAGAGGAATACCGATAATTGATCTATCTTCCTAGCATTATCATCATAGTTTATGAGATGATAGATATTATCATCTTTAGTTAAATCAATAGCATCATAATGAATAAAACGATGAATGGGATAAAACGGACCAAAGTGAAGAGGCTTTTTCTCCAAATCTTGTAGTTTTTGCTTTCTGTTGGGTGCTTTTCCACCCGTATGTTTCCACCCTTCACCGAACCAAACCAGTTTCCCCACACAGCCGAACCAATCTTGTTTCCACCTACTACCGGATCAATGCTACTTCCATACATAGCCGAACCAACCCACTTCCCCTGCATAGCTGGACCAGCCTTCACCGAATCGAACTCCATCCAATCACAGGCCTCACCGGACCAACCTCCACCGATCCAAAGCCTCACCGGACCAGCCTTTACCGAATCGAACTCCATCCAATCACAGGCCTCACCGGACCAACCTCCACCGATCCAAAGCCTCACCAGACCAGCCTTCACCGAATCGAACTCCAACCTTTGCTCCTCACTACCGAACCAGCCACTCCACTGCTCACCGAACCAAACCCAAAGTCTCACCACCAAACCAATCCACGTCCCTCTCATCACCGGACCAAGCTGTTGCCGAACCAACACTGCCAGACCAGATTACATCGGCCCAGGCCCGCCAATAGCTATATACATCCAAGACCCCTACCCCCAGCCTCACTCTATAAATAGAGGGGCAGGGGTACAACAATGGGAGACAAGTTTGAGAGCTCAAGCACGGATAGAACTTTAAAACAACTTTCATATACTTGTATCAAAGCTTTGTACTTGTAATCTGAACAAGAAAGGAGAAATAATATATAAAGTGGACGTAAGCACATTCTGGCTGAACCACTATAAATCTGTGTATCTTTTACAGCTTAGTCCCTGCTTTTTACATATTTGCATAAATCATCCGGATCATTAAAAACAACGTAAAATCAACTAAATCATACGACTTGGAGGTGTTTGTCCATTTTTTGTGCAAACATTTTTGGTGCTTTCACTGAGAACGCTGAACCCCGGACTTCAGCTTCTCCCACTTAACTTTCTTCCTATCAGCATCGCACATTGCTTGGAAGACATGCCTCCCAAGCAGAAGAAAGATGTTAACAAAGGAAAAAACATCGCAACCAGCAGTCTTCCAGATCCAGTGGTCACAGATCAAGTAAATCGTCCCATTCCAGCAGCAGTACCAAATGAAGGTCAGGCAAATCCGACAACCCCTGCCACAGAACAGCCGGCAGTAATTACTAGGGCAGATCTAGACAGGGTTGTGGCTGAAGTGACTAACCGCTTCACATCCCAGCAGGAAGCCTTGGTGGACCAACTCATGTCACGCTTAAGGGATGCTGAAGAGTCCAACCGCAACACTGAATCATGGGGTGAGTCCCAGTCTGGAGGATCTCAGAGACAACAAAGATCTTCCTTCTTCGAAGGAGCTAACGACAGAAGCGGCCATGGTAGGAGTCGAGACCGAGCTCAGCCCGAAGTTAGACCTGAGGAAATGCTTGGAACCGAACCCAACGGGGGAGGTACCGAGCGGAGGTCAACTGTAGCCGAGCCTGTCGTACTGCCTAACCACGGAAACACCAGTGAACGGGGCCAAGCTAGAGTCCAGCCCGAAGTTGGACCCGAGGAAGTGCCTAGATCAGAACCCAGCAGGGGAAGATCAAGGCAAGGGCCAACTGTAGCCGACCTTAGCATGCTCCCAGAAGACCAAAGACAGCCATCGAAAAATATCAGGAATGATAGATGATACCATCCCTACAGGTCATCTGGACGGAATCAATCCCACAGAGCAGAACCGAACTCATTTCTATCTGCTCCAAATTATGATGAAAGGATGGCACGCTTGTTTAGAGAGTGCATCCAATGGGATCAAAGAGATCGAGGGATAGGCGCTAGGGTAACCAGCCCCTTCGCCCACAATATCGAAGTTGCCATCACCCCCCGAGAATGGAAAATGCCAACAATGGAACCTTACAAGGGAACCTCCGACCCCGTTGTACACTTACAGAGATACACACAGCATATGCTCATGAGTGGAGCAACAGAAGGAGTACTGTGCAAATGCTTTCCACTATTCTTAGCAGATCTAGCTACCTCCTGGTTCTGTGATCTACCCCAAGGATCCATCAGCTCGTGGGAGATGCTGAAAGAAAAGTTTATCAGCCAGTTCCGCATTCATGTGGAACAACCCAAGGACGCTTATTCCTTATCCAGTATCAAACAGAAACCTGGAGAGAAGCTACAGCAATATCTAACCCGATTCAATGCCGCAGCGGCCGCAGTCCAAGATGCCGATGAGAAGCTTATCTTAATGGCCCTCTGTAGTGGTGTGCATCCGGATACTAAATTTGCTAGAAGATTGACAAAAGAAAAACCAGCTACTTTACCCGATTTCTTCCATGAAGTCGGGAAATATATGAGGCTTGAAGACGCTGCTACTGAGGGGCAGTCATGGCAACAAAATAAGGCAGCTCATGGCAACACGCCCGCTGTAGCAAAGGACGTTCGAAGAAATGATTCTAGAGACAATGCTGGGGGCAAGAAGGGAGAAAAGCGCCTATATCGGCCAGGACCGAGATTCGACACTTACACTCCTTTGAATGAAACCATCGAAAACATCTTCCTTGCCTCCCAAGACGAAGTTAGATACAAACGCCCACCATACAAGAAGGAATCAGATAACGCACTTAAATCTGGAAAGTACTGCCGCTTCCACGAATCTCATGGGCATGATACCAATGAATGCCATCATCTCCGGGACTTGATTGAAGAACACATCAGAAGGAAGAAACTGGAACGCTATGTAAAAGGTCAGAACAGGACTCCAGCTCTTGCCAATGAGAACCCAAGGCTACCCTCCCCCGAGATAGGCAGAGGAAATTGCAACACTAGCGGCTCCAGTTAAGAGAAGATATTGGTCCATACCATCTCGGGAGGACCACACATCGCCGACAGAAGCTGGGCAGAGATGGAAAGATATGGAAAGTCACTTAGAAACAATGAAGACTGCGTTAATTCCGTTATAGAAGAACGCCACCCGAAGCGGAAAGAGAGTGATGACATCACATTCAGTAGGCGTGACCTAGAGGGAAGGCAGTACCCTCACATGGATCCCATGGTCATCTCTGCCCGGCTCGGTCCAGCCGAAGTTTTCCGAATTCTAGTAGACACTGGAAGCTCAGTAAATATTCTATTCAAGCATGCATTCGACAAAATGAAACTGTCAATGAAGGATGTTTCTCCCTGCAATAAACCACTACATGGTTTCACGGGAGATGCGAAGATGCCCCTCGGACAACTGGACCTCTTCGTTGAAATAGGAAGTCATCCCCGCTCCGTTGTGCGGAAACAGACATTTGTGCTGATAGAAAACCACTCGGCCTACAACGCCTTCTTAGGAAGGCCATACTTGTCTGACTTCCAAATTGTCCTGGTCCCATGGTGCCTAAAGATGAAATTTCCAACGGACAATGGAATAGGGAAAGTAGAAGGAGACCAGGACATTACTCGAGACTGCTATGTAACTGAACTTCGCAACAACCACAGGAAGGATAAAGGGAAGAGTGTAGAGATTGCCCTCTGCACAAAAAGTTTGGAAGCATAGCAACTAAAGAAAGCCCCTCCTCTTCGATATACCAGCGACCCTTTCAATGAATTAGACCCCAGGGACAAAGAGGAGGAGGGCACCGCCAAGCCTGCAGAGGCTATGGAATTTGTATCTGTAGACCGACATGACTCGAGTAGACTATTGAAAGTCGGGTCCCAACTAAAAGCAGAATTGAAGGAACAACTCATTGATTTTCTTCGCCACAACTTGGATTTATTTGCATGGTCACACGCTGACATGACCGGAATCTCCCCTGACATAGCATGCCACGTACTAAACATTGATCCTACCAAAGCGCCAGTAAAACAAAAAAAGAGAAGTATGGGGGCAGAACGATCAGCAACCCTCGATGAAGAAGTAAAGAATCTACTTGCCAATGACTTCATACGAAAAGCCATCTACCCAGAGTGGATCGCCAACCCGGTGCTGGTAAAGAAGGCTAATGGGAAGTGGCGAACATGCATTGACTTCTCCAACTTAAATGACGCCTGCCCGAAGGATTGCTTCCCACTTCCCCGAATCGATCAGCTTGTGGACAGCACAGCCGGGCACAAACTCTTATCTTTTATGGACGCATACTCAGGATATAACCAAATTCCTATGCATGCTCCCGATCAAGACCACACTAGTTTCATCACTGTTCGGGGATTGTACTGCTACAAGGTAATGCCTTTCGGACTTAAAAACGCAGGGGCCACCTATCAGCGCCTCGTCAACAAGATGTTTGCAGGGCTAATAGGACAAACTATGGAAGTTTATGTGGATGACATGCTGGTAAAGTCAAGGGGAGCCGTTTCAAGTACTTCGCCAATATGGAATGAAGCTGAATCCTCTAAAGTGCTCCTTCGGAGTATCATCAGGAAAGTTTCTAGGATTCATCGTCCATGCCAGAGGAATTGAAGCAAACCCTGAACAAGTCCGAGCTCTTAAAGATATCAGGATACCTTCTACCCGAAAGGAAATGCAAAGCCTAAATGGGAAGGTGGCCGCCTTGAGCAGATTCATTTCTAAAGAGACCGACAAATGCATCCCCTTCTTCGAAGCTCTAAAGAAAGAGAAAGGAAAATTCGAATGGACTGACGAATGCTTAACAGCTTTCCTTAACTTAATCGAACACCTCCAGAGACCACCAGTACTCTCAACTCCGAACAAAGGTAAAGAGCTATACCTATACCTTGCTGTGTCATCTCATGCTCTAAGCGCTGCATTGGTTAGAGAAGACGAACGCACGCAGCGGCCAGTATACTTTGTAAGCAAGAGGTTTACAGGGGCGGAAGCCAGATATCCCAAACTTGAGAAACTAGCGTACTGTTTGCTAATCACATCACGGAAACTGCGTCACTACTTCCAGTCCCATTCCATCAGAGTTCTGACCGATCAACCACTGAGACAGGTACTCCATCGTCCCGACACTTCTGGGCGACTACTTAAATGGTGCATTGAACTAAGTCAATATGATATCACCTACCATCCTCGCACCGCCATCAAGGGACAAGCCATGGCCGATTTCATTGCCGAATTCACTACCAACGAAGGTAAGGAGCAATTGAAAATAGCAGAAGACATCAAGTGGAATCTCTTTGTGGATGGTGCGTCAAACGAACAAGGCTCGGGGGCAGGTGTGGTAATAATCACTCCCAGGGGAAATAAGCTACACTATGCTATAAGGTTGGAATTCGCTGCCACCAACAACGATGCAGAGTATGAAGCAGTGATAGCTGGATTAGAACTTGCCTTAGAAATCGGAGCCAATTCTTTGTGTCTTCATAGCGATTCTCAACTTATTGTAAATCAAATACTAGGAGAATTCCAGGCTCGAGAAGAACGACTCATGGCATATTTAAAGAAGACCAAGTTGCTTCTCAATCGGTTGGATCGCTATTTAATCAAACACATCCCTCGGAAAGAGAACCAAGAGGCCGACGAATTGGCGAAGCAAGCTAGCATGAGAGACAACGCTATTTCCGGAGCAGTAGCCATCTCAAAGTAACTGACCCCAAGTTTTGAGCAAGTGAATCTGATAGCTGCAACCGAAGAAGCAACTTGGATGACTCCTATCCGAGACTAGTTACAAAGTGGCACACTACCCAACGGGCATAACGAAGTCAAGAAAATCTTGAGAAAAGCTTCCCGCTACACAATACAAGAGGGCATCCTCTATCGGCGTGGCTTCTCTAACCCCTTATTAAGGTGTGTCGCTGGAAGGGAAGCCAAGGAAATCTTATCCAACATCCATCAAGGAAGCTGCGGAGATCACACTGGAGGGTAGACTTTGGCAAAAAAGATACCCCGATACAGATATTTCTGGCCCACCTTAAGCAAGGACGCCTTAGATTTCGTCAGAAAATGTGACAGATGTCAGAAGTTTGCTAAGATTCCGTGGCTACCAACAACTGAGATTACTCAAATGACCAGCCCTTGGCCCTTTGCAGTATGGGGAATTGACTTGATTGGCGAACTGCCAATGGGCCGAGGCGGGGCCAAATATGCTATAGTGGAAGTCGACTATTTCGCCAAATGGGTGGAAGCAGAACCCCTAAATAAAGTATCTTCAACAAAAGTTATTAACTTCTTGATCAAAAATGTTCTATGCAGTTACGGAGTCCCATTCAAAATTATATCGGACAATGGACTTCAGTTTGACAGCGAGGAGTTCGCCAACTGGTGCCAAGAGCACGGAATTCACAAAAGCTTCTCATCCGTAGCTTATCCCCAGGCAAACGGACAAGTCGAAGCCGTCAACAAAATTCTGAAAACTCTAATAAAAAAGAAACTTGAAAAGTCAAAGGGCGCTTGGGTGGATGAACTCCCTACGGCACTGTGGGCTTATCGCACATCTTTCAGAACATCAACGGGGCATACTCCTTTCTCTTTGGCATACGGATCGAAGGCTATGCTCACAGTTGAAACCATCGTGCTTTCCCACCGTAGGATCCACTATAACCCAGAAGAGAACGAAGAACTCCTTCACATGTCTTTGGATCTAATTGAGGAGAGAAGAAATGATGCAGCCCTCAAAGCAGCAGCCCACAAGCAAAAAGTGGCAGTACAATACAACTCCAAGGTCAAGCATCGTATCTTACAAGAAGGAGATCTTGTCCTCAAGCGAATCTTCCCTTGCCCCGGAGCACTAGATCCAATCTGGGATGGACCATATGTAATTCATAAAGATCTCCACAATGGAGCTTATATTTTGTCAACAGTGGACGGAGAGGTGTTCCAAAGGGCATGGAACATTCAACACCTCCGTCGATACTTTTCTTAACTTGTACTGCCCATATGAAGTGAATTAACAAAGAGAATCAGTGGACGTAGGCATTTTCGTGCCGAAACACTTTAAAAACCCTGTCTCTTTTTTAACTTGTTCCTTTATATCTTGGCTGCTTGTTAACTTTATCCTTTTCTGTTGAACAAAACCCTGTGCAAATAGCATTTTCATTCAAGGCGCTCCACAGCGCGACTTCTCCTGGACAAGACCTAACATGTACTATATGAATCTATGCCCTCGCCAATGAGACACTTTTGCTCCGGCATCCCTCTGCTGCGGGTTAACTCATTGCTCGCGACGACCCTCAAAGCCAACTGTAATGAGCCGATTATAAGCCACCGAGAAGGCCGACTATAGCCGAGGCAGCTCATTACGGCGTTCGGCTCGTCGGCAGCCGTGAACCTACTTTAAGCCCCAACATAAGGTGTGGCCAGCCAGGGGTAGTTCACGGTTGACGATCGGCACCCACGCTAGCCGGCCGTAGTAAATCGAATAATACCACGATTACGGGCCATAATGGCCCGGGTAGTTACTGTGCGCGATCTCGGCTCCGGTGTGTCTTAAGTACGGCTGTGGTAAAAAAGATTAACTCCCCGCGGAGGCGTAAGATGGGTGACAAATGTCTCCAAGACCCACAGCTAGGGAAAGTGACTACAAAGCCCGTTTGCCACGAACTTAAGCACATCGAAGGCCTTCCGTGATTGGAAGTTTTACTATTTCTCATATTTCAATTCTATTTAAAGAAATTTTATCCTATCCTCTGTAACAATCCCTAAAGTACAGGACACAGAATATGAGACATTCGCTAATGGAATTGGGAACTCACAACGGGACATTAGGCCGCATTCCATACTCAATCACACAAGACATTCAAAGCTGCCATCTACAAGTAACATATGAAGGGCGGTATTTTCTTCTCTCGTGTATAAATACGTGGCTATAATTTATTCACACATCACACTAACATTGCAAGACATGGAATTATGTTTTAAACAAGAACTTGACATCAAGCACAACTGAAATACAAGCATATGCATAGCTATATTTCTCATACAACATGTCAAAATAGCAAAAACATTCAAAAACGACAGAATCAGCTTAAGTTAAAAAATTACACGTCAAGAATAATGTTGTTTATTACAAGTAACATAATTACAACCTAAAAGTTACGTTACTGTTTTGAGACTAACATATACAACAATGTCAAGTCAACAAAAAGATATCCAGGTCAAGTCAAGGAGCCGGCTGTAGTGGAGCTTTACCCTTGTCCTATTACCCACCTGTCCGGTCAAAGAAAGAATTCATTAGTGATAAGAAACTAAGTTAACGGAAAGACTAGAAGGGAAGACTTACCAGCACTCGCTTCCTGACCATCCTGATCGTCATCCTCTACTTGCACACCTGCCTCCTCAGCGGCAAGCAGCCGCATACCCTCCTTCACCGCCACCTTCTCCTCCTTGGTAAACTGGGCAGTGACCACATCCATCCTGAAGACCGCGCCACCCTCTTTACCCGCATCAGCCCTAGCCTCCTCCAGAGCCCTGAGATAAATCCTGGCCATAACTCGGGGGTAATCATCCATCCAGGATAAGTTACCCTGTTTCCAAGTGCGGAAATACATATCCTGGAGCATCTCATCCATCATCCCCTCGTTTTCCTCAAGCTCCCTCATTCGGGCCTCAGAAGCACGCAGCTTTGCAGCGGCAGCATCCCTCTCCGATCGATATCAAGAGCGGTCAGCCTGAAGGGATATCCTCATCGCTTCCATCTCCTCCTTCAACCTAGACTGAGCAAGCTCCGTAGCCTCAAGTCTCCCCGATAATTCCTGTACCCGCTCAAGGTCCGCTTGTCGAACCTTATCCACTGTCGCAATGGCCATGTCAATCCGCTCCTTGCAGGCGGCCTCCATTTTTCGCAACTCTGCCCTGCTGGCCTCTTCCATAGTCTTCTTCAGTTGCCCGGATGCGGCCTCGTGCTGAGAAATTTGAATGGCTTGATCGACAAGCTGCTTAGCCTGGTCGGAGACCATTAACCGTAGCTGAATGTTGGCACTCCCAATTTCCTCCCCAGCCTTGACTAGTCGGGCATGATGCCCCATCAATTTCCTGGTCTCCTCGGCAACCCGGTCGATGTTCGCCTTAGCTTCATCCCCCAGAGTTACAACCCGGGTGGTAAGCAAATCAAGGTCCAGGGACTTAGCTTCGTCAAGCCCCCGTACCATAGGATTGCGAGGGAGAAGGTGCTCCCCGGTAGCCTCATCGAAGGAGATGGCATGGGAGGCCGGGTCCAGGTCTGGATGACCCGCAAACGGATTACGAACCAAGCCAGGGTGATCTATCGGGGTGATGGTTGGATTCTCAGACGGATGTGGAGAGGGCATAAACTCGGTATCCTCCTCCGTAATATCGTGAATAGGCTGGAGTGGGGCCGGAGGGCCAGGAGGAGATTCAAACGAAGATCGACTCCTCTTCCTCTTTTGTATATCTTCTTCAATAACTCCAAGAAGAGGACGATAGCCGACTACTTCTCCAGGGCGGTTAGTAGGAGGCTTCGGTTTGGCAAAAGCTTTGAGAAGTCTGTATTGTTCAAGCCTGTGCCGAAGATCTGAGGTCTTGGCCGTTTTGCCCGCTCCTGGAATGAAAACCAAGTGTCACCAGCATGCATTGAGCCATCATTCAAGAATTAAAAAGAATGAAAAGAAATTCACCTTGAATCGCAGAAGTTGCATCAGTAGAAGCACTCCCGTAAGATAAATCGGCGCCAGTCCCGGCCTTACCAGCTTTCTTGGGCCTCTCTGCCAGGGCCGGTCCTTCCTCCAACTCTTCGAAGGCTTGGCGGAGAGCGTCATCCGTCCACTCTTGAATCACGCCTGCCTGCCCAGGAAGCAAAGCCCCGGTGCCATCACCGCCCTGTCCTTCGCCACCATCATTGCCATGACGATCACCGTCACCTTCTCTACCACTTTCACTCTCTGCCTCACCTCCTTCATCCTCGCCTTTTTCCCCCTCCACATTTTCCTCCTCCTGAACATCTGGATGTGTGCTGGGAGAGGGTCCATCGGACTTCTTGAGTTTCTTCCCCCCGGCGACTGGATGTATCGAGAAGGATCTCCTTTTGCTGCTCTTCACCGTG
Organism: Allium fistulosum; assembly: GCA_030737815.1. Classification (NCBI taxonomy): domain Eukaryota; kingdom Viridiplantae; phylum Streptophyta; class Magnoliopsida; order Asparagales; family Amaryllidaceae; genus Allium; species Allium fistulosum. Next base: position 746,229,254 of record CM060907.1, read on the forward strand.
GCCCCTCCTGTAGCTTTGGTAGCCCTCTCCTCCGCCGTGTCTCTCTGCTTGACCACGGAATGATGTGGTAGAATAAGGTTGTGCCCCAGAAGTGTAGCGTTCCTGATCAGGTAAGAAGCCGACCTATCCCTTCCCGTAATGGCTTCTATTTCCACAGCCATCTGAACCAGGCGATCGTTCTCCACGACCGCAAAACCACCTATCGCTAGCAAGAAATAAAAGCACATAAGAAGAAGCATTGCAGTCAGAACGGAAATCATAAATAAGCTTCAACTTACAGCCAGTGGTGAAGCGACGGATGGAAACAGAGCCATCCTTAATGAAAAACCATTCCTTTTTGAACATGTCAAACTTCGAATATAAATCCAGGACTGGCTTGAAGGACACGGCCGACTCCAAGCTAATATACGGAGACCCCTTCTTGTAGCCTCTTAAGTTGTATAGATACCGGATTTCCCGGTTGGAAGGAGGGCGCCCGTATCTCCTTTGGAAGATGACAAACAGGCTCACCAAGATGGCGTAGGAGTTAGGCTGAAGCTGGAATGGATCCACCTTCAAGTAGGTGATGAAGCTAACTATCCAAGCATTAATCGGGGGAATGGCCCCACACATGCAATGGTACCTACTGTAAGCGAAATATCCTTCGGGGGGATTATATGGCATCACTCCTTCCCCCGGCAATAGCATACGCGCTCTGTCAATCCCAAAGGAGCGAGAAATAACATCAAGCTGCTCGCCTTTGAGAGAGCTTGGGAAACAGTCAGGAGGTGAGTTCAGAAGCTCCTGAGGGCCATACCCATCTACTAGTGACCTCGGGGTGGGCCCATGACGTCCCGGTCCTGACTGAGCTGGGGGACTGAGGAAGGATCTTCTCTGTCCTGGGATTTCTTCTTTTCTGATCGGGTTTCAACTTTATGAGACATTATCTGCAAAACACAAACAAGTACGTCGTAAGGATGTATAGATATAAAACGAGCAAGAGTTTCACTCGCAACTCGGCACTCAAGTTCATTCGGTAAATCAAAGCTTTCATGTTCATTCGGTATTAAGTCCATTCGGTACTGAAAGTTTTCAAGTTCATTCGGTTCGTTCGGCAAAACAAAGAAATTCAACCTAAAAAAGTCATTCGGCAGAAGAGAACTTACCTGGTCCGGCAGCTAAGATTGGATCGGCTCAATAGTTGATTCGGCACCCCAATTGATTCGGCAATTCAAAATTTGATTCGGCTATTTTGATCGGTAAGGAACGACGAAGGCATAGGGCACCTACTTATAGAGGAAAGTTGGATAGCCAGACCCGCCGGTTCGGTTCTCGGGCCGAATATGGTTGACCAAATGAACAAAGCGCGGCATATACGAGCATACGCCCCACTTTGGGGGGGGCAAATGTTGGGTGCTTTTCCACCCTTCACCGAACCAAACCAGTTTCCCCACACAGCCGAACCAATCTTGTTTCCACCTACTACCGGATCAATGCTACTTCCATACATAGTCGAACCAACCCACTTCCCCTGCATAGCTGGACCAGCATTCACCGAATCGAACTCCATCCGATCACAGGCCTCACCGGACCAACCTCCACTGATCCAAAGCCTCACCGGACCAACCTCCACCGATCCAAAGCCTCACCAAACCAGCCTTCACCGAATCGAACTCCAACCTTTGCTCCACACTACCGAACCAACCACTCCACTGCTCACTGAACCAAACCCAAAGTCGCACCACCGAACCAATCCACGTCCCTCTCATCACCGGACCAAGCTGTTGCCGAACCAACACTGCCAGGCCAGATTACATCGGCCCAGGCCCGCCAACAGCTATATACATCCAAGACCCCTACCCCCAGCCTCACTCTATAAATAGAGGGGCAGGGGTACAACAATGGGGGACAAGTTTGAGAGCTCAAGCATGGATAGAACTTTAAAACAACTTTCATATACTTGTATCAAAGCTTTGTACTTGTAATCTGAACAAGAAAGGAGAAATAATATATAAAGTGGACGTAGGCACATTCTGGCTGAACCACTATAAATCTGTGTGTCTTTTACAGCTTAGTCCCTGCTTTTTACATATTTGCATAAATCATCCGGATCATTAAAAACAACGTAAAATCAACTAAATCATACGACTTGGAGGTGTTTGCCCATTTTTTGTGCAAACACTTTCCATGACCTTTTTCAACAATTCATTCTTCAATGTGATGCTCCGTGATGAATTGTTGAGTGGAAGGTTGAGAACTCTGGCTTGCAGTAGCTTTCATACGTTTAGCAACGGGAACTTTTGCTTTTGGAGCCATTGATTGGGAATTGTAAATATGAAATTGAATTTGGGAATTAGGGTTTTAAGTTTTGGAGAGAGTGAAATAGTGGAAAAAATGAAAGATGGAAGTGATAATATACAGGAAGATGAAAAGGTATGTGCTCAGGTGGTTGACACACGTCTGTATATTAAGATCAGACATCTGAATGGGGCTTAATTTCGATACAGAATGGTTGAACAAACGTCTGGATGTAAAATCAGACGTCTGTGAGCAGAAAATAATTTTTCCAGAGAGATTTGTTACACAGCTGATCAAACCTTCAGACGTCTGTGCTGAGACCTTTAAATTTACAAAGTGGTTAAACAGACATCTGGGATCACTGTCAATGTCTGTGCTGAAGGTCAATTTTTTTTAAAGCATCTCTTTAGACGTCTAGAAGTATTTTAGACGTTTGAGCTGAAACCTAAAATTTTCCTCGTGCTTGAAGCCAAACGTCTGTATATTTTTTCAAATGTCTGATTTGTATATTAATTTATTTCTACGTATTCTAGCATATGTAAACAAAATTTTAATTTAAATAGGAAAAAAATTACAAATAATTATGCACGAATATACATATTTATGAAAGATTTCTTTAGTTGTCAGCAGACGAATCAGGAGAATGATAGTTTTGTTTTTCCCATGAATTTGGTTCGACTTTGGTCTGCTCGGATGATGTCTTAAGAGGAGACTAGTGTGGACGAACAGGACTGTGTTCGGCGTTTGATGTTCCTTCTCCCCATAGGTTCCATGGGATGATCTTGTGTGCTGTTGGAGGAGTTTCTCGTAAACGTGGAGACCTTTGATGTACGCATTCTTTCGCCGGTGAATGACTACATATTGCGAGGATACATTTTTCAAGAAAGTTTAAATGTGCTCCTTGACGGCGTTGTTCATAATTCATTTCTCGTTGAACCCCGATCATCTATTGTTGATAGTGATGAATCTCATCGACTTTTTCCGAGAGAGATGATGATTTTAGGTCGATTGAATGTTTAGCTTTCTTACCTTTCAGAGAGAAGCCAATATGGTAAGTTGGTGAAGCAATGATGTTGAGGGATGGAGATGATGCAGGAGTTACTTTTGTGGGAGAGACATATGTGTTGTCGGATGATGGGGAGACATAGTCAATAGCGGAGTAAGTGGAGTCGTGATCAGAAGACATTATTTGAAACCTTTTTTTTTATAAATTTGATATGTGTTTAATTATTTTTTGTATATGAGTTGAATAAGATTTTGATTAAGTATGTGTACTGAGTTTATAGGCTATGTTAAGAATATTGGTTTGAGGTGAATAATTCTTAGAAGTTTTCAGCCAAGGAAAAAAGTGAGAGGTTAAGAGAAAAAGATTATAACCGCAAGTAAAATTAAAGATATGTATGGTTTGAATTCAAGAAACATAATAAAACATTGGAAAGACATGCGACTTCCTCCTATGAGTGTGGAGTTCGAGTGCCATCATCTCCAAATTTTTTTGTTTTATTAATTTTTTAAAAAAATTTATACTTTAATATTGAATTATAAATCATTCAACGACATAATATCTAGTTTACGTCTTAACTTAATAAAAGTTTGTTCACTTAGTGGTTTTGTAAAAATATCGGCTATTTGATTTTCGGTATATACAAATTCTAGAGTTATTATTTCTTTTTCAACACCATCTCTTAAAAAATGGTGGAATATCTATATGTTTAGTCCGAGAATGATTAACTGGATTTTTAGATAAGTTTATAGCACTAGTATTATCGTAATATATTGGAGATTTGTTTATTATTTTTCCAAAGTCTTTCAGTGTTTGTTGCATATATATTACTTGAGTGCAAGCTAAGGCAGCAGAAATATATTTTGCTTCACAGGTTGAAAGTGATACACAATTCTGTTTTTTACTGAACCAAGACACTAGAGATTGACCGATAAAGTGACATGTGCCACTTGTACTTTTCCTATCAGTTTTGCAACCACCGAAATCAGCATCACTATATGATATGAGTTCGAAAGAGCAGCCTTTAGGATAGAAAAGACCGTAATTCTTAGTGTTGGTTAAGTAGTGCAAAATACGTTTAACTGCTTGATATTGTGAATCGTTAGGTTGTGCTTGAAATCTTGCACACAGACATACACTCATCATTATATTAGGTCTAGTAGCTGTTAAGTATAATAGTGATCCTATTATACTTCGAAATAATTTTTGATCAAAATCCTTTCCGTTTTCATCTTTATCTAAATGGGTACTAGTGCTCATGGGCGTTGGTTTACTGGATGTTTTCTCCATTCCAAAACGTGTTAACGAATTGTGACAATATTTTTCCTGATTTATAAAAATACCATTTTCGAACTGTTTAATCTGTAATCCTAAGAAAAAATTTAATTCTCCCATATGGGACATTTCAAATTCATTTTTAATGATATCTGCAAAATCGTTACATAAATTTTCATTTGTTGATCCAAATATTATGTCATCGACATATATTTGAACAACCGAAATATCATTATGATCTCTTTTTATAAACAAAGTTGTATCTATGTTTCCAATTTGAAATCTAGAATTTATTAAATGAGTTTTTAGTCTATCATACCAAGCATGAGGTGCTTGTTTTAAGCCATACAAAGCTTTCTTTAGTTTATATACATGTTAAGGAAAATTTTCATGTATGAACAACGGAGGATGCTCAACATAAACCTGTTCTTTTATAAAACCATTTAAAAAGGCACTTTTTACGTCCAGTTTAAAAAGTTTAAAGTTATGATGACATGCAAAAGCAAGTAACGTTTGGATGGCTTCAAGACGTGCGACGGGAGCAAACGTTTCTTCATAGTCAATGCCTTCCTCTTGATTATACCCTGGTGCTACTAACCTTGCTTTGTTACGAACAATGTTTCCATTTTCATCGGTTTTATTTTTATAAACCCATTTTGTCCCGATAACGGATTGATCCGTAGGTCTCGGTACAAATTCCCATACTTCATTTCTTTTGAATTGATTGAGTTCTTCTTGCATCACCATAATCCATGACTCGTCATTCGATGCTTCTTTATAATTTTTACATTCAAAATTTGAAATGAATGCAATGTGACTCGTTTGATTTAATTGATGTCTAGCAGAAACTTTTGTATTTAAATCACCAATTATATTGTTAATTGGATGGCCTTTCAAAATACGAGGAGGTGATCTTAACGTATTATCATTGTCAACAGTATTCTTATTATTGTTATGTATAACTGTGTTATTTTCAGATGCTTTTGTTAAAATTTCATCATCGTCACTTTTTTTGCTAGTAGAAATTTTTTTGTCAAACGAAACATGTAGACTTTCTTCTATAGTATTAGTACATTTATTAAATACTCTATAAGCTTTGCTACGATCTGAGTATCCGACAAAGATTCCTTCATCAGCTTTTGAATCAAATTTTCCAAGATTATCTTTAGTGTTTAGTATAAAACATTTTGAACCAAATATTTGAAAGTATGATACTTTGGGTTTTTTACCAAAAAATATTTCATAACAGATATTTTTGGTTAAAGGACGTAATGTGACACGATTCAATACATAACAAGCAGTAGCTATAGTTTCTTCCCAAAAATTCTTTGGTAGATTACTACTGTTAAGCATAGTTCGTGCACATTCTTGGAGTGTACGATTTTTCCTTTCTACAACACCATTTTGTTGTGGTGTTTGAGGAAATGAAAAATTATGTGTAATTCCCTCTTTGTTACAAAAATTTTCAAAAATCTCATTTTTGAATTCACGTCCGTGATCACTTCTTATATTCTTTATTTTAAGATTCATTAAGTTTTTAATTCTTTTAGCAAAAATTTTAAACATCTCAAATGTATCACTCTTATGTTTTAAAAACAGTGTCCATGTATATCTTGAAAAATTCATCTACAATAACAAATACATACTTGTTATGATTTATTGAACGTACTTGAGTAGGTCCAAATAAATCAAGATGTAATAATTCTAAAGGTTGTTTGGTAAAAATTTCCTTTTTAGATTTAAAAAAACTCTTTTTTTAATTTGCCATATTGAAATGCATCACATAATTTTTAACTTTATAGTTTATTTTAGGAAGGTCTCTAACCAAATCATGTTTTGTCAATTTGTTTATAAACCTAAAGTTTACGACACAACCATTTGTGCCATATCCATGGATCAATAAAATCTGCGGATATGCATAAATTGCTGGATTTAAATTTCATATTTAAGACATAGATGTTTCTTTTTATTAAACCTTCAAAGATCAGATTTTTATTTTGATCAAATATGTTGCATTTATTTTTCTCAAAATCAATTTTGAATCCTTTGTCACAAAGTTGACGAATTCTTAAAAGGTTATGTTTTAAGTTTTCAACTAAAATAACATTTGTAATAACAGGTGAAGTTGACATACCAACATTTATGACATCTCTAATTCCAATGACAAATCCTTTTGAATTATCTCCGAAGGTTACAGTACCACCACCTCTGTATGTTCTATTCGATAACATTTGTGCATTTCCAGTCATATGTTTGGAGCATTTGCTATCAAGTTTCCATTTCTCCTTTTTATTAGATTTTCTTTTGGGTACCTGCAAGAAAAAAACAGTTTAATTGGTACCTACTTAATTTTATTTTTTTTATTATTATTTATATATATATATTTTATGGAATATAATATAATCATAATATTATTCTAGATATATATATATTTAGTCATATATATATATATTAGAGTAGTTAGGAAAATTAAATCATAAAATATTTCAGGCACATGTCGACATGGTCCCTACCATGATGTCGACATGGGTACAAATTTTGAAATTCAAAATTTGAATTCAAATGCTTGAATTTCCCTCCACCTTTTCACTTCATTCAATACTCTAAAAGACATCTTTTGACCAGAGAACATGTCTTTCAAAAATCTATTTATTCACTATCTTTTATCACAACTTTTCACTTTCATTTTCAAATTCAAACTCTCTCTTCAAAACTCCAAGCTCTCTACTCTCTACTTTAATGGCTTCTTCAAGCAACCCCTCCACCATGAGACTTTCCAGAAACTTGAAAGAGCAACTCCTCAATAATCCGAAGGCAATAAAAGCATACATCAATTATGCTAACTATGGAAAAGTCCATCCCGGAAAGTTTGCTATTTTTCAAGATTTTGCTTCTTATGAAATTGATACTCTTTTTGCAAACAATCAAATTCTAAGTCTTGTTGATTCTTCTCAAAATGATTTTGTTTGTTACCCAAATCTTGTTAAAATTTTCTATGCAAATCTCAATCGAGAATTTTATGAAGGAAATGATAATGAAATTTGGAGTAGTGTCAAAGGCACTAAAATTGTTTTGAATTGTGATCTTTTGGGTACCATTCTCAATTGCAAAAGCACGGGAATGGATCTTTCTAGTTTTCAAATCGATGAACATGATCGTGAGACATTTCATCATATTTTTGAAAGAGATGAAAACTTTGAATTTAAAAACCGAAACTTTTGTCCTAAAGCAAGAATTGTCAATCTTCTTTTACAACATACTTTGACCCCAAGATCGGGAAATTTTAACAATCCTACTTCAAAAGTGTGCAAAGCACTCTTTGCTATCTTCGGAAATTATGATATCAATTGGGCGCAAGTTATTTTGGATGAACTTCGTCCTAAAAATTTTGAAATGGGAGAAAACACTTTATATCATGGAATTTACCTCACTCGGATTTTCAACTATTTTGGAGTAAATTTCAAAGGAGAAGAATTTATTTCAAGAAAAGTTTTTAATATCTCAAACATTTCTCTCATGAAAATCCCATATGTTTTTCAACCTTATGAGACTCTTGCCGAAAAGGAAGAGCGTTTGGCTCATGAAGAAATGGAAGAGGAGGAAGAGGAAGAAGAAGAAGGGGATGAAATGGAAATAGAAGAAGAAGAAGGTGAAACATCCCTAGAAAGTAATGAATATCCCTCCAATCCTACCAACAAAACCCTTCTCAAAAACCAAAAGATAATTGTTAAGAATCAACGAATTCTTAAACGATCCGTTAGTAAGAAGTTGGACAAAATGTCATCCAAGTTGACCAAGTTTTTCTCCAAAGTCAGCAAGAAACTTGGATTATCTTCATCTTCATCATCCTCCAACTAGTTGTATCTTTTCATTTCATGATGTATTACTCTAGTTTGCTTTAGTTTGAATGTTTATGTAGTTCTTTATGGTTAATCATTGTATTATCCTATTATGCAATGAAATTGATTTCCTTTTCTGTTATCTAGCTTATCTTATCTCATGAATAAATGTTAGTATATTATATAAATATATACACACACACACACAATTATTCACAAAATAAACAAAGGTCATCAAAATTCACTGGACCATGTCGACATCCCCCCTTGTCCATGTCGACATGTACTGGTCAGAAATGACATTTCATTTCAAATTTGAAATTTGAATAACTACCCTATGTCTATTCATTTCAAACGAATTCCTACACCTATAAATACCTATTTCTTCCAGAATTCTTCACTCAATATTATTTTCTATCTTCTTTATCTCTTATTCTTCTCACAAATTCAAAAATGGCAAATCCTATTCACAATTTAACCGAGAATCTTGAAGAGACTCTTAATTCGTTCAAGAATATTCTTTCGTTCATTCTTCGTAACCAGCGACACTTAGAGTTGAGTCAAATACAGATGATCAAGGAGCAAGAAAGGCATTTCAATGCAATGCGATGGATGATTTCTTCACTGCACAAGGATGATAATGAAGCACATCCTTCTGTCTCTCTCACAAATGACAATGAAAATTGGGATGCCATCAAAGCAGACCCTATTTTCGGAGAAGAAGGATGGGTGGAAGTTCCTCGAAACGTTTGATGTTGGTTTGTTTGCTTTGTTTGATTTGATTGCTTTGATTGAAATTGTGTTTTGATTGCTTTGATTGACACTTGGTGTGGATTGATGAATGTATAAATATACATTAATATATTAATTGAATATCATGTCTATAAGTATAGTTATTTCTTAATCTATCTATTATATACTATATTATATAGTTTAATGCAGGTACTTAAGTACAAGAACGAGGGGGAGTTATATAGTTTGGAGTTAGTTTGTTTTTTGTTGATGACAAAGGGGGAGAAATATAAAATAGAAGAGTTAGGCATAGATTAAGGGGGAGTTATCAGTTTTAGGGGGAGTTATTAGGATAGAAGTAATATTTTATAAACAACGGTTGTCATCATCAAAAAGGGGGAGATTGTTAGTCCATGAGGTGATGGTTTTGATGACAACAACCTTAGAATAAGATTATAAAATATAAATACTAACATTATAGTTTAGATATATATGTATATGCAGGATTTAACCATGCAGGTACCAAGAATGAAGACTGTACAATATAGAGATTCAAGATATCAAAATTGAAGACTCATGAGTATCAAGAATATCAAGATTATCAAGATTTCAAGATAAGTATTGAGTCTAGAATTATGTTAAAACTTCAAAATAGCACTGAAATCTTCATTCCGTATTTTTATTTGGGATGGAACACATTTCTACCTTTTTAGTGGCTTACAAACCCACGACAAGTAGCTTACAAACCTACGACAAGTGGCTTACAAATCCACGGACATCCTGGTTTTGTACAAGTTCTCGAGTCCTGATGTGATGAGATATTCTGCAGGAAGAAGCTTGCAAAACTACTTCAAAATGATTTTCAAAACTGCTTTTCAAAATGTTTTAGCCTTAAAAATTATCTTTTCAAATGATTTTCAAAAAGATGTTTTAGCCTTAAAAAATATTCTTTGATTTTGTTCTTAAATAAATTCTTGTTTTAAACTTCGTTTGTTTTAAACTATCTTTTACTATATTTAACTTTTAATATTTACTTAGATTTAAATATAAAATTATAGTAAAATTATATATATATTATTCTCTATATTTATCTATGTATTTTATCTATAGTCAAGTATATTAATAAAGTTTAAAATAGTTTTAATATAAGATAAAGGTTATTTTCAAAGAAAAACAAAACATCAAAATTTCCTTTGGGATGTCGACATGCCCTAGTACCCCATGTCGACATAGTGTCAGTTAGGACCAAAAATTTGAATTTCAAAAGAAGTGTCTATTCGCCATAACCTTTCATGAATAGATATGGCTGTTGTTCTTCTATAAATAGGGGTTGGTTTCAACGAATTTTATATCAGATTTTCTGGTTTTTCACTTCTCTTCTTCTTCTTCCACATTTTCTTATTCAAAATCCTATCATCACTCTACCGAAATCAACATTGAATCTAACTAGATCATCTCTAGTTTGATTCTCTATCACTATCTCAACAAGATCCCAGTGCTATTCAGAGTTATAGTCTTCTTTGTAATCTATCTAGCGAGAAAAGGTGTGATTGTAGCCTTGGAAATCAATCAAGCGAGAAAAGGTGTGATTGTAGCCTTGGAAATCAATTGGGTGAACTTGTTGCCCCGGAAATCAAGTATCTCTACTTAGAGGATTGTGATTCTGGAGGGTGTACCTCGTAGCCTTGAAACCGAGGGTGTAATTGTACAATTGCTTTTGAAAGGAAATCCGTACTTAGTTGTGCAGGACTGGATGTAGGATAACTCCGAACCAGTATAAAATCCGGTGTGTTCTTTCCTTTACTGCATTTACTTTATTTCTGCATCTGTGTTTGATTCTGTGATTATATCTGTGTTTGAATATTTATACATTTGTGTACAAATCAATAGTAACTCAAAAAGATTTAGTAATTTCTTATAAACACTATTCACCCCCCCTCTAGTGTTCATTCTAGCCTTAAGATCCATATTCCGCATTCCTCACATTTGGTATCAAGAATAAATGTTTTTCAGTATGAGACTTCTTGAACCTTTTATATAGTGAGCTATAGTTTCTATGTTTTGAAGTTTCCTTGAAACCCAATCCATTCCGATTTCCAAATGGTTTAGAATTTTTGATCAAATTGTCCAAATTCTGCTATCCTTTATTGAAATTTGAAATATTATTTGTAATCTTATCTAATTCATTTTTAAGATTGGAAATTTTGGATTTTGATGCTTCTAGATTATCCTTTAATACAATGTTTTCTTTCATAATATCATCATTTTCTAGTTTAACTTTTCCTATTTCACATAATAGAGAACCATTTTGACTAGATAGATTTTTATATTTTTCTTGTGTGGTTTCTAATTCTTCTCCTGGAATGGTTTGCTCATCTTTTAATAATCCTATTTCAAGCTCCATACGATTAATTTTAGAGACATATTCTTTATTTAATTTCTTAATTTTTCTATATTTGTCATCTAGTTCCATGCTAAGTTATAAAATTTTATTGTAAGTAAGATCAGGACATATCTCCTCAGTGTTTTCCATGAAGCATACATTTGCTTGATCAGAATCACTATTGTTGTCACTGTCTGATGATGAAGACAAATCTGAGTCATCCCAAGTTACTTGAAAAGCTTGTTTTCTTTTCTTGAATTTCTCGAACTTGCTTTTCTTTTTGTCATTATTGAGTTCTGGGCATTGTCTCTTCATGTGTCCGAACTTGTCACATCTAAAGCATTTGATCAAAGTTTAGTTGGATGAATTTGAATTTCCTCCGTTTTGGGATCTCGTCATCTTTTTGAATTTCTTGAATTTGTTGTAACTTTTGGCAATAAATACGATCTCATCTTCATCTAAGTCTGAATTATTATCGTTGGCTTGAAAAGCTATATTTTTCTTTTCATTATTTTGTTCTTTTCTTGCCTGCAAATTTGCTTCCTACGACATCAAATTTCCTATTAATTCTTCAACTTTTAGTTAAGATAAATCATTAGCCTCTTCTATAACCAACACTTTTCATTCCCATTCATTAGTTAAGGAATTTAGAATACGTGTAACTAAATGAAAGTTTGTAAATTTGACTCCAAGTGCCATAAGATCATATTGAATAGTTTGAAATCTAGCATACATATCACTAATAGATTCATTTGCTTTCATTTTAAATGAAGAAAATTAATTCTGTAAAATGGAAATCTTTGTTTGTTTAACTTTGTTTGTGCCTTCATGAGTGATTTGTAGTGTACGCCATATGTCATATGCAGTAGTGCACAACATGACACATGAAAATTCAATTTTGTTAAGTGAACATAATAAAACATTCATGGCTTTAGTATTATTTGTTGCTTGTTCTTTTGAGCATCTGTCCAAGTGCTTATATCTGTGTTTGGTACTTTATATTTATTTTGAGTTGCTAACCAAATTTTAGACATTTAGCTTCCATATAAATATGCGTTCGTGTAGACCAATAAGCATAATTAGATCCAGGAAATAGTGGAGGATGTGCAGTGGATTGTCCTTCTTGGAATGTACTTGCCATATTAAATATATTTCAATTACGTGTTACTGTAACTTGAAATAACCGTGCTCTGATACCAATTGAAAGTGTGTATGGATCGTGTATTTATATCTAATATGCAAGTGTAATAAATAACTAACTTATAACTGGTAGAGTAAGTAAATAAAAGTAGAGAAACAATCACACCAAAGTTTTTATACTGGTTCGGACCTCCCGATCTACATCCAGTCCTGAAGGTCCCCTTCGGCCTTAATTAGTAAACAACCCTCGCTTTGCCTGGAGGAATAGGCTTGATACAAAAATCCTTTCTTGATAAGTATGTGTTCTTAGTAACACTGATTTTGACTGTACAGTACAAATCTTCCTATAATCTCCTTTGAGTAGTATGTATTAGGAAGTGATAAAACTGATATATTGATTGCTTTTAGAAATCAGAGTATGCAAAGAGTACAGATATAAGATTCTGAAAATTCAAGTTATCTGTTTCTCAAAATCTTTATATATTCATAAGTGTTGAAGATTTTTCTTGAGGAGTAACATCCTTTAGTATGTTCTATTTCAGTCTAAAGGTTGCAATCTTTGAGGAAGAAGAGACACATTGAAGAGATATGGATGCAACCATTAAAATGAAAGAAGTGCATGTTCAAAGTTTAATTCCGTTACCCAGCATGGACGTCTGCCCATAAATTTCAGACATCTGTTTAAATATATATTTTTAAACAGAGAACATATTCAAACGTCTGACATATATGATCAGACGTCTGATGCTTGTTAATATTTTTTAAACAGAGTATAAAGTCTAACGTCTGGCATATGTGGACAGACATCTGATGCATGTTAATTTCTGTAGTTAACTTGTTTGAACAATGAAAGACTTAAAAAATCTTTGACGTGCAATGTGTAAAAAACTACTAAAGGAGATTTTACAAACCATCTATCTATGACTATAACACACTATAATAGCTTCTACAATACCAATGATTCTTCTCGTCTACTGGTCGTCTTTAAGTCGTGATAATGTGAATCATGAAGATTTTACCTGCAAATACATGGAATATATTGTATGTATATGATTGTATAGTTGTTGTCATAGAAACCATAGAATAGAGGTTCTAACAATATTCAAATATAGAAATTATTTAAATATTTAAATTGTGGATTTAATTTTAATTAAATGGATGTAATAGCCTTATTTAACCCCTTTTAATTAATAAATTAATAAATAATAATAGTGAAATCATTTTGTAAATTTATTTACAGTAATAAATTGTTTGAATAAATAATAAGGAAATCAATTGTTAATAAAACAACTTGATTTTTATTGGCGTATTCTAAAATGAATTTACTTAATTTTTTTCATACATTTTAATCTGGAAAATATTTAAATTATCATTTGACGTATTTTACCGCAAACGATGGTATTTTTAAAATTTCACAAAATGAATTAATCTGTGTATTTTATTGTTGATTTGTGATCGGGCCACGGTGTAGTGCATGATCGTATTTTTATTTTTGTCGTTCGTAGTTCGTACTCGAATGGAATGTCGTATGACGGAATACCATAAAAACCTTCTTTTCAAAACTTTTCAAATCAAATCAAAATTCAAAATTTTCAACTTGCATTAATGATGATTTGCTTGATAGGATGGTTGGCTTGAAACTTTTGGATATCTTGAAAGAGAAGTAAAGTAATTATTTGTGTATAAGTTAAGCAACTTCAACACTTACAAAAAATTTCACTTTTTCCTTCTTTATTTTTATTTCCCCCGTTTTTTGTTCTTCATTTACAGTAAAGAAAATAAACATCATCCATCTTCAAAAATAACAATAAAATGATTTACTCCACTAAAATTGATGAAATTTGATTTGTTAGCTTCATTTAAGCATGTGGTTCGAATCCATGCTACATTTGTGAAGTGCGGTTGTTATCGGCGCGTTGATCGACGTTTGTAAGCCGGCTTAGGGTTTGAGTTTTAGAGAGATTTAGGTGGAGGTGGTTGAAGTGGACGATACCATCATTTTTCTCTGGCCAAGGAGCATCATCCCCCAAAATTTCATGAACTCCGATTAACCCTAGAAGAAAGCGACATTTTGGAACAGTTTTCAAAGCCTTCAGGTCGTGATTTCATATGGTCCATCGAGCTTAAATTCTTTTGGTCCACTGCGAAGCTTTGGCGAAGTGGAGTTGAACGGAGCAAGCGACGTGTGATTTTGTTGAGAAACGAGCGAGAGAGGGAGGCGAGAGGGATCAAATTTTTGGGTGTTGTGTGCACATCATCGTGTTGAAGCACGATTTTAATTTGGGGAAGAAAGGTGTTTAAGTGGGGCAATTAATTTAAACATGTGATTAGTGAATTTAAAAGTTTAATTATTTCAAAATCTTAGAAATTAAATAACTATTCCATACGAGATCGGATTTGGACGTAGTCTTTTGCATTGGACTCATATCTACATTATCTACACGATGGAATTGGATTCGTTAAATTTGCAACTAGATGAATTTTAAGCTAAATTGGAATGCCATTCGATTTTAGATCAAAAGGAAATGCAAAAGCGTCAGCTGGAATTCGGTGAGTGTACTTACCTTTAAATAAACTATATGACATCTGTGCTACTATAGATTATTGTTGAATGCTTGGATGATAGTTGGTAGTTTTAATGAAGTATACATTAATGATGAAATTATAGCGATTTAATTAAATTACGTTTAACGTAGTTAAATTAGTTATACTTCATTTGTGATATCTATTTAGCATAATAAAACACCTTTTTGCTATAATTAAATTGAGTAGATTATTTTGGACATCTATCGAGTAGAATAAATCACTGTTCCATGTTTGTAAAGTAAAAAGATTAATTTTGAAGTTAATTAATATATGGATTAATTAATAAATGATATGCTAGCTTTTGATTGCTAATTGTTGATAATAATATGTTTGTTTATTATTTTTTGATCGTTTTGTTTGGATTCGAATTCCCACTTGATAGTGGATGTCATAAATATTCATTTGTTGCAGGGGACAAAATGAAGAAGTCGAAGTGTTTTCGTAGTGAATAGGTCGCCATGGGATACTTCGAAGTGCATATATATATATATGAGATTTACATGGGTCTTTTTATAGGGAGATCCTAAGAGGTTTCTCGCCAATATTGACTATTTATATTCTTATATTGATCTTTGGCTGAAATAGTTGTGACATACTATTTGACTTATGTAAGTGTCGTTATAGCGATTTTTGCTATATCGTCACTTATGAAATCTCATCTCCTTAAACCCATATATGTGTTGAATTTGTGGTCGTATTTTGGCAAAATAAATGTCTGGTCGCATTTTTGCACTTTGAAAGTTGTTTTAAATTTATAAGAAGATTATAAATTTGATTTATTTTCCTTCAGAATAATTAATGTTGTTTAAATTTATAAAAGATTATAAATTTGATTTATTTTACTTCGGGATAATTAATGTTGTTTTAAATTTATAAAGTACTATAAATTTGATTTATTATCTTTTGGGATAATGAATATTGTTTAAAATGTATAAAAATATTATAATTTGATTTATGGTCTTTTGGGATAATTAATGTGGTTTTAAAATTTATAAAAGAATTATATCAATTATCTTTTAGGATGGTTAACATTGTTTAGAATTAATATAAGTATTTAAATTGATCCATTAGCTTCCGAGATAATAAAAGTTGTTTTGAATTTATAAAAGATAGTTTATAAATGTGTAAATATTTAAAATGAAATGTTTAAAAACAAAGCTAAGTGTAAATTATTTTAGGGTTTATAGTAAACATTTTTTTCAATGACATTCATTTTTTGACCCTTCTTTTTAATACACGTAGAAATATAATTTTCCATTTAAAAGAATATATTTAAAGAGCATTTTTAATGTTTTTTACAAATATTTATGATGTGAAAATAATTACAAGTAAGAATCAAATGTTTTGAAAGCTTGATTCATTTATTTGTGGCATGTGTACGTGATTTAATTCCTATATACAACCTTTTGTTTATTTCCGATAGTTAATTTCTTAGCTATCAATTTTGATATCCTTCTTTATGTTTTGTTGATTCAAGATGATTTGTTTACTCGTTTGGAGCATTTAAACTCTTGATATTCTTAAAGTTAAGAATGTTGTCATGGCAAGATAAATAGCAACACTGCCCTAGCCTGTCCGGCTTCATTGTTTTCCTCGGGGCAGTATTAGTTTGTTTTTTATAGTTGATTCATCATTATCAATTTTGATATCCTTCTTTGTGCTTTCTCATTTTGAGCATTGGCGTCCAATGCCATGGATAGCTAAAACGAAAGAGCGAGTGAGAGCCAAACTAGTTGGGTCGCACCTATTATCGTATATTCACATTTATCTAGAGATTTGTTGGTAGCATGCAAGTAGTGATGTGGATTATTCATATGCTCGTATGAGGCGAGGTCCATCTTGGAAGTTCTCGAAAGTGATGCGTGTTTAGCATTGGCTCTCAAGTATATTTTATCTAAAGGTATACTTTTGGTGTAGGGGGCGCACCCTCCTAGTCATATTGGATGAATACATTCTCCTTATGTGATTGGAACCTTGGAGTTAATCTTTTCTTAATTGCATCGAGAAGTGCCTTGAGCTCTTCTCTATGTTTAATTAATTTTGTCCATTCTTTAAATTTGGATTTTGATCTTTTCTGTGTCCATCCTTTCCTGTTTGGATTGTTGTTCTGATTAGTTTTTCCATTTCTTCCTGTATGGATGTTGTTGTTGTGAGGAAAAACCTGTTTGATGTTTAATGGCGTGGTCTCATAGAATTATTATATGTTCGTCATATTACTTGATTTTTCTCACATTGGTTTTCCAAAATGATCCAGGTGTTATTTTATTATAATGCTCGGGTCAGATCGAGTATTTTCTAGGTTGTCATTGATGGGACATGGAGCTCATGGAGTAGAGCTTGATGTTCACCTACCGTAGTATTTTATTTTCCACTGTATTATATTGTATATCTATCAGCAATTGCAAGGTCATAAATTTATAACTGTCCAGCTGATGAGGTTTGTTTTTAACTCTGATGTACCTTGTATCTTAAAGTAACAGTTTATATTGTCTTTATTATATTAAATTTTGTCGTTTCTGCTATAAGATTTTGTTTTCCTTGTTTGTTCTTTTTCCCCTTAAGAATCTGCCTTTCCAGCAATTGGATGTTCGCATTGGAATATCGTAGATGTATTTGGTGCCGACTTTCGTTTGTCGAAAATGCAGGGCATTACACTTGGTATCATAGCTGAAGGTTAAGTGAGAACCTTGGCTTTGGTGGGGTGAACTCATTAGAGGCAAGGTAAGTGACATTGACTTAAGAGTATTATATATATGAGAGCATATTTGTAATTTCTATAACAAATGTATTATGTTAATTGGTCTATTGAGTGGTTTATGAATTCTGGTCGAGAGTGGGACGCCACGGTGTCGACATGGATTTCTAAACACTTGAACAAGGCAAATGGACACAATATTGATTTTCGAATTTTGGTAAATGAAATATTTTACACACACACACACACATATATATATATATATAAAGAAATAATTTTCAAATTTATATGGTTATTCAAGTTGTGTTTGTTTGTTAATGATAATATCTCTTGATTATCATTATTGTTTGATTTGTCATGCTTGGATAGTTTTGGAGCACTAACAATTGTTTGTTGATTGTCTCAACCATTTTGTGGGCATTTATTGTTTTGGTAATTGTGAGTGCATCAAAATGAACCTCTTGTGAATTGAGTTTCACGATTTGATTATAGGATGTTCGGTGAAAATGTTAATTTAAAAGTCATCTTTTCATAACGTAGAATTATAAGTAAACTTTTAATAAAAGTTGTTTAATATAATCTAAATGGAAAAATAAGATATTTAGAGGATAAATATTTAAGAAGATTTTAAAGGAGACTTATTATAATATGAGATGATTTTATACAAAAGAAATTTTATATAAATTTGGTTTATAGAATGTGTTTTAAAAAGAGTTTATTATAATAATAGGGAAGTTATTATAATATAAGATGATTTTAAAACTATATTTTATGAGTATGGTATATAAAATAATTTATATGACTTATAAAAGTTGTTTTATATGTAAAATGTGTTTTTGATAATTTAAATCCTGGTATTGTTTGAATTGATTTCAAAAAGGGTTGTGAGAGAAGTAATGGTAGTATTACTTGGAAATATTTGTAAGTATAAATATTTCAAAACGATTTTCTAATAAAGATATATTTTCTTTGGATAGTTCAAGGGAAACATCTCGATTAGTTTTGTGGTAATTTGAATAATCTTCTAAGTGACAATTAAATGTCTACTTAGGCGAACGTTGTAGTGCACATAGTAAATTATTCTCTTTATCATTATGCGATCGAAATGAGTTCAAATCCGAATGGACCCAAAGCGAGTGTTAATGAACAAATTGATAAAGTTATTTAATGTATAGAAATATATGTATTTTGATTTCAAAAAGTGTCTTGAAAACAAAAACCGGGTATTTAGTTCTTAAGTTTCCTTAAAGGAAATTGATTTAAAATAAAAAGGTACTTTGATAAATGAATTTTTTTTAACTCTTGGATAAAAATGAGATAATTTAACTCAAGTTTTTAAATTGGACATAAAGGTTTTAATAAGCATTGTTTTATTAAAATCGTAGTTTTTGTTTAAACATTTAAGTCTCATAAGATATTTGATGTTATTGGGCCGACTAATAAATATCTTCACCTTATAGATGTCTAAGGAAAGTAGACTCTAGGACCGAGTTCGGATACCAGCATCCCACTCTTCTTAGCCACTTACCGGACCTGATAGCTAAAAAGGTCGAAGTATTCGACTCAGTTTTAAGACTCATATTTTGTTTGTGCCTCCATTTGAATTTTAAAAATAAAATTAAATAATACATAACTAAAATAAAATTTGATATTTTGTATATATTCTTAGGATGTAGAAGGATATTATACAAGTAAATAAGAGTGGAGTAAGTTTTTAATTTAATGTTTTAAAAAGATGTGTCTTTATAAAATGTTTGTAAACTTAAATGAAAATTTATGAAGTAATTCAAAAATAATTTTAGTCTCGAATGAGATACTATAAATAAAAATGAAAATGGTTTAGGAAGAGACTGGTGTAGTTAAGAAACCAATCGGATTAAGTATGTAAATATACGTAGATCATTTTATTGGCACAATTTTGATTTAGGATTCGAGTACATAACTTCGGGGTGATTCCCACTAGTCCGAAAAAGGATTTCTCACTTGATTCTTGTCAACGAACACTTGATTCGGATTCTTGATATAATACCGAGGTTTTCTATCATAGTATATGGCCATATAAGAAAATAGAGGTTTTTAATTGAGGAACCTGACCGTAGTCCGCACTAGGAAGATCAAGTGAACGATACTAGTTCGAAAGTTAAGTTTATGTATCCGAGCAAGTGGTCGGATCAGACATTGCGTACGGATGATTTATGTACAACATACATGCTTAAGTATGTTCGTATGATTTGTTGTGGGGCTTGGGAAAGTTTGGGGAGTGACTTTCAGTTTTGTCCTAAGGTAGCTTAGATAAACTTCTAAGCAATAACCAAAGGCTGATAAGCGTAATAGCGTGCTTAGGAAATTATCTATATCCTTGGATGATTGAGAAAGCTGTAAACCTAAGCAAAATTCGAAATCCTATTTGTTAGTCACTTAACATTTTAAATAATGATTAAGTGTCAGTTTGTTCCTTTATGGATTTTGATTTGATCAATAGTTTAATTTTATAGACTACAGTTTATAAATTTGTTGTTTATTAGGACTTAAATCCAGTGCTTTTGAAAAAGTGATTTTGAAAGTATTTGTTAAAGAAATAATAAAATATTATTTAAAAAAACTTTGATAAAGTATTATTATTAAGGATATTTGAAAGGAGCTTTGTGAAGTGGTTTTTCAAATACGTTGTTATGACTAAAATTGGGCGATTGGAATTTTTTCCGATTTGAAAGACTCGCCAAGTATATTTATTTACTCTAGTTATTATTTTAGGTGGAACCGAAATACCACTTGATGCTCCTTGTTGTTTTGACTATAGAATTATACCATGGTTCGATAGGAGGAGCCTCCTTCTTGTCATAATTGATTTTGGTTTTGATATATTTCTTTTGGAGGAATTCAAAAATATATTTTGAATATGAAAACCCAAACATTTAGTTCAAAATTTATCTTTTAAAAGATTGGATGCATAGTTTTTTACTACAGAATATTCTCTATACTTTTGTTGCATATGGTTGTCATATCATTTATGTTGCTAGCATATTTCTTATTTGTCAGCATGATTTGGATTATGTAAGTACAAGATAGGTACATGGAAACAAGAGATCACTATTTGATAGCTTGCGCACCTGCATTCGCATTGAGATAACAAATTTCTTGCTAAAAATCAAACGTAAAAGTGGGTATGTAGTAGATTTATACAGGTTTTATGCCCCAGATATGGAAGGTCACTTGGCTTTTGTTTCTCCGTTGGTTTGGGCCAGTTGTGGGAGCTGTAGTTTTTTGGATCTAGGCGCGAAAAGGAGTTGCTGTCGAAATTTTCCTAATCTAAGGGACTTTAAAAGTCTGATTACTCATTTTGATTAATAAGTTTTTAAAGCCTAAGGGTGAGAGTATATTTTCTTCCTTTCGAAATTTCAGGGACAAAATTCTTAAGGGGGGAGAATGTAACATGCCAGAATTTTATCGTTTTGATTTTTGAATATGTAATTAATTTTAAATATTTATGTAAATGGATTTTTAGAGTTTAATAACTTATATTCAGATATAGAGATTATTTAAATATTTGAATTATGGATTTAATAGCCTTTTTTAACCTTTTTTAATTAATAAATAATAATAGTGAACTCATTTTGTAAATTTATTTACAATAATAAATGGTTCAAATAAATAATAAGTAAATCAATTGTTAATAAAAATGACTTTTTTATTGACGTATTTTTAAATGAATTTATTTGATTTTTTACATAATTGTTAATTTAGAAAATATTTAAATTATCATTTGATGTATTTCATGGCAAACGATGATATTTTTGAAATTTCACAGAATGAAATAATCTATGTATTTCATGGCAAACGATCGTATTATTATTTCTGTCATTCGCGGTTCGTACGCGAATGTAATATTTGTTAGTCCATGAGATGATGGTTTTGATGACAAAAACCTTAGAATAGATTATAAAATATAAATACTAACATTACAAGTTTAGAAATATATGTATATGCAGGATCTAACCATGCAGGTATCAAGAATGAAGACTGTACAGTATAGAGATTCAAGATATAGAGATAGAAGACTCATGAGTATCAAGATTATCAAGAGTTCAAGTTTCCAAGATAAGTTATATAGTTAGGAATATTGTTAAAAATCATAGAAAGGCACTGACATCTTAAAATCTATTTTATTCGTGGAATGGAATCCACTTCGTGCTCGTTAAAGGGATGGAACCCTAAGTAGGATGGAACCTACGAAAAATCTAGTGGAACATCCTTTTGTATCCACTTACTTTTATTTCAAAATGATTTTACAAAATTATCTTGTTTTCAAAATGATTTAAAAACTTTCCTTTTAAAAGATTCAAAACTCTCTATCCTGATTTTAAATAATTTTAGCCTCAAAAACATCTTTAATTTCAAAGTCAAATTACTCCTGATTTTAAACTATCTTCAAAAAATATATTTAACTTTTAATATTTATACTTAGATTTAAATATAAAATTATAGTTAAATTGTGTATATATTGTTCTTTATATTTACTTATGAATTTCAACTAAAGTCAAATATATTTATAAAGTTTAAAATAGTTTTTATATAAGATAAATGTTATTTTCAAAGAAATTCAAAACATCAAAAAAGGCTGTGGATGTCGACATGCCTATAGGTACCATGTCGACATGGTGTCAGTTGAGTTCAAAATTCAAATTTCAAAAGAAGTGTTTATTCGCCATAACTCTTCATGAATGGTCATGGCTGTTGCTCTTCTATAAATAAGGGTCAGTTTCAACGAATTTTAAAAACACTTTTTCTCTGATTTAACTTCTCTTCTTCTTCTCCACTTTCTTATTTACAAATTACACCATTATTCTGTCGAAATCAATATCGAATCTAACTAGATAACTTCTGGTTTTGATTCTCTTCACTATCTCTACAAGATCCAAGTGCTAATCTGAGTTATAGACTTTTTGTAATCAATTGAGCGAGAGAAGGTGTGATTGTAGCCCTGGAAATCAATTGGGTGAAATTGTTGCCCCGAAAATCAAGTATCTCTACCCAGAGGATTGTTATTCTGGAGGGTGTACCTCATAGCCTTGAAACCGAGGGTTGTAATTGTTGAATTGAGTTTGAAAGGAAATCCATACTTAGTTGTGCGGGACTGGATGTAGGGTAACTCCGAACCAGTATAAAATCCGGTGTGTTCTTTCCTTTACTGCTTTTACTTTATATTTGCATCTGTGTTTGATTCTGTGTTCATATCTGTGTCTGATTAGTGTATACATTGTTAATAAAGTAAGATAAACTCAAAAATATTAACAAATTTCTTAAAACACTATTCACCCCCCTCTAGTGTTAATTCTAGCCTTAAGATCCTTAATCCGCATTTCTCACAATATTGTGTGGCGGAATACCGCAAAAACCTTCTTTTCAAAACTTTTCAAATCAAATCAAAATTCAAAATTTTCAACTTGCATTAATGATGATTTGCTTGATAGGATGGTTGGCTTGAAACTTTTGGATAGCTTGAAGAAGTAAAGTAATTGTTTGTGTATAAGTTAAGCAACTTCAACACTAACCATAAAATTCACTTTCCCCTCTTTTATTTTTCATTTCCCTCCTTTTTTTTATTCAGTTATAGTAAAGAAAATAAACATCCTCCATCTTTAAAAATAAAAATAAAATGATTTACTCCACTAAAATTGATGAAATTAGATTTGTTAGCTCGTTTGAGCGTGTGCTTTGAATCGACGCTAGATTTGTGAGGTGCGTCTGTCTTCGGCATTGATCGACGTGGGTTTGGGTTTAAGCGAGATTTAGGTGGAGACGGTCGAAGTGGAGGATACAATCATTTCTCCGGCCGAGGAGCATCATCCCTTAAAATTTCGTGAATCCCGATCAACCTTAGAAGAAAGCAACATTTTTGAACAATATTCAAAGCCTCTAGGTCACGATTTCATATGGTCCATCGAGCTTAAATTCTTTGGGTCCATGGTGAAGCCTTGGCGAAGTGGAGTTAAACGGAACAAGCGGTGTGCGATTTCATTGAGAAACGAGTGAGAGAGGGAGGAGAGAAGGATCGAATTTTTGGGTGTTGTGTGCATATCATTGTGTACAGGCACAATTTAAATTTGGGGAAGAAATGTGTTTATGTAGGATAATTAATTTAAACATTTGACTCGTGAATTAAAATGTTTAATTATTTCAAAGTCTTATAAATTGAATAGCTATTCTATACAAGGTCGGATTTAGACGCGGTCTTTTGTATTGGACTCATATCGACATTATCTACGTAATGGAATTGGATTCGTTGAATTTGGAGCTAGATGAATTTTGAGCTAAAATCAAATGCCATTCGATTTTAGATCAAACTGGAATGCGAAAGCGTCAATTGGAATTTCAATGAGTTTACTCACCTTTAAATAAACTATAAGATATCTATATTGCTATAGATTATTTTTGAATGCTTGGATGATAGTTGATAGTTTTAATGAAGTATAAATTAATGATGAAATTATAGTGATTTAATTTAATCATGTTTAACATAGTTAAATTAGTTATAATTCGTTTGTAATATCCATGTAGCAGAATAAAACATCATTTTTCTATAATTAAATTGAATAGGTTATTTTGGACATCAATCGAGCAGAATAAATCACCGTTCTATGCTTACAAAGTAAAAATATTATTTTGAAGTTAATTAATATTTGGATTAATTAATAAATGATATGCTAGCTATTGATTGTTAATTATTGATAATAATATATTTGTTATTATTATTTGATCGTTTATTTTGATTTGAATTCCCACCTGATAGCGGATAACATGAATAACCATTTTGTTACAGGGGACAAAAAGAAGAAGTTGGAGTTCTTTCGTAGTAAATGGTCACTAGAGGACACTTCGAAGTGCATATATATATGAGATTTACAAGGAACTTTTTGTAGAGGGACCTTAAGGGGTTTCTTCCTAATATTGATCTTCTTTTATTTTGATGTTTCTTATATTGATATTTGATCAAAATATTTGTGTCATACTATTTGATTTGTTCAAGTGTCGTTATAGCGGTTTTGCTATACCGTCACTTATGAAATCTCATCTCCTTAAACCCTTATGTGTGTTAAACTTATGCTCGTATTTTTACAAAAGAAATATTTGGTCGTGTTTTTGCACTTTGAAAGTTGTTTTAAATTTATAAAAAGATGATAAATTTGATTTATTTTCCTACAGGATAATTAATGTTGTTTAAATTTATAAAAAATTATAAATTTGATTTGTTTTCCTTCGGAATAATTAATGTTGTTTTAAATTTATAAAAGATTATAAATTTGATTTATTATATTTTGGGATAATTAATATTGTTCAAAACGTATAAAAAGATTATAATCTAATTTATGGTCTTTTGGGATAAATAATGTGATTTTAAAATTTATAAAAGAATTATATCAATTATCTTTCAGGATGATTAACATTGTTTAAAATTAAAAGTATTCAAAATTGATTTGTTATCTTTCGAGATAATGAATGATGTCTTGAATTTATAAATGTGGAAATCTTTAAAAGGGAATGTTTAACAACAAAGTTAAGTGTAAATTGTTTTGGGGTTCATAGTAAACAATATTTTCGATGACATTCGTTCCTGACCCTTCTTTTTAATACACATAGAAATATAATTTACCCTTTAAAAGAATATTTTTAAAGAGTGTTTTTAGAGTGTTTTACAAATATTTTTGATGTGAAAATCATGCACAAATGAGAACCAAACGTTGTAAAAGCTTGATTCATTTGTTGGTGGCAAGTGTATGCAATTTAGTTCCCACGTACAACCATTCATTTGTTTCGATAGTTGATTTCTTAACTATCAATTTCGATATCTTTCTTTGTGTTTCGTCGATTCAAGACAATTTGTTTTCTCATTTGGAGAATTTAAACTCTTACTATTCTTAGAGTTAAGAATGCTGTCATGGCAACACTGTCCTAACTTGTCTGGCTTCTTTCTTTTCCCATGGTAGTATTAGTTTGTTTACAATAGTTGATTCATCGACTATCAATTTTGATATCCTTCTTTGTGCTTGCTTATTTTGAGCATTGGTGTCCAACACCATGGATAACTAAAACCAAAGAGTAAGTAGGAGCCAATCCAGTTAGGTCGCACCCATTAGGGTATATTCACATTTATCTAGAGATTTGTTGGTAGCATGCGTGCGGTGATGTGAAATATTCGAATGCTTGTGTGAGGCGGTGTCCAACTTAGAAGTTCCCAAGAGTGATGTGTGTTTGGCATAGACTCTCAAGTATATTTTATCTAAAGGTATACTTTCAATGTAGAGGGCACACCCTCCTAGTCATGTTGGATGAATTCATTCTCCTTGTTTGATTTGAACCTTGGAGTTGATATTTTCGTAATTGCATCGAGAAATTCCTTGAGCTCTTCTCTATGTTTAATTATTTTTGTCCATTCTTGATCTTGTCTTGTCTATCCTTTCTTGTTTGGATTGTCGTTCTAATTGATTTTCCATTTCTTTATGTATGGATGTTGTTCTTATAAGGAAAAACTCATTCTGTGTTTAGCGGCGTGGTTTCACAGAATTATTGTATGTTCATCATATTACTTAAGTTTTCTCACGTTGGTTTTCCAGACTGATTCGGGTGTTATTTTATTATAATGCTTAGGTCAGACCGAGTATTTTTTCAAGTTGTCGTTGGTGGGACATGGAGCTCATGGAGTAGAGCTGCATGTTCACCTACCGCGGTATTTTATTTTCCACTATATTATATTGTATACTAATCTGCAATTGTAAGGTCAGAAATTTATAATTGTCCAGCTGATGAGGTTTGTTTTTAACTCTGATGTACCTTGTATCTTGGAGTGACAGTTTATACTATCTTTATTATATTATAACTTATCGTTTCGCTGTGAGATTCTATTTCCCCTGTTTATTCCTTTCATTTTACCCTAACAATCTACCTTTCTGACGATTGGATGTTCAGCATCGGAATACCGTGGATGTATCTGGTGCTGATTTTCGATGGTTGAAAAGGCGGAACGTTACACTATATGAACTTAACATTATATATGTGTAATGCTATATTAACTTAGAATTTATACAACTATAAAAACAAATGCTATTTTAGATCTAGTGTAGTTAATCCAATCCTAATTCAAGTTAGCATTCCATCTATCAGATGCTAGTTTAATATAGTATTACGTTTTATCCGATGCTATATTAATATAGCATTCAGTGTCCTTCGGACTAAATTATAAAACTTGTGACCTTCAGACTAAAATTGATTTTAGGTTTTTCCTTTAAACTAATTTCCCTAACACTAAAATCGTGTTTTCAACATTTTTTCTATTTTTGATGATGTCAACCACATGACTTTATAAAATTCATACCATATATCTCTCTCCTTAATATTTGTTCCCTCTAAATTTATATACCCCATATCATTATGCCCAAATTTTCTCCCCCTTTGTCATCAACAAAAAGGTCAAAAAAATCATAAGTTTTAAGCTGCATATTTAACTTAGTCTATTTTTATCTAAAATAAATTTTCTTTCAAACTGCTCCATAATTGACTTAGTTTGTTAATATTTTCTTATCAACCCTAGCATTTCCTTGTCAATTTTATCTGTATGATACAAAGAAAAATAGATTCTCATGAGTGCTATAAAAAAATAAGCTTTATCAAAAATCTATAATGAAATGATTCTAGATTGGTTAATATTAGGTATAAAAATGATTTTTATCCTTTTAAGCATAGTTATACCTAAAAATTTATTGGTTTCAAAAATGTATTTCTTTATCTTGAAATAGTTTTCTCATGTATTCTGCATTGGAAAGAAAATGATTTTGCAATTTCTAGCTCTTTTTTGAAAGAAATGATATTTAAAATAGTTATCTAATTACTTTTTCAAAAAATATATTGTTTAGTGATATCTAAATAAAGATGCTAAACCCAAAGTATTAATGAAAAACTCAAATGTGTTAGATATACCAAATTTGCTACAGTTCAACTACCCATGAATGCTCATTCTTCATCAGATATAACTCAAAATCCATTTCATCTTTCTATCTTTCTTTTATAGGTATCTACAAAAATAAAAATTCATTTTGATACCCACTTTTGGAAGTAACCCATTTGGCAACAGGTGAAACGGGTAAATTTTGAAAAAATTCCCTGTTTAGATATTAATAGGCTATGAAATCTATTAACTAGCACTAGATCTAATCTATATATGTTAAAATAAAATCATATTTATTTTATATATTTATCTGATAATCATCTTAATTAAGTTTATCTAATGTTCTTTTTGAATTTATCATATGTATATTCATAAAGTAACATGATAACATAAATATATATCACGCTCAAAATGTATTATAAGTGTGACTGTGTGTGTATGTGTGTGTGTTTGTGTGTGTGCAATTTAGTTAGGCGCCTCATGTTATATCATTTAGGTATGTTAAATGTCATATTGTCATTTATAGGGTATAAATGACATATCATAAATGTGGCATGTGAGTAATAACTTAGGAATTTTATTTTATCACCTTTTGGTATGTAGATAGTCACATCAACATATAAGGTATAAGTTGCAAAGGAATACATACATATGACATGATAACATAATAATATACGAGCATGTGTATAATTATATATATACACATACACACACATATAAACATTGAGATTTATACATACATACATATATATTATAGTTATATATACATTTAATAACTTTGTATGCATATCAAGAATATAAATGCCTAAGTCTATACATATGTTTAAATGTACTATAATATAAGTATATGGTTTGTATATACGTATTAAATAGTATCACATATATATAGTTTTGACATGTATAAACATATATTATATATTGTCATTTATATGTTTGTACTAGTGTGAACCCATGCTATGCATACGTGTTGCTGCTATGATTTTTTGCAATAAACATTGAATATTTGTTTGTATTCTTACTTGGATAATTACTATAGTGATAACTAACTTTGGCATGTAATTCTTTAAATCATGGCAAATAGTTTTAAGATTTTTGATAGATTTTTTTCTTATCGATCATTTTTTATATATTGAATCATATTATAGTCCTTCATTCTCTGAAATTTTCAAAATTTTCCCAGTCTTTTAGTATTGTAAAGTTTTAAATTGGACCAAGCGTTTATAGTTATGATTTTATATAATATATATCAACTTTACGATATCTTGGATCGATTTAAACCTTTTGACCTCACTCAAAGCACAAAGGATTTGAATCATTGAAATATTTGTTTTATCCGTTGATCTAAATGTTATTTAGAAAAGAATGGATGTTTAGAATGATCATAATATATATGTATATATATATAAGATCTAGTTGATAAGAATCATATGTTTATAGAAAATTTGTTAATTTTTATACAGTAAAGTCGATTAAGGAATTACGGAAAAACAAACAAAGGGGATCTTGTAACTCAGATATGGATATGCATATATGTATGCACATACACCTCGTGAGTTCCAAAGAAATCATATCTACATGAACATGTACCCAAAATTAATGTATTATCAAAATTAGTTTACTAATGTGTTATAAATCGAGACACCAAAATAAAGTCCGTTACGATATGTTTTGTAAGTATACTTTGAAAAAATTATGGTACCTCAACATTGAGTATTCAAAAAAATGCAATCATCATTTTCCATAAAAAACCACGTTTCTAGACTTGTAAACAAACCTGATATTTCTTTTTGATCCTTCTCCTCCTTTTTGCACCTTGTGTTTCTTGTTTTGTATCTTCTTCAATCAATGCTTCTACATATCTTATTATTAACATTACAATAACTCAAGCTTTTTCTATAAGCAATGGTGTTAAATTGCTTTTTACATCTTCACAAATATATATTATTGAAAGTATGTTTTGTTGGTTTGTTTACTATACAATACAAACTGTGTACTTGATATTCTTGTTCAACTTAAAGATTGCTAAATTGAATTAAAAAATAAATTAGAAGATAAACTATGAAATTAACATGTCAATAATATTTCCAACTCAAGCAACATTTCAGACAATGCTTTAGGTTACCTCTCTTCAACTCCATAAAAACTGAAAAAGCAAAGTTATAAGGAAAAAATTAGTAAGCATTACAGAGAGAATGATGCAAATATATCGCCATATATCATAAAAACCTTGACTTGCACTACACCTACCATGTACATCGACGGAAATCAAAGCTTTGATGGTTGATCTAGTTACTGCTATTTAAATACAGAAGCATTTGCAAGCATTAAAGGTAAACCTTCCTTTCTATTGTTAAAACATTCTTATTTCTTGAAATCTTTCTAGATCCTTCATTTCATCTGCAACCTTTTACCCAACCATTACCTTAACAGATGGTGTAACAACCTGCCTTTTTGGACCCCCAAATGTCGACACTAATACATCCATGGCATTTACATGTTGAGCACCTAAGTGCGATAAAAAGTATAAATTGTTAGGGTAAATAAAAAGAAAATGAACAAGGAAGAAAGAGCACAACATCAGAATCTCACAACGGAACGATAATAATAATATCAAAAGATAGTATGAAATGTCAATCTAACATACATAACATTTCAGGGTTATAATTCTTAGTACTATCATAGTCTAGATAGGTATAACAGTTCGTCCTCACAAATGCTGATGTATACATAATAGTAGTGCACCAGAAATAAAATACTATAGTAGGTGAATGGAAGCATCCAGCTCGTCTTTTGAAGCTCCAAAGAATATCAATGAAAATCTCCTTTCTTAGACTGCACGAAAGAGCACCCGTGAAATTAAGGAAAAGATAAAAACCATGAGTTAAACATAAGTCTGGTATGAGAAAATGAAGAAATATATGATCAACATATAACAGTATCTTTCGTGACCACCCGAATCATTGGAATGGTTTTCCCCTTAAATAAACCAAACCCATCTAATAAGTACATATGGTTATATAATATATAGTGTCTAGGGTGTATAATATAAATTAAAAAATATTTCTGCTGCTTACATCTCATAGCACAATACTATTATAAGTACAACTAAAACCGTTAAGGTACGTTCGCATATGGATTTCTGTGGTGGTCTCCTCAGCATATCGAGGTCGACCTCCTGACAAGGGTTAGAAACTACCTTCTAAAACCAGCCATATCTCTGGATAAAATATGTCACAAAGGTAAACTTAGTTGGTCCATGCTCGAACATGCGATACCAAATACCATCAATTCTCGATGCCAACCAATCAAAGGCATCTCTGATATTCGGAGTTGATGTACCCTTTTAGGTTAGCTAAACCCTTGACTATGTGCCTACTCTGTTTTCTTTCATTTTTAATGGTGAAGTCACGTTCAGTATCTCAGCACATGAGTCTTCATCACTCGTACAGATCTCGAATCTCTCCATGGGTCCCAGCATAAGACATCCGATAAATGCTAAACTTTGTCCTCTCTTGGAATCAACCTTAAGATAGATAGTTCTGCTATATAGCATTTCACTTCATAACTACTTCCAAAACATAGAACTCATATATCAATTTTGATGTTGTTTTCAATAAGTAATACGTAAGTATACTTATCTGATCCCAGACTCTTCCAAACTGTATCGGTGAATTCTTGGTTAACTCAATTCCGGTTCTTTTAGAAGTAAGCGAACGATATAAAGGAATCCTCCCTAGGGGATCTTGTATATATATGTTCTTAAAGCAAGAGACGTTTCATATTAATGAGTGCTCCCCAAGGGATCTCAAACCATATAAAGCTGCGAATCTTTTATATACTTCTTAAGTTAGTTTGGTCAATTCAACAACAATGCAAACGATCACATATGGAAATCCGGTCTCGTATAATTATCACCTTTCCGACCTTCTCAAATTATGCTATCCTTTGGTCAAGAGTGAAGTCAGTAGGTTAGAGCACTGTTTACTTCTAAGCATATTCACATTACAAAAAAATATTCACAAATATCTTAATAAGATTTCACATTACAAAAAAATATTCAAATAAGTTAAGACCAAATCTTATTAAAACATTGTTACTATAAACCCAAAACAATTTTATACTTGTCATTATCTTTAAACTATTTTATCTAAAAATCTTTATTTTCAAAAGTATTTTCAAACGGGTTAAAAACAAATGTTAGTAAAAACATTGTTACTATAAACTCAAAACCATTATATACTTAACATTATCTTTAATACATCCTTTTCAAAGATCTAATTGCATCTACAATGATTTAATAGGGTAATGTACTTTTAATTAACTTCTTAATACCATTCATTATAACTTTAAGGTTATAACAAACCACTTTTATCCTTTTATAAATTTACTTAACTTACTTTTCCAACTTACACATATATATAAATACTTTAAAAATACTTATAAATAGGTCTTAAATATCTATATAATATATTACTTAAAAATAACTAATTTAGAAATAAAAAAAATCAATAAAAATCATGTTTTTATATATAAAACCCTTTATTTTTAAACTTCATAAAGAATTATTAAAATTATATATAAACTTCAAACCAATGTTAAAATACTCTAATTAATGTTATTAAACATCCTTAAAAAGATCTTGAAAAATACTTCATTTAAATATCACTTTTAACATTTTAAAGTCCTAAACAACATACTAAGCATTTATCACAGTGCTGTCTAAAGTTTAGAAACACCCAGAAAGTGCTTAAATTGTTAAGTTTTAGAGTTTCATACTTTTACCACAAAACCAGTTTTAAACCCTTCAAACTTGATTCAGTTTTCAACTAGTTAGCAATAATTTAAAGCCTAATTTTTTTTACAGTAAGAACTTTACTTATAGTACTTAAAATCTGCAAAGAAACCCGTAAGAGCGTCTTTACAAAATCCTATAAAAATTCACAAAAACTAGGTATTTCAAAGTGCATCCACAGAGACTAATTTGCTTCTAACTTTCTCAACTTCATTCAACTAGTGTTAAAATTATTTAAACTTTGATATTTTTATTATAGGAGGCAAATATGACTTTGATATTTTTATAGTAAGAGATAAACATAAAGTGCTCATATAACGACCTTTTTTGCTATAACTGTTGCCACTTTGTTTTACAAATTCTTTAACTTTTCAAATAGATTCCTCATTGTCCCATAATCTACTGTAAGGGTAGAGCACAACCGAGATATATACTTTCACAATATATTCACAAATAACCATTTTAAAGTAAGTTAAAATACAAGGGATTCAAAGTTGACTTATAGCAACTATTCTCCCTTTGACCACTTTCAAACACACTTCAACTTCAGATACAATCACACCAAACATGCAAACACAAAGTCAAAGCTATGTAGCATGTTGTAGAGGGTACTAGAAGTGATGATATATAATATAGAGTTGTCATTTGCTTTCAAAACCAAGTATGGTCCAAAATTATAACTTTATTAGTTAACTTTAACTTTATGTTTATACACAACATATATAACATAATATATATTATCAAATGGTGAGTAAAATCACTTCGAAACCAAGCCAACATAAGCACATGTCACCTAGAATTACGTGAAAACTTTCTGCCATCACAAAACATCCAATGCTTCCATCTTTCCTTCCATTTTGGACCAGGCCATGCTCCATCTCCCTTATATTTCTCACGACCAAACTTTGCTTTGGGGTTTGCGCTCCATTGCATCAACTTTTGCTTTGCTATTTTTTTTGCTATAATGTGCTAAGCCGTATAATTGAGTTTAGTGAATTTGAAGAGGAGTTGCTTTGATTAAAGATTAATTAGTGAAGATAGAAATGAATTAAGACTAAGTTGTTTCTACCTATAAAAATTAATAAATTAGTTAATGTAACATATAACGGGCCTTATGTAGAAGTGGGCAAGAGGTAACAACTCACCTATTACCCTCCATGGAAGGTTTCCATGCATGCATTGTAACATCCCCCTAATTGGAGGCCCAAAACTAACGGTTATGGATTCTGCAGTCAACCATAGTTATTAATCTTTGGCGACTAAATACGGCGGTGCTAGGTACATTGATAAACAGATCACAAGAATATGGAAAAATTTAACAATTCAAAAACATATTTCCACATTCAAATCAAAACATTTCATGTTCATTACATAATCCAAAAACGTTAACCACGTTCAACTAAATATAATTATTACACATATGCCAAGAGCGACATATGAAGATGCCCCCTTGGTTGACTAAAGTATGTAGAAAGGCTAATAAATCTGCCTTTACATCTGAATACACAGTGGAAAAGAAAACTCTAAATAATTATTTGCCTCTTGCACGCCTCCGGAAGCTTTATTCGTCTAAGAAAAACCTGAAAATGCTAAACCTCAAACTACTCAAAATCAATTGAGTACCCGAGAGTTTAAGGGGAAAACAAAATCTTCGAGTCAGACATAAAGCCTGGTATGAATAATAGTCTATCATCTCAAACCAATTAGATATCTAGTGAGACCATGCCGCTTAGCGGAACGGGTTTTCCCCTCACTAGTATCCTAAAACCTTTATAAAACCATATACTGTGCTCCTGCATCCACAATGGTTAAAACATAGTATTTCAAAACAATATAATGATTTGCAAAACAAGCAAATCAAATATGGATTACCCATCCCCGTCCATTCTGACTATCTGTCTTAAATATAGTTTCTAGGGTTACTATTAACCTAATAGTTTTCATGGGCTAACTAATAACTGGTTAAACATTTAAGGATTTCCTGTCCAATTATACAGTTTTCATAGGCTTACTATGAACCTGTATATTTGAAATTTTCATTTACACATTGTTTTCATGGGCTAACTATGAACCTGTCTATTTGACATTCCCATTTGCACATAGTTTTCATGGGCTATCTATGAACCTGTCTATCTGACATCTCCATTTGCATATAGTTTTCATGGGCTAACTATTAACCTATTGGCCCATGCCAATATCATACAGTTTTCATGGGTTTACAGAAAACCTATTGGCCGCCGCCAATATCGTACAGTTTTCATGGGCTTACTGGAAACCTATTGGCCCCTGCTAATATCATACAGTTTTCATGGGCTTACTGGAAACCTATTGGCCCCTGCCAATATCGGTCCTTTATATTTTAGCATCCTATATTCTGGTCTTCCTGACCTCCTAGATGCAACTTTAGTCATTCAGGATTTTATTCAATTTAAATTCACTACTGGGTTAACCTAACTGGTTCTTCTACCTTTTTTCCCCAAAATACAGTTATGGGTTCATTATAAAGTGAATATATTCATATTAGAAGAAGTAATATAAAACATAACAATACCACTCATGTGGGTTTAATTTATCAAAGGTAGATGCTTCTTAAACCATTATACAAACTCCTTTATTATAGTCATGGTTTTTCCTTTTAAAAATAGAGTTTCAGTCATAAAACCTTTCGATAACTTCGAAACCTAGCTTTCGACTTCATAGGGTAACCTCCTTCGAAAGCTCTTAAAAACATTAGGCTCCTGCCTTATAATACTTTAAATTCAACATTTCAAAAATATAAAACTTGATCAAAAGAAAACAATTTTACAACCCCTTCGAAAGAATCTCCTTCAAAGGCAAAGAAAACCAATCAAACATATTCGAAAGCAAAGAAACCAACCTCCTTTGGAAATATAAAACTTTGTTTTAGCCATAAGTTTTTATAAGTGTAGAATTAAGGTCTCTAACCTATTCCATCGTGTTCAAATGATGGTTTGCCTTTCCTTAAAGCGGTCACAATGGAAAAACGGACTTACGGTTAAAAAGTTATACCTATATGAAGTTTTTAAAATAATGCTGGCGAAAATTGCTACAAAAGAGCTTCCACAGCGTACTGCGACCGAAATGTTGCTTTCGACAAGGCCGAAGGGTTCACTAAAAACGCTGCAGAAAGGTGCAGAAATGCCGCGGAAGGTTCTATGACGAAAGATTTAGGTTCTATGACGAAAGATTCGTCAAAAACGCTGCAGAAAGCTGCAGAAATGCCGCGGAAGGTTCTATGACGAAAAGGTTCATCAGAAACACTGCAGAAAACTACATAAATGCTATGGAAAGCTCTAAGGTGGAAGGTTCAGTGGCAGAGTCGTAAATATCTTGAAAACTGCCACACATAATCTTTGTCGAATTCTTATTGGTTAGTAACATACTTTATCAATTCTTGTCAAATTTATATTGGTTAAAGACATATCTTTGCAGAAAAGTTGCTCCAGATTAGAATTATTATTATAGAAATTTATTTTCAAAATAATTAATTGTATTAATATTTTAATATAATTATTAAGCCTTTTTAGCTTAGAAAATTTATAATAAACCGAAATCACTTAGAAAAAATCTCAATAATTCACCAAAAATTTAAAATAACATTTTCTTCATCATATAAAAATTTCGAGGCAGAATTCATTATTTTATTATTTTTAATAATTAAAGCCCGAAATAAATGTCTTTATCACCTTAGGAAATTCATAAAATATTCCTTTTAATTCCGAAAATTATGAAATTAAAAACTCATCTCCAAAATTACGTTTTACATAATATATCCAAAAATAAAGTCGTTTGGAGGTCGTTTACTAAGGTTTTTACTCTAAAATCCATCATTTTAATTCCATAAAATTCCCAATAAATCACCATAAATCATTATTCTATCTAAACAATGATTATTAGATCCAAACATGATCAGAACAGCAACATGCATTTAGTTACTATCTATAACCCAACTAAAACAAGTAAAAATGAGATGATTACACTATTATTCACCTTGATTTAATTGTTGGAGTTTGAGATTTTCCTTAGCTTTAATCTTCTAGCTTTCTCTCCTGATCTTCCAAGTTTGCTGATCTCCTAAGGTGTTTTAATGGCTGGCTATATCTTCTCTTTTATGTTATTTTGATTTATGAAATGGTAGGGGAGAATAAGGGAGGTTTTAAGGGTATATGGGTGTGGCTATTCCCATATTGCCATCCTCTTATTTTCCTAACTTATAAATTAGAACCCACACTTATACATTCATTGGTTTAGCCATGGCCAAGTTAATTGACAATTAAATCTCAACTCCTTAATAAACCACATTATTCTATTTAATTTATCTAATTAAATATCTTAAATAACGTTAAACAAAAAATTAGGGGTGTTACAGGCTCCCCCCTTAAAGAATTTCGTCCTCGAAATTCAGTAAGGACTACAAACAAGCATAACAACCATGCAAATAAAAGCTAGTATGTACTACCAGCTAATAAGTCTATATAAAACAAATATAGAGCATACCCTCAAAGCAGATCAGGATACGTATCTCGAATCCTATCCTTTGTTTACCAAGTACAGTCCTTCTCGTTGTCGCTCCACTGAACTTTCACCAACTTGACCGTCTTGGTCCTCAATCTTTTCTCATCTCTCGCTACAACCCGGACTGGTTGTCTAACAAAAGTCAAATCAGGCTCTACCACCAAATCCTCCAAATCTGTTTGAGGGATAGTAGCCTCTGGATCATGCACATACTTGCGAAGATGAGACCCATGGAATACATTATGGACACCTGCCATACTGCTCGGCAACTCTACTCTGTAAGCAAGTTTTCCGATCCTTTCTAAAATCTGGAATGGTCCATCATATCTCGGGGCCAACTTTCCCGACTTTCCAAACCGTACCACACCCTTCATTGTTGATACTTTAATGAAAACCCTGTCTCCCACTGAGAACTCTAGGTCTTTATGCCTCTTATCTACATAACTCTTTTGCCTGGATTGAGCTTCCTTCATCCGTCCTCGGATTAATTCAATATTTTCTGATGCCTCTCTAACCAAATCCGAACCTAAGACCAATCTGTCTCTAGTCTCTAACCAACATGTCGGCGATTTGCATGGTCTTCCATACAAAGCTTCAAAAGGCGCCATTCCTATACTAGTCTGATAGCTATTATTATAGGAAAACTCAATCAAATGTAGGTGGTCCTCCGAAGATCCACCAAAGTCCAATACACAAGCACTTAGCAAGTCCTCAATTACCTTGTTGACTCTCTCTGTCTGCCTATCTGTTTGTGGGTGATAAGCTATACTCATCTTAAGCTTGGTACCTAATACCTCTTATAGACTCCTTCAAAATTCGCTAGTGAATAATGCATCTCTGTCGCTGACTATGCTACTAGGAATCTCATGAAGTCTAATTATATTCTTCATAAACAACTTTGCTAAAATAGGTGCCGTTCTGGTCGACTTTACTGGAATGAAATGAGCACTCTTGGTCAACCTGTCTACAATAACCCATATACTCCCATTTCCTCTCCTTGACCTTGGCAACCCATCTATAAAATCCATGGATATTGGATCCCATTTCCAAACTGGAATATCTAGAGGCTGAAGTAACCCACTTGGCTTCTGATGTT
The DNA here is from genome assembly GCA_030737815.1 of Allium fistulosum. NCBI lineage: Eukaryota > Viridiplantae > Streptophyta > Magnoliopsida > Asparagales > Amaryllidaceae > Allium > Allium fistulosum. The sequence continues at coordinate 746,267,548 of CM060907.1, forward strand.
CGGCTTTCACTTGTTGACAGTTTACACACTGCCTTACCCACAAGCCAACATCCCTCTTCATGCCTTCCCAATAGAAGCTCCTCTTCATATCTTGATACATCTTGGTCCCTCTAGGATGAATCGTAAACTTGGATCGATGACATTCCTCAAGAACTTTTCTTCTCAAGTTCTCCACATCTAGAACACATAACCGTCCGTTCTTTCTCAACCGTCCCCTCTGGTCAAGACAAAAATATTTCAAATCATCGACCTCGGTTCCAACCCCAAGCCTTCTGTTCCTCTCAGCTAATAATGGATCCTCCTTCTGTTTAGAAGTAATTCTCTCGATCAATACTGGTCGAACTTCCAAACAGGACAACATGGTAGTACTCTGACTAGAACTAGCAGTCGATCTTAACTGCACACCACAACTGGTCAAAACTTCCAGATCTTTCCACTCCACCAACATAGCCAACATCACATTCTAATGTCCTCTGCTGAGAGCATCCTCTACTTTATTGCCTTAGAAAACCTTTGGAAAACCTTCCCTCTAAAACCTTTCGAAAACCTTGGGTTATACTTTACAAAACAAGGTAACCACCTAAGTCGAAAGCTTCCCTCTGAAAGCATTGGAGAAACGACTATTTTTTTTTAAAAAGGTAAACCTTTCGACTGGGTCAGAAGGTTCAAAGTAAAACCTTTATAAAAAGCAGTAGAAACCCTTCGGCGATGCCGGAAGGTTTCAGAGTAATGGCCGTAGCAGCTACAACCTATCGACTACATCGAAAAGTTTTAAAGTCTTTCTTTTAAATAACTTGACCTGGGCAAAAGTGACCAAGTCGAAAGCTCAAATTCGAAAGAAAAGCCGGCGAAAGCTTTTCACTTATAAAACAATTATATTCCAACCTTTTGGGCCATCAACCTTTCGGTTTAGAACCTTTCGGCTATATTCAATTCATTACATAGCGATTACTTGATACCTTATGCATTAAACTTTAATCTTATCGAAAGCTAACCTTTCGACTGGGACGAAAGGTCTGGGGTGAAAGGTATACGACCATGTGGGTTGAAACATGATAAAAGAGTGATTTTTGTTTTCAAACTAAAAAAAAGAAACTTTTCAACTAACATGCCTTTGTTTGTCAAATTATCATTGGTCAATAAAATACTTTTCAGAAATGTGCTGCCGCAATTACCAAAATTTATAAATCCTTTTATTTTGCAAAATGCCCATTCTCCTTTATAAATATATAAAACATTTAAGTCCCATACCTTAAATAATTTTATACATTTATCCCTCAAATGACTTAGGAAAATTCTGAAAAAATCCCAGAAAATCTATTTTAATATATTGCATAACATATTAAAATCTCAAACCCAAATAATTATTATTTTAGCCGAAAATAATTTATAACCCAATAAATGATTCCTTCATCTCCGTCGCCGACATTCTGCTAGGTGGTTTACTAACAGGTTTAGGTACCGGTATAAGGTCTATCCGAAACTCTACAGCCCGTTTCGGTGGTAATCCAGTGACCGGCTCAAATACATCTGCAAATTCCTTTGCTACATGAACCTGACTAAGGTCGTCTCCCACCTCTAAGGCACTTAACAAAGCACAAACACTCTTACTGGAATTCTCCACTGAGAAAATGATTCGGTTATGACTATCTGAGTGCCTCAACGATATTTCCCGATCTTGGCAAAATATCCTAGCCTCATACTTACTCAACCAATCCATACCCAAAATGATCCCGAAATCTACGAAATCAAAAACATACAAACTGCATGCAAACTTATGACCTAACAAATCAAGTTCTAACTGGTCACATCTCATCCCAAGAGTTGCATGCATTCCTATTGGATTTGCAACCCTTAAGGAAGTAACAAGGTATGTGGGTTCTATACATAACCTATCAACCAAAAACTGTGATAAATATGAGTGTGATGCACCGGTATCAAAAAGTACTCTAACTGGTATACTCTGAATCAAAAGCCTACCTTCCATCACAGTTTTCCCTTTCTCTACGGTAGTAGGTCTAGAAGAAGACGGTGGTCCAATAGTAAACACTTTCCCTCTGTCCACCCGGATTGGCTCTGGACACTGGCTTTTATAATGCCCGACTTGGTCATAGTTGTAACATTTCACATTCTTCTTCTCCGCAGGCTTCTTTCCTTTACCAGATCTGCACTCGTTGGCATAATGGCCCTTCTTATCACACTTATAACATACTAAATCAGCCTTCGCTTTCTTGGCAGCATCCCCTTTTTGGGCTCCTTTCTTCTTGAAGAATTTCCTTTTCTTTCCCTGAGGGCCCTGGAACTCAACTGGTTCCTCCCTAACAGACAAAGCAAGCATCTCCTCATGACGAATGGCCGTCTCTACCACTACATGACAAGGCTTCCTAATATGAGTCATGGCCATTCTGCTAAGCTATGGTCTCAATCCTCTAACAAAACTTTCATTCCTTCTGACGTCAGTGTCAACCAAAGCATAACCATATCGAGATAGCACATCAAACTTAGTAGCATACTCGATCACTGACAACTCTCCTTATACAAGATCCATGAACTTCCTCATAAATGTTGATTTTGTAACCTCAAACAAGAACCTCTGCTCAAACCTCCTCCTGAAGTCGTGCCAAGTCAACTCTTCTTTTGGCTCCCGCCGTCACACTGTTCCACCAACATTCCCAGTAGCTTCTGCTTGCAACAGATTAGCCAAGAACTGATACACCATCCCCGTGTCTATTGGCGGATTTCCATCACCTACATTGGCCTCAAAATTTTGGTTAGCATTGGCCTATTGACCTTGGTTTCTCTGAGTATTAGGTTGAGCATTTCCATTAGTTATGGTGCTTCCTCCACCCAGATTTTCTCTTCCGTATCCTACCTCCATATCTTCTTTCTCGTATATCTGCCTACGAGCCTTAGTGGGATACAAAAGAACGGTCTAAGAGAGAGGGTAATACATACCTAGATATATACCTATATATCAAATACAAGCACATTACTATAGCGTTAACCCAAAACCCCGATCATATTTTTAAATTCATTGCATTATGTTTGAAAAAGCTTTTAGGTTTAAGTTTTCTTTTAAAGTTTTATAAACCTATGCTCTGATACCAACTTGTAACATCCCCCTACTTGGAGGCCGAAAACTAACAGCTATGGATGCTGTAGTCATCTATAGTTATTAATCTTCGGCAACCAAATACGGCGGTGCTAGGTACATTGATAAACAGATCACAAGAATATGGAAAAATTTAACAATTCAAAAACATATTTCCACATTCAAATCAAAACATTTCATGTTCGTTACATAATCCCAAAACGTTAACTACATTCAGCTAAATATAATTATTACACATACGCCAAGAGTGACATATGAAAATGCCCCCTTGGTTGACCAGAGTATATAGTAAGGCTAATAAATCTGCCTTAGCGGAAAATAAAATCTAAATAATTATTTTCCTCCTGCACGACTTTGGAAGCTTTATTCATCTAAGAAAAACCTAAAAACCCTAAACCTCAAACTACTCAAAATCAATTGAGTACCCGAGAGTTTAAGGGGAAAACAAAAACTTCGAGTCAGACATAAAGCCTGGTATGAATAATAGTCTATCATCTCAAACCAATTAGATATCTAGTGAGACCATGCCGCTTAGCGGAATGGGTTTTCCCCTCACTAATATCCTAAAGCCTTTATAAAACCATATACTATGCTCTTGCATTCACAATGGTTAAAACATAGTATTTCAAAACAATATAATGATTTGCAAAACAAGCAAATTAAATCTGGATTACTCATCCCCGTCCATTCTGACTATCTATCTTAAATATAGTTTCTAGGGTTACTATTAACCAAATAGTTTTCATGGGCTAACTAATAAATGGTGAAAAATTTAAGGATTCCCTGTTCAATTATATAGTTTTCATGGGCTTACTATGAACCCATCTATCTGACATTTTCATTTACATAGAGTTTTCATGGGCTAACTATGAACCTGTCTATCTAACATTTCCATTTGCACATAGTTTTCATGGGCTATCTATGAACCTGTCTATCTGACATCTCCATTTGCACATAGTTTTCATGGGCTAACTATTAACCTATTGGCCTCTGCCAATATCATACAGTTTTCATGGGCTTATTGAAACCTATTGTCCCCTGCCAATATCATATAATTTTTATGGGCTTACTGGAAACCTATTGGCCCCTGCCAATATCGGTCCTTTATATTTTAGCATCCTATATTCTGGTCTTCCTGACCTCCTGGATGCAACTTTATTCATTCAGGAGTTTATTCAATTTAAATTCACTACTAGGTTAACCTAACTGGTTCTTCTACCCTTTTTTTCCCCAAAATACAGTTATGAGTTCATTATAAAGTGAATATATTCATATTAGAATAATCAATATAACAACATAGCAATACCACTCCAGTGGGTTTAATTTATCAAAGATAGATTCTTCTTAAACCATTATACAAACTCCTTTATTATAGCCATGGTTTTTCCTTTTAAAAATAGAGTTTCGCTCATTAAACCTTCGATAACTTCGAAACCTAGCTTTCGACTTCATAGGGTAACCTCCTTCGAAACTCTTAAAAACATTAGGCTCCGGCCTTATAATACTTTAAATTCAACCTTTCGAAAATATAAAACTTGATCAAAAGAAAACAATTTTACAACCCCTTCGAAAGTATCTTCTTCGAAGGCAAAGAAAACCAAGCAAACATATTCGAAAGCAAAGAAAACAACCTCCTTTGAAAATAGAAAACTTTTTTCTAGCCATAACATTTTATAGGTGTAGAATTAAGGTCTCTAACATATTCCATCATGTTCAAATGATGGTTTGCCTTTCCGTAGAGTGGTCACAATGGAAAAATGGGCTTACGGTTAAAAAATTATGCCTATTTGAAGTTTTTAAAACAAAGCTGGAGAAAACTGCTACAAAAGAGCTTCCGCAGCATTTACAACTGCTAACGAAAGGTTGTGGCAGAGTCATAAATATCTTGAAAACTGCCACACATAATCTTTGTCGAATTCCTATTGGTTAGTAACATGCTTTATCAATTCTTTGTCAAATTTATATTGGTTAAAGACATATCTTTGCAGAAAATTTGCTACAGATTAGAATTATTATTATAGAAATTTATTTTCAAAATAATTAATTGTATTAATATTTTAATATAATTATTAAGCCTTTTTAGCTTAGAAAATTTATAATAAACCGAAATCACTTGGGAAAAATCTCAATAATTCACCAAAAATCTAAAATAACATTTTCTTCATCATATAAAAATTTCGAGGCAGAATTCATTATTTTATTATTTTTAATAATTAAAGCCCGAAATAAATGTCTTTATCACCTTAGGAAATTCATAAAATATTCCTTTTAATTCCGAAAATTATGAAATTAAAACCCATCTCCAAAATTACGTTTTACATAACGTATCCAAAAATTAAGTCGTTTGGAGGTCGTTTACTAAGGTTTTTACTCTAAAATCCATCATTTTAATTCCATAAAATTCCCAATAAATCACCATAAATCATTATTCTATCTAAACAATGATTAGTAGATCCAAACATGATCAGAACAGCAACATGCATTCAGTTACTATCTATAACCAAACCAAAACAAGTAAAAATGAGATGATTACACTATTATTCACCTTGATTTAGTTGTTGGAGTTTGAGATTTGCCTTAGCTTTAATCTTCTAGCTTTCTCTCTTGATCTTCCAAATTTGCTGATCTCCTAAGGTGTTTTAATGGCTGGCTATATCTTCTCTTTTATGTTATTTTGATTTATGAAATGGTAGGGGAGAATAAGGGAGGTTTTAAGGGTATATAGGTGTGGCATTCCCATACCGCCCTCCTCTTATTTTCCTAACTTATAAATTATAACCCACACTTATACATTCATTGGTTTAGCCGTGGCCAAGTTAATTGACAATTAAATCTCAACTCCTTAATCAACCACATTATTCTATTTAATTTATCTAATTAAATATCTTGAATAATGTTAAACAAAAAATTAGGGGTGTTACATGCTTCCTCTCATGTGCCTCACTTTCTACCTCTTAGAAATATCTATTGACTATTCACCAAAATCTCTTTACTATTCACTTTTAGTTAGCCATATTACACAGAATAATTTTAGTCACTAACTAAGTGCATAATAATATTTTAGGCATGCACAACAAGTTCGATTAACTTATATCAAGTAAAAAGTCGTTTATTGATAAAACGATTTTCGGCCACATTATCGATATTTCTTCAAAATATTTATTTTTGCTAATATATTTCAAAAATAAGTTTACCATCATTAGTTATTAATAAAAAAAGGGGTTAAAAAAGGTTATAAAATCACTTTTATCACATTAAATATTTAAATAATTTAGATATTTAAATACGAAGTGTTCAAAATTCCGAGTCATTACATTCTCCCTCACTTACAACATTTCGTTTTCAAAATTCCAACACAACTAATTAACAAAAAACAAACACATAATAATATTTAACAGTATTCAAAATTTAATAGCAAATAAAGCTCATGATTTTCTCATGTTCAAAAACCCTCAATGACGACAAATAATTTACTAAGCGTACCTTACGCTCAATAGCCTTAGGTTACTACTTAGACGCTTATTCATGCTACCCCAAAACAAATTGAAAAGTCATTCCCTAAACTCTTCATAATACATCAAAACATAGTATACATAAACTTAAGCTCGTACAATGTTTATGGTGCTAATATCTTAGTTATTGATTTATCAAAAAAGGGGAGATTGTTAATACCTTACTTATTGATTTTGATGATAACAACCTTAATAAATAACAATTTACATTTATATAGAATATGAATACTAATGTTTTATAAGTTATATAGTATATAGTATATAGTGCAGGATATTATACAGGTGTTGAATCGAAGACTGTATAGTATAAAGACTAAAGAAATGGACATGAAGTCTCATGAGTATAAAGATCAAGATATGAAGATCCCAAGACTATAATATAGTGTATAGAGTCATAGAATTTTGTTAAAGTCCCTGGTAGCAATCTTTGATCTTTATTTCTTATTTTCATATCTTTTATATTTTTAACAAAATATATTTTCAAAATATCTTTAAAAATATTCTATAGAAGTTTTTCAATGTTTAAAATGTTTAATTTATTTTACAAATTATCAGAATATTTTACGAAATATAGTATATTCAAAATGTTTAAAAAGAAAAGAGTTTTCAAAATAAACATACATATGTCGACATATGTATAGGAGGTATGTCGACATACATGCCACAAATCAGTTTTCAAATTTTGAATAGAAGTGTATTCGTCGCAACTCTTCACGAACAAACACATCTGTTTATACACTATATATAGGGGGTTTCAAACGAATTTTTAGTTATCTATTATTTTTCATTTTCCCCTCTTCTTACTCTCTCAAAATCTCCATTAAAAATATACTAAATTCTCTTCTAAATCAAATAGAATCAATTCATACCTTTGTCTGTTGATTCAATATTACTTTCTCACTATTTTGAAATCATCTCTCTCTCAAATCAAAGATCAAAGTGCTGTCCAAGAGGCTATAGGATCCATTATATCCAAAGTCCAAGAAATGGTCTTTGGAAAAAACATCAAACTCTATTTACATTTGCTTGGGTGTGACTGTAGCCCGTTCAAATTGATTGGATGTGCTTGGTAGCTCGGAAATTCGAGTGGGTGTGCTTATAGCCCAGAAAACTAGGTGGGTATGTCTCGTAGCCTTGGAATCGAGATTGGCATTTGAAAAGAAATATGTACAAGCAATTGTATGGGACTGGATGTAGAGGAAATCTGAACCAGTATAAAATCCCTGGTGTCAACTCTCTAACTCTCTATTTTACTTCATTGCTTTATTTTTATCTACGATTACATCTGTGATTGATTGTTGATATAATTTTGTATTGAAAATCTATGATTTAATATTAAACTTGAAAGAAATTTTAAAAGATTTACAAAATTTAGAAAACACCATTCAGCCCCCTCTGATGTTTAATTAGTCTTAAGATCCATAATTTCGCAACCCACACATAGATCATCCATACATGATATCTGGTCTGATCACTTGCTCGATCACACAAATTTCACTTCCCAATTAGTATAGATCACTTGACCTCTCTAGTGCAGACTTCGATTAGGTTATTTGATTAGAAACATCTGTTTCTCTTACATAACCATATACCGTGATAGAAATTTTTTGCATCGTATCAAATCCTTTTTCAAGTGTTCACCATTGAGAATCGAATGAAAAATCCTTGTTCGAACTGGTGTAAATCATCTAGAAACCATGTACTTGAATCTTGGATCAAGAACTGTCATGTGAATAAAATGATCTACGTACAACTTACGTATTTTATCCTATTAGTTTCTTAATTACACTATTTTTTTTAATCACATTCATTTACACAAATAGTATATCTTACTTAATACTAAAATCATTTATGAAGCATTTCATAAAACATAACTCAAGTTTATAAACATTTTATAAAGATATAACTTTATTTATATAAAGTTTCGTACAAACTTACTTCCAATTATTACTCATATAATACTCTACTACATCCTAAGAGTATATACAAAACATCAAATTCATTTTACTTTCTAAAATTCAAATGAAGACCCAAAATAAATCTAGGTCTTATAACCGAGTTAACCCTTCAGACTTCTTTACCTTTCGGGTTAGGCAAGTAGCTAGAAAGAGCAGGATACTAGTATCCGAACTTATGCCTAGAGTCTACTTTCCTTATACAATCCTAAGGTAAAGACGTTTATTAGTTTTTCCAATAACATCGAATGATTACTTAAGATTGATTTTCAACAAATTTAAAACATGTGTTAACTTACTACATTCTCCATTAAAGAGTTTTGTAAACTTATCTTTATATCCTTAAAAAACACTTAGCTTCAAATTCTATAGCGATCTACAAATTTCAAACAGTCCAAAATCACCGAAAATCCATTCCATTTTAACAAATGAAAACTACAAAACAAGCACATTATGAAATGATGAAAATATCACACCGTCCTAATGCATAGGTTACATGTGTCACTAAAATAACTTATCAGAGTTTCACTTATTTACTGAACACACTTTACTATAAATGGAAAACAAGAATCTTTTTATCTTAATCATGGAGGCTTTGACTCAAGCTTTGATTAAAAAGGTTAATGAGAAGGTTTTCTCTCTACATCCTAAGTGTAATAATCCTCAAATCATTTCATTAGCCTTTGTTGATGACTTAATTATTTTTTCCAAGCCCTCTGCCTCTTCACTATCCTGCATAATGAAAACCTTACTTTCTTTCTCACACTCTCTGGTCTCCACATTAACTCAACAAAATCTCACATTATTATAGCCGGCCTGTATGGCTCTTTTGTTGACCTCTGCCTCTTAATAACCAATATGCAGACTCTCTAGGATGATATGAGTTACCTAGGTGTTCCTCTTGCCACTAAAAGTATCAATAAAACTCAATGCCTTCCACTATACGAGAAAATCATTGCAACAATGAATAAATGGAAAAACAGGTTTTGTCACAGGCCGGTAGGCTAACCATTATCAACTCCATCATCTTCTCCATAAATGTATATAGGGGTAGGGCCTTCATTTTTCCAAACAAACTCATTTCCATGATTGAAAGTGCTATGATTAGATTTCTGTGGTCAGGTTCTATATTCACTAAGAAACTTGCTCTCATTGCTTTCTGGAAACTTGAACTCACTAGAAAATATGGTGGTCTATAGATTAAAATTTTGAAAGCCTGGAATGCTGCCGCCTTCTCTAAGCTCCTTGATAGTTTGCTGAATAAGTCAAATTCCATTTGGGTTGACTGGACCAAGAAACACTCCCTAAAATCTGATGCTTTCTGGCTAATGAAACCTAAACCCTCTTCTAGTTGGATTTGGAAAGCTATACTAGGTCTGAGAGACACTCTTCTTCCATACATTAGACTCATGCTTGCTATAAACAGTAAAGTTAAATTTTGGTTTGATCTATGGAAAGCGAAGGGGACTATTCTTATGAAATGCTTGACTCATGAGGAAATTATTCAAACTGGTATACCTCTGCAGACAAATTCTGTTAACTACATCAGGAATGGCATCATTATCCTTCCCAAGTCTAGTAGCCCAATCACTATATCTCTCTGGAATGAATACAACAACTCTTACATATCCCATGTTGAAAAGGATAACTATGTTTGGACTTCAATAATGACTCCTTATTCATCCAACTCTATTTACAAGGCTATTACAACTTTGTACATTGTCTGTAAATTGCCTTATTTTGGTAGAACTTGGAACCTAGCATCTTCAGAGAAGCTCAATTTCTTCCTATGGAAGGTCTTGAGAAATGCAATTCATACCTACAACATTCTTGCTTACAAAGGTTTAAACATCTCTACCTCATGTTTCCTTTGCAAAAGCTACACTGAGGACAACCTTCATCTCTATTTTGAGTTCACCTACTCCTTTTTCCTCTGCAAAAAACTAAAAGCAGTTGGTGGATATTCTCCTCCTTTCCATGATGGCAGGATAGATGGCAAAGCATATACAAGGAAAATACTTTGAAGAACCCCCTCTTCCTATGGCCTCTTGCTGATCCTGAAGATTTTTGTTGTATCAATATGGAAGGAAAGAAACACTCTTTTGTTTGATGGCAAGGAAAAGCTCAGACTGGCTATCTTCCGTGAGATGGTTTCTGAGATTCAAAAGGAAATGAAATACTCTAATTATATATATCTAGTTGTTATGCTGAGTACATGGACTGCCCCATAGGATGTTGCCTATGTCTCCTATCCTTCTATGTTTTGTATCTTTTTTTATTTTTCATTCCTACCGCTTCCCTTCTTAGTTTCCTCTGTAAGTCCTTTATTTCTTGCTTGTAAATTTCAAGTAATAAAAAAAATGGTATGGGGCCCATTTAACCCTGTTGGCTTTGCCAAAAAAAAGAAAACATGAAACTGGTCCATAATTATTCGGGTTGTGCCACTACCATTAGGGCTCCCTACATAGCATGCATACATATATTTTCTACTAAAAATTCATATCAAAATCTATACTACTAAAACTACTCTATATTTTATGTCAAATTTCTTTTAAGAAAATTTTAGAACTAAATACCTGGGTTTTATTCCAAATCATCTGAAACAAAAATGTATAAATTTTTATACAAAATCATACATTTTGGATTTAATAAAAAATCATTTTCAAAGCTGTATCAAATACTTCGTAAATATTACTAAGTATCAGGATCTTAATTTACAAACCAATTGCCTAATAATTTACTTTATAATCCATAGAAAACATACATATAGATCGAGTAACACAAAAATGATACCATGGAAATGGGTCCTACCAAATCATATCATATATTCCCTTATTAAGAAAGGTAATGTCCACGAGAAATGCTTACCAACTGAACACATCTCTTGCCTATTATTTTCACTTTCTAGCCACTTGAACTAGATAATATAAAAGTACTTTGTTCCCGAATTGACTTGTTGATTTCCAAGGGCAACCTCGAATTCGGATAAACCTTAAAACTATTTCCTAATATTCACAAGTACTTTCAAATAATATTACTATTATTTTCTCCAAAATCTTAGAAACCAGTTTCGAAGATAATAGTATTTAGGTTCTCAAAATATCAGTTTGAAACCTCTTTGTTTATAAACCATATTTATATACATTCATACTTATATAAAATTACATCTTAAAATTTTTATACCGAACTTCCTTTTATTTAAACTAAATTTTAACCCAACATCAACACTGAACACCTTATAGTCAAATTATGAAATTTAATACATAAGATGTCCATTTCAATGCACCTACAAGGCTACAAATACTATCTATCCAACCCATGCAGTAAAAAGATAATTGCTCATAAACTGGTCGAGCATAAATAAGCAATCAATAGACGAAAATGAATGCTCATAAACTGTCCAAGCATATATTATCAATCTACAAATGATAATAATGCTCATGAACTGGCTGAGCAAGACTAATCAATCAAATAAAGGATAATAATGCTTATAAACTGGCCAATAATGGCTAATCAATGAAGGATAACAAATGAACATCATTAATCCCTACATTAATTAAACTACATCTTAATAATTCATACTTATATAAGTTACCTTACAAAAGATTTTTAATTTTCATAGTTAAAATACCTTTAAGGCATACGCTTATAACAAATACAAATATGCTCTCATATGTATAATACACTCTCATTATAGGGCATTGCATGCCCTATCTCTAATGAGTCTTACCCAACCAAAGCCAAGGTTCTTGCTTAACCTTCAGCTCTGATATCGACTGTAATGACCCGCCTTTTTGACCCCCAAAGATCGACACTAATACATCTATGATATTCACATGTCGAACACCCAAATGTTAGAAAGACAGATTGTTAGGTAAATAGAAAGAAAAAGAAAACGAACAAGGAAGAAAGAACACGACATAAGAATCTCACAGTGTAACAATAATATGTAATATCAAAAGATAGTACAAAGTGTCACTCTAAGGTATATAGCATCTCAAAGTTACAATCCTAAGTACTATCATCAGCCTAGATAGTTATAACAGTCTGTCATCACAAATGCTGATGTGCATAATAGTAGTGCAACAGAAATAAAATACTATAGTAGGTGAATGGAAGCATCCAACTCATCTCTTGAAGCTACAAATAATATAAATGAAAATGTGCCTTTCTCAAATTACTTGAAAGAGCACATGTCGAATGAAGGAAAAGATAAAAACCACGAGTCAAACATAAGTCTACTATTAGAAACTCAAGAAATATGTGATCAACATATAACAGTATCTTTCGGGACTACCTGAATCATCAAAATGGTTTTCCCCTCAAAAGAACCAAACCCATCTAATTATTACATGTGGTTATATAATAGACAGTGTCTAGGGTATAGAATATAAATTAGAAAATAGCTGTGCTACTAGCATCACACAACACACCATTATTAGAAGTACAACTAAAACCGCTAAGGTATGTTTGCTTATAGATTTCCGTGGAGGTCACTTCAGCACATCGAGGTCAGCTCACTACATGGGTCGGAAACCACCTTCTAAACCACGCATATCTCTAGACAAAATATAATGCAAAGGTAAACATAGCTGATCCATGCTCGAATTGTGATACCGAATACCATAAAATCCTTACGCCAACCAATAGAAAGCATTTCTAGATATTTGGAGTTGATGTATCCTTTTAGGTTAGTTAAACCCTCTGGCTATGCGCCTACTCTATTTTCTATTATTTCCGATGGTGAAGTCACGTTCAACTTCTCAACACATGAATATTCATCACTTGAACAAATCTAGAATCTCTCCATAGATCCCAGCATACGTCATTTGACGAATGCTAACTTTGTCCTCTCTCTTGGAACCAACCTCAAGATAGACAGTTCAACTCTATATCATTTCACTCCATAACCATTTCCGAAACATAGAACTCGTATATCAGTTTTAAGGTGGTTTTCGGTAAGTAATACATAAGTATACTTACCAAATCCCGAACTCTTCAAACTGAATTGGTAAATTTTCGATTGACTCAATTCTAATTCTTTTAGAAGTAAGTGAACGATATAAAGTAGTCCACCTAAGGGGATCTCGTATATATACGTTCTTTAAGCAAGAGATATTTCATACTTGTAACAACCTGATTTTAAAAAATAATTAATTAAAGTTAATAATAGTAATTTAATTGATTAAAATGGATTTTTAAATATTACATAAGAATAATTTTGAATTTTATTTGGGAATATCAGAATTTAATGATAAAATAATTAGTGACAAAATTAAATTGTATTGGAAATAATTATTTGTCTAAAAGATTATGGAATAAATTATTTTGGAAATTATTTAATAAATGGGGTCAGAATATAAATATGAGTTATTCAAATTTAAAATATGTTAAACTATGGGAAATAAATTTTATAAAATTCCATAATAACATGACATTGTTTAAGTGATGTAAATTTAATTTTTATTTGAAAATTAATAGTGATTTGAGTTGAATGAATTTCTTTTTGTAAAAGTGAAGCAAAGAAAAGGTAAATATATTTGTTTTAATATATAAAGCCCAAGCCTAAACTCAAGCCCACGTCCATTATCTAGATTCCTCGATATCTAGATCTTTCTCCTCTTTCATATTTTTCAATTACGTATACATCTCCTGAGAATAATTTCCAACTTTCTTCTTCAAGAAACCACCTTTGCTCCTCCATTCCAAAAATAAAAAAATTATAATACATCCTATAAATTCTTAAATTCATATATATGTTTTTCAATATCGTTTTACACTAATGGTTATGAAGAATTTGGTATTCGATTCTTTTTCAATACTCTAGAGCATGCAAACAAAAAGGGAAAAGAAGCAGGAAAACAAGTGAGTTTATTTACTCAAAGATCTCTGTCGAATCATGTTATGTCAATATACATATGCTTGTTTGGTTGATGTTATGGTTGAGTAAGGTGTGTATGCAATGAATTGGAGAAGATGATAGCAAGGAGGAGGAACTGGCTGGAATTCAATCAAAATGATCAATTTTTGGTTGCTGGTGCACGACCGATAGGTCTGCTGGTCAGCCCCCTAAGTTCCAACTGGTCGACCGCTACATGTCGACGAGGGTGCAACTGGCTATAACAAAACCATAAGTGGCCTAGTGGTAAGGGCTTGTGCTCTTTTTTCAATTCACCCATGTTCAAGTCCCGTGTTATGCTATTTTTGTATATGTATATTTTGATAGTAAAAAAATTATATGTACACTAAAAATAAATGTGAGAAATTAATTAAATTAAATATATAATTTTATGAGAAATTTTTTATTTAAAATTTAAGTAATTAGACATATTTAAAAATTACCGATTTATTGAAAGAAAGTCTAATTTAGGATTTAAAATAATTATTTAAAATTTATATAAATTCTAAAAAATAAGAAATATTTTCTAATTAATAATTTGAGTATTTTAAAGTGAACTTTGTAATTAATAAGTTTAAATAGAATATATTATGTTTATATTTATATTTGATTAAAGAAAATATGTATTTACTAATTTAAAGTTCATTTAAATTTTCAATTTGATTCTAAAACGATTATTATGCGATTTAGATGTTCTCATCTATATCATATTGAGATTGTATGTTGTGAATGATTTACTATTAAATACTAACTTGATTGTTATACATATATACACACATATATATTTGATTAATGTTTTTATCATACTTCCCCGATCACTCATTTCTTTTATATTGGCATGGATTTATAAGAATGATTCACCGTTGAAATTGAGTTAGTGTTTTGAAATGATATGGCAATGACATCCATCTGTATGGATTCGTGACATTGTTATATTTGGGATATTTTTATTTATGTTGATTTTAATTCTATGTGATGAAGAATCTGAATAAACGGAGTTATAAAACCGTCATGTATGAGACTTTCAGCAATATTTCTTTGGTTAATCTTTAGACTCGTTATATAGAATACTATAGAGATTGAGTTTAGTTTATAAGCAGTGAATAAGTGATTGAGTATCACGTAGTGGTAAGGGACATTATTGTGATATTCATTCGGTTATTCTTTATAAGTAGATAACACTCACGTGATGGGAATAATATTATGAATTTATACTTACATAAGATGAATTTCATAAGTGTAAGCAGAGTAGGTACCCTCGTCCTTTACTAATAACATACTCCTATTATTAGTGTTAGAGATACCAGATCTATCCAATATCCATCCTAGTGGCCTGATCCTGGGGTCGTGCCCCAGATCCGTGACACCTTTATATTATTGGGTTAGGTGACCCATATGGTAGGTGCCCTATAGCCCCTTATGCTGCATATGCCAGTAGTCTGTGACCTATAGGAGCAAAATAGGGTCGTGACCGAGGCTATGCATAGACGAGCCATAAATGGATATTATCACGTTGTTTGTCGAGGTAACTGAAGATTGTAGGTGCAGATTCGGTTAGGTGACCATGGGTTCTTGGAGGGGGAAAACGACCATCAGTCGCCCGTTTGGTTTAGTGTGAATAGTAGATCGATGTATATTTATACACCTCACCTAAGTATAGATATGGATTAGAAAATCTAGGATTAGGTGACCCACATACTGATGAATATACGACTCTACTTGGGACTTTATGTCCGTCGTACGGTCATTCCTCATCATGATTTGTTCTGATTTATTCATATATGAGGAGATGAGATTATATTTGGATATGTGTCCAGAGTATAATGGATTCACGTATCTTTTATTGTATATGATTTCTTTGGTAGGCTATTTATATTGATGTTGGTATTAGATTACTTGAGATTAAGAGATATACTTGGGCATTGCTGTGAGCTAGCTTAACCATACTTGATGGTATCTTATTATTGATGATTTTTGGATTTTGATGATGATTTCTAGATATGGATGATTCATCCATTTGATGTGGATTTCATGATTTTCGATTTAATGTACTTCTATATGGGTGATGGTGTCTTTATGCATGGTTTTGTGATATCTGATGTTATGTGACGCATTTGTGATTGTCTATGATATTTTCATTATATACCATGCATACACTACACATATTTACTAACATTATGGATGTTATCACATTATTATACCCTACATACATTGAGTTACATATGTATATTAACCCTTGGTTTAGACATAGTCTAACCCGTGTGTTATTTACGTAATACTCGAGTCCGTTCGAGACTTTTCAGGTACAATGACAGTATAACTTGTGTTGTTCTAAGCATAGAGGATACTAGTATACATTATTATTATATGCCATCTTGTATTATATAGTTTCATGTATGTATGTCCTTGTATTGTATGTTGGACACACTTTACATAATTTTTATTATATATTATCGCTGCGACTTTGACTCTATGTTCTCTATTATTTACCGTATATTGTGTTTTGTTCTATCCTAGAGACACATGTGCTTATATCTTTGTGCCGATACCGTTGTTGGAAGTGGGTCAGCCTACAATGGAAAAATGGATAGATTTAAAAAATTTAAACAATTTTGGATTTTTATTGGGCCTATGAAGTCTAATTCATTTAGAACATTTCTAACTTTCTTTTAAATAAAATAATTATTTTATTTAAATTTATAAATAAAGCTTTATTTTATATTGTTTTATGTAATGTTTGAATATGTGTATCATATACACGTATGTGTGTATGTGGACGTGCAACATAATAAATATGTGCATGGTTTGATAGACCCGTATATAGGTTCTGGTTTACACTACAACAGACATGTCATCCCCTCTAGTATGCATGCATCAAATATTATATATATATTTATATAAAATTATGCATATATAAAATTTAATCATATATGTATGTATATGCGGAAATGATAATTATAATAATTTATATAAAATATTTAAAATATATTTGTACAAATATTTATTTATACTCAATTACAAAATCATTTAATAACTAATATAAAATAATTTAAAATTAATTTTTTTGTTGCTGCAAAACCAAAAATATATTAAAAGAAATAAAATAAAATTTGTATTTAATTATATTATTTATAAATATACAAACACATGTTTATACATAAATATATATCATATATATATATAATAAAATATTAAAATTAATATGAGCTTACTTGAAGCTCACGGCATCAGGGAAAAAGCTAGTTTTTTTAATTTAATTATACTTATTTATTAATATACAAGCACATGAGTATATACATAAATATATATATATATATATATATATATAAAATAAAATTTAAAATTCATGTAACCTTACTTGAAGCCCATGGCATAAAAAAACTAATTTTTTAAAATTTATAAATAATTTTAAATAAACAATTACAAAATAAATTTAATAACCAATTTAAATAAGTAGTAAAATTATGTAATGTTATTATATAAAATTTTATACTTGATTTCATATTATATTGAATATATATATTTTTTATTTAGTTATATAATAAATTCTAGTTGAATAAATAGCTATATTCATATTTATATATATAATAAATATAAATAAAATAATAATTTCTTTTCCATATTTTCAAATTATTATTAGGTGAAAACAAAATTTTACAAATCTGAAAATGTTTATTATATGATTTTAATATTTAGGTTATAAGTAATTACTTGATAAAATCGTATATAATATTATTTAATTAAAAAATGTTTTTTTACCATGAGTTAAAACCAACAAGCATAAAATATATGTTTTTAATATATATATATATATATGCACTAATATATTCAATCATCTAATATGTGGCAGAACATCGATCATTAGATTCGTCAAAAAAGAGCTATCTAACAAACATATGATATAGTACATGAATATGTAAAAATTAGATCAGATGTGTACCTTACACCAATGCCTAATTAGAACACATTGAAGCAAAGAAAAGTGCTCCTTGAATCAAATTTCAACTCTGGAGTTGTTGGCTCCCGAACTGCTTCACCTTTGGCGATCGAATCGCTTTAATTTGATGTGTTTTATAGTTTAAAATTTTGTAATTTTTTTAGAATCCATGGCCAACCATCTTTGCTATAAATGAGTGGATTTTTCAACTAAAAATCTAACGAGGCAAAAGTGGAGTAATAAAGGAAGTATGGGAGAGTAAAATGTGGATCGGATCCTAATTTTTCTCTTTACCAATTCTTGCCTTTTATTTACTCGAACTAATTAGCCATGTACCATACATGGTCGGCCTCACTTTTGCACATAGATGGCCGAATTTTGTAGCTACCAAAAGGGCCTTGAAACTATTCCATGCCCGAGCAAAAATTCCCACATTTACATCTTATTTAAATATGTACCGATATCGTATATCGATTAGTATATTTGTAACTATTATAAATATATATTAATTAATATTGTTCAACACATCAAATAAAATTTTGCAAATAAAATTTCATAAATATTAATTAATTTAATTAATTTATAAAAATTATAAATCAATTAAATCAGTTGGTGAAAGGAGTTTTCAACGTTTCAGTTGTGTGACTCTTAGGTGTAAATTTGGTCAGCGATTAATATCGAACAATTCGAATATTGACGTTCACACGTCACTTAGGAGGCGGTATGACATTTTGGTATGTGATCATATATGGATAAAAATATCCATATTATTATATTGCTTTTTGAGTTCGAAACCCGTTGAAGACAATACATAGTCTTAATCAAGTAAACTCGTAAGCGACCAAGTTACGAACATATTTAGTGGTTGTATAATTAGGCGCTTGCATAGGTCAACATGCAAAAATTTATTGGTAAGTGTATTTTATATTTCTATCTGTCAATATTAATTCAGTTCATTTTTATAGTTTAATTAATAACCATTTTACCAATTATATTAATTGCACAAATTTGTTAATGTTGATTATTATAACTTTATATACCCGTAACATCCCTCATTTTGAAGCCCGAAACTCAGCGCTACAGATGCTGCAGTCATCTATGTTATTAATTTCTCATGACAAAATGCGGTAATGTTTATTGTATCAATAACGTCAAAGCACAAGAATATGAAATATTTTAAACATAGTTTCAAACAAACTTTCACATTTTATTTCAAAAATGACATTTCACATTCATTACATAATCCCATATATTGCCCATGTTCAGATAAAATATAATTATTACAAAATACTCTAAGAGCAACATATGAATGCACACCCTTGGTTGATCAGAGTTTATTACCCAGCAGTCATAACATCTTCCATTACATACATTACAATAAAGTGAAGTTTTAGCACAATGGATAATATATACATATAAGCTCCTACATAGCTAGATCTGCCTCATGCACGTCTCTGGAAGTCGTCCAATCTAAATAACTTGTAAACCCTTACTCTCGACCTACTCAAATCAAATTTTGAGCACCTGAGAGTTTAAGGGGAAAACATAAACTTCGAGTCAGACAGAAAGCCTGGTGTGAATAATAATATATCATCTCGGTTTATAGACATTTAGTGAGACCATGTCGCTGAGCGGAACGGGTTTTCCCGTCACTAATATCCTTTAAAATATATCTTTTGCAAATAAAACTCCTACAACCATAATGATTAAAATAGAAAATATGAATAGTCATATGCATGCATGCAATTTGGTTAATCATGACCATTCTGTCTAATCAATGGACAATCTGTCCCCACATCATAGTTTTCTCAAGGTAACTACAAACCTATGGCTTACTCGGGCCTACCAGATACTTCAAATTTCATAACATACTGTTAAAAGACAACTGGATGATCTGTCCAAAATTTACTATTCCTAGGGTCACTCTGATCCTAATGGTTTTGCGGGCTCACCAATAACCTATCTCATCTTAGTGTATTCCTTTTTGTGCGTCAACCTACTTTTACTCTTACCCATGACAAAGCCCTATGCACTGGAATGTTGGACTTATATTAGCCAGGGGATAACAGCTAAAGTATAGGGTGCTACCCTACAGCAGTCCCATTTGACTTTCTAATCTCTGAGTTAATTCATCCTATCCAAATTTATCTAAGGTGATAAGAACACTAATCTCTTTAGTAAAATTCTGGGATAAATACCCTTTTTTTTCCTTGAAAACATATATCTTTATAAATGATTTAATTCTTGAAATCATACTTTAAAACAAGAAAAATATAGCCCTTTACTTTATTCAAAATATTTATGCCATGGTATATGCTTTTATAAAATAGTATTGATGAATCTCGAAAATACGTAGAAGTCATCGCCTCTCAAGGCTATAGGCTTTAAAACCCAACTTTATAAAACTTTCATATAGATGAAGCTCAGCGTCAAGGTCGCCACTAGGGTCGTCGTCCCCCTTTAGTATCGAAATATCTTAAAGTCTTTGACCTACAAAATACAAGGTTATATAATCGAAGCTAACTACTTTGTATGACATGTTATAAAATCTTAGATGATACTCAAGGACATTGATGAGTCTAGACATCAAGGCCTTAAAGAGAATAAGTAGCATCATTAAGGCCAAAGTGAAAATAAGCGGCATCATAGCCTTCTTTAAAAACATGCGGCGAAGAATAAAGTCGAAATTGATAAAACGTGGCACTTTATAGCCGAAGTTAAAAGATGCGGCTTCCTTGCCTTCCGGAGTCATTATCAAAACATGCGGCATTATTAGTGCCGCTATGAATTACTTTGAAAACAATAGGGTCGACGACGTCGAAGACATGCAACCCCATGCCCCTTTTATATAAATGCGGCACTTAAGCCTTGCGGGAATGCCAACGTCGAAGTCATGATGCCGACTTCGATGCCGTGCTTTCCAACTCAACCACGCCGATCCATTCCATATCCACTAAAGTTGTTATCATATGTATAGCATGTTATTGACTCCGAAGACCGCAAACATGGCTTGATGAAGAGCGGCACCGTAACTCTTGGTGTGGCAAAGCCGTAATTAATAAGAAAACTATTTTATTTATATTAAAAACAATTACTTTCCACTAACTCCAAATGTTTGTCAATTTCTCATTGGATAATAACTTCCTTTATCAAATACTTTACTGAAATCTACCACTGGCCAGAATTTATATTTTCAAAACATATTTGCAAACAATTAATATATATTAATATTTTAATATAAATATTAAGCTTTTCTAGCTAAATAAATTTATATAAAATCATAAAATCATGGAAAAATCCTCAAAAATCACATTAAATCAAATTAAGTGTTTGTGTTAAAATTGGGCATAACACTCTTCAGGCGTGTTTGAAGAGATTAAATGTAGGATCGATTTCACCCTAGAGGGGGGGTGAATAGGGTGATACTATCAATTATAAAAATTTATTGCGGAAGTATATATAAAATAATTCCAGCACAGATAATAGTCGTGTAACAACAACACAGTTAATAGCAGAATAAAAAAATGCAGAAATAGAACACACAGATTTACCCCGCTTCGGCAAAACCCTGCCTACGTGCTGCCCCTAAGGTTTCTACTAGAAATTAAGTAGTCAGACGCTTACACACGTAAACTCGCGACACCCGCTATCGACTAACCTTAACTCTACGCTCAAAACCCTGCCACAACGTAGCCACTGAGTTGCGAATTCTCAAACTACGCCACGTAGTTTGTCCCCTAGTCACACGACTAGTAAATTACCAAAGTTTAAAAGTAAATTACAAAATTAAAAGCAATTAAAAAAACCCTAATATTTAAAAATAGAAGCCCAAAGGTAATTATCAAGGCTAGCCCAAATATGTCAAGTGATAAGAAAATTTTCCCGTTTAGTCTTTTATGCTATCGGCCCGCTTTGCTCAGTAAAAATGGTCGCTTTTCTTTGTTCCTCTTCGTTCCTTTTTGTTCTGAAAAGTTAGGGCTTTGCTGAATTAAAGAAGCCGACTTTTATTGATCGATTAAAATTTCTGTTCTTTTGATTTGCTTCGATAATCGATTGTCTACTCGAGTTGCACTCGGCTGCTTCAATTCGTCGAGGTTGAATAATGCTTTGAATTTGGTATGTTTGTCTCCTTTTTGATTTATATTACCCTCGACTTTGATTCAAATTCCTAATTGATTCTATGCACTGTGATATTACTTGAACTCGAATGCTCTTTACGGCCGATGACAATTGGGTTTAAATAGGAATCGAATTCCTATATTCTCGTTCGTTCTGATGATTTGAATTCGTCAATTATTTTATCTCTGGCCGTTCGATGTTGCTTGGATGTTTATGATCTCTCTGACTTTGTCACTTCGTATATTTTATGTTACTTGATCTTCACGGCTTTGAATTTGACTTGTTTGATTTCTTGACACCCACGGTTTTGATTTTGAACTAGTTCGATTCCTTGATTGCCATGGCTTTGACTTTTCTGTGATGATGTTGATTTACCTTTGTTCCCTTTGACTTCAGCCACATGATTTGAACGTAGTTGATTTTGTGAAAATATTTGCTTCCTTTACTGTGAGAAAAAAAATTGACTTCGGCCTTGTCACTGCTTCGACTTGGCTTTTGACATCACCTGACTTTGGTCATTTAATGCTGTGATAATATGTGACTATGGCACTTCTGTTCATCTCTGTAGCATACTCGACTTGTACCTAGCCACTGATTTTGATCTGGCTTCACTGCACATATATGTTCGTGTTCACTCATGTATATATTCATGTCTTCACTGTGTACATTTGTGTTGTCACTGCTGCAATTCTTTGCCTATCAGGTTCACTTGAGTCTTGATACATTGTTTTATACTTGTTTGCTGCCTGGTCGACACTGGCAGTTCATTGGTCTTGGCCTTGGTTCCTGTGCATAGCATATTGAACTGGTCGAGTTGTTTTGTTGCATTCATTCCTCACTTGTGTACTGTTTGGTTCATATTGCATTGCTTCATCATTAATTGTTGACATATGCACCACTTGTGTAGTCTGCATTTGAATATGCTACGCACTGTATATGTCTGAGTTGAATTAGACTTCATGTTGTATTGCATTTGAACTCATGTCTGGTTTTCGTTCCACTGGCGACTGTAGTGAGTAGTGTCCAGTCTTCGAGTTGAGTTGAGTTGCATCTTCACTTTGTTGCATTACATATTCCAGTGTGCCATGCCTTGTGTTGGCTGCTGTGCACAATTTTCATTGTCCTGTGCCATTTGTAGTTGTATTTGGTTGCTCATGTATATTCCAGTGTACATCACTTGTTGATTCTTTTTGAACCTGACTTTGAGCTGCACTATTATATAAACTTGTTGTCTCGAGTACATGTATGTATATGATGTTTGTTTCACTGGTGACACTGTTTTCATTTTACTTCTTGGTCATGCTTTTCTTGTGTGGTCAGTTCCACTTGCTGTTCTGGTTTATTATTGAGACTGACCTGGTTCAGTTGACCATTTCCTTATGTATATTTCGATTTCACATGAGGCAGTGCACACGTGTACTTGTGCACGTGTGTATATGCAGGCTCTCGACAATATAGTTTGAGACTCTGTTTTGCATATGCACCTGAGTTGAATCTAGCAAAAAGCTCGGGTTTGACCTTGTGCAGGTATCGTGATTTTATTTATATTTCACTTGAGTTGAACCCGGCTTTTCATTTGGGTTTGACCTGTGCTCACTTGTCCCTGTAATTCTATTAAGTGTATATCGGTGTGCACGGCCTTGTGGCATGTACAGTGATACACTGTGCATATCACAAGCTGTTCGTGTATGATGAATTCAGAATTAAATGATGAAGAACAACCCAAATAACTGAGACAAATATTATTTTCAAAATTACATTTTATTTTATACTGCAAAAATATTTCTTTTTTAATTTTACTGCGTCAGTGTGTATTTTTGCAGATTACTCAGATGCTGGATTCAATCTGGAATAGAGTTGAAGATAAATACGAGTGTGAGTGAAATGTAGTGAGGTGCATTTGTAGATGATAATTTTGATGTAGTCAAATTTGTATTGTAATTGAAAATTGTATATATATAGTGAGAGCTTGAATTTGTACTATTCAAAATTGTAATAAATATTTGTTTGAATAAAATATCTGTTTGACTTTAAATTCTGTGTTATTTATTTTATTCAGCAAATATTTATTTAATCTGTGAAAATAAAATAGTACATTAACAAATACATTTAAATGAATATATATATGTTTATTATCATCAAACAAAAATCATATACTCGAATAGTCAACATTAAAGTGAAGAATATAAATGGAAAATGAGGCAGATCTAACAAACACACCAAAAAAAGACAAACAGAAGTATGAAAACACAGAGATTTAGAGTGGTTCGGCGTTGTAGCCTACGTCCACTATAGAAAGTTTGTTGTTTATTGATATTACTCGCTGGTTACAGATTTTTACAACAGTACAATCGAGGTACAACAATGATTTCGGCAGAGTATCGGCGTTCCAGCGTCCAAAAGTCCCTTTTCTGAAGGCCTTGGACTGCTATTTATAGGTGTAGGCTGCAAATATCTCGCTCCAATCTCGGAAGACTCCTTCTCTCACGTGGGTGGGCCCACATGATCGATCCTCGGACATTTGGACTCGATCCGTGATCGATACGCACCAAATTCATATCGATCAAAAATTGCTCCTTTTGGGTTGAGATCGATCATGGACATTCTTGAGGTTGAACGCAAGCTTCTGTGAAAATTTGGTAGCATTTGGACTTGTAGATTTTGAGTTATGATTGATGCAAGTTTTTGTTTTCAATGTGTAGCCGAGCTCGTATCGATACGTTCGTATCGCTTCCATTCGTATCCATGGAACGCACATGATTGCTAGATGACGCGGCGCTATATTCTCGGATCGATCCACTTTCCATGCTGAATGACCGAGTCTTTCTCTTAAACGTGCCTTATTCGTATCGAGGGACTGTAACTGCTCTGTATCGATACGAATCCATATACTTCGTATCGAGGTACTCCTTTGCTCTTCATATCGATGCGAGGCAACCTTATTCATATCTTTCTAAGTTGTCCCATTCGTATCGTTTCCCTCAACCCCATTTCGTATCGGTAGGAGGTGTTATCTCATATCGCTTATTGGATGACCCATTCGTATCGACCGTTGGTTGACCAATACGAACTATACAGATGAGATCGATACGTAGTGGCTTTAGCTGATGGAGTGATGGATACAAAAAGGAGAAGTGAGGTGGATACGAATGAGGCCTTCCTCCATGGATACGAACGTGGTACTTCTGTCATGGATACGAACCACTGTTCACTTTGATGGATACAAATTGTAGCTGTCTTCCTTGACTTTGATCGATCAATACCTTGAGCATACGAACTTCGATTGACTTGAAATTTGGGATATTGGCTTTCATAGCTTTGCATGTCATGACATATCGATTGTAGCTCGATCCGGACTCAGACAAAATTTACCAACGTCCATAATGGACCCGTGTATAACCGATCTTCGGGATGAACCGTCCTTGGTTTCCAGTTAATTTCTTGGTGTCACAGCCTTGCCAAAAGGCATGATAACATTTGCCCCCCAAATTACGTCTTGTGTTAACATGACGTGCTTTGAAAAAGCTGCAACCTTCTATCTGAAAAGTTCTATCCAATTTGATGAGCAGTCGTCTTTTCGCCAAAAGATGCGATCTTTGATTGTTTCCCGGTAATATAAATACTGGATTATTAACTGCCAACGATTGTACTGTGCATTGTTGTAACCGAGTGTTGAGTGCCAAAAATTTGTTGTTCATCATTGCAATTGTCACTAGGTGAGCGTTCAATTCCTGTGAATTTTGAAAAATGAATGTTAATTCGTTGCACATAAAATGTATGTTAACCCGACTCTCGTTAACGTTTGTACGTTCACGAGTCATTGCCAGTTTTTTTGTATCATATTCCATATTGATCCTCTCCTGAATCGATGTGAAATTCGAGTTATAACAGCGTTTGAAGGTTGTTTTAAAGTATCTCTTCGTATCGATCCTCTCCTGGATCGATGTGAAAAGTTGAAAAATTGTTTTCGTATCGATGGCGATCGACACAAATTTGTTGGTTCTCAAAATACTTCATATCGATGGATACAGATCTCGGTGAGCTTTAGGTTGATGGATACGAACTAGAATTATTGTATCGATGCATTTCTAATGGATTCGAACAGTCCAAACAAGCCTTTGCTTTGTCTTTGTTACTTCGTGTCGCTTGTTGGATGGATAAGAATTGTTTCACACTGATGGTGTTAAAATCGCCTTGATCGAACGTGGGGTACGAACTGGCTTTCATACCGATTGGGTTGAAAGGTACAAACTGGTTACCTTGCATCGGTTGATAGAGTATACCACTTCGATCGGTTAGCCTGTACTGGGAGACGAATAGTCACTTTCTAAGTATAAATACTTTGGTACTTAGAAATTTTTCCTCACTTGATCAATTTTTCCTTGCTTTCGTATCGTTACGGATTAAAGAAAATCAAAAATGCTCTCGTCTTCGAACCAAATCAACTTTCAAATCCCTTAAACCACTGTTTAATCTAGGTAATCCATTGAGCAAATTCAACGTATAAACGACGAGGCGCGAACTCTTTGTCATTCCATTTGACGTTGTGGCCTATTCTGGTGAAGTGGAAGCCAGAGATGGGCTAGAGCGAGGTCGAGAATGGTGGAGGTGATGCCTGAGCGGGTTTGGAGAAGAAGAAGTGTGGAGGGATACGAAGGCAACGTTTGTGTCAATGATGGATGGAGGTTGGGTCGTATCGATCTGGATTGAGAGAGTTCGTATCAGTTTGGGCAATGGGACCTCATAACGATGGGGGTGGAGATCCTTGCATTAATCAATGATGGGGTTTCGTATCGATTCAAGACGATCGATATGAAGGCTTGGATCTGTTGATCGATACGAAGGCGATATACATGATCGATACGAAGTCGAGTGCACTCTATCGATACGAATTGTCTCCCAGGAGATCGATACGAAATATTGATGCCCTTGATCGATACGAAACACACCTCTGGCGATCGATCCGAACTCGCACTCTGATGGATACGAATTTTTTGAACAATCGAGCATCCGACTCCGACGAGCTTCTGCCTTGCATAATTGGACTTAACCTTTTCACTGCATATTTGACTGCCTTTCGAAGCTCTTCGATGGAACTGTAACTTGACAAAATTTAACGAACTTTAACTTGGGCCGATCTCCGAAGTCTGGATGGCACGGTTTTGACGGTCAGTGATGACGTTCACTCCAGTTGAATTCTGAAGTCTCGTCATTCATACACTCTTTAAATCTCGTAGCACTTCATAGATAATATACAATGCTGCACTGCACAACACATTCATGCACTTCACATTGGGGAAAACACAGGATTATTGTCATCTAATGATGATTTTTGCTGAGTTGATTAGCTATGGAAACTGGAAGTTCGCAACAACAGGAGGCTCAGAGTCCGCCTCTTCCCATAATAGAGATGCCGACTATCGCAGCCGAAGTTATAAGTCCAGCTCCGGATGAGCTACCAGGAGCAGCCTTCATCGGGAATCCACAAGACTCTGTTCCATCTAAAATCTTTGAGGAAATGCTAGGTAGGAATTGCACCAGGCACGGGTTGTCGAGGGATGACGTCCTACTACCAGGGGCAGAAGACAGACCCCACTCTCCCCCGAAAGGGTGCACCGCTTTTAATAGATTCTCGTGCACACCTGGGACACTCCCTCCATTCAATCAATACATCCAGGAAGTGTTTTCCTACTTAAGGATTGCTCTGTCATAAATGCACCCGAACAGATATGCTTCACTGAACAGCCTATTTATCGTCTTCATGGAGCATCTTTTTCGAACCCCGACTCCGGAGGAAATCCGATACCTGTTCAATATAAAGATCCGAGGGGATAATCCATCTTTCACCTTCTTAGAGGCAGTTAAGAACTGTCAAGCTGTGATCGGAGTGTGGACCAAACTAAGTTACTTTAAGATTGAATGGTTCTACGTTCGGTGCCCACCAGGCTTTGCTAGACGGTAGTTAGTCAGACGTAAGTGCTTCAACTTTTATGCCGATTGACTAGATAATCTTATTTGATGTCGAATCTAATACTTTCTTTCCTTCACAGCTTCGATTCCGTGACCCGAAGGCGACCAGTTCAAAGAGATTGTAAGGGTTCTTCAAAGAGTGCCCGTTGTGGATAGAGGAATTGATGAAGTTCTAACAGACGAGAATTTGAGGGCCGTCGGGTTGATTGGTGGAAATCAAAGCATCAGGCTTGAAGGGTCTCTTAGGGCGGTTTTGGTAAGGCAAGTTAGGAGGAGAGTTCCTGGGATAGTGATCACCGAGCAAGGTGACGATGAGGATACGCCCACTAAAGATGAACCCGCACCCGGGCCTTTACAAAGCCATCATCATTGTGAGAGAATAAGGAAAGGCAAGGTCACTGCCCATAAAGCTCCAAGACACAAGTCCGTTGTCATGTCTTTACCGGCAACAGGTGTGGTAATTTCAAAGGCTCCCTCCTTGCACACAGAGAGCCCTTTCGAAGGACTTGCAGATCTCCCAATTCCGAACGATGTATCTCTTCAACAAGACATCGTGTTGGAAGGGCTTCAAAGTGCCTTAGATTTAGGAGAGCCAACTCCTCCGGGCACGGCTACAATAACCAGTTGGTTGGGGGGTTAACACATGCATGCATACACTCTACAGCATTACACAACTGAAATCTATAAGCTGTTCAATTTCCGACGATAACTCACTTTGTTTCTCTTTTCACTTTACAGATTCAATGTCGAAGCAACCATCTATGCTCGGTAGCCTCCGCACCGCACGCCAATCGTCTAGTTCATACAGGGAGTCCCGCAGGCATGATTCTGACCATGACCGCCGTCATACCAGCTAGGACAGGGATTACTATGACAGAGAAAGAGCTAGGGAAGGGGAGAGAGAAAGAGAAAGAGAAAGAGAGAGGGAAAGAGAGAGGCGAGATAGGCGCCGCTCCCGATCACGCTCTCCTCCACCTAGGGTTTCATTGCCACCCTCAGTTCTGGAACACAAACTGTTGGATCTTCGTGCCAGCCAGTGCCTCCACAAGTTCCAAGGCATGGAGAACATCGCCATGCAACTAGGGCGGACACTTTTAACGCTACCACTTCAACGACTGTAGAGATCACAGGGGAGGGAGCCGCTCGAATTGCCCAATTGAAAAGTGAGTTTCCTAACATCTGTTTCGACAGCTTCCACTTCCCCCCAAATTTAAGGGGGGTTCCAGATACGGCAGAGAAAATTGTGCACGACCATGTTTATCATGCCTTTGGCCAATATCATGAGTGGAAGAAAAATGCAGAGAAGGCCTCGGCTGTGGCATTTGAGCGGGCAAAGACAATTGAGGAGCTACAAGGAACTATCGCCAAAAAAGATCGAATAGTCACGGTGCTCACTAGTGAAAATGACACTTTGAGGAATTCTGAAATAGAGGCTTTGAAGAATGTTGACGAGGCCAACAAGGAAATGGAGTGGATGAGGCAGGAGCATTTAAAGCTGGTAGACGATATGGGCCACAGGAACGCCACCGTTATAGCCGAGAGGGATATTGTGCTCAAAGAGCTTAAGGCGAAATACGACGAAGTCGTTAAAGAAAAGGATGAGGCAAACAAGGCCGCTTAGGAGGCATGTGACCAAACTGTTGAGCTCAAAGGTGAATGGGATGCGGCGGTGCTAAACGTTCAGAAGGCCGAGGCTAGGATTGAAGCTGAAGCCGGGGGCAGCGGAGGCCAGGCTTGAAGGCGATATGGAAGATCTTTTAATCACCTATAATGTCAACGTCCTGAAATATCATGATTTGAGCTGGCTCAACGATTACCTGACTCAGCTACACAATGCCTGGGGCCGTTTTTTGGCTGATGAGAAGGCAGAGCATCATACTGAATCCGTTGATGAGTTCGAATTGGAGAATCAGGTGACAACTAAGGACGAGAGAAGAGTTCTCCATGTTGCCGCTATCATATTTGAAAAAGAGAGACTCGCCACTCAGCGTCCGGAGGTTGGAGAGGGTTCTGGTGTTGAGCATCATGATACGAGTTCTAAAATTCTTATGCCAACCCAGCCTGAATCTACCCCTACTGTCGATCCTCTACATGTGCCTGCTTATAATCCCAATCAACCGCAATTGTTTCCGGCTCACGAGCACATCTTTGAAGGAGCCCCAGCTCCACCCACGAGCCAACCCGAGGAAGCTATTTTGAACACTTCTCGAATTCATTCTAAGTCTGGAGTATTATCAGAAGAAGTCACTAATATTTTTTCTTATCTCCATTTAGTGATAGGAGCTGCACCGGCCGTGCCCCCTACAGCCCAAGTGCAGCATCAAGAGCAGGAGGCTGTCGTGACAGAGGCGACGACTACCACAGCTACCACATCGACTGAGGAAGTTCATGTGAGCGCTTTTATCTTCAACGAACAGATGATGGAATAACTCCTCGGTCATCAGAGCGATCCACTTACAGATTTGCCTTTTGTCACAGGCGAAGGCGTGTTCACAGCCAGCTCTTCGGCCCCAACTGCCATCATCCCGCCGGACACTCAAGCAGCTCATGATGAGGCGATAATGGCAGAGATCAGTGCCGAGATGGCAAGTGCCGCACTGGGTGGTAGTATGGGAGGTGGTATGGCAGGTCTTGGCCCGACACCTTTACGCTTGGTCTCTCCGGGTGGTACAATCATCGTCACTGGGGTACCCCCGTATCTCCTCATGTAGAAAGCGCCCCCTTCCTTACGACCACACATTCCGAAAGTGTTCCAATTTCCATGAGTTCGGAGGAGGAAATTACAATTCTTCCCCCGGCCGAAGATAAGCCGGGTAAAGGCAAGAGCTCAAAACGGCACCACAGTGGCAGCTCAAGTGGGTCGACGCCGAAGGGGAAGAAGAAGAAGAAGCCTAAGGAGTAGGCGTGTATCATGGTGTCCCCTTTTTTGATAGATAGGTAGGAGTTACCTTTTTTGGTTTTTGTAGATCGTGTATAGATGCAGGTTCGGCCCCTGCTTATAGGGATTTTTGAAATAAGCTTCTTTTTGCACTCACTTTTGCTTCCAAAGAATAGATGGAATAAAATCTCCTTTTGTTTTTTAGCATAACTCCAAGTTGATTTGCCTAAGTGTTTCAGTACTCGAATTTCTATTTAATATATTTGCGAAGCTTTATTTTCTGGGTTGGACTTGTGTTTGGTTGTTATGTACCAGAGTCATGGCTTCGGGCCGTAACCAAACGTTTAGTCGATTCTCAATATTGTACTGTCCCGATGAGTAGCTGGTGCCGGAGTTATGACCCCAGTTCCGGGGATGAAGTGAAGTGGTCGGATGATGATTGCTTTACACCTTCGACACTTTTATTTTTACTTAGTCGTAACTAAGTTGTTGTGAGACGAGTTTGAGTGGTCGGATCACACTTGCTCATGTATTGACAATCGCATCCACACTTAGGGGATTGAACTCGCATGCCGGCGGTCGATCACGCCTGCTTAATGTTTAAAGTTACGTCAACGCTCCGGGGACTTAAGTTGTTTTTCGGGTGGTCAGTCACACCCGTTTTAATAATCGGAATTGCGTCCACACTCTGGGGACTTAGATTGAATTGTGGGCGGTCAGTTCACGCCCAATTGATGTTTATACTCCAGTCTGCGCTCTGGGGACTTAGAGTTAGGTAGTGAGCGGTTGGTTCACGCCCAATCGATGTTTATACTCCAGTTCGTGCTCTGGGAATCCAGAGTTAGCTAACAGACGGTCGATCACATCTGTTTTAAGTTTTCGATATCTTGTTCACACTCTGGGAACGATAAATTGATCAGGATCATGGATGGTTGGGTCACATCCACCCTGAGTAAACAAGCGAAGTTGTGGGTGGATGGATCCACCCTCCTTGAGCTTGTGAATGTGGGAAGCGAGGTCGTTAGATGGATGGGTCCACCCTCCTCGAGCTTTGGTGGTACATGGGCGAAGTCGTGGGTGGATGAATTCACCCTCCTCGAGCCCATGTTTGTAAGTTTATACTCCAGCTCGCACTCTGGGAGCCGGAGTTAGTTAGAGGATTGTTGTGTATCAATCCTTTTTGGCTTTAGTGTGGTAGTTTGCCCCCGAGCTCGGGTTTCACTTAGTGAATGACTGGTCGTATCACAGCTATTCCCTATTTGCATAAGTTCCACCGTAGGATGGAACTTAGCTCTCCGTGCATCATGATGGTCGCATGACACATTTCAAGAATCACTACTTTGGCCCAAAGAGATTGCATTTTATTGCTGAAATAAGAAGGTATGGCAAAGTCAGTTGCCTTATTACAAGTTCAAATTTCGAAATGCATAAACAAATTGCAAATGAAAAGCAGACTAAATGAATAAAGAAAGCCTGTTATGTGTAGTAGCAACGAAGACTTTCGTTGTTCAAGCTCTCGGCAAAGTGAGGCCATCGACGGTCGATAATTTGAATGTGCCGTCTCCAAGTCTCCGTTCGATAACATTCAATCCTTCCCATGTTGGCTTCATATGCGAAGGCACCAGATAAATTCTCTTGAGCACGAGATTGCCAAGTTCAAAGGTTTGGGGTCGGACCTTGGCATTGTATAATCGGGCGACTCGACTCCGGTGCGCGGCTGCCCTCAAATCAGCCTCTTCACGCTTCTCATCTAATAAGTCCAGAGATTCGGCAAGCAGTATAGCATTTGTCTTCGGATTATAGTAAGTTGCACGATGAGAAGGCACCAGAATGACAGCTTCCAAGCCGTAAGAAAGTGAAAATGGAGTGTGGCTGGTCGTGGACTTGTGGGTAGTTCGATATGCCCATAGGGCCATGGGAAGCTCATTGACCCATTTGCCTCCAGCCTTTTCCAGTCGCTTTTTCAGAATGGATTTGATAATTTTGTTAACAGCTTCGACCTGTCCATTCGCTTGAGGTTGAGCAACTGCTGAGAACTTCTTTTGAATGTGGAAACGTTGACAGAAGTTCTTGAACTCGGCACTATCGAATTGGGCTCCATTGTCAGTGATAATGGTATGTGGAAGGCCAAAACGATAGATGATATTGCGGACAACAAAGTTGATTACTTTCTTCGTTGTGATAGTAGCAAGGGGCTCAGCTTTTGCCTATTTGGTAAAGTAGTCAACTGCAATGATGGCGTACTTCGCACCACCTTTAGCCAGAGGTAAAGATCCAATTATATCGATGCCCCATGTGGCGAACGACCATGGACTGACCATTTGAGTAATTTTAGTAGGTGGGGCTCTTGGTATCCGAGCATGTTTTTGACATCTGTCACACTTCTTGGCATAGTCTAATGCATCCCAATTCACAGTCGACCAATAATACCCATATCGGAGTATCTTCTTAGCAAGGGCTTGCCTCCCAGTGTGTTCAACACATTCTCCCTCGTGCACATCATGTAATACTCATTTGATTTCGTCGTGGGCGATACACCAGAGTAAAGGAATAGAGTATCCTCTTCTATACATGACTCCATTCTGGATAATGAATCATGAAGCTTTCCGAAGAGCTGTCTTTTCTCACTTCTGTTCTCGGGCAAAGCTCCATGCTCGAGATAGTTTTTGAAAGGGGTCATCCATGACTCTTTCTCGGGTGTGGCTTCATGAACCCAGTCTGTTTCCATCTGATCGATACTCGGAGAGGTAAGTGTCTCAACTGGGACAAGTCCCATTTGCTATGCTTCACCGGTGCTGGCCAGTTTTGCCAAAGAATCGACCTTCTGGTTATGATCTCGGTATATGCAATAGATGGCATAATAATCGAACTGATTCAATACTTCCTAGACCCGAGCAAGATAAGCAGCCAACCTCCGGCCTCTAGCTTGGTATTCTCCCCGAACTTGACATATGACCAATTGCGAATCATTGTAAATGTCCACAGCAATAATTCTCAAGTCTCTGGCGAGTCTGAGTCCGGCAAGTAAAGCTTCGTATTCGGCCTCTTTATTGGTTGCACAGAAATCACACCTCAAAGCGTAACATATGGATCGACCTTCTAGGGTTTCAAGCACAAATCCAGTGCCTGAGCAGCGGTCGTTCGATGTACCATCGGTGTAGAGTTTCCATATGTATCTAGGAGATTCACTGGGCTCGGGCAAGTCCTCTGAGATAGTGAATTCAGCAATGAAATCCGCTAGAACTTGCCCTTGAATAGCCCGTCTTGGTGTGTAAGCAATATCAAACTGACTCAACTCGATGTTCCACTTCAGTAACCTACCAGACATCTCAGGCCGCATAAGGACCCGTCGTAATGGCTGGTCGGTGTAGACTGTGATAGGATGAGCTTGAAAGTAGGGACAGAGCTTTCTTGAGGCAATGACGAGACAGTAGGCCGGCTTTTCCAACTTCGGATAGTTTCTCTCTACTCCGGTCAATCGTTTCCTAATGTAATATACCGGTCGTTGTACCCGATCCTCCTCCCGAATTAATGCAGCACTGATTGCATTCTCTGACACTGCTAGATAGATGTATAGTCACTCATGATCAATCGGCTTCGACAGAATAGGCGGCGTAGCTAGGTGCTGAATCGGTGCTCGAAATGCGCCCTCACACTCCCCAGTCCATTCAAAGTTCCTCTTTCCTTTCCCGATCAGATCGAAGAAGGGAATACATTTGTCGGTGGATTTGGAGATGAACCTACTTAATGCTGCTACCTTCCCGTTGAGGCTTTGCACTTGCTTTATAGTTCTAGGAGTTTCGAGATTCCAAATCGCCCAGATCTTCTCGGGATTGGCTTCAATTCCTCGAGCATTGACAATGAATCCAAGGAACTTTCCAGAGGCAACTCCAAAGTGACACTTCAACGAGTTGAGCTTCATTCGATATTCTCGAAGGATGTTGAACATTATTTCAAGGTCTTTGATGTGATTGATGGAGAGTCGCGACTTTACAAGCATATCGTCCACGTACACCTCTACAGTTTTCCCGATCTGGCTGGTAAACATTCGATTGACAAGTCTTTGATAGGTCGCCCCAGTGTTCTTAAGCCCGAACGGCAATACGTTGTAACAATAAAGTCCAAGATCGGTAACAAAGCTGGTATGCTCTTGATCGGGTAAGTGCATCGGTATCTTATTGTAGCCGGAATACGCATCCATAAAAGACAAGAGCTCGTGTTCAGCTGTTGAATCTACAAGCTGTTCAATTCTGGGAAGTGGAAAACTATCTTTAGGGGATGCTTTATTTAGATCTAAGTAGTCCACACAGGTCTGCAAGTACACATTCTCTAGGGATGTATTTAAAAGAGTATAGGTGTCAAACATGGGAGATCTACGTCGCGGTCCGTGATTTTTATCTCGCTTCTTACCCTGATTTCCATCGCCTTTCTGCTGATTCTGCTTACTCTGTATATTCAACTACACCTTTCCGGAAATCTCACCGGTTTGTTTTACAACGACATTGCTCTGGATTCCTTCCACACTGGGCCCTGCATCATCCTTCTTCCTAGACTGTTTCACATCTTCCCTCCTCAAGAACTGGGCTGCCTTGGAATAGA
This sequence comes from Allium fistulosum, assembly GCA_030737815.1. Classification (NCBI taxonomy): domain Eukaryota; kingdom Viridiplantae; phylum Streptophyta; class Magnoliopsida; order Asparagales; family Amaryllidaceae; genus Allium; species Allium fistulosum. The sequence continues at coordinate 746,303,529 of CM060907.1, forward strand.
AACGGTCCAATGACGCAGGGAGTTTCCCAGCCAACCAGTTGCTAAATTTGGAATCAGGATCGATTCCTTTAGTCGGTGCCATCAATATGGAATTATCATTAGGGTTACTAATCTCTACGCAAGTGGCATGGAACCTTTCCAGATAACGCCTGAGCGTCTCTCCAGGAGCTTGAGTGATGCTAGATAAGGTGTTCACATCCTTAGGTCTTGTAACGTGCATACGAAACTGTTCGACGAATTTCGTAGCTAACTGATCAAAGCATGAAATGGATCGGGGTGGCAAGCGAGTAAACCACATAGTCGCAATGCCTCCTAGAGAGATTAGAAAACTTCTGCATTTGACCGCATCGTTAGCTCGTGCGGCATTCATAAGCCATTCATACTTCAAAATGTGCTGGTTAGGATTTGAACTCCCTTCTTAAACAGGTAAAGTTGGCATTCTGAATCGACGAGGCGGTTCAGCATAAAGGATGTCATTAGTAACGAGTGTATGACTCTGGGAGATTCCCCAGTCGTCATTGGAGAGGCCCTGACTTTCTCGAATCATTTGACGGATCATGGTCGGGATGTCTGGCATTTGGACATTCTAGGCATGCTAGGCCAAGGTGTGGTCGGGTTCCACAATGCGAGGATGGCCCGAGCGCGGTCGACGGTCCATACCTTGAATCCTTGGCTCGGAGTCTTCAGGCACATAGGGTTCAGGAGTACGATTGCATTGACGAAGGTTCGGATCTGTTCGATCTCGAATGTCATCTTCCAAGTCGATAATGGCGGCGGTAGCACGATTATCAATGATGTGATAAGGAATTGTCCCTCCTCGGGAGGAGGGGCCTGCCTGGTGACTAGCAGACGGACCAGGTCCTGCTTGTCCAAGATTCGGAGTGCTCTGATGCCCGAGAGCTTGCGCGTAGCTTCCATCTAGTTGTGGATGTGTGGATCTGTGATGGTAATCAGAAGAAGCGAAGCTCTTAGTAGATTAGTAGGAAGCTTGATCCCTTCTGGATCTTCTTCGTCTTTCCTGATTCAATCGGTTGGTTAACTCCGTGTTGGCACGGATCTGCTGGGTAAGCTGCTGGCGACTTTGGGTCATTTCTTGCATCAACATCTGGAATTCCTCCTTGGTGACGGGGCCTTATGGATCTGAAGGTCCAACTGCGTTCTGGCCTGTGGCGGGTAGCTGCGCAGGATTTGGTCTATCTCTTCCTTCCTGATCTGCCATGGTTGAGGTAGTCCTTGTAGTGACTATGGTGAAGGGTGAAGCTCTCTCTTAGACTTGATACAAATCTGAATAGGATGGAAGAACTTCTAGGTATGAGATCTGGATCTTCTCCTTAGATTCTTGCAATCCGATATCGGTAGGAGATCCAAAGAGTAGGAGAAAAGTTGGGTTTTCTCAGTGAAAGCACCAAAGTGTTTGTGTTAAAATTGGACACAAAACTCTTCGGGCGTGTTTGAAGAGATTAAAGTGAAGAATATAAATGGAAAATGAGGTAGATCTAACAAACACACCAAAATAAACAAACATAAGTATGAAAACACAGAGATTTAGAGTGGTTCGGCGTTGTAGCTTACGTCCACTATAGAAAGTTTGCTTTTTATTGATATTACTCATTTGTTACAGATGTTTACAATAGTACAATCGAGGTACAACAGTACAATCGAGGTACAACAATGATTTCGGTAGAGTATCGACGTTCCAGCGTCCAAAAGTCCCTTTTATGAAGGCCTTGGACTGCTATTTATAGGTGTAGGCTGCAAATATCTCGCTCCAATCTCGAAAGACTCCTTCTCTCACATGGGTGGGCCCACATGATCGATCCTCGGACATTTGGACTCGATCCATGATCGATACGCACCAAATTCGTATCGATCCAAAATTGCTCCTTTTGGTTTGAGATCGATCATGGACATTCTTGAGGTTGTACACAAGCTTCTGTGAAAATTTGGTAGCATTTGGACTTGTAGATTTTGAGTTATGATCGATGCAAGTTTGTGTTTTCAATGTGTAGCCGAGCTCATATCGATAAATTCATATCGCTTCCATTCGTATCCATGGGACGCACGTGATTACTAGATGACACGACGCTATATTCTTGGATCGATCCACTTTCCATGCCGAATGACCGAGTCTTTCTCTTGAACGTGCCATTTTCGTATCGAGGGACTGTAACTGCTCTGTATCGATACGAATCCATATACTTCGTATCGAGGTACTCCTTTGCTCTTCGTATCGACGCGAGGCAACCTTATTCGTATCGTTCTAAGTTGTCCCATTCATATCGTTTCCCTCAACCACATTTTGTATCGGTAGGAGGTGTTATCTCGTATCGCCTATTGGATGACCCATTCGTATCGACCGTTGGTTGACCAATACGAACTATACAGATGAGATCGATACGTAGTGGCTTTAGTTGATGGAGTGATGGATATGAAATGGAGAAGCGAGGTGGATACAAATGAGGCCTTCCTCCATGGATACGAATGTGGTGCTTCTGTCATGGATACGAACCACAGTTCACTTGATGGATACAAATTGTAGCTGTCTTCCTTGACTCTGATCGATCATTACCTTGAGCATACGAACTCCGATTGACTTGAAATTTGGGACGTTGGCTTTCATAGCTTTGTTTGTCATATCATATCGATTGTAGATCGATCCGGACTCGGACAAAATTTACCAGCATCCATAATGGACCTGTGTATAACCGATCTTTGGGACGAACCATCCTTGGTTCCCAGTTAATCTCTTGGTGTCACAGCCTAGCCAAAAGGCGGGATAACATTAAGCATATTCTTCAACATATGAAAATTTTAGGGCCAAAAACTTTAATTAATTATTTTTACCAATTAAAACCCGAAATAACCAATTTTCCTCCCTCGAGAAAATCATAAAATATTCATATGTTATTAGAAAATTATGAAATTTAAAAACAATTATAAAATAATGTTTCTAACATCATATCCAAATTTCAAGTTGTTTGAGTGTCATATGATAGGTTTTCCAACTTAAACATATCAATAAATTTCATAATAAATCATATAAATTCATCAAATAGCATATATTCATCCAATCATTTAAAACATGACATAATAACATCAAAAGATTCAGGTTTTCACTTAAAACCGAAAATAATGGATAAAACTTGAGATGCATAACTATTATTAAACTTGAATGGTATATGAAGGTTGAAATTTGAGTGTTGATTGATTTCCTTTAGCTTTTGGTCTTGATTCCTTAAGGTTTTCTTCTCTTGAACCTCTTAGCTATGGCCAACCTTGCGCTTTTAGTTTTGTTTGTGTGAATGAAGTAAATAAGGGAGAAAGTGTGTAAAGATATGAATTAGGAATCATAACTTATTCCTATTTTGCCCTCAGCATATCCTCTTTCTTATTAATGTTCTAATTAATTCGTTAGTTCATTAATTAAGGCTCGACCCATTATATTTACCAAATCTCAATCTCCTTATCACTACATTACTTAACTTAATTTATCAAATTAAATATTCTAGGGGTGTTGCAATAGCAGATGGTTTTACAACATTAGAAATGTTAAATGTTACTATTTCATTTTTCTAATCAAGCTCCCATTAGTCTTTTACGTTTCTCTAATCCCTAAGATGAAACAAAGAAGTCTTTTGACTTCACCAGTGGATGTTTGGACTCGTCTCTCTTTAGATTCCGACCTTAAGTTTGCTCAACAAGTCACAGCCCCACAAATGATAGATAACTCCTTATCGGTTGTATCACATATAACTCTTAACCCATGGTTCCATGTTCTAACCTCATTTTGACCTTGAGTTTGCTCAATAAATCAAAAGAAATTATTCGCTTGTACCTATCATTTCGTGACGGCCTACGTATAGTGTATGTACCTTAAGTTCACTCAATAAATATATATGGTTATCTTACCTCCTTTAGTAAATATATTAATAACACTACACATAACATCTCTAGCTTGAGTTTGCTCAACAACCAGAGAGTATACATGTAATTTATTAATATATAAATGGTAGAGGACAATATTAAAGATACATAATCTTCAATGTACATAAATATTGTGATATTGACTTACAGAATAATATATTTCTTATGAAATACCCTCGTGATTCAAGTGTCGGACACATCAGAAATCACGGTATATGTACTATACGCATGTATTTATTCCTTAAATCTAATTGGGTTTCTTTCCATTCCACCTTTGGTTTATACATTTATATTATACAAGTTAAATTATTATATAACTTTTATATTTTATTTAACTTATATAATATTTTATGTATAACATTATATTAATTAAATATAATTTAATTAATTAACACTTTAATTAATTATTATGTTATTCAATTGTAGCATATTGTATTGAACATATATACCATAACCTTTATAGTAATACACAAATATTTTATATATACGTATCTTAATTTATGAATTAACTTTTAGTTAATTTATTTAATCAAACAATTTCTATTAATTTTGAAAATTCTTTTATATACACAGGTATACTCATATTGTCTTAAACAACATAACATATATCATTATATATATTATATATGTATATATTAATTAATTAACTTATTTATTTTATTAATTTTGTAATAAATAATACTTTCAAAATTAATTTTACAACATTTTCAAACATTTTGAAAATATTTATTATAACTTTTATAATATGTGTTCTATTTTAAATTTAACTTTTAAATTTAAAACTTTTATTTTAATTTTCAAAACAATTTGAATATCTATATTATAACACTTATAATATTTTTCTTGTTTTAAATTTGACTTTTAAATTTAAAACTTTTATTTTTAATTTCAAAACAATTTAGAAATTAGTCTACGGTCTATTTACGCCAAATTGGTCAGAAACACTCAATTAATATAATAACACCACAGATTCAATATCCAAATCAAAATAGAATGATGTAGAGAACAAAATATGAAGAAAGATAATTAAAACGATAGGAAAAAGAACAAAAGAGAGTTTATTGTGGTTCGGTTGACTCCGACCTATGTCCACTCCAAAAGTTTTCCTTTTATTTATACTGCTGATTACAATTACAATCCGTGAAATTCAAGAATAAAAATAGCGGAGTATAGCCTAGGGAAGAAGATGAAGAGAGCCAGAAAGAAGATACCTTTCCTTGAGCCAATGATTTGGTATTTATAGGAGAATACGATGAAGTATCTAGCTGAAAATCCACGTGCAGAAGTCCAAGACCAAGACGAACCCCTCCAAAAAGATGAGGCCCATCCAGGCTTAATGAGCAATCGACACCAATCCCTATGGGGGATCGGCACCGATCGGTCAAGAGGACCACATGAGGCCCGATGGTTCCTATGGTGGGTCTCCATCCATGTCTTCTTTGGTTTCTTGAGTTGTTTGCTTGATTCCCCTGTTATTTGTTGAGATACTGAGCTATCATTGTTGAGTTGAGCTGCCAATTCGAGTGATCCATAGCCATAGTGATCCGATCCGATCCACTCCTAACCACATCGATCTGATCCCCTGCATAAAAGAAGTGCAAATCCATACTTAGCCATTTCTTAGATGCTACTTGCTTGAATCCGCTTGACTATCATCCATAGCCTTGCTTATAACTGATCTTTGAACCTGATAACCATTTCTCCGGGCTTCCTGCCTTGATGATCGCATATCTATTTAGCCAACTCCATGGTATCACGGTCTTGCCAAAAGGCAAGTTAACATATATTTTTAATTTCAAAACAATTTTAAAATCAGTCTAAGGCCCAATTCAAATTGGGACTTTTCTATTAAGGGCAACATTTGTGCTCACATAATTGTTTATGCCAGTTTAGTAGCCCGGTTTGATAGAGTACTTGATTACCCAACAATCCAGCCTAGACACTACCTTTCATAGACACCCTACAAACTGGGCTGTGAGCTTAATTAGTTAATCATAACATGACTAATTCAGATCGCATACGTTATTTGACTTTGATACTGGAAGTGTGTCAGCCCATAGTGGAAGAAATGAGTGAATTTCAAATTTTTTAACCATTACGGATTTTCATTAAGCCTATGAAGTCTAATTCATTTAGAACATTTCAAAGTTTCTTTTAAATAAAATCATTATTTTATTTAAATTTATAAATAAAGTTTTATATAACGTTTGAACATGTGTATCATATACACATATGTGTGTATATGCACATGCAACATAATAAAGTGCGCATGGTTTGACATGCCTATGTATAAGTACTGGGATTTACACTGCAACGGACATGTCAGCCTCTTAAGTATTATACGTATTGTCCAAATAAATATATACACATGCATCAAATATTGTATATATATTTATATAAAATTACGCATATGTAAAATTTAATCATGTATATATATGCGAAAATAATAATCATAATAATTTATATAAATTATTTAAAATATATTTGTACAAATACTTATTTATACTAAATTACAAAATCATTTAATAATTATTATAAAATAATTTAAAATTAATTTTTTATGCTCCTACAAAACTAAAAATATAATAAAAAACAATTTTTTATTTAATTATAATTATTTATAAATATACAAACACATTTATATACATAAATAAATATAATATAAATAAATAAATAAATAATAAAAATTTAAAATTAATGTAAGCTTACTTGAAGCTCACGGCATCAAGGAAAAAGTTAATTTTTAATTTAATTATAATTATTTATAAATATACAAACACATAAGTATATACGTAAATATAATATATATATACATATATAATAAATGATAAAATTAATGTAAACTTACTTGAAGCTCATGGCAACAGAAAAAAATTGATTTTCTTTTTTAAATTTATAATTAATTTTAAATAAACAATTATAAAATAAATTTATAAACGAATTTAAATAATTAATAAAATGATTAAAAAATCATTATTGGAATATGAAAATTATGCAATGTTATTATATAAAATTTTATACTTAATTTCATATAATATTGAATATATATATATATAATCAATTTCTAGTTAAATAAATAGTCATATTAATATTTAAATATATAATAAATATAAATATATATTAAATAAAATTTTTCTTGCCATCGAATTATTTTTGTATAAAAACAAAATTTTATAATTTTTAAAATATTTATTGTATGATTTTAATCTTTAAGATGTAATTAATTATTTAATAAAATCATATATAGCATTATTTAATTAAAAAAAGTTTATCTTGACCTTGAGTTAATACCAGTAAGCATACACAATATTTTTTTAATATATATATATTTATATATATGCACTAATATATTCAACCACCTAATAGATGACAGAACATCGATACACTATATTCATTATAAAGGAGTCATCTAACAAAATATGGTATAGTACATGAATATAACAAAGTTAAATCATATGTGTACCTTACACCAATGCTTAATTAGTGCATGTTAAAATGAAGACAAGTCCTCCTTGAATTAGATTCCAATTCTGGAGTTGCTGGCTTCCGACCTACTTCACCTATGGCGATTGAATCGCTTTAATTCGATGTGTTTTATAGTTTGAATTTTTGGAATTTTTTAGAAGCCATGGCTAATCATCTTTGCTGCAAATGAGTGGATTTTTCAACTAAAAATCAAATGAGGCAAAAGTGGAGTAATAAAGGAACCATAGGAGAGTAAAACGTTGATCAGATCCTCATTTTTCTCTTTACCAATGCTTGCCTTTTATTTACTCAAACTAATTAGCCATGTACCATACATGGCTGGCCTCAGCTTTGCACATCTATGGCCAAATTTTGCAACTACCAAATAGGCCATGAAATTATAACAAGCCCAGGAAAAATTCCTGCATTTAAATCTAATTTAAATGTGTATCGATATCCTTTATCGCGATTAGTATATTTTTAACTATTATAAATATATTATTTAATATTGTTCAATACATTAAATAAAATTTTATAATCAATATTTCGTAAATATTAATTAATTTATAACAATTATAAATTAATTAAATCAGGCGGTGAAAGGAGTTTTCAACGTTTTGATTGTGTGATTCTTAGGTATAAATTTAGGTAGTGATTAATATCGAACAATTCGAATATTAACCTTCATACATCACTCAGTAGGTGGTGTGACATTTTGGTCAAAATTCTAATGTATGGAATTTGATAATGGTCAAAATTCTAATATTGTCCTTATTCAACTCTATAGTCCAAACGCAAAGACCTTAGTTCAATAATAACAATTATTATTAACCGAACTGCTGTGGCCAGAGATTTTGACTTTGAGTTGACTTCGGTTGACTATGATACTAACCTCATATAACCGAGGAGATGTATCCTTTCTTAAATAGTGTTTCACTTTCAGTACTTCACTTGACCCAACCATAGTCGTTCGATGGATGTCGTGCCATGATTTAATAATAATAAAAGCAAAGCTTCCATATTGAAGATCAACAATATTCTCAAGTCAAAGGAACTATGTGATTTTGCCACATTGGTGTTTTCTATTTGACCTTAGTTATATTAACCAATAGAAAACTATCAAGTGAGTCATTCCATAATTAACCAATAACCATCAGTATATAACCCCTTGGTTCCCCCAACAATCATGAGTAATACACTATCTAACATTTGGAGAGCGTTACGTACATTAGTCTCAACAGATGCATCGATATCCAGTCTCATTACCTCTTGACTAGGAATATTTGAAACGGTATGTTTATTTTCATTGTATAAATAACTCATGGTTACAACACTTTTTTGAGAAAAATGAGCGATCCCCTATTAGTAGAATAGAGCACTCATGTAATTTATTCTAACATAATTTATTTTACACTCTATTAGTAAACGGTATGGAATTGATTGGGTTATGTCTCTGATCAGAGAGTCCGGGACCAGAGTGCAAGAAAAGAGTCGCTTCAATAGAGAGCGACAGGATCGACCTACTTATCGTTGCTCCCCCTTTCGCTGGAGAGTGACTGGATGGGGTCCAACAAGGGCTTGGAGAGACCATGATCGGCCTAGGAAGTCCAGGACATCGCGTTATGTTCAGGGACACTGAACCAGAGTGTAGGAAGTAATGCCACTTTGCCAGAGAGCGACAGGATCGACTTACTTATCGTTGTTCCACCTTTCGCCAGAGAGTGACTGGATAGTGTCCAACGAGGGTCCGAAGAGACCATGATCGGCCTAGGAAGGCCAGGACATCGCATTATGTTCAAGGACACTGAACCAGAGTGCAGGAAGTAATGCTGCTTCGTCGGAGAGCAACAGGATTGGCTTACTTGTCGTTGTTCCCCCTTCACCGAAGAGTGACAGGATGGGGTTCTGCAAGAGCTCGGAGAGGCTATGATTGGTCCAGGAGGATTAAGACCTTGCTATGTGTCCCAAAAGGACCGGAGTGCAAGGAGTGAGTCGCTTCACCGGAGAGCGATAGGATCAACTCACTCGTCGTTAAGTCCCCTCGTCGAAGAGCAAGTGGATTGGACTTAGCAAGGGTCCTAAGAGACCATCGATCGATCTGGAGAGACCATGAACTTAGATAACGATTCAAAGAGATCGTGGATTGACTTACCGACTTCCAGGATTTCAAACTGTTATGGATTTCTATATTGACCCAGAGAGGTCATGGATTTGCTAACGACCCGGAGAGGTCGAGGATTTGGATAACGATCCGGAGAGATCAGGGCATTGGATTTGGCTAACGACCCGGAGAGGTAGAGGATTTGGATAATGATCTAGAGAGATTGAGGCTTTGGATTTGACAAACGATCCGGTGAGATCATAGATTCGGTTACCTATTTTGAATGGATATGGACTTGGCTTAGGATTTGGAATGGTTTCGGAATTGACTATCGACTCAGAACAATCGCGGGTTTCACTAACAATCTAGAGAGATTGAGGATTCGGCATACAAAAACTAACTCCCAAGAAAACACGGGACGACTTACAGTAATTTGGTTTGGCAAAGGATTAGATTTTGGATTAGAAATTTCAGCTATCGATGGATTACGGATTTTGGATTTCGGACTTATGGTAACTTAAAACACACCTTCCTGCCACAAGGCATGTTTTGGAGGGAAAGTGTTGACCCACCTTTTAACCAGACAGCATACATGTGGATTTAACTAAACGGATCTCGTAATCATCAAGGCAGGAAGCTAAGAGCGGTGATTATCAGGTTTGGAAATCAAGTATACGCAAGGCTATGGATGATAATCAAGCGGATTCAGACGAATGACATCCTAGAATTGGCTAAGTATGGATTGGTGCTTCCCTTAGGCAGGGGATCAGTACCTATACCTTACCCTAGGCTGGGGATCAGATCGGATCACTATGGCTATGAACACTTAGCTTAGCAGCTCAACTCAACGGAAATCGATCGATATCTCCAATTTTCACTAGGCAACATCGCAGAACAACTCAGGAAACACTGGGCTAGCCTTAAAGGGGACCTACCATAGGAGTCGTCGACCCCAATGTTAAATCATAGGGGATCGGTGATGATCCCTCAAAAAGGCCCCAATGGGCCTCATTTTTTTCTGGAGGGGTTCGTCTTGGGCTTGGGCCTTTGCAGCGGATTTTCAGCTGAATATTTGCGTGTCTTCTGCTATAAATATAGGATCATTAAATGAGTAAAATGGAACATCTGCTTCTTCCTTTTAGATCTTCTCTTTGGGGCTCTCTTATTTACACTATGTCATTTTTATTACGATTTAAATCATTGTAACTGTAATCAACCGTATAAATAAAAGGAAGAACCTTTAGAGTGGATGTGGGCCGGAGTACGCCAAACCACTATAAAACTTTCTATGCTCATTTCTTACTGTTTTAATTTTCTATTCTTTATATTTTATTCTCTACTTCATTCTGTCTGGAGTTGGTTATTGGATTTATGGTGCTTTTATACTGTTTGGGTGTTGGTGCCATTTTTCAAGCTAACAATTTTCATCATAAGCTCAGCGTTCTCTTGATGGGCTACTTTAATTTGATTGCATATTATATTGGTGGCTTGAGTATGAAATTTAGACATCTCCTTATTCAACTCTTTTGCAAGCTTGTTGGATTTTATATCTTCGTCTATCTCTTTGGTTATGCTGGCCGGTTCAGTTTTATAACGTCCGACTATCTTGTCATAATCTCTCCTCCCGATCTCGAACGACTGACCTTAGTTTGATTGTTTCTATTAATGTCAAAGAGGAATTTGGTGAGTTTCTTCAACTCAAAGAATTGATCTACGATTTCCTTAACTCTTGCAACCCTATGACTGTCCTCCTGGCAAGAAATGTCTTTGACATTGTAGTCAAACTTGACCGCTGCCAGGTAATAATCAGGCAAAGCAGCCTTCATCCTAGCATTGATAGATGTGGATAGGCCTGGAAAGTGCGGAGGTAGAGCAATGTGAATTGCAGCTTCTTTGGATTTATGGGAGCTCGATATAGTGGTAGTCAGAGGCTGAACTGTCGGAGATTGCTACTGAGGAGCCTGTTTGACTTATGGTACAGATTATTATTATAGGTAGGGAGTGTAGTTCACAAGCATTGAGTAAATGAGCGAGTAACACAAGATGGTATGGTGTACATGTGTTGATATTTTTTCAATTACTTTTGTAAGTGAGGGACACTCTTATTTTACGGGTAAGTGTCTACAGGAAGTGTTTATTGTGTGTTGTTTATCTAGAGAGACTAGAGTCCATCCTAGTTGGCTGATTGTGGGATCGGACCTTAGGTCCGTGGCATCACCTTATTATATGTGTTGTGTGCTGATATCTAGAATTATGTGATGATATGCCTCGATACCACACTAGCAAAACAGTCTATTGCCATTAGGCAGTAGGCTTGTCACCATAGTGTATAGATGGACATGGAGTCACGATGACCAGAAGTAACCAAGACTAATGGGTGTGCTATCTCCTGGAGCATGCTGAGTGCTGTAAGGCTCCCATTTGGAATATGTGAGATTATATGACTACATATTTAGATACCACTTCTAGACATCTATTCAAGGGCGAGGACCTCTTAACCCACTGGAGCATGTTGTGTGCTGTGAGGCTCTCGATTGGAATACGTGATTTGAGATATATAGACATACAACACAATACTTATAGCACCTCACTTGATTGTGTGCTTGTTGATATTTGGTTCCCTTTTGTTTTATGGGTGTGTTAATTGATGATTGGATATTTGGTTGATTCACCTGTTAAGTTGTGGTTTTATTGATTGGTAGTGTGGTTTGAGATATACACTTATACATGTGATGATCATATGTTACTTTGTAAGATAATTGACATCTACGTTCTAGACATAGTCTCACCCGTATGTTATTTATATAATACATAGGTCAGTCCGAGACATTACAATTCAAGGATGAGGTGACCAGCTTTTGATTGTTGAGCATGTAGGAGGATGGTTATATACCTTATAGAGTTGAGGATTATTTTGTATATTTGTAGCTACATGTGTACATATATTGTTTGAGATGTATATTTGGACATGCTATGTATATTTTTGATGATAGTGGGCATTTGACTATTTTCGTAGACCCACTTGACTTGTGTATATTTTATATTATATGTTATCGCTGCGTTGATGACTTTGTGCTCTCTTTGATTTATTTTATATTATGTATTGTTCTATCCTAGAGATGCACGTGTTTATTACTTTGTGCCAATAATCAGTATGTGTAGGTGAGTTGTTTTCGATTTTTAAATACGTGCCCTGTGCAGTTAAAGCGCTTAGCGGTGGAGGTGCAAAAGGTTATAGCATGGATAAAGCGGGGATATAGCGGGAAATAGCGGAGATGCAAAATGCTTCATTAGATATAAAACCAAATATTTTAAGTTAATTTATTCTCATTCACACATCATTTGTGTAGGAAAAGAAAATATTATTTAAACTTATATAACAAAACCGATGAATATCCTGATTTATGCAGACTAAATTTGTTGACTACAATAGATTTCTAACATATATTGAGCACTTATGCCTTAAAATTAGGTCTTTACCCTAACTCTATTGATTTGGTTTAAAATAAAACTAGTCAAATCAACATTTGAATTTAATATTGCTAAAGTCGGTGCTAAAAAGCCTTGATTTAGCAGGTGTAGCGGAAAATAGTAGGGCTTAAAGCGGATCCACTGCTTAATAGTGCTAAAATGAAATACCATAGCGATCGAAGAACACTATGTGCTATAGCGGAGATTTTGTGGGGCTTTAGCGGGGCTTTAACTGCAAGGTATGTACCAATATTAGTCTAAGGGAATATTCATGTATAATAGCCCAATATCACTTCATTCTCCGTATTATCAGACGATATTACCTAGTAATACTTTATGGTAGTATGGGTATAGAGGTGGGGTGTTATAGAGGTCCTCTAACCCTTCCAATGCACCTATTTTATATGAATCTAGACTAGGCCAAAGCTTGAAGGGAAAGTCGGAACGATTGACTCTGTAGTAATGGAGGTTGACGTGGTAGAGATAGCGTTAGAGCCCAAGCCCTGGGTTGCAGGTGGCGGAGGAGGAAGTGACGGTTGACCTATAATTTGATAAATGGTGAAGTAATAGTTAGAGATTGCCTCAAGTGAGAACTGAAGCTTCTAGAACATTGAGAAATGAGAGAAATGACTTCTCCAGGTGAAGTTCCTTTAGTTGGAATTTTGTGATTTTACCCTCTTTGATGGCTGATTGTGCAAGCTGAAGGAGAGGAAGAGCAATGTAAGGCTCATCAGCGGTTGTTGCAGCAGAGATAGGGATTTCAGTGTGGGCGGCCTTAAAGATGGCCACCGTAGAGGTTGTAATTTCCATTCAAAATCATTGGATTTTGGAGTGGATGATTCTTCCTGAACCAACGCAGTGGAATCGGCAGGAGCCTTAATAGCTGCTTTCCCCACAACTGCGTCCTAGTTAGTTAGAATGGCTTTACCCTCCTCCAAGAATGCAATATCTTCCTCATCCAAGAGCTTTGCCTTCGGTTCTTCTTCAGTTAAGCCTCCGCTGGCCCTGGCTTCTCAATGAAATATTTTCTCCTAGACATTTGCCAATGTGACGGAATAGCTATCCCTTAGCCATTTCAAGATCTTGTTTTCAATGACTTTAGCAAAAAAACTGCTAGAGAGTAGCATTCATCTCCTCAGTATTCTTGGTAAAACGGGCCTTAAGCTCTGTGGTTTCATTAGCAACCATGGCAAGGTCATTCTAAACTTGGGCCATGGTGTCTATTTCTGCTTTTAAACTGGCCTTGAGGCCATCAACGTCAGTCCGATGTGCTTTCAACTCTAATTCCTTGGCCTATAATTTCTCATCCTTGGTCATGATTTGCATTATAAGCTTGGCGTTCTCTTGATGGGCTATTTTAATTTGATTGCTCATTATGTTGGTGGCTAGAGTATGAACTTTAGACACTCCTCATTCAACGCTTTCACAAGCTTGTTGGATTTTATATCTTCATTTATCTCTTTGGTTATGCTGGCTAGTTCGGTTTTTTAGCCTTCTACTATCCTTTCATGATCTCTCCTCTCGATTTATAACAACTAGATTGTTTCTATTAATGTCATAGAGGGCTTTGGTGAGTTTCTTCTACTCAAAGAATTAATCTACCATTTAGTTGGCCTCCTGGCAAGAAAGGTCTTTGACATTGTAGTCAAACTTGACCCTCGCCAGATACTAATCAATAAAAACAGCCTGCATCCTAGCATAATAGCCGTGGACGGGCATAGAGAGAGCGGAGTTAGAGCAATATGAATTGCAGCTTCTTTGGATTTATGGGAGCTCGAGATAGTAGTAGTCAGTGGCTGAGTTGTTGGAGGTTGTTACTAAGGAACCTGGGATGGAGAGTGTGGTTGAGAAGTAGAATGATGCATCCGGATTCATCATGGGCATCGCATAGTCACTTTTCTACATCATCATGCTCATTTTCTTCTGTTTGATGCTTCTTTCTCTCCTCTTCATCTCAATATTATTTATCTTTCCTTCTTCTTCTCTCCTCATCTGACTCTCGGTGTGAGCTGGAGCGATGTGTGTAGAGGTTAGGAGTCAAAGAGCAGCGTTGGCTAATGCCAATATGAATATAGTTTATGCGATCTCTTGCCGTTGTACCTGAAAAGCAGACAGGTGTATCAAAACAAATGCACCAGATTAAGGGAGAATACAGAGTGTTGCTGTTCGCGATCCTAGAATTGTGTGAAGTGTTGACATTTCCATAAGTACTCTATGGATGGTGCTCAGAGAGTTACAAGGATGGGGTTTTGTCCTTTAATGGGAATGTGAAGTCACCAGAGTGCTTGTTCAAGATATCTTCAATGGTAACACCTCCAGTATCGGAGGTCGAGAGAACACCGATATTACTCAACAAGCTAAAGATTTTCTTTGACGATCATGCATGCCGTGTAACCTCACCAATTGGGCTATAGATATGGAACAGGATCTTTTTGTGAAGACTTGATGACCAATCACGTCGGGCGAGATAGAGCATGAACCGTATCACCTTTGGAGGATGTTTTCCCATATAATTTGTTCTCGCCGAAACCATAGTCTTCGTCGTCGTCATTCCCTGCATCCTCTTCTTCTTCTACTACTTTCTCTCTCTTACTCTCCTTCTCTCTCTTCCTCTTCTTCTCCTTCTTCTTATCTTTCTCTTCCATCTTCTCCTTCGCTTTCTTCATCTCCTTCCCTTACCACATTCTCTTCCACCATGCTCTCCTTTGTCGATTTTCACTTTGTTGCCTTGATCTACATCATCTCCTTGATTGTCATCATTGAAATCATGGACAGGTGCAAACGGCCCGACAGTTTCCAAAGATATTTTGGGTAGAAGCAGAAGAGGAATGATATATCTATTGGGATATAGAAGGTCGTACTGGCAAAGCTTTCATTGGTGAGCAACTAAGAGGTGGTGCGAGACTGGTGATCAAATTCCTTTAGGAGCATTAGAGTAACGGTATGTGCGCTATTGTAATCTTGATTGGGAATGTATATGAGGAGCATGGAAACAGAGTCAAACATTTGGATAAGGAGAATGTAAATGAAAGGAGGATAATAAAATAAGTGAACTGCGCCTAGATAGACAAAGGCGATCGAAGCTATAAGGAAATCGAACGAAGAAGTATTCGCTTTTGAAACAACTATGCTTATTATGAAGCACCTCATTAACTTTACAGTGGTTCCAAGATTCGACGATCTATGGAGAAGGCTAGTATGCTCTATTCTTGAGGCTTGCAAGATATGATAGCTCCCCGAAGTTTGAGGGACGATTATATCTCATCATGAAAAGGATATATAAAGAACCGAGTAGAGCGTATCCTTTGGGATGCACTTGAGTCATAGCCAGCCCGATCTCTTGCAGAAAGAATTTGAGATATTCATTGAAGGGCGGAATGATTCCACCTAAGTACATATATTTATTGCTAGCCGTGTATCCTTGGGGTGGATCATGTGCTCGTTGATCAATCATTGGTCGTAGGACATCGCTCTTTGGTATTCTATAAGGGAAGTAGATGGTTTGGAGTGATTCCATAGTTAACAAAGATAGCGTCTGATCCAAAGGTTTGTCCAAGACTCTCAAGGCACGCTACTCGTTCAATCGTGGAGGCTGATTTTGAATAGGTGGCTCTGGAATGATTTACCATTAGAGTTCAGCTGTTATTGAACGTCTTTCTCCGGAGGGAGTAGTAGACATAGAGGCCTGAGTGGTATAAGAGCCAACTTCACGAGGAGTTGAAGACAAAACCGACCATAAAACAAGGAGACCGTAGAGTCATTTTGAACTTAAAAGCTTGATAGCGAACACGGTCAGGTATGTTTTATTTTGAAATTAACTTTGTTTAAAACTCGTGTAGCTAATGAGTAGAATCCATGGATGTCGAAATGTGCTGACCAATCAGATTCTGGACATCGAGCGGAGCGGTGTAAAGTGTCAATCTATACAGTGTGCGTCCTATGTCCATTGCACGGTGTACGGATCACTCTGTGTAGATGGACCGCTCAAGCTGGCAAATGAGCTCTATCATAGGATGGAACTGTGTATCGGATCTTACCCTTATAGCAGAGGGAATGGTAACAGAACCATTGTTAAAAGCGATAAGGAGCCTTCTTTGAAGGAAGATAAGACCGTGTTGTGATTTGGAATATTAACTGGTATGGTCTATTCGACTGTCAAAGTGCATTCAGTGTGACCTTTCCTTAGAATCTTCTCATCGAAGTCAAGTCATCGATTCCCACTCGACCAAAGCTCAATAGAAGTTGTTTACATCACCTTATCAAATGGAAACTTATTACACGTGGTCAAGTCAAAGCTTATTAAGAAATAATTTGGGGCACAAGGTGTTAAATCATAGAGTGAACACCAAACATTTCCAAAAATTTAGAACTTGGACATAAATCTGGAGCTACATGGTGTCATCCCTACGAACAACCCGAGCTATTTCAAGAAAAATCAATTTGGCACCCTATGATGAGTAGTGGTTGGAGCTAATAGATAAACGTCTACAAGTACACAACGTTAGCCTCAACATCATTCATGACCCCACAAACCCCAGGGTAGAAGTACACCTTGAAGTTTGAACTAGAGCGGAAAGGGGAGAAGTCGGGGTCAATGAGTTTGGGGCCAACCTAATGAGTTCGGGACTAAACACTCCTTGCTTGTTTCTAGTACTCCATTCCTAAGCGCTTTAAACCCCAACTTATTCATCAAAAAAACTCGGTCCCATGCTAAAGCCTCCCTCTTCAAGTCCTAGAAAACAAGTCGGTATAGCATCCAACACCAAGCCAATCTCCTGCATCTTGCCCTATTCCACCTCTACTAGCTATGCTCTAGAAATCCCTCATAATCGCCGACCCATTGGACCAACATAGATAACTCGGTACTGACATGAACAACTCGGTACCGAGTTGTCTGCTTAGGGAATTAGGACATGTGACATGAGTTATAGGCTTCCTCCATACTCTAGAGCCTCTCCTCCAAGTTATGTTCTATTCTAACCTCTTCGCTTCTAATTTGCCAAATTACCATCTTATCTTCCTAAGCATCCAAAACATTAGCAAACAACATCAAAACACAACATATAAGCACAAAATAACATGCATATACATCCATTCATACAAGCAATACACAAGAATGTGATAAACAAACCAATTCTAATCTAAATGAACGTATTACATGCACATATGTATATGAATAAGGTGAATTGGTAAATCATTTTTGAAAACCATTTTAAAGATTCATAATTTTAGGTCATAAGCATATGATAACGTGTAATTAAAGTTAGAAAAGGTTTTAAAAACATGTAATTCTACCATATAAACATACATAAAATAGTGAGAAGGCATAAACCACTCATCAATTACCAAAATTAATCAATTCTCGCCTAATTCTAATGTGGACACACAATAGAAAGCAATGCAAATCAACCAAAATGATGATCCATATCTTTTAATTGATGATCTTCTCTCCAATTAATGATTTAGCTAAATTTAGAGAGAAATTTATTTGATTTTGGATGAATCTAGGGTTAATGGAGGTTTAGATTTGATTTAAAAAAAGAGGGAATTTTATTTGTTTGACTCCTAATGCTCCCTATTTATACTAATCTTGAATTAGACTAATGGGCCTACATATGAGCTTAATTAATTACACATTAATACTGGCCAATAACTGTCTAAACTTAAAACATCCATAACTTTCTAACTGTCTGTTTTTCTGTTATGACCACTCTACGGAATGAAAAATAATAATCCTGAAGCAATGGAACTTGTTTGAGACCCTAAATCGACTCCTATCAAAAGTTGTAGCCCAAACAATGTTTTTAAGGTCAAAATGGTCACATAGAAATTCGAAAAAAAAACCAGAGGTGTGTAGAATGTCCCTAAGAGTCATATCCTAAATTATATAGTCATACGACCTCATATGAATAAAAAAATATTTTATGATATTTCAATACGTAAAATCTGGGTCGTTACAAATACTACGCTTCAAAGATGGTTGTTGGCTACTTGAAAACTCTTGGACAACTAAGGCTATGTTGTTTGCCATTATCCAAAGCATGCTTTGCTTTACGAAAGCATACTTTAGAGGGGCAAGTGTTATCCAGTATTTAGACCAAGCAACTTCTAAGTAAATCCGGACGTCGAGACGAAGGCGAAATGGTTCGAGATCTCGGAAGTTAGTTTGGAATAGCTATATAAAATGGTTCTAAAAATCTCAAATCAAGGGGTGAAAAGGCATGTGGTCGTACCGACCAACAAATTGGTCGCTATTGAGATAATTTGTTTATGGAATCTTCTCATCTCATTGGAAGTATGTCATGTGTTCAAGGAATAGAGTAATGTGCTAAGCCGGTTGTACTTGAGAGATCTCATCAGAACTCTAAAGCTTTGGAGAGGAGGACTGGTTCCATAGAAGGCAAGTCATATTCGCACCACCAAGATTTGATAGGCAAACTTGTGAGCAAAGCTTAACGATTTAAAGATATGGATGGGAATAAGAGGAAATATGAACTCCTACATAATATATTGACGACCATTGTAGTCGGTACCGGCCATAATTGTGGTCAACACCGACATGATTTTAGTCTTCGAGATGACTTTTTCTTCCTTCCTACTTTCTCGGATTTGAATTCTTATCCATTTTTTTACGATCTGTGGACTATGGTGGATGATTCTACATTAAATGGTAGCACTATGGCAATTTAAAAAGGACTTTAGGACCTTCATATTCTTCATATCTTCTTCTCCACTAACTCTTGGTCACTAAGGGCCGTTACTTGCTGTTTAGATCTGAAGTCACTTGTAAAGCTCTCGTACTTGTAACTAATCCGAATCAAATAAGATTAAAGTGGACGTAGGCCATAGTGTTTGTCAAACCACTATAAAATTTTCCGTGTTCTTTATTATTTTTGTTGTTATTACTTTGATCTATACCGTTTTCATTCGATTGAAGGTGTTGTTATGCCATCTTTTGGTTCAACACACACGGGCGTGTGTGAATAGACACACACATGCATACATACATATAAGTGGGTATTAAGGATCTAAATCCCCTCTTCTATCCCATCAAAATACATTTATGTTTGAAGTTATTTTAATAATTTTTTATATAGTTCATTTACTATAATGATCACACATAAGTTTTATTTTCTTGAAGCTTCCAGCTCATTTGAAACTAAATTCATAACCGATGGTTAAAACAAATATTATTTGATCGCTCATTTTGAATGAGAAATAGTATCATAGCGATCGATGTAAAATTTTATGTGGTTGATCTCTAGATAGAAACAAGGTCCAATCTACTTTTTTTCGTCGTGTTTTTTAAATCTCAGTTTCTCTAGGTTTTCAAAATGATTATACACACACATGCGTACAATAAGCATACTACCTTGGACTTTACAACTGTTAGCTTGATATCTCATAATTTTCTCCACGTGTGCGCACACACCTTTTAAAATCATACATATATCATGTATATGTTATTCATCTTGTTGGCATGTTATCTTTTAGTCCCACGGTTTATTAAAATTGGTTAAAAAAACCATGCCCTGTCTCTGGATTATGGAACTTATAATGTAATGACCAGTAGGCAAAGGTGTACCACTCAAGCATAGCATTCTAAACCTTGTATTTGTTATTGTTAGCTTACTTAATTTACGTTTCTGATGAAGGTATACTAAAAAAATGCATATTCTATGCACAATAATAAAAATATATTATCAACGTATAACTGTGTGTAACGTAGGGCTCATTGTATAGTGTACTGTTTACTGAAAACTCCTTTAGTAGCATACAGGAAACTCCTGAAGTGGGTATAGTAAAGCCGTCCGTTGATCCAAGCTTCCATGTTTCAGATAAATTTATACATGATAGGGAGGTGCATGGTAGAAATCGAATCTGGGTCTTTTTAGCAGAACCCCCTCCTTTCCACCGCGCCACATCCGCCGGATTTGTTTCAGAAAGTTATCTCGACTGCTTTATAAACTTCTATGAAATCTTAACTTGCATTCTCTAAACACAGATGATTGGTTCGTTTCAAAAGAAGTACAACATTGATTCGTTTAACCTTTCGTTGATTGCTACCTTAATGGTCAGTTCATTCTTAATTATCACTTTTCTAATGAACCACCTGTAAGTTAATCTTATTTCCTTAATTATGAATATTATACTCCAATATCTCGACTTTGTCTGTATTCCTCGTAAAGGCTTTTGATTCAACTTAATCGGCCAAGACATTAAGTTGTCACATAATAGCTTTACTAAATTGATGCCTAGCGACGTGAAAAAATTGTTCTTGAAAATATCTTTCACATACTAGAATTTGCAATAATTGTAACCTTCTCAGAGCTGAAGCTCATGATATAATTAATCCTTTTACAAGTTAGTAAGAACACAGTTTAAAATTTTCATATAATCTATACAAAATATAGTCTCTTTGTATAAATGTTATTTACTTTGTTTCACTTCTTAACATTTCACACATTTGAGTGCAAACATAGGCTTCATAGATAGAAATGTTATATAGCTTATGGTAACATTTCGGTGTTGCATATTTCTTTATACTATGATCACGTATGATAAAGCAATTCAAAGTTGAAGAATTTTTTTTTAAAGATCGAAAATGTTGGGGATTTTACGGTTCGAGACAAATTTGATGGCGATTATGAAGAAGATAATGCTGTACTTCCGACTTCAAGGATCTATGAAATAGATTCTTTCAGACAATAGTTCAACCCACCAGGTACAAACGGGTTATCGAACTATCGACTTTCAGGATTCAATGAAGCCCTATAACAGCGTAATCGGATTCAAAGTTTGCACGCCTTTGATCCGACCAAGAACACTTTAGCAATGGTATCTGATGATGCAATTTGTATAGAGTAGAAAGAAGAGAAAGAAGAGAGCAATTCTGCGATTTGCAACACCTCGGAGGCGTCACAAAACAGAGTAATGGCGACGGAGTTCTTGCGTCGCAAAACTGCTCTGTGAAGAAGAAGAATCAGAATGATAATAAATTCAACGATTTCTGGGCGTCACTATTTATAGTGGTAGAGAGGTGCCTATTCGCCAAGCATCACAACCGTTTGCAACGGTTCGCAATTTAAACGTCGCGTCCATTCATATTTTGCAACGTTCAGAAAACCGTTGCAATTTCCCGCCCTATATTCAATTTCAGAAGTTTCGGACCCGGCCCGGTTCGGTTGGACGGACGACGGCAGCGCGCGTGTGGTGTTGCATGACTTCTCTCCTCACAACAAAGCAAACATGTGAGAGCCCCAAGGCCTCAATATTCACATGAAAATACTTTATTTATACCAATATATTATATAAGATTCTATCATATGGGACTAACTTCTCTTCTTCCTCTTTACTTCTTCTCTTTCAAATCAAAACCCAAAGCCCCAATAAAATGTTTGAAAATTTTACAACAGAAAATGTTAAGATAATATATAACAAAATTTGTATTTGTTTTCAGATGTTCATTTTACTCTCATGCATTCTGGCCGTGTTCTGTAGCATAAGTTGATATCTTTGCATTGGTTAATTCTCACAGCCACAACATTTCAAGTGTTGGGGCACATGAAAATGTCTGCGTGTTAATATTAGATGGATATTATTCGATTCGTCCCTCACTTTCAATAATATTATAGGAATACTGTTCGCTGTTGTAGAGACTAGAGATGATAGTTTACAGTATGGCAGTTGAATGCGACAAGAAAATTATTATGAAAGCTAAAAATAAATTGGTTAACGTGGAGGAAGATAAGCACTCAATTGTTTTCATTTTGAGTTTTTTGTTTTAGTTTTTCAAAATTCATTATAAAACATGGAAAAAGTGGACGATGATGTAGGGAAGACGAATGAGACGGCGGGACGGCGAAGAGATGGAGGGATGACGGAGGTATGCTTTTGTCATTTTTCAAAACACAGAAAACAAATTGTTTTTCATCTTGTACGTTAACTTTATTTTTTTTAATTGTTTGTTTTTCAAAAAATAAATCCGTCGTGTACCTTTTTGTTTGGACGAAAATACAAGACTAAAAATAAAAAATCAAATGAAGCCAAAGCTTGGTGCGTATTCTCCAAGAAATGAGATGAGCGTTAGAGATCCTAGAAAGAGTGAATGAACATATATACCTAAAGTTCCACATCGCCAAAAATAAGTAAGTTTTCATGCTTATATAGCCTTTCCCTCAAATCCATATTGACACCTTGGGTTAGGTAATTTTGTGTTAGAGGGAGGACCTATATGCTCATGAACTAACATGCGCCGCTGCCTAGTTCGGGTGGATGTGGGGGTCCAATAGGAGTGAAACCATGTTTTATTTTTTGCTAAACAAAAACAAATGGTTTTTCTGTTTAAAATCAAATAGTGCGACTGTTTAAAAAGGCACAGTTTTTCAAACGGAAGCAACCATTGCAAATAGGTGTTGCGAATTTTCTACATTGAAACCTAAGTGTTAAGAATTACCAACGGCTGTGGCTGTTGCTAATAACTGCCAGATTCAAACAAACGGACGCGACCTTTCAAAGTGGCACGACCATTAACTGTTGGAAGCTATAAAAAGGAACAAAACTTGATCACTTTTGCATTCGAAACCAATATTTTTCTTCTTCCTCCTTCTTCTGCCATTGAGTCAAAGCAGTTTCTATATATCATAGAGAGGTCGTACTGATCACAATCTCGAGCAAAAATATTCTGTTGTATGTTGGGACACTTGCGAATAAAAGTTTTAAGGAAATTGCTAAGGCAAGCCTCAGATTCCCCATTTCCGTTCGTTGCATTCTACCGTTGTTTGCTTGTACTGTCGCTGTTGTTCATATTTTCAGTGCTGGTTGTTATTTTGATTCCCCTATTGTTACATCTTAAAACTTTTAAAAATTCGAGGAATTTTCCTGAAAACAGAAAGTTGCGAACTTTCAGTTGCTAATCTATTCGTAGGCAGGTTTATTTTCTTTTCAGTTTTGCATTTCTTGAATTGTTTTCGATGCAATAGGAAATGGCAGTAGTAGAAATATCAAACAAAAGTGTTATTCACAACAGACCCGATCCTTTTAAATGAGATGGTGATGAATTTCTTACATAGCAAAGTCAGATGCTGTTTTATCTCACCACACTCGGTCTGCAAAGGTATCTCGAGGAGGAGGAACCAGTGCCTGCACCAGGCCAAACCAGGGAAACACACAAAGATGTGTTTCTTGCTATTGATACATGGAAGCATTCCGACTTCCTGTGCAGAAATTATATTCTGAACTGTCTAGAAAAGATGCTATACAAAGTATATCAGCCTCTAAAGACATCAGAGGCCCTCTAGAATGCACTTGCCGCAAAGTACAAGATGTAGAATATCAGTCTAAAGAAGTTCATTAGACAAATTCATGAACTACAAAATGATAGACTCCAAATCTGTGACTACTCAACTACATGAACTTCAAATTATCATTCATGAACTTGAATTAGAAGGCCATAAGGTTGGAGAATCTTTCTTGGTTGAAGCCATAACAGGGAAGTTGTCTCCATCATGGAAAGACTACCACACCTCTTTGAAGCATAAAAAGAATGAAATCTCTTTATAGGATCTCATCGTCCGACTAAAGATTGAAGTAGATAACCGTGGAGTTACAAAAACAAAGCAAGGAGGCATTTGTTGCAGAAGGGTCGATGAACAAAGGACACTTCAAAAAAAAAGAGAAGAAGTTCTCAAAGAAGAGAAAAGCTTTTGAAAACAAATTAAAAGACAACGAACAAACCAAGAAGTTTAATGACGAGTGTTGAGTTTGTGGAAAAGCAGGACACGCCGCTAGAGATTGCAGACACAAGAAGAAACGCAATTCAGAGGCAAATATGGTGGACAACATGAAAGTGGATGAGTCCAACTTTTCAGTAGTTGTGTCAATTTAGTTCAGAACCCTGCACAATGGTGGGTAGACACATGTGCTACTCGTCATGTTTGTTTGGACAAGTCCATGTTTTCTACTTACAAGAAGTTCAATCAGGAAGAAAAACTCTACATGGGTAATCTGCAATTTCAATGATCGAGGGAAGTGGCACGGTAATCCTCAAGTTTACTTCTGGAAAAACTGTTAAGTTGAATGACGTGCTTCATGTTCCAGATATATGCAAGAATCTCATTTCTGGTTTAGTACTGTCGAAGAAAGGATTCAAAATGGTCTTCGAGTCAGACAAGATGGTTCTGTCCAAGGCTGGAATGTACATAGACATGGGTTATTTATGTGATGGCCTATTTAAGGCTAATGTAGCCGTAGTCGACAAAAACACTATGTATCCTGATTGTGCAATTAATAAAATTGAAATTTCTTACTTGGATAAGCATGAAACTTTATTATGGCATGATAGCTTATGAGACATAAATTTCCATAAAATGAAATCACTTGCCAACTTAGGATTGATTCCTAAAATTCAAGTAGATAAAAAATACAAATGTGAGACATGTGCAGAAGTAAAAATGGTCAAAAAACCATTTCATACTATTGATAGAAGTACTGAACTACTAGGGATGGTTCATACTGATTTATGTGATTTTAAATCATTACCTACAAGTGGTGGGAAAAAATATTTTATCACATTTATTGACGAATATACATGATATTGCTATATATACCTTTTAAACAGTAAAGATGAAGCAATTACATCATTTATAAAATACAAAGCCGAAGTAGAAAACCAGCTTAATAGAAAGATCAAAATATTGCGATCTGGTCGAGATGGAGAATATGAATCACCATTTGAACAAGTATGTGTCGAAAATGGTATAATTCATCAAAGAACAGCCCCATATTCATCACAACAAAATGGTATTGCTGAGAGAAAAATTAGAACGTTAAAAGACATGATCAATGCTATGCTTTTAATCCAGGCTTACCGACGAACTTATGGAGGGAAGCCATACATATGTCTAATCATATATTAAACAGGGTTCAAATACCTCAAAGTGTGGGGGTGCTTGGCAAAGGTTCCAGTTCCGCCCTCCAAAAAGGTCAAACTTGGACCTAAAACTGTGGATTGCTACTATCTATGCCCTATCGAAAATAGTAGTGCTTACAGATGTTTAGTTTTCAAGTCTGATATAAATGACATCAATCTAAATACAATAATTGAGTCAAGAGATGCCTCGTTTTTTGAAGATGTGTTCCCACATAAAAGAAACGATGGAAATCTTGCCCTACAAAGGACAAGAGACGACAAAGATAAACCACATGAAGATGAAACTCGTCAAGACAAAGATGAAGTTGAACCAAGAAGAAGCGTAAGGGCTAGAACTTCCAAGTCTTTTGGCTCAAAATTCGTAACTTACATACTAGAACATGAACCTCAAACATATAAAGAGGCAATGTCTTCTTCTGAATTTTCATGCTGGAAAGAAGCAATCAAAAGTGAGGTTGATTCAATTCTAAGTAATAAACCTTGAGAAATAGTTAATGTTCCACCTGGAATAAAACCAATTGGATGTAAATGGATTTTCAAGAAGAAAATGAAACCAGATGGCTTTGTCGACAAATATAAAACTAGATTAGTAGCCAAAGAATATCGTCAAAAAGAAGGTGTAGACTTCTTTGATACCTATTCACCGATTACATGAATAACTTCTATAAGAATGTTAACAGCAATTGCATCCATCTATAATCTAGAGATTCATCAGATGGATGTAAAGACAGCATTCTTAAATGGAGACCTCGATGAGGAGATTTACATAGAGCAACCTGAGGGTTTTATTTCTAAAGGAAATGAAAACAAGGTACGTCGATTAGTGAAATCACTATATGGACTCAAACAAGCTCCAAAACAATGGCATGAAAAATTTGATAGTGTCATGATGAGAAATGGTTTTCGTATAAATGAATGTGATAAATGTGTTTATTACAAACAAGTTGGACAATCATATGTAATGATTTGTCTATATGTTGACGATATGCTAATCTTTGGTCCTAACAATACAGTATAGAGACCATAAAGAAGATGTTAATCAACAATTTCGATATGAAAGAATTAGGAGTTGCAGACGTTACTTTAGGAATCAAAATAATAAGAACACATAATGGAATTGAATTATCTCAGTCACATTATGTAGACAAAGTGATTGAAAAATTTCAAGGCTATGTAATTAAAGGAGTGAGAATACCTTTTAATCCATCAGAAGTACTGTATAAAAACACCGATGAGAGTGTAATGCAACTGGAATACTCTCATGTAATATGTTGCTTAATGTATCTCATGAACTGCACTAGACCAGATATCACTTATGCAGTAAGTCGACTAAGCAGGTATACAAGTAACCCAGGGAAGGAACATTGGAAAGCACTATTGAGAGTGTTGGGATATTTAAAGAATACCACTAATTTTTCCTTACATTACAGAAAATATCCTACTGTCTTAGAAGGATATAATGATGCATACTGGATTGAAGATTCAGAGGAATCGAAATCCACAAGTGGTTATGTCTTCACCCTTGTAGGAGCAGTAGTATCATGGAAATCTACTAAACAAACATGCATAGCTCGATTGACTATGGAATCTGAGTTCATTGCATTAGATAAAGCAGGCGAAGAAGCAGAATGGCTTCGTCAATTCTTAGAAGATATTCCATTTTGGCCCAACCATGTAACGGCCATATGTATTCACTACGATAACTAAGCAGCGTTAAGTAGAGCGCAAAACTTTGTTTATAATGGCAAATAATGACACATTCGTCGACGCCACAACACAGTTAGGCAGTTACTCTCTAATGGAACTATTTGCATTGATTATGTAAGAACCAAAGATAACCTAGCAGATCCATTTACTAAAGGTTTATCAAGAGAGAAAATCGACTACGCATCGAGGGGAATGGGTTTAAAAGCCTAAAACCAAAATGAGTTACCTTATACGGAAAGCTATCCTAGTGACTGAAGCTCCCACGGACTAGGATCAAATAGGCAAACCAGTTCTGAGTAATTCTAGAAGTAATGCATTTATGAAGCTACCACAACTAACCATGCACACAAATATTCCTACCATTCAACAAAAACAACCCCAAAACCACCCTCTAGCCTTCTAAGCTCATGTCCAAGCCTCCACTCCTCCTTAGATGCGCACGACATGACGAGATGAGGAGATTAGGTTCGATTTTTGATAGCTTTGAGATGATGGTGGTGAGTACTAAGTGTATACAAGCTTATGTAAGAAGTTAGAGGAGAAAAGAAGTGATTTTGATGTGCTTTTGACTTATGAAACTTAATTGGAAAAAGAAATAAAAAAAAGTGAAAGAAAGAGAAGAAAGTGTAAAGGCAAAAATGAAAACAAGTGCCTTCTTTTATAGATTTTGAAAAATGAAAAATTACCTCACATACCCCTTCACCAAATTACCAACTACCCCTCCACTACCCTTTTATAACAAGCTTCCTCCATGTGCTACCCATTGCCAAAATACTCTCCATCATATCACAAAAAGACGCATACAAATCCATGTAAGGTAAAAAGTCTACTTAAAGTAAGGAAGAAAAGTCTTCTTTATTACTTAATTCTTTAATTATTTTATGTTAACCTATTAATCAGTAAAAAGTGTTTTCTTATCTATTAAATGTGTGTATTCAAATGTAAACTGGTATGCATAACGAGTTTAACAGCTTTTATTCGATGAAAAGTCGAAAATCCGAAAAAAGATTTTCGGTCACATATACAATTTTTCTCCAAACTAATTATGTATGTAAACAAATATTCAAAATGAGTTCACCATCATTATTTATCATTTAAAAGAGGGTTATTTGATTATTAGAAATCATTAATTGAATATCTAAAATTTATAAAATATTCACAAATCAAAGCAATAAAATTCCGGGTCGTGAAACTATGGTATTTATGACTATCCTTCTATCTGTACGCTTGGGCCCCTCCACCGTGTCCGTGTTGGTTTCCTTGGGCATTCGGCCCTTGGAGTCTTGCATTTTTTCTACCATACCGCGGCTCTCTTACATATTGTTATAATTTTTTCTTTCTTATCGACTCCTCAATAAAATCCCTAAGATGCCGACACTCATTCGTGATGTATCCATTGTTTCTTGAGAATGACAAAACTTTCCTCAGTGCCTCTCCTTCTCAGTTGCCTCTCTCCTTGGTAGTTTTTATGCCTTTTTATACGTTGCATGGTTAGGTATATATTTTTAGTCGGAGTCAAGGCTTGTGTGACGCAATCGAGCAACTTAATCCCTATATGATACATCAAAGGTCTGTTTTGTTTAAGAAAAACGATAGTTTTTGGATTTGACGTGTGGTAGGATAGGAACAGTGAAAACTGAATTATAATTTATCTTTCGTTCATACCTTGAGTTCGATCTTTGTGTAAGGCTCGGTGTTATTGAAAACAGGCCAGTCGGTGTAACCCACTAGGCCACAGCTTCATTCCCATTTGCCATAGCTAACTAGGCCATAGCTCACTTCCCTTAGCAGTTTTGCATGTATTCAACTTTATCAGTCATCCGTAGTGATGATCTCACCTTAGACAACTAGGCTAGCGCTTCACTCATCACTCCTAAATGAACATAAGGGTTTTCTTTCTTGTTGAAGTCGGAGCTGCTTAATTGCCGGGCGGCTAGATATCCTCAATCGGTAGAGCCTCGCACCCACCGAACCAAAAGGGATCGTAGGGGAGACCTGCCTCTAGATCAGCTTCACTTCAAGTTTTTGTTCCTAATAGATATAGGATGTAAACACTCTCCCCCTACCACCCCCAAGTTTAAGGGACCATTCTCAATTGGCGAAGCCTCACTCAAAGCTCCTTAATCGTCGAGCGGCTCACCCTACTGTTCCTAAATTTGGTTAGTGTATCGTTTAAAGGCGTATATTCATCCAGCTTCATATTCCTTGGATGCTTTTTGGTTTTATTCCGCTACGTCCAATGCCCTGATTTCTTTTCCTTTGATTATCATAATTTCCTACATTTACAGTGACATTACCAGAGCTCTTGCCGGTTTGTTTAGTTGCTAATTGCTCTAAATCACTTCCTTTGACTATCCACCACCAATCTTTCCAACAACTTGACTTGCTATTTTCAAATGCAAGAATTGATTAGCTTTCTGGTGGAACTCCTTTATAATCGTCGGCTGCTTCATCCTTGGCCATTTTACAAAGTTTGTGTTCGAATATATGCCCTGAACCAACACCATCAATGCCATACTTTCATTTGGATTATTGATTTAAGTTACTACTATTTTTGAACCTGTTCAAGAACTGCTTCAATGACTCTTGAGGTCCTTCTAATAAGCTTAACCAGGACACTATGTCCTTAGGCCAAGTGCTGTGGAGCTTAAACTGCTCTGGAATTTTTTTTGCTAATTCCTCAAAGGTTTATATGGACTTCGATGAAAACCAAGTGACCACATTGATGCAACTCTACCTAGGAAAATTAGGAAACATCTACTTTAAACTGCATCCGTTTCTCGGGAACCATCCATATACCAATCATACATAAATAACTGTTGCCTAGGATCGATAGTCCCATTATATGATGAAATTACAGTCATCGCAAACTTCCCGAGATATTCTTCCCTTAGAATATTATCCGTGAATGCAGCTCTACTTGATGCAAAACCCTAGTCCTCATTCTTTCTTAATTTATTCTCCTCCATTAACCGCTTGAGCATATTCGCTATTTGTTCCTCACTAGCCTAGTACTCTAAAGGACGACTATCAAGAACTACATCGAATGTTTGACTCTTCAAATGGTCTCGGTTTTCTCGTTGATATCTAGGTTCTTCAGTCTTTGGGAGAATCACTCCTTCCATTCTTCTTTGACTTCTGATTGGCTCCAAAGCGGTTGTTTGAACACCAACATATCAAACTTCAACATCCAGACCATCATCATCACTAGCATGTTGTAGATAATCTTCAGAGTCAGATAAGTTGAAAGCCTCGGCTTCCTGCCCCTCCAAGGGCCTCAAATTCAGGTTGGTATCACTACGCCATAAATGGCCTTCTACAACACAAAAAAAATGTTGGCTCAGTCCCGAAAAATGTTGCCATAGGTCTATGGCAACACTTTTAGGGTGATGCAATTTTTGCCGTTGCCTTAGACCTCAAAGGCAACATTTTGACTATCTAAGGCAACATAAGTAATATTGTTGCAATAGAACCCTATTTAGGTCTATGGTAACACCCATAGGTATCTGTAGCAACATTCCAAAAATGTTGCTATAGATATTAACTTTCTGAAGTTGTGGGGCCCACATCTTGTGGGGCCCACAATGTGGGGACCATAATGTGGGGCCCACGACCCAACTGGGTCCATCCCTATGGCAACACCTTGAATGACTATTGCAACATTATTTTAAGCAACATTTATAACCCGGTGGCAACACTATTATGAAGCTACTGCAACACTATTCTGAAGCTACTGCAACACTATACTGAAGCTACTGCAACACTATACTGAAGAGACACTAAGAGCACATAGAATAGTACAATATCACATAGAACACTTGCATAATACACAGTACAATATCACATAAAACACTTGCATAATACACAGCATAATACACAGCATAATACATAGTACAGATAACAATTCATACAGCAGTACACATCACAATTCATGTCAGTTACCCCAAAATATCCAGTTACCCCAAAATACTACAAAGCTACCCCAAAATATCCAGTACACATAACAATTCATAAATGAGACTTAAGAGCTGGTGCCTCCAGTCAGATTATCAGTCTCACTGGACATGATTGTGGAAGTTAGATCCTCTACATTGATGTTCATCTCTGGGTTGGCATCACCTAATTTCTTAAGCACCCTAGCCAAATTCTCTTGTACCTTCTGATTTATCTTGGATTCTAGCTGTGCTTCCATTTCTTCAACAAGCCTTTGCCTTAAGTCATGTACGCAAGCATTTGTTAGAGACTCGGTTGATTGTTTTGCACACTTTGCACGCCTCCCTATAAGCAAAGGACGACCCTGTGATTTTCCATTCGAAATTACTATTTCAACAGTATTTCCTCCTTCTCCACTGGCCATTGCCTTTTGAACTAAGTCCTACAAAATAAAGCCACATCAAAATTACCTTACAGTAAATGCAGAGAATGCAGCAAATGCTTACATATGGATTGTGTACAGCAAATGCAGAGAAAGCCACATTTTGGAAAACAATTTGTTTATGTGCATGTAATTAGAAAACAATTTGTAACATATATACTAGTAAAAACTGGAAAACAATTCCGTCGACAGCCAGCTACGGCTTCGTCATCTGGATTCTGAGGCTTCAAACGGCCATTCATTTTATTTATGCACATATGTGTATTACTATAGACATATATTTTTATATAAACCAAGTCAGTAATCCCTTTAACCAAATTCATTTCTTCATTTCCAGTTTTTGTGTCATTTCTAGCCAAACGCAAAAGCAAGTCCTCTTCATTCGACTAGAAAAGGAAAAAAATGGCTGAGGGTTCAAAATTCTTAATCTCACAATATACTCAATTACAATTTCCAAAGCAAACATCTATGCCATTAGTACGTTTGCGAAACTCAGGTTCAACAAGTGTTTCAAGGACAGTTTCAAGGACATGAGCATACATGCACATGAGCAAGACATGAACAATGTGTAGCATGTGCAAAACAGAACAAAATTATTACAAAACAGAATTATTACTTACAAGTTTGTACTTCATTACTTGAGGATTAGACACGTACTCACGTCCATCTGTTCTCTTACGACTTTTACGAAAAAGTGCTGCATCGGATGGTGTCTCCTGATACAAGTTAAATAGATAGTTTAGCATACACTCTCTTCAGTCAAAAATGTAAAGTATCACATACCATCTTATGACGAAGCTGGGCGAACGACTTTGGACCAGCGGTGTGTGTGTGTCTTGATACGACTTACGACTATCAGAATTTTTTAGGGCTTTTTGCTAAAAAATACACAAAAAACAAAGTACTCATTTATCTCACAAAAAAAAGTACTCGTTTGTCTTGCGAAATAAATAATATGTACGTATACCTGAATCTCATCATCTGCCCAATACCTCAAGAGCACTTTAAAATCCTCCACTGGGATGTTGTCCGGCTTGTTTTCTAGCCTCTCCTCATCAGTCTTATAAGCTTTATAATGAGCTGTTTTTATGCGACTCTTGTACCCCCTCCAACAGTCACGAATAGACTTTAACACCCAGTTTTCACATTCATCCGGAATAATATACCGTTGCTTAAATATAAATCAAAGATAAAAAAGAATAAATAAATCAAAATTCAGCTACATTATAGTTAATAGATCAATATTACTTATTAAAGTAAAATTCAGCAACATTATAGTTAATAATAGATTACCTTAACATAATCCCGTAGAGATTTCTTCAACTTTTCAGGAACATCCGACCAAGATTTATACGTAAGTGGCACAGACCTTTTCAATGTTCCTAAAAAGTTGCTCAGTTCAGATATTACATTGTCATCATCTAAAATAGGTTGGAACCACTGGTTCATCATAATTACAACTCTTTTGTCATTCGCCCTTGTATGAACATTGAACATCTTTGTGTGACCTCTGAGTCTTTTAGGAACTTCACCTTTAATTAAAATGAAAAGTCCCGTCAAATAATAACATAAAACATAATGTAAATTCGGTACTTAAATATTAATCCTACTGTAATATTAAATATTATTATCACATCAATTCAGTACCTGCTTCAACTTCTTCATTTTCAATGTCTAGCAAGACATTCTCCGCAACATACTTATTTGCCATACCACTTGCACTAGTTTTTGCAGCATTTTTCTTTTGTCGTTCCCGCAGAGCCAAATAATCAGCCATTGTTCCTTTTCCTTCAACATCCTTCTCAGTTGAACTTACTACCAGGGTTGGGCTTGTGCTTCTCAACTTTTCCTTTTCCTTTGCGATACCACTAGCTGAACGAGTTTGTGGTCCACTAACAGGCTTGGGCTTCTCAACTTTTTTAGTTCTCTAAATTGTATATATAAGTATGAAATAAGATTGGATTTTATAGTTATTATCTTCATAAGTAGAAAAAATAAGATATGTAGCTATCACACACCTTTCTTGGACTTTGTAAAGTATCATCTTCACTATGCTCCTCATGGTCCGGATTATATTCCTGATCACTATCCACATCCTCTTGCATCTTTTCTTTTTCTTTATCTTTTTTTTGGTTTGCATTTCTCAGTTCAGCTAAAATTGCAGGCACACCTAGAGAAGCAAGAACTTCGTTGTTCCTCATCACATTAACAGCTCTATGTACTTCATAATCTTTTAGGTTCATCATCAACTTAGCAGCTCTCTGTACTTCAAAATCTTTTAGAGATAGTGGAGGTGTAGAATACTCATTTGGAGGTGGTAGATGAACATCCTGCAAGTATATAATAAACATCATAGTAAGTATGCTGCAAGAGTGGTACAAAATATTCAAATTACAATAAGATCATCATAATAAGAATTCTTCAAACCTGCATGCCATTTTCATCCATATCTTCTTCTTCCGATGTTGGTTAACGTGATTCCAACTTCCTCTTAACACTTGATGAGTTCAGATTCACTGTTGAATCGCTGATTTTTGGTTTTTTTTGTGTCATCTTCTGAGGATTTACCTGATCAGCTAACTTTAGATTCACGGTTGCATTGTTGGGTTCTGGATTATTCAGCCGTGTCGACTTCCGAGGACTCCTCACCTCAACTAACTTTAGATTCTCGGTTGCATTGCTGGGTTCTGGATTATTCAGCCGTGCCGACTTCCGAGGACTTTTCACCTCACCTAACTTTAGATTCACAGTTGCATTGCTATTCAGCCGTGCTGACTTCCGAGGACTGTTGACTTTAGATAACTTCTTGTTTTTTTGGTTCTGTTGTAGTTGATGAGCTGTCACGTACTGTCGTTTCATTGGTTTTGTAGCTGCAACAATACAATGATATTATAATCATAATCTTTAAATGTTATAATCAAAATATCACAATAAATTTTTTTTTTGCTATATCAAAATATCACAATCTGTAAATGATATTAACTATCCATTTATATATACCTGTAACCAGATTATGCCTTGGCGGCATGATTACATGCGGCTGCATTTGCTTCAGTGGCTCAATTGCAGTATCGACAATGTTGTCGATATAAAAATCCAAGTTGCCACCACTGTTAACTCCTTTGACTAATTCAGAGAGGTCCGCATCATTCGTCAGTAACTTCCACCCACCCTTCTCACCATTTCTCATATAAATTCCTCCTATTTCGGTGTATTGAAGGTCATCCTTCACAAACTCCATGAGCACTGTGTACGAGAAGTAGTCAGGATCAACCCTCTTTACCACAGTATCGGTTCCACCAACATATTATGCCTTCTGAAATGCACCCTTGTGATGAAATGTGAGCTGCATGAGTTCCCCCATCCTATACAAAATGGATACAGAATGGTGAGTTTACATTGGAAGCAAGATATGAAATAATAAAATGGGTAGGTATATTAAGTACATATGTGTATGCAGGTATATAAAGCACTAGAAACAACAAGGGAACACATAAAATCAGAATAACTTACAAGCAGTCAAGTAATTAAAAAGTAGTAAATTAATTATGAAAATCAACAGATACAAAAGTCGTCCCTTAATTAAGAA
The DNA here is from genome assembly GCA_030737815.1 of Allium fistulosum. NCBI lineage: Eukaryota > Viridiplantae > Streptophyta > Magnoliopsida > Asparagales > Amaryllidaceae > Allium > Allium fistulosum. The sequence goes on from CM060907.1 coordinate 746,339,092, forward strand.
CCAATACATAAATAGAAGTCACTTGATATTGCTATATAGAAATCAAGAGGAAGTTTCCTCTATGCTTGTGTTGCCGGGACGTCATCTCTATACCACCTAACATCACTAACTTGATTTCCTATTCCATTACCACATTGAATATCATGTAAAACTGGATCATCTTCATTTCCATTTTCATTTTCGACATCACACCAATCCCTCGGCAATTTCTTGACAACATTATAAAGTGCCGTATCAGTTGGATCTTGTACATAAAATACTTGTTGTACTTGTGAAGCCATAACATACGGATCAGATTTCTGGCACAATCTATCAAAATTAACTCGAGTCATCCCATAAAAATCTTTCTCTTCTTGGTACTAGCAACACTTAAATAAAACCACTGAAATTTCTCCCCAATAATCAATTTCTAGTATTTCTTCAATTGCTCCGTAGTAACTAACATTACCAACCAATGGATTTTGATCTTTTGAACTTGCAAAGCTAGTGGTCAAGGCAGTCAAGAATACACCACTATTCTGTGTTTTACACTTAGCATCTCTATATTTTGTATGGAATCTGTATCCATTAATAACATATCCAATAAATTTCCTAGCTGTCCGATTAGGGCCCATTGCAAGCACTTCTAGCTCTTTAGAAATGTCCTCTTTTTTCCCAACCTCATCCTTCAGCCATTTCCAGAATTCTTCAGTATGTGCTCTCTCTCTTTTATATCTTCTCGATATTGCATGACCATCAATTAAAACTCGATGTTCCCTATAATAATTATGATGGTATTAATATCAATAAAGAAATATTCTAATTCTTTAGTACTTGCTAGAATAAAATTAGAACATAAAAACTTACTCTTTTAAATTATCTATTTCCTCGTTACCACAATTGAATAGAATGTACCGATGACATGCCATCCACTCAGATTCTTTTAGATGAATAGCTTTTCCGTCTTTATTTCTTCTTGTACCAATAGCATATTCCATATTTTGTGGACAACTTTCAAATTTAGGTACTGCATCACCACCGCTTAAGAATCTTGAGCAGAATGTCAAGCATTCTTCTGCCAAGTAACCTTCGGCGATGGAACCCTCCGGTTTAGATCTGTTGCGCACATAAGATTTGAGTTTAGCTAGATAACGCTCAATTGGAAACATACATCGAACGTGCACAGGTCCACCGTATTCAACTTCCTTGCACAAGTGAACCGTCAAGTGAACCATTATGTCAAAGAAAGCCGGTGGAAATATCATCTCAAATTGGCAAAGAATTTCGACAATTTCTTGTTGGTGCCTCTTCACATCTTCCAAATCAATTACTTTGCCCCAAAGACCTCTTAAGAATGCACCAAATCTTATCAGAGGCAATGCAACCTCAGGCTTCAGTGTTTTTTTCACAGCAAATTGCAACAAGTAGTGAAGTAGAAAATGAGCATCATGGGTCTTGTACCCTGAGATTTTCCTTTCCTTCGTGTGAACATACCGACTGATATTGGCTGCACAACCGTATGGCAATTTAACATTCTCCAGTACTGAGCAAAATATTTCTTTATTCGTCATGTCAAATATGGCAGCCATAATCTCAAAGTGTTCGCCGTCATTTGATAAAACGGGATGTAGGACCTTCCTGATGCCCATTTCCTGTAAATCAAAACGAGCATTCAAATGGTCTTTTGACTTGCCACTAATATTTAGCAAAGTACCGAGTATGTTGTCGCATATGTTTTTCTCTATATGCATAACATCAAGGTTATGTCGCAATAAATTGTGGCTCCAATACGGTAAATTGAAAAATATTGACTTCTTTTTGAAAGGGGAATCCTTTTTCTTCCCAAAATTATTTTCAAAGTCACGCAATAGTTCTTCAATGTCCGTTCCTGATAAATTTCCCGGAATCTGTCCTATTTCAACTTCACCATTGAACCTCCTCTTATCAAACCTCCACTTGTGTTTCGGATCCAGAAATTTTCTATGATTCATGTAGCACATTTTTTTACTATGTTTCAAGTACATTGAAGAAGTCTCATAATGGCATACAGGACAACCCAATTTACCCTTTGTGCTCCAACCGGATAACATTGCATACCCCGGAAAATCGCTAATGGTCCACAACACACTTGCACGTAACATGAATTTTTGATCAGTAAAGGCATCATAAGTTTCTATGCCTAGATCCCATAATTCTTTCAACTCTTCAATTAGAGGCTGCATATATACATCAATTTTATTCTTTGGAGACTCTAGACCGGAGATGAGTGTTGAAAGAATTAGATTTTCAGGCTTCATGCACAACCAAGGTGGAAGGTTGTAGTTAACTAATACAATTGGCCATGTACTGTAAGTTGTACTCATTGTACGAAAAGGATTGAATCCATCAGAGGCTACACCCAATCTGATATTTCTATTTTCTGATGAAAAATCAGGATACATAGCATCCGTCGCCTTCCAAGTCTTGCTATCAGCTGGATGTCTAAGTTTTACGTCTTTTTTTCGGCCTACAGAATGCCATCTCATAAGTTGTGAATACTCCTTGCATATAAACAGCCTTTGCAGCCTTGGTTTTAGCGGAAAGTAACGCATCACTTTTGTCGGGACTTTGTGAATCAACTTCTCTGGATCATTGTCACGGGTGCCTTTCTTTTCCTCTTCCCACCTCGAAATACCACAAGAGTTACAAACATCTTTATCTTCATTTTCTGCCCAATAGAGCATGCAATCGTTTGGACATGCGTGTATTTTTTTGTAATCAAGACCTAAATCTTTAATGATTTTCTTCGCGGCTCTAAAAGATAAAGGTATGTGGGCCTATGGAAAAGCCTCTCTCATCAACTCTAGTATATCCCCAACGGCAGACTCTGTAATTCCATGTACACATTTTAAAGAATAAAGCCTGATGATATAATGGCTGCTTTCCATCTTCGACAAGGCGATAAAATCTTTTAGCATCGGCATTTGGTGCATCAGAATTCTCATCTTCACAGTTCTGCATATTTCCACGAGTACGGTGCAACATTTCACCTAGATTATCTCCAAAATCACCAGCATCACAGTCTATATCTTCATCACTCCTTCCAAAATTTGGGTGAGAAACCTCACAAATCCATTTCACATACAATGGAGATGGACCATTGCAGATGAGATGATCATAAATTATATCTAGACGACGCCACTTGCTATTTTTACAATTCTTGCATAGGCACGTCATTTCATCGCCTACGGCGAATTTAGAAAAACCGTTTTGTATAAAGGCTCTTATCCCGCTAATATATCCTTCACTAAACTTTGGAAGTTCTATCCAAATGTTTTCGCTGTCCATCACTACAATTATGAATATGAGTATTTTAACATAAAAAGATAAAATTTGTGTGTGTGTCCAACAAGAGGAAACCTAGACAAGTCGAATTGTTAATTCAGGCCGAAATTGAAAATTTATAAGTAGTTTAAATCAAAACCCTAAAGTAATGGGAGAGAGTGTTATACCTCAAAATCGAAATTGAAGCCCTAAAGTGATGTGAACAATGCTTGAACCCCCAAATCGAAGCGAAATCGCTGAACAAAGCTTAAACCCCCAAATCGAAGCCCTAATCGAACCGAAATCGCTGAACCCCAAATTAAGAATGTTCGCTTGAACCTTTGTAAGAAGATAGAGAAGAATGAAAATAAAAAGTTATTTGCGGGGACTTTTTTTCTTCGCGCCTCTAAAAGATCAAGGAGTGGTGTTCGGATTGATGAGGTGTCACGTTCTCCAACGTAGGTTTGCCTTGGTAGATTGGCGTGGATCGGTGCGAAAGATATGCAAAGGTCTGCTATAGCAACACTATAAAAAAATGTTGCACAATTACACTTGTTTAGCTAGAGCAACACATTTTTATGGCTAAGGCAACACCAAAAATTCAACGTTGCAGTAGGACCAAAATTGTATAGCTATCGCAACATTTTACCTTGCAACACCTTGCAAAAATATTGCAGAAGGCCATCTATGGCGTAGTGTATGGACCTGATTCTAGCTAAAACTGATCTAAATTCCTTGGCAAAGGCTCCCATAATTCCTCCAGCACTTCTCCTTGTTGCTCCAGTAGTTGATTTCTTCTATTTTTTCTTTCCATCTCTTTTGTTCTGACCAAAAGCAGAAGAGTTCTCCTCTTTAGATCCAATAAGTGATGTCTCCCTCCTACTCCTCCTGATCCTCTATGACTACTGGGTCAGCAAGGCTATGTTTGCATCCATTTTATCCAATAGAGCCTTCTAACTATCTACCATCTTCTGATTCAATTTTTCCATAATCTTATCAAACTCCGCTCTTATGACCATCTCCTATGGAGCAAATGGTCCTGTTAATGCTTCTGCCAGTTGGTTGCTAACTTCGGTATGATGAGAAGCTTCTTCATCTGCAACAGCTAATGCTTCAAATATACCGGACTTCCTTTGTGGTGCTATTGCTTCCAATATGAAATTCATTCAAACTTTTGATAGAAAACCATCTAGATCTGATCTTTGGACACTATAATCTACAATATATAGCTAGATCTATGCCTGAAAAAGTCTTTTCTCAGTGAAAGCATCAAAATGTCGAGTCATAAAATGGCTTAACACCCAAAAACAAATTGAAATAAAGAGATGTAGCAAATAACAGTAAGAACACAAAGAAATTTTTATAGTGGTTTGGAAAATCTCAGACCTACGTCCACTATAATGTTATTGCTTACGCATTTTAATCACAAATACAAAGGTTTTTCTGATCTAACAACCTAAAATAACACAAAATAGTTTCCTTAGACCAGGATCGAGTAGAGAAAGAAGGCGAAGAAAATAAGTACCAAAAGTCCTTTTCCAAATGTCTAAGTCCTATATTTATAGAGAAGTCGTCCAACAGAATCGCCAGATTTAGATATACCAAATCTTACTTCAGATCCAAGAATTTAGGAGAGGAAGATGGAGTCCCAAGAGCCAAAAATTAATCTCGGTATCGACCAGAAGTGGTCGGTACCGACCACATTTATGGGGGAGGTTGCTCCATCTTCCTTCCCTTGGTCTTCTATCTTTGATCAATCGTGTTCTTAGCACCTTTCCTTTGAAATCATGTTGTTTTCGAGAGCTTTTGAAACCTCTAGTTCTTGTCATTTTTCCTTCAGAACTTCCTTAGAGTTGTTCATCTACTCCTCCAGAAATACATCCGAAGACGATCACTTAAGCCAATATTCCATGGAAATTGGCTCCAGAAGTCAACAAGATGCACAAAAGTGCTCGGCACCAATCTAAAAGTGATCGGTACCGACTTGTCCCCTCGACTTCATTTATTTTCCAATTTCTTGAGAGCACTTCCATTGTCCTTCCAAGCATGTTCTCAAATCCTTGAATCGTTTCGTCTTCATCTTAGCGTCCAGATTCATTTTCGAGGCTGCTTGGTTCAAAAGTCGGATAACACCACATATCTTTCGACGTCTTGCCTCCCTATTCGTTTCGCCTCAATTTACTATAGTACTATTGCCTACTTTGCAGCACCTAATTTGGATCTTGTCTCTAATCCATTCATTTGGAAATACTTATTTCAACTTCGGGAATTATTTATAAAAATTTACTAAACTCTAAGAAAATTCATAAATATATTTTCATGCTTATTTATATCAAAATTTAAAACAATTTTCTCTTATTTATATCATATATGGTTACTTCAAAACTCCACCACTAATAACTTTAAGGTTCGAAAATTCTCAAAATTATAACACATCTCAAAAATTATATTTTAAACAACATATTAAAATTTCATTTCATTTCGAAATCATTAGAATAGAGAATCATAGCTAAATAACCTCTAGTAAAGTCATTTCTACCAAAAGCATTTATTAAAACGTCATCAGTCATTTATGAGCATTTAACACACATGATCTCTATCATATTAACTAAAGTCGTATTCAACATAGATGAAAATGGTGAAAGTGAGAGTGATACTACTCACCAAAACCTTTGATTAGCTTGGTCTTTGATAATATTTAAGTTTCCCTAGCTTTTATCTTCTTCTTTTGCCTAGACCGCCACAAATTAACAAGTTTGCAAAGCTTTTTTTGTTTTTGTTTTAAGTGTAATGAATGAAATAAGTGAAAGTCGTGTTACTTCATTATTCCATTATGAGTTAAGCTGCCGGCCCTTATAACCCTCTTTTACTTAATTCATTCAATTAAGTTGCAACATGATAAGCGAACGTACACAACTTACTTATCATACTAAATTATTTCTCTTTTTAATTTAGATGGTAACAAGCAAATAAATGTCCCCAATATTTACAACGTTATTTGCTATTTTACCTCTCATGTTAGATTATTTGATTCCATGATTATATCACTTAAATCTTTATTCTCATATTTAATTCTTTAATTAGTTATTAATTTATGGGGTGTTAGAGTTGTGCTTTTATTTGTTCCATAATGTGAAATTATAAACTTCTTAGGCACCACCCTTATTTTATCCATTATATACAATAAAATGGGTAGAGATATATAAGAAAATCTTAGAAATTTAAAGAGGATCGGATAGTGAAGAAAATCCAAAGACATTGAAAAAAAATGCGTAGTTAATTGAATTTATAGATCAGATTTAATATCTTGTACATCAACTAGGGGCCAAACTAAATAATTAATCGGAAAACTTCTTTTGAACAATATGAAATTCTATAATACATGTGTGCATGTTATGTTAGAAAGTGAATAACTTGCATGTGAACAACCTTTATTTAATAATTTTTCTTCGAGCATATTTAGTCTAACATCAAATGGCTACCATATTACTTTACACGTTGATAGCTACTACAATTTGGCAATCTGATATGAATTTTAAGGTTTATGCGAAGGTATTCTCATTTCTCACATTACTGCCTGCTTTTTTTAAAGTGAAAAAGAACCAATTTATTCTGCTGTAGTTAATTTTCTACTTTTGATCTGTTGTACAATGACTCATCAGCCAATATCGTCCTTCATATTATGACTGTTCAGGTAGATTTTATTAAAGGAAATACTAATGTTTCTACAAGTGCACATGAAGGTAAAACTCATGGAAAGTATGACTTGGAAAATTATATTCTGAATGGCTCGCTTTCAAACCAAGGACAAAATCAAGCCAATGAAGATATTGTATCTCATGTAAGACTATATACAATATGTTTATATGGCTGGGGGTGTGTGTGTGTGAGAGTCTTCACGCCCTTCTCTAATCTTTCAAAATTTCCTCATCACCATTTGTGTAGATAGATTTCTCTTATTTAACCAATTTTCAATAGATGTGATCTTTAAATTACCTAGATCACTGCACAAACATAGGAAATGCTTTTATTTTTTCAATTTTGTTCAAAATTTTAAGTTATAATGAGTTGTTAAGAAATTTTATTCAGATCATTGATTTACATTAATTAACTGTTCAGAGAGTTGGAAGTTTTATAAAGCTTATATAACGAAGCAGATTGATTAAAATTGTGAGTTGATATGGGTAAATGAAGCAAACCGACTAAACCGACTATTATATGCTATATATTAAAATTGTGAGTCCATACAATTATCATTGATTAGATCATTCTGATAAACAAAACATATGTTGTTTCATTTGAAAAGAAAAGCTTACGTATAATGTTGGATATCATTATGTTTCCTCTTGATTTATTTAACAAACAGCGAGGCGCTTGGGTGCCACTCAATGGAAACTACCATGGTTTGAAGGCAACACTGAATGTATACAGATTGCCTGAAGTAGGCGCACATCAAATGAGCTCAACTTCTATAATTATTGGAAATGTACAAGATAGTTCACTAAGCAATTACAATGGATTACAAGCAGGATGGCATGTAAGTTCCCAATTTAATTATGCATAATAATTTATGAAACTTGCACTTAACGTATCATGAGTAACATGACAATTTTAGGAAAATATTTGTACAAGTGAGTTTATACTGCACTACCTTCACCAATATTCTTATTCATGAAACGTCAAAACAATATTTGCAGTAAATATAATTAACCTTAAAAATTGTAATTAACATGTTTAACCTGATGAATATTATAGTTGAAAATTGATTGCATAATATAAACTCTAACTGGCGTCACAAACTTGACATACACTAACTGAATGTAAAATCCCGTTAGGTTGCTCCAGCACTATATGGTGATAGAGAGCCTCATTTCTATATTTATTGGAAGGTAACAACGATGTGGTCTTTTTATTAGTATCATTGTATTAATAATATCCTCATCCTTGTTATTATCATTCAAATATATTAGGCTGGAAATTCTGGATGTTTCAATCTAAGATGCAAAGGATTTGTATATGTGAATTCTAAGACTTACACCCCTGGAAGTAGAATCAGCCCTGTTTCAAGATATAATGGACCACAGTATGTAATTACTGTGAAAATATCACAGGTAATAAAATATCTATATATTTATCAGCAATACAATGTTACTATATGTCATAGAACTTTTAGTAAGAAAAGGTAATACATGAGAGAGTTTGTATAGGATCCAGACAGTGGAGATTGGTGGGTGCACGCAGGACAGTATAGTGAAGTTCCAGTAGGATACTGGCCTAAATTACTACTTCCAAACATGATTAAAGGAGCAGATTTCGTGCAGTGGGGTGGAGCCGTGTCATACCCGAGAGGGGAGAAAGGTCCTCCAATGGGCAGTGGGCATTTCCCAGACGAAGGGAGCAGAAAAGCAGCTTACATTAAAGACGTGATGGCAGTGACGATGACTGGAGATCTAGTTTATCCTTCAGTACCGTATGATGTTCAAGATAAAGAGGAATGCTATAAAGCTGGGCATTGGATCGCAAGTCGTGAGTACTTTGGCGGTCCTGGTGGTTGTATTGATTAACAATGTTGGGATTTCTTTTGATTGTGTAATCATGAAAATAATGTATCACCTATATGTCATTTTATTTCAAACAACCACCGCATTTGAATAGTTGTGGTGCAGGTGATCTAAATCCACTTTGTTATGCTCAAGAAAATATTAGAGTGTTAAAGCTCTTTTAATTTCTTACTTACTTATGTATTCGGTTAAAACAGTAATTAGTATCGAAATACATATAATATTAATGTGAAAAATACTTAAGTTTTCGTAAAATATGATGGCTCAGCCACTTGTTCTAACATGATATCTACCTATTTTATTATATATATGAGAATATATGATCTTTAGTATATTCTTTCCACAATTCTTCTCATCTTATATTCTTACTTCTCAACAGTTCTAGAAACTATTTACATTCAGATCCTTGTAATTTTATTCTCATACATCTCAGATGTAATGATACCATTAACATACATGAAAAAAATTAATGATATCATAAATGCTTTTAGCATAATGAACGTTCCATACATATACTATATAATTATATAAAAGTTCAATCTTTGACTATTTGTATTCTTATTTTCATCCACATTAATCTTTCATCTTTATTTTTGTTACTCAAACCCTTCTCATTTCTTCATTCTTGTGTGTTGCTAAGGGCATCTCGTTTTCCTCTTTATAATACCATTACTAAAAAATATCATCACTACACCATAAACGATATTTTGATACGGCTAAAAGCCGTATCTAATAAGTTTAGATACGGCTTTTAGCTGTATCAAAATTGGGCGAGCTTATAAATTTGATTCGGCTATTAGCCGTCTCTAATGAGACAATTAGATACGGCCTGAAGCCGTATCTAATTGTCTCATTAGAGACGGCTAGTAGCCGTATCTAATGTACCAAATTGACACATTAGATACAGCCAGAAGCCATATCTAAGTAGTCAATTACACATACATATATAATATTTCGCACTCAAATGATATTAGAAAACAAATAATATTATAAACAGTGCACATTCAAATGATTCAATAATCTGCGTTGCAGTGCATAATAACTTAACAATATCATTACATAACACGAAAAATAGTACATACTAGCATTTACAAATATGAAGTTAAGCTCAAAACAAGAGCTACACAAGTCACAATATCAATACAAGACCTTAAGATGTTCAATAGAACCCAGAGTACAACAGTGTCTCTGGCTTAACCTTTTGCAAATGAATTACTCCAAGTCTCTTGCTACACTTTAATTTTGCTAAATCAAATAAAATTAGGTAGCACCAAAGATTGCATAAAGATCATTCCTGATTCAACCTGCAAACATAAAAATGGGTATAAATTATAGTAGTACAAAAGACAGTTTGAGAAGTATGTGTCGTACCAAAAAAATAAACGCTAATGACAGTTTGAGAAGTATATTTGCTGATGTTTGAGAAGTATGTTCTTTCTTTGCATAATAATCTTTCAATTCTACCTGTTACTTTCTGTTGATTACTTGCTGCTTATTTTTTTCTTTGTTACTTTTCATTTTCTGTATATTGCCATATAGTGTTTAGTACATTAACATATCAGAGCACGATGTCGGGGGAAAATATAAAATTAAAACCGTACATGGAAGAAAAGGATCGAGGATTCTCTACATCGCATTCATCATAAACACATATATTACTTCATATATAATCCATTTCAGCATTTTATAAAACTGCATTTTGTATTGTCATTTTACATTGCGTCCATTTGTGGGTACTTTCCTTTAAATTTAGAAAACATTTTGAATATTGAGGACAGTGTCAAATTTAAGGTGGGGGGAGACTCATGATGCATTTATTTTTTAATGAAATTGCACGGTTATTTTGCAAAATTTCGCACTTTTTTTATTTGCATTTATTTTTTAATGCTGCATTTATTTTTCACATATATTCGCATTTATTGTAGGCGTATGCATTTAAGATATAGCAGTTTTACTATTTATTTTTAAATTAGTTGAAACCGATTTATATTGAACAAGCATGACAAAGTAGGTGCACTGTGTTAGTTGATCGAAAGAAATTTTTGTGAATCGCTAGCTTCAAAAGGAATAAAATGGAAAGTTTAAATTACAAGCGATAATATAGTGAAGTAGGTATATATGTTGATTCATAGGCGACGATTATGAAGCTTGTTGAAATTTGTTTTCATCGTTTCAAAGAGGTAAGTTTAAAGTAAGTGCACTAACAATTTTCAACTCTTTGTAATTAAAAGGCGCTAAGATGATTTTAAATTACTCTCTCTCTCTCTCTCTCTCTTAAATGAAACTAGTGATAATAATTATAAATAAACCAAATGGTAACCAACATTGCTAGCTCATCTAGAGATGGTGTACACACCCGCCGAGCTTTGTCCTTCTCTTACGCAGGCCCAAAAGGCAGTGCATGGGTGATATATATTAGTTCTAGTTAAGAAAAAGGATATTTCAGTAATATATTTTTTGAAAAAATAACGGCATTTGTTAAGTAATTTTTGGTGTATAAATAGAATTTTCCTTCCTCATATTCTTCTTCTTTACCTCCATTATCAATCTTATAAATTTCTTTCCTCAAAAAATAATAAAATCTTCTCTACCTAAAGTGTATATAGCTTACCATATAATGTTGATTATAGCATGGAATATTAGGAGTATGAATGCCCAGCAAAACAAACAAAAGTTCTTAATATTATTAGTAAGTATAAAATCACAGTTGCTATAATGGTAGAAAATAAGCTAAATAATAGTAGCTATGAGCAATTTAGTCAAAGATTGCAAATTAATTGAAGTGGTAATAATATTAATATCACTAGGGGTAACGGTAGGATTATGTTAGAACACAAGCATTTGGAATGTAAATGATATAACTCGTGACTTTCGGTATATAAACTATACTATTCAAAATTCTGGTGGATTAATTGTTCAAATAACTTGTATTTATGCCTGTATTTTTGAATCTGAAAGGGATAACCTTTGGATTAAACTCATAGAGATTGGTAAAAAAATGTAATATTCCGTGAGTTTTACTAGGCGACTTTAATATTGTAATGAACTTTAAAGAAAAAAGTGGAGGTAATCTAATACCTTCTAAGAAATTAGAGAAAATAGAAAATTTTCTTTTTGAAATTGATCTTATAGAGCCTTTATTAGAAGGTAATAAATTCACTTGGAGATCACGTGAATGTAGAAATATACAATTAAATTGGATATATAGAGTGCTTTTCGATGCAAACTTTATGAATAAATTCATCAATTTTTCATGCACAACAATAGAGCAAAATACTAGGGGTATTCTTATTTTACTAAATTTGAAAAGTGTTGAAAGAAAAACAACTAATATCCCTTTTAGATTCACCAATGGGTGGACAAAAAATGAAAACTACAAAGAATTAATGAAAGTATGTCAATCTTTTCAAAGTCAAGGAATTAGACAATTTCAGTTTAGCATGTTTTTAAAACATACTAAATAAAAGATAAAACAATGGAATAAAGTGAATATTAAACATTCGGATACAATTTTAAATATTAAAAATGAGGGTAAAAGATTACAAGAACTACTAAACGGCAATCCTGGCAATGTAGAAGTAGCCTTGAATTTTTTCAACAACCAAGTAAACATGTCAAAAGAATTGCAAACAAAGGTTAGTAATCTTAAACAGAAAGAAAAGTAGATTGGCTAACTCAAGGGGATGAAGCAACTAAATTCTTTTATGCTAGAATGTCAAGTAGAAGGAACATGAATAATATAGATAATATTTTTGAAAATGTGGGGAATTCAGTTAATTGCTTTGAGAAAATTGCAAAGGATGCAATTACATATTATGAAGAATTATTAACAATCAAAGCGGTTTCTCTGAAAGCCCTCATATTATATGTAGAAAAGAAAGTAAATTATGTTGCTTTTAAAAAAATTAATGGAGAGATTCAATGAATTAGAAGTGAAGCAAATTACTTTAATTCAAATGATTATAGAGTCCTGGTCCGGATGAGTTCAACTCTAAATTTTATAAAACTCATTGAGATAATATTAAGGAAATGTAGTAAAAGTGGTAAATGAATTCATAGAAAATGAAAATTTACTTGAAAGCTTTAAAAATACTTTCATAACTCTACTTCTAAAAACTAACAGTCGTAATAATATTAGTGATTTTAGATCGATGTCTTGTTGTAATTATACATATAAAATCATTTCAATGGTGCTTAGTAATAGTTATAAAGAATTTCTTCCATATATCACTATAACAAAATATCCTACATGCAGAGCATGAAATTCTTGAAAACAGAGACGATTATATGTTGAGTTAGTCATGAATTGCTAACTCAACATATCTTGATGTATCATGTATTGACTGGACTAGACTAGCAGTATTGATTTCAGACAGGGTGAATTCCTCCTTGCCAGTATTGAAATTATTTGTTGGGCCTGTAATATTATCACTTGTAGAAGCAAAAGGGACAAAGTGAGAGTGCCTCCTAGATTTACAAGGGTTGTTGCCTCTATTCTCAAATTGTTCTCGAGTTATACTCTTCATGTCTGATACCATGAGTGAACACATTTGCATATCATGTTGGGAAAAGAAGAAATATGATTCAATTGTCAAAAACTTGGCAACTAGATGAATGATGATTTTGAATTCAGCTAAAAGTATTTATATCTAAAAATTGATGGTGCTGATTGCATAACCTTAAGGAACCTCTATCACCATTTAGTACCCTATCTCTATCGTTGAAGAAACAAATAATTCAATAATATTAGACTGAAAGATAATATTCTTGAAAACAGAGCATGAAATATCCTACATGTTCAGGTAAAATTTACATCTTATATCTAGGTAAAACCAGTGTATAAGATGTAGTTATGTACAAGTATTTATTTTTCTTGGTATTTTAGGGAGGTGAAACAGAGACGCAAAACAGTGAATCAAAACATCGAGAAAAGCTTGTGGATACCGCATCCTCGGACTGGCATTTACTACCCGAAAGGATATGAATGGGTGATGGATGATGTTCCTAATGGGGCTGCTTCTTTTAAACAGATGTATTGGTTTAGGAATTTGGAAGGGACCGACAAGCCTATTGCAGAGGATCCTTCTAACAATGTCATATTTGACCATCCATTTCTTCACATGTAGACTTGCATTATGTGATCAAAGAACTATCTATATACATATGTGTAAGATGAAGAATAAATTGGACTATTATAAGCAAATCCTAAGGTTAAGAACAAATTGATATTATGATATATGTGATAAGTGAAGTTTCGGTGTTCGTGAACCATTTCTTATTTTCTCTAATTTACTCCTGCCATATGATTCATGAACCATTTTTTATTTCTCCTGCAAAATATACCTGCTCCATCATCTAGAGATATCGAATAAGACACTTCGGATGGCACACATATCCACCCACTCCAACATCAGCAAAGGTCTCTGCAAATTGATGATTCATTTTGCTGGTTCTCTCATCTGGTAGCAGTATACTGTCTAACACCACTTTTTCATGTGTGGATGGTACAGATTTCCCATGGATGTTGGACAATGTAGAATCTCGGCATATAGTACCTGTTGCAATAAAAGGGAATATTTATTATTATTTAAGTTTTCTACTTATTATGTCATAAATGTTTAAATGTTAAAAATACCTGTTCCTATTAATTCTAAAGCAGAGTTGAGGATTTCACATTTTTGATTGTTCGTAACATTGATCGAATCCTGGAACTGCGAAGCAATGAATTCAGGAGCATTGAATTGTGTGGCGCGTCCTCCATCGGAAGAATTGACCGGTGCACGAATTCCCTGTTCAATATTTCCCACCATGTTGATCAAAACCTCCATTTGCCCAGACAAATTTCCCACCGTACTCTCCAAACTTCCCACCCTCATTTTCAACTCATCCTGCTCTCCGTGAACATGTCGGAGTCGTTTCTGTGCAATGGCACAAGCCTTAACTTTAGTCTTTGGTATAACGGTCCCAACACCGCGGATCCTACCCCATGCATCCTTACCAAGCACTTGTGATAAGATGTCTTCATCCACTGTCAATTTTTCTTCATCACTATTAGTGATCTTTTCCTTCGCTTTCGCAATTTGATCCTATAATATGATAATACTTACATGAATAAGGAATTTTAAAGAATATGCAAGTTAATATTTGTTTAACTTACAAAGTATGGAGAAGTGGCATCTGATATGATACTTTTTTTTTCCTGTGCGTCTTCTCCCATACTTGACGACGACTGATATTTGTTGATGGACTAGCAACGATCTGCAATACAAGTTAATGCAACGACATGAATATCCAATCACAATGTGTAAATCATTTGAATGAAAATGAAAATAAATTACCATTTCTTTTTCTATTTTAGCGTGACTTTTACGTCCTGCATGATGAGCATAACTGAGCAATGCTCTGTTCTTTTTGCCTACCTTCCTTCTTCCGCTCGCTTCAGGCGTTGCTTCATTTTTTACGAACTCTGCCCAATCTTCTTGAGCAACTGTAGGTGGGCAATTTTTCAACCGTTCTTCGTCATTGTTGAAAGGGTCATAATAAACTACTCTCAAGTTTTTCTTGTATCTCCTAAAAGCCTCGGCCATTCTTCTTGAACACAAAATGTTAAATAATAAACTAATACGATGAACAGCATTTCGTAGATCCTTATGTTGTGGATAAGAATGTTGAAGCAATACCGGAAGCAAATGCTGCATTATGACATGGTAATCATGTGACTTCATATTTCTTAGTTCAGGAGGATTGATGCTCACATTGTTGTGAAAGTTAGAAGAAAATTTGTTAGGCACTTTCAGATTTTTCAAAACGGTGCAAAACCGTATCTTTTCTTCTTTGCTCAAAGCGAAAGTTGTCTTTGGTATGATTGTTTTATTTGTTTCTGGATCTTCCATCACCCACAACTTTTGTTTTATACCCATGATTTTCAAATCCTTGCGTGCATTGATGCCATCTTTTGACTTATCTTTATGGTCCATAATGGTGCTGATGAGATGCTCCGTGACATTCTTCTCCGTATGCATAACATCAATATTATGTCGGACCAAATTTGCTTTCCAATATGGTAAATCAAAAAAGATAGACCTCCTATACCATCCAGAAATATTGTCAACATCTTCATTGGTTGACTTTTTCCATTTTCGACCAATTTCTTCTTTTTGTTTACCAACTTTCATTTTGATATTCGCTACTTTCTTTTCAACTTGAAAACCAGTCAATGGCCATTTAGGGCGACGAAGTTCTTGTTCGTTGTTGAAATTTGTCTTATCGTATCGAAACTTGTGTTCGTTAGGAAGAAACATTCGATGTCCCATGTAACACATCTTCTTACTTTCAGGAAGATAATAAGAACAAGTGTTTTCCCCACAAACAGGACATGCAAAGTAACCGTGAGTTGTACATCCCGATAAAGTCCCAAAAGCAGGGTGATCATGGATTGCCCACAGCACCCTAGCTCTCATTGTGAACTCAGATTTATTTAACGAGTCAAATGTAACTACTCCTTTCCATAACTGCTTTAACTCGTCTATCAACGGCTGTAAATAAACATCAATATCCTTTCCTGGTTGTTTTGGCCTAGAAATCAACAATGTTAACATTGAGAACTCCCTTTTCATGAACATAGACGGAGGAAGATTATATGGTACTACAATTACTGGCCAACAACTGTAAGGGTTAGAGAGAGAAGCATGTGGACAGAAACCATCTGTTGCTATTCCAAGTGTGACATTTCGTGGCTCGGCAGCAAAAGTTTGATCAAATGAATCTGCGACTTTCCATTGAGAAGTGTCACATGGATGACGCATTACGGTTGGATCAGACTTGGCACGACCATGCCAGGTCATCGCATCTGCCATCCATGGTACAACATACAGTCTCTTCAATCTAGAAATTAAAGAAAAATGTCTTAATGTCTTTCGAGGTACTTTGGTGCATTTTCTCTCTTCGTTTAATGATGTCCTATATCTTGGTTCATTGCAATTTGTACAAGAAACTTTGTTCACATCATCTTTCCAGTACAAT
Source organism: Allium fistulosum (assembly GCA_030737815.1). Lineage (NCBI taxonomy): Eukaryota > Viridiplantae > Streptophyta > Magnoliopsida > Asparagales > Amaryllidaceae > Allium > Allium fistulosum. The sequence goes on from CM060907.1 coordinate 746,355,957, forward strand.
ATGCAATCATTGATGCATGCATCATAAGTTTTGTAATTCATCCCAACTTGCTTAATGATCTTCTTCACGTCGGAGTACTTTGTCGGCAGCGTGTTACCTTCGGGGAGTAACTCCTTTATTAGTTCGAGAAGTGCAGTCATACCATTATCTGAAAAGCTGTATTGGGTCTTCAAGCTATTCAGTTTCACAATGGCATACAGCTTCGTAATCCCTTTTGAACATGAAGGATACATCGGCTCTTTTACGCTACCAAAAAGCGATTTATACTTCTTACTTTCGTTGGCCTGCCAATCTGGATAATCAGTAGACTGCTCTCCAACATTAGCATGATCAGGCAACGAATTTGTAGGTTGAAAATGATGAAATCTATCTGCATCATTGACCAGATCTTCCATCCTAATATGTTCAAACTCAGCAGTAGTTCTGCCATGACTAACAGGTTGTTGTTTTTCCATCTCCGCCCTTTTTTCCCCATGAAAATACCACGCTGTATACGATTGGATAATACCCCATCTATGCAAATGAAAATGAATGTCATCTAATTTGATCGTCTTCATATTTTTGCACCGGGTGCAAGGGCATAAACACAATCCTTTCTTACCACCGTTTTCTTCAACAAAACTAATGAACTTCTGCACCCCGTCTATATAGTATGTAGATCTTAGATCTGATTCATTTATCCATTGTTTGTCTATGATGAAAGACATACTGCCCTCCTATATCATATTTAACAGAACATGAGACTTGCCTTTCAATGGGTCCTATATCATAACCTCTATTTTCAAGATGTCCCAAGCATAATTTCTTTAAAGTGAACATCAATATCAACAACCATTTCTTTTCTATAGTTTGAGATTTTAGGGTGAAACCTAAGATATTATTCAGGTTCATTCATTATACTTATTAGAGTTTATGTGAATGAAACAATAAGTGAACCGTGAATGCAAATAATTGATGAAAATTAATTGTATTGACCGATTACCATTGGTTGGGTTGTAGCGGAGTGTAACTTGTTTGGGTAGTTGGATGATCATTTTTCGGTTGGTTATTTATAAATATATGGATATATCAACTCTTTTTTAGTCAATAACAGTTTGATATTTTTTTTATCTTAGTATATTATTATTTTATATATTATATAATGCTAAACATATTACATATGTGATAGTCTCAAGTAATTCCAGAATAGCTAATCTTTACTTCTAACATTCTTTTAGCTTTATTAGATATTACTCTCCAGATCCTAAAGCAGGTAAACATAGTGCATATCTTTAAAGAACAAATTCTTTTCCTTCTGTTTCTTTCAAAATCTTTTGGTTGCTTTGGATTTGTAAAAATGATTATTGAAGGCCTCATTGTTATAAACAATTATGCTTGTTTTTATAAAATGAGCTTACAAGTTAATCGAGAGCACAAATCTAAAAACGATCAATTGAAATCATGCTTGTTTTTTGTTGGATGTTTTGATTTCTTGATGCCAGAACTATAATTTATCTTGAACTTTTACCATTCTTTTCAACTATGATACTCTAATGTAAGACAAACAAGTAGACAATAACCCTAGAATTAATTTTGTGGTATGATTTTAAATATTTAATTAATTTTAAATAGTTAAAATATATGGACTATTTAATTTTCAATAAATGGAACTCAAAATATAGGGTTTATTTTAAACATTAGCACCAAACCGTTTCCAAAAAATTTGCCATTACAACGGCGCTATTTTGTAGCACCGGAGTAATGTCTATGCATTACCCCTCTCCTGATACTTGGCTTGCGCCATTAACAACAATTTTATCCACTTATACAACAATGTCAGAACAATATACAACATTAGCATCAAACTGTTTCCAAAAAAATTGTCATTACAACGGTGCTATTTTGTAGCACCGAAGTAATGTCTATGCATTACCCCTTTCCTGATACTTGGCTTGCGCCATTAACAATAATTTTATCCACTTATACAACAATGTCAAAACCATATACAATGTCAGAACCATATACAACATTAGCACCAAGCTATAAATCATGCAAGGAGATCAAAATAATACAAAATAGCATAAGATTGACTATTGTATTAGACATAGTATACTTGCAACATTAATTAGTCGATGCAGCATATGACCAAAATCATATCACAATTTATCCACAACGCATCATAATTACATAATGATGGTTGCTTATTTTGGACTACTTGAATTCGACTTTTATCATTTTAATTTGGATTCTTGCTGTATTGGCGTCGATTTATAATTGCAGACCTGCTCCTGTTCAAATAGTCGACATTTAATTTTTAACTAGAATAGCTATGAAGGGAAAGGATTAATTTTTAACCATGCACATATTAATGAAAGTAAAAGTGCCACTATATTAATTTGGGTTACGACAACACCTGATACACCTGATACGTAATCATTCAAAACCAGTTAAAAGGATAAAGCATAAACTATACTACTACAATGTAAAAAATATAACAAACTTTTGATTTTTTTTTCACACAAAAAAGTTACCAGTCATTACTTAACAGTTAATAATTTTCACTATACTAACCTTAGTACAGTGACAAATCGGTACCGGTAATGTTAATAGTATGATATGTTATGTCAGCTTATTGCCAAAAAGGGTACCCCATATTTTAAATGGTAACAGCCTAAAGCTAAAACATATTAAAAACAAAGGCAAGGGCTTTAGCAATCAAATGATAGCAAACTCAACTAATTAGAGGACACGAGTTTTAAACTAGATCAAAAAAATGATGCAGACAAATCAAACCAGTTTAGTAGCCAGAGTAAAGACAGTGTCATATAGTTCCTGGTTCATTAGCAAAAAAAAGTTGAAAACACTTACTATTTCCAGAAAGGTGGAAGCTTCTTGGTCCTCTTGCAGTATTGTGCAAGACGATGGATCCTGCTCTCAACAAGGATGAGTCTGAACTTAGAATCCTTGTCCTTCCTGTTCTTGTCCAAATGCTTTCTGATAGCAACTGCTTTTTTAATCAAATGGTACAGATCCTCGGGAATCTCAGGTGCAAGTCCTGCATAGCATCATACGTTAGTAATTAGTTGAGTCTTACTATGAATTATGAACACACATACATACATACATATGGAGTTAGTCCTTTCTTGGCAAATTTGCTCTTGAACCTGACATGTATTCAAAAGTAAATTAAACCAACCAGATTCTATGAAAAGAATAATGACGAAGTGACACATAAATTATGTTGATCGTCCATATACAATTTTTACCCAAGAATTTCATGACATATATTAGCATATCTAGTTCATAAATGATAAAACACACATAGTAAATTATATTTCAATTTGCTGAGTTTAACCTTAAAAAATGACAAAGTTGCCTTTCTACATTGTTTTCTTCATTCTATTTTTTACTGAGTTCTTCAGCCTCTTCCAAATCTAGGTTAAAATATCAAACGCCAACATCAAAATTCTCAAATATGATACAAGTTTAGAAATTCGATGAAGGGAAAGGATTGTAAAAATTAACTAGAATAGCTATGAAGGGAAAGGATTGGATGCTAATTAGATACACCTTGGAGGTTACATAAGTAGAACATACACATGGTTAAACAATAGTTTACTACTACTAATGTACAGTCATTCATCAGTTTAACATTGCAAGATGCAGAGAAATTGTGGTTGGTAAACATGATCCCAATATGATATTAATTAAAAGACAATGCTGGGTGATAATTTTGTGAAAATCTATTAATCGATTGTTTCAGCCTAACAATCGAATGCATATTAAATATGCATGTGACTATTAAACGTCCATTAAAGAAGTGCTTAAAACTCGTTTTCCACTTCTAGAAATACTAAAATACTACGTGGGTACGGGTTTCTTCATTTAATTTCTGAAGACCACTTTGGAATTGTCCGTCCTGTACTTGGAGGTTCGGAAGAATACCCGTACCCACGTAGGGGAAAGACCAATCGACCACCTACAAGGACAGGTAAATTTGAAATAATTTATTTTATTTAGTTTTTCGGTGTTCATATTGCTTTGCATGAATGACTGGGGGTTAGGCATGAGTATCTACACCTGAAAAATAGAGTTCAGCTTGTTTTGATCACTTCAGATCTATGAATCGGATTAGGCATAATTGTTCATGTACCGCACATGAGTTAGTTGTGTCAAATTTCAAACTAGTACTTTTATATGTCTGCTGTAGGTAACTTTATACGTTGTACCAAAAGATTAAATCTCATTATTTTATATGCTCATAATTTTCATCAAATGTAATGAAAACCACATTCACAATATAATGAATGTATGAACAAATTGATTAAAAAGTGTCTACATGGTTCAACAAAAGAGCATAGACTGACACTGATATACTAACAATTTCAATCAACATAGAGTAATGACAAGCATTTATTTTTCTGATGCCTCGAATCCAAATACGGAAAGCAGATTACTATTAACAGGCCTTGACATTTTTGTTCCTAGAGATGAAAGGTTCGGACATCTTAAAATGTCAGACTTTCTTGGTTACAGTCTAAAAACACTATCAAATGCATTTATTCCCGTCCTAAAATCAATATTCGATTTCACAATCATTTAGATCACTGGAAGATTGTCCACATGATTTGGTCACTAGAAACAAAAGACAAAACTTAAACAATCTTACTAGCGATATATATAACATGCAGCAAAATGAATCATGATTTTGTTTGATACTAGAATGCAACAAGGTAATAGAATTAGGTACGGTGTTGTTAAAGAGGCACTAAAAAATACAAAGCGAGGTTACCTGAGAGTAGTGATCGAATTCGAGAAGACGCGGAACATTCGATCGATCGAGGTTACCTGAGAGCAGTGATAGAATTCGAGAAGATCGTCAACCCTAAATAAGCACGGGAAAAAAAATAAAGCTGAAAAAAAAGAAGGGAGGGTGTGCGTTTTGGGGAAAATTTTCCCACGAAAAGAGGCACAGATTTTGATACGGCTATAAGCCGTATCAAATTTTAATACGGCTTACAGCCGTATTAAATAATATAGATACGGCTTTAAGCCGTATTAAAATTTGATACGGCTTATAGCCGTATCAAATGTGCCGTCTAAGGTTGCGCCAAAATCCTATCTGTGGTGTAGTGCATACAATTTTACTCTATATTCTTCCTAATAGCAGACATTTTAAAGGGCTACCACAGATAACAATTTCGACTCTTTTTGCACGACAAACAACCGTCGACTATTAGATTTTGATAATAACAAACTATTGTATTTACTGATTATAGAAGATCAGAAAGTATTGAGGTAAAATGAGAATGATATTGTATTCATCAAAATGAAAGACTGAATAAGTTTACAGTTCACTACGGCTTGTTATATACAATACAATATAATGTTGGGCTTGTTTACATGGCCCAAACCCAGACCCAATATTAAAGTGAAGACATAAGGCTTTGTATCTTCAGTAGAACAACACGAGAGCATTTCATTTTCTAACTTGCCCCCTCAAACCGACATTAGGGTTTTCATGGCTGCTTCTCTTTGCGCCGCCTCAAAAATCGATGATTTTTCTTAATCAGATATGGGTCAAAACTGTATGGATCTGAGTGATTCCTTTGATCTGAATACTTCAATCTTCTTTAGGGATCAGTGCAGACGATGGATCTGCTGGTGTAAGTGTTGGAGTTTCTGACTTTCGTTCAGTGAACTTTGATGTTTCTTCAGATTCAGTTGGATTTGTGAGACCCGTGGCCACCTTCAGTTCTTCTCTGAATTTGATGAAGCTTTGCTTTGACAAGGCCTTGGTAAGTGTGTCTGCCCTTTGGTAAGCTTATGGTAAGTGATTTACCTGCAAGTTCCCTTTTTGTATCTGTTCTCTGACGAAGTACAAATCTATCTCTATATGTTTTATCCTTGAGTGTAAAATTGGGTTTGCTGACATATATATCGTGCTTTGATTGTCACACCATAATGTTGGTTTGGCTTGCGATTTGATGTTTAGTTCATGTAGTAAGGACTGTATCCACATTATCTCAGCAGTTGCACTTGCAACGCTTCTGTATTCGGCCTCAGTGCTGGATCGTGAGATTACAGCTTGTTTCTTTGAGCACCATGACACTGGATTGTCTCCTATATATATGCAGTATCCAGTAGTTGATCTGTGATCATCTGGATTGGTTCCCCAATCTGCATCAGTGTATCCAGTTATATTTAAATTGTTGCTTTTCTTCATTAGCAGTCCATAATCTATAGTTCCCTTTATGTATCTCAGTATTCTTTTTACTGCTTTCCAGTGATCATCTCTTGGTTCCTGCATAAATTGACAAACTTTGTTAACACTGAAAGATATGTCTGGTCTTGTAATGGTTAAGTATTGTGAAGCACCAACAATACTTCTGTATTGTTTAGTGTTTGTTATGTTTTCTCCCCTGTTTTTAGATAAGTATTGATGGCTTATCATTGGAGTAGGCTGAGGTTTGGCATTGTCCATCTTGGCCTTTTCCAATAGCTCTAGAATATACTTTCTCTGACTGAGGATGATCTCTGATTTTGATTTCCTCTTGACTTCTATGCCTAGAAAGTAGTTTAGTAGACCCAAATCTTTAATGGAGAATTCTTTGTCAAGATATTGAGCAAGATTTTTAATTTCATCCTCATCATTTCCTATAACAACCAGATCATCAACATATATTAGAATATACACACTTGTCTTATTGTTGTTTTTAACAAATAAGGAATTGTCTGATTTTATAGACTGATAGCCAAGATAAGTTAGTGTGGCCTTCAGTTTATCAAACCAGACTCTTGGAGCCTGCTTAAGACCATATATGGCCTTTTTCAGCTTGCACACATGACTTGTATTATCCCTGTACCCTTGTGGTTGCTCCATGTATATTTATTCATGTAATGTTCCATTCAGGAAAGCATTATTAACATCATATTGTCTAATGTTCCACTGATTATATAGAGCAATACTTAGAATAATTCTTATAGTGGTTGGTTTGACAACAGGGGAAAAGGTCTCATTAAAATCAAACCCATATTGCTGTGTGTAGCCTTTTGCTACCAGTCTTGCTTTGTATCTTGACACTGATCCATCAAGATTCTTTTTTAATTTGTACGTCCACCTGCATCCTATGATGTTTTTATTATCTGGTGGGTGTACAAGTTCCCATGTGTTGTTCTTTATCAATGCATTGTATTCTTCATCCATTGCTGCCTTCCAGTTATTGTCTTTTGCAGCTTGTTCAAAGTTTTCTGGTTCATCTAGATTTGATGCAGCTGTGTATAATTTTTGTTTAAAGATTCCACTTTTTAACCTTGTAATCATTGGATGACCAGTTCTGTTCTGTGGTGATACATCTGTACTTATTTGATTATTTTCTGATTGTACTGGTATGCTTTCTATTTCTCTTTCATCAACTGACTCTGTTTGATGTCTTGAAATTGCAGGGGTATGACTGAGATAGCTGGGTGAGCTTGATGATTTATGACCCTGTCTGTTTGGTATTGTGAGTTGTGGATCTTGACCCTCGGCAGTCCTTTCAATCACCTCAGGATGGAAGTCATCACTGTAGATAGGTATACTAGGTACAGAATTCTTTGGATTCTGTATCTTTTGAGTTGTTTTTATACTTGTATTCTTAAAAGGAAAAACATGCTCATTGAACACAACATGTCTACTAGTTATAATTTTGCCACTTTCATCTAGACATTTATATCCTTTTTGATTTGACCCATATCCTATAAAGGTACATGGTTTAGCCCTGAAGGACAATTTATTGTTGTTGTATGGTCTTATGTAGGGAAAGCACAAACACCCAAACATTTTCAAACTCTGATAATCTGGCTTAACACCTAATAGCTTTTCTATTGGACTGATTCCTTTAATAATTTTTGTGGGTAGTCTGTTGATTAAGTGTACAGCAGCATTAAAGGAATCAGGCCAGAATTTTAGTGGTAATAATGCTTGAGCAAGCAGTGTTAGTCCAGTTTCGACTATGTGTTTGTGCTTTCTTTCTATTAGACCATTTTGTTCAGATGTATAGGGGCATGTGATTCTGTGTACAATTCCCTTCTTAGCAAAGTAATCTCTAAGGGTTTTGTACTCAGTACCACCATCTGACTGAATAATTTTAACTTGATTGCCAGTTTGCTTTTCAGCTAATGATATGAAGTGTATCACTGCATTATAAGCTTTTGATTTGGCCTTTAAAAAATAAATCCATGTATATCTAGAGTAAGCATCAATAAAAGATATGTAATATTTATAACCATAGTCAAAATAAATTGGGGCAGGTCCCCATAAATCAGTTGCAACTAATTCTAAAGGTTTTGATTACTTGGTTAGTGAGTCATTGAAGGGTAACTTATGACTTTTCCCCATTTGACAATATGTACATACATATGGCAAGGAAATATCATCAAACACAATATTATTTTTCACAAGTACTTGTTTCACAACATTTGTGTTTGGGTGGCCAAGCTTGTAGTGCCACAAATCAAACACATTTCCCTTTTCTTTAGACTGACTCATTTCACCTATATTACAACACCTCTGATTTCTCTCACATTTGCTACTGTTTTTGAGATTGAATCTGTATAGACCTTTGACTGCTTCACCCTACAAAAGATTTTCATTAGTTAGTATGTCTTTAACTAAGCAATAATCATGATAAAATTCAAAGTATACATTATTGTCTTTTGCAAATTGTGACACACTCATAAGGTTTTTCTTTATTTTTGGTACTCTTAACAAGTTGTTTAAATATAGTCGTCTTTTCCCATTAATACTGGTTCTTCCAGTGTGAGTAATGTTGACTGACTCACCATTCCCCATGCATATGGACTGTTTACCTCTATATTCCTTATTTCCAAGATTTAAGTTGTCAAGATTATTTATTATATGATTGGTTACTCCTGAGTCTGGGTACCAGCCTTCATCATGTATGTGTTCTGATGTTGTGGTTGTGCTTTGATTGACTTCACCATTGTTGTTAGTGTCTGACTGTATTTGAGCCATATTAGCACCAGACTTTCCATTTCCTTGATTGTTTTGATTTTGATTTGGTACATAGTTGGCATTGAATCTAAAATAGCATTTAACAGCAGTATGACCAATTTTCTCACAGATTTGACATTTGGGTCTGTTGTTGTTGTTATTCCACCTGCCTCTACCTCTAGATCTGTTTGAACTGCCTCCTCTCTGATAAGGTTGACCTTGCCTGTTTTGATTCTGCCCTTTGTTTCTAGAGTTGGAGGCATAGTTGATTGACAGGTCTGTTTCTTAGGATCTTTTATGATCTATTCTTGCTTCATGTGCAAGAAGTGTGGCATGTACAAACTATACAGGTGGTAAACTTGGTTGTGAAGACACAACTGCAACAACAGCTTCATATTCCTCACTGAGTCCATTCAGGATACTTAGAACTTGCTCTGTTTCAGACACTTTGTGTCCTGCTGCTTCTAACATATTGCAGATGTTGTTAACTTGTGAAAGATAGTCTCTCATTGGCTGATTTCCTTTAGTAATATTTTGCAATTGTCTTTTATAGTGCATGATTTTAGCAGCAGACTAAGTATTGAATATCATTTCAACAGTGATCCATATATCATTTACTGATTTGCACCCTATGACTTGTGACAGTAACTTTGTGTCAATTGATGATAGTAGCCAGGAACTTATCAATCTATCTTGTCTGTAGAATTTTGTGTATTCTTCATTACTGATCATCTTATTTTGTGAATCAGCGATGAATTTTGGAAAAGTTGGAACTGATCCAAGAATAAAGCCTTCTAATCTATATCCTTGCGTAGCTGTTTCAACTTGTAATTTCCATAAGAGATAGTTGTCTTCCTCTAGATGCACAGTGATTAGCTGGCTTTGAGGACTGATGACTGTTTTGATCAACTTTTCTGTTGCATCAGTGAACTGTTGTGGACTGTTGGTGTTATCTGAAGTTGCTGAAGCATTATCTCCTTCAGCCATGACTAAGGATTTCAATGACTTGTGCAAGAAAATCAATAGTTCGGAAAATTTACTGATTCAAGATCACTCTATTACAGACAAGAACATGTTTGTTGCAGCCAAGATTCAAATGATGAGTTTATTCTGATGAATCTTGGCACGACAATTGCTTTCTTTAAGTCTTTGACTGCTTTCTTGAATTGATTTTCTGAACTTTCTTGCAAGAATTTGCTTGAACTTTTGATGAAAAGCTTGTTGCAACCAGAAATCTAAATGATTTCCTGGTATGGCACCTGTTTTTCACAAAATATTGCAAATTCTATAATTAACCCAAATGATGAGATATAACCTGATGGGTTAAGATGCCTTCAAATGATGATTTCTTTCTGATGAAGAATTGTGTGTTGATCTTGTATCAAGATCACTGCTGTTAGGCCCCAGAGATTGCTTTGAATTCTTTGAATTCAATTGTTGATACTGCTGCCGTGAGGCTTGAATTGCTCTGATACCATATTAGATTTTGATAATAACAAAATATTATATTTACTGATTATAGAAGATCAGAAAGTATTGGGATAAAATGAGAATGATATTGTATTCATCAAAATGAAAGACTGAATAAGTTTATAGTTCTCTACAGCTTGTTATATACAATAATATAATGTTGGGCTTGTTTACATGGCCCAAGCCCAGACCCGATATTAAAGTGAAGACATAAGGCTTTGTATCTTCAGTAGATCAACACGAGAGCATTTCATTTTCTAACTTCGACCAATATTGTTTTCCACGGCGATCAACCATCGAACATAGTAGTTCGATGGTTGATGATCGTGGAAAACAATATATTCTATATTTTTCCTAATACCAGATACTTTAAGGGGCTAGCAAATATATCAATTTCGACTTTTTTTGCACAGCAAATAACCGCTGGCCAACACAACACTATTTTCCATGGCAATCAACTATCGAACAACAATAGTTCGTTGGTTGATGGCCGTCGAAAATAATGTTGGTTGGTGGTTGTTCCCCATGCAAAATAACTTTGCGCTGTTATTAATTATCGTGTGAAATGATTTTGGTATTATGAAATACCTAAATTTTATTGCGTTTATTATTATTTTCTATGGTATTAAGAAGAGGGAAAGTATGTGCCTTTAGCAACACACTAATTCTTTCACTTCCATTTCGTTTTTTCTCACAATTTTGTTTCTTTCCATTTTCCAGTTTCATATGTAAGCTACAGTTCAAAACAATTCCACTTCCAATCTAAATCAAATTAAAGGTGCTTTAAAACCAATCAATCTCTTTAACTCTTTTTTGATGAATTAGAATTTGATCGAATTCGTCGGTAGCTTTTCATTTCGTATTCATCTTGAATTATTTATGATTTTACTCATGTTTTACGGTGATTATGTTTGTACCAGTTCCTTCCAATGTTATTGTTATTATGGAAAAAATCTGAAGGCCTCCAAAAAAAATATAGCTTACTGGATCGATCGAGCTTGATTTAAAGGTTAGATTTTTATTATTTGTCTTTCTATTTATTTTGAGGTTAAATTGTGGCTTTTGTTCTAACTTCTGCTTTCAAATCTTGCCTTGAGTTTTTGTGCCTAAAACTATATTTTCTTCTTGCATTTTGTTTTAATTTGTTATGGTCATGAATATAGTTCCCTTCATTTATTTTGCAACAGTTACTAGATTTGCAAATATATATATACCACAGAATCTCATGATGATTTGTAAAATCTATTACATGTAAAGTTGAACCTTTTGTTTTGTTCTCAAGTTTTGTTTCAAAGTTTACTTCATTTGATTTTTATTTTTTTGATATGATTTTTTATATTGTTTACTTTTAATCTAACTTAAGTAGGTAACTTTGAAATGTTGTTAAAATTTTAATTCTAAATATGCATTCTTTCAACTTTTTTTGCTTAATGTTTTATATTGTCTTACACTGTCTAAACCTATGTTTTTTTTATAAAATTTTATGTTAACCATCTTTGTCAATCTAGAACTTCTTGCATTTTCCAATGGTGTTGTTTAATCGCCTTTTTGGGATCATATGCATTGAGGTAATTATCAATGATTTTTAATAAATTTAGTTTGAAATTACGTTGCTTTTATTTTTTGTAACTTGGAGAAGTTTATAGAAAGGATCATATCAAATAATATTATCATGCAACTAATAAGAGAAATTATTTGGTACCAATTTCATTATTTGAATTTATAGAATTAATTATGATCAATTATCTCTAGTGCTAATTAATTTGAGTCCACCATTAGCTCAATGTGACATTTATTCTATGATGGATTAAGATTGATTTTTAGTTTTACTTAAAAAATATTTTAAACGTACTTTTATTAAATCATGTTATGTAGTCGCTATTCATATTATTTGAACATTTGTTTGACAAAGATCGTGTTCAAACAGTTGAAATCATCAAAGTTGGAAGATGCATAGTTGAAGAGTTAAGATTTTTGGAAATCCAATATTGTAAAGATGATGCAATGGGTATTATATATAAGTAGTTATTAGTTTACATAACTTATTATATGATTTATAAACTTAAATGATATACTAGCTACAGAAGTTAGAAGGTTGAGTAGCGAAACTGGTGATTCTCACCAATGTTTTCAATTTTGTTTTTTTTATAAATTATGGATTGATTCTCACCACTATGTTTATAAATGATTATAGATTGGAAATGTTGTTATTCTTGATATTTATAAGTAATTTCAAATAGGGAGGATTATGTGGAATAATATTATCATGCAACCAATGAAAGGAATTAACATATATGAATTAAGTGTCGTTGACCTATTTAATTTTATTTCAAAGCAATTGAAAAAGTATTGGCATTAATTGAATGAGATAGTTAATTGCATTTTAATTCTTTTTAGTGTTAATTAGTCAGGAAAATATTATGTAATAAATATTTCATATGCATTATAAGTTTCAACTTTATGAGCAAACATGTAAGTAAATTTCATGAAAGTTTTTATATTGTAAAAAATAATATCCCATTATAGTAGAGTAGGGGTTCAGTACACGTTCTTAGCTAATACTTTGATTTTCTTTAACAAGATTAGCAAATTATACATAACCAAGAATATAAATATTTGGAGATAATTTTATTCAATTGTCATACCATAATCATAATAAGGTAATTTTTGTTTATGCTTTTAATATAATACTAAAGGCAACATTGTAAAATAGGATTACATTTTTGTCTTACAAGCGTGATAGTTGTACTTTATTATATGTAATTACATTTAGTTGGTGCTGGATATATAAATAGAAAATATTATAAGTATTTGCACTAATGTTGGATTTATACCCTGAATTGATAGTACAACAGTTTTGTACTCCGAAGATATTTCATGGTCAGTGATTAATGCTACAATGTTATGTGAAGATTATAAAATAGTGAATGTTGATTACATTAAAAAAGTACAAGAAGAAAGTGGGAAATTATTCAATAAAGAGGTGAATTGAAGTTAAAAAATATGTTTGAATGTAGAGTTAGGTATGAATAAAATGAAAATGCAATGATGTCTATTTACGAAAAGATGAGTGATGTGAGTTGTTTCCATCAAGTTAATATTTAAATAGTTTACAAGGACATAATGTAGATTTTTATTAAACATAATTAATAGACAAGTATTTGCCTTTGCCTTTTATGTAAAAAATGTATAACTTATCACCGAGTAAGTTATGGTTTCTACAAATTTTAGTTTATAATAGATGAACTAACTTTCTATTCAAATTTTAGTTCACTTCTTTCATTTGAATATTTGTTTCTTCTATGCATAAGTACATATTTTATAGATATTTTTTATTCTCAATAGTTTGACTAAATTTGTTTATTATTTTACAAAATCAATATATATAGAAATTGTTGGACAACCTATTATTTTAGTCCCCAAAATTTTTATTTTAATAATAATAATTAGTTTTTCATAGTTCACTTTGTTGCATAGGCATTTTTTATGCCTTCAGGTCTTATTGTCATCATTTATATGTCATCCAAAGTAATTTTATGTGTATCCATAGGTATTTTGTGTCATGGTAATTGCTTATTTAACTATGAATTATGCTAATTATTATATTATTTCAATTATTATTTTCATATGAATATTTGAAGTATTGGTAAAAAATTGTTTGGTTGTTCCAGAAAATAGACTGCATAATGTTTATTTTTACGTAGTTTTATCTCACCATATAATGATGTTCGTTAATATAATGCTTCAAAGTTGCCGATATATTTTCAAATTCAGTTATTATTGGATAATGTATCAGTGCAAATGTTGGAATGCCGTTTATTTGAACAAAATTCAAAACACTGTTTCACTCCTTGCACAATTCAATATGAGTTTTGGAACATTACTATTGTAACAAACTATACATATTCAAATATATATGTTAAATGTAGGATAAACCCATGTTGAAATCATGCATTCCTTATATTTTAATATTAATATGCAAGATCAATAATGTAATGATTACCGAGTCGAAAATAATTGGTAGTAAAGGGCAATGTTGGTTGTATAAAGCTATTTGCTTTAGAAAAATTTATTATCCTTGACGCTACATGCTTCTTTTTAAAGAAAGTTTATCAATAGACCTCTAGCAATTACATTTTAAAAAAGAATCTAAAAAAACTACAATCCATAGACATGTTCATTATTTTCAGATAACTAAATACATTTAAATATATTGGTATTAAATTATATGTATGGTGAACACCGTGTGCGTAGCATGAGTTTGCACTAGTCTCTTATAATAATTCGATTCTCTGGATTTATTAATAAGAAACACTAGCAATTAAAGAGCAAAATAACTTGACGAAATCACAAATTTCAATCACTAATGGTAACTAATGCAAGCAAAGAAAGAAAATAAATTTATCATGATGTAGTCGAGAATAAATTAGGGATACATACCTATTTTTCAAAACTATCATTTTTACATCTCTAACTTTTCTAAACTATTTTCAACATCCCTATTAAATCTGAATCATTCACTTCCATTTTTTAACTTCCAGTTTTACCCTTTTTGTTTCTTAATCACGCACAATTAACACTTGATTAATCCTTTTTTACCTCTAATCATCGATTAATCCCTAATTTTCAATCAAATTCCATAATCGCGTGTTATCTTCAATCCTACTCATGCAATATTCAAGGATAATTGAGCATCAACTAATTGCGTGAGGTAGACATATTTTAGTGTTTGTACTTCTCAATTTATGCATTGGTTTGTTTTGATGATTAATTTTTTTATTGTATTTTTTCGGATTGATCGGGCATTTGCATTCAAAATTTTATATTTATTTTATTATCGGTAATGGATTCATGGTTAGAAATTTTTTATGAAATAAAATTTTGTTTTTGTTGTTGAAATAAATTTTTTTATGCAATTTGCATATGAATATTTGTCTGCAATTACATGTTTGATAAATATTTATGTGCAAGTATATATTTAGCCAATATCTATTTTAATAAATATTTCTTGACAAATGTTTGCTAAACAAATATATTCTACCAAATATTTTCCAAATAATTATTTTTCAATGTCTGGGAAATTTTAGTCTGGTAAATATTTGTCTGGTAGATATATGCTAGACTAATGTGTGTCACATTAATATTTTATATATATATTTATTGATTTTTTTATTTTGTTAAATTAATATTTGATATATAATTTTCAAGATCTTTCACTATTGATGTACTTGTTGTTTTTCTGTTGGCTAATGATAGTCATAGCAACTGCTTATGTTGCAAGCTGCCTGGTTGGATGATTGTGGTTTGAGATTATAAAAATAATGATTTATGTGAGCATTGACCTAAATTATAACATTAGTCTATTGAACTGCCATATGAAAGGGATGATAAGAGAAGAGTTATTGAAATAAATTCCAATTTTCTTAGTATATTGTTGCTTGTTGCTTATAGTTGAGAGGATTTGTAGTTGTTTTTGTTAGTTCAAAGCAGTCTAAATGTACTTCAGTTGAGGTTGTTTCTCGTAGTTCTTTAGTTGTTGGTCCTTTTAGTGATAATGGTTCATTTAGTTATTGAAGAAATTGGTAATGGATTTGTTCAATCTAACTCTCTAATAAGATAGAAGACATTATACATTTATTTCAAACAGAATATAATGTTTTTTCTAAATTACTATTTTGCATATGTGAAAAATGTTGGCTCTTGAAGATATTCAGGGCACAAATTTACTTTCATATCATCATTTGAAATCTTCCATGAAGCTTTAATTGATTCTAATCCCAGTAGTATAGCAACGTTTCAATGTGTACCCGCTAGTCGTCAGTTTGTAAGAGCATTTGTTCGTTATAAAACTTGCAAATATGAATTCTCGTACTTTCATCCTTTAATATTTAGAGATGGGACATTTACAAGAGGTAGAGGTCATGGTTGTAGCTATGAGTTAATTTTGAAACTAATATGAAAATTTTGTAGCGACTTAACATTTAGTTGGCATGTATTTTCCTAGCCAATATTTGCTTAACAAATATTTGACTGGTAAATATTTTCCTGACCAATATTTGCTTCCAGATATTTGATATCCAAATATTTGTCAAGCTTATAACTGTCCCACAAATATTTTCATAGTAGACGTTTATTATACAATTATCTACTTGGAAAATATTTATCGAGAAAAGTATTTCTAGGCTATTTTTTCCTATATTACGTTTTACTACATATTCTATAGTTGTCTTTATTTTAAGATTCTTTCATTTTGTTAATGTGTTTATCTCATGAATATTAGCCCAATTGGTATTCTTGGAAAGCTTAGGGAAATGTTATTTAATAATGATCATGATTTCACTTTTTGTGTTTGATCGACAGCCCGGTTGTAACATCCCCCATTTTTTAGCCCGAAAATAAGCGCTACTAATGCTGTAGTCATCAACAGTATTATTTCTTGGTGACAAAATGAGACCGGTTAATTGTATTTATAACATCAAGAGCACATGAATATGAAACATTCCAAAACAGATTTCATTAATAACTTTCATATTCATTACATCCCATTACATAATCCCATCGATTCTGTTCAAAGAAAATATAATAATAATTACAATTATATTCCAAGGGCAATATTTAAAGATGCCCCCTTTGCTGATCAGAGTCTAACTACTTAACTGTTATAAATCCTATCATTACATCCATTCAAACATAACATAAACTTTAAACAACATAGCATAAATAAACTCCTAATATTAGCTAGCTTGCCTCTTACACGTCTCCGTAAACTTATTCGTCTAACCTGAAAAACCCTACTCCCGATCTACTCAAATGAGTACCCGAGAGTTTAGGAGGAAAAACAATAAATTTGGGTCGGACAAAAAGTATTGCGTGATTAATAATATAACATCTCAAACCAAAATAGATATCTAGTGGGACCACGCCGCTGAGCGAAATGGGTTTTCCCCTTATTAGTATCTTATCCAAATATATCATTCATAAATCATGCACCTGCAACCACAATGGTTAGAACAAAACATAACTTGAACATATGCATCCATGCAACGTGGGTAAGTCTGACTAGTCTGTCATCCTAGGGTGATGCATACCCATGGTTTGCTCGTTCCAAAAATAGACCGTCTTTCTCAAATCATAGTTTTCCTAGGGTCACCATGAACCTAATGGTTTTGCAGGCCAACCAATAACTTATCGGGCCGACTAGGGACAAAACTTTTAACCAGATATTCCAACATCTCCAAATATGATTAGGAGTAAAACAAGACTGTCGTCCTAATCAGAGGACTATCTATTCCTGTATCATAGTTTCCCTACGGTTATTATGAACCTACTAGTTTTCGCAGGTAACTAATCAACCTTATTCGGAATCATATGGACTATATGTCGCATATTTCATAGGTTTCCTAGGCTACTATAAACCTACTAGTTTTCACACGTAACTAATCAAACTTATCTAGAATCGTATGGACTATCTGCCTCATAAGTCATAATTTTCCTAGGGTTACCATGAACCTACTGTTTTCACAGCTAACTGATCAACCTATAAGGCTGTTAGTCCATAAGTCATATCTTTTTGATCAATTCAAGGCATCCTAACACAATTGGTTTGTCTGATCTCTTGGATGCATCAGTACGCACTCAGGAGCTTAGTTTGACCATACTACTCGAATAGCCTAACTAGTAATTATGTTCCTAAGTCCCAAGATGCAATGTTAGGTTATGAAAATGTGAGCATGCCAATGATAAATATGCAAATTTAACTGATTAATTGATAACAAGAACATATAACATCATTCATCAAAATATATTTAATCAATAGTCATAGGCGTTGATGTCAAAAATGGCTGCAAACACCTAAATAATATGAAAGCACCACAAATCCAATAACCAATTCCAAATAGAATGAAGTAGTGAACAAATTATGAAGAATAAAAAATTAAAAGAATAAGAAATGAACACAAGATGTTTTATACTGGTTTGGCTATTCTGGCCTACGTCCACTCCAAAGATTTTCCTTTTATTTATGCTACAGATTACAATTACAGTCCAGATAATAGCCTTAAAATAATAATGGAGGAAGAAGAGAGCCAGGAAGAAGATCTAGAAATGAGTGCCATGCCCACTATATTTGTAGGGAAAGATGGACAAATATCCAGCTGAAAATTCACATGCAGAAGAACAAGGCCATGCCGACCCCCTTTAGAAAAAATGGGATCCATCCAAGCCTCCCCTAGGGATCAGCCCTAATCCCTATAGGGGATCGGCACCGATCCCCAATGCTTGAGCATTGGGGTTGACGATTCCTAGGGTGGGTCCCCCTCCATGCCTTCTTTTGGTCTCTTGAGTTATTTGTGTAGTTCCCTGAGTGAAATTCAAAGATATCGATTGATTTTCGTTGAGTTGAGCTGCTGAGTTAACTGCCCATATCCATAGTGATCCGATCTGATCCGATCCCTTGCCTAGGGGAAGTGCCAGTCCATACTTAGCCAATTCTAGGATACCATTCATCTAAATCTTCTTGACTATCATCCATAGCCTTGTTTAAAACTGATTTTCGAACCTGATATTCATCCCTCCGGGCTTCCTGCCTTGATGATCATGAAATTTGTTTAGCCAAATTTGTGGTATACTACCTTTTTAAAAAGCAAGATAACATTTGCCTCCTAAAAAATGCCTTACGATAGGATGGTGTGTTTTGAATTGCCATAAGTTCGAAGTCCACCGACAACCGAATATTCCAATCCAAAATCTATTACTTTGCCAAACCGAATCGCCATAAGCCATCCCTTGTTCACCCAAGTGTTAGTATTTGTATGCCGAATCCTCAATCTCTCTGAATTGCTAATGAAATCTACAACTGTTCCAAGTCGATAGTCTCCATTCCAAATCCTTAGCCAAATCCATATCCATTCCAAGCCGGTAACCGAATCCACAATGGATTGTTGTCTCAGATCCTTGATCTCTTCAGATCGTTATCCATATCTGTGACCTCTTTGGGTCAATATCTAAATCCATAACCGTTTGAAATCCTGCAAGTTAGTAAGCCAATCCATGATCTCTCTGGATCATCATCCAAGTTCATGGTCTCTCCAGACCTATCGATGGTCTCTCCGGACCCTTGCTAAGTGTAATCCAAACTTAATGACGAGTAGCTGATCCTGTCGCTCCCCAACGAAGCAACCTACCCCTTGCACTCTGACCCTTTAGGGGCATATAGTGATGTATTGATCCTCCTAGACTGATTATAGCCTCTCTGAGCTCTTGTTGGACCCTCATCCTGTCACTCTCTGGTGAAAGGGGAACAACGACAAGTAAGCCGATCCTATCACTCTCCGGTGAAGCGGCATTAATTGCTACACTGTGGTTCAGTTTCCCTGAACATAACGTGATGTCCTGGCCTTCCTAGGCCGATCATGGTCTCTCCGGACCCTTGCCAGACCCCATTCAGTCATTCTCCAGTGAAATGGGTAATAGTGATTAGTAATTCGGTCCTGTCGCTCTTCGATGAAGCGACTCACTTCTTGCACTCCGATCCCTGACTTTCTGGTCAGGGATACAACGTGATCAATTCCATACTGACTTCTTTCTCCAGCCTCGACTCTTCAGCCGAAGGCTTAATCCATGATGTACGAATCCATCCCGTCGCTCTCTGGCAAGGGACTCGCACCTTGCAGTTATTACCCCTTCTCTCCGATCTGGATGGCCGCGACCTGTTTTTTTCATCGCATTAATGCAGATTTAGATTAAATTATTAAATTTAAGTTCTTATAGCCATAAAACCAAAAAATAAGGAAAACCAAACATTGCCTCTCCGGGTATGCTGGTTTATCATCATCTCAGAGCATGCCTTAGGACCGACCTCGATCTCATACATGTGTGAGTGACTTGGCCATTTTATTTTGGAGTTTATTATTTATTTAGTTCATGCCATCCCGATCAAGAGATGACAATCTTTGACCTGGATATAAGGCCATTTCCATTGGGCGCGGACGGTGGCCGCTTCTGTCCACTACCGCAGCCCAAGTCCTCACATATTGTGGCAGCTTGCCATCTTTGACATGTTCCTTAACCATATCCCATAAGTGCGTACATTCATCAATAGTATGCCCATCCAGTTCGTGGAATAGGCAATACTTTCCAGACCTACATTCCTGCTTTATAGGATCCCTCCTTTTTGGTTTCCGATAAGGGAGTTGCCCCCTTATTTCCAAATAAATCCTTCCAAGCTTTCCGTCAAATCCGAATAAGTGGAGAACTTCGGTTCCCGTTCTTTCCTTTGCCTTTTTGATTCATCATAACCATCGTCCAGCTTCCTTTTTCCCTTATCCTCCTTGGACACTTCTCTAGATGGTTCTTCACCTCGCATAGTATTTACTTCCTATTTGTCGATTCATGCGTCTTCCTACCGTAGGAACCTCTCAGCTTCATGGAAAAATTCCCCAAGATCCATTGGTAGATCCTGCTCCAATGAAATCTTAAAACTGTATTGTCGAGAATTCTGGATACCGCCGCCATTATCAATGGATCCGGCCAATCCACCGAAGCAACTACCACATTCAACTATGTCAAGAAACTCCTTAGGGACTCTCTTGTCCTTTGCTTTAGTGTTGCCAACATTATTACGCTCTTGAGTCTCAAAATGTAGACCCTAAACTGCCTCATGAACCAATCTACCAACTCGCTCCATGTTGTGATTGAAACCATTCTTTAGTTGCCTAAACCAGAGTCCAGCTAACTCCATCAAATAAAGTGGAAGACACCTTGCCGTGACTTCCTCCGATGCCCTCGACACTTCCATGTTATGGATATACCCCATCAAGTGTACTGTAGGGGTCTGCCTGTCCATCGTACACCTCCATTGTTGGTAATTGGAACTCCGATAGGTTCCTAGCTTGCCTGATATTCAGAGTGAATGGACTCCGATTGACATCTTCCAGACTCCTGTTGGGCAACCCGCCTCTCATCATCCGTTGTATCAGCTCATCCATCCTTTTATTCTCATCCATAGGTGGCCTCCAATCCATATTACCAGCCTGCCCCAACTCCACCATGGTATTCCGAAACGTACTCCTTCGGACATGCATCTGCATTTTGATCCGCATTAAAGTGCACAACACCAACCACAGGTCTTCCGACATCCAATCTAGCCTGACCCAGAGTGTGCCCCCAAGCCTAGGGGATAGGTGCTGATCCCTCTAGGGGATCGATGCTGATCCTTCCTTCTTGCCTAAGGTTCGCTCCCGGCTGCTCCGTTCCATTCTCTTGCTTTTTAGCTTCATTTTCATGATCCTGATTTTGATTTTAAAAAGCTCTTACTACTCCAACTCCTTGATCCAGATTTCCAGTAGTTCATGCTCTAGTCTGTCTAATTTGTTTGAGGAAATTCTACATCATATCCTCTTGTTTCTTCATCATCCTCTCCTGCATCGCCTCCATCATAGTCTCTATCTCGTTCCTAGTGATATAGATGGAGGGTTGATTAGCTTCAGCTCCTGGGGATGCCTCCTGACTTCCTCCATGGTGACTCCTATCTGCCAAAGGTCTCCTTGATGATTGCCTAGACATTACTTCCTAGATCTAAGTATCCAAGCTTCCAAATCCGTGGTTGCAAGTATTCTCAGTCAAAGCACCAAAATGTTAATGTCAAAAATGGCTGCCATCACCCAAATAATATGAAAGCACTAAAAATCCAATAACCAGTTCCAAACAGAATGAAGTAGAGAACAAATTATGAAGAATAGAAAGATAAAACAATAAGAACTGAACACAAGATGTTTTATAGTGGTTTGGCATACTCTGACCTACGTCCACTCCAAAGATTTTCCTTTTATTTATGTTGTAGATTACAATTATAGTCCGGATAATAGCCTTAAAATAGTAATGGAGGAAGAAAATGGGCTGGAAGAAGTTCAAAAAATGAGTGCCATGCCCTCTGTACTTATAGCAAAAGACGGATAAATATCTAGATGAAAATCCATATGCTGAAGACTAAGGCCATGCCGACCTCCTCTAGAAAAAATAGGACCCATCCGAGCCTCCCTGAGGGATAGACCCTGATCCCTATAGGGGATCAGCACTGATCCTTAAGATGGGTTACCCACTATGCCTTTTTGGTCCCTTGAGTTGTTTGTATAGCTCCTTAAGTGAAATTCGAAGATACCGATCGATTTTCGTAGATTTGAGCTGTTGAGTTAAGTGCCCATATCCATAGTGATTCGATCTGATCCCCTACCTAAGGGAAGTGCTAGTCCATACTTTGCCAATTTTGGGATAACATTCATTTGAATCTGCTTGACTATCATCCATAGCCTTGTTTATAACTAATTTTCGAACTAGATAATCATCCCTTTAGGCTTCTTGCCTTTATGATCACGAAATCCGTTTAGCCAAATCCGTGGTATACTGCCATGTCAAAATGCGGGATGATAATAGGCATCACAAAATTACTTAACTTAAGTAATAATTATTTGGCAAAATCCATGTAAAACTTGGGCTATAACATCATTTAATTTCCTTGAAAACATTTATCTTTATATTTGATAAATCACTTGAACTTATTCTTAAAAACAAGGAAAACATAGCCCAAACACATAGCCCAAACCTTGTGCCAAATTATTATCATTTACATAGCTTTTTAAAACATTTTCTATCAAAATAAGGGTGTCGAACATCAAGCTAATAAGGGCTATCAAGCCTCTATAACATAGCTGTTAGGTTTATAAAACACATGTCTATTATGCCGCTAAGACATGGTTGTCGAACCCATAAAAAGACTGGTGTCGAGAATTTAAAACATGGTGATTTGGTTTGCAAAACATAAGGCTTTCGAGCCTCAAATTATAGTTATCGAGTTTATAAACATTTTGCTGCTATGCCACTGAAAACATTGGTGTCGAACAAATAAGAGACAGGAGGCTTCAAGTTATAAAACATTTATGGTTGACAAACCCTTAAAATCTTAAGGTGCCAAACTTCTAAAATTTGTTGGTGTTAAATCTTAAAAGCTTAAGGGTATTGAACTCATAAAATATAAGGTGTTGAACCTTTAAAAAGAACAGTATCGAGTCTCGAAATCATAGGTGAAAATAGATGTGGATCAAGTAATATGAATAATTATCTAAGTTATAAACTTGCGCGAAATGTAAATAAAAGTAAATAGTAATAAGTAAATAATACCAGAGATTTTAATACTAGTTCAAACTTCCTGTTCTACATCCAGTCCCAGACTCCTTCTGGATTTAAATCGATACCCTCGCTTAACCTGAGGAATATGTATTACAACTGCCTGAACAACCGAACAAGTCTTCAACCGCCTAGATAACCGAATAGGACTTCGTTTACAAAAGCAGAATAGTTCATGACTTCGTTATGCTCTTGAATAGCATAGATTATTAGATATAGCACACTCTTCCTATAATCTTCTTTTTTGTGGTATAACATGTGCTCATGAAGATAAGGAAGTAATTTGATCACAAGAAAGTATTCCTCAATGATTAAGTGATCAAATATTGAAAGCAATATAATGAAATGAATGATTGAGAATAATCCAAAATTGAGATAGATAGAATTAAGAATTGATGAATTAAATCATTGAAATGAATTCCTTTATATAGATGATCAATAGTTGCAACTATTTATGAAGAGTAGTGATGAATGGAAGGAGTTGCAACTGTTGGTGGAGGTATTGTAGCCACTAATGAAGAGGAATGATAGTTCAAGAAGCAACACACCCGTTCAAAAAAATTCGAATTTTATAGTTGTTTTATAGGTTTAGTCGACGAACATGAGTGTCAGTTGTCTGAACTTGTCAGTGTGAATTTTTGGTTTATAATATTTCGGTCAGTCGAATGAAGGTGATGATTCAGTTGACTGACCGTTATAAGTTTGCACATATTGATTTTCTGAAATTGTTTTGTGTTTGTGTGTGCTTATATATACCACTAGAGGAGATTTTAAAAATACATATCATTCTAGACTCTGACTGATTTTACAATTGTTGAGTCATCTTGGTCTTCTTTTTGTCGAGTACGCCTTCTTGTTTGATTAATCTTTCTTTGCATAGGTGGTTAATATAGATAATATACCGTTATATAGTTGTCACTATCGAAATACCAAAATACGACGTTCTAACATTCATTCACCTTTTGATGATGACAACTATATTATTTTTGAGTAAACGACATATATTGTTCTCCCCCTAAATCTGTACTCCTCTTATTGATATGACCACAATTATTCACCCCTTTGTCATCAACAAAAAGGAATATGGGCCAAAATGAATGATCATGATATTCCATAACATCACAATAGATTAATATCACAACAATATAAATAAAATAACATCATAATATAAGTTATCAGAAGATAAGACATGTTATAAAGTAAACATCATAATATAAGAAATATAACAGTGCATAAATTAGCACAAGGTGGAACATTTTATAAAACAAGCAGTGTAAGAAGTCACTACGAACTTTAAAGTACTTTAAATGTCAACTACATACCACAAAACACTTAAAAACAACACAAAATACTAAAACAAGACGATAAAAGGTAGAATCGAAATCATCTTACCAAGAAATCAATTTTCATGACCACCACTTGTATTATCAGACCTTTCACTTTCTTCTCCATCGAAAGAGTTTGACCAAGTAAAATGTTTAAGATTTTGAGGAATTTCTTCGGTGGGTGTGAATGCAGAGGAGGATGAAACACATGACATTTTATCCCACATCTTGTTCAAGAATCCTTTGATGCGATCAAGCTTGTTATCCATCTTAATGACAGTGTGTTCAATTCAAGAGATACGACGATCAAGCTTGCTTTGATTGCAAGAGATAGTGGCGTAGGTTTGACGATCTTGATTTTCTAAAGATACATCTTCTATGTCATCCTCATTATGTGGAATATGAGGAGGTGGAGGAGCTTGAGAAGTAAAAGCTGCAGTAGGATTGGAAGGTTGTGAATGACCAGTTTCTCTGTTTGCTTTCCATTTCCTCAAATGGGATGATATTGTGATTCTCAACCCATGGAGGAAGTTTCATAAGACTAAGGGTTTTGAAATCAAGGCATCCAACAGTAGTAAATTTTGAATTCGAAAGAGGAACTTGAAAGCTCATTAGAATTTGCATGATGTATTGTCCATAATGAAGTGTTTTGGCTCAACGATTATAAAAGGTGTCAAATTCATTCATAATCACTTTAGCCCAATTAATGTTTCGATTACTCCACAGTGCCTAGAGAGCTTGAAAATTGTGTTTATATATAACTTCATAACTACTGGTAAGTGGTTGAATGGAATGGGTAAGCACTCTATGTAAAATTCTTCCTTTTGGGCGTAAATATATTGATTTCAAAATTTCTAAATTATCAAATAAATGACTAATCTCATCTCGATTGTTCATATCTACCTCAATATCATCTAATTCCTCCCCTTCTGAAGAGCAATTCAAAATAGAACCTTGTCAAGCTGAGGGTAAAAAGATTTTGACATCATAAACCATTGTCCAAATGCAGTTTCTCTATTGGATGGATTCATAAAATCTAAGTTCAAGTTAGCATAAAACAATTTTTACCAATAATGGCTAAATCATAGACTGTTGGCTTCAAAGCCGATAAGATGATCAATGTGGTTTGCTTCAGCGTATTCTCGAATAACATAGCTAGCAAAGTCTCTAAATTTGATGAAGGACTCTTCAAAAATCCTCACGTTCTTCATGTTGTGAATCTTACTACAACAACATCATTATATAACCAACTTCTAATTTGAGATTCTGAAGGACCAGTGGCAAATGAAGGCTCTCTTGATCTTTTTGAAGGCATTGTAGTTTGAAATTGAGGAAAAAAGATTTGATTTTTTTTATATTTGTTGTGGAGAGGTGATTGTTAATCGCAGAAGTTATACGATTTGAAAAGATGTTTGGATTTTGAAAGAACTGGTGCTTATGAAGTGACGAAAATTGTTCGGGTTCTATTTTTAAAAACAACTGAAAACCCGTTTAGTTGACTAAATCATCAATTTAGTCATCTGAATTGAAAGCTTCAACCTTTCGAGGGAACAAAATATTGTTGCCAGGGTCGACTGAAAAGCACCTCGATTGTCTAAAACTATGAAGGTAATTTTTTTTATTTCTTCTCATTCAGTCGACTGAACTAGGGCGTTCAGTCGACTGAAATGGGGCATTCAGTCAACTGAACCTGCTGTTTTTTCTTCAGAAATTCAGTTTTGGATTTTCAAGATTTTGTTTTTCACTTCAAAACGTTTCTTTCCGATAAAAATTTATTTATTTTGATAGAAACAAATGCAACATTTATTTTATGAGGACAATATGAAAAGTAATACTCATATATATATATATATATGAGGATTTATTTTTCTTCACTTGGTTCCGACTCCTCCTCTGTATTATGATCCCATGATTTGTCTGTAGAGCTTGTATAGAAGTCCAGGGATTATGTGGAATTGCATCTTCAATTTGAAGAGGAGTAGGTTGAGGAGACCATGGATTGTGAGATTGTTCCTTAACCGGAGACTTGCCATAAAATTTGGATATGAAGTTCATGAGATGACGAGTTAAAAAATTCAGATGTTCTCCTTGAGGTCGCTGTTCCCAGCACATTTCTTTTTGCAATCCGAGAGATTCTCGTTGGTAGTGATGCAGATCATCAATTCTATAGTCGTTTATCTAGGTAACAATACCTTCGAATTTAATCAAAGTTTTCAGTTTCTTCCCACGTGGAGAATAGCTGGTTCTTTCATCGTGAGGTGGTGTATAAAATTTTAAAATACACTTGCCTTTGTTGGAAGGAGGTGTGAAGTGCAAGGAGGATGAAGTAGTTGATTTTTTAGAATCTCCAGGTGAACTGGCAGAGTTATACACTTCTTCATGCAATGACTTTTTGATAAAGAATTAAAGGTGTTTCTTAGTTTTGAATATTTAAGATACTGTAGATATTTCTTTGCACAAACTGATGGTTTATGTACATAAACTTTGATTTATCTTTAGAAAGTGAGTTTAAGGCTAAGAGTATTTTTACCATTGGTTTTTCTATGGTGCAACTAGTTTTGAATTTTCAACCATTTATATTTTTTAATACTAAATTTAGAGTTAGTTTTTATATGTATATATGTAATACCATAGTAATAATTACTTAAATAATTATTGTAATTCCCATAACGATGTGATGCCTAGTTCACGCCTTAATTTTATGAAGGTGTTTTCATTTAATGGTTTGGTAAATATATCAGCTATTTGATTTTCGGAGGATACAAATTATAGTGATATTATATCTTTTTCTATGTTGTCACGTAGAAAATGATGTCTAATATCGATATGCTTGGTTCGAGAATGATTTATTGGATTTTTCGCCAAGTTAATGGCACTTGTATTGTCACAATAAATTAAAGGTTTTTTTAAGTTGGATTCTAAAATCTTAAAGTGTCTATTGCATGTATATAACTTGTGCACATGCCAAAGCAGCAAAGATATATTCTACTTCACATGTCAAAAGTGAAACACAATTTTGTTTCCTACTAAACCATGATACTATAGCCTGTCCAATGAAGTGACAAGTACCACTCGTACTCTCTCTGTTCGTTCGACATCCTCCGAAATCAGCGTCACTATATGACACGAGTTCGAAAGGACATTCTTTCGGATTGAAGTGGCTGTAGTCTCTAGTGTTGCTTAAATAGCGCAAATTCGTTTTACGGCTCGCAAATGTGATTCTTTGGGATTTGCTTGAAATCGTGTGCACAAGCAGACACTTATCATGATGTCGGGACGACTAGCAGTTAAATATAGCAAAGACCCGATCATACTATGATATAGTTTTGATCCATATTTCTAACATTTTTATCTCGATCGAGATGAATAGTAGTACTTATAGGAGTAGCATTTGCAGAAGTATTTTCCATACCAAAACGTTTTATTAAATTGTTACCATATTTTTCTTGATTAATACCATACTTACTTTTTTGATTTGCAATTCGAGAAAATATGAGAGTTCACCCATATGAGATATCTCGAACTCACTTGTCATAATTTTTGCAAACTGATTGCATAACTTTTCATTTGTAGATCCAAATATAATATCATCTACATAAATTTATATTGTGAAAATGTTTTTGTTATTCGTTTTATAAATAGAGTTTGATCAACTTTTCTGATCTCAAATCCAGATCTATAAGATAGTTTTTGACACGTTCGTACCAAGCACGTAGTGCTTGTTTTAAACCATACAAAGCTTTCTTGAGTTTATATACATGATCTGGATATTTTCATGAGAAAATAACGGTGGTGTTCTACAAAAGCATTTTCTTTTATAAAATCATTTAAAAATGCACTTTTCACATCCATTTGATATAATTTGAAATTATGATGATAAGAGAATGCTAACAAAATACGTATTTCTTCAAGTCGAGCAACTGGAGCAAACATTTTTTCGTAGTCCATTTCTTCCTCTTAATTATAGCATTGTGCGACTAATCTAGCTTTATTTCTAGTTATATTTTCATTTTCACTAGCTTTGTTTTTATAGACCCACTTTGTACCAATAATTGTCTGATTATTTGGTCTATGAACTAGGTCCCAAACATCATTTCATTTGAATTGGTTTAGCTCTTCTTGCATAGCTAAAATCCAATAGTCATTAGTTGAAGCTTCTTTTGGGTTTTTCGGTTCGATATTTTAAACAAAAGCAACATGACCCATTCGGTTTAATTGATGTCTAGTTTTAGCTCTTTCATTTACTTCACCTATAATGTTTTGAATTGGATGATCCTTCAAACTCTTTAGAGGAGACTTAAGTTCAAATTCAATTTGAGTTGATGTAGGTAAATTATCCGTAATATTATTTTCAATAATAGTTTCAGAGTTATTTATTATTTCATCATTATACTCATTTTGTTTAACTTTGAAACTTCCATCAAACAAAATATGAAGAGTTTCTTCAATAATATTTGTTCTTTTATTAAAAATTCTATAAGCTTTGCTTCATTCTGAACATCCAACAAATATTCCTTCATCGGATTTTGGATCAAATTTTCCTAATTGGCCTTTTGTATTTAAAATAAAACATTTTGAACCGAAAATTCTTAAATGAGAAATGTTAGGTTTTCTTCCACTAAAATGTTCATATAGAGTATGTTTTGTTAATGGTCAGATTGTAACACGATTCAAAACGTAACATGCAGTTGACACGGCTTCTGCCCAGAAATTCTTTGGTAATTGGCTACCATTCAGAAGAGTTCTAGCACATTCTTGTAACGTTAGATTCTTTCTCTCTCCAACTGCATTTTGCTATGGAGTTCTAGGAAAAGAAAATTGTAGCTAATGCCCTTTTTATTACAAAATTCATTAAAAAGTTCATTTTCGAACTCACCTCCGTGATCACTTCTTATGTTTTTAGTTTTCAATTTTTTTTTAATTTTGAATCATTTTTGCAAATATTTTAAACATTTCAAATATATCTCTTTAATTTTTCAAAAATAAAGTCCAAGTAAATCTAGAAAAATCATCTATAATAACAAAAGCATATTTATTGTGATTAATCGATCGAACTTGAGTAGGACCAAAAAGATCCAAGTGGAGAAGTTCAAGTGGTTAAAGTGTAGAAATAATTTTCTTAGATTCGAAGGAGGAACTATTTAGTTTTCCAATTTAATATGCATCACACAAGTTGTTTATTTTGTAGCTCATTTTTGGTAGACCTCTAACTAAATCATTTTTTGATAATTTACTTATAGCTTTAAAATTCACATGACAAAACCATTTGTGCCATAACCAGGGATCATTATCATTGGAAATTAAGCACATGTCAGATTAAGATTAAATTTCATGTTTAAAACATAAATATTTCTTTTATGATTATCTTTGAAAATTATATTTTGATTTTGATCATAAATATTGCAATTTTCTTTTTCAAAACTAATTTTGATGTTTTTATCACAAAGTTGGCTTATACTAAAAAGATTACGTTTTAAGTACTTAACCAATAAAACATTAGTAATGTGAGGTATGTTAAATGTACCATCATTGCTGACATCATATTTGCCGATGATATATCCTTTGGAATTATCTCGAAATGTAACAGATCCTCTGTCTGAGTAGTTAACGTTTGTCAACATTTTTTAGTTTCCTATCATATGTTTGAGCAACCACTATCGAGTATCCACTTTCCTCTCTTCTTATTAGGTACCTGCAAAAAATATTAAAATGATATCAGTACCCATTTTCATGTTAGGATCCTGAGAGTTAGATCTTAGGAAGCCAAACCTAAGAGGGTTTAGAGTGCCCTTTAAAAACAAAATCGGAATTTTTTTGTATGGTTTTTATAAATGATTTTATATATTTATTTCTTATCAAATTATCATTAGTTTTTGGAACCCAAATCTTAATAGATTTTGAATTAATTATTGGTTTCTTCTGACTAATAGACTTAATGACAGGTTTCTTTAGTCTCTCATCTTTCTTTTTGAAATTTGTGTATAAAGAACTATATTTCTTAGTTTTAGATTTAACTACCATGCTGGTTTTATTATATCCCAAACCTTTTCTTACTAGAAACCGATTGTGAATTTTCTATAATTTTAGAAAGATTTTCTCTACTTTTATTAAACGTTATATTGTCTAACTTGGTTTTAAGACTTACTATTTGTAATCCTAATATTTTAACTTTAGATTGTAAATCATGATTTTCTTTAGCTATAGTATAATTTTTTTTCTTTTTGCATTTCGATTTTGCTACTTAATATAGTAAGTTGAGATGATACGTTAATACAAGATTCTTGTGAATTTACTAGTACTTCTTCTAAAATTTTCTTCTCATCTTTTAACATGTCCACTTCTAACTTACTTCTATTTAGCTTTTCAAGCGTGTCTTTATATTTTCTCTTAATATTTTTTTAGTCTATCTATTAACTCAGAATTTATATCTACTAAATCATCAAAAGAGAATTCACTTACATCATCACTTGTAGCCATGAAGCATACATTTGCTTTTTCTGAGTCGCTATCACTATCTGATGAAGAAGAAGACGAGTGTGAATCATCCCATGTTACTGCAAAGGCATGCTTCTTCTTTTTGTGATATTTCTCATTTTTGTTCTTGTAATTATTCCTCTTACGATCTGGATAATTTTTCTTAATGTCGCCCATCTTGTGACACTCATAACATTCAAGCGATGAAGTTGACAGTTTGTTTGTGCTATTTCTGTTGTTGCCAAACTTCTTATTCTTGTTGTATTTCAGGAATTTCTTTAAGTTCTTAGCTATAAAGACCATATCATTGCCATCTTCGTCGGATTCTTCTTTTTTAGCCTGAAATTCTATGGTTTTTCTATCTTGAGCTTGTATCCTTTTAGCCTGCAAGTTTACTTCATAGGACATAAGATTTCCTATTACTCCTCTAGTTTCAAGGTTGAAATATTGTTAGCTTCTTCGATATCTAGGACTTTTCTTATCCAATCATCCTTTAGGGAGTTAAGTATTTCTGATGTCATATCAAGGTTAGAATATCTTTCTCCCAATGCTAGTAAAGCATGATAAATATCTTGAAATCTAGAATACATATCATTGATACTTTCATCTTGCTTCATTCTAAAATTTTGAAATTGATTCTTAAGCATGGAAATTTTGCTCTGTTTAATTTATTTGTTCCTTCATGAGTGATCTTAAGGGTATTCCAAATATCATATCTGGTTGTGCACATGCTTACTCTGTAAAATTCATTTTTATTCAAAGAGCAAAATAGTATATTCATAGCTTTGGCATTATTAGTAGCAGTCAGCTTTTTGAACAATTGTCCATTATGCATATTTAGTGGTAAGAATAGTGTATTATATTTGTGTTATATTCCAAACTTCGAAACTTTTGGCTTGCATATATATTCTCATTCTAGTCGACCAATAATTATAGTTTAAACTATTAAATAGGGGTAGCCTAGCAGTAGACAGTCCTTCAACAAAGGTAGAAGCAGTATTTTGCATATTACTTAAATATCAATAAGAACGTGTTAGGGTTATATGATGGTTAAGCTTTGGTACCAAATGAAACATGGCTATGGATCAAGTAATATGAAAAATTATCTAAGTTATTAACCTGTGCAGAATGTAAATAAAAGTAAATAGCGATAAGTAAATAACACTTGAGATTTTTATACTGGTTCGAACTTCCCATTCTACGTCCAGTCCCAAACTCCTGGATTTAAATCGATACCCTCACATAACCCGGAGGAATAGGTATTACAACCTCTTAAGCAACCGAACAGGTTGTTACACCCCTAATTTTAAATAACATTATTCAAGCGATTTAATTAGATAAATTAAATAGAATAATGTAGAGGTTAGAGTGATAAGGGAATTGAGCTTTGGAAACTAAGTAGGGTCATGTCTTAACTAATAAAATTATAAGTATGATTTATAAATTAGAAATTTAAGAGAATAAGGCAAGGGAAAAATGAGAATAACCGTATACCATAACCCCTAAACCCCTTCCTCATTCTCATTCACATTTTCATAAACCAAAAACAAAAATAAAGAGAGTTAAAGGCCGACCATAACCCTAAGAAGAAGAGAAGCACAAAATTCATTTAGAGGCTAAGATTCAAGCTAGGAAGATTAAAGCAAGAGCAAATCTCAAGTTCCTTATCCAAACAAGGTGAATAATGATCTAAACCATCTCATATAAGCCATCTTGAATGTTTTAGTTTGGGTTGAGGTTTTAACCGTATGATTGGATGAATAATGATATGTTGTGATAGATTAAATGGATTTATATGCTTGTTGATGATTTATATGATTTAATATGTATTTTATTATATGTTTAGATTAGAAAACCTATCATATGACTTCCAAAAGAGTTGCATTTTTTGATATATGGTCAAAAATATTATTACAGTTGTGGGTTTCAAGTTTTATAACTTTCCAAGTTAATATGGATTTATGGTGAATTTTCTAAGTTTAGAAAATGATTATTTCGATTTTAAATATTTTAAATGCTTAAAATATGTTTTCGGCCTAAATTTTGGATATGGGGAAGAGAATGATTAATTTGATTTATGGGGATTTATTCTAGGTACATAATTATGGTTAATAGATTATTTAAGTTGAAGTGCTTAAACATTTTAATTATTTTAAGAAGAAGAATAGGTTATTTGCTAAAATGTTTTCATTGTTCAATGCTGAGTTCAACAGTTTTTTAGAAAAGAATTTTGGTAAAATATTGGCAACCAATCATATTTTGGCAAATTATGTAAGTTAGATGAAAAGGAATTACTTTAAAAAGGTACAAAATCAGTTTTAAATTAAATTACGCTTCTCCACTTACCATGCTAGCTTTTGTCACCATACTTCCTCTTGTAAACCTTTCGCACCCATTCGAAACCAATGCCCATCAAGCATTTGGTACATAGTGTATTGGAGGAAGGCGGAAGGAAAAGGATGGTGTCGAAAGTATGATTGTGAAAGGTTTGAAGCCGCATTTATTTTCTTTCGAACCCATTGACTCGTCCATGTTCTAAAAGTTTGCTTTTGAAAGGGCTGTCGCTTTTGAACACCTTTGATACCCTAGCTGCCGCACCAATTCTTCTACCTTGGTTAGAGGCCGCTTTTTTGTAACCTCAAACAATGTATGCAAAATGGAGGCTTTCACTTACGTACCTTCCGCATACCATGGATGCCGCCTTCCCCAAAGTTTTCAAAAGGTAGCTTTCGAACGTATAACCTTTTTTACTTTGTGGTTTGTTTTGTTTTTAAACTATGGTTTCGAAATTAATACTTTCAGTTGGTTTCGAAGCTATGCTTAATTGGTTTCGAAGTGTTCTAAAGGTATATTTCATAGTTTCGAAAGAGGATGTCTAAAATTTTAAGTATGAATTCGAAGGTTCTTATCGCTAGAGTAGAGTGGCAAAAGGGGCATAGCCGCTTGGTTCTAACCCATTAGATAAATGGAAGGGGTTGAAGGACTTGGTTGCTTTATGATGTCGAAAGGGAGAGTGATGGAGGTTAACTCATGATGTCACAATGACCCAAAGGGTATAGTCGAAAGCCTTAGTTTTCAAATTAGAGAAACCAATGTCATTTTCAAAGAAAACCCATGGCAATGTAAAAGAGCTATGAAATGGCATTTAACTTTGAAATTTTATAGAAAGCTTTCCTTGCTAAAGATAGTGGGTTTATTAACCATATTTCATTAGAAAAATGGTTATAAGGAATTTAACCATGGATGTTTATATTGTTGTGTTATTGGATCAGTTATCGTGAATGCATGTGTAACCATATTCACTTCATTTATAACCCATAACATCATCCTGCGGTGTTAAGGGCAGAATAATAGGCTAGGTTGATGTAGTAGTGAATATACATTGAATTTAACTCCTATGTGAGTAGAATTGCATCCAGGAGGTCAGACAGAACAGAATATAGGATGCCCAAGATTGATCAAAGGATTATTGGTTTAGATAGGTTCTTAGTAAGCCTATAAAAACTATGTTATGGAAATTGTTATTGGCAAGAGGCAATAGGTTCTTAGTGATCTCATGAAAACTATGTTCGGAATAAGTTATTAAAAGAGATAAATAGGTTCATAGTGATATCGTGAAAACTATGATTGGATAATAGTATTGGTAGAAGCCAATAGGTTCATAGTGATCCCATGAAAACTATGAGAGTGAATATGAAATACATAAAGAATTGAATAGTTATTAGTCAGCCCATGAAAACTAATAAGTTAATAGTGACCCTAGAAACTATAACTTGAGAAAGATAGTCAGGTGAATGGGGATGGAAAGCCCAGAACATATTACATGTTTGCATATCATCATGATATATTTTCTTATGTTTTGTCTTAACCATTGTGGACGTAGGTTCCTAGTGTATGGTTATTATAAATTAGGTTAAGATACCAGTGAGGGGAAAACCCATTCTAGTAAGTGGCGTGGTCTCACTAGTTAACTACATGGTTCGAGATGGTGGGTTATTATTCACACCAGACTTTTTGTCTGGCTTGAAGTTCATGTTTTCCCCTTAAACTCTAAGGTGCTCAATTGATTTTGAGTAGTTTGAGAGTTAAGGTTTTCAGGTTTTCCTTTAGACGAATAAGCTTCCGGAGAAGTGCATGAGGCAAGCTAGCTATTAGGAGTTCTTTCTGTTTGATTTTGCGGTGTAATTGGATGTAATGGCAAAATTATTTAGTGCTTATATTTAGACTCTGATCAACCAAGGAGGCATCTTCATACGTCGCTCTTGGCATAATTTATAATAATTATATTTCTCAAAACATGATTTACAAATTGGATTATGTAATGAATCTGAAATGCGATTTGAAATGGAATGAGAAATCTATTTTAAAATTTAGTTTAAATTTTTTCATATCCATATGTTTTTGGTATATCAATGTATCTAACATTATCGCATTTGGTCACCAGAAAATAATAACTATAGATGATTGCAGCATCCGTAGTGGTTAGTTTTGGGCCTCCGAATAGGAGATGTTACAAGTTGGTATCAGAGCATTGGTTTATGCAAATTTAAAAGAAATTTAACCTAAAAGATTTCCAAAACATAACCCAATGAATTATAAAATAAGACCAGGGTTTGGGTTAACGCTATAGTAACATACTTGTATTTGTTATATATATATAAGTACATATCTCATCTTTCTTAGACCGTTCTTCTGTATCTTACTAAGGCTCGTATGCAGATATGTGAGAAAGGAAGATATGGAGGCAGGAAACGAAAGAGAAAATGTAGGTAGAGGAAGCACCATAACTAATGGAAATGCTCGATCCAATACTAGGAGGAATCCGGGTCGACAAGCAAATGCTAATCGAAACGTAAATGTCAATGTAGGTGCTGGAACACCACCAGTAGATATGGGGATGATGTATCAGTTCTTCGTCAATTTGATGCAAGCTGGAACAGCTGCAGTAGTAGTTAAGGGAAATGCTGTGAATGCTGGGGGAGAAAATCCTATAGACCCCATTGGCAATAACTATGCCACACTGAGAAGGGATTACACCAGTCTTGGTAGGAAGCCGTTTTTGGGAATAGAGGATGTTGTTGAAGTAAAGAACTAGTTGCTGCACTATGAATGAATTTTTGCTGACTTAGGATTAGATGATGAGCAGAAGAGAAGACTTGCTTCCAGACAGTTGCAGGGTGCAGCATTGTATTGGTGGATTGGAATTACAATGGGAGTTACCGAGGAAGAGTTGACTTGGGCAGAGTTTCGAAGGACATCCGAAGAGAGGTTCTTGTCTGAAGTTGCCCGGTCAGTATTGCTGAGAAAGTTCATGGACTTAGTGCAAGGTGAGATGTCGGCGATTGAGTATTCTACAAAGTTTGATGAGTTGTCCAGATACAGATATGCTACCATTGACACTGTCATAAAAAGGAACGAGAAGTTTATTTGAGGTTTTAGACCTGAGATTGCTAAGGCGACTATGCCACATCTCCTGATACAAGTACAGTTACAATGGAGATATCAATTAGGAATGAAGAGATGCTCTCTACCTTTGGGAAAGAGAAGCAGATTGAAACCTAGGACTCTCAGGGCAAGAAGAGGAAATTATTTAAGAAGAAAGGAGCTCAGAAAGGAGGAGCTACCAAGAAAGGGAAGGTCGATGTAGTTTGCTCATGAATTTCGAACTGGAAAAGGGAAGAAGGTTGCACATAAGAAAGGATTGAAGTGCTTCAATTGTGACCAGATCCGACATTACAAGAATCAGTGTCCATAACCGGTTAGAGCAGATAAGGGAAAAGTTTTTGCCTTAGAACCATCATCTTCTAGACCAACCGCTGCTGAGAAGGGAAAGACTATGATGGAAGGTATGCTTTTGATTCATAGTATACCAGTTAGGGTACTATTTGATACTGGTGCATCACATTCATTTATATCTCAGTGTTTGGTAGATAGTTAGGTTTAGAACCCTCATGCCTTGTTACTTCCTTAAAGGTTGCAAATCTGATAGAGGGGTATGTAACTCTGGAGATGAGAAGTGACTAGTTAGAACTTGATTTGTTAGGTCATAAGTTTGCATGCAGTTTGTATGTTTTTGATTTCGTAGGCTTCGGGATCATTTTGGGTATGGATTGGTTATATAGATATGATGCTAGGATATTTTGCCAAGATAGAGAAATATTGCTAAGACACCGTAATAGTCATAACTGATTTATATACTCGATGGAGAGTTCAGATCTAAGTGCTTATGCATTGTTGGGGGCTATGGAAGAAGAAGAAGAGTTGAATCAGGTGTTGGTAGCAAAAGAGTTTGTAGATGTTTTTGAGCCAGTCATAGGACTACTACCGAAGCGAGCCAATGAGTTTCGGATAGATATTATGCCAGGAGCAAAACCTGTAAGTAGACCACCTAGTAGGATGACACCTACCGAGATGAAGGAATTGAAGGTGCGGCTAGTGGATTTAGCAGGAAAGAATTTTATTAGACCAAGCAGTTTGCCTTGGGGAGCGGCCGCACTATTCATAAAGAAACCGGATGGGTCATTAAGGATGTGTATTGACTATCATAAGTTAAACAAGAAGACGATCAAGAATAGGTATCCTTTGCCGAGAATCGATGATTTATTTGATCGGTTGAGTGAAGCCAGTTTATTTTCCCAATTGGATTTGGCAACAGGTTTCCATCAACTAAGAGTGTGGCAGCAGACAGTATTCCGTTGACGGCGTTTCAAACTAGGTATGGTTCGTATGAGTGGTTAGTGATGTCGTTTGGGTTAACGAACACGCCAGCTTTCTTCATGGGTTTAATGAACCGAGTTTTCTGAGAGCACTTGGATAGGTTCGTATTGGTATTCATAGATGATATCTTAATATAATCTAAGCATGAAAGAGAGCATGAAGTTCATCTTAGGATGGTGCTTGAGATGCTGAGGTAGCATCAACTGAAAGCAAAGTTTTCAAAGTGTCATTTCTGGAAGAAAGAAGTTAAGTTTCTTGGTCATGTGGTTTCATAGAAGGGTCTGTCAGTTGATCCGGATAAGATCGAAGTTGTTAACAACTGGAAGAGACCAGAGGCGGTGATTGAGATCAAAAGTTTCCTTAGGTTTGCTGGTTACTACCGGAGCTTTATTAAGGATTTATCGCGGATAGCAGTGCCTTCGACTAAGCTAACCAGGAAGGACATAAAGATTATTTGGTCTGACAAATGTGAGGAAGCATTGCTTAAGTTAAAGCATTTATTGGCCAATGCACCTATGTCAGTAGTTCCAGATGGGAATCAAGGATTAGTAGTGTATACCAATGCATGTGGAACCAGATTAGAGGCCATGTTGATGTAGAAAGGTAAAGTTATTGCCTACGCTTCATGATAGCTTAGACCACATGAAGTGAGATATCCTACTCATGATCAAGAATTGGTTGCGGTGACCTTTGCGTTGAAAGTATGGAGACATTATCTCTTAGGGGAGAGATTTGAGTTATACACAGATCATAAGTCCTTAAGGTACTTATTCTCTCAGAAGGAGTTGAATATGAGACAACAAAGGTGGTTGGAGTTTTTAGCAGCTTATGACTTTGGTATAGAGTATACACCTCGGAAAGGAAGTAAAATAGCGGATTCTCTTAGTAGAAAACATCAGAATGCGGTGTTAGCTATGTTAGCAGAGTGGAAGGACCTAGAGGATTTGACTACTTATAGCGTGTAGTTAAGACCGACTGCTAGCTCTAGTCAGAGCACTGCCATGTCATCCTGCTTGGAAGTTCAACCGAGATTGATTGAAATGATTGTATCTAAGCAGAAGGATGACCCAGTGTTAGTTGAGAAGATTAGAAGGCTAGAAGCCGGAACCGAGATTGATGACCTGAAGGATTTTAGTCTTGACCAGAGAGGGTGGTTGAGAAAGAAGTCATGATTGTGTGTCCCGAGTGTAGAAAACCTAAGGAAGGAGGTCCTTAGAGAATGTCATCGATCAAAATTTACGATTCATCCTGGGGGGACCAAGATGTATCGGGATATGAAGAGGAGTTTCTACTAGGAAGGTATAAAGAGGAATGTTGGCTTGTAGGTAAAGTAGTGTGTGAACTGTCAACAAGTAAAGGCCGAACATCAGAAGCCGAGTGGGTTGCTTCAACCTTTGAAGATACCAGTTTGGAAATGGAATTCGATATCCATGGATTTTATAGACGGGTTTCCAAGGTCGAATCGAGGAAATGAAAGTATATGGGTCATAGTGGACAGGTTGACCAACAGTGCCCATTTCATTCCAGTTAAGTCAACCAGGATGGCACCTATTTTGGCTAAATTATTTATGAAGAACATAGTTAGACTACATAGGATTCCTAGTAGTATAGTCAGTGACCAAGATACTTTGTTTACTAGCGAGTTCTGGAAGAGTCTACAGATGTGTTAGGTACCAAGCTATCGATGAGTATTGTTTATCACCCTCAGACAAATGGGCAAAAAGAGAGAGTCAACAAGGTACTTGAGGATTTGTTGAGATCTTGTGTGCTAGATTTTGGTGGATCATTGGAAGATCACATACACTTAGTTGAGTTTTCCTATAATAACAGTTATCAGACTAGTATAGGAATGGCTCCTTTCGAAGCTTTGTTTGGAAGGCCATGCAGGTCACCAGCGTGTTGGTAGGAAACCGGAGACAAATTAGTCTTAGGTGTAGATTTGGTAAGAGAGGCCACAAAAAAGATTGAGTTGATACAAGCTCAGTCTAGACAAATGAGTTACATAGATAAGAGGCATAAGGATCTAGAGTTCTCAGTTGGAGATAGCGTTTTTGTTAAAGTATCACCGATGAAGGGTGTGGTACGATTCAGAAAGTCAGGAAAACTGGCACCGAGATATATTGGACCGTTCCCAGTTATAGAGAGGATCGAAAAGCTTGCATATAGAGTAGAGTTGCCGAGCAGTTTGCAGGTTTCCATAATGTGTTTCATGTGTCTCATCTTCGTAAGTATGTGCATGATCCAGAGACTACTATCCCTCCAGCTACACTGAAAAACTTAATGGTAGAACTAGATCTGACCTTTGCTAGGCAACCAGTTCGGTTTGTAACGAGAGATGAGAAGAGGTTAAGAAATAAGACAGTCAAGTTGGTGAAAGTTCAGTGGAGCGACAATGAGAAATACTTGGGAAACTGAAGGCAAGATTAGGGATAGTTAACCTGATATGCTTTAAGGGAATGTTCTATATTTACTTTATATAGATTGTTTGCTAGTTAGGTAGGCAAGTATGGTAGTTAGGAAATGTTACATACGATTTCATAGATGCTATGCTTAGTATATAGTCCTTGCTGAATTTCGAGGATGAAATTCTTTAAGAAAGGGAGACTGTAACACCCCTAATTTTAAGTAACATTATTCAGGAGATTTAATTAGATAAATTAAATAGAATAATATAGAGGTTAGAGTGATAAGGGAACTGAGATTTGGAAACTAAGTAGGGTCATGCCTTAACTAATGAAATTATAAGTGTGATTTATAAATTATAAATTTAAGAGAATAAGGCAAGGGCAAAATGGGAATAGCGGTATACCATGACCCCTATGTTAGTCCGTGAGAAGTTGGTTTTGATGACAACAACCTTAGAATAAGATTATAAAATATAAATACTAACATTATTGTTTAGATATATATGTATATGTAGGATATATATACAGGTACCAAAGAATGAAGACTGTACAGTATAGAGATTCAAGAACTGATGAACTCAAGATCGAAGATATCAAGATTCAAGACTCATGAGTATCAAGATTATCAAGAGTTCAAGATTTCAAGATAAGTAATTTAGTTAGGAATTTTGTTAAAACTCCTAGAAAAGCACTAATATCTTAAAATCCATTTTATTCGTGGAATGGAATCCACTTCGAGCCCGTTAAAGGGATGGAACCCTAAGTAGGATGGAACCAACGAAAAATCTAGTGGAACATTGTTTTGTATCCACTAACTTTTATTCAAATGTTTTACAAAATTATATCTTGTTTTCAAAATGATTTCAAAATCTTCCTTTTTAAATCAAAAACATCTATCCTGGTTTTAAAATACTTTTAGCCTCAAAATAATCTTTATTTTCAATATCAAATTATCCTTGGTTTTAAACTATCTTTTAATTATAATATATTTAACTTTTAATATTTATACTTAGATTTAAATATAAAATTACAGTAAAATTTTATATATACCAAAATATTATTCTCTATACTTATTTATGTATTTTAACTATAGTTAAGTATATTTATAAAGTTTAAAATAGTTTTAATACAAGATAGAAGTTATTTTCAAAGAAAAACAAATTACCAAAAATAACTTAGGCTTGTCGACAACCCCAAGGACCCCTTGTCGACAAGGTGACAGTTTATTTCAAAAGTTTGAATTTCAAAGGAAGTGTTTATTCGTCATATCCTTTCACGAATGGACATGGCTGTTGTTCTACTATAAATAGGGGTTGTTTTAAACGAATTTACAATCATATTTTCTCTGATTTCACTCCTCTTCTTCTTCCACATTTCTTTATATACATTTTTACCATTACTCTGCCGAAATCACCATTGAATCTAACTAGATCATCTCTGGTTTGATTCTCTATCACTATCTCAACAAGATCCCAGTGCTATTCAGAGTTATAGACTTCTTTGTATTCAATCGAGCGAGAAAAGGTGTGATTATAGCTTGGAAAATCAATCGGGTGAACTTGTTGCCCGTAAAATCAAGTATCTCTACCCAGAGGATTGTGAATTTGGAGCGGTGTACCTCGTGGCCTTGAAATCGAGGGTGTAATTATAAGAATTGATTTTGAAAGGAAATCCGTACTTGTGTTGCGGGACTGGATGTAGGGTAACTCCGAACCAGTATAAAACCCGGTGTGTTCTTTCCTTTATTGCTTTTACTTTATATCTACATCTGTGTT
The DNA here is from genome assembly GCA_030737815.1 of Allium fistulosum. Classification (NCBI taxonomy): domain Eukaryota; kingdom Viridiplantae; phylum Streptophyta; class Magnoliopsida; order Asparagales; family Amaryllidaceae; genus Allium; species Allium fistulosum. The sequence goes on from CM060907.1 coordinate 746,398,276, forward strand.
TGATTCTGTGGTCATATCTGTGTCTGAATATTGCATACATTTGTATTCAAATTAATATAAACTCAAAAAGAATTAGTAATTCCTTAAAACACTATTCCCCCCCTCTAGTGTTAATTCTAGCCTTAAGATCCGTAATCCGCATTTCTCACATTTGGTATCAGAGCAAGGTTTTCAAAGTTTCATAATATGAATTTTGAAAAAGCTTTTAAAATGGCTATGTTTGAAAAACTTGTTAATACTAGTTTAGAAATATTCAGATCATCACTATCTCATGAGTCTGCATATAATCGATATTCAAATTCAAGTTGTCTACCAAAATTGTATGATGTGCAGGAAACATGTTTTATGGGTGTTGAGGAATCAATCCACAATGGACAAATTGTGCAGATCAAAAAGAATAAATGGATACTCAATAGTGGATGCTCTAGACACATGACTGGTAATCCGGATATGCTGAATGATATAATATACAAAGACGGAGGACTGGTTAACTTTGGAGACAACTCAAAAAGATATTTGATTGGCATCGGCAATGTCGGTAACTCTGAAACTCCTATTATTACTAATGTTTTGCTAGTTAAGAATCTGAAACATAATCTGCTAAGTATTAGTCAACTTTGCGATAAAGGATATAAAATTAAATTTGAAAAAGATAAGTGTCACATTGAAGATAATAATTCAACCATAATATTTGAGGGAATTAGGAAAAAGAATATTTATATTCTTAGTATGAAAGTTTGAAATGATAACCTGTGTCTTTTGGCAAATACAAGTGACCCTTGGATTTGGCATAAGAGATTTGGGCATTTGAATTTCAAACTCTTATCTAGACTGTCAAAACATGATCTAGTAAGAGGTCTCCCTAAAATGAATTTTAAAGTAGATAGTTTATGTGATGCATGTCAATTAGGAAAACTTAGAAAAAGTTCCTTTGAATAAAAAAATATGATTTCAACTTCAAAACCTCTTGAATTACTTCATCTTGATTTATTTGTGTGAGAAATGCGGATTAAGGATCTTAAGGCTAGAATTAACACTAGAGGGGGGGTGAATAGTGTTTTAAGAAATTTGTTAATCTTTTTGAGTTTATCTAACTTTATTAACAATGTATACACTAATTAGACACAGATATGAACACAGAATCAAACACAGATGCGAATATAAAGTAAAAGCAGTAAAGGAAAGAACACACCGGATTTTATACTGGTTCGGAGTTACCCTACATCCAGTCCCGCACAACTAAGTATGGATTTCCTTTCAAAAAGCAATTCAACAATTACAACCCTCGATTTCAAGGCTACGAGGTATACCCTCCAGAATACCAATCCTCTGGGTAGGGATACTTGATTTACCGGGCAACAAGTTCACCCAATTGATTTCCAGGGCTACAATCACACCTTTTCTCACTTGATTGATTTACAAGGCTACAATCACACCTTTTCTCGCTTATATATTACAAAGAAACCTATAACTTTGAATAGCACTGAGAACCTTGTAGAGATAGTGATGGAGAATCAAACTAGAAGTAATCGAGTATGATTCGATGTTGATTTCGGCAGAATAATGGTATGATTTTGTAATAAGAAATGTGGAAGATGAAGAGGAGTGAAAACCAGAAAAAAGTGATTAAAAATTCATTGAAACTGACCCCTATTTATAGAAAACCAACAGCCATGACCATTCTTGAAGAGTTATGGCCAATAGACACTTCTTTTGAAATTTGAATTTGAACTTCAACTGTCACTATGTCGACATACTACCTAGGGGCATGTCGACATCCCTCAACCAAAAATGATATTTTGAATTTCTATAAAAACAATATTTATCTTATATAAAAACTATTTAAAACTTTATAAATATACTTGAATATAGTTGAAATTCATAAGTAAATATAAAGAACAATAAATACATAATTTAACTATAATTTTATATTTAAATCTAAGTGTAAATATTAAAAGTTAAATATATTATTTGAAAAGACATTTTAAAATCAGGAGTATTTTGACTTTGAAATTAAAGATGTTTTGAGGCTAAAATTATTTAAAATCAGGATAGAGAGTTTTGAATCTTTTAAAAGGAAAGTTTTGAAATCATTATGAAAACAAGATAATTTTGTAAAAACATTTTGAATTAAAATTAGTGGATACAAAACAATGTCCCACTAGATTTTCGTAGGTTCCATCCTACTGAGGGTTCCATCCCTTTAACGGGATCGAAGTGGATTCCATTCCACGAATAAATTGAATATTAAGATGCTAGTGCTTTTCTATGAGTTTTAACAAATATTCCTAATAAAACAAACTTAACCTTGAACTCTTGAACTCTTGATAATCTTGATACTCATGAGTCTTCTATCTCTGTATCTTGAATCTCTATACTGTACAGTCTTCATTCTTAGTACCTGCATGGTTAGATCCTGCAAATACATATATATCTAAACTTGTAATGTTAGTATTTCTATTTTATAATCTATTCTAAGGTTGTTGTCATCAAAACCATCATCTCAAGGACTAACAATCTCCCCCTTTTTGATGATGACAACCTTTGTTTATAAAATATCACTTCTATCCTTATAACTCCCCCTAAAACTAACAACCCCCCCTTAATCTATGCCTAACTACCCTATTTTATACTTCTCCCCCTTTGTCATCAACAAAAAAATTTACTTCCCCTTACTCTTGGACTTTAGTACCTGCATTGATAAACTATACAACATAATATATATAGATTAAGAAATAATGATACATATAAGCATAATAACTTTAACTTAAGACTATATTCATTTTAATGTATATATATACATGTTTCACACAACAAACTTTAAACCAAATGAAATCAATCCACACAAAGTATCAATCCAAACCAAATCAAACAAATTAATTCAAACAATTCAATCAAAGAAAGAAAATTAAACGTTACGAGGAACATCAACCCATCTTTCTTCTCCAAAGATAGGGTCTTGTTTGATGGCATCCCAATTTTCATTATCAACAAATAGAGAAACGGGAGGATGTGCTTCGTTATCATCCTTATGAAGGGAGGAGATCATCCATCGAATTGCATCGAAGTGTCTCTCTTGTTCCTTGATCATCTGCATTTGACTTAATTCTAAGTGACGCTGGTTACGGAGGATGATAGAGAGAATATTCTTGAATGAATTGAGTGTTTCTTCAAGATTTTCAGATAAATTATGAATAGGATTGGCCATAATTGAATTAGAGAAAGAAATGAAAGATATAGATAACGAGAAATAAATTCCAGTGACGATTTCTGGAAGACAGAGGTATATATAGGTGTAGAAATTCGTTTGAAATGAATAGACATTTGGAAGTTATTCAAATTTCAAATTCAAAATCAATAGTCACTTCTGACCAGTACATGTCGACGTGGTCTGGGGGGGTATGTCGACATACTTTAGTGAAAATTGATGATAATTTTATCTTGTGAATAATGATGTATATATATTTATATAATATATTAACATTTATTCTAGATATAAAATAAGCTAGATAACAGGAAGGAAATTCAATTTCATTGCATAATTGGATAATACAATGATTAAACATAAGGAACTACACGAACATTCGAAATAAAACAAACTAAGACAAATACAATAAGATACTAAAAGATAAAACTAGTTAGAAGATGAAGATGATGAAGATAGTCCAAGTTTCTTGCTGACTTTTGAAAAGAACTTGTTCATCTTCGAAGACATGTTATCCAACTTTTTACTAACGGATCGTTTTAAAATCCGTTGATTCTCCACAATTATCTTTTGGTTTTTGAGAAGGGTTTTGTTGGATGGATTGGAAGGGTATTCAATACTTTCTAAGGATGTTTCACCTTCTTCTTCTTCTTCTTCTATTTCCATTTCATCCCTTTCTTCTTCTTCTTCCTCTTCCATTTCTTCATGATCCAAACGCTCTTCCTTTTCGGTAAGAGTCTCATAAGGTTGAAAAACATATGGGATTTTCATGAGAGAAATGTTTGAGATATTAAAAACTTTTCTAGAGACAAATTCTTCACCTTTGAAATCCACTCCAAAATAGTTGAAAATCCGAGTAAGATAAATTCCATGATATAAAGTGTTTTCTCCCATTTCAAAATTTTTAGGACGAAGTTCATCTAAAATAACTTGCGCCCAATTGATATCATAATTTCCAAAAATACCAAAAAGTGCTTTGCACACTTTTGAAGTAGGATTGTTAAAGTTTCCCGATCTTGGGGTTAAAGTATGTTGCAAAAGAAGATTAACAATCCTTGCTTTAGGACGAAAGTTTCGGTTTTTAAATTCAAAATTTTCATCTCCTTCAAAAATATGATGAAATGTCTCACGATCATGTTCATCGATTTTAAAACTAGAAAGATCCATTCCCGTGCTTTTGCAATTAAGAATGGTACCCAAAAGATCACAATTCAAAACAATTTGAGTCCCTTTGACACTACTCCAAATCTCATTCTCATTTCCATTATAAAAACCACTGTTTAGATTAGCATAAAAGATTTTGACAAGATTAGGATAGCAAACAAAATTGTTTTGAGAAGAGTCAATAAGACTTAAAACACCATTGTTTGCGAAAAGAGAATCAATTTCATAAGAAGAAAAATCTTGAAAAATAGCAAATTCTTCGGGATGGACTTTGGCATAATTAGCATAATTGATGTATGCTTTAATTGCCTCCGGATCATTGAATAATTGCTTTTTGATTTTTCTGGAAATTCTCATGGTTGAGGGGTTGCTTGAAGAAGCCATTAGAGTAGAGAGTGGAGTGCTTGAAGATATGAAGAGAGAGTTTGAATTTGAAAATGAAAGTGAAAAGATATGATAAAAGATAGTGGATAAATAGACTTTCAAAGGACATATTCTCTGGTCAAGAGGTATCTTTTCAGAGAAATAAATGAAGTGAAAAGGTGGAGGGAAATTCAAACATTTGAATTCAAAATTTGAAATTCAGATTCAGGTAGGCATGTCGACATCGTGGTAGGGGCCATGTCGACATGTGCCTAATTTTCATGATATGATTTTCCTAAGATATCTAATATACATATATAAATATTATTATTAATGTCTATATTTCTGAAATATTATTTTACTTATAATATATTTCAGAATGTGTCAAAAGTAATAAAAATAATAATAAAATAATAGTAAATATAGAAAATAAATTTTAAAATTCAAACAGCATATCAATTCAAAATCAATCAATCAAACAATCAAACAATCAAGCAACTAATTTTATGCAAGCAATTTCAACCAATTGTATTGTAAACGTGTACCTTTTTCTGAGTCCGTTTCTTTGAATTCGTCGAAGTCGTGAACTGCAGTGAAACACAAATTCGAATTATCCGTCTTTTGATCATCATCACTTGAGGACGAGTCTGAGTAATCTAGAGTAGCAGTAAATGCATGCTTCCGTTTCTTTGTTGGTTCATTGTTCATAGGAGGATTCTGCTTCTCTGGATACGGACAGTTCTTTTTGATATGACCTGGTTCGTCATAATCGAAGCATTTGATAAAGTTTGGTACTGTAGTCTGATTGCCGGAATTCTTAAAGTTGTTTCTCTTGGAACTATTCAATTTTCTTTACTTCAAAAATTTCCTAAAATTTCTGGTCATAAATGCTATCTCTTCATCATTGTCACTATTTGAGTCTGATCCATCGGTCAATGCATTGAATGCCATTGATTTCTTTTCAAATGCTTTGCTTTCTCTTCTCCCGATCATTTGAACTTCAAACGACATTTGATTTCCAATCAATTCTTCTATCTTTAAAGTACTGATGTCATTTGCCTCTTCAATTGCAAGTGTCTTTTGATCCCATTCTGGAGTGAGAGAATTCAAAAAATTTCTGACTTGATCTTCTTCCGAAAATTCCTTTCCCAAAGATATTAAAGAATGCACAATATCTTGAAATCGACTATACATATCTGAAATAGACTCATTAGTATTCATTTTAAATAACTGAAACTGATTTGTGAGTATGGAAATTTTGGTCTGTTTAACTTTGCTTGTTCCTTCGTGAGTTACTTGCAAAATTTTCCAGATTTCATATGCAGACTTACAAACTGACACTCTATTAAATTCATTTCTTTCAAGTGAACAAAACAAAATATTCATTGCCTTAGAATTGTTTTGTGCAACAGTCTTTTGCTCAGTGGTCCACTGTGCAAAATTAGTTGTGGGTTCAGAATATTCAGTTTGTGTAATATTCCAAGTATCTAATCCTACAGATTGTAAATATATTCTCATCCTACATGCCTAATATGCATAGTTACTGCCATTAAAAAGTGGTGGTCTGGCAGTAGACTGGCCTTCTACAAATGAACTAGTGTTAGAAACAATACCAGTGTTGGTAGCCATTTTGAAAACTTTTCAAAAAATCAGATTATGAAACTTTTGAAAACCAATGCTCTGATACCAAATGTGAGAAATGCGGATTAAGGATCTTAAGGCTAGAATTAACACTAGAGGGGGGTTGAATAGTGTTTTAAGAAATTTGTTAACCTTTTTGAGTTTATCTAACTTTATTAACAATGTATACACTAATTAGACACAGATATGAACACAGAATCAAACACAGATGCAAATATAAAGTAAAAGCAGTAAAGGAAAGAACACACCGGATTTTATACTGGTTCGGAGTTACCCTACATCCAGTCCCGCACAACTAAGTACGGATTTCCTTTCAAAAATGCAATTCAATAATTACAACCCTCGATTTCAAGGCTACGAGGTATACCCTCCAGAATACCAATCCTCTGGGTAGGGATACTTGATTTACCGGGCAACAAGTTCACCCAATTGATTTCCAGGGCTACAATCACACCTTTTCTCGCTTGATTGATTTACAAGGCTACAATCACACCTTTTCTCACTTATATATTACAAAGAAACCTATAACTCTGAATAGCACTGAGAACCTTGTAGAGATAGTGATGGAGAATCAAACTAGAAGTAATCGAGTATGATTCGATGTTGATTTCGGCAGAATAATGGTATGATTTTGTAATAAGAAATGTGGAAGATGAAGAGGAGTGAAAACCAGAAAAAAGTGATTAAAAATTCGTTGAAACTGACCCCTATTTATAGAAAACCAACAGCCATGACCATTCATGAAGAGTTATGGCGAATAGACACTTCTTTTGAAATTTGAATTTGAACTTCAACTGTCACTATGTCAACATACTACCTAGGGGCATGTCGACATCCCTCAGCCAAAAATGATATTTTGAATTTCTATAAAAACAATATTTATCTTATATAAAAACTATTTAAAACTTTATAAATATACTTGAATATAGTTGAAATTCATAAGTAAATATAAAGAACAATAAATACATAATTTAACTATAATTTTATATTTAAATCTAAGTATAAATATTAAAAGTTAAATATATTATTTGAAAAGACATTTTAAAATCAGGAGTATTTTGACTTTGAAATTAAAGATGTTTTGAGGCTAAAATTATTTAAAATAAGGATAGAGAGTTTTGAATCTTTTAAAAGGAAAGTTTTGAAATCATTTTGAAAACAAGATAATTTTGTAAAAACATTTTGAATTAAAATTAGTGGATACAAAACAATGTCCCACTAGATTTTCGTAGGTTCCATCCTTCTTAGGGTTCCATCCCTTTAACGGGCTCGAAGTGGATTCCATTCCACGAATAAATTGGATATTAAGATGCCAGTGCTTTTCTATGAGTTTTAACAAATATTCCTAATAAAACAAACTTAACCTTGAACTCTTATACTCTTGATAATCTTGATACTCATGAGTCTTCTATCTCTGTATCTTGAATCTCTATAGTATACAGTCTTCATTCTTAGTACCTGCATGGTTAGATCCTGCAAATACATATATATCTAAACTTGTAATGTTAGTATTTCTATTTTATAATCTATTCTAAGGTTGTTGTCATCAAAACCATCATCTCAAGGACTAACAATTTGGTCCATCTCAAATTCAGTCAATAAATCACAGTAAATATGTTTTTGTAATTGTAGATGATTATTCTAGATTTGCATAGACAATGTTTTTGAAACATAAAAGTGATACTTTTGAAAGTTTTAAGAACTTTACAAAAAAGATACAAAATCAACTTTCTGTAAAAATTATAACCATCCGTAGTGATCACGGTGGTGAATTTGAAAATGAAAAGTTTGAGGAATTCTGCAATAAAAAGGGAATAACTCACAAATTTTCAATTCCAAGAACTCCACAACAAAACGGAGTAGTAGAACGAAAAAATAGGACGATTCAAGAGTGTGCGAGAACTATGCTTTCAGATAGTAAATTACCAAAACATTTTTGGGCAAAAGCAGTTGCTACCGCCTGTTATATTTTAAATAGAATTTTAATTAGACCTTTAACTGATAAAACATCTTATGAACTTCTTCACGGAAATAAACCTAAGGTATCTTATTTTAGAATTTTTGGAAGTAAATGTTTTATTTTAAATACAAAAGATAACTTAGATAAATTTGATCCTAAATCCGACAAAGGTATCTTTATCGGATATTCTAATAGAAGTAAAGCATACAGAGTGTTTAATTTAAGAACTAACACCATCAAAGAAACAATGCATGTTTCATTCGATGAAAATCTCAAAAATTTTGAAGATACAAATGATGAAGAGAATTTAATTACTCAAAATCAGGAGTCAACTGAAACTAATAATGAAATTAATCATCCTAATAAAAAGATTAAATTTTTGAAAGATCATCCTATAGAAAATATACTAGGAGATATGCAATTTGTTGTTACAACTAGAAATCAACTAAGTAAAATGAGCAATGTAGCCTTTATATCAACTATTGAACCCAAAAATCCAAAAGAAGCATCAACTGATGATTCATGGATTTTGGCTATGCAAGAAGAACTAAATCAATTCACTAGAAATGATGTTTGGGAACTTGTTTCTAGACCTGAAAATAAAACTATAATTGGAACTAAATGGGTTTATAAAAATAAAATGAATGAACAAGGTGAGGTCGTTAGAAATAAAGCCCGGTTAGTCGCTCAAGGTTATTGTCAAGAAGAAGGAATATATTGTGATGAAACCTTTGCTCCCATAGCAAGATTAGAAGCCATTAGGATTCTACTTGCTTTCACAAATCATAATAATTTCAAATTATTTCAAATGGATGTTAAAAGTGCCTTTTTAAATGGATTTGTAAAAGAGGAAGTATATGTGGAACAACCACCACTTTTTGAAGATGAAAAATTTCCAAATCATGTTTACAAACTTAAGAAAGCTCTATATGGTCTAAAACAAGCTCCTAGAGCCTGGTATGATAGACTAAGATCTTACTTATTACAATCAAACTTTGAAATTGGTAAAGTAGATAATACTCTTTTTACTAAAAGAAATACAAATGATATTCAACTAGTACAAGTTTACATAGATGATATCATTTTCAGATCAACTAATTTTGAAATGAATAAAGAATTTTCTGAAATAATGACAAAAGAGTTTGAGATGAGTCATATGGGTGAATTAAACTTCTTTCTAGGATTGCAAATAAAACAATTAGATAATGGTATCTTTATCAGTCAAGAAAAATATGCTAAAGACCTAGTTAGTAAATTTGGTTTGACTACTGCAAGTGGAAAACCCACTCCCACGGCACAATGAGTACCTAAGTAAAGAAGATCTCTCGAAAGATGTAGATCAAAAATTATATAGAGGAATGATTGGATCACTACTCTATATCACTGCTAGTAGACCTGATATCATGCATAGTGTTTGTCTCTGTGCAAGATATCAATCCCAACCTAAAGAGACCCACTTAAAAGCTGTAAAACGTATCATAAGATATGTTAAACACACTTTTGATTATGGCTTATTTTATCCTAAAAATGATTCTTTTGAATTAATATCTTACTGTGATGCTGACTATGCTGGTTGTAAATCAGACCGAAAAAGTACTAGTGGAACTTTTCACTTTTTAGGGCATTCTTCGGTTTCCTGGTTTAGTAAAAAGCAAAACACAGTTTCTTTATCAACAACCGAAGTAGAGTATATTTCTGCTGCTTTGGCTTGTTCTCAAGTAATATATATGCAACAAACTTTAAAAGATTTTGGTTTAAATATCTCAAAATCACCAATTTATTGTGATAATACTAGTGTAATAAATTTATCCTAAAATTCTACTCATCATGATCAAACTAAACATATTGATATCAGATATCATTTTCTCAGAGATAATATAAGTAAGGAAGTAATTACTCTTGATTATATCAATTCCGAGAATCAAATTGCTGATATCTTAACAAAACCCTTAAATGAATCTATATTTACTAAATTAAGAAGAGAATTAGGTATTTGTTCAATAACTGAAACATAGAATATAAATATATAACAAGTATAATTAAAATTAAATTAAAATAAATCAAATAGAAAAAATATAAGTACCTTGTCAACAACCCTCCTTTACCCCTGTCGACATATAGCGAATTTTTTTTCATTTGAAATTTTCCCACCAAAATTCAAATGGGTGGTTATATATTCTTCTTATTTCGAAATTTTGTTCATTCTTTATGTTCTTTCTCTGTTCTAACTTCTGAAAACATTAAAACAATGGCCTCCTCCAAATCAAACAAAAATTCAACTTTTTCGTTCCCTTCTCCTTCTACCGGACCATTTCAACGAACTACGCTTGCATGGGTGATGAAAATGGAGGTTTCCTTGAAGGATGCACTGCAACTTATGATTGAAATTCAAGTGGTGCAAATCAGAATGGCCAAAGAACAAGAACAGCAAGGCAAAATCCTTAGAATCTTGCAAAAGTTTGTAATGGACAATCACGCCAATCCCATCTTGATCGATGAAGAATCCTCAAGTGTTCAAGTGCAAGAGGACAGCGAGGAAGAAGAAGAAGCCCCATGGAAGAAGAGCACGCTGAAGATGACGACAAAGTTGTTTGCGTTGGCGAAGTGTGCTTTGACAAGGATGGAAATCTAGTCGAACAACGTGGAAATTTCTGTTTCCACTACCAAATTGCTCAGTTCATAGATCTCCCATTGTCAAGGATACACATTAGTTTCTTTTCTCTCTTTCTTATCGTTATTTGTATATGATCTTACTTACGTTTTCTACGCAAATGTAAATATAACATTATATAATTAATAAATGATTTGTGTTCTCATATTTGAATTCTCACATTATCATTATTATAAATATTATCATATATGGATTCTTAGTTAGGAGAGTTAGTTATTAAGGGCTAAGTTTTAGTTTCAGAATTAAGTGTTGATTATTTATGATAACACTATCATTATAATCACATGTAATATAGTATTAGATTAAGGGGGAGTTGTATAGATTTAAACTTTGTTTTTGTTGATGACAAAGGGGGAGAAGTATAAAATAGGATAGTTAAGCATAGATTAAGGAGGAGTTATTAGGATAGAAGTAATATTTTACAAACAAAGGTTGTCATCATCAAAAAGGGAGAGATTGTTAGTCCCTGAGAAGTTGGTTTTTATGACAACAACCTTAGAATAAGATTATAAAATATAAATACTAACATTATTGTTCAGATATATATGTATATGCAGGATATATATATACAGGTACCAAAGAATGAAGACTGTACAGTATAGAGATTCAAGAACTGATGAACTCAAGATCGAAGATATCAAGATTCAAGACTCATGAGTATCAAGATTATCAAGAGTTCAAGATTTCAAGATAAGTAATTTAGTTAGGAATTTTGTTAAAACTCCTAGAAAAGCACTGACATCTTAAAATCCATTTTATTCGTGGAATGGAATCCACTTCGAGCCCGTTAAAGGGATGGAACCCTAAGTAGGATGGAACTTACAAAAAATCCAGTGGAACATTGTTTTGTATCCACTAACTTTTATTCAAATGTTTTACAAAATTATATCTTGTTTTCAAAATGATTTCAAAATCTTCCTTTCTAAATAAAAAACATCTATCCTGGTTTTAAAATACTTTTAGCCTCAAAATAATCTTTATTTTCAATATCAAATTATCCTTGGTTTTAAACTATCTTTTAATTATAATATATTTAACTTTTAATATTTATACTTAGATTTAAATATAAAATTATAGTAAAATTTTATATATACCAAAATATTATTCTCTATACTTATTTATGTATTTTAACTATAGTTAAGTATATTTATAAAGTTTTAAATAGTTTTAATACAAGATAGAACTTATTTTCAAAGAAAAACAAATTACCAAAAATAACTTAGGCTTGTCGACAACCCCAAAGACCCCTTGTCGAAAAGGTGACAGTTTATTTCAAAAGTTTGAATTTCAAAGGAAGTGTCTATTCATCATATCCTTTCATGAATGGACATGGCTGTTGTTCTACTATAAATAGGGGCTGTTTTAAATGAATTTACAATCATATTTTCTCTGATTTCACTCCTCTTCTTCTTCCACATTTCTTTATATACATTTTTACCATTACTCTGCCGAAATCACCATTGAATCTAACTAGATCATCTCTGGTTTGATTCTCTATCACTATCTCAACAAGATCCCAATGCTATTCAGAGTTATAGACTTTTTTGTATTCAATCGAGCGAGAAAAGGTGTGACTGTAGCCTGGAAAATCAATCGGGTGAACTTGTTGCCCGTAAAATCAAGTATCTCTACCCAGAGGATTGTGAATCTGGAGCGGTGTACCTCGTGGCCTTGAAATCGAGGGTGTAATTGTAAGAATTGATTTTGAAAGGAAATCCGTACTTGTGTTGCGGGACTGGATGTAGGGTAACTCCGAACCAGTATAGAACCCGGTGTGTTCTTTCTTTATTGCTTTTACTTTATACCTACATCTGTGTTTGATTCTGTGATCATATCCGTGTCTGAATATTGCATACATTTGTGTTCAAATTAATATAAACTCAAATAAAGTTAGTAATTCCTTAAAACACTATTCACCCCCCTCTAGTGTTAATTCTTGCCTTAAGATCCGTAGTCCGCATTTCTCACACCCTAAACCCCTTACCTTATTCTCATTCACATTTTCATAAACCAAAAACAAAAACAAAGAGAGTTGAAGGCCGACCATAACCCTAAGAAGAAAAGGAGCACAAAATCCATTAAGAAGCTAAGATTTAAGCTAGAAAGATTTAAGCAAGAACAAATCTCAAGTTCCTTATCCAAACAATGTGAATAATAATCTAAACCACCTCATATAAGCCATTTTGAATGTTCTAGTTTGGGTTGAGGTTTTAAACCGTATGATTGGATGAATGATGATATGTTTTGATAGATTAAATGGATTTATATGCTTGTTGATGATTTATATGATTTAGTATATATTTTATGATATGTTTAGATTATAAAACCTATCATATGACTTCCAAACGAGTTGCGTTTTTGATATACAGTCAAAAATATTATTTCAACTGTGGGTTTCAAGTTTTATAATTTTCCAAGTTAATATGGACTTATGGTGAATTTTCTAAGTTTAGAAATGACTAATTCGATTTTAAATATTTTAAATGGTTAAAATATGTTTTTGGCCTAAAAGTTTGGATATGGGGAAGAGAATGATTAATTTGATTTAATTTGATTTATAGGTATTTTTCCTAAGTACATAATTATGGTTAATTGACTATTTAAGTTAAAGGGCTTAAACGTTTTAATTATTTTAAGAAGAAGAATGGGTTATTTGCTAAAATGTTTTCAATTATTCAATGCTGAGTTCGACATTTTTTTAGAAAAGAATTTTGGTAAAGTATTGGCAACCAATCATATTTTGGCAAATTATGTAAGTTAGGTGAAAAGGAATTACTTTAAAAAGATACAAAATCGGTCTTAAATTAAATTACAGCTTCACCACTTACCATGCTTGCTTCCGTCAACATACTCCTGCTTGTAAACCTTTCGCACCCATTCGAAACCAATGCCCATGATATCAAACATTTGGTACGTAGTGTATTGGAGAAAGATGAAAGGAAAAGGATGGTGTTGAAAGTATGCTTGCAAAAGGGTTGAAGCCGCTCTTATTTGCTTTTGAACCCATTAACTCATCCTTGTTCTAAAAGTTTGCTTTTGAAAGGGTTGCCGCTTTTGAACACCTTCGATACCCTAGCTGGCATACCAATTCTTTTACCTTAAAAAATGTATGCAAAATGGAGGCTTTCTCTTACGTACCTTCCGCATACCATGGAAGTTGCCTTCCCCAAAGTTTTTGAAAGGGTAGCTTTCGAATGTATACCCTTTTTTTACTTTGTGGTTTTTTTAAACTATGGTTTCAAAAGTAATACTTTTAAATGGTTTTGAAGCTCTGTTTCCATAACTTCTTACTTGAACCCAATGCTTTCAAAAGGTATGTCTTTAAGTATTTCAAAAGGAATGTTTCCAAGTGTTCTAAAGATATATTTCATAGTTTCGAAAGAGGATGTCTAAAATTTCAAGCAATTAATTTGAAGGGTCCTGCTGCTAAAGTAGAGTGGCAAAAAGGGCATAGCCGCTTCCTTCTAACCCATTAGTTAAATGGAAGGGAATGGAGGGCTTGGTTGCTCTATGATGTCGAAAGGGAGAGTGATGGAGGGTAACTCATGATGTCACAATAATCAAAGGATATAGTCGAAAGCCTTAGTTTTCAAATTAGAGAAACCAATCTCATTTTCAAGGAAAACCCCTGGCAATGTAAAAGAGTTATGAAATGGCATTTAACTTTGAAATTTTAGAGAAAGCTTTCCTTGCTAAAGATAGTGGGTTAACTGTATTAACCATATTTCATTAGTAAAACGATTACGAGGAATTGAACCATGGATGTTTATATTGTTGTGTTATTTGATCAGTTATCATGAATGCATGTGTAACCATATTTACTTCATTTATAACCCATAACAGCATCTTGGGGGTGTTAAGGGCAGAATAACAGGCTAGGTTTACCCAGCAGTGAATATACATTGAATTTAACTCCTATGTGAGTGGAATTACATCCAGGAGGTCAGACATACCAGAATATAGGATGCCCAAGACTGATCCAAAATTGGTTTAGATAGGTTCTTAGTAAGCCCATAAAAAACTATGTTATGGAAATTGTTATTGGTAGGAGCCAATAGGTTCTTAGTAATCCGTGGAAACTATTTCCAAAATAAGTTATTGAAAGAGATCAATAGGTTCATAGTGATCTCATGAAAACTATGATTGGATATTAGTATTGGTTGAAACCGATAGGTTCATAATGATCCCATAAAAACTATGAGAGTGGATATGAAATCCATAAAGAATTGAACAGGTTATTAGACATGCCATGAAAACTAATAGGTTAATAGTGACTCTAGAAACTATAACTTGAGACTGATATTCAGGTAAATGGGGATGGGAAGCCCAGAACATATTGCATGTTTGCATATTATCATGATACATTTTGTTATGTCTTAACCATTGTGGATGTAGTTGCCTCGTATATGTTTATTATAAATTGGGTTAAGATATTAGTAAGGGGAAAACTGTTCCGCTAAGCGGCATGGTCTCACTAGATATCTACATGGTTCGAGATGGTAGGTTATTATTCACACCAGACTTTTTGTCTGACTCGAAATTTATGTTTCCCCTTTAAACTCTCGGGTGCTCAATTGATTTTGAGTAGTTTTAGAGTTAAGGTTTTCAGGTTCTCCTTCAGACGAATAAGCTTTCGGGGACATGCAGGAGGTAAGATAGCTATTAAGAGTTCTTTATGTTTGGTTCCGCTGTGTAATTAGATGTAATGAAAAAATTATTCAGTGCCTATATTTAGACTCTGATCAACCAAGGGGCATCATCATATGTCGCTCTTGGTGCAATGTGTAATAATTATGTTTCTCTGAACGTGGTTTATGAATTGGGATTATGTAATGAATCTAAAATGTGATTTGAATTGGAACAAGAAATCTGTATTAAAATTGAGTTCAAAAATTTTCATATCCATGTATTTCTGGTATATCAATGTATCTAACATTACTGCATTTGGTCATCGGAAAATAATAACTGTAGATGATTGCAGCATTTGTAGCGGTTAGTTTTGGTCTCCAAATGGGGGATGTTACATAGTTCTTCAACAGCCTAGACAACTAAATAGGACTTTGTCTACAAAAGTAGAATAATTCATTACTTTTTTGTGCTCTTGAATAGCACAGATTATTCGATATAGTACACTCTTCCTATAATCTTCTTCTTTGTGGAATAACGTGTGCTTGTAAAGAGAAGGAAGTAACTTGATCACAAGAAAGTATTCTTGAACGATTATGCGATCAAATATTGAAAGCCATATATTGAAATGAATGACTGAGAATATTCAGAATTGAGATAGAATTAAGAATTAGTTTATTAAATCTTTGAAATGAATTGCTTTATATAGATGAAAAATAATTGCATCTATTTATGAAGAGTAGTGATGAAAGGAAGGAGTTGTAACTGTTGATGAAGGGATTGCAACCATTAACGAAGAGTAATGACAGTTCAGGAATCAATACACTCATTCAAAAAAATTCGAATTTTATAGCTGCTGCATAGGTTTAGTCGATTGGCATGATTGTCAGTAGTCTGAACTTGCCAGTGTGAATTTTTTTTTCATAATCTTTCAGTCAGTCGACTGAAGGTGATGATTTAGTCGACTGGTTGATGTAAGTTTGCACATATTGATTTTTTAAAATTGTATTGTGTTTGTGTGAGCTTATATATACCACTAGAAGAGATTTTAACAATACATATCATTCTAGACTCTGACGGATATTACATTGGTTGAGTCATCTTGGTCTTCTTTTTATCAGTACGCCTTCTTGTTTGATTGATCTTTCCTTATGTAAGTGGTTAATATACACAATATATTATTGTACAGTTGCCACTATCAAACTACCAAAATACGAGGTTCTAACAATAGGTTGCCGAGCCTCTACAACATTGAAATGCCGAACCACTACAATATTTGGCGTCAAACTTCTAAACAAGCGGGTACATCACATATCTACTAAGCAGATATCGCATGCATCAACCTATATCATTGCCGAGCCTAAAAATTCGGTACCTCATTTAACTATAAAGTAGTTGTTCTGGATATCGTCTATTATAGACGTCGAATATCAATATAACAAGAGTGCCGAGTATCTATAATGGCATTTCAGTAAATAAGTTTAAAACTATTTTATCTTCCTTTTAATCTAATACTTCCCACCAACTCCTGCCTTTTGTCAAAATTGCATTGGATAACAAATTTCTTTACATTTTCTTTTCATTAATTACCGGTAGATCACGTTCTACCTTCCTAAGGTGATTTGCAAACCTTTAAAACTAACATTGTTAATTTATATTAATTAAAAGCTTTCCTATCATTATAACTTCATAAAAATCTTAACCACTTGGGAAACATCCCCTTAAATCACAAAAAAATGAATTTCCATCTTCTTCTTAATATAAAAATTTCGGGACCAAAATATTAATTTAATTATTTTTAATAATTAAAACCTAAAATAGACACTTTTACCTCTTAGGAAATTTATAAAATATTAGTATGAACTTGGAAAATTATGAAATAAAAAAATCATCTCCAAAATAAAGTTTTACATAACATATTCAAATTTCAAATCAATTAGAGAATTAAAAACTTAGATTTTGCCTTTAAAACCTATTAAAACAATTCCATAAAAATTCCAATAAATCATTATTCAATCTGAAAATGATAATCATCAATCAAGGCATAACATATATTCACAATCAATTCACAAATCAATTATAGATCAAAGAACAAGCATAAATAAATGAGATGGATACTATTGTTCATCTAAGATTGGATAAGAGAGCTTGAGATTTGATGTAGATTAATTTCCCTTAGCCTTTTCCTTTGAATTCCTTAGCTTTCCTCTTTTCTTCCTCTAGGTTATGGTCGACCTTCTTTATGTTTTGTTTTGATTTAGAAAATTAAATGCGAATGAATGAGAGAGGAAGGGGTTAGGGAAATGAATAAAGGAGTTATTCTCATTATGCCCCGCTCATTGGTTTCTTTTTATTTTATGTTCTAATCAATCTTATTAATTGATTAATTAAAGCACGACCCCTATTACTTAATAATTCTCATTCTCTTTATCATGCCATACATTATTCACTTTAATTTATCTAATTAAATATCCTAAATAATGCTATATAAAAATCAAGGGTGTTACACTGGTCTTCATCTTACTGTTCCTAAAATATGTCCTTGTATAATACATCAATCTTGTTATTACCATTTAAGAATAAATTTAAGAATTTTCTTAATGTTATCCGGTTTTGAACCACGCAATATCTCAATGAATCAGAACCGCTGAATTCTTGTGAGATGAATAAGAAGTCAAGAATGCAAGTCTAATGCTAAAATTCAAATGAAGTACCAAGGGGCGGTATCGATCCTTATTAGCAGTAAGAAAGCACTTAGCCATATTTTGGACAAGTAAAAAGATGAGGAGCTAAAAAGGTGAAGATTTAAGTTCAGTCCAGAACTGGTACCGATCCATCATTTCCATAACCCAGTATTGATCACTTTTGTAAAGTATGATGAGCCAACATGACTTAGTCAGAAGGTGGAAGATAAAGCCAAAGTAAAGCACAAAGAGACAAAGCCACATAACGTGGTATCGATCCATAAGGATTAGCATCAATCCATGTTTATTCATGATTTTGGCCATGGTCTCTTGCTTAAACTTCAGGCCTGAAGTGGGGAACGCGGTTGAGAAACTTCCAACGATTTGGGTAATGGATTTTGTCTATAAATAGATCGGAGAAGGTACTTTGGAAAAGGGATATTTTTTCTCCGATCTTCTGTTATTTGATTCTCACTTAAACTCTATCAAATTCTTGTCTGAGTTATTCGGTACCGAACTATAAAATTCTCTTTGTAAGATTCTCTTTTTAAAAGTAGTATAATCAACAGAAAAATTGATAATGGATGTAGGCTATTGCTTTCATCTGAACCACTCTAATTCTTGTGTGTTCTTATCTCCTTTAATCTCTTAAGTTTTACAATTTTTGTTTGTTATTTGATTGGGTATTTTTACCACTTTTGGAGCAAACATTTTAGTTCTTTCACTGAGAGAAACAAGATTCTCAGTTGTAGATCTAACTTAGAATTTTAGATTTGAGCTAACCATAAGCTAGATCTAAAGATTTGATGTTGGATATCTGCAGTTACTTAGATTTGGAAGAAAGTATATCATTGGATCTAGAAACAGTGGAGCCTTAAAAGAATAAGGAGAAATCAACTGCTTTAACATCCATCACCAAGGCAGAAAATGAAGGTTCTCACCATGGAGAGGAAATGAATTAACCTAGTCCTACCATGATCCCAAATGCGCTAGAGGTAGTGACAAGGGTGGAGTTGGATCAGATGATGTTCAAAATAAATAAAAAGATATTGGAGAGCCAAAATCCCATCCTAAAGGAGATGGAGAGGAGTTTAGCTATGATGACTTGGCTATCTCAGAGGTAGAAGAAAAGCCATAGAGATTCATCATCTTCTGACTTAGAAGAAGAGAGTTCTTCTTCATCAGATAGAAATCGAAGAGATGGAAAGCAGAAGGAAAAAAGGAGAGATGTTAGGACATCAAAAATGGGACTTGGAAAAGTCACCGTTGAAAAGCCAAAACCCAATACCGACCCATCACAATTCGATATTGATCGTTTTGGAAGAGTCATTCTCAGCGATTCTGAAGGTGAGTTCCATAAGAGGATAATATTGGTGCTGAGCAAGTTCTTAACGGTCAGTCTATTGGTGTTCAGACGAATGCCATGGAACTAGCCAAGAAAAAACGACGACAACGAGAATCTGGATGAACACTCTCCCAGAGAAAAGGGAGCTCAAACGTCATGCAACCAACCAAGAATGTTTATAGAGTCAAACACTCGGGGCTATTCTAGTCCATTGTTGTCTAGTTACCCAAATCAGTTAGGAGTACATAATAATGCGGTAAGAAGTGTAACAACCCGCCTTGAAATGGGTCCGAATTCCGACCCAGAAAGGCCTATCGAAACTTAGAACTATCTCAAAGCTGGCTATTGGTTGGTAAAAAGAACAATATAGAGCTATTTATCTACACACTCAAAATCTTATAGTGGGAGGATAAAAATATATAATAATAACAACAATACCCATTATATTCAAATTTCAAAATTTCATTCAAAAACCATAAAACAATATCCACAATACCAAAAACCAACAATAGTGGTAACATATCCATTATACAATGTTCCAAAATTTCAATATTGTTTTTATTTCATGGGTGCATCAAAAATTGTAGAAAATAACAAGTAAATAAATAGATTACTGCCACAAGTTTCATCATCGTCTCTGCCTTCAGCATCTCCCTTCCTAACCTATGTTGTAATGAGGACGGAGTTGGAACAACATATATTTGGTGAATAAAAATCTCAAGCCTTACTTTATTAGTATTTGGGAAGTATAATTCAAATAGGAATATGTCTTACGTTTTCTACCTACATTATAAGTCTTTTCAAATACAAGCCAAAGGCTTTTCTCGAACATAAATAAAAAGGCCGCGATGATCGCCCTACACCTTCGATGCTCATATAACCGAATAGTGTGCTGCTGGAGCATCAAAAGTGTAAGGTGGTTGTCACATTTGGTATCAGAGCTTAGGTTACATGATTAACCTGAGTTGATATTGTGATCCAGTAGAGATAGGGTATGAGTTGTCGCCTTAGACTGGATTGAGAAAGTACCTATATACGAGAGAGTGTATTTGTTATATATTTTGGTTTTCAAAACAATATAGTAGTATATATAGTATATAAGTTGTATTGCACACACCAGCACTATTGATGCAGTTTTCCTTTATGAGAGACTGATCATCCTTATTACAGATTATGAATGATCTGGCATATGAGAAATACTGTTATGGACTACATTTCTGGAGTAGTGGAGTGGGTAGGATCGATAATCACTAACCCTGATTTGCAGAATATGTTCACTGAGGTGGTATGAAACATTATTTTGGAATGCCCAAGTTGCTCCAAATAATTATGGTGCTTAAGTGAAAACACCTAGAGTCGACTTTGTCGAGCTGTATAAAGACTGCGTGAGTCTACGAGACAGACAATTCCTTGGAATGGAGTTGGCTATTGAGGTGTAAGATGGAATGGATATTTGCGAAAGGATCTTCGATGACTTAGAGTGAGATGATGCAAATGAGGTAGAAGTTGACCTCTAGGTAATTCCAGAGATGAAAAATGAACTAGTGGAGTGCCCTTATAACTTCCATTCCTGAAAATTATACTTGGGATCAGTTCATAGTTCGCATCGAAGATAAATTTATCTTGACTTTTCAAAAGTCGGTATTATTTAGGAAGTTCGCTGATTTGAGGTAAGGCGATATGTCTGTGTCGGGGTATATGGTCGAATATGATATTCTATCGAAGTTGGGTCTATCTTCCATTAATATTCCACTCAGAAAGAATGAAGAATTTATCATTGGGTTAAGTGATCATCTTAGAAAGCAATTGATTGGTCATATTAACGAGAGCTTCAAGAAGTTGATCGAGAAGGGTTTATGATGTGAGAGCCTATACCTAGTATAGAAGGATTGTCCCCAAACTAATTAATTAGGAAGAACCCGTGGGAGCATATGCATTGAATGTAGTTCCAATTCCGTTGAGTGCTCCATCGACGAAAGGGAAGCGAAATGGCAGTCCATTTATGGTGTTTCCACATGTGTTTTATTTGACGTCGAGGTTTCATATTCCTTCATATCTATTTTTGTAGGTAGATTGGGATTGAAACCCAAAATAGTTAATAAATTATTAAATTATGATGAACCTTGTTGGGGGCTCAACCAGCCTGTACATGGTTTGTTTAGAGTTAGCCTTATCGAGTTATGGACGTTTGTTTGTTTGTTACCGATTTTTTTAGGTTTAATAGGGTCTGAGAATTGACTAGCTGAAGGGGTACAAAATACTGATGGATTGTGAGATGTTGTTGTTGACACAGAGACTAACGATGAGCGAAAGGTAGTGTCCGGCTGCCCATCTGATAATGAGGTAACGGTTAGCTTTCTATTTTTGCTTGATATCCCATACGACGAGTTGTCATCTATGCTTTTAGCTAGGGTGTGCTCGAACACATTCGATAAGGTGATCGGATTACCACCATATAAGGATTGAGTTCCATATCGATCTGGCTAGAGGTGCTAAACTAGTAACTATATCTTTAAGGCACATGATGCCAAAAGAGCAGAGGAAGTTAACGGTGGAAGCGAATGACCTATTGAAGTGAGGTTTCATTTACAGGAGCATATTTGAGTGGGATGCACCTATAGTGTTTGCCATTAACGTGAATGGCTTTTTGAGATTGTAGGTTGATTACGATGAGCTGAATGAGATGACGAATAAGTATCCACTCTCACTTATTAATGGGTTATTCGATCAGCTCTATAGCATGAAGGTGTTCACTCAATTGGACCTTGCTATGGGGTTTCATCCACTTTAAGTAGTTAGGGAGAGTGTGCCAAACACAGCTTTATGTATGCTACCTTGATTTTTGATTAGTTGGTTATGCTATTCGGGCTAACCAATGAGTCGGCAAACTTTGTTGATTTCTTGAACCGTGTTTTGATGGATCACTTGAGTAAGTTGTGCTTATGCTCATTTATAATATTTCGTTTACTCGTGGGTGATAGAGGAGCATAAGACATGATTGATGATTGTGTTGGAGGTGTTGAGAAAACACTGATTCATGATGAAGTCTTCGAAGTATCACTTTTGGAGATGGGAAGTGAGATGCTTGGGTCACATTGTTTTAGGGTAGGACATTACTATGGATTCTATGAGTTACGACAGTCCAAGGTTTGAATAGACCAAAGACTGCTATAGATTATAAGTTTCCTTGGATTGACGAGATGTTATATATGCTTTACTAAGGACTTTTCAAAGGTAGCGACACCACTAACCAATTTTACGAGAAGAATTGGACTTCTTATTTAGGATGTGAGGTGAGGACACGAGTTAGTGAGTCTGATAAAGAGGTTGACGAGTATACTGGTGTTACTTATTCCGAGTGGGAATGAGAATTTTGACAATACACACATGCTAGTCGGCAACTGAAATAGCACAAGAGGAAGTATCTAACTCATGATTTGGAGTTGACAGTGATAGTATTTGTTTTGGGGATTTGGAGGCCTTATTTATTAAGAGAAGGGTTGATCCCGCATCATTGAAGTATCTCTTCTCCAAGAAGGATTTTAACCTTCGCCAGCAGTGATGATTAGAGTTCTTGGCCTCCTTCGGCTTTTACATTTCATATGTCTATAAGGGAAATGCATTCGTCAATGCTTTGAGTGGAAGACATTCCGATTTGAGAGCGATATTCCTAGAGTGGACTTGGTTGAGTTTATTGCTGGTTATGACTTCAGAACTCGATGTGAGCTACAACCAAAGATGATGGCTAGTTTGACTATCATACCTACTTGTATTTAGCGGATCGGTATTAGTTAGAGACGTGAAGCTAGACTAATGAAGATCATGGCTAAATTAGAGGAATGAGTAGTATCTATAGAGGTGATGCAGTGTAGACTCGACCAAGATGATTGGCTCTGTAAGGCTTGGTTCCTGATGTCAATGAGTTGAGGGAAGAGGCGCCACATGAATGATCTCATTCGAGATTAGCTATAAATCCCCATGACAATAGAATGCACCACGATATGAGATGGACATTTTATAGGGAAGGGATGAAGAAGGACGTTGGGACATTCATTTCGTGATGAATGAATTGTCAACTAGTAAATGTTGAACAAAAAAGTCAAGTGGTTCTACAACCGCTTGAGATTCCCAGGCGGAAATGGGAATGGATATTGATGGATTTCATCAATAGATTACCGAGGACTAAAGGAGAGTATTGATAGATTTATGATTACAGTCAATAAATTGATGAAGAATGCATGATTTATATTCTTTAAGTCCCATGGAGCGACATCCAAATTAGTTGAGTTATATGTAAAGTGGATTATCCGATTCCACGGTACGTCAAAGAGCATTGTAAGTGGCTGAAAACCTATTGGTCACTAGTGGGTTTTGGGAGAATTTACAAGAGGCATTTGGAAATTTGGTACTAAATTGACTAGATGATATTTAGAAGAACCAGGAACTTCGAGACCTCCTAGACCTATTCGTACCGATAGATGTGATATGTAAAATGTTAGGAGGAAGGCAGTGGAGTAGTAAATGTTCATTGAAGTGAACGCGAAGGCGATAACATATGGGAAACTGAGAAGAGCATGAGAACCGCTTATCCGAAGCTCTTCAGTTGGTGATATTTCAATTTTCGCTAGCTATATTGGGTATCATATTTGATGCTTATACTAGATAGTTTAGTATCCTACGTGCTAGGATAGCACGGATGTTTTTGATGTTTGATTTTATATGTGCCTGTTTAATGCTTGATTATTGGCATTTGATACGATAGCTTATGCTTATATGGTTGTTACGCATGCAGGATAGCTATGGTCTGATATAGCGTATTTGTTTAAGGCGATTGCTCTATATGTGATTTAGTATGTTTAAATACATGATGATGTTTCTATTGTGTTTAATCCTCTTTGTTGAGTACTTGATCAGGTACATGGAAGCAAGTGTTGGCTATTTGGATGCTTACTCACTTTTATTAGCATCTAAATGGTATGCTCTTGCTATGAAAGAGGTACGTAACATCTGTAATGTAGATTTGGGTATATATGCTTAGTTGTCCTCGTAAACGAGATGCCTCGGGTATCGGATACCTTGGATATGAGATGTATATATATATCTATGTTGTGTTGGGATTTTTTTCGGACCTAGCCGCACAAAGGAGGTGCTGTTGAAATTTCCATGACATAAGCCAAATTGAGAGAGAAGTCAATGTATAGGATATTAGACGTTGCCAATAATTTAGAGAGCCAGTAATGTATGATATTTAGTTGATTTGCCTTTCGATTAGTGAGTTGGCGCTTTTGTTTTCCATTGTTCGTTTCTTTGGAAATAAGTGTGTAACTTAGACATTTGATTTAGCCACATTGATTTTGGATTTGATAGTGATTATATTTAGGGATGAGGATGATGGTCCAAGCTGGTTCAAAGTCATTCTCTTTGTTGTGATCGCTTTTAGTGATTATTGGCATGGGTTGATAAGTGACGATTTTTCTTGTGTCCTTGCTTATGTGAAGGGGTTGGGTTGCGTTGCTTCGTCCTTGGCATTTCGAGGATGAATCCTTTAAAGAGGGGAGAATGTAACGATCCATATTTTTAACGATTGGATATTAAAGAATGGATTTAAATATTAAATCATTAATTAATTAATGATCCAAAAATGTGATTTTTCGCATACAGTCAAATTAGGACTTAAGACCACTTTCATTGAGTTTGAATCAACGTTGCGAATTAAAATGAGTATAAGCATCACTATATTTGGAGATCGGACGATCCGATGGCCAAAACAATCTCGAAATGCACGAAATTATCTTCCTGAAGCACCATCTAGGATAGCGACTAAATTTGTATCATTGGAACCAGAAACAAGGTGATGCATGCCGACAAGTTTCATTGCGATTGGATATGTCGTGTGATCGTGCGAGCTCGAAACGTATGACAGTTCATTTGAGAAATCAAATAAATAAAGTATAATATTATTTAAATTAACCAATAACCTAAACCCATTCTATCATACCCGTTACTATTCCATTCAGTAGATCAAATTCATGGCCACCACTCCCTTCATACTTCAAAAATCAAAAGCAAGAACTCTGCTCGATGGTAAATCATGAGACTTGATTCATTGGATTCCTAGAGAGGAGAAGCACCACTGGTACGAATTTGGACATGTTCGGTAGTCACTGCGAAGGATGCTCCAAACTAGGGTTTGGATTTACTGATGATGTGGTTAGAGATAGGGGAAAGGAGGCCAGCGTTTGGCTTGAGGGAGAAGAGGCGCACCGAGGGAAAAGTTTTGAGGAGGTCCAATCCTCTATTTTCAATCCGAGAATAAGAGCAACTGAAGGGAAGCCTGGAGCAGCGATTTGAATGGAGGAGCCAGGGTTCGTGATTTTGGTGCCGAGGGGTCGAGCATTCGAAGAGAAGCACGATGGCACGAACAATGCTCGATTTCGAGGAGCGAAGCTCCATATCACTGCGAAATCATGCACGACCTGGTAGGTTTGGGGATATTATGCACATACAGGAAATTAGAAATTGGGGAAGAAGGATTAGTTTAATTAAGGTTTTATTCTTAACTAAGTTAATTAATTGTTTATTTAATCCAAAATCTTATAAAATCCACATCTTTTGCATACGAGGTCCGTTTTGGATATGATTTCTTGTGCTGCGCTTGTGATGGAGAGCTCTACGATTTGACACTAGTTTGGTCATCTTTTGTTGAGTGAGTGATATTTTTTTTCATCGTACTATGAGTGTTAGTTTATTATTAAAATGACGTTTTGAAATGATTTCTAACTTTAAAACATAATTTTTGACATATTTAAACCTACATCTTATTTTATAAAAGAAGTAAAAATGTTTTTAAAATGGTTTTGAATCAAATATCACATTTTTCTTTTTTACGCACTATTTTGATGATACTACTAGACTTAGGCTATTTTTGACATTAATCTCACATTGGTTGCATGGATGTATTGTATGTGTGTTATTATAGATGTATGTAGGATATTACAAATGTTCGTATGATTGTTTGCTTAGTTTGGTTGAGAACGCCGTTCGTAAGCGATACAGTAATAAAAAATATTCCATAGGATAGGATTTCATTGCATAGAGTTTCGTGCATGCCGATTGTTCTAACGACGAAAGATGGACTTAGGGATGTACTTCAGATTTCAGGATGGATGCCAGACGTTTTAATTTGGTTTGTATTTCGCCATTTTAGCTAAGTACACGACCAAAGTGGTCATTATCGACTACTCTGGAGTGGTAGATCTCTACCACTATTAATGATGGCTGATTTGGCTAATTTTAACGTGGATGATGGAGAGTCGAAGAACATGATGTGATGGTTTGTTCACCATTCATTAGACATTTGATTGATGCTAGGCTCTTCGATGAGTGGTTTCGGCAGTGAAGCGAAGATGTGACACTTCAATGCAATGACTTTATGATTCGATGATGATGATTCCATGATGGCTTTGACGATGGATAGCTACACTTCGGGATGCAGAGTAGTCAGATGGAAGGAACTGTTGAAGAAAGGTTATGGGATGCACGATGACATTCTGTGATTAATGATGGTAGTCCACGATAGTTCCTAACCGCGATAACTTCATATGGGAGTTGTAAGGACAGTTCCGGGATACGCTCTACTATGGATGACTTGTGCAAAGGGATCATTGATATTCATAGGTTTGGATGTGTATTCATAAAGTGGGCGTATGTGAAGACACTCACTTGGGCAAATGGGGAGCCCCGGATCACATGATGTTTCGATCCGTTTACCCTAAGCTATCTATGAGGATACAGTCTAGTTCATGGCCTGCCAAGTGGTAGGGATTCGAATACCGAGAAACCAGACATTCAGTAGTCCTTCGCTCTAGTCATACACGTATCATATATCCAATACACTGACTAAGTGATATGAGAATGGATGATGGATGCTATGTTTTCTTTGGTTATTTATCACTCTAGGGATGTCACATGATGTAGATATATTTGATGTAGACACTCGGAC
The DNA here is from genome assembly GCA_030737815.1 of Allium fistulosum. Lineage (NCBI taxonomy): Eukaryota > Viridiplantae > Streptophyta > Magnoliopsida > Asparagales > Amaryllidaceae > Allium > Allium fistulosum. The sequence continues at coordinate 746,425,937 of CM060907.1, forward strand.
GCCCATTAGTACTTTGACCTGTTTTACACCCATGATGACTATAATATAAAGTAGCATATATCCTATGTTATGTGTTAACTCTTTGGATGTAGGGACATGTCAGTTATGATTTTCCATACCATCTGTTCCATATACTATATCGACTTTTATAGTATTTTGTGATTATTTGTCGCTCACACCAGGTTATTATCTGACTCGAGGTTTTATGCTTTGCTTCTTATTACCTAGGTACTCTTAAATGAGTAGACTAGAAAGCGGGTGTAAACGATACATGGAGTTCTGCATATGGACTAGTAGGAGGCGATGCTTTCGCATACTTATATTTGAGCTTATTATTGGATATTCCACCGTGTGGCACTATGGAGCCTTGACAGTGTTCGACTTGTTATACCAGAGGCAATTTATCAGTTGAGTTTATTTATCATTGTATAAACTTAATTATTGTTTTGTATGAGAGTATGAGCCTGTGTACTCTGATTCTGTGGCTCATGTAGTTATTACCGTCTCTCCTGTTTTATATCTGTGATGACTACTATATTTTATTCGATGCGCTATGAGATATACGATAGGTTCTATGATTGTGTGATGTTTTCTTCCTTTTTCTTCTCTTTTATTCTCTTCTTTTCTTTCGCTTGACAATCTTCCTACATCAGACAGATGCTCTAGCAATGCACTATTCGGTTACATGAGCATCGGAGGTATAGGACGGTTGTCACAAAGGCTTTCCAAATATAAGCCCATAGCCAATTGCTATCAACCCAACAACCTATATATGTCGTCTAGAATGTCCTATTAATGTAAGAGATAGTACTCAAGTCACTTAATATCTTTTAATGGGAATTAGGCAGACTTCGACCATTTAATACCTTATTTAAGGAATGTCCACTTCAGTTACTACCTATAATCCCAAGGCGGATTCCTCACTAGTAACTATTTAGCTAACATTGCATGAAATCTTTTCAACCGCATACTAATTCCTATTGAAGCGGGACCTTTCTCAAGATATTCTCTACCGTGCCTAACCCATAATACCGACCATTTACTACTTCCTACATAGAGAAGAAGTGGGTCCTCAGGCAACCACTTATTACCTTCACTCTTTGAAGTAGGTCCTTCGTATTATAACCAGTAACCCACAGTGACGTCTCACATTAGCCCTACTATTCGTAGGAATGGGTGGATTTACCCTTCAAAATTTGGGACAAACCTCGCATCATCTTAGTTACTTATTGTAGGCGATGTCTCACATCAGCTTCATAGTCACACTACTGTAGCTAGATTAGCTGGGCAAACTTCCGTGTGCTTTTGACTGACCTCACATTCCTATAACTTAGTCATAATCTATATCACTCCCAACATATGTTAACACACATCTCACTGTTTCCATAATCAAGGCCTTATAAGAGATCTTTCATATTTCACCTTTAACATTAATTACCTTCCAAAGGGGAATTTAATAAAATTAATAACCTACTTAACTATGCAATTATACGTTATAATTATCCGACAATTATGCTAATTTATACACACACACGCCTAGTAATTTCTAAGCATGTAGAATTTATGTCCTAAACTAGCATTTAAATGTCAACTTTTTTAACAAGTTTACAAGTCTTATCCTATATTATCAACAATACCAAAATTCCAATATTCATATCCAAAAATTCCAATCAATAGAGTTGTACACAATAAAAATTTAAACTCAACTTATCACATCAAAATAATGAAATATATTCATACTGAAACGTATAATTCCCATTTTTATGCTCTATCCAACTCCTTTTTCACATAAAATAAATAAAGGAATTTCTATTTAGTTCATAGAAATAAGCAGTGCAAACTACGAATAAATTTCGTACCTTACACACTATTCCTTAATCAAAATCCTTTAACCAAATTCAAACAAAAAGAATAAGGAGTGGAATAGAAGGTAAAATTATCAGAACTGCAAATCTGCACTATTTCCATTATTTTGCCATAAAAGATTGAGATTTCAACATAGAATTGACATTTCACATTAAAGGAGTTTGGGAGTTTTATAATATGATATTTTCACAAACCAAAACTTCCCAAGGCATATTCAAACCCTGACTATACTAATCAATTACTAAAATAGAAAAGCTAAGTTTTCCACTCATAGTATATCCTTAGCTTTGCCTCCTTTGGATTTGACACGCCTTTGACAATCTTTATTAGATCTATTCTTTTCGATATATGTACAACAAGGGATTTGTACATATAGATTAAATTTAGAGATTGAGGGATTAGGGGAGAATAAATCGAGAAAATAAACAATAAAAAAATAGATGTATAGGATTTCTCACCTGAAACCCCAATGGAGTTTTTCTAAATCTATGAAGAGACGAACTGATAGAGCTTCCCTAATGTTTCTAAAATATTTGTGAGTAATAGTAAAGGCTCCAAAGTCTTATTTATGGTGGTTGGAACACATCAGAACCATTGGATAAAGGTCGGTTGGAGATTATAAAATTCAAAATAATCAAATTCGCAAACCCTAACTGCCATTTAATAATCAACAGTTGACTGCCCTACCCTACCAAGTTTAATCATTGTTAACTTTCAAATTTTAAAATGAATTATTCATTTGAATTTGAATTCTTTTATAGTATTCAAATTTAAACTCTAAAACATCATATTTCTATAACTTTTCTGTTTGAGCATCGTTTTCAACATATTATATAGGAAATTGATCAGAATTTTGCCACAAATGCAACAACATAATTTTCATGGTCAAATTCAAAATTTTACAAAATTTACATTTTTGTCCCTATCTTATTTAATTTAACTTATCCAATTTATTTATGGTTGACTTTATAGGGTGTTACATTCTTCCACCCTTAAATAGGATTTCGTCCCCGAAACCTTTTTCTAGGGGCGAATAGCGTAACATGCACTAAACATCCATGTTATACAACCAAGTTATCTACATATCCACCTACTCTTTCAAAAGTGCAATGTGATTATGTATTATAGACATACGATAAGTAAGCTCAATACTAGCGTGAGTGTGTGACTATGGCATATAAGTATGTATGCAAATCACTCTAAACATGCATAAAATTTCTACACAAGTGCAAGTGATGGTGAAAAGTATAGCAACCATCTCCTACCATCCAATCTAGCAACCACAACGCAACCATAAATTTAATTTTGTAGAGGAAAGTTTACTAAAAGAAAAGCTTAGGACGAGAAGCCTCATGTTTTTTGCTCGATTTTCTCCCCATTATACTCGAACCAACCTAATTTCTTTATAGTGGAGCTTCCTAGTTCCTGCTCCATAATGTGTATAGTGGCACAGGATGCTATTAGCTCCATCTCAATATCCCCCATTTGATCAGGCCCTACCACAATAGTTATGCTATGAAGGTATTTCCTCAAATGTGAAACAGAAAAAAAAGTCACGGACTCCTGCAAACTTATCTGGTAACTCCACACCATATGTAAGTTTCCTATTTTTCCTAAAACTGGGAAATTCACAACAAATCTTGGTGCCAACTTGCCCGCCTTTCCAAATCTTACGATATTCATACGTTGCCTAATTAACTCTATCTTTCTGATGTTTCACAAATTAAATCTGGTCTGAGTAGGATTTTATCGGTGGTTTCCCACCAACAATTTGGCAATTTGCACGGCCTCCCATAAAGCACTTTGAAGGGTGCCATACCAATCATCCAATAGTTGTTTTAAATTACGTAAATTCTACTAAAAGTACATGCTGCTCCAGTGTCCTCTAAAGTCCATGATGCAAGCTGTTCAACATATTCTCCAACATCCTATTCACTCTTCCAGTTTATCCATCGGTCTGCGAATGGTAAGTGGTGCTAAGGTTCAATGAAGTTCCTAAAGCTATTTGCAAAATCCTCCAAAATTCACTAGTAAATAATGAGTTTCAATCACTAACGATGCTAATCAGAATTCCATAAAGTCGAATCGCCTCCTTGATATAAATCTGTGTAAGTGACGCTACAGTCTTATTGCTCCAAATGGGAAATTCTGCTTCCTTCTTCATCCTTGTCCAATAGAAAATTCCCTTCACATCCCTATTCATTCTATCTCTTTCTTGAATGGTGACATTTTACAAACTAAAATTTATTTTTTCGAAAATCCTAAAGTTTCCTGGATTAAAGCATTCTTTTATTTCTGGTTGTTTAACCTAATTTTCTCATTAACATCCAGTCTTATCCACAATTTATTGCTAGTTAGGTATCCCTATAAAATCTCCTTATTTACATTGCTTATATATATATATCAAGCGGTTCAATCCTATCCAAAAAAATCACAATGATAAAATTGGGATATATTATACCATATCTTACGCCTTTCCAATAGTCAAGGGAGGAAACTAGCGATTATAACCCAAAAATTCTAAAAGAAAATTTTGCTAGAAGCTGCCATTTATCATCAACTAGTGTAAATGGTGTTGAGGTCCTAACTCTTGTTACTACATCAAGATAGGCATTCCTAATTAGGGTTGTCAATGGGTCGGGTTTGGGTCGGGTCAAGTCGGGTTCGAGTTGATTTTAAATGGGTCGGGTCAACCCGTTTATTAAACAGGTCAGAAATAGCTCAACCCGAACCCGACCCGATTATAAACGGGTTGATCCGACCCGACCCGTGTAACCTGATTATAATCGGGTCAGGTCGGGTCGTAAATGTATCGGTTCAACTCATATAAGGTATAAATGGGTTATAAACGAGTCGTAAACGGGTTATAAACGGGTCAAATTCGGGTTCACGGGTCGGGTTCGGTTATAATCGGGTCCGGTCAACCTATATAAGTATAAACGAGTTATAAACGGGTCAAATTCGGATTCACGGGTCAACCCGAAACCCACCCGTTTATAAACGGGTCAAATTCAGGTTGACCCGAAAATGACCCCCCTACTTAACCGGGTCGGGTTAACCTGCTAATTTCCTTGTAATCCTCGGGTCGTGTTTCGGGTCGTGCTAGAAATTGATAGCCCTATTCCTAATATATCATTCCACTATCACCCATTTCCTTAATTTTCCTTCTTGGTTTCTAATAAATGCGGTCCATTCATTATTTTAGTTAATATACTTATTATTTTCAAAATTGGACCATCTCTAATCAATCCTCATCTAAATCTCTTTAATATTTTTCCAAACTGCAAAATCCATCTATTACTCCGATTCAGTTCCTCCATAAATGCCATTTAAATTTCCCAATCAATCCCCATTTAATTCCTTTCAATACTCATTAATTACAAATTTACTGCCCATTAAATTTGTAGTTAATGTCCATAAATCCTAATCCGTTATTTACTACCTAATTCGTATTTAATCGTAAACTATGCTATATATACATTTTTATTTTTAGCCATTAAGCAAGGTTATACATGTAAGCTAATTTCTAAACTAGAATACTTATTTCTACATTTTTAATTTATCAAAGCTATCCTTCTAAAAAGGATTACCGTTATAATTTTCCATAAATGAGATTTTTGCTTTGTTTGAAATTACAAAGGATTTTTTCTTTCTTTTATTGAAACAGACAGTGTCAACTATGGAAAAGAACATCCATATCTTACAAACTCTTTCGCTTTTTGGTACCATCCTTGTTAATTCAAAAAAATGCGTTTTATACATATTTTGGAATTGGATAATTTATGAAAATTACACGAAAATCGCTCCAAATAAATGAAAACATAGAAATTACATTCCAAGTTAACTAGGGCTACCTAACTATAATGACCCGCCCTTTTACCATCAAATGTCGGCCGCAAATACATTCATGGTATTCCAACGTCGAACATCCAATTATCGGAAAGGCAGATTGTTAGGGTAAAAAAAAGAAAACGAATAGGAGAAATAGATTCTCACATTGGAACAACAAGGTATAATATAACAAAGACAATAAAAGCTGTCATTCTAAAATACACGGTATATCAGAGTTAAAAACAAACCTCATCAGCCTGGATAGTTATAACTTCCCAACCTTACAGTTTCTGATGGGTATATATAATAATATAGCAGGAATAAAAATACTACGGTAGGTGAACATCCAACTCTACTCCATGAGCTCCATGTTCCGTCAACAACAACTTGGAAAATTACTCGATCTGACCCGAGCATTATAATGAAATAACACTCGGATCAGTCTGGAAAACCAGCTAAGAAAACTCAAGTAATGGTGAACAAATAATAATTCTGTAAGACCATGCCGTTGACCCGGAACTGGTTTATACCTCATAAGAACAACATAAATACATGAACGAATAGGAAACAAATTAGAATAAAACCCAAACTTGAAAGAATGGGCATAAACAATATCAAAATCCAAACTTAAAGAATGGACATAAATAATTGAACGTCGAGAAGAGCTCCAGTCAGTTCTCAATGCAATTAAGAAAACAATTCAAAGATTTGAATCTACAATAAGGAAAGGAATTTTCCAATAATGAGTAGGAGGATGCACCCCATTACCGAAAGTATACTTCTAGACCATATACTTGAGAACTCCGATGGCTCTTGGAAACCTCCAAACCGGACTTTGCCAACCTTACCGAGAATTCAAGTATTTCACATCTCCGTGCACATACCACTGAAACCAATCTAGAGTAGATGTGAAAATACCCTAATGGGAGCAACCCCACATTCTTGGCCCCCACTCATGCTTTGGTTTTAGTTATTTCTGACAAAGGATATCAATGCTCAAATGAGCAACAAATCGTCTGAAATTGATGATACACAAAGAAGAAAGCCGAGTCGATAGTCAATAAATCAACTATCGTGAATAATCAAAATGATCGTATATGGAAATTAAATTGCATTCCCTTAACACTACTCGTTGATTTAAGACTTGTACTATCCCTCAGTTAAAAATAAAGCTAGGCAAATGAAGGTAGTTTTACCTCTAGGCATTACCTTGCCAACAATTTTAACCTTCGAGATAGAAACAAGTTTCCATACCTCGATTTTTGGTGCTACGAGTATGACTAAATCCATTCCATTTAAGCAATATCGTTTACAGAAGTTAAATTTTTTATCCTTTCTGCAACCAAATCAAACTTTTAAACTTTTAAAACCAAACATGTGCTTGAATTTCACGTCATAAATATTTGTAAAACAGTTTAAAAACACTCTTTAAAATATTCCCTTTAAAAGAGCAAATTATATTTTTAAGCGTATTAGAAAGAAGAGTCAAAAACAAATGTCATTAAAACATTGTTTACCATAAACTCAAAACAATTTAAACTTAGCTTTATTTTAAAAATTCCTTTTAAAAGATTTTTCATTGATAAACTATCATTTATAAATTTCAAAACACATTTATTATCCCAGAAGATAATAAATCAATTAAAATGTTTTTATAAATTAAAAAAATATTAATCATCTAGAAAGATAATTGATATAATTCTTTTATAACTTCAAACTACATCAACTATCCCAATAGACAATTAATCAAACTTATAACTCCTGCAATAAATAAATAAATTAACTTTTAATTACTTTTATTAAATTAGTTAATTCATCTTTAAAACGCTTTTATTAAATTCGATAATTAATTTTAAACACCTTTATTCAAATGAATTAATTAACCTTAAATATCATTTATCAAAATGATTAACTAATCTTAAACATCATTATAAAAATGATTAATTAATTTCAAAACATCATTATTAAAATGATTAATTAACCTAAAACATCATAAATAAATTTATTAATTAACTTTATTATAGTTTAATAATAATTAAGAATATATTTAAACCTCCAATTCTTTTCAAATATTTAAACAGTCCTTACAAACCCGTTTGAAAAGAATTTACAAAATATTTAAGGTAAATAACCTGTATAAATTTAAACAACATTAATTATCCTGAAATATAATTAAATCCAATTTATAATCTTTTACATATTCAAACGACATAAATTACCTCAAAAGATAGTTAATCAAAATTTATAATCTCTTTATAAATTTAAAACAGCATTAATTATTTGAAAGATAATTAATTATTTATAACTCCTTTTGTAAATGTAACGACCCGCAAATTTATCACTTTGATGAATTTGATTTATTTTTAAAATATTCACATAAATGGTTAATAATACAAAAAATATTATTTTGAGTAATAATAAATAATAATAATCTTGTTTTGAGCAATTAATAATAATGGTAATCTAATTTTGAATGGATATTTATAAAAATATCTTCCTCGGAATTTAAATCGATAAAATAGCCAAAAATTGTTTTATTGATAAATGACTCTATAATTATCCAAAGTCACGAACATGACTGGATACGTACACTTATTTTTATATTAAATAAAAATATGGTAAAATAATTTATTTTATTTTTGGAAAATAAAATGTATTCATAACATCATCAGTAACGTCATTATAATTAATAATTAATCAATGATTTTAAATTGAGATTAAATGATTTAATAATTATTATAATTATCCAGATAATTGTTTAAAATGGTAATAATTCATTTTTAATAGTACTAAAGTGATGATAAATCATTATAATAGTTTTATGAAGATATAGAATTGATTTAAAAATATAAGGTAAATCGATATCAGTTTATCGATATAATAACACTTTTTGTAAACAATTGTTTAATATTGATTTATATGGTTTTGTAACTCATATAAGATCATTTTAATTCATGAATAATATAATAAGAAAATATATTAAACTTTTTTTTACAAATATACATACTTTAATTAATAAATGAAAATATAACCGAAGATCGGTATCCGAATTTGTAATGGTTTGACGTATATAAGTTGTACAACGTTGTTCAAATGATTTGTACACATTTGTGATATGCACATACGCACATTATCATATACATATACACATGATGACAGTAATATATATTTATTAATGGGAAAATAATAAAATATCTAAAGTAATAATTACTTTAAAAAGCAAACATCAAATCAATCTTACACCGCATCACATCACCACTTCCACCATCGTCATCACTGTCACCTACATGTCATCACCACATGGGTGGGGGGTTGCTGTGCGTCACAAGGTAGGGAGGGGGAGGTGTTTGCTTGGGTAGGTAAGGGTATGTCGATAATTTCACTTCGAAGGTATTTTTTCATTTTTTCCCATAAATACCACCCCTCCTTCTAACTTATTCTTCACATTCTTTTTCTTCTTCATTCTTGAGCTTTCTTATGCTCTTTAATGGCTTCCATGAAGTATCTCTTCTTTCTTAAAACTTGAGAATAGGTAGGAGAGTTAAAAATAGTGGAAGTGCTTAAGCACTAATCCACTGATTACTCTCTAACTTTTTCAAATGTTAACCAAATCTTCTCTAATCTGTTCTAAACTCAAGTATTAAGCTTAAGTTATCATGCGAAGCATGATTAACAAGTGGAAGGAGGCATGGCAATGAGATTTGGGTGTTTAGGAGATGTTTAGTGAAGCGTTGATTTGTTTGAATGTTGGTAGGAAGTATCAGTTTGGATTAAGGTGAAAACTCTATTTGTATATATACTATATATATTGGATGATACATATGTTTTGCTATGGTTGTTTATAATGATTGTTAATCATGTTTGGTTGTTTGTTCATGCTTTGATCAACAAGTATACATTGTTTAATATGGTTATTTTAACAAGTCATGTTAAATACACGTCGATATTACACAAGGAAATCACTTTCTGAATCAAATTATAAAAGAAATATGGAATTATTAAAACTCTTTGAATGGTTTTAAAATGATTTAATTTTTTTATAAACACTAAAAACAAATTTGGTGAAGTTTGAATAAGAAATGAAAAACGAGTCAAAACTAGGCGCGTCGTGTAACGGTAGTTCGCGATTTCACGCTGCAAATGTTAAATGAGTATATAAAGTGGAATATAGCTTGGAATTCTTTGTAATAAGAATTTTTCAAACTATTATATCCATAGTTTTCAAAAAAAGAAAAGGATCAGGATTTTAATAAGGAGATTTTGAAATATAAGTAAAACAAGTTTTCAAAATAATTGCGGTTTTGCAGTTCGGAATCCAAAAAAAGGATTTCCTAAAATTTAATATTTTTAAATGTTTTAAAAATATGAAAAATCTTTATAAATCCTTTAAAATATTTAAAAAGAGATTTGAGTTATATATATAAATTTTCAAATAACAGAAAAGTCGTTTTGGTCAATATAACTTTAGAAACACTATTCGCAACAATATTTGCAGCGGTTTTCAATAACTTTTGAAATATAAATTTAAACTTACCAATTCTTTCTCAAACCTTTTATAAATATTTTTAAAAGAATAAGTAAATGTTTTAAAAGATGATTTGAAGATCTAATGGTTTATTCAAAAGGATTTAAATAAAAGAATTAAAGAAAAGCTGTTATAAGCAATTGCTTTAATCTTGGCTCTAATAAGCAAACGAGTACACCTGATTTTTATATTCATGAGATCTAGTTGAGGTGCTTAAACTAAGGAGATTTTCAAGAGCAACCAGTGTACTGGTTCACCTACCCTCACCTAGGTGAGGGATAAATAAGGTCAAAATGTCGGAAACGAGTTAAGTATAAAAGATTAAATTTTCCAAATTTAAACAATTCGAATTTACCATATTAGATAACGTGGTTTTAAATTATTCAAAGTTACAATTTAAAAATAAGAAATCTAGGTTAAGATTTAAGTAAAATAATTTGGAATTATTTAATTAAACTAAAGAATTTAATAAAGAGAGGTTTAATGATTCTATATATACCAACAAGAATGTTTTTTAAGATATATCTCTCGAAGATATTTTTTCCAATAAAAAGAAACGAATAGATCAAATGATAATTGCCTACTTATTAAACATCATTTTATCAATAATTGATTTGAAGGAACCGGGGTTGGATTTGAGTGATTCCTATCCGAAAACCACTTTGAACCAATTTAAGTTTCGAAAGTGAAGAGAATATATATTGAAGACCTTGATTTTGAAGGCGAGGATCTTCATAAGGGAAGGACTGCTTGTTGACAATATTTAGATTTGCTCCCAAGTTAAATAAATAGCAGTAGTCCCTTCGTTCTGGAATCTTCGTATGCAATGACTAACTTGCTATTAATCCTAGGGGTAATGCCCGACAGGATGTCGCTGGAGAGTGCCTTTGGTTTATCCTGTTCCTGGACAACTTATGACGACCCACATTTCAGAAGTTTAAATTGACAATAATCCACACATGTCAAACTTAAACAATCCGAAATATAGATAATCAATGTGGTTAATTAAGAAAAATAAGAAAAGAAGAAGAAAACAAACACAAAATCTCGCAGCGGAACGATAAAATATAATAATCAAATAAAAGTTCATGAAGCTGTTTACTATACATTTGATAATAATTTATACAACATTTATCAGAGTTATACATACAACGGGGATAAATAAAATAATGCAGCAGACAACATGATGCAAGAACAATAATAGTAATAATATACCAAATCTTCGTCTTCGTCCTCTCGAATAATCTTCAATGCGCTGAAAAACTCAGGGCTGACCTGAGCGTAATGAAAAGACAAAACACTCGAGTCAGGACTAAAATATTCTTATGTGAGTCAAATCAATATTGCATATAACGTGAGTGCCGTGGCGTTAGAGATGTTTATGGGGTTTCACATCTCCTATCCAGTGTATAACGTGCGTGCAATAACTTAAGAGATGTTACAGGATTTTTCATCTCTTAAGGATCCGTCAAATCTATTACTTAAATAGTAAAACAGAAACCAATCGTTTGTTTGGATGACACGTGTTCACTAAGATGTGGCAATTGGAGATGACATCACAAATCCATTAGTTTCCCCCATTTCCACTTCCCTAACCGCATTCGTTCCCAATTCTCAAATCGCATTCAGTTACCCATTCTTTTTCCTCAAACAGAAATCTGCTTCGTTCTCATCCCACATCTAACCATTCACAGTCCATAATAGAGTCTGATCCTCTATCCTTTGTTTACTGTACGGGTACATTTGGTGTGTGGGATACACTTACGCGACGTTTACAGTTGTGAAACCAGGGAAGGTGAGGGATTGGTAGCATAGAGAACAAGACCAAATGGTACAACTCCTTTATCTTCAATGATTCACTAATCATTCATAGTTTATGAGTTTTATTTCCATTCGTCTTATGTAGTTTAAAACTTATGCTGAAAATTGGATCTAATTTTAATTTTACTTGAAAGTAATGGTAAATCCATTATCTCAATGCTACTTTTTTCCCTTTTTTGTAAATTGTAGACTTCAGCAATGTTAAAATTTATATTACTGTATAATATGTTATAACATCATTGGCGTCGGTTCTTCAATTCAACAAGTCAATAGCCTGTTATAGCAATTTTGTTTATGTCAGGTTTCTTCTTGACGAATAAACCTAGAATTGGATGATTTAAAAGCTCATAACTGAAAGGGAAATTTTTTCAGGTTATAGATTCTTACTTCATATTTTTTGGCTCATAACAAAAAAGAAAATAAGTCATTCAAGGAATGGAACTTCCTCTTTTTCAAATATCACTGTGGATTTAAGTAGAATCATTACTGTATTATTATACCATATCCTATTATGAAAGGAGATTTTGAAACTGTCACAATATGAAAAAAAAGTCGAACCAAAAAAAGTTATCAGATAATAGTTTTTAAGATGAATTTTATGTATTTTCCCTCCTTGCAGGCCACATATATTATTCAGGATTCTTTAACACAACATAGTCTTGCTACATGAACAATAGCTGAAGAAATGATTTCAATTTATATATGTTGAGAAGTGTAATTTAAAGACAGGAATTTTGTTTCAGTTGAAAATGGACCCTCATACAAAATTATAAAATTTGACATTTTGTTTAGTTGGTTTAGTTATGTTTGGACCATAGTTATAATGTGAGTATTATGTCCTATGAAAATAGATAATGCCGTACTAGGTTAATATGGGTCAAACATCAGAATGATAGTTTTTTTTATTTACCACGTATATCAGAGGAAAGTCTGTAAACCAAATAGTATTGCTCTAAATATGAATCACATGAGATAACCAGGTAAAAACAAAAGTTGAACCAATTATATTTTCATTATTTGGCTCTTTCATAGTGTCTTCAAATTTAAATAAAGTAAAAAGATGATAAATATTTACTTAAATATCCTTGAAAAGTACTACATATGTAAGATATAATAATATAGTTAATGTATTATTACATTTCAGTATGAATATATAAGAATATCAATGGAGTAGTAGTAATTCTTATACGCTTGAGCCACAAATTACTTACCAAAAATGGTAAATGTATATTGTACAGCCTTTTTTCTATGTACGTAAGTTCTCTAAAGTCTTTTATATTCGAGTTCATAAGCTACAAAATGTAAAAATATTAGGGATTAAACATTAACTACTGTCTACAATAATCTTTTAAAGAGTGTCACCATGATCATGAAAAGAGTCTCGGTTACTTAGTATTAAAGTGAAGGTATAAATCGCTATAACGAAATATTTATTTTTTTAAGTTCGTTTGTTATGCGCTGATCTTATATTTAATGTTTTAGAGGCTTTGAGTCAATTGGACATTTTGCAAGGTAATATTTAATATTATTGTTCGCTTTTACCTCATGATCAAGAGATCTAATATTCAGAGGCGGTGGAGTATAAAATAATCACTCAAAGCTCTACTTATTCAATAGGTCATTTACAGGCCTAAATCTCTATAAAAAATTAAGTCAATATTGTAGATTACATATGCTAAATAAAACTGCTCGAAAGTATATTATTTATTTATTAGTTTTATACTACATGCTTTTAGTTACTTCTCCAATTTCCTTTCATTAGTTACAACCAATCAACTTATTAACTTGCATGTCTTACTTCCTTCATCCTATAATATTGCTAAAACAACCTGAGATTATATATTAGTTGAAAGATAGAAATATGTTAACAACTAACTATGTTAGCACTTATTAATCTGTTTTTGCTGATACGCCATTGGGTAATAATGTTATTTAAGCATGATTGTATAGCCTTGAATTTGATATCTTTCCCAAGCCATGGTTTGACCTTGCATGATTAATGGATTCTTGGTAGTTTTTTGTACTTTGTTTAACTAAAAACTCATATTTTAATATCCTTATATTGTTTCATTAGGTTGCTCCATGAGGACATCCAAAAGAGTGGAGGATCTTTAAAATTTAAACTGGGTTTCTGCTTACAATGCTGCCCATGTCATGGTAATTTTTAAGCATGCTAATTCTAATAGTTTTGTATTACATAGATGGATTATTTGAGAATAATTTACAAAATCTTATAACAAGTTTTAATATTTTATGGAAATAATAATAGAACAAGTTTGTATCTTCTAAAAAATTGTTCACAGTAAGTCTGGTAATAATGCATATCTTCATCAGATAATGTTTATTTTAATCTTTTTTGCACTTAATCTCCTACATATTAAATTTCTACTTAATCGAAAATGATATCTTACTTGAATATTTATATAGAATATATTACTTATAATATACATTCAGTTTTACATAGCATGATTTTCAGAGAATAATGTATAATTACAGACCAATGTTGTACATTGTGATTAGTCATAACATGCAATAGCATTGGCAACAGTTTAAAATAACAGTCTTATGAATCGCTCTACAAACTAACGAGCAGCCACAATCTTCAACTCTAACCGAATGAAGTGATTTTTGGTTGATATGTACTAAAAGGTGAACTCACTTTTATAATTAAAAAGTTAATTTTGAATCCGCTCATCTTAAGTTAAAGAACTTCAGAGCTTTGTGGATCCATGTCTTTTAGGTGTTCTAGCAAGTATAAAAATATCATTACATATATCAACAAGCCATGATAAACAATTTTTTTAGGTTTGATATGAATAATTGGAGAAGGTTTGAAGTTTCACTTCCAACTTTTCAACCTACAAATGGTGTTATTTTGTCTTGTGTGGATGAGAGAAATATTCTTGAACCAAATCAGAAGTTTTGACAAAATCGACTACAAAAAATCAACTTAGAATCATCATAGTTATTTTTCTGTTAGCAAAATAAGACTACGTTGACGTGGCATTGGAGCTGATTTGGTGCACCTAGAAGGCTAACTGACCATTATATGATTCATAGGATTTTTCATGTGTTGTTGTAGAGCAGTTTAGAGTAATAATGATAACGTATTGTAGTCTATTGTACTGCTACACATATTATTTTTATTTTTAGTTGCCATCTTACATTCAATATCGAATAACATCAATCACTATTTGCAATTTACTCTATGTTGTTGTACTTAATTACTATTTATTGAATTATTCACTAATTAGGAAAGTCTCGGGACTATCTTCTATTTATAAATATTTTGGTTACTATTATTTCTAAATTAACCAATCTAATGCTTGCAAATTTTAGGTATTGATCCACATTGTTGGATTCATTGAGGATGAGGCCTCTGAGATCTTATACAAAACAACTATCATTTTATTCCATTTAGCATTTTAATCCTTGGCAGGGACTCATGATTTTCTCAAGGATAGAGTAAGAAGCCTGCTTACGCAATGTTTGGACATGGATTTTTTTTAAAAATTTGTGCTACTTATCCTAAACATTGGGCAAATGCAAAAGTTCTATGTACTGTGGTTGAATCTGCTGCTTTAATGCTAAGCGCTTTGAAGGATTTTATTGTACTATATTTACATACGTTTGTTTTCTAAAGTAAGTGCAAACTTTGTCAGGTTTTGTCTGAACAAAGATAATCAAATGCATAGAAATATACGTGTTTTGTTTTTTGATAGTGGATGAAGGTACAAATATTTATTTTTTGATATTCACGGATTTTAAATGGATACAAATTTTAAGTTCCAACTCTATTTCAATATTAACCTCAAAGAAAAGAGGGATGGATTCACTGATAATTGAATTTTAAGTCAACAAGTAGTAATAAAGTAACCTCGATCGGATATTCCTTTTGTGACAATGATGTATTTAAATATTCTATCTACAGGGGCTTCGAGCCAATCTCATATGTGTAAATTCATCATTAAAAAAGTAACTATTATAGTATGATGTTAACATATCGAGCTTTACTATTTATGTTGCATAAATATAACCAGCCCATAAATTATATTTTCAAAACTAATATGTCTCATTTTATTTTTAGTGATGGCTGTCAAGTAACATACATGTTTTTCTTTCAATAAAGACGAAGAAGAAATAATTATAATATTACTTTATGATTGAAATTTTTCCAAAGATATATAGAACTGTGCATGAATTTATAAACAATTTACAATCATATTATACCCTACCTTAACAGTAATAACCATTTCAAAGAAGAACAAACATCTAACACAATCCTCTGAAATTGAAGTCATAATATACATAAATAGTATATGTAGTTGTACATAATAGTAATAGTCAATACAAGGAAGGAAGAAAAAGATTCACCACACTACACATGCTCATGAACTCCTGTCTAACTGATTCTATCCTACAGTATCATTTACATTAGTAATTATGTATTTTGTCTCCATGTGGTTCAGTAAAACAACTTTGTATCTACCCCTTTTTGTTAATGTTACCATTTTTTTAAGCTGCAAAATTTTATTTATTATTAACAACTGTGTGTTCTGTCTTCCTGTGGTTTACTATAGTTACTCTATATCATCCATGTTTACAATTAATGTAAAAATAATTTCTACTTTACTGTTGATTTAGCAATTCAGATATACACTGTCTTGAGTATGACCATTTACAAATAAACAGAAAGGTTATTTTCAGCCAGCTTACAACCTAAATTAAAGAATTTCCAGTAACATCAACTGTTTTTCTATCGGTCATGAAACTAAAATAGCGGTTCTTTTTTAGTACATTAACTGAAATATATGTAGCCTCAGTACATTTTAGTGTCCCATCCTTCAATTTTCTGGTCTCTCTAAGTTAAATGTTCCATATTACACAATATGCATTTAGATACCACATTTGTGCAACATAGAATAAAAAAGTTCTGCAAGCAAATGAACTTGCATTTTATTCTGGTATACAAAGGCGACGAAGCAGATAAAAGATGTTTGGATAACATTTTGAATTAAAGAATCCCGTCCACCATGCATACGACAAAAATCCATAACTAAATAGAAAAGAGAGTAATAAACTCTTGAGATCCAACCTTATGACTCATAAACATTATACTTCATACATTAGCATACCTTAACTAATTAATTTACATAAACCAGAAACATTACCATTTTTCTACTTTAGCATGAATGTATATAGGATTCTAATACAAGTATCCTCGCTTTTATCGGAGTTAAAAGAAGAAATAATTAAATATACGAACTCCAAAAATAATAAAAATTACTTATGTCCAACAGAATTAGCAAACAGATTGGCTATGGAAGTTACTTAACTAGAAATTTAGTAAAACAACATTATCTCTTGGCGTTACATAAGTCACAAATAAACAAATACAATGTGAGTATAAAATTCCAAACAATATATCACATAGAATATAGACCTACAAGCAATAACAAATAACTAAAAAACTACATCATCTATCCTTACTTATCTGCCCGTGTGCGTAGCACGGGCCACACACTAGTTATTTATGTATAGTAGAATACGCTACATATATAGTGTCTAATCAGTAAAATACATATTTTTCTTAGCGTTAAGGCTTTATATCGATGCCCCTTAACGCGTTTTTAAGCATTGGCGTACATTTTCCATTTGACACAACTAGTAGCACGTCGGTAGTCAGTGATGCGCCGTGATACGACAACACTAAACCAAAATCTTAGGGGTCTCGTATAGGGATAAAATTATGACAAGGCATGTGAGGCAATGCCCAAGGTAGGATACTGCCAGTTCGGGTCATAGGGCTGATGGTAACGCATCGTAGCCACGACTACCCACCGCATCCATCCATCCCATATCGAGTCAAAGGGAGGCTATCCCAAATCAAGGTGCACCAATTGAAACCAACAACAAGAGTAATAATATGGACCAAGTCTAAGAAAATCGAAGAACGGATGTCCGCTAGGGGTAGCAAGCCCGCTTGGCCATGTCAAGTCGTCATGTTTTAGTCATTTCAAATTGGCATAAGTGCTGGGGTCTATCCATCATCGTTCTCTTTCTTCAAATCCAGCAAATGACGCCAAATCCAACCACTTCATTCTGGAGTGTCCTTCGCGTACACAATTGTTAAAGTGGTCCAATATTGACAGAGAGTATGCCAATAAGAGGCCCTGGTCTCTTTAATAACCAAACGTCGTTTTACACACCGGTTGGTACTTTTACATTTCGAAAATGATTCATACTTGATATCAATATATCATTTTCGCTTCAAAACCAAATTCATTTCGAAATCATAATATTTCTCAAAATATACTATTTCAATTCAAAATCATGTTCATCTTAATATCTCAATTTCAGTTCCAATTCAAAATTGCTTTGAATTTCCATTTGGGTTATAACTTATAACTTCAATTTAACCCATTTCGTATTTAAATCCAAGATTTAAATATAAACATTCCACCTTTTGACCAGTTTGAATTTTTAGAAAATAGTTTGAATAGTTTTAAAATAGTTAAATAGTTAAAATAGTTTGAGTATTGAAAAGGGTTTATATAGTAAAATAGTTTGGAAAATCAAAATAATTTGAAAATTTAAGAAGATAGATTTTTAAACAGTTTATATTAAAATAATTTATCTGAAAATAGTTTCGAAGTCAAACTGATTTAATTCTAAATTTTCCAATTCAAATCAATTTCAATTTCCATTTCGATTTAATCGATTCAATTTCGATTTCAATTCAAATAAATTCGATTTTGAATTAATCCAATTTCGCTTTCAATGCCAATTGATTTCAATTTCAATTCCAACTTGAATAAATTTCAATTCAAATCCCAATTTAATTTCAATTTCAATTCCAAATTAATTCCAATTTCAATTTCAACTATCTGATTCAATGGTTAAATTTCTACTCAATTCTCACATTTAAACCATTTTAGTTTATATTAATTTCGAGCTCGATTTTCAAAATACCGATTTAAATCAGTTAAATCAAATTTTACTTCGATGTCAACTAATTGTTCAAATCCTTTAAAAAATTCAGCTTCGAGCCCAAATTTGAAATATCCATTTAAATTGCTTTTACTTAGCAATATTTTAAAGTTCGAATAATAGTTTAATCTTTCAAAACAAATCAATTTTCGAAATTCAAATCATATTTCTATTATAACTTCAAAATCTCAACTTCGATTATTTAAACAATCCCTGTTACCAAGTTTAAATTTCAACATTTCGAGCTCAAGTTCGAAAATAATTCGATTTCCATAAATTTGATTTTTTTTCTTCTTTAAATCAAATCATTTAAATAATTTCAAATCAAATTTTTTAAAATCATTTAATTTAACAAATCCGGTGTCCGTATATAATTTTTTATCATATGGCCAAGTAAATCAGTTATTTCAATTTAATTCAGGAATGGATATATATCATTTCAATCCAAAATAAATATCATAGGTATATATCATTTCAACTTATTTCTTAATTTATTCGAAATAATTCGATTTATAGTTTTATATGCTATAAATAATATACGGGGTGATAACAGGATATATATAAAAATAAATAAACATCCAATCATCCAATTATCAACCAATTGGCATTCATCACAATCAATCATCCAAACAGTCAAAATATCACAACAATCGCCAATTATCAATAACTAAAAATTTTACTAGCAATTTAATTCAAATCTTCATTTAATTGTTTACTCAAAATTCCTAATATATAAATTTCTATGTCGATTTCTATATCAGTTAAATTACCAAACAACAATCAATAAAATTAAATCACCTCAGGATTCAATTTAACTAATATAAAAATAATCTAGTCAATTGTGAGCGTTTAAACACTCACCTTCTATTTGAAACTGAAAATATTTCAGAGTCAAATAAATTTCAGACCAACTCCAAGCTGAAGATAATGACGATACGAGTACACTTCAACTCGTTTCGCTCGGAACGAACCTCGTATGCAAAAGTTACATAATAATTAACATTCGATTATAATTTAAAATAAAATTTACAAAACAAAATTTAAAATAAAATAAACACAGTCGTTACCTTGCTCTCAATCTTCAACGTGAACTCCAGGCGCTTGAGCAAACCCATACACGCATGCAATTGCGTCCACTTCCTCTCAGGCAATTGCGATCTGCTGCCTCATAATTTTTTTTCTAATCTCAATCGAAGCCTCAGCATCGCCGACCGCCGCGCCCAGACCTTGCGCTCGCCCCCTATCGTGCGCCTCCACCAAGCTACGCGACAAATATCACTACGCCAGCTACGAACAACGGCGACTCCATTCGACTGCGCCGCTCAAAACCTCCAAGCTTGCGCGCGTACGCGAACACGCGCAACAAACTTCAAAACCCTAACAGTTGCCGCCTCGCCCTCTGCCTCCACGTGACGCCGTACTCATCACCAGGCCGAAGAACCGCTCGTGATCGCTCGATCTCCTCCCAGGTCGCCTCGCGACTTACGTTCGTTTTTTTGTTCTCCTGTTGTGATTTCAGAAGAGAGAAAGAAGGAGTACGGGTCGACAAGAAAAGATAGTGGAGGCGGCTTGTACGAGATGTCGATTGAGGGAAAATAATATATTATTATAATTCAGAAAATATCTCACTTTTAAACACCCGAAATTCCAAACTCCAAATAAAGTGTGCCGTCAGGCGTTCATAATGTTCTACCCCCATTCCAAACACAACGGAACTAGTTTCGAGGCCTAATTCGATTGTATGTAGAAGATAGTTTTTCAAAATCAATTAATTTTAATCGAATTCTGAAATTAAATTCTACGCGTTTCAAGCTCGCATGGCCAAACGACAAGTCTGATCGCTACGAAACTTGAAATCCTATAATAATTCACTATTATGAATCCGATGAAACTTGTTTCGTCGAAATCTGAGACAGTGGCCAAAATCGCTATTTTTATTTGTTAATTATAATATAAAATTTTAAATTTCTAATTATTCACTTCCAAACCCAATTTTAAATGTTAACAATCTTCATTCATATTTAAATAAAATTTAAATCAACTTTCGATACCATTTTCATTCATATTAAATTCAGAATTCAATTATTCAAATAATTTCTAATATTAAATTTAAATAATTTAATTATCCAATAAGTCACTATATTGAAATATAAGTCAATTAACTTATAAGATTTACTTTTAAAACAAATCCTAAAATACAACAACTATTTCCATTCCACAGTAATTCAACATTATTATTCAGTTCAAGTTATTGATTACAACACATTAGCTACATAGAATTTCATTTCAATACTTGTAATCGTCAAAATCTTCAAAATTACTTATTTCAAAATTTTATTCAAGTTCATATTCAATAACTACGTTAATAAATCATCAAATTTTATTTCTAACCATTTTTATTCAATAATTACATTAAATTTAATAATTTAAAATAGCTAAAAATATGGGTCGTTACACAACTTGTATAGACGAATTGTATTACGTTGCATTTCTAGTCATATTGATTGATCTCTATGTCGTTTGTTTGTTGGCGGAGAAGGCAACTTCTCTTAGCTTAACACCCTTTCCTGAGACATACAAGCTCAGGAATCATACGTGTGTAGAAATCAGTTGTGTGATTGTGAAATGCAATTCGCTTTTGAAGTGGGAATTTAAAATCCAAACAAACAACCAATCAATAATACAAACTATCATCCAAACATTCAAATATAATTTATAGCAACATAGATACCATATAGTTTACTTAAAGGTGGGTAAACTCATAGAAATTCCAGTTGACGCTTTCGCATTTCAGTTTGATCTAAAATCGACGATTTAGATCAAACTTCCACTTGCTCTAAATTTGATGAAACTAGTTCCAATGCAAAGGTAACGTTGGTACGAGTACAACACAACTGACTGTGTCTGAATCTGACCAAATATGAGCAAGATATTCAATTTATAATATTTCGATTTTAAAAATATAATTAAATTAACTAATCACTTTAATTAGTACACTAAATCACCCCTTAATACATCTTCTCTCCAATCTCTAATTCAAAAGGCGTGTACATGCATAGTGTACCACCATGGTCGTGCATACCCATAGTGATACAGAGCTCTGGACCTCTGTTTGATGCTGTGTAGTTAAAGCGCTCGGTAGATTCAATGCGGTGGAGGTGCAAAAAGTCATAGCGGGGATACATCGAGGATATAGCGGGATATAGCAGATGACTCTAAAATAACATATAAAACTCATACTTAATGTTTTTGCAAATATATAAATGGTAATTAAAGGAAAAATTAATATTCAATTGAATTATAATTAATACATAAATAATTTTAAATAAAAACATGTGCGAATATACTTTAAATAAACGTAAAACTGTCATATAACATAATTGAATTTAGTAGAATATTAGAGTATTTTTATTTCTAAAAAATATATTAAAAATTCAATTAATAAATTAATTTCATAATTTTTATAATGTATAAATGTCATTTTCAATTCATTTCTTTTAAAGAAGATATAGCGGAAACAACGGAATATAGCGGGAATAACGGGATATAGCGGAAATAGCGGGGCTTATAGCGGAAAGGCTATATTTGGGGCTATATGGAAAAATCGTAGCGGTAGAAATCCGCTATGGGATATAGTAGGGTTATAGCGAGGTAATAGCGGGGCATTTACTACATAGGTTTGATGAACCATCTTCGTCGTCGCTCCTCTCTTCCCGATCTCCACATGCCTATATCCAAAAATCCCCATGCGGCCCACTTAAATAAACCACGACCTGGAGGGTCTCCTTCTCGACCTATAAAATATTGCATCACACTAGAAAACGTTGCACCCTCCAAAACTTCGGGCAAAGGTGGGTTTCGACAAGATAAAACTAAATCCACACTCGATTTTGCCTCTCGCCTCACCAATTTCGAGAAAACCCAAAATTGACTTCGACCTAAACACTATCGAATATAATCAAACCCATATAGGATCAGAGATCTCTTCAAAAAAATTCAAATATTTAAACTTTATAATTTTTCAATGAGCAAATATTTTTATTTGTATTTTTTTGATTGGAGGAGCTTACTTTGTGTTGGTTTTTAAAAATGAAAACTTGCTTTTGCCTTATACTGTCATTGAAATGAAAGATGGAAAAGAGGGAAAGTAAGTGTGTTGAATAATCTAAGTATGGAAGCTAGTTTATTTTCAAATTTTCAGCATCTCACCACACAGAAATTCATTCGTGTATGAACCGCGAACAACAAATTAAAAACACGGTCGTGCACAAAAATACGACACGATCACAAAATAATAATAAAATATACTTCTTATCCTTTCATGTAAAATCACAAAATACAATCATTTGCCGAAAAATCATCAAATGACAATTTAAATATTTTTGAAATTAAAAATTTAGGGTAAGTCCTATGAATTCAACTAAAAATATGTCACAAAAACTCAAATCGTTTTATTAACAATTGATTTTTTTTATTATTTACTCGAACTATTTATTACTGTAAGTAAATTTACAAAATGAGTCCACCATCATTATTTATCAATTAAAAGGAGTTAAATAAAGCTAATGAATCCATTTAATTAATATTTAATTCACCATTCAAATAATCACTATATTTGAATATAAGTTATTAAAAAATTTCAAAATAAATTATTTAAATATTTTAAAATTAATTAAATATTCAAAATCAAAACGATAAAATTACGGGATGTTACACTAACTTACAATCCAATTATAAATCTATAATATATTCACATTTTTTACCAATATTCTAGAGTTAAATATTTAGGACTGATTTCAAATTTCCAAATTAGGTCATATTATCCTATTTTATTTAAAACCTTTACACTGCCTTACCTAGGTAGTGATCCCTATCTACTCCATGTAAAAATTTGGTCAAGTTCTCATCATTCTTTCAAACTAAAATTTCCTAATTATAAAGTACCTTGCCTAAAACCTTTATCTTTAAAATATAAACTTGGAAACCCTTTTTGTCAGTTATAAAAACTTCTTAGTTCCTAAAAAGGAGTAAAATAATTTTCCTTCTCACATACTTTTTTCATCAAAGATTTATTCTTTTAACAGTTGGACTTTTCATTCATAACAATCAAAAATTGCCTGGTTTTTAAAAAGGAACTATAAAATGTTTTCCTTTTTAATTACTTCCTATAACAAAGGCTTTCTTCTTTCGAAAGTAGGTTTTTTAATCCAAAACATTCAAAAACTCAATCATTATACCAAGTAATTGATTTTTTTCTTTTTCTAAAACATCTTGTATAACTTTAAACAATGAAAAGTGGAGTAGGCAATGATAACTTCCATTCTATTATTTTCCTCTTATATTATTTCTAACTAGATTACTAATCATTCTTTATATAAATTCCTAGTGTTATTATTATTTTCCTCAACTATCATTTTCCGCATTTCCATATACGGAAATGTTCCTCATACCTACCTTATTGAGCATTCTTAACATTCTATTCTTTCTATCCTATTTTAATCAAGTGTCGTTTCCATTTATACAACACCTTTAAAAGAATTTTAAAGAAAAGAACTTACAATTTTATAAAGTAGAAAAATTATCAATTCTAACCTACATTCCCCTTTACATTTATTTCAAAAAGAAAAAAATTCGTTAAAAAAAAATCTTTAGACCAATAAATTTTTGGCTCAATAAATTTTAAACTACGAATTTCAAGAATGCAAAATCCTTTTATGGTAAAACGTTTTAACTCAAATAATTTATAAATTATGAATTTCCAAATTTTCTTGCTTTTTCAAAACACTAACTTCCAAATTTATAAAGCGAGAAAATTCATTGGGTCCATCATATGCCCTATTTATTTCCAAAATGAAGAATCCAAAAATTGAAAACTATTTAACTTAACTAATTTTTAAACTAAATTTCACAAACGAAAACCCCCGTTCCACCACTCTTTAAAATTACATCATTTTCCCAAACTTTTCACAAAACAATTACTAGCATATTTTGAAACCCAACTAAAATTACTTTTTTTCAAAAAAATAATTTCAGGTTATGATACATAAGATCTTCATTTAATAATCCTTTAAAAAAGCTCATTCAAAACATTTCAAGGAATCTTCAAAAATCTTTTTACCGAATTCTTTCACATGACGTTGGATGTAGAAATTAACTTTAATTGTTCCTTCTTTCGAACTTTCATACTCAATCTTTAAAAAAAAATTAGTTATCTTTTGATGGTGGTTAATATACACCTTCTTTACATCTTACTTCTGGATGTTTGCAAGCATTTTGCCTTATAATTTTTAACTACTACCTAGCACGTTATTCACTATTTCTATAAATGTCAATTATCCATAATAAATAGTTATAATTCTAAGGGACAATTCCTAAAGACATTTATTTATCCATTTTAATTTTACCTATTATGTCTTCTTTATCTCTCCACAATTTCTCTAATAATCTCTTTAATTAGTCCATTTATATCCTCAGTAAGTTCTTATAACCCCTTATTTATTCCACATTTATTGCCTTATTTATCCTTGGAGTTAAAATCTTTTCCATTTACATTTTATATCCCTATTATTTATTAGGCAATTTATGTTAATGTTCTACTTATGTCTAATATGAACATTGACGTGTGTCATGCTTAAAGAGTTCACAACTATAAGGAAATCCAAGTCAATAAAGGAATCAAATACCTTCAACATTTGAGGTGCTTCCATATATTAAGCTCATGCTCTTCTTTAGCATCCCATAAATTTGGTATTAGTTATTTAATTAGGCTCCAAAAATGAAATTTTTGCAAATGATCGAATTTGATCACGAACTTGCATCATTGCGTTCGTGATGAAATTCTGAGCAAGTTTTATATTTGGAGTTTTGTGATCGGAATCCAAACAAAGAAGTTACTGACGAAAAATGAATTCGAAACGAAAATAATTAGATTAGAAAAAATAACGTTTATATAATAAATACCGGGACCCATCGATCAACCCCATTTATTTGCAGGTTGACCAATAGTAGTCGACCAGTCCATCCATTGCATCTAAGGTTAGCCTTTGCAAAACGGCCCAGTTTTTATATTTTTAATCTAACGATTGCGGTTCATTCGAGTGCCTATAAATTCAGGCCTAATCCTCTCTTCTCTTCTCATATTTTTTCAAAAAGCATCAACGAAGCTCTGCCATTTTCACTTCTCCGCTATTTTCTAAATTATAAAATATAATATTTTTATTTAGATATATACAAATTGGAGAAGAATAGAAATCAAATAAGAGAAGAAAAAGAGCGAAGCAACACTACGGGATAACATGGTTTTACATATATACATTCCCCTTCAACCCCAAATCTCTTTTCAGATCTATAGTTCTAATACATGTATACACCCTTTTTTACATATTTCTTGGAATAAGAAGGAAATGGTGTTGAATAAAAGGTTTTACTTTAGATCTAGAGATTTGGAATGCTTTTAGAAGGTGAGTGGGAAATTTTTATATTGTTTATGATTTTGAATCTATTCCATTGGCATACGTTTCATTTCTACGCTTAAATCAAAAATATTTATGAAATGTAGGCTCAAGTTAGCATAGAAAACTATTGCCTACAGATTCATGTTTTAGATCTGATAGGAATTATTGCTACTCCTTAATTTGGAAGTCAATCCCAAAAGTTATAATATGAGTATCCATTAAATATTAGATTAATTCTAGATCTGAAATTGGGTTGTAGATTATTAATATGATCTTGATTATTACCCTAATTATTTTGAATTAGGAATTTTCCATTGTTTAATTTGTGGGAAGGACGTCCATTTCATTTTTATAAAAAAATTTGTGTTTCCAAATTGCATTGGAAATGCAACGTTTCAAGGAATATATTCAAATAAAAAAGAAGGGATGTGTAAAGTACAGATTTGTTCTTCGTAGTTTACACTGTCTATTCCAATAAAAAGCAAATAATCACTAATTGTAATTTCAAATGAGGCAAATCTTTCCTTTTATTCTTGGTGTTTTGTTTAAACTAAATTATGGAAATCATAACAGAGAATCTTCCTGAGAAATGTAATTTAGGAAAATTAAATATGGAAAGAATATTCTAGTTAAAGATTTGTGAATAGAATATATTTAGTAGAAGTAGGTATTTATGCATATTTATACGCGCTAATAAATATGGTGATTTATGCATAACGCTCGCTTAGGATATTATTATATGTAGTAATAACGTTGATTTGCAAATAGGAATTAGGAAGGAGAATGAGGAAAGGTTGTAACTTCAATTAATGGGTATTAAATGTGTAATGAATTTGGGAGTTACAAATAACTTATAGGGTAAATGGATTAATAGGACTGATAAATATGGAAGATCAGATAAATAACTATGGAATAGTTATAAAAGGTTACTAATTGGAAATTAGTAAATATACATAAATGTCTTAGGAAATGTCCATTAGGATGATATTCATTTTTCATGGACAAATTGACATTTATGGAAGAAGCAAATAAAGAGGATTTACTGGTAATCGAATACTTACAGTAATTTATATAGCCTTAAATAAATAAAATGAGGTTGGTAAGCTAAGTCTAATTAGGCTTGTCAATGGATACCCGAAAAATCTGAAATCCGTCCGGATCCTTATCCGAAAAATGGATATTATCCGATATCCGAAAACGGATGCGGATATCCGATATCTGAAAAGAAAATCGGATGCGGATATGGGCATATCCATATCCGGAAAACATCCATCCGATCCGAAATTAATTATACTAAAAATTGTTATTATTTTTTATTTATTATTTTAAGATGACCCTAAGTTATAGTTAAAATATATTTCAAAATGAATTGGCCCAAGCCCAAATTGCTCAAGAAAGAAAGTAAAACCCTAACTAAGCAAGTAACAATATCAATCTAAATTTATGTTAGAGGAATATGTATGTTATTTGGTTTATTAACTGATATTTGATTTTCTAGTGTGCTATACTTTGTATTTTTTTTAGATTATTAGTTACTTTATATGAGATGGCTAAGATGAAAACATATGAGAACCGAAAACAAATATTATCTATTGTTTTAGTTTGTTTTTGTTTATTTGAATTGTTGTAATATCGTACGAACTTGTTTGACATTATGTATGTTGCTATTTTGTCATTTGAATTGTTGTAATATCGTATGAATTTGTTTGACATTCTGTGTGTTGCTATTTTGTCATTTGAAAAACTGATTAGTATTGTAGTTTGTGTGTATTGTCATTTGAGAAAGTAATTGTTTTAGCTGTGATGTTTTAGTTCAAAAATATTAGCATAATAAAAATCTTATTCAATTTCGGATGCGGATATTTCTGATATTTTCAAATATCTGGAAATATCTGATTTTTATTTTCGGATGAAGATATTTTCGGATATCCGAAAAATATCCGCAGATGCGAATGCGGATGTTAATTCTCTGATATCCACGGATATCGGATGCGGATTCGGATGCGGATTTAAATTTTCGGATGCGGATGCGGATGCGAATGCGGATATAGCCATATCCACATCCGTTTGCATCCGTTGACAGCCCTAAGTCTAATATCAAATTTAGGATGATAAAGCTTAGTAATAGTAAAGCCTAGGACAATATGGCTTAAGTTACTAAAGCTTAGAAAATTAATTGGACTTAGTAGGGTGGGATGCGATGTCGGTAGGATTACACAACTAAAGTCTGCCCTTTACTTTGAGGCTACCACCAGTTGTGTACACTTCCTACTGATGTGAAAAATCTTGACCATAGTACCCATATGATAATTTATTGGGCTTAGAAGATTGGGATGCGAGGTCAGTAAAGTGACACAACGGAAATCTATCCTTCACTTAGAGGCTACTAGCAGTTATGTACACTTATTACTGATGTGGGACATCACCAATCATAGGACCCATGGGAAATTATTATGGGAATAATAGGATCTGCTTAGGGATTAGAGGTATTAAGTGGTTGTTTGAGGGCCCGCCTCTTTCCTACTTTAAAAGTATTAAATGGTTTGAACTATCGATTAGGAGCAGTAGTGGATATCCCGGGATGGTCCTCTTCGGGTTTAAGGTATTAATTGATAGATCTAGGGTCCGCCTCTCTCCATAAAGAAGTTCTAAGTGTCCCAATGAGATTCCAAGCAATGTCATCCAAATAGTACTAGTGAGGAGTGCGCCTTAGGGTTAGGTATTAAATGACAAAGGCCTGCTTAGGATATGGGTATTAAATGGTCAGGGTTCTGCCTAGTCCTTATTAATAAGGCGTTAAGTGGCTTGGGTACTGTCTCTCACATGGATAAAAATCTAATGATGATAGATGCATTAGAAGTATGGCTATTATATATATTAAGGCCATAAATAGTGATCAAAGGTCTCTGTAGCTAGGACCAATAGATCAACAATGACGATGCAAGGAGCCCGCTTCATATTTGGAAGTATTAAGTGGCTAATAGACTTACATCAGTATTTTGTACCTTAGGAAGGGTAGTTAGAAGAATTGTGCTATGTAAGAATATCGTATGTGCAATACTAGGTTAATTTGGTTAACCTTAGAATAGTAGACATAATAATTAAATGGAAACCAATCGCATAAATTTATGTTATGGATACTATATAGATTTTCTAGAACCCAAAACCTTGTTCTGACACCCTCCTCATTACAATCCATAAGATAGATTTAGAGGACAATTCACTAGATTTGGACATGATTGATCATTGGAGAAGTCTTCTTTTCTCTAATGCTCGATGTTGATGGAGCAATCTGATATCCAAGAAGTACCATTAATTCCAAGGTGATCGCCAAAGTCAGTATTTATATCATATTATTGTTTCCGCTGTGAGTTTAGATTTTTACCGATCTCTGATAATGCCCCATTGCTTATTTGCAGGTAGCAAATCCAATGATCTGTGCTTTGATGGACTTGGGTTTCAATTCTTGTTGAAATTTAGGCTCATTAAAGTGCATGTTGTTACATTTGGTATCAAAGCCTAGGTTTGTCCATCAGAGGAATTAGGATAAATTGAGAGAAAGTACTAGTACTTTCCTATCTATTATTATTTTTACGCTAGACTCTATGAATCCCAACTATAGAAGTAGTTGTAGTTCCACTCTGAAGGAATGGACAAAGCAACTATAGGTTGGAAATATCTTAGAGTTAAAATTTTCACACCGATTCCGAATTATGCCACGGAGTGTTGGCGATACGTAAGACACTGATGGAGAAGAGCATGAGTATGAAATATCTTAGAATCCTAAAGACTGGAGGGTGTTCGGCTTGATGATTGAGATATTGCTTCCTTGTGATTTTGGATTTTGACGATGACTTGCAGTCGAAGATGTACAGTTACTCCAGATAAGCGGGAAATAGAATTATGTATGTCGCGAATGTCCGGAAACCAGTTTGGCAAGGGAAGGTCCATCAACCACTTTTAGGTGGCAAACCGGATTTTTATTTGAAGAATTAAGGTCAATTCCTTAGTCTAAACCCGTGAGAGAATTTTTGATATAGTATATTTTGGAAATGCCTTAGATTTTGGAAAAAGGGTGAAGGGTTTCTTTTTCCCAAGGATTTGTTTTGAAAATTTTGGTTTGGGAAGTTTTGAAATTTAATTTTCAAAAAGCACGTATACCACTAAGTTGGTTATGTTAAGAAATTTTGGTTTAAAAAGGAGTAAGTTTTGAAATCCTTACATATTTATATGTATATATATCAGTAAAGGTTTGATTTTATTTTTGGGGAAGAAAAGGTTTTTGGATTTGGAAATGAGTTTCAAAGGGTGAATATATGCCCAATTATTTTCCTATTTATAAAAATCAAAGTTATTAAAGTTTTCTCTCTTTAATGAGATATACAAAATAGCAATATTTAATTTTATTAGGATGTGTATTTAAAAGTGTTGTTGTACCTGCCAGCTATTGGAAAAAATATTTCCATGCGGGTATGCGGGAAATAGTAGTTGGAATATTTTTAGGTTTTTGGAATTATTGATGGTTGAAGTAGTATAAGTTTAAAGTACTGCAGAATAGCAGAGGAATGGTTTGGAAAGCCAGACGGTAAGCTTGAGCACCGTTGAGAAGAGGGCAGGGATTTTTCGGATCGTGTCAAGTCGAAGAAGACGGCACGAAACAATTATTGTTATTATTATTATGATGATTAATGCTATTAATTGACCCAGCCGGAAAGGGTCCAGGTTCAACGTGCATGAAAAGACAGCTTAGCGATCGACCGGTAGCAGTCGACCGGTTGACCTAGGGGATGTCGACCGCTTAATGGGTTTTTGCCCAAGTTGAACCTGGAATGCGACTATATAAGTTGCGTCCATTTTCTTCACCCGCCACCAAATCGAGCTCCTCCTCTCTATTGCAGCTGAACCCAAAAAGAAAGCCATTCCTCCTCCTCCAAATCAGCCCCCACTTCCTCCATTCCACCTCCAAGCGATGCCCTTACTCCCTCTCTCCAACGAGCAGCAGCCTCACCACTTCCATCGATTTTTGTGCATTATATCTTGCCCCACCTCAACTCTAGATCTAAACCCTATTTCTCTACTTCTTAGCCCATAGCACATCCTTGCACTCCTGGTTCCTCCTCGTGCCACCCTGGTGTCACTCCTCAAGAGATCAGGTGGCTGGACCAGAATGACCAGAAGATTCCCACCTTTCTTAGCTCCCCCAATTTCAAATTCCTGCAGGGGTGATCGGTAAAGTTGGAGACTTCGCAACTTTTGGGCTAGAAGATTTTTTTGAGATGGCAGGACTTGCACTGATCCCATGCTTCGAGACTTTTAAGCGGGAATGCTAACCGTGCTACATTTGCCTTTTTGATGCTCATTTAGCGTCGAATTTTGATGAAGACAACAGTTTCATTCAGTCGGAGGTTAAAGGAATCAGGATCGAGATGTTTGACGACGTCTTTGGCGATATTTTAGAGATTTCCATGGATGACATAGATTTGGGTGATATTGGGATGATCGACCTAGAGATCTTATATTAGATCTTTTTTTATGGTGTCGGTGTTTGGAGGATAGAGAATCTGCATCCGACTGCCCTTCTTGTTGTGCGCATTATTCAGCACAACGTCATCCCTAAGACGTGAAGCTATGATCAAATTTATCCTTTGGTGCGGAAGGCCACATATGTAGTTATGAGTGGTGTAGCTGTCAATTGGGCATGAATTCTTATGATTCATTTTTCCAGCCAGGGAGTTGGCACTCCATGGAGTTACTTTCTGTATCGTCATCTATTCACTCTCGTCTTCAAGCGATACAGGTTGAATCTTAGTGGGAAGACTACCCAAACAAAGGTCTCGCCTACCATGATAGAGCCTCCCTTAAGAAGATGAGAATTCCTTTTCCACTAGCCGCAACAGCCGAGCCAATAGTAGAGCCGCAGCCACAACAGGAGGCGGAGCAGGGACATGGCACTGAGGGATACGAGAGTCCCGAGCTTGTCTCCATTCGGCAGGTATAGACTGAACTCTAAGGGTTCCGCGTCGACCAGCGAGAGATGAGTACCGATCTACAGTGCTAAAGTCATGAGATTAGGTGCTTAGCCGCTATGCTTCGCCCTTTTCGAGGCCGTATTAATGGCTTGAGTTCTTGTCGAAGATCGGAATCGTCCCTTAGTCTGTAGGTAGTGTTTTAGGTTTTGTTGTGTATTGTTGTAACTTTCCCTTCAAGCATTTATTCTTTCTATTTTAGGTTATTGGGCTTTCACTGTTAGTTGTCTCTTTTTAAGGCGCGCATGATATTATGAGATGTATTTCTATTTACTACTATGTTGTTATTTTCAAATATGTGAATCGCTCTTATATGTATGTTTGGAAGAAACTGTATAAATATGAAAATCTCATAAGGACACTTAGCTAACAGTAAAATGCAATATGAGACTAGAAGTTTTAAATAGGTAGAAATTTTAGCAAGCGAAGGACATGTTAAAATTGTTTTGGAATCACGGGCCATTGTTCTTGTTCCTTAAAATCTAATTTTTTTTGAATAACCAAGTGTGTCGACATTCTTAAATAAAAAATCAATTTTTATGGGTTAAGATTAGTTGTAGAATGCTCTAATTATGCTTATGCGTTTAGCGCATAAGTGACTTCAGACTAACGCTAAAATGTGGCTTGAATTCTAAAAAATTCTGAGAAGGAAAATATTTGAAAATTTTCTCTTGATTTAGAAAGTTTCGCTTGGAGAAAAAGAGAAAAAGAGGTTTTGAGCACTACAACAAAAATCACTTTTAACAGCAACAATTATCAGCGTTTATTAATCAAATGCTGTTAAAAATTATTTTAAACGAACTAGTTTTCGTCGAAACGCTGACATAACGTTAAGTTCAAAACATTTCTCACTGCCTCTCTCATTATTACACTTTGTGAAAAAAATTGCTTTCCCTCTTCTTATTCCCTCTTCTTTTCATTTCCCACGTTCCTCAATTTCATCCTGCCCTAATTCCCTTCCATTCAATTTTCGTCATTCTCTATTTCCCTTATTTTTCAATTTCATAGTGCCCTAATTCTCTCGTTCAGGTACGTTGACCGATTCAGTTCAAATTTGTCTCTTGTCTCTTGGCACGAAAAAGTACCATTCCCTTTCTCCTATTTTTGCTAAACCTGGAAGCTCATATGGATCATAACTGTAGAGATTAATGGTTCCTATGATGTTGAAGCTGTGATTCCTATTGTTTACTTTGTGCTTGAGATAGAAGTCGAGCAGCTCTTCTTCTGTTGGGTGGAACCTGAATCCTGGTAAGTCCAGTTTTGATTCGTATCTTTCCATTTTACTTCGTATATATGATGCTTTCTTTTTCTTTTTAATTTATTTTGAAAATGGTTAAGTGGGTTTATATATAAGTATATGTGATAAAGTGCGTGGAAACATAATATGAACACTACAAAATTTGATTAGAACAAGTCTTTGGGCTCTTAATGAAAGAATGCCGAAATTTCCATTTTTTGTTGTTTTGTCTCTTTTGATTCTCATAAGCTGACTACCACTTTTTTAGCATAAAAGAGTGACAGGGTGGAGTTTTTGGTTTAGATGCAACTGATTTTAATAGTGTAGTGCTAGAGGCATCAGTTTTTGTGCTTATGCCAGAGCGGTCGTTACTTTAAAAAAAGGAATATTTTTTTTCTGTCCGTTGGAACACTGCCATGTTGCCTTTAGCATCTATCTTTCAATATATGGGAGTTTAATTTAGGATTAGGCAAAATTTAAAGTAGTTTAGGAAGTCCAAGCACCAATGCTTGTTACTGCTTCTTTTATGGAAGCACAGAAACAAGTATGTATTAAAATAATGAACTGGAAAATGATTTATTGTAGTGATTGATGATGTTAGTTACAGCTGTGGCTTCGAGGGAATTCAGATTGAAACTTATCCATTGTGAACTGATAATATTTACTTATGTCTTGTTTGTATTAGTATCTGTTTCCATCTATTAAAGGAAGTTAAAAAGGACATCCACTATTATATTTACATTCTTCTTTTTTTGCAATCAAGCTTTGAAATAATTTTCGATATGAGATGAACAAAGTATAGCCCTTGCCTTGTGCCATTAGATTTCGCCTTTCTTTTTTATTTATATTTATTTTTTAACGTACGTAGTTTTAAATTTTTAGCACATAAAGCTTTATTTATTGTTCAACTAAAACTACCGGTTAATTTATTAGAACATATAGCTGGTCTCCATTAGAAAACCATTTTCTTCAGTAATAAGGCATGATTCAACAATTTTCTTCAGTAATCAGGCATGATTCTTGAGCAGACTGATTCAAAACTAAGTTTTCTCTTATGCGAGTCTTTGGTTGATGTTAAACCGAGTGGACTAGTAATCAGGCATTCTTCAGCTCCATACTACACGATCTTGGGATTTCTTAGAAGCTCAGTCCGGTCTTGGATCAGAACGAGCGCATAAAAGAGCTTCTAGTGATATCATAATTGGCCTTATCGACACAGGTACTTCATTACAATGTAGATTATAAAACTTCATGTTTTACTATTTTGTAATTGCAAAAAGGGACTATGTACCAGCGGTATAGAGTTTGCATTGTACCACTGGCTCAAGGAGATTTCCTTAATATAATTTAAACATTATTTCTATCACTAGTATAGAGTCATATAACTCTTGAACTTAATGTATGTTCTTCTCACAAACTATTTAGGTGTATGGCCTGAATCACCAAGTTTCTATGACACTGGTATGGGTCCAATCCCTTCAAGATGGAAAAGGGTCTGCATGGAAGGGCCTGATTTCAAAAAGTCCAACTGCAACAAGTAATTTTGTAGTATACATAAAAAATGCTCAATGTCATAGAATAAGTAGTTTTCAGTAATCACAACTGCAAAAGATAAGCACTTTTGTAGTGCTTATTTAAGTTCTTAATCTTTATTACGCTGTAAAAACACTTAATAAGCATAAATTTTTCATTGAAACAAACACACTTGAAATTAATCAACATTCAGTATTTGACAACATAATATTATTATTTTTAAAATGAGTGTTATTGATTACTTTTTATGTGAAAAATTGGATACTCTCTGGATTCAGCTTTACACTATCACTTCATCCTACTCAAGCCTCCAAATAATGGTTGATGGTTGAGCATGAAAGTCGAAACTGATACATACATACATACATACATACATACACACACAGACACACACACACTCACTTTGGAGACTACTTGTCAGCTCTTTTTAGGATGATCAGGTGCTTGAGAACCAAACTAAGAAAACTAAGAAATAAAGTTTTGACCACAGTAGTATAAATACAATTTTGAATATTGTATGTATGTTAACGATACTGGGTCTTTCATTTTTCTAATTCATTCTACTCATTTATTGATACCAGGAAGCTAATAGGTGCAAGGTACTACAACAACATGGCCGACTCATCGATACCACTACCAACCAACATAAACAACACAAATAGAATAAGTTCCCAAAACTCACCTAGAGACTCCGTAGGACACGGGACCCACACATCGTCAACAGCAGCAGGCACCACAGTCCCAAACGCAGACTACTACGGCCTAGCCCAAGGCACAGCCAAGGGCGGGTGCCCTACAAGCAGGCTAGCAATGTACAAGGCATGTTCTTTAGGAGGATGTGCGAGTTCAGCTGTACTGAAAGCCATGGACGATGCAGTGGGTGATGGAGTGGACATCATTTCTGTTTCTATAGGGATGAGCTCTATGTTTCAGAGTGACTTTTTGGCTGATCCCATCGCTCTTGGAGCGTTCCATGCGAATCAGAAAGGTGTGGTCGTTGTTTGCTCGGGGGGCAATGATGGGCCGGAGCCGTATACTGTTGTTAATTCTGCTCCTTGGATTTTTACGGTTGGGGCTTCGAGCATTGATAGGAGTTTTCAGTCTGATATAGTACTGGGGAATGGTGAGGTTTTGAAGGTAGGCAAGAAAATTAGTTGATTGCTAAGTGACTATCATTATCATCTTTTATAATGGAAACGAAAACAAAAAATTTGAATATAAGATTGTTAAAACATTTCTATAAATTAGCTGATTACTAAGTGACTAAGGGACAATACATTAATCCGTAAAATATAATCAACACTTCTATCTTCTTCTTTTTCTCTTTTCTTTTTTTCCTTTTCTTTTCATTTTTTTTTGGAACTAAAAGATTTTATCTTTGCAATATCTGAAGCTTTATTTTTTAATTTCGATACTTTGATTTGACTTTTTTATTTTTAAAATGCTGAATTTTGAAATACAAAGTTTGAAAGAAAAAAAAAGATTTAAAATTTCTAATTTTGGAAAACTTGGATTATAAGAAAATTTAAGTATATTTTTTTAGGCTAAAAGGTTTGAATTATTAAAATTCTTTGATTTTAAAAATCTGGTTCAAAACAATATAAATTATTAAAATTTAAACTTTAAACTTTAACGTTTAATAATATGGAGCGAAAACTTGGATTTAAACAGTTTTAAAATTTGGAAAGCATTAAATTTTTATGTTTTTGAAAATTCTTAATTTTCAGATTTTTAGCGCTTTCAGAAAATAAGAATACTAAATAATATTTGGAAATATATCCAAATATACATTTTTCCCTTACCCAAAAGAAATTATTTTTCAATACATTTTCTTATCAGATCAAGCCGACTCAATATGTAGTTCCCTTTAGAAATCATTGAAAATTAATTTGCAAGATGATCATTATGTTTAAACTGCTTTGTTTTTTATTTATGTTTTCTTTTATTAGGGCATTGCCGTTAATTTTTCGAATCTCACTCGTTCGCAATCGTATCCTCTGATATTTGGTCGTGATGCAGCGGCTGATTTCACACCTGCATCTGAAGCAAGGTAGCATCAGTTTTTCCAGTAGTTGCATTTCTGCAGTATTTTTAACTTGACATTTTCTTTTATATCTCAGTAACTGCTACCCTGGGTCATTAGATATTGAAAAAACAGCAGGAAAGATAGTTGTATGTGTCGATACCGATCCATCTGTATCCAGAAAAGTGAAAAAATTGGTGGCTGAAGACAGTAAAGCAAAAGGTCTGATAGTGATCGATGAAACAGAAAAAGGAGTTCCTTTTGATTCTGGTAGCTTTCCGTTTTCCGAAGTTGGAAACAAAGTTGGAGTCCAGATTCTTGATTATATCAACTCTACCAAGTAAGATAAAGAGTAATATTTCAATATATATGCTTCTTTTTTCCTTTCTGAAGTGCTTGAACCATTTATATAGGACACCTACTGCTAGCATTCTTGGGACAAAAGATTATAAAGGATTCAAACCTGCACCAATTGTTGCTTATTTTTTTGCAAGGGGTCCCGGTGGTTTAACTGAAGGCATTCTAAAGGTATTATTTAACAGTATTATGTATGACATTTAATAAAAATGGTGATGTAACCTTTCATGGTAACTGAACAGCCCAACATCATAGCTCCGGGAGTTGGAATACTGGCAGCAGCAATACCAATAGTAGAAAGTGGAAGTCAAATTCCAAATGGAAAGAAGATTTCAAATTTCGCGATCAAATCTGGAACGTCCATGGCATGTCCCCATGTTGCTGGCGCTGTTGCATTCGTCCGATCAGCTCATCCTAAATGGAGCCCTTCCATGATCAGATCAGCACTCATGACAACAAGTAATTCCTTTTGTAAACTTATTACACATTTAGACTCTTTCGAAAACTCATTACATATATAGATCACCTTCTATCTATGAAGCAGTAACAAAAATACTTTATTAGAGCACGAATTTGGGTATGTTAGCAGTTATGTAGAAGTTGGCGGTGAGGAGATGGTTTTGTTGACAGAATTGTGCAAGGGTATGCACTATGATGTGCAGGCAGCAATGAAGTATGGCAGTTGTAACAAGGAAAAACAGGAAATATATGAAATGTACAGAGAAAATGCAACTGTTTTGAAATTGTAAATGTTTGTTAATGTGCCAGTATACTGGTGGGTATTTGGCAGGCAGCTTGTTTGTATGAGAGGGAGGGTTGGTATGAAGGCTGTATGTGAGGGATGGTTGTGATCGAGATAGAGATGATATGTGCAGTTGGAGGTTGAATAGAGAGGTTTGCTGATGGGGGAGTGAAGTTTTTTGTGGTTTATTGAAGTGATTTGTGGTGGTATATGAGAGATTTGAGAGCAAGGCAGTAAGGGGTTGAAGGGGATGTGCAGCAGTGGGTTGTTTGTTGATGGTGGTCAGAAAAGTTTGGTGGTGAGATGTTGACAGTTTATGAAGGAGATGGTTGAGGGGGTTTGAGGAGCAGTAGCACTGCAAGTTATATGTATGCATAGTTGATAATGTAAATGTACAGTTGAGAACGTAAAAACAAGTTGAGGATGTGGGGAATGGCAAGGCAGTGAAGAGGTGTGTTTGGGATGACAGAGAGTGTTGTTTGTAGAAGGTGTTCACTAGTATGTGAATGTTGCAGTTTTGGTTGAGAGGCAGTATTCACAGGTATATGAAGTGCTGACTGGCAGTGGTAGAAGGTGTTCACTGATTGACGCAGAAATACGTGGATGGCAAGCAAGGCAGTTATGAAGGAATGCAAATGCAATTAAAACTAGAAAACAAACAAACAATCAAAATACAATCAAAATTCACACTGTACGGTGGTTAAGCATTTACTCACTGATCACTTCAAATTTTTAGATCCATATAGTGATTTTTTGGCGCAGTTAAGCATTTTAGCATATGAAACTTCAAATTTTTAGATGGCGTTTACTCACTGATCATTTCAAATTTCTTCATTGCAGGTAATTAAAGATGACGATGACACATTCTTCTTCCGTAGCAAGTAGCAAGTAGCAAGCATATGAAACTTTTTAGATGCACGTTTTGTTGTTGGCATTTGGTGTGGACTTACTGTATTGATATTATACTTTTACTTAACATATAACGTGTCTTTGTTTAACAGAATTTGTGGCAACTTGGTTTACTTTGTTATTTTTGTTTATGGATATTATTGAAACTTGGTTTATGGATGTCTTTTGTTTATTAATATTCTCTTAACTAGTTTATGTAACCAATTAATAGTTATTAGAACCTGTTATATATACTAGTTGCTTGAATATGCTTAAAATATAGTTTTGGAATATTCAAAAATAGAGTGGAATATTAAAGCTGTTATATAAATAGAAGACAACGTTTGATTAATGTTGTCAATGAAGAAACAACAGCGTTTAATTCGTGCTGTAATTATCTTGAAACTGTCAATAACAGCGTTTATTACATGCTGTCGAAATGGTTGATGATTCAATCACAGCGTTTTTAACATGCTGTCGAAATTGTTGATGATTCAGTAACAGCGTTTAGAAAAAGCTGTTGTAAACAGTTAAAGTAGAATTTGAACATCTTCGACAACTAAATTATAAACGCTGTTGAAACATAATACAGCATGTCTGAAAACGCTGTAAAAATATTATTGACAGCTCGTAATAAACGCTGTCACAGAGATGTTTCAACAGCGTTTATAGAAAAGCTGTTGTAAGTTATGTATATACGACAGCATGTCGTTATACAGCGTTTGTAATAACGCTGTTGTATCATATTACAGCGTTTATCAAACGCTGTTAAAAGCCTTTTGTGGTGTAGTGGAGTTTTAAATTATTTTTGGCGCTAAAATAATTTTTAGAATTTTTGCCAAAATTTTATTTCAAGGGAAAAATTTGTGCCGAAATATTATGAAAATTTATTTTCTAAGCGATGCACAAATTTGAAAAGAGAAAAAGATAGGAAGTTTTTGATTTTGAAGGTCACATGCTAAGTGTAAGAAAGAAAAATAGATTAGAAACGCGAATTTAGCCGTGCATTAGGATCAATGGTATAATAAAACGCAAATGATAATAAGGGAGAATCTATTTTAGCCTTGAAATTTCTATCTACATACCTTATCGACGCTGCACGCAAGTCTATTTTTGGACTCAATTTCATTTTGGAGCTTGGAAACAAGCCTTCTTATGCAGTTTGTGCGTGGAAAATTTGAAGTAAATCCGAAGCAGCAAGGAAATTTCTACTGTACAACGGAAAATGGATAGCTTATGGAGTATTAAGAACATAAAATTCTCCATCTAAATCCCTTTTTCCGGCATAGGAGTGACCTTTAGGAAGCGAGGTTTCAATGCGTTAGATTTTTGGGTGGTAAATATTGGATGCAAATTGGTTGCACCTTACTTCTATCCATAGAAGTATGAAGATTTTTGGTGAAAAGATTTTTCAAAAATTACATACATATAGAACTACTAGTGTATATATATAGGTTGTTTGCACCATATTTTAAAAAAAAAATTCAAAAGAAAAGCATTCCTGAGGGCCTAATTTAGAATCATTCTGCATATATGTTTTGTATGTTGTGATACACTATGCATTTGTGCACGTTGGTTGCAAAATTTGGTTGTACACTTGTTGGTTATATAGTTTAGAATAACTGTGAACTAGAACCATGATTAGTCATTAGTATAATTTCGATGACCAAATTCTTTTAAGGAGGAAGAATGTAACACCCCATAAAATTGGCGTTAGTTATTTAACTAGTTAGTTAGTTAATTGGGCTCTAAAAATGAAATCTGTGCAAATGATGGAATTTGATCGCAAAATTTGCAATATTGCGTTCGTGGCAAAATTCTAAGCAAATTTTATATTTGGAGTTTTGCGATCGGACTCTAAACGAAGAAGTTACGGACGAAAAATGAATTCGGAACAAAAATAACTAGAATAGAAAATTAATGTTTATATAATAAAAACAAGGACCTACCGGTCGACCCCATCTATTGGGTAGGTCGACTAATAGAGGTTGACTCCCATGAATGGAGCGGCCAACCGGTTGAACCATCACGGCTAGAGTTAGCCTTGGCCAAATGGTCTGGATTTTATATATCTTAATCTAACGGCTGTGGTTGATTCGAGTGCCTATATACCCTTTTTATACATATTTCTTGGAATATGAAGGAAGTGTAGTTGAATCAAAGGTTTTACTTCGGATCTGGAGATTTGGAATGCTTTTAGAAGGTGAGTGGGAAATTTGTATATTATTTATGATTTTGAATCTACTCCATTGGTATACGTTTGAATTTTATGCCTAAATCAATAATATTTATGAATTATAGGCTCAAATTTGCATGGAAAATTATTACCACATATTCTTGTTTTAAATCTGATAGAAATTATTGCTATAACCTAATCTGGAAATCAGTCTCAAAAGTTATAGATATGAATATTGATTAGATATGAAATTTATTCCAGATCTGAAATTGGGTTGTAGATTATTTATATGAATTTGGTTACTACCCTAATTATGTTAAATTGGGAATTTCCCGTGG
The DNA here is from genome assembly GCA_030737815.1 of Allium fistulosum. Lineage (NCBI taxonomy): Eukaryota > Viridiplantae > Streptophyta > Magnoliopsida > Asparagales > Amaryllidaceae > Allium > Allium fistulosum. The sequence goes on from CM060907.1 coordinate 746,467,744, forward strand.
TTTTATTTGTGGAAAGGACGTAAGTTTGATTTTTATAAATTTGTTTGTGTTTCCAAATTTCATAGAAAATGCAACATTTGATTTAACAAGGAATATATACAAATTTATTCTTCATAGTATACACTATCTATTCCAATAAAAAGGGAATAATCATTCCTTGTAATTTCAAACGAGGCAAATATTTTCTTTTATTCTAGATCTTTTGTTTTAAACTAATTTATGGAAATCATAATGGAGAATCTTCCTTAGAAATGTAATTTTAGCAAATTAAATATGGAAAGAATATTCAACTCCAAATAATGGGTAATAAATGTGGAACAAATTTGGGAGTTACAAATAATTAGTAGGTTAAATGGATTAATGGGACTACTAAATATGGAAGACTAGATAAATAATTATGGAATAGTTATAAACGGTTGCTAATTGGAAATTAGTAAATATACATAAATGTCTTAGGAAATGTCCGTTAGGATGATATTCTTTTATCATGGACAAATTGACATTTATGGAAGAAGAAATAAAGGAATTTATAAATTGAATATTTAAGGTAATTTATATAGCCTTAAATAAATAGAAGGAGGTTAGTAAGCTAAGTCGAATATCCAATTTAGGATGATAAAGCTTAGTAATAGTAAAGCCTAGGATAATATGGCTTAAGTTAGTAAAGTAGAAAAATTAATTGTCTGATGGTTTTCTTCAAGAAGGAGAAGCATTTGATTCGGGGGTGCTCTGTTCGACATTGGTTGTCTCGGCATGAGGAGCACGAGATAGGAAATCCTGTTCGGTGGTGGCTTGGCTTGGCAAGGGAAAGATCAAACATGAAATACTGTCTGGTGGCACTTGGTTCGGCTGGTGAAGGACCAAAAAGGAAAACCTGTCTGGCAGTTGTTGGTTCGGTGTTGGGGGAAGCTGAATATGAAATGCTATTTGGTGTTGTTTTTGTTCAATGGGAGCATGGTTTTAGGACGAATAGAGGGGTGTCAAACAGAACATGGAGTAAAGTTTTAGGGTGTTGGCTTGGGGGCAAGACTTGGGGTCGCTTGGTGGTCTTGGGAGTTGGCTCGGGGCAAGGATGGAGGATCTAAGGATGACTCTAGATGACCTTGGAATAACGACCAAAGAAGTGCGATGGTTTCGATGGCTTGATGCGACGAGTAACTATGTCATCTAGTGGTAGATCGAAAGGACAAGTTCTACGTAATAGCTCGTAGAGTAGAACATGAGGTTGTAATGCTCGTGAGTAAGGAATGGTAGTCTATGTGTACCCAGGGTAGTCTACGTGTACCCATGTGTTTGGACGTCTGTGTGTGTCTAGTTCGTAGTCATCTACATGGACTAGAGTTGAGCATCTATGGGGTAGTTGTACTATCGGTACGTGTGCTGACGGATAGATGGATGACTTTGTGGTTGTGATACTCATTATTGGGACATGGTAGCTTGCATGTACCCAAGGTAGTCCGCGTGTACCCATATTTTGGACGTCTGCATATGTCCAGTCGTTTTCCATCTGCATGGGCTATAAGTTGAGCGTCTAAAAAAGTTATCGTGCATCTGAAACACTTGAGTGAGAGATGCAAGGTTGTGCGATGAATGCTATGTTTTCTATGTGCTTGAGATGTTGTGTGTTTACCCTATGCTCCCTATATTTCACATCGATAGGGTAGCCTGTGTGTACCCAAGGTAGTGTGCGTGTGCCCATATTTTGGACGTCTGCGTGTGTCTAGTCTTTTAACATCTACATAGTCAATGAGTTGAGAATCTGAAAGTGTTACCGTACATCTGAAGCACTTTAGTGAGCGATGCAAGGCTGTGTGATGGATGCTATGTTTGCTTTATGCTTAAGATGCTTTATGATATCCCCATGCCCCCTATATTTAACATGCGATAGTAGTTTAGCATATATTGTGTTTATGTGCTAACTTTAGATGCAAGGACAGGTCGGGTATGGTTCTTTATACCCTTAGCCCTATTTACTATATACGGCTTTTTATAGTATTTTGAGATGATGTTTCGCTCACACCAGACTGTTTTCTGACCTGAGGTTTTATGCTTTGCTTCTTATTATCTCGGGTACTCTTAAATGAGTATATTAGGGATAACGGGTCTAGATAGCGCATGGAGCTGTACGCAATACAAGCAGGTGGCTACACTTTCATATATCTATACTTTAGAGCTTACTATTGAGTATATTCCATTGTGCAGTACTGTGGAGCCATGTCAGTACATGTATTTATAGAGATATTTATAGATTTTATTTTGGAGATTTAGGATGTATAAACCCTTTATTTCAGTTTTTGTATAGTCTGTAAACCTGATGCACTTTGATGTTCTTATTTATGGTTTACTTGATTATATTGCTTTCTCCCCAGTTTACATCTATGTTATTATATCATATTTTGTCTGTGCTCTATGAGATGTTCTATAGATTCTGTGCTTGGATTATTATTACTTTACACTCTTGGGTACCATCTTGCATCGGTCGGGTACCTTCACAATGCGTTATACAGGTATATTGGGTACCGGAGGTGTAGGGTGGTCATCACATTTGGTATCAGTGCTTAGGTTGTGCAGATGAACTAAGTTTATACTTGTATCCATTAGAGATAAGGAAGGAGCTATCACCTTTGAATGGATCGAGCGATATATGAGAGGACATACTTATTATATTTTGATTTTTAAAACTATATAGTAGTGTGTATATATATATATATAGTATATAAGTCGCATTGCATTCATGGGCACCACCTATTCCTCTTAGAGAGACTAATCATTTTTATTACATCTTGTAAGAATGAGCCAACTAACGAGGAGTGCTGCTAGGAACTCCATCTTGGGGATTGAGGAAGGCGGGATCGGGGGCTGCTAACCCGAACTTATAGAACATATTCGTTGAGATGGTGCAAAACTTAGTTTAGAATGCCCAAGTTACTACTGATGTGGCTATTGGTAGTGGTGCTCCAGTGCAAGCGCCAATGGCTGACTTTGCCAAACTAAGGATTACTCTATTTGGGTGGCAAACCATTTCTTGGAATGGAATTAGCCGTCGAAGTGTAGGATTGGTTAGACACCTGCGAATTCATCTTTGAGGATATGGAGTTAGAGAATGGGATGAAAAGGAAGTTGGCCTCTAGACGGCTTCAGGGACGAGCTATGGGGTGGTTAAATGCCATCAATATTACTACTCCCGAGGATCAGATTATTAGGGAGCAGTTTAAGGCGAGGTTTGAAGAGAAGTATACTGGTCACTCAGAAGTCGATGCTCTTTCAAATGTTTGTTGACTCAAGACAAGGAGATATGCCTATGTCGGAGTACATGGTCGAGTTTGACACATTGTTGAAGCATGGCTTATCATTTATCGATACCCCGCTTAAGAAGAATGAGAAGTTTATCATGGGCTTGGCTGATTATCTTGGAGAGAAGCTAGTAAGGCACATTGATGAGCCGTTTGAATGGCTGGTGGGGAAGGCTCTTCAACATGAGAGTCTGTATCCTAATCCTAAGTCGGTCGTTGCTCCCAAGTATGAGTCAAAGCCATAAGCTGGCGGGGGAGGTAAGAGGAAGTTGGACAACAACAACAAGAAGCAATTTTAGAAGGGTGGCCAGAAGAATGGCAGATGGGAGCCTACTTTCTACGATTATGGAGAGGCCATCTCAGCAAAGATTGCAGAATGAGAAGAAAGGATGCTTTATCTGCAACAGGCCGAGACATATCAAGAAGGATTGTCCAGTACCATTAAGAAATAAGCAGGTTATATTTGCTTATGCTTTGAACGCTATTCCAGCTTCATCAAGTGCTTTATCAATGAAGGAGAAGGGGAAGAGCGTCATTATACAGGGTATGCTTTCTATTTCTGATACACATGTATGCATTTTATTCGATATCGGAGTTTAACATTCCTTCATATCTAGTGATTTAGTAGATAGATTAGGATTGAAACCCAAGATAGTTGACCGATCTTTGATTGTTACAACCCCTATTGGTGGATCGACTAGCCTATGCATGGTTTATCGAGACTTAGCCTTATTGAGTTGTGGATGTTTATTTGCTTGTGATTGCTTTATTTTGGGTTTTGTAGGGTTCGGTATTATAATGAGGATGGACTGGCTGAGGAAGTATGTGGTAGTGGTGGATTGCGAGAGGTTGTTGGTGATGATTAGGGCTATTGAAGGGCAGATGGTAGTGATTGCCTGCCTACCAGAGAATGAAGTTATGGTTAGCTTTCTATATTCACTTGAGATTCCACAGGATGAGTTATCACTTGTGCCTATCGTGAGAGAGTACTCAGACGCGTTTGAGGAGGTAACCGTATTACCGCCACATCAAGATATTGAGTTTCGCATAGACTTAGTGAAGGATGCCAGATCGATAGTTATGCCCTTGAGGCGTATGGTACCCAGAGAGCAGAAGGAGTTGGAGGTGCAAGTGAATGACCTGTTGAGGCGAGGGTTTAAATGTAAGAGCATATCTTAGTGGGACACACCTGTAGTATTTTCCACTAAGGCAGATGGCTCTCTAAGGTTGTGTGTTGATTGCAGTGAGCTAAATAAGATGGCAAAGAAGAACATGTAACCACTCTAATGTATTGATGACTTATTCGATCATCTCCACAATGCAAAGATGTTTGAGGGTGACAAAGGAGAGTGTGCCGATTATGGCATTCCGTATGCCGTCTGGATTCTATGAGTGGTTGATTATGCCATTCGGGCTAACCAATACACCGACATACTTTGTTGATCTTATGAACCATGTTTTTATGGATTAGCTAACAAAATTCATATTTTATTCATGGATGATATCCTTGTTTATTCAAGGATAGAGGAAGAACACAAGGAGCATTTGAGGATTGTGCTAGAGTTGTCAAGGAAGCACTGATTGAAGGCGAAGTTTTCAAACTGTCATTTCTAGAGGAGGGAAGTGTGATTTTTGGATCACGTTGTTTCTAAGCTTGGTATTGATGTAGGTCCTGCGAAGTTGGCAGCAATACATGACTAGGATCAAAGCAAGAATGCTACAGATGTAATAAGTTTTCTTGGACTGGTGGGATACTATAGACATTTTATCTAGGACTTCTCTAAGGTAGCAGCACCGTTAACCAACTTGACGAAGAAGAATCGGACTTTTATTTTGGACGCGAGGTGCAAGCGGGTGTTCTTGAGTCTAAAGGAGTGGTTGATGAGTGCACCGGTATTAGTCATTCCGAGAGAAAGAGGAGCTGACAGTGTACACAAACGCTTGTGATACTGGGTTAGGTGCGGTCTTGATGCATAGGTGAAAGGTTGTTGCCTACGCTAGTCGATAGATGAAACTGTACAAGAGGAAGTATCCGACTCACAATTTGGAGTTGGCGGCGATAGTATTCACTTTGAAGATATGGAGGCATTATTTACTTGGGGAGAGGTTCGAGTTGTACACAGACCACAAGTCGTTGAAGCATCTATTCTCCCAGAAGGACCTTAATCTTGGTCAGCAATTATGGTTAGAGTTCCTAGCCTCCTATGACTTTGACATTTCCTATACGCCCGGCAAACGAAATTCAATCGTTGATGCTTTGAGTAGGAGACATGCCAGCTTGGGAGCAACATTCCTAGAGTGGAAGAATTTGGAGTTTATTGCCGACTATGATTTTAGACCTCGATGTGAGCTAAAGCCGAAAGTGTTGGCTAGCCTAACGATCAGACCTACCTTGATTGATCGGTCCAATACTAGTCAAAGGCAAAATGCTATAGCCGAGATCATGGCGAAGATAGAGGAAGGGGTAGAGTCTGAGGAGATGAAGTAGTATGGGCTCGATAGTGATGGTTAGCTTTGCAAGGATGAAATATTTTTTGTTCCTAATGTCGATGGATTGAGGGATAAGGTGCTACGTAAGTGACATCATTCGAGATTGACTATATATCCCAGCGGCAATAAAATGTACCGTGATATGAGACATACACTTTACTAGGAAAGGATGAGGAAGGACGTTAGGGCATTCATCTCAAAGTGGATGAACTTTTAGTTGGTAAACGCAGGGTAGAAGAAGTCTAATGATTTGCTGCAACCGCTTGAGGATCCTGAGTGGAAATAAGAATAAGTTTCGATGGACTTTACCGATGGATTGTCGAAGACCAGAGGAGGGTATGATAGAATTTGTGTCATAGTCAAAAGATTGATGAAGAGTGGTAGATTTATACCTGTCAAATCTAGTAGGATGACATCCAAATTTGGCTGAGTTGTATGTGAAGTGGGTTGTGCGATTCCATGGTGTACCGAAGAGAATTGTGAGCAATCGAGACCCTTTGTTCACTAGTGCTTTCTGGAAGAGCTTACAAGAGGCGTTGGGATGGAGCTGCATCTTAGTACAGCTTACCACCTACAAACTAATAGGCAAACCGAGAGGGTGAATCGTATCTTGGAGGATCTCTTGCGAGCTTGCATTCTCGATTTTGATGGCCCGTGGGACGATCATTTACACTCAGTAGAGTTCACATACTACAACAGTTATCAGTCCAACATCAGTATGGCACCATTTGAGGTATTATATGGCCGACCATGCAACGCTCCTTTATGTTGGTGGGAAGCAACAAGAAACTGATACTTGGGCCATATATGATTAGAGATACTTCAGAGAAGATCGAGATCATTCGGTAATGAATGAAAGCTGCTCATGATAGATAGAAGAGTTGCGTTGACAGGATAAGTTGTGATTTAGAATTCTCCTTCGGCAATATGGTTTTTGTCAATGTCTCTCCACTGAAGAGTGTTGTTCAATTCAGTACTAAGGGGAAATTGGCATCGCGATTTGTTGGTCCTTTTCCAACACTTAAGAGGATTGGGAATCTAGCATATAGAGTCGACTTACTTCAGAAGATAGCAGGCATGCATAATGTATTCCACGTCCCTCACTTATGGAAGTTTGTGCATGGCTCAGGAGTGATAGTTAAATCGAATTAGCTTAATGATATCGAGATTGAATCGGAAGCATCGAGAGCTCATAGGCTTATTCGTGTCATCGGACACGATACAAAGCACCTTAGGAGAAAGACGGTAGAGCTGGCGAAAGTTCAGTGTAGTGAGAGTGAAGGAGATTTTACTTGGAAGACCAAGGAAAGCATGAGGGCTGCTTATCCGGAGCTCTTTACTTGGTGAGACTTCTATTTATCGCATTTATCTTCACTTTCTATATCATATAGGTTAGTTTAGTGTAATGCTTGCTATAGTAGGCATAGATAACATTTTTGCTTCTATATGCATGTTCGATTTTTGATATGGTTGCTCGTGGATGTTAGACATGCAGGGTAGATATGTTTGATTTCACCTTGTTTGTATTATGGATTTCGGAGGCGAAATTCCTAAAAGGAGAGAGTGTAACGACCCATGTTTAACATATTGAAGGATCATAAAATATTATGTTTACATTCATATGAGGTTGTATCACTCTATAACTTTGGAAAATGTATACTGGAGATATTTTCTATCTTTATAATTTTTCAAATGATTTTACCCTTGAAAAGTTGTAAAGAATATAATTTTTGATAGATGCTGAATTAGCATCCGAGACCACATCCATTTGAAAGATATTATGGTTTCTTATTCCGTAGAGTGGTCTTAATAGCGATTTGAACTTTCTGGCTAGGAGATATGGCTATTTGAGATTGGCAGTCTTTGGAGCAGCTTAGTGTGTAGTTAGTGTGTTTGAGGGCAATCCCACTGTCCACTTCAGGTTTGCATGCTTTATTAGGCTGAACCATTATCCCCAAATCACTTTTACCTCTTTCCAAATAGATCTAAGCTCTCATTAACCCATTCTCCACCCAAAACCTTCTCTTTCGCCTTTAAATCAAGTCTAAATCATAAATCAAGGGTAAATTAACTAGGGAACTAGCTGAGGATCTTCAGATCAAAGAAAGCTTGGGACTTGGCTGTTGATTTTTGGATTAAACTCGAATTGCGCGTAAAACTTAGATTTTGGAGGTTTTGATGAGTGATTTATCATCTCTCACCTTACTATATATGTATTAATAAGTTTTAACATGTTTTGGATGCATTTTTAAAGTCAAATTTAAGTTTCAACGCTGTTTTAAAGCCTAACCTGCAGTAAAAACATGAATAAATGGATATTTGGTATTCTAAACATGTTATTTGCATGTGTGATTGCCTTGATATATGTTAGGCTACGTTGTATATACCTTTATACGATGATTGTTATGATTTATTATGTAATTTACATGTTTGAATGTTGTTTGGTTCATGTACGATGCTTGTTGTATGCTTGTATGGTTGAAATGCTCATCGGACCAAATTAGAGGTAGGAACCGTGGAGTCGGACTTTGACGTATTGGCTCTAGAGCATTTGGATTCGTATCGTCGCATAGGTGACGCATGAGGGTCGAAGTGTTAAGTGTAGTGATGGAATCGGTGTGATGTTGTTGTGCTGAGGGAGCTACAGGTTTTGGTTCGGCGTAGCCGGTCTGGTGGAAGCATTGTCCGATGGTTTTCTTCAGGAAGGAGAAGCATTTGGTTCGAAGGTGCTTGGTTCAGCATTGATTGGCTCGAAAAGTGGAGGACCGGACAGGAGTTCCTGTCCGATGGCACTTGGTTCGGCTAGTGGAGGACCGGACAGGAAATTCCGTTTGGTAGTTGTTGGTTCGGTATTGGGGGAATCAAACATGAAATGTTGTTTGGTTTTGCTTCTATTCAGTGGGTGAATGGTTTCGGGCCGAACAGAGGGATGTTGAACAAATGGAGTAAGCTTTTTGTTGTTGGCTATGAAGAAAGATTGGGGTTATTTGGTGGTCTTGGGAGTTGGTTTGTGGAAAGGATGGAGGACCTAAGGATGACTCTAGATGACCTTGGAATAGTGAGCAACGAAGTGCGATGACTCGATGCGACAAGTGACTATGGCATCGTAGAGTAAAACATGAGATTGTAATGCTTGTGAGTAGGACATGGTAGTATGCATGTACCCAGGGTAGTCTATATGTACCCATGTGTTTGGACGTTTGTGTGTCTAGTCCTTAGCCATCTGCATAGGCATGAGTTGAGCATCTATGAGGTAGTTGTACTATATGTACGTGTGCTGAGGGATAAATGGATGCCTCTGTGGTTGGGATGCTAATTATTGGGACATGGTAGCCTGCATGTACCCAGGGTAGTCTGCGTGTACCCATATTTTGGACGTCTGCATGCGTCCAGTCCTTTGCCATCTGCATGGGCAATAAGTTGAGCATCTGAAAGAGTTATCATACATCTGAAGCACTTGAGTGAGAGATGCAAGGTTGTGTGATGGATGCTATATTTTCTATGTGCTTGAGATGCTGTGTGTTACCTCTATATCCCTTATATTTCACATGTGATTGTAGTTTACCATATATTGTGTTTATGTGCTAACTCTTTGGATACAGAGACATATCAGGTATGGTTCTTCATACCTTAGGCCCCTATTTACTATATATGGTTTTTATAGTATTTTGAGATGATGTATCGCTTAGACCATACTGTTGTCTGACCTGAGATTTTATGCTTTTCTTTTTTATATCTCAGGTACTCTTAAATGAGTAGATTATGGTAACAGGTCTGGATAACGCATGGAGTTGTACGGAGTACGAGCAGGAGACTATGCTTTCATATAAATATATACTTTGGAGCTTACCATCGCGTATATTCCATGTGAAGTACTATGGAGTCAGCATTTGTATTTAGAGAGAGTTATTCAGTTATTTTGGAGATTTGTGATGTATAAACTCTTTATTTCAGTTTTTTATAGTCTGTGAACCTGATGCATTCTGATGTTCTTATTTATGGTTCTCTTGATTATATTCTTGCCTGTTTTATATCTATGTTATTATATGTTATTTTGTCTGAGTGCTATGAGATGTTCTACGGGCATAGTGCTTGGATTTTTATCACTTTGCACCCTTGGCTGCAACCTTGCATCGGCCGGGTACCACCACAATGCGTTATACATCTATTTTGGATACCGGATGTGTAGGTCGGTCGTCATAGATATAGATTTGATATGTCCAAAGCTTGACTTTGTGTTTCTGGATGAGTCTAAAATATGATATTAAAGGAAATGTTTGATTAATAGAGTTTTTAAGTAATGTTATAACTTGATTCTCTCTTTTTATAGAACATTTTAATTAGACTAAAAATGACCTGTATAGAAGGAATAATTTGAATACTTTCATTATCAAACTTGTGTGGGTTGCAATTACTTATTTGTTTTAGATAGATATAACTAGTTTTCAAACATGTTATCATACACCTAAAAAGGAAAAATAATTTCATTTCGACGTTGTTTTACCTTTTTTTCTTGCAGTTGATTCAAATGGAGCAATCCATTATAATTGAAGACTTCTGCTTGTGGAGTGCTCTGCTGTTCCTTGATTCTTGATGTTTCATTTAGGCATGTATTTCTTCAAGTACTCTGCAGCTCTTCATTTGTTTTCTTGTTTATTATATAAAATATAAAACATAATGCATGAGGATAAACATTACACGAGATGCATGCATGTACCAAATCACATGAGATTTATTATTCAAGTAGTACAGACATAATTCCATGTGATCATATTCATAAGTTTGATGGATTTCATTTGTATGTTACCTTCCATGGAATTCATATGAATAAGCAGGGTTGAATTTTGATTACAAGTAACTAGTATGTTATAACAAATACAGTCAACAACAATATAAAAAAACGGTCAAAAATGGCGTACCTTCTCTGAGTTTTCTTCCTACCCTTCTCGTTTGCTATTTTCCAGATCGCGTTTCTCTTATTCTGATTTTGTTATTAGCTTGTGCTCTGATCCGACCTTCCCCAATTGGGTCGCTATGAAATCTTTTGAGGGTGAGGGTGAGGGAGAGTTCGTACTCAAGGGGTCCTTCCTCCGACCTTGTCCTCCTTTCGCCTTGATAGCTGCCGCTCTAAGAGCGGTGGTCTTTGGCCCTATTTCCGTCGTTATTTCTGGTAGCTCTTCTATGGAGATTCGAGTTTATTCGCTGGATGCATTTATTCAGCTATCTAGATTTCGATTTCTGCTAATTGATAACAGCTTCATGGAATTATATCCCAGCTCCGAGCTAGAGTTAATGTCGCGTCCCTTATTTCACGTGAGATCTATTATAACTCGGGCGCCGGAATCTTGGGCGGAGGTCCCTTGTGCGGTTGATCTTTGGCCGAAACGGGATTTGACCACCTGTTTTGTGCCTAGGCTACATTTTAGCGATTTTTGCTCCTCCCCGTTGTCGGAGGACCCGAGCTTTTTGTTCGGTTCAATTTCTTGTGGCTTTGCAGTGGGCCCAAGGCTGGTCAGCAGTGCTTGCTCGCCAGGTGAAGGGGATTTGATCACCCCACTCACCGATGGTTATTCTGCCTTACCTGTTTTGGTTCGTACCCCAGTGGCAAAACGTCATCGGTGGAGGTCGCGGCGGTCTTCTCGAGCTTGTACTCATGTCCCCTTTTCGGCTGTGGATCTGGTTGGTGGGTCTCGGCTCAAGCTTGATATGCCTGCTGTTTCTTCAGTCAGCGATGCTCTGCCTGCTGTGGGCAAGATGTGTGGTAGTGATGATCTGTTGGTTTCTCCTTGGCCTTTGGTTAGTGCGGGATTGCAGAATGAGTCCGTCCTCGTTGGTAAGTTTGACTCACAACCTTTATTGGTCTGTGATGCTGGTCCTCAGGTATGTAGATCTCCTGCTTTTTCTCTTAGTATCATTATAGATTGGTTCACTCCTGTTTGCTCCTTTTTAGTTAACGGTTTAGAGTTTTTGTGCATGAGCCTTGACACATCTCGATGTGTGCTCCTTGACACTGTTTCCCCATCTTTGGCTGGTAGCGTGTCAGGTCCCCCTTGTTGTACTTTGACCGTGCGGTCTAGCTTTGATCGTTTGCATCTTTTTCATTGCCTCTTGCCCTTGGGGCTTTGTGTTACATTAGCCCCGCAGGGTTTCTCTTGCTCCATTGGTCGTGGCCGGTTCAGGCTGCTCTTTCGGGAAGCTCTGATTGGGCAATGTTTCTGGTTTTTTGAGTTGAGTCATTGCAAGGCCGCCTCTGTGTCGTCATTGACTCTCGTGTGTTTCTTTTGGCTTCCCGGCGCTCGATGGTCCTTTTGGAGTCTACAAAGGGCCTGGAGCGCTAGGTTCGGGCGGGTTCCCAGTTAGGACCGCATAGTGGTTTCAGTTTCGGACCACTATACATACAGTCTGGGTTCTTGCCGATCTATTTTGTTCCGCCCTCATGTACCCTCTGAAAGGGCTGACCCATGAATCTTGCCTGTCACGCGGGGCTATCTCTTCTATGACAGTTCGGCTTTGGCAAGGTTCTTACAGCAACGTGGGATGCATTTTATTGGATCCCCTACATTCCTTCGCTGTCATTCGGAACATCCGGATTCACCGGATCGCCCGTGTTCATCCTCCTCTATCTGTTCGTCTTTGTGTTCTCTTCCTTCTTCTTCCTGTTCTCTGTCCATCTCCATTCCTCTGCATAGCAAGGCGGAAATAGCGATCATCAATGATCGACTAGCCTGCTTTACTAAGAACTCGGCCCCTGCCCAGTGGAGAGAGTCGAGGTCAGATTCTTCAGCGTTTGATTCTGGGGTATCTGATGAGTCCCGGTACTCGGTTCCCCCTCTCCGTTACTCTTGTCGCAAGCCGCGTGGCCCCCCTTCTACTCATCGCATCATTCGCACACGCTCTGTAGCGGCGTCCGAGAAGATCGACAGATCTTCTCGATCTTTGTGGTATCTTATCTGAGTTGGTCTTGTTCTTCCGTAGCCTCTCTATTTGTTCTCTTCTGCTTGTTTTTATTTCCTTCCTCCATGTCGAACTTTCTTTTTTGGAATGTTCGTGGTATTGGCAACGAGGAGTCTTTAGCTAGGTTGAAGCGCGTTGTCAGGAAGCATTCGATATGCTTGGTCGCTCTTTTGGATCCTCTAGTGGGTCCAGAGGAAGTAACCAAGTCCGTTCTATCCCTTGGTTTTGGCGGTGCCGTAACCAATGTCTCTGGCAAGATTTGGATCCTGTGGTCCAAAGCCCTTGTGGTTCGTCCTATTTTCGATTCCACCCAGCTAATGTCTGTGGCTTGCTCTTCCTCTGCTTTCGCTTCCTCCTTTTTATTCTCGGCGGTCTACACCAAATGTGATCGTTTGGAGAGGTTGATTCTCTGGGCTGATATTCTTTCGCTTTCCGATTTGGGATTTACGTCTTCGGTTTTAGGCGGTGACTTCAACGTCGTCGCTTGCCAAGCTTAAAAGCGTGGAGGTGTCACCTCCAACCGTTATGCGGTGGCAGATTTCAACTCTTTCATTGTCAGCTCGGGCCTATCCGAGATTCCCTTTGTTAGGTCTGCTTTTACCTGGTCTAACAACCAAGGGGGACCAAACCGTATTCTCTCTAGATTAGATCGTGTTTTTGGTTCTGAGGATTGGTTCCTCCTGCCCTTCTCCTTCTCCATCTCTCACCTCCATAGGACCTTTTATGACCATGATCCTATGATTTTACGATGTTCCCCTCTCTCTCTATCGGGTCCATCCTCCTTCAGATTCTAGAGTATGTGGAGATCTCATCACTCCTTTCACCAAGTGGTGGAGGAATCTTGGAGTTCTCCAATCGTTGGCTCCCCCTCTGTTGTCTTCTCACGAAAGCTTAAACGTCTCAAGGCTTGCCTAAAGGTTTGGAACGTCCAAGTTTTCAAGAACATCTTCGATCGAGTGCGGGCGGCCGAAGAATCTCTTATCTTAGTCGAATCATTGTTGGATGAGGATCTGTCCGCTACCAACAAGGATGCGTGGGCGTTAGCCCAGATGGCCTTCTCGTATGAGTTGCGTATCGAAAATGACTACCTTCGTCAGAAGGCTAGGGTCAAGTGGGTGGTCGAAGGCGATACGAACTCCATGTTTTTTCATTCCTCTATTCGTAAGAACTCCCTTCTTACCATTCGTGAGATTCTGCGTCCTGATCTCTCTGTGGCTTCTTCGCCAGAAGAAGTCAAAGAGACCATCCTGTCTCACTTCCAATCCTTTATGAGCGCTCCCTGTGCTTCGATTCCGATCCGGCCTTATTAGCCTTCATTCCCAGAATGGTCCTTCCTTCGGAAAGTACGGACTTGTCGGTACCTCCCTCTCTGGAAGAGATCCGTGCCTGCATCTTTTCTCTGTCCAAGGATAGTGCCAGTGGGCCGGATGGTTTCAACGGAGTCTTTTTCAGGAGTGCTTGGCCTATTATTCAGTCAGACTTTTGTCTGGCTGTTCAATACTTCTTCTCGGGCGGTTCTCTGCCGCTAGGTTGGACGTCCACCAACCTGATTCTTATCCCGAAGTGCGATAACCCGCAGTCTTGCGCAGATTTTCGTCCTATCAGCTTGTGCAACTTCTCTAACAAAGTTATCTCGAAGGTTCTGGCCAATCGCTTGGCCCCATTACTTGATCGCCTCATATCCCCTTCTCAATCGGGGTTTGTTAAAGGTCGTTTAATTATTGATAACGTCCTGCTTGCTCAGGAATTGATTTCTTAGCTTGATCGGAAGGTCAGAGGTTCGAATGTGGTCTTCAAGCTAGATATGGCTAAGGCTTATGACCGCATGTCCTGGCTTTTCATCATCAAGGTTTTACGAGCCTTCGGCTTTCCCGAGTCCCTTATCGACTTGGTGTGGAGGCTTATTTCCAACTGTTGGTTCTCCGTTCTTGTTAACGGTTCGGCCAATGGGTTTTTGCAGGTGGGTAGGGGCTTACGTCAAGGAGACCCACTATCGCCTTCACTGTTCGTGATCGCAGTAGAGGCTCTCATTCGAGGTCTTCAATCCCTGACGGTTTATGGTCAGATTCAGAGGTTTGGCATTCCTAGGGGATGTCCGCTTGTTTCATCCTTATCCTTTGCTGATGACATTTTCACCTTCTCCAACGGGGGCCGTTCTTCTGTTCGCCGGCTCCTTCGTCTCATCCAGCAATACGAGAGGAGTTCGGGCCAGCTCGTTAACTCTTCCAAAAGCTGTTTCGTCCATGCGAAAGACTTGTCTCCCTTAAGAGCTTCTTGGATTGAGAACTTTTCTGGGTTCAAGAAGACTTCCCTTCCTTTGCCTTATCTTGGTGTTGTCCTTTACAGAGGTCGGAAACTAAACGCTATTTTCGATCCCTTGACCGACAAGGTTAGGGGCAAGATCATCCATTGGAACGCGACTCTCCTTTCTCAGGCAGGTAGACTAGTTCTCATCAAGTCTGTCTTGGACTCGATGGGTACTCATGTCTTCGCTGCGATGACTCCTACTTCGTCCTTCTTCCGCTCGTATCAGGCCTTAACTTCGTCCTTCTTTTGGGGTAAGAAGGATAGCGTCCATCGGCACCACTGGGTTACCTGGGCTTCCATTTGCCATCCCAAATGCGAGGGGGGCTTAGGCTTGCGCAACCCAAAGGACCTCTGTGCGGCTTTTTCTTGCAAGTTCTGGTACAGGTTTGGGGCAAAAAACTCCCTGTGGGCATCGTTCCTTCATGCAAAGTACCATAGGCTTGCGGGTGCGGGTTTTACTGGCTCCTCCTCCTACGCTAGTGAGACTTGGAAGTACATGCAGTCGGTGAAAGGGTTGGTTGACTCTCATGGCGACTTATCCGGTTGGGATGGCGGCTCGTTCTCCGTGCTTGGAACTCGGTTCGTATCCCAACTTCGATTCGACCTTTGTTTTCTTTCATCTGGAATTCTCGCATCCCCCCAAAGTCTCTCTGTTTATGTGGCACTTGCTACATGATGGGCTTCCATTAGACGAGAATCTCCAAAGGATTGGCATCCCTTCCGTTTCCTGCTGCAGGTGCTGCGGTTTTGGGGATACGGAGTCCTTGTGTCATTTATTTTTTGCCGGTTTTTCAGCCAGGGCAGTCTGGAATTACTTTGGGAACCTTGTTGGTATCCGGGGAAATGCCCTGTCTCCCTCTGATTTATAGTGTAGCTGGTGGTTCGGGACCTCCGGTAAATCGCTTCGTTCGATTCTTTTTCGCCTGATTCCTTGCCTGATCAGTTGGCACATCTGGTGCGCGCGGAATAAGGCAACTTTTGAGGATTCTCCTATGAATCCCCCGTCCATTATCCGTCGTGTTAGGAAAGATGTCTTCCTTGCGTTTCACGGTAGACCATTTAGGGGCACTATTGTTCTCCGCTCTAGGCGACTGGAGGGTCTGTTTTCCATCGCTTCTGTTCGGTCTGCCGCTAGAGCGAGTATTGGCTGAGGCCGTGTGGGGGATGGAGAGTTTCGACGCTCTAACCCCCTTCCCGATCCCCCCCTTTTTTCTATCTCATTCCTGCTTGCTAGTTGCTCAGGTGCTGGAGTTTCAAGTTATCTTCCAGACTGTGCGATCTTCGCCAGATTGGTTGTAGCTTTGGAGGAGGGTCCTTTCTTGTCTCGGGTGTTGGCTCCTTGTGATGTTGGCTTTTCTGCGAGAGCAGAACTGATCTCACTTCTCTGGTCTTTCCAGCGTTTAGCCTCGATGCTCAGTTCGGGATTCTACTAACATCATCATTGGGCGGTGGCCTTGCCGGAGCTCGACGGTGATGTTAGATGGGCGGTGGTTTTTCCGGAGCTCATCCTGGATTCTCTTAGCGGGCATTTCTTTTATGACGGCTTGGTTTTATGGGTCTTTTTCTTTAGCTGATTTCTTGATGTATTGGTGGTTTGTATCTGTTTCTGCTGTTGTTTTCGTCTGGTCTGTTTCGATTTGCTTTAGCTATTCCTGGTTACCTGTCAGGCATGTTGGTAGCTTTTGGTCTTCATTTATATATATATATATTTTGGAAAAAAAATGTTATAACAAATATGATAGCATACAATGTTAGTATAGTATTATTACTATTGTATGAATGATTATAATAAATATATATGAAAAATATGTTCTAAATATCCTTAATATTTGTACCAATAAAATACATAAAGATATATTTGTATGGTATTAACTCAGAGATCAAGGATATAAAATTATAAAGGAGGGGCAGTGTAATGAAATTCTTTAATGACTTAACACCTTGCTCAAATTGTAACTGTTTAATTAATATTCTTTACATAAAAAGTTGGGCTCGATAGCATCTCAAAATGTGTAGCATTCTTTTTTACATCTTAGTCTAATCCATTAGATTCATGTAAATAATGATAATTATTAGTGTCAACTTCATCATTAATACACATTGTTACATATAGTCTCATAGGCACTTTTAATGACCACTATTTATTAATGTTTATTTATTAGGTTACACACACACACATATATACACACACACACACACACACACACACACACTCCCTTTTAAATCCCTGTTTGGCATCAAACATTATATGATGACCGGTGAAAATCTTCCTGCTATAACCAAATCTTTTTAAGTTTGGCTATTGGTAAATTCATCTTTACAAGTTGGAACTTAAAAGGAAGCAAGCTTCAGAGGCTACTGACCTTCACTGACTGTAGGTTGGTGTAGTGTAAGAGTACCTTAGAAATTTTCATTTTTACTTACTGTAATGCTAAGAACATCTAAGCTTATAGGCAGTTTTTACTACCATGCTAAGAACATCAAAGTACGTATTATATATAGAATGCGGTAAAAGTGCTATTCAAATAAGACAAATATGTGTTGACAAATAACTAACATATATGATATACATGTCATAGTTTTTCTTTCTGAAAGGTAGGAGAGTTTGAAATTAAGGACTAATGGCAAAACATCATGCTTTAATATTTGGCATGGAATATCTTTGATCATCTTGTAGATCATATGGTAGGCAATGTTAATGTCCAGTTTAGAGAAGAAGATCAGGCTGCTATACTAGCTCTCCATGCTCTTATTGTTTTCTTTCATACATTGACGTGGACATAAATATGAACATCAGCAGTCAATTGACATAATTTTATATCCTTGATCTCTGCGTTAATACCATACAAATATATCTTTATGTATTTCATTGGTACAAATATTAAGGATATTTAGAACAGATTGTAGATGTGCAGATTAGCATATTTAGGGATAGAGGATATGCAGAGCGTGTATATATAAGATCTCAGTTTTTTATCGAAATAATATTAGTAACTTAAGTATTTTTTTCTTTATTTTCTTGAGATGTTAGGTGATGATGAAAGATCAGTTTGGGAACTATGTTGTGCAGAAAGTCTTAGAGACGTGCAATGATAAGCAGCATCAACTGAGTCTTTCTTGAATTGATGTTCACTCAACCGTTCTAAAGAAGTATACCTTTGGAACCATATTGTTGCTTGTATAGAGAAACTTTTGGCAGTTGGAGGTATGTAATTATATAATTTTACTATGCATCTTGAAATAATACTATGCGTTGTTTGTTTGTAACTATTGTGAAACATAGTTTGGAATGACCCGTGTAAACTCATGTTTGACTAGAAGTCCTAAATTTCATGGTTCAAGACTCCGGCCGGCACGCCGGAAATCCGTCCGTTCCATTCCGGTTCCGGCGTCGACCGGACCAGAATCTATTAAAAATTCCAGTTGTCATTGAAGCAGAAAAGAAAACGTAATTGTTTTCATCATACAAACACAAAAATACAAGAATTTATTGCAAATCAATAATAATCAAAGCATAAGAGCAGAGATTGCAAGAATCAAACAAAAAATGAAGGAAAAAACTATTTTTTAACCTGCATTTTGAATTCAAGCATCAGGAATCGAGAGACGTGTTGAATTCGATAATATAGGGCCTGTGTATTGATTAGATCGAAGAATTTTGGACATAACTTCGAAATTCAGAGTGACGGCGTGTGTTTGATAAAAAGATTTTAGGGTTGCGTGGTGTGTTTGACAAAGGAGAAGAAGATGTAGGGCTTCAGGCACGTACGTGACTTTGGGCTTTTCCATCATGGGCTTGCTTCAAAAAAGAGTTTGTTCTGTTCATTTTTTATTTGACGTCCAAGTTAACTATTTATAATTAGTTACAAAATTTTACTTTAATTTTTATTTAGGTTACACGACCAATCAAATAAAAAACATAATTTGAGAACGAAAAAAATGGATTTTTCTTTCTAAATACAAATTTGCAATAATTATTGAAGTTATTACATGAAAAATGTACCCAGGATCCGAAACCGGAAAAATAACGGAATTCTCGGAATTTCCGAAACGGAACCGAAATTCTAAAAAATTTAATTAACCGGAACGGAACCATAAACCGGAATTTGAAACCTTGCTAAATTGTGGATGTGGAGAGAAGAAATGCACTTCAGTCTGCTAATCACTTGAACATAGGCGTAAAAGAATTCTCTATTTGCCTATACGTACATAGATTTCTTCTATTAGAGCAAGTACTTAGAAATATGTTTATCGATAGATATTTTGCCTATGGCAAGAGATGTAAATCCATAGTTTTGAGAGTATAAAAGTATCATTGTTGATGGTTAAACTTGTCCATATGTGAATTTTATGTAAACATTGTTATTTTGTTCAAAATATTGTGTATTGAATTGTTTGTATATCATTTTTATTATGTGATAATGTGTTTTTCGGTTGTTTGTATATGATAATTATATAAGCGATTGTTGGTTTCATATTGAAATATGTTGATTGTTACTATATAACATATGTTGTGAAAAAATAAAGTGGATACTGAACGAGCTACCGCAGCGAAAGAAATCTGCACAAAAAATTAATAATTTTTACCAATGTTTAATAAACGCTCTAAAATATATATGGTGGCAGACAAAAAACGCTACTATAATATTTTGTAGTAGCGTTAACAATACTTTTTAGTGGTGTTTATACAGTGCTAATAAAATTTTTGGTTGCATCTGTAGAACGTTGCAATAAGTTGCTTTTCAACAGCGTTTATGAAAACGTAATAGAAAGTCTTGAATTCTTGGTTGCATGTCGTATAACGGCGTTCTCTAAACACTACCACAAGTTAAGCGTTTTTTGTGCACTACTAAGTCCACTTTTTAGTGTAGTGCAAGGTGCGTAGCGATCGGCTGTTTTAAAGGAAGAAGTGGATATGCTATAGGCAATTGGGTTTATCCATGATGGGCTATACACTGATTGGGTGTCACATCTATGCTAGTTTAAAAGGAAAATGGAAAGCATCATACATGCATCAATTATTTAGACTTGAAGTATGCCCTAAGTTCAGTTTTCGCTACCTAATCAACCACCTTGTTAATGGAACTGCCGAACATGAACTGCTATCCTTCGTGGATGCATACTCTGGCCACAATCAGATAGCAATGCATGTTCCAAATCAGGAGCACATGAGTTTCATCACTGATTTGGTGCTTTATTGTTACTGAGTGATGTCATTCCATTTAAAGAATGCTGGAGCTACTTACCAACGATTGGTAAATATGATGTTTAGAGAGAATCTATAATTTTCTATGTATAAAATGTTTATTATTCCGTTGTGATCTGTGACTGTTGTTTATATGATATATTGTTCTAATTCTGATAAACTGGTGTAATTATTACTTTGAACTGAGATTGTATGTGTCAAATTTCATTCAGAGATTAAGTAAACCGTAAGTATACATATCAGTGTTAGTTTAAAGATATATTCACATTCGGTCACTCTTAACAAACCGTATTCTCCGTATTATTAGACGACATTATTTATAATTTTCTTTAATAATATGGATATCGCAGTGGAGTCGTTACAATTTGGTATTATAGCTGAGTCAGAACATTATAGCGTATAATATCGCAGATCTAGTCCCAGTGAGACTTAGAGTCCTATCCCCTAGGGTGTATAGTAGATAGTTATAGTAATAATCTATTTAGGGTAGAAATTTAAATTGATTATCGAGATAATCAATTGTGACGTATTTTGATTTAAAAATTTTAATTATTTAAGTTGGAAGTTTTGATATTAAACTTTTGGAAAATAATGTGTTAAAATCTTTTAGCGCTTAACAAATTTTGGATTAGTGGGGTTAAAGTTCGAAGAGATAAATTGGAATGAATTAACTTATAGTGAACAATTTTATTTTAATAGAGAATTTGAGAAATTTGAGTAAATATGTATAAGGGTTAAATAACCTAGGGATAATCAGAGTTGCGCAGCAGAATTTAAAAAATAAAATTATTCCGTTGTAAGTGACTATTTAATTTTAGTTGATAGGTTGTTAGGAATTGGTTGCTTGGTTGTATTTATTTAAATTGGAGGCATGGATGCTAGTGATAATAAAATAAATATAACTAAGGAAAACTTGTGATTATTTACTGTGTTGACATGTCCAGAAAATGTTTAAGGATTCTGATCGATATGTGGGATGCCATGTTATCGATAGGAATTCCTAAACATCGAACTAGATATTTTGACATAAGAAATAATTAATTTGGGAATTTGGAAAATATTTGAGTTAAAATAATTTAAAATAATCTTTTAGCCATCGAATAAATTATGAGAAGTAGAGAGCATGAGGAGGCAACGTTGATATTCTAGGCAATCAACTTTGTAGCAAAGTGACAAAATAAATTGCTAAAATTTCGTGGCTTAATATTATTTTATATAATGAGATAAGATTAAGAAAAATGTTTTAAATTTTGAGACTGGTATATGTTAAAGTTATATGGAAAAAATTTTGAAAAGCGAATAATAGAAAATGTAATTTCATTTATGAATTTAACTTTCAAGTTCTTTGGTTTAAATGAAAGTAAATTGTTATATATGATTCTTATTTAGTAAGAAGTTAAAAAGTAAGAAATTATGAAAATAAATTTTAGAAAGAGTTATTTTGAAGTAATAATTAAAATTTGAAAATTTTAATTTATAGATTTTTTTTCGTTAGGGAAATTGCAGGGACACGATTTCTTTAAAGGGAAAGTCTATAATAACCTAGATTTTTGAGTAAAATAAATAAATAAATAACGATTTAAATTGAAGAAATTAAATCATTAGCTTGGAATTTGTAGACTTTTATAAAGGATAATTTGTTTTAAAATGATCAATTATAAATCATTGTGAAATTTGGGAATTTTAGTAATTTCAAAATGGTATAAATCACTTAAAATTATTATTGAGATTTTATTTAATTATGGAGAATTTTATATTTATAAAATTTTGGAGAAAGTTGAAATTAAAATTCTTTTATGTAAAGTTGTAAATTCTTTTAGAAGGACGATTTAAATCTAATTAGTATTGGGAATTTTATTTTATTAATGGGAAATTATTTGTTTATAATTACAGAGTTTTATATCACAAGAAATACATAGTTTTCCCTAACCTTAAGTTTGAATAATTTGAGTTTAGTAAAAGATAGGAAATTAATTAATAATAACTGTATTTAGACTTTGTAGGCCTAATTGAACCCAAACCCATTTGTTAGTAAATAAAGAAGTTGCTTCTCATTTTTCTCAAATCATTCTAAAATCAATACGCACATTAACTAGAAAATGAAGTTTGAACTAGGTTTTCCTTCTTTTTCAATTAAATCCAAAATGAAAAATAAAAATACAAGTAAGATCAGAGAAATCAAGTGCTTTGTTCTAGGGCTTCTTCCAGTGGAAATCTAGTTAGATTGAGTGCAAATTGCTGAGCTAAACATAAGAGTAAAAAGGTGAGTTACAACTCACACAACCTATCCCTAGAGCTATGTATATTTTTATTAGGATTGAATCTAATTGTGATTGCTTGAATGGATTTGTTGTTTATTGAAAAATGTGCTTAATGGTAGTTGAGTTCTACTGTTAATTATATAATTGATAATCTAGGTTTTAAATCATTGAGATATTGGTTTGTTGTTCAACTAATTATGCATGCATGCTTGTATATTCATTGCCATAAGAACAAGCCTCATCATCAGTTACCAGCGGAGCATCGACCGGAGTTAACATGGAGCCTTATCAGCTCCAAGAATTGTCGGCATCGTTCGACCGATGGTGCTCCACCAATCGACCGGTGGACGAAACCTGGAGTTAACTAGGCTCCAGGTTATCATCCTTTTTGCTTGTCACATTTTGCTCGTGGTTTGCAGTTTCATGTGGCCTACTTTCCTATGTTTGTTCACTAAGTTTTAGGAACTGTAATAGATTATATTATTGCATGCTCTCAATTGTTAAAACTATTATAAAGATACATGAATATTGATACCTTCAGCAATGTATTTTAGAAAGCAAATTGACGTTTATTAACTTTTAGCAAAACCTATATACATATATATATACAAATTTTATACTTTGTTACAAATTGGATTTCTTTATTTAGTTCAAAAACATATAAAACCTATGTTATATATATATCATGTTTTAGTAAAAGAATTATATATAGGTTTTAAAGAGGTATATATCTATAAATATGGGTATTTGATAAATTGTTTTAATAACCTATTGAACTTTCTTGTTTAGAAACAACCCCACACACACACATATACATATACATATACATATACATATACATATACATATACATATACATATACATATATGTTTGTCGCATCTTGTTGTGAATCAGTCTCTTAACTTACTTCAGAAATAAATAATCTCTTCTTATTATAAACTTATGTTTAGTAAATAAAAGACATTTATGGATTTTAAAAAGGAGCAATTGTATACATATAAATCATGTGCATCCATATGTATATATTAGAACTAATTTCTAAAATTAGAAGGATTCAAATTATGTTTTATTATAAATATATAATATTGTACACTTTGTATACTAATTAAATCTTTAGAACTAGTATATTAGTTATTAATGTAAAATGCATTATATTCTAGTAATTAAATAATAGAAAGGATTTTATGGATTTTGAATTACGGTTTCAGAAATATAATTTTAAGTTGTTTTTAAACAATTATTAGAGTAACAAATTGGGTTTAGAAAATAACTCTATGGTTTCATAACTAAATGGATACCTATATACGTGGCTTTTGGAATATTGGTTGTGAACTTTATATTATATATATATGTATGGGAATTTGGAACAACAATACATATATATACATATATATAATATATAAATCAGATTATGGTTATTTTATTTAAAGATATATATATATATACATATATATATATATATATCGTTAAATAATATATATTATGGATTTTAATAAGAAGTTTGAAAATAAATATATACGTAAAGTATTTTGGAAAACATCTTAAGCATGATAGAGTAAAATAATTACTTTCAGAAAATCATTTGGAGATAAAATGTTTTGAGAACCTTAATTCTATAAGGTGGGAAGTAGTAATAATCGACTTAATGTTACCGACTGGTTTAAATGCTCTCGAGTAACGCTTCATCGAATATTGTACAACTCATTGAATAGAATTGTTGAGTGGTACTTACTAGTCTATTAGTGAATACTTGAATTTTACCAGGTAGTATGGAATGCCTTGGTTAAATTCTCGTGATTGCTATTAGGAAGTATTTAACACTTTAGGTCTGTATTATCTTTCGATGTTCGGTAGGACTGATAGATCCTTAAGAGAATATAGTTCAGATTTTTCGATGGTATCCATAACGAGTGAGATTTACTAGCTTCTAGTAAATACTTGAACTTCACCAAGCGGTATGGGACATTTTGGTTAAGTTCTTGTGATTACTAAAAGTGATAGTATTTGACATTTTAGAGTTTACTATCTTTTGGTGTTCGGTGGGACTATAACTCCTTAAGAGGTATACTTCTGGATTTCTTTTCGAACATAAATATATAATAATATTGAATAATCTAGAGTTTTCGAGTCGTGGTTGCCACGAATGTCTTGATCGATCGAGATTTGGTTTTTCTGAGGTGATCATGTCGAGATTCTGTGTTCCTCGATCTTTGTGATCGTGTCGAGATTCCGTGTTCCCTGATCCTTGAGCGAAATTTCGTGTTCTCGATCTTTGGTATCAGGTCGGTACGTGTGATACCACAATTGTTTGTTTGCCATAGTATGAAATTGATTTCTTTTTGTTAGGAATATTGTGATTTATTCTGTGATTCTGTGTTTAGTGACTAATGTGTATTTATGACCAAATATATATACCAGTGCCTTGAAGTAAATTCTAAGTTAAATTAATTAAGTGATTTGTTATATTTTAGACATCTGGATTTACTTATGTTATTTATTTTTTTGTTATATCTTGTATTCACACTTTTGGATATTTAGAGATAGCCTGACCCGTTTATTTTATAATACTTGGGTCAGGTTGAGACTTTTGAGGTTACAGGATAGGTAGACCTTTGGATGATTTAGCTACCAGGGAGATCAACCATTTTAACTATTAGTTTATCTCATTTAGGATTTTGTGTTGTATATGATATATATATATATATATATATATATGAGTTAGAGATTTGTATCACATGTATATTATGTGAGTCTAGTGTTATATTTGATAGACTCCCGGTTTTGTATATGTATAAAATGTTTATTTTTCCACTGTGATATGTGACTGTTGTTTATATGATATACTATTCTAATTTTGACAAACTGGTGTGATTATTACTTTGAACTGAGACTGTACATGTCAAGTTTCATTCCAAAGATTAAGTAAACCATAAGTACGATGTATTAGTATTAGTATAAATATATATCCACATTTGGTCGACGTTAACAAGTTGTATTCTTTGTATTATTAGATGACATTATTTATAATGTTCTTTAGTAATATGGGTATCATGATGGGGTTGTTACAATTTTGCAGAAGTTTATTAAATTTATTAATGCATAAACATCTTAGAATGTTCGCTTGTTTTGAAAATTTGTTATAAGTAAAGTAGAACTATTTTTTGTTCCTTGCATTTTGTATCAAAATCCATTTTCATTTAATTTTTGTTTTTGTTGAAGATTATGACTTAGGTTTTTCATTTATTCTATGAAGAATTATTGTGTTTATTAACATATAGATAACAATAGCCCTTAAGTTGCTCCATATAATTAAATTGAGGTAAAGTTGGTTTTTCTTCATTCTCAAACATAAGTATATAACAAAAATCAGGTTGCAAGAAAAAATCTATACCTAATGTAAAAGAAAATACAAAAAATAATTTGTCATAAAATAGTCTAGGGAAAAAATATAAATGCACAAGCAGCATTTTTAAATATCTTCAATATGCAACTTTAAAATTTTGTACAAGTTTACTTTTAACTACGTATATTACAAACTTATTTTTTTTAATTTGTTTTGTAGTCTAGTCACTTGAACTTAATTTTTGTGAATTTTGTTATTATCATTCTTAAGCAATCTGGATTTTATATATTTTTCTATGCGTTGTTTAGTATATTATGAAATGTTCACAAAAACTCACATTCATAGTTTCCACCAAAAATTTTAGAGACGTTACAAAATAATGAGGAAATTATCTATGAATTTTTATGAAGTTCTTCTAATCTTATAATGTTTTTAATTTTTATGGAAATGGAAATGTTCATTCATACCTATACATTGAAGATGTAATTATTTGTAATGTATATAATCAAAATATTTTAAAATCGGTTGGATAATATCAAATATTATCACCATTCAATTGTTAAAATAAATTAATTTCTTTTCATTTTGACTAGATTTAATTCAAAGTAATTAAATGATCAATTACAATTAAAAAAAATTATAACTACTGAGAAAATTAGTTACATATTAATTCTCTTTAATACTAATATATTATAGAATTAAACTATAACCATCTAATTCCTTAAAATTATCTCCACAAGTAATTCCTTAAAATTGATATTTTTCATATGAATTTACAAGTAATTTTTTTATGATGATATCATTTGGCTTTGAATTATGTTAATTTTTTATTGTTTCAGGTATTACGTCTACATGTATGTTTGAAGTAAAGAACAAAATTATTCTGTTGTTCCAAAAATAAGCCAACACAAGGTTTTTGCTATGTGTGCATTTATTAAATTATGTTATGCCATATGTATTAGAAAATATTATATGTTCCTCCTTGCAACATTAATCTTATTTCTATCCATAACCTCATATATATAATCATAATTTTTCTATCATATTAGCTTCTTATTTCTACTTTATTACACATTCTCAAAATGTACATGTCGTGTTGTTCCTATTCATATTATTTGCACATTTTCTAACAAACGAGGATAATGTTCAAGCGATTGGAATCATCATAGTTGGATGATACATAGTTCACAAGTCAATTTTCTTTCGGAAGCTAATATACTAAAATGATTTTTAATGAATGATACATTATCCATAAATGTTAGTAGGTCAAGTTGTGAAACTATTAATTCTCATTTATGTTTTCAATTTCAAAAAGTAATGTTAGGTTTAGCTTGTTTTAAGCATTTGGTTTAGAAACCTAAATGCTTAGCTTAAAAAAATATACTATTTTTATAAATTCACGAAAGTGTATGTGTAGTTTAATATATTTGAAAATCCAATAACATGTTTATTATTTAGTTAGTAATATTTAAAATGATTATCCTTATACTTTTTTGTTCTTTAGTGTTCATTCATTTAATTGTAATTCAATGAATATGTCCATTAGTGATAATTAATTCATTTAATTAGCATTGGAGAGAGTTAATTTGACAATTACTGTGTAATTAATCCCTTAATTAAAAATTGAAATCAAAACAAAAGGAAATATATTAGAATACAAATAATAATTCTCTTTTGATTAAAATATAACATAGTAAATGTATTTATCATAATTACTCAAACTTTCTGTTGCATATATCAATATATATATATATATATATATATATATTTATGTAAAATTTATATTTATTTTTAACAATAAATATATTAAATTTTATAATTTCATGTATGTGAAATCATTGTAAATGATTTTACAATCTACAAATTGGGATGAGTTTTATATTATATATTTCCTTTTATTATCTTAGCGCATAATGGATTCAATACCACATTTATAACTTAAATTATTAAAAGCATTAATTATCAATGCTTTCTGTTTTAAGAATAATGTTAGTTTTGATTTTTTTTAATGCTTTAAGTTTTTAAACCTCTTACTCCTAAATTTAGTCAATTTTAAAACTATGGAAAAGTACACTTGGGCTTTTTATAAAAAAAAAGTATAAATATTAGAGAAGTTATGTAATGTGGTTCATTTAAATTTTTACATGTTTGTTATTTGGGATAAATGTGATTATTGATATTATTAGTGATTTTAGGTTAAGTTTCAGTGTGATGTATATTTTCATATTTTTTTTTTTCATTTTTAATATTCAGTTAATTATATGCAATTAAATTCCCAAATTAGAGGCAACTAATTCATTTAACCAGCATTATGAAGAACTTGTTCTATAATCAATGTCTAATCAATTCTCTAACTTAACTTGGAATCAAACATATCATATATTCTTATTGTAAATTACTCTACGTTAGTTTGAATTAAAAAATACCTTTGACATAATTCGCTTATACTCTCAGTTCCATATGAAACTAACTATAAATTCATTCTTACATAGTATGTGTTCACATATTAATTTATTGGGATCATGTAGGTGGTGTAATATTTTTTAACACTTTATTGATTATTGTTTCCATTAGTTGTTCACAAACTAAACTTTTTTTCGTGTCATAGATGCTACTTTCTCAAAATGCACCAAAGTCGAATTGATGATACTTCCTTTTTTAAACTAGTTTTAAACTATCAAAAATTATGCTTAGTTCAAAATTTTAATTGTTATATATTTATAAGAGAATATACGCAATTTACCTAATATGATTTTTCATAGTTTAGTTTACAGTTGCTATTATAGAAGTGTGACCAATTCAAATTTTATTTTACAAAATTGAGCATAAATATGAATCTTGGTAAATATTTTCTTAATGGTTGAATACTAAACATTGTCGGTTGTACATAAAGCATGTATGAAATGTTCTTTCATTTTTCTTTTAATATTTCGGTTCATGTATTGTATGTGTAGTACATGTCTTATGACTTATAATAAAATAATTTTTTTACACATGCTCATTCACACATGTAAACGGATGTGCTTACATTGTATTGATAATGTTTATAAGTTTACCAACTTCAAATAGGAAAGATCACATCAAACAATACTACCATATAACTGATAAAAAAGAATTAATTGTTATAGGGTCCATTTGATTTGAACTTAAACAAATAAAAGAACTAATTGAAATTGATTATCTTTAATTGAAATTAAATTTAGTGAAACAATACTACCATATAACTGGTAAAAAAGAATTAATTGTTATAGGCTCCATTTGATTTGAACTTAAACAAATAAAAGAACTAGTTGAAATTGATTATCTTTAATTGAAATTAAATTTAGTGAAAGAATTGGATACACAATAATCCTCTTTAATGCTAATAGATTAGATAGTTAAAAAAATGTTAAGTTTTAGTGAAAGAACTTCAAAAGAAGCATTTTAATTTTTATCTCCATGAGGGGAAATGTAACGTTTATCGTTTCATTAATTTAACAAATGTTTCTTTACTATTTTTCATTCCTTCAGCAAACTAATATAATTACTACAAGAGTGATTTATTTTTATGGTTTTATAAACAATATTATATTCTAAATATTTTTTTATGGGACATGATCATACATTTCACCTTACATGAATAACAATTTGATTTGGTTATAAGTATCAAATTATATTGATATTTTGATGTAGAAATGAATAATGTTGAAAGCATTAGTATCGATATTGGATTGATACTCCAAAAAGTATTAATGTCAATTTTTATTTGGATTTCCAATAAAACTTATGGTCAATATTTGCAGCCACAAAAAAAGATGAGATGAAAATGAGAAATTATCGAATTAAAAAATCAAAATCAAATAAAAAAAATATGTTTGAATGTTGAGTTAGGTATTAAGTGATATTGGTTTGCTGAAGTATATAAGAAACATAATAGGTGTTTTTATTAAGTAACCCATTACAAAGATTTTTATGGAAAATAATGCAGGTGGTTAATGCATACAATTCAAAATGCAAGTTTTCTCTATGATTTTTGCGAAAAAATGTATAATATATCTCTAAGTAAACTATAGTTTCTACATATTTTAGTTCACAATAAAACAAGTTCACTTGTCTATTTTTTGCATTTTAAAAAATCATTATTTTACTACACAACACTTCCACTTAAATTTCTATACTTGTTGCTTCTATGCATATGTAGGTGCTTATTTTCCAAAATACTTTGTCCTGTATTAAAAATTGGCCACTACAATAACTTATTCCAATAATGATAATTTTTTTCAATAGTTCATTTCATTAATTGTGTTTGCTTACATCGTTTTATCTAATTATTATCTTTACTGAAATTTATGTATTATTGTAAGTGTTTTCCAAGCTACTACGGTATTTCTCTATTTTAGTTGTTATTATGTATGTCAAAATATGTAATAATGCAAACGTTGGACTTTTTTTCTTTGAAACAAATTTGGAATATTATTTCACTTAGAGCATAATTTCTCCATTCTAGATTTAAAATGCTATCACCATAGCGAACTATGTACGTATTACAATTTATATGTTAAATAAAGGATAAAAACATATTGAACTTACATAGCATAGGCTTGAAAATTAATAAACACTTATATTATGCAATGCTTGAAAAGTTAAGAATAATAGAAAGCTGATGTTAACATATATTGTATAAAGTCATTGTGGTCCAAAAATTTAGTTATACTTTTTGTTCTTGAGTTTATTAAGTATATTTATCATCAAATGTTTGTTAGTAGCATTTAAATCTAATCTAAAAAACACTATGATTCATGAACATATGCTTTCACCTTCATATAACAACAAATCAAAAAATACGCCGTTAAATAATTATGCAATGAACTTTATGTGCATAGCACGGGTTTGCACTAGTTAACTTTAAATTATTAAATAAACTAGCAAATCATGAAATCGTAAGAGGTTTACCTAAAATAAATTTCAAGGTAAATAATTTATGTGAAGCTTGTCAAAAAGGAAAACTAAAAAAAAATCTTTCAAATCTATAAATGAACTTTCCACTAATAAACCTTTGAAACTACTTCATCTAGATTTATTTGGTCCAACTCAAGCAAGATCAATAAATCATAAAAATGTTTTCGTAATTATTGAAGATTTTCAAGATATACTTGGACCTTGTTTTTAGAACATAAAAGTGATACTTTCGATTAGAAATTTCGTAAAAAGAATTCAAAATTTAAAGTTTTAAAAGTTAAAAATATTCGAAGCGATCACGGAGGAGAATTTGATAATGATGAATTTACTAACTTTTTTAATGAGAAAGGAATTAATCATAATTTTTCTTTTCCATAACACCACAACAAAACGGTGTTGTGGAAAAAAATAGAAATTTACAAGAGTGTGCCAAAACATTGCTTAATAGTACTACTCTGCCCTAAAATTTTTGAGCTGAAGCAGTTGCTAATGCTTGTTATGTTTTAAATCACATTTCAATTCATTCTAAAACTAAAAGTACACCTTTTGAATTTTTTTATCAATGTAAACCCAAAATATCATACTTTATGTTTTTCAAATCAAAATGTTTTAATTTATATACTAACGATAATCTTGATAAGTTTGACTCTAAAGCTGATGAAGAAATTTTTATCAGTTATTCAGATAGAAGTAAGGCATACCACATATTTAATAAAAGAACTAACTTAATTGAAGACACTTTACAGGTTTCTTTTGAAGAAAATTTTAACAATATAGACGATTATACTGAAATAACCAATGTTAATCAACCATCAAATACTATTCAAAATACCAAACAAGATAAAAATAATAATGTAACTCAAGAAATAATTAACTCTATGGGACAAAATAAAAATAAGGAACCTCCAAGAATTTTAAAAGATCATCCTATTAAAATATACATGGTGACGTAAGAAATAAATTTTTGACCCATAGAAAACTAAATGAAATGAGTCACTTAGCATTTAATTGAACCAAAAAAATATAAGGAAGCAGGAAAAGATGAAAATTGGATTATAGCTATGCAAGAAGAATTAAACCAATTTGAACATAATAATGTTTGGGAATTAGTCCTAGACCTAATGTTCAAGCTCTAATAGGAACTAAGTGGGTGTATAAAAATAAAAGTGGTGAAAATGGTGATATAGTTAGGAATAAAGATAGACTGGTTCCTCAATGATACAATTAGAAGGAAGGGATTGACTATGACGAGACCTTTACTCTAGTTGCACGACTTGAAGCAATTAGAATACTCCTGGCTTTTTCCTATCATCACATTTTTAAATTATGTTAAATGGATGTGAAAAGTCCTTTCTTGAATGGATTTATAAAAGAAAATTTCTATGTTGAACAATCACCCTTATTTAAACATGAAAAATATCCAAAACATGTTTATAACTTAAGAAAGCTTTATATGGTCTTAAACATGTACCAAGTGCTTGGTATGATAGACTAAAAAGCTATCTAATAAATTCTGGTTTTGAAATCGGAAAAGTGGACTCGACTTTGTTTGTTTATAAAATGTGAAAATAATGATTTATTAGTTGTTCAAATATTCGTTGATAACATTATCTTTGGGTCTACTAATGAAAAACTATGTACCGATTTTTCTGAAATTAGGAGAAAAGAATTTGAAATGTCCCATATGTGTTAATTAAATTATTTTCTTAGATTACAAATTAAATAACTAGGAAACGGTATTTTTATTTCACAAGAAAAATATAGTAAAGATCTAATTAAAAGATTTGGTGTCGATAATATGAGCAGTAAGCCAACGCTAATAAGTACGACTATTCACCTAAGTAAAGATAAAAATGGTAAGGATGTCGATAGAAAATATATAGGAGTACGATTGATCATTACTTTATCTAACAATGAGTTGCCCCGATATCATGATGAGTGTGTGCCTTTGCACCTGTTTTCAAGCTAATCTTAAAGAATCACACCAACGAGCTGTAAAAAAATTTTTGCGATATTTAATCGAAACTAAGGATTATGGTATTTTCTATCCTAAAGGATGTCCGTTCGAATTAGTATCCTATAGCGATGCCATTTTGGTGGATGTCGTATCGATAGAAAAATCACTATTGGTACTTGCCATTTTATAGGCCAATCCTTAGTGTCCTAGTTTAGTAAGAAACAAAATTGCATCTCTCCATCAACATGTGAAGCGGAATATATATGAGCTGCTTTAATTTGCGATCAGATAATTTATATGCAACAAACACTAAAGGATTTTAGTATAAACTTATCTAAATCACCTATTTACTACATAACACCAGTGCTATTAATTTGACAAAAAATCACATAAATCACCTTAGAACAAAGCATATTGATATAAGACACCATTTTTAAGACATCATTTCGAAAAAGAAAATATTACTCTAGATTTCGTAAACATTGAAAATAAAATAGTAGATATATTTACTGAACATTTAAATGAAAACACGTATATTAGATTAAGATGTGAATCAGGAATTTGTTAAATAAACATATAGTTTAAAAATCTCTTCCAACAAATTATATGATTTAATTTTAATTTTTCAAAATTTCTAGATTTCATATATAATAATATTTCCAGGAATTTCTAGATTTCAAAAACTTTAAAATTAAAATTAATAAAATGAAAATTTTAATACAATTTATCATTAAATTTATAAAGTAAGTTTCATAAGCAAGATTATGAAAATTATTAAGGATTTTTCATTTAATTTTCAACATTCTTAGATTTAATACAGACTTTCATTTTATAAACCCTATTTTAAACTAAACTACAAACTTAGTTCTCTTATAAAATTTATTAAATTTATATAGAAACTAAAATTAAACACTAAAACATAAATTAAAGTTTCTAAACTGTTTAACCATTAATTTTAACATAAATAGATATATACATATCAAGTTAGTTTCAAAATTCTAAAATAAAAATACCCACTGGTGCACCGATCAAGATAAATCGATCCACCAGTGATGGTTTTTTTAGAACCAAACCCCCTTAAAAAAATTCCCTCTCTTCCATTTTGTTTTCCCAAAAGAAAAAACGAATTCTCAAGCCCTAGCCCCCATTTCCAGTTTCCAAATTTTCAAAATCTCATTAAATTCATGAATAAAAATCAAATCTTTGGCCATGGCAAGAGGAATAAGGAGTATATTATCAACCTTCTTTGGTTCTATCGATGAATACTCACCGACGAAGTTTAAAATTGGATGAAAAATAAATGCGAGAACATCAAGAAGTTCTAAGCTCTGATGCTAGGTGGGCATCTAGTAAACTTAAACTCTCTCCACTTGTATAACATTCAAAATTTGTTTATCTGTGTCGAGTTAGTAAATATTATTAACTTGAATGACTATGAGATTGATATATATCCATGATGCATAGCAATTTCCTATACTAGTCTTGAAATTGGTCATGATGATAATGGTTTAGCTCTATATACTAGTGTCAAAGATGTAGACATTGCCTTTAATGAAAGTGAGTTATGCTAAATATAAGGAATTTCATTGGAAGGAATGTCGTTAGATGAAATTATTTTTGATGAAAAGCCTATTATGTGCCAAGCACTTCACGACACTAATGATAGTTGTTCAACTTCAAATCTAACTTCTTGGCTTGTATTATCATTCGAATTCTATAATGCAATTTAATTCTGAAAACTGGTAGTTTTGATGAGATATACCCATTGGTCCTTAAAGCCACATGCTATTTAGGAAATATTTGGGTTAATTGAGTTAATGATGATGAATAACATGATGGAAAATCAATCGGATGAAAAAAGCATGTTAATACATATGGAAATTTGGTCACAATAATTCTTCGATGATTTGGTGTTGTGATAGATGACGAAACTCCGATTAGATGTCCATACTCGAATGTGTTTGATGATAAAGTTTTGAAGGCTATGAAGATTCCATCGACTCTGAAGAGATTACTATTAAAATTCAGTACACGAGTTAACACAAGAAGACATCCCTGGTCCTTCTACTATGTTATCCCGCTTTTTGGCAAGGCCGCGACATCAAGGATTTGACTAGAGACTGAAGACAATCTGCCCTGGAGATCGGTCATCTATAGGTCCACGATGGATGCAGGCAAACTTGGTCTGAGTCCAGATCGAGCTACAACTAGCACGGTATAACTAGCAAAGCTATGGAAGGCCACATCCCGAATTTCAGGTCAGTCAGATTTCGTATGCTCGAGTTATGGATCGATCGAAATCCATGTTAGGCACATCTATTTCGTATCCATCCATCAAGATCCATCATTTCGTATCCATCAGGATCGATACGAAATGAGCATTTCCCCATCCCTCGGTATCCATCCATTTCGTATCCATCCGGGTTTCAATAGACTTCAACATCCTATGGACCGATCACGTTTCACTCATCCAATAGCGGCATGCTTCGTATCGATTACCCAATTGATGGACCTTGACCAACTCCTTGTTCCCGAAGTGCGAATAAAATCCTAATACTTAAATAAATGTGATTAATCGTCTATCAACTGACTCTCGATTCCCGGAGCGTGAACTAGAGTATAAACATTAAACGAGTGTGATCGACCGGCCGTAAAATAACTTATGTCCATGGAGTGTGGATGTAATTCTAAACATTAAATGGGTGTGACCAACCGCCCATAAAATAACTTATGTCCTCGAAGTGTGGATATGATTCTAAATATTAAGCAGGCGTGACCGACCGCCAGCATACAAGTCTAATCCCCAGAGTGTGGATGCAAGTATCAGCAGGCGAGCGAGTGTGATCCGACCGCTCAAACTCATGTCACTTTAACTTTGTTCCGACCAAGTTAAGATAAAGTTAGTGAAGGCGGAGGACGACCACCAACTGACTACTTCAATTCTCCCCAGAACTAGGGGCATGACTCAAGTACTTGTCGCTGACCGAGACAGCGCAACATTGGGACTCGACTCGACGTTTAATTACGACCTGAAGCCATGACTTCAGGATCTAAAGACTGGATTCAAGTTCGACTCAGAGATTGAAACTTCACAAGTACATTGGATGGAAATGTTTGTAATAAAGTACTTAGACAAATGAACACAAAGTTATGCTGAAAACAAAAAAGGAATTTTATTCACACTATTCTTTGCAAAAGTAAGTACAAAATCTGTTCAAAGAATTCCTATAAGTAGGGGCCAAACCCGCATCTATACATGGCCTACAAAAAGCAAAAGAGAAGCTTATTCCAGCCATCTACAAAAGAGGAAGCAAAAATGCAAATCTATGCCTTCGGTTTCTTCTTGACTTTCTTTGGCGTAGACCCGCTCGAGCTATCGCCCGGGCATCTCTTTGAATCTTTACCTCCTTGGCCTGCTCCAGCTAGCTTATCTCCGACCGGGGGAACCAACACAGTTTCCTCTTGAGAACTCACAAGGACTGAAGTATCCTCTGTGTGCAGAACTAGCGGGATGGTGGCACTCTCGACACCAAAAGAATGAGGCGCGCTGGTCTCAATAATTGTGCCACTCGGAGAAACCACAAAAATATGGCCCGGACTGGGACCCACCATGCCCTCGCCGGCTCTACGAGCCTGCTCAGCCTGCTTAATCTCGGGTTTGATTTTTGCCATTATCTGTTCCTCCCGGTCCACGTGCTCACCTATCGAAATGCTGCCAGTCGAACCCGAGGAGCCCGTGATAATTACATTTTCATCTACATTGAAAGGCACTTCAATACTCGGATCGCTTTGATGGCCGAGGAGAGCTTCCATTATTTGATCATCAAGCATGTAGCTGCCTTCAAGTATCTCCCTAGTCGAAGAAGTAATTGTTACTGTTGTGGCCTTCGTAGTTAATGCCTCCTACTCGTGGTGGATTTCTTGAGTTGCAGGAGGGTCGGCCGGTGCAGAATCTAAGACTGAATGAAGATAAGAGAATATATTAGTAATATCTTTCGATAATGTTCCTGCATTTTGAGAAATAGGAGAAGTGTCCAGAATACCTTCCTCGAGTTAGCTCCCATGTTGAGCCGACATGCCTTCCGGGCTGCGCTTGATAATCAGAGAGAGATGTGGCCTATTAGGATCATATCCCGGGACGATCGGAGGTTCAACAGAGGAAGTAGGCTCAGTTTGAGATGCTGGAGGCACTTTAGAACCAGCTATGCGGTGTTCACTCCCGGATCCTTCTCCAGCTTCCAAATACTTAGTGGCCAGATCCTCTCTCTGAAGCACGATCGCCGTCTCATGGAGGACTTTAGGCTCATCACCGATCAACACTTGAGTTTCTAATTCAAACTCAACGACGATTGCAGCATTGTGGATCACCTTTTCGTCCTCAAGCAAGCGGTTCCAGGCCTTGTATAATTGGAAAGGATAGTCCTTGTTCAGCCAGTTCAGGTTGCGATTTCTCAGGACATTAGCATTGTAGGTGACCAGAAGATCTTCAAATTCGCTTTCCATCCTGGCCCACACAACATTTATTTCCCTTTCAACCCAGGCATCGGCTTCCTCGGCCTTTTGGTTCGCAGCACCCCTCTCTTCCCTAAGTCTAACCGCCTCCTCACACACCTCCTAGGCCACTTTGTTAGCTTCATCTTTCTCTTTAAGGGACTCGGTCGGCTTTGCTTTTAGCTCGTCAACTTCTTTCCGTGCAGAGTCCCTTTCTCGAATAATGATGGGTTATGGTGACCCATCTTCTGCACTAAGTCCATGTGAGTCTTTCTCATGTTTTCCATGGACTTCCTAGCCTCCTCGGCTCTATGGATAGCCTTCGTCTCGGTCTTCCTTGAAGATTTAAGCTCGTTGGTGAGCACCGTTATTATTCTGCCTTTTTGAGAAAGGTTGCCCTCCAGTTTTTCAATCGTTTTGGCTTGCTCAAAGGACACGGCCGAGACCCGTTCTGCCATTTTGACCCATTCCCGATACTAGTTGTACGCGTCATGTACATAATCTTGTACAAGTTTTTCTATGTCATTTGGGATTCTTTTCAAGTTAAGGAGGGAAGTGGAAACCGTTGAAGTAAATGTTCGAGAAATCTTTCTTTAGTTTGGCGATACGGATGGCTCCCTCCCCTGTGGGCTCTATGGCAGTTTGTTCTATTATGGAAGGAGCTTCTGTTTCAATTCTACAATGCGTCGGATTTCGGAGCATGAGACAGTGCTACTTGGTGTGCAGATTCGGAAGATGGCCTATCGGAGCCAGATGGTTTTGAAGGTCCCTTTTATGGCGGAGATCGCGACCGAGAACGGCGCCCGCTCTGATATGATATTTCCTTTTCTCTATCGTGGTGCTCGCGTTCCTGACTGGAATAATATTCACGACCATAGTCTCTCTCGCTCTCGTGGAGATGTGACTTGGAGCGCGATCCAGATGAATGGCGCGAAGAGCAAAGATTGTTAAGCATGGATCCTTGCTTCACCATCGTGTCTGCAAAACGAAAAGAGGAATAAAGTTAGTTATCGCCAAAGATTAAGAAGCATGTGATGAGATGTCGTGTGGTGCAGTGAAGTGTGTGTATGCATGTTCAAACCCCCCCCAACCGACTAGTTGTAGTAGCCCTGCTTATTGGAGTTGTCTCCCCTATGTCTATTGAAGGTAGGTCTGCACCAATTCTTGATGGGGAGTGAAGCCCCTCTAGCCCAGGATCAGGGAATGATAGTATCTCATCCGGGATAGTAATGTCTGACAACCCTTTCAATGAACCTTCCGTCTGTAGAGAAGAGGTCTCCGGACCTATAGAAGTTGCAACGGGCTGAGTTGTCTCAATAATATTTTGCCTCTTAGCTTTGTGGATGAGAGTTTTAACCTTCTTTTTGATTCTGATGACCGAAGGCCTTGTGGAGGCACGACCGTGGGCTCATGTCTAGCTGCTATATACTCTCGTTATCGCCCAGTTCAATGATTGTAACTCTAGGTGCACTTTGAGCTCCCTCAACTAGGGGCATGATAGGAGCCCGTCTTTCACTATGTCTTACTGGACCCACTTTGGGAACCCCAGTCAGCCCAATACTCTGACCTCTTTGTATAAGCCCAATGACAATCAAGTTGTCATCAGTAAGGACTTCGTCGATTTCCCTTAGTTTGGCAGGCACCGCTTGAAGTGTCCTTATTATTTCTTTAAAATGTGCTCCTTCGAGCCGTGAAATAGAAGCCGTGAAAGAAATGCAGTAATGGATTCAACATTGATTTATATTACCCAGTTAATTGATGAAGAAGTTAAAGCACTTACATCTGACCAACCATCGCCTAGCGAACCCCGTTGGGCATCTCACAAAGAACCACTCTGTCTCGAAGTAGCTCAGTTTACTCCAAGCACCTGCCACCACTTGGTAGTTCCTAACCGCTTCCAGAAAAGTAAACGACGGATTGTCCCCCCAACTCTTGACTTTGAATAAGTATCCGATATCATCAACGGTCGGGGGTCGAAGGAGATGCTCCATAAATATGATGTATAGACTGTTGAGAAGCGTGTATCCATTGGGATGCAGTTGAGAAGGCGCGATCCTCAAGAAAAATAGTACATCCCGAATGAATTGGTTAAACGGGGGCATTGTCCTAGCTACGCACATGAATCTATTGAACGTGGTAAACCCCTCCATGGGATTATGCGTTCTATCTTCTGGCCATGGTAATAGAACTTCTTCCAAAGATAGTCCATGCCTAAGACAGATTTTGCCTAGCATTTCCTCTGAAATCTTGGACCGGACGGAGTCCTTCGGATACAAAACCAACACTGCACCCGGTAGTTCATCCGGAGCAGGATTCACTATGTCTACCGCGACATCCGGCCTTTCAATTCTAGGAAATGGGGGGCTTTGAACTTAATGTTGCTACAAGCTTCCAGGATCCATAGCTATTGAACTCGATAAAAACCATTATTAGACGGAAAGAAACCCGTGGTCCCTCCCGGTGCAAAGTGAGTGATCGTGTTGTGTGTGAAGTGCTACATAATATTCTAAATTTCTACAAGTTTGAAAGATAGTAAAGCGACAAGACTTTGAGATTCGACCGGAGTGACTGTCATCGCTGACCGTCTCAACCTTGCCATCCTAACTTCGAAGAACGTTCCATGTTAAGATTTGTTGTGTTTATCGAGTTACAGTTCCATCGACGAGCTTTGAAGGATAGTCATATATGCAGTTTTACAGTCAAGTCCAAATATGCAAGGCTAAAGCTCGTCGAAGTTAAGTGTTCAAGTATGCAAAAGGCAAGGGATTTCGTATCCATCATGGTTCAATTTGGATCGTTCCCCTGAAGCTTGAGTTCGTATCGATCCAAGACTTGGACTGATAACTTGTTCGTATCGATACGTTTCATATCTATAACTCATTTGTATCGATCATCTTCATGTCGACCGATTCATATCGATCCATGGCAATTAGTTTCATATCCATCAACCTGCATCGATGCAAATTTCCACGATTCTCAGATCGATTATAGAGGCAGCCTTCCACCACCTCCTATCGATAAGAATTTAAGGCAAAAGCTTGAATTCAGTGAATCCACCATCTCCTTCTGGTCCTCTCCTTCTTCCCCAAGCCTCCAAGTCGCCATTAACTACTTCCTCGACCTAACCCTAGCCCCACTCTGACACCAACGGCACCGGAGTTGGCCATCGCCTTGAATGAAGTGGCATGAAGGTTCGAGTATCATCGCTTTAAGAATGGTTTTAGCCGATCGATTACCTAGTTTGAAGAATTTGGATTAAGGATTGATGATTGGTTGTTTAAAGACGAGAGATTTGCAGCTTCTTTCTCTTTTTCAATGGATACGAAACAACAACAGGAGAAAAGTGAGAAAATTTTTCTAAGTCCAAAATCAATTTATACTTCTTCATATCGACATAGGGGATGACTCGTATCCTAGTCATGTAAACCGATAGAAGCGGTCAACTCCCATCGATATGAAGGGTGCTGCATAATTATATTAGGATCATTCGTATCCATCAATACGAAGAACGACTTTCGTATCCATCAACGCAAGGCAATCCAAAGCCTAATATTTCGTATCCATCAATGTGAAGTCAGCACTTCGTATCCATCGATGCGAATCGATCCGAAGCCTGCTATTTCGTATCCATCGATAAGAAGATCACTACATGATTATGTCTGGACCATTCAATTCCATCGATACGAAACATCACTTTCATATCCATCTACTCGAGACAAGCCTACCTTCGTACATCCCAGATCGATCTAGGAGAGGATCGATACGAAGAAATGGATCAAAAACAACCATCGATCGTTGCTGCAACTCGGATTTCACATCGATCCAGAAGAGGATCGATATGAAACTCGATCAAAATAAGAAAAAAAGAACTTGACAACGACCCATGAACGTGAAAACATAAACGGGAGTCAGGTTAACATACGTGCATGTATGTCGTATTATGAAATGACCCTCTCTTTTCCTACCTGAATTTGTAAGGATTTTTTTCCTTTTACATAGATATATATATATATTCATATATATATTTCTGAAGCCTAGAGTATTTTTTTTCTTTTTATCTATACAACTTATCCAGGATCAAAATCTTTACCAATATAAATATATCACTGTATTCATAAGGATATGCACATACATGTGAAGATGCATGTGCCTCTCCTATTTGAATCAGAGTTATGGTAAACAAGATGATAATTTGATTGATTAAATTTAATCAATCCACACATAGTTCAATTTAATTAATACAATAAAATTTCATCCATATAGGTAACAACATGATTTTTAACCTTTGATTGCTTGCTGGATTCTCAATGAAGTGTAATTCCTATAAACAATATATTTGTGTTATGATTACCCATAAATTGATGGTGTAGTGCCTATGCTCTGAAAAATGATGGAAGTTTATATCAATATCCATGTTTGATTTTCTTATAAAATCTGCCTAGAGTACAATCTCTTTTCTGGAATATTTTTAAGTGAGATATCATATTTCAAAAGCTTGATTCTTTGATGCCATGGTACATTAGATTTTCAAAGTTAACAGGAATTGAATGCTTTCCTGGTGACAACCATAACGATGAACAACAAATTGCTAGCACTCGACCTTCGGTTACACACACAAACTACATGATCATTGGCAGTCTACAACTCAACCCCTGGAATTCTACCAAAGTTCACATCACTTGACGAAAGAACGACAACTGTTCAGCAAATCAAATAGATCTTTTTCAAAATGGAGATTGCAACTTTTCAAAGCACATCATGTTCACACAGGACGTACTTTGGGCTGCAAATGTTATCCCGACTTTTGGCAAGGCTGCGACACCAAGGACTTGACTAGAGACTGAAGACAATCTACCTCGGAGATCGATCATCTATGGGTCCACGATGGATATAGGCAAACTTGGTCTAAGTCCAGATCAAGCTACAACTAGCATGGTATAACTAGCAAAGCTATGGAAGGCCACATGGTATAACTAGCAAAGCTATCATAGTTCATATGCTTGAGTTATGGATCGATCGAAATCCATGTTAGGAACATCTATTTCATATCCATCCATCAAGATCCATCATTTCGTATCCATCAGGATCGATACGAAATGAGCATTTCCCCATCCCTCGGTATCCATCCATTTCGTATCCATCCGGGTTTCAATAGACTTCAACATCCCATGGACCGATCACGTTTCACTCATCCAATAACAGCATGCTTCGTATCGATCACCCACTTGATCGATACAAAGAGAAGGACTGCAGATCGATACAAAGAGATGGGCCAAGCATCAATACGAAGAGCAATGTATAGAATGTATACGAAGGAAGAGGTCAATTCGAAAGAAATGGTCTCTAAGCACAAAATGTGGATCTCCAGCGCCACATCATCGACACGAGATGATCGATACGCATTGCATCAATACGAAGGGGATCGATGCGCAATTGATCGATACGAAGCCTTCAGCCCTACTTGCAAACTCAACCTTGGATCGATCATATCTCTCAAACTACAAGTCCAAACGCCATGAAATTTTCACAGAAGCTTACATTTCAACTACAGAGCCTCCATGATCGATCCAGCTCAAATAGGGCCATTCTTGATCGATACGAATGCACATGGATCGATCAGCATCGATCCCAAATGACTCCAGATCGATCATGTGGGCCCACCTACGTGTGAGAAAGGGTATTCCGAGATTTGAAGCAGATATTTCCAGATCTACTCCTATAATAACACTCCTACGCCAATTAAAAGGGGACTTTTGAAACTTCTACGATGCTGCCCTACTGAAACTCCATTTTAACTTGAGTACTAATCATTGTACTATTGTAAATCAGTCGATAATCATCAATAAACATCAAACTCTTTAAGTGGACGTAGGCTACAACGCCGAACCACTATAAATTCTTGTCCTTTTCTATTACTACTTACTTTTCTTGGTGTGATTGTTAGATTAGCCTCATTTTCCATTTAATTTCTTCATTCTAATCTCTTCAATTACATCCGATGAGTGGTGTGCTCAATTTTGGTACAAACACACTCCACATGATGTTTCTCCTATGCATACATCTC
Organism: Allium fistulosum; assembly: GCA_030737815.1. NCBI lineage: Eukaryota > Viridiplantae > Streptophyta > Magnoliopsida > Asparagales > Amaryllidaceae > Allium > Allium fistulosum. Next base: position 746,511,049 of record CM060907.1, read on the forward strand.
CATCGAAGATCGTATTCTTGCTACTCTTGAGAGACAAGAACAACTAATTCAAACAATTCGTAAAGAACAATTACAAAAAAAGAGTTAGGAGTTATTAGATCACTTCTGACGTGACTGTGTGGGTCAGTTCGAACTCAAGAGAGTGGAGTCAGTACCAGTGGTGAGGCTAGTGCATCACTTTAGCCCACACTAGTCTCATGGCCTTCCATACATGATCTTTAATCAGGACTTCATGGTTTTAGAGCAACGGGTCCTTTGTTTCAGGCACCTAGGCCCACGAGGATGGTATCTTAAGGGAGAGGACCTCGATCATACACCATGGTTACTCATGCTGTTGGATCTCCCATTCGTCCTCCAACACTAGGCAGGCAGCACAAAGGATATATAGAGTCGGATCACTACCCCTTCAGGATATTATGACATTCCTATATTTATAGCTTCTTCAAAACAGTATCACTTTATGTTTCATCACTGGAATTTGTGTGTATGATTTTAGTTTGACATTTATGTTTGCTTAGTTTGTCTTGCATTTGTTGCATCTTGTATGTTAGTTTGTTCATATTTGCCATTTGACATTTATATCGACTTGTATGTTGTTGTGAACATGTTAACTGGTTTTTAACCCAACAGCATTCAAAAGGAGTTAGAACATTCTGATTAATTCAGAATGACTCGAAACTTGACCTGAAGGCCTAAAAGTACAAGACAAAGAACCATAAGAAGTTTGGCCCAGAATTATGCTAACTCTTCGGATCGATACCGACCCGATCCAATTGGATCGGTACTGATCCAAAATGTTGGCCCGCGGTTCCTTATAACCACTTGCATTGCACTACTATGCCTCTACTAAGCTCATCTATCAAGTTTGGTAACATTCCAAGTCCCCTCACCGAAGAGTGAGCGAATGGGCTTACTTAATCCCCCTTAACTTAATAAGAAAATGATCCGGTGAGATCAACCACCTAAACATCGAACGCCATAGAGTCCCGACCGAAGGGACGGAACCAGAGTGCAAGAAGTAAGTCCCATCACCAGAGAGTGAGCGAATGGTCTTACATAATCCCCCTTAACATAATAAGCAAATGATCCTGAGAGATCATCCCCCTGAACTGAACCAACAAACGATCCGGAGAGATCATCCCCTAAACTAAACATCAAAAGATCTGGAGAGATCGCTCATTAAACTTAAACAGTCCGGAGAGATCGAACCTTAAAATAGATTTGATTTTACGAAAAGGATTTGAATGCCTTATAAATAGAATAAATTGGATAAATCCTGGAAGATATAGGATATTTTTGATATATAATGTGATATAATGTGATTTTGATATATGATGTGATATGACTTCAATATATAATGTGATTTTAATATATGATATTACAACTTTGAATTAAATCTAAGTGGTAATGATGTAAATCCCGGATGAACACGGGATGATTAGAGATATGCAATGTAATTAGAGACATGTGATGTAATAACTCCAAATGAAACCGAAATGATTATGATGTATAAATTACAGTTAGATAGAGTCTAGAGTCTTAGACTATAACAGGTTTGGAATGACTTGTGATTGATGAAAGAATCCAAAGAAACTGGATGGCTTGCCAAGGCTAAAAGCTGCTAGAAAGCTCAATAATCGTAGACTCGTTACTAGAACTTGTTCTGGAGCAAAGCACACCTTTCATTCAAAAGGCGTACTTTGGAGGGCAACTGTTAACTGGGTTTTTAACCCAATAGAGTTTAAACGAAGTTAGAACATTCTGATTAAGTCAAAACAACTCGAAACTTGACTTGAAGACCCAAAAGTACAAGACAAAGAAATATAAGAAGTTTGGCCCAGAATTACGCTAACACTTCGGATCGATACCGATCCAATCGGATCGGTACCAATCTAAAATTATGGCTCACAGTCCCTTCTAACCACTTACATTGGACTCTTACACCTCTACTAAGCTCATCTATCAATTTTGGTAACATTCCAAGCAACCTAGTTCAAGAAGTGAAGACTCAATCAAACACCTATCCGCTTTTGGACTTGAGCAACTTAAAATGGACCTACAGAACTCATACGGACTTGGATTGACTTAAAATTTGGAGGAGACACTTGAAGAAATAAAAGAAGGCTCACACCAAAAATGAAGTAATTTGGCCAAGTCAATTTGGATCGGCACCAATCCAAACTCATCGGATAGTTCGATCCATTTAGGGTGGGCCACACCACCTACGATCCATAGTGTAGGTCTCACACATCCTCTACCTATAAAGTTTCATCTAATTTCGATAAGTATTAAGCGAGTTATGAATGGATCTCCTCCAAATTGAGCTAGTTTGAAGGATCAAGTCCGACCCAACTAAGATGGGTCCCACCTCATGAGATCCGATTTGGAGGCTCTCCTACTCATGCACATTGCGTGTATGAAGTTTCGTGTCATTTGGTTAAGTATTAAGTGAGTTATGGCTGGATCTCCTACGACCAAGAAGAAGATTCAAAAATAAGCTAAGGGTTTGGATCACAAGCGATTCGACTCAATTGGATCATCACCGATCCAAATACTTAGCTCGGATCCTCATGAGATCTTATTTGGAGGATTTTTTACTCATGTACATTACATATATGAAGTTTCGTATCATTTGGTCAAGTATGGAGTGAGTTATGGATGGATCTTCTATGAAAGGATGGATTGGATGATCTATGAAGATGGATGATCAAACTAACTCCAAACGATTTGATATTCGGACAAGGCACTCATCAGATAGGAAAACAACCAAATTGAGAAGACTAAAATATTTCACAAATTTTCAGATCGGTACCATTTCGATCCAATCGAATCGGTATTGATCCAAAAAGTTAGCTCCAAACACCCCAAACTTCTTGAGTGACCTCTGCATGATGACTACAGGCTTTTGGTAAAGTGGCTCTGGCCCAAATGCTCTCTAACCCCTATAAATACCATCCTATCTAAAACAGTAGAGGGGATCTGATCTTCGCTAAAGCTCTGCCATTATTTCTTCACTCTTCTTCTCCCACACAATAGCCATGAAGAGATAATTGAGATCCACCTTTTGTCTTTACAATGGTGGCTTGATCTAATCTAGGAAAGGAGAATTATATTGTAATATAAAATCCTTTGTAATAGCAGTTGATCAACAAAAGAATCTATAAAGTGGACGTAGGCTTCGTTAATAGCCGAACCACTATAAAAATCACTTGTCACTTCATTTTCCCAAGATCGTTTAAATAATTTCATAAATATTTTATAAATTTTAAAAAGCGTTAAATAATGCTCTGGAAACTCAAATTAGCTTGCCCATCGAAGGACTGGTGGAAGGCCACCTGTGCACCAATGGATAAGAAAATTTTGGGTTTCCAAAAATGAATTTCTAAATTTCTTTTCATTGAACGGATGTGTTTCTTCCATCTTCTAAAGATGCAACCTTCTGCAATGGAGAGCTTTCACACCCTTTGGTCAAACTTCTTCAACTCTATAAATAACTATGATTTCAACAAGTTTTGATTGTTGAATTACTCTCTGATTTTCTATTCTAAACTATGAAAATCCTACTCTATTCTATATTCTAAAATCAACGATCATTATTTGATAATAATGAACTCTCTAATTTTCATACCTATTATACTCCTACTCATTAAAATGCATGTTAGTTTTTGTGAGCTATAGGATATTTTACTATATTGGGCAAGTTTGTATATTGAAGATAGGTCAATGCCAAAGTCTATCAACTATCAAATTAGTGTAAAAGACCTGTTCAGCAGCTCAAGCAAGTGTATAGGCCTATTTCTTTGGGAAAAGCAAGGGTGTTGTTGAGTAAAAGCCGAAATAATAAATTCTAGGACTGGACATAGGATGGTGGGCTAAACCGAGATAAAAAGTCTAGTGTGCAAGCTTTTTGCTTTATTTTATTTACATTTTTTATAATACTGTTTATATACTATAGTTTAGCCATATATGATCCTACACACTTTCAGATGGAAAGATTTTCCATATATGTACCTACTTTGGAGAAAGCTTAGGTTTACAGTCTGTGACGATGAGGGAGCAGAATATCTGATATATTTTTTGGTTAAACGACTCGGTCTCTCAAAATGAATCTACCTTCCAATGGAGACATTAGCTTATTATCTCGTTTTTTTGGCATGAAAGCTTTGTTCATATTTCAGGCCTATCATATTAAAGTATTCACTACCAACCATTGGGAATTGTATTTTGTAAATCCAAAATGACAGGAAGATTTATTATGTAGTGTACTGAAGTAAGCTTATACGATGTCTCTTATATACTAAGAAAAACGATCAAAGGAGAAGCTCTTATAACTTAACAATAAAGAGCACTAGACGAGATAAAGAACCGTTGAAAGAAAAAAAATACTATTAAGCTAAGTTGGAAGTTTTTCATAGATGGTGCCTAAAATTAGAAGTGGGGCAAGTTCTAGTTGTGAACAAATCACTCTTGACAATGATCAAATTTATAGCATAGTGAAACCTGGTTTCCCAGCAATAGACAACGTGGTTGAGTATGAAACTCTTGTTGCCAAACCAAAGTTGGAAATATCCATTAGTGTTTTGGAATTAAAAGTCTGTATGGACTTAAGGCTCATAGTTAATGTGATCCTAAATAACAATCAAACCAAATACCTTAGATTAGCTTTTGTATTTGAAACTTGTTATGCAGCTACTTGCTTGATTCAAAATCCATAAAAGTAAAACATCCCAAGGGATCTAAATGCAATGGCCGATGCTATTACAAAATATGCAAGCACCTGAGATGTTCAAGAATACAGGTTCATCCTTGTAGAATTTATGGAAAAGCTAGCATACTGCATTCTTAATGGATATATGTCATAACTTGTGAATAAGCTACATGGATCACAATTAACCGACCAACTATTTCAGAAAATATAGGGATGCACCATACATTCGAGATTTAACGGAGAATAACTTACCATGTGGATATGTACGAAGCTTAATGAATTAAGTAAAATGCATCAAACTTTACCACATCAAATGATATTTTATATAAATAGGGATACACAACCCCCTACTCTCATCTTTGTAACCTTAAAACAAGGATAAAACTTACTATGAGAGGCCTATGATGACATATGTGGATATTATTAGTAGGACTGATGTTACGTATAACGGTACTAAAGCATGGCTACAATTGGCAAAATATGCATCGAGAAGCTAAAGACTGTATTAAAATGTGATTGGTCTCATAAGTTCTTAAAAATACCAAAAGCATCACCGAATGAGTTAATATCAATGATGGGCTTATGGCAATTTGATAACTCGTTATTGATTTTATCAACCCATTACCAATGACTAAAGGAGGGGCATGTTTCACAACAATTTCCATTATATACTTTGCAAAAATTGTTGGTGACAGATCCTTGGCTACTACATAAAAAGAAGTCGCATTTATTATCTAGAATGTCGTACGAGCTTGGGCATACTTACAAGATCCTTATTAATAACAACATTTAATTTTAAAGTCAAGAGTGCAAGAACTACTGCCAAAGCAATGTCTTTGATAATAGTTTATCTTCAGTAGCACATCCACAAGCTAATGGCGGTAGAAATAGACATAAGACAATTAAGTCGTGTCTTAAAAAACACCTACGAAAGGCCATAGGAAATTATGTAGAAGAGCTACCTTACATATTAAGAACATAATGGATGGTACACGAACATCAAAGAGATGTTACCCATACTCTTTGACTAATAGCTATAAAGCCATGATACTAGCCTAAGTTGGCCTAACCACTCATCGGCTGATGTATTCTAATGTGTTGCAAAAAAATAACTCTAAGAGGAATCCCTAGGTTTCTACCTGAATTTTGAGACCAAGCGTCAATTCAAACAACCGGATAGATGAAAACAATGTATCGGTGCTACAATCAGCGCATTAGACATCAAGTTTTCAAAAAATGAGATCTTGTACTCCAAAATATAATGTCGAACATAAAGGACCAAGTAGATAGTCCTCTCAGACCCAAATGGGGAAGGATAACTGATTATATATGAAGTCATTCTTTTGAGAACATATCAACTGAAGAATTAGGACAATAATATCACTACATGAATGGAAGTACCATTAGCCAACTATGCAAAATGATGATATAACTTCACTCAAAAAAGATTTTGAGAAGTTTTTCCAAAAATTGATGGTTATGAACAACATACAATATGAATAGAATCGGTTTTCAAAGAATACTTTCAGTTTTTGGTAATATAAAAATAAAAAACAATGTATTATTTTTCCGTCATTAAACTCATGTCAAGGCTTTGATCGTTGTTTTCAATTTTGACTCTAACCATTAGGTTTTTTCCAAGTTCACCATAATAAAACCTTTTGTCTCCGCTTCAAAAGATAAACCATTATTTGAATACATTTATCCTAGAAGGAACGTGCCTTCAAGAAAATGAATTTGGATTCAAATATACACATTGCAAACTGTTGACTTCACAAGATGTCATCATCATAATCCGTAGGATGAGTATATTACATTTTTGGTAAAAAAAATTAGTTAATTCCATAGAAAGTGGATGTTATTTAATGTAATATATTTGAAGGAAAATCTAAGTATTTTAATGGAGTTAGTATATGACTAACTAACACCCCTAGATTGGAGTTAAAAAATAACCCTCGAGCATGGCTGAGACTGATACACTTGCCATGATTGAAAATGTTAGAATATTTATGACCATCTTACACAAAATCCAAAGGTTACCTTTAAGTAACTCTACAAATAATACCCTAAAGTTTTGATAGCTTGGATCGTATGCCCATATTCGAAGCCAAAGCGAGATTGAACCATATTACATCATATATAGTATAGTTACTTTCTTCATTGTAAAAGTAATCGTTCTCTATATATACATGATAAAACTATCATATGCTAAAAAATTATAAGGTTACCCAAAATTACTATTGATCAAATGTAATGTGAATTCGTAACTTGGTATAAATCTTGATCTTACTCATTATTCAAAGATTACTTCGTATTCAACTATACGAAGTAAATTCAAGGCATGTTTTATATCATAATTTGTACTATGTTATTATTATTATGAGCTTTTGGTTTTATGAAGCTACAAATGAAGGTAAATTATGGAAAAAATGTTGAAAGTTGGATCCCTTCAATTATTCCACAAACCTCCTTTTCATGTATTCCTCATAAAATTAAAATATCAATTTAATTCAAAAATATCGATAAGATATAACCCATGATAGGCACCGTGACTATAAAAAAAATTCTGAACCTAAACAATATGGGGCAAAGGCCGAAACAACATTCCAAACGTTGAAACTATTTTAACAACGGCTACATGTCAAACCTAAAGTACTTTTAAACTCCTAATTCTTCATATATGTAGGTAGAAGGTTCCTTAGATTGATATGTTTTAGAGGTTGAAAGTCCCATTAATCGTGAAACTATATGGCATAATGATGCAAAATCCTCCATCGAAAGAATAAGTTTGGTGATAATGGGTCAATGTAAATTACCAAGGATCAGAATGCTTGAACTCCAGGCATACATCATCTTGATAAATAAATCTCCTATGTAAATTAAGAAAAGAATGGAAAATAATGTCGCGTAAGTTCAGGAATTACATGGCATTATTCTAAGTCAAAATACTAGTAATGAGATGAAGCCACATAGATCAATCATAGCCTAGCATCTGACCATGTCAGCAAACTAAAGCAAGCGTAATCCACCAATGATGGAGATAAAACAATTATATAAATAGAGGACTCATTTGTAAAAGAAATAAATCTAATCTAATCCAATTAGACACTACAAAAACCATAATCCTAATTTTATTTTTCCATAAATAGTAATTTCAAGCTTTTACGAAAAATACATTAATGGTGAAAAAAGCCAATATTATAAGCCCCTTGGAATTAGCCTAGTTAATAAAGTAACTACTCAATAATGGACAAAGAGACTACCACTTTATGTCGCAAACATTTCACTTTAATTTCCACTACTTGTCCACTACCAATTTTTAGCTTCTACCTCATTATTTTAACCATATATTTTAACTTGATTACTTTAGGATTTTACTTCCGAACATCGAGGGAGTTTTATTTAGGAAATACTACACCAATATGAACCATATATATTGTTGCTATGATACTAGTATTAGAACCTTTATTTGAATGTTTTGATAGTGATAGCTATATAATAGCATTCCATGATATTTTGTGTAGGAACTCACCTTAAAGATGAAGACACAAGAGGTATCTAAAAGAGTGAGTTAGTGAGTCTTAAGTATTATTCTATGTACATCCCACCACAAAGAGGTTCACACATATCATTCAAGTAAAGTATTTTATATACTAGAACAAATATAATATTTTTGAAGAAAATAAAATTGTGCAGGTGTTGAAAATTCACCCAATAATCGATTGGAATTAAGACCAGGTGACTGGTAGCAGTCAACTGGATTTTATTTAAGTCGACTAGAAAATGGTAAAATTTCTGTATTAAAATTTAGCATCTTTACCATCAACTCCTTAAAAATCCAGCCGACTAGAAACTTAAAACTGCTATTTTTGTTCAAAATGTATTTTCTAGAAAAAGGTTGTTATTGATCTTCTTCCATAAAGGTTGCATCTTCTACTGAAAAACAATGGCTTCACTATGAAAAATTATTTCTATTTAACCCATCTTTTTACATTCATAATAGAGATTTTCGTTTCACTTTGAATTTATCCTTTTCTATCTCCCTTAATGTCTATACACTTGCTTTATAAAAGCTTTCAACTTACATACTCCCAACGATCACTCAAGGGTTCAAGTTTATTTCACCTTTGCGGTTATCATACGTCCTTACTTCCTTAATCATAGCATATACACTTTAAACCACTTTGAGGAGAGTATAGGAAGAGTGTACAAAAAGGAAAAATTAGTGTTTAAGAACACAACTCTTGCCAATATATCTTCGTTATATAAACTTGTTCCTCTAGGTCAAGAGAGGGTTTTGAGTTAGTGAAACACTAAAGAGGAGCTTCTAGACTGGACGTAGGATGGGAGGTCAGAACTAGTATAAAATTATGATGTACCCTTTCATTTACTTTCTCTTATTTATATTTTTACTACATATCTCTTATATTAATTTAGATTAATCATATGACACAATCCATTTGCACTTTCATTTAGAATACACTTATTGAAGCATAAGGGACCTAATGTATAACAAGATGAATGTGCTAAAATTATAGGAATAGCCATGTTCCTCATTAACTATACTAGAATAACATTGCCTATGCTGTGAGCATGCCAAGTGGATACACTCGCTGCCCTTGTGACGACATTAAAATACATGAGGAACTTTTGGAATAAGCTAAAGAAAGGATTTTAAAGGAATGTAGTCCTGGAATTATCAAGAGGGATGAGCCTCAAGCTAAGGGTAAATAAAGTATGGTGGATAACAATTCAAGTTCAAACGAAGACATATGATTTCTCTTTCCAATATATTATTTGTATTGTTAAGTTATACGCTCTTATGTATCAATGGCTTGTATTGATGGTGCTAATGTGAACAACTAGATGGATTGTTTGGTTGTATTATGATTTGAGGTTTATGCTCATCCTGAATCCATAACTAGATGCTGAAATGCACTTAATGTACTCTAATGATTTATTTAAGGATATGTCTTTTTTCCTTTTATCGAATTCATAACCAATTTTGGTATTGTGCTTTTGACATGCATTTAATGGATTCTACTGACTGATCCAAGATTGGACTTTTTGGGACTTATTTAATTGGTAACCAACATTGATGGTGCTTTTGAGATAAAGTTGATGGATTATATTATAAAAAAGAAAAAGAGATTACTTGCCTCATTTAATCCATAATCAACATTCAATGTGCTTTCAAGATGCACTTGATTAATTTAAGGTTGGGCATTTTACTCTTAATGAGTATCCATGTGTGATGGTTACAAATAGAAAAACTTGATGGAATCACCTACCAAGTGTGAAGGTGCATCACATTGTAAGGAAGATTTGAACTATATCTCTAGAGTACTCATGAATTCCCAATGTGTTTGCATATTCATGAAATGTGCTTATTTGTTCCATATCGCGAAGTTTTCATAAATCACTGAGGTAAATGTTTGTAGATCAAGAGAAATTTACTACTTATGCTAGTTTTATCAACCAAAATATTTGTATTTTAAGGGAAATTAACTAATTAGATTAAGTTGTAAATGCAGTGAAAATCAGGGTTTTGGGCAGCGGAAGCAGAACACCTAATAATCTCGTTTGTGGACAATCTCAACAATTCCAATCCAACAAAGAGAATAAAAATAAAATCAAAGAGCGCAAATTATAGGTAAAAGACTGAAAGGAAAGAACACACTGATATAGCGAGGTTCGGCTATGCCTACTTCCTCGGACCCAACAACCATTATTCTTCTTCACTTTAAGAGAAGTACAACATGAGAAGAATATAAATCACTCAATATAAATTAATCACCCTACAATAGATACAAAATAGGGATCTTATTGAAGATATTCTATGGAAAGTTCTTTTGTCGACTGGTGTTTTTTAAAAGAAGAACAAATGTCTTTATATATATAGGTGGAAGGATAATGACTGTCTTGGGGATAAGTATGAAATCTTTCGGATTTACTTGATTTGATTTCAATACAAATTTAGCATATTGGTATTTGTTTGCACGTATATCCTTATTTGATTGATTCCTCAAATCAATTAATATATCTTTTGACATTAATTGATTATCTTTCTATTTGTTTCCCATATTTGATTGATGGCAAGAATCAATTAACATCTTCTCTCTTTTAACATTTGAAATAAATTTAAAGCATCCAAATTTAACACTTCAACTTGATTTAAATATCAATCAATCAACTAAATTGGTTATTGGGTCAGCGCCCCAAGTAGCTAAGTAGCTCGTACCATACTAATCAAGTTTGAGCAATGCTCGAACTTGTCCTTTGCAACCGACTTTGTTAATATATCAGATGGATTGTCTTTTGTGTGTATCTTGATAGCTTCATCTTATTTCTCTCTTCTTCAAGCATTAGAAAAAAACTCCTAACATCAATATGCTTTGTCCATGAGCTGTAGGCTTGGTTCTCAATAAGATGAATGGCGCTTTAAATATCTGAAAACAACTCCATCGTCTTCTACATCATTGATAAATCCTCCAAAACCTGCAACAAATATAATCCTTCCTTGGTCGCTTCCACAACAGAAATAAGCTCTGCTCTATAGTTGATAAAGCTATAGTGGATTATAGCTTGGATCTCCAAGAAATCGGGCCTATGCCAAGTGTTTAAACAAGCCTGAAACTGATTTCCTACCATCTCTATCCCCAGCATAATCTAAATCACAATAACCCCTTAAAGTTATGTTGCTACCTCCAAACAATAAGCCAATATCAAAAGTGCCTCCTCAAATATCGTAAAATCCACTTTACTGCTTTCCAATGAGTCTTGCCTGGGTTAGACATCTATCTGCTAACAACACCAACTGCATGAGCTAAATCAGGCCTTGTGCATACCATAGCATATATAAGGCTTCCAACTGCACTAGAGTAAGGAATATTAGCCATATCCTTTTTGTTTTCATTCATGCGGGACATAAATATTTGGACAGCTGAAATTGAAAGCCGAATGAAGTAGCCACCGATTTAGCTTTCTCCATACCAAATCGAGATAGGACTTTCTCGATATACTGAGTTTAAGTGAGCCTCAAAACTTTGCTTTCTATCCCTCTGAATCTCTATCTTTAAAATTCTCTGTTCCTTTAACAAATCTTTCATATCAAACTCCTTGTTGAGCTCCATATTCAACTCTGAAATTCTAGTAATGCTCTTAGAAGCTATCAACATATCATCAACATAAAGCAACAAACAAATGATGTATTCATTACACTTCTTAAAATAGACGCATTAGTCCTTAAAGCTTCTAGAGTAACCATATGAGATCATAGACTTATCAAATTTCTTATACCACCATCTTGGAGACTGTTTTAAACCATAAAGAGATCTGTTAAGCTTACAAACATGACTGGGCCTGCTACTGTCAATGAACCCCTCTGGCTGCTGTAGGTAAATGTCCTCCTCAAGGTCACCATGCAAGAATACTGCCTTAACATCTAATTGTTCCAACTCCATGTCGAAGTGAGCAACCAATGCCAAAAGAATGCGAATGGAAGTGTGTCTGACAACTGGAGAAAAAATATCATGGAACTCCACACCTTTCCTCTGAACGTAACCCTTCACCACTAATCTTGCCTTATACCTCAAGTCACCATTGCCTCCATCTTTCACCCTATAGATCCACTTACACCCAATTTCTCTCTTGCTAGAAGGAAGTGACACTAAATCCTAAGTGCGATTTTTGTGCAAAGGCTCAATTTCCTCCTCCATAACTACTAACCAACTGGAACTATCAACTTAACTAACGGTATCTTTATAGACTCTGGGCTCATCATGAAATATGCTTAATGCATAGGCTGCCATGTCATCAAAGTCAATGTCTTCAATGCTCAATCCCACAAAATCATCAAACCATCTAGATCTTTTCCTCTCTCTGATTGGTCGAGTCTGAATTTGAGCTCCACCTTGAGATTGATCATCTATCTCCTCCTTATCAACCACGATGTCATTGAAAACACCATTTTTATTTGTATGGAAGTCCAATGATCTACTTTTTTCTGGTACTCTGAATTTGTCCTCTCAACATCATCATTAACTAAAGAAGAAGGCTCCACCTTCAACATAGCCTTTTCATCAAATGTAACATGCCTGCTAGTAACAATCTTTTGGGTAGTAGGACATCTCAACCTAAAACCCTTAACTCCTCTCTTATAGCCAAGAAAAATACACTTGCGTGATCTTGGATTCAACTTCCCTTTGCTCTCATGCACATAAGGTGGACAACTAAACACTGAGAAAGGAATATGAAATAGGCTCTTCCTTCCATACTTCTTTAGGAATCTTCATATCTATGGAGGTAGAAGGTGTATGGTTGATGAAGAAAACCGCTGTAGATAATGGTTTTGTCTAAAATCTCTTCTTTAATCCAACAGTCAGACGTAAGCAATGGGTTGATTCATTCTCTCTTCAACCCCATTTGACCGAGGGTCCTCTGGTGTGGTGTAGTGTCTTTTGATTCTCTCGAACTCATAAAATTTGGTGAATTTTTGAGAAGTGAATTCACCACCATTATCTGAACAAATAATCTTCACTTTCTTTCCCGATTGTTTCTTAACAAAATATTTTCAACTGTGAAACTTATCAAAAGTTTCATCTTTATACTTCATAAAGTAAACCCATATCTTTATAGAAAAATCATCAATAGATGAAACAAATACCTAGCTCCTCCAAAAGATAGCCATGGTGCGGGGCCCCAAATATCAGTGTGAACCACTCCAAAACATATTTAGACTTATGCTTTACAATGTCGAAAGAAACCTTCGTCTGCTTTCCAAGTACGCATCCCTCATAAAAACTAAGTTTTGAACGATGAATACCATCAACCATACCTCGCTTTCTCAACACTTCCAAAACCGCGCTCTCCAATGTGTCCTATATGAAAATGCCACAATCTAGTAGAATCAGAATCAATAGAATCAACAACCGAAGAAGACTCAACAACAACAGTGGTACCTTTCAGCAAATATAGATTTCCAGCATTTACCCCTTTCATCGCTATCAATGAGTCATTTGTAATTTTCAATGAATCTTTTTCTATTTCACACTTGAAGCCAAGATTACACAATGCTCCAATGGAGATCAAACTATGCCTCAAATAAGGCACATGCCTGACATCACATAAAGTATGAACAACACCATCAAACATCCTGATCTTCACCGTTCCAATACCAATCATGCGACAAGTAGCATTATTTCCCATGAGAACCTCTCCTCCATCAAACTGACGATAAGTGGAAAAGAGTGTCTATTAGATGCCATATGATATGATGATGTAGAGTCAATAATCCACATAGTACTCTTCATAGAAGAGGTGGAAGCTGTCAAAATGCCAGGATCACTCTTTGAATCTGATGTCTCCGCTGTAGAAGCAGAAGCCTTTTGGGTAATGGCAACTTGCAATATAATATCCAGGCCTTCTACAATAATGACAAACTCCCTTTGGAGCTCCCCTTGACTGAGATCTTGACTTGGCTCTATCTCCACCATATTTGGGTCTACTCCCACTTCTTCCCCTTAACGCAATAAGGCCTTCGAAATCATTCACCATGCTTATGTTTTCTAACTTTCCCCTCAACATCTCGTTATGCAAAAAAATTTCACATTGTAACGACCCGTAAAATTTTGTCGTTTTATTTATTCATTTAATTGAATTGTTGTGGAATTTTAAACGATAAAATTTTAAAATATAAATTTGATATTTCGAATGCGTCTAGTTAACCATAGCAACTGGTAAATTTTCGTCCGAAAATATAAAAGTTTATTTCGCGCGTAAACTTACTTCAATTTAATCAGTTAAAAAGCGATGAAAATAAAATGTTTTCGGAACCTAAATATTTTTAAATAGAAAAATTCTAAACCATCTTCTGAGCAAGATTTCAGTTTGTCATTTTTTCAAATTCGGACATCTTTGGCTTCGTCGATCTTATTTTTCAGCGTTTTTCTTGCATTTTCCGCTAGTAGAAAATTCGAATTTTTATAATTCAATCATACCACTGATATCGGTATACCGTTTTGATCGTCTCGTCGTGCTGATCTCTATGATATATTTATTTTTGTATTTTAAGGTCCGGTACGCAACGGATATAATAAAACTGTTCGTATCATATCGGTACCACAAATTTCAAAGGTTACTCACGTGCTTCTTCAAATTGAAACTTGTTGCCCAAACAAATATTTACGGTCTTTAATTATTACAGCTATTTGCATTTATATTTGCTATTATCTAGGCGTGACTTTTGATATCCTACTGTTCACCTTTCAACTGCACATCCACTGATACGTTGCTTCTAGCCTTATCACGTCCACTAGCCAGCTACTCTCTCTCACCCTTTTTCATTTCTTTGTTTCCAAAGTTGCTCTCTCCATTCCATCTACCCCATCCGTTTCACCACTGTGCCACCTATTCGCACCTGCTAACTCCTCCCGAAGCATGGCCTCCCCACCACTGACCGACCCCACGCCGCCTACCACCAGGCATCAGCCTCACCTCTCACCTAGCAGCAGCCGCTAGCACTTTTTTCCTCCGCCTGCACCATCCCCTGAGAGCCACAGACTCGCCTTCGAACTGCTCCGACTTCTCACCGTCCCTGAACTGCTGTAGCAGCTAGACCTCCATGCCATTACACTGCTCGGCCGATCCCCTACCCTATATATATTTTGATATTTGGAAATCTACTCTATGTATAGGTACTTACTACTTGTTTATGCTCTCTCATTTTTGCTCGTTATACATGTTTTTCTTTCTTTTTTGCGGTTGTTTTGTACATATATATGATGGTATATATGTTAGATTATATAAGTTAATTTATCTTCTGTTTGAGCTTATAAAGAGTTATATATAAGGTTATATACATAGTCTGTAGTAAGTTAAAGAGAAAATGAGTCTCTGTTATGTTTTTTTGTTTTGTTGAAAAGAATATATACATGTGATTATATTATGATTACGTTTGTATTTTGAAAAGTATTATATATATATCTTATCCTAAAGCTTAGTTTGTTGTTCTGAATAACAATGCTCATTTGTTTGGTATGTGTATATATATATATATATATTGCTATAAAGTAGTTGTACTTGTATGGTTTAAAGTACATAATAGAAAAAATATACAAAGATGTTAGTTTAATGTATATATATATGTATTTTCGTATGCTTTTCGGTTTGCGGGTTTTCCTGTAATGATCTACAAGATCTGTTATATATATGTAGAGAGTTATATAAGTATGTATATTGGCACTTATATTAGTTACGTATACCTGGGTTGGTTTTGAATAGATTGAATCATAAGGCTGCATATCTGGATGCATATTTTCTATTAATTTAATATATATGCTATTTATATATGTACTAGTCTTTTATACAGTGATATGCCGATTTACATAAGAGGTGAAGTGTACGTGTAGTTTGCATAGTATAATGGTATATTATATATATTAGTTATGTGCATGCGTTGGTTTGTATTGGGATGTATATAAGCTATCAGTGGAATTATATAAGTTATAATGATAATAGTAATGTCAAAGTGTGTTTATATATATATATTGAAATTTTGTTTAGAACTATCTTGTGTTTATATATAAATTTTATTAAGAAAGTTATATTTCACATGTAAGATTGGATAGCGGTCTGCATAAGTTATTCTAGTTATATAAATTATATATACACATATTGAATTACAGAATTATACGTTTGTTTTTTTAGTTGTATACTAGTGATACATATGTTATATGTCTGTTTATATTCGACCTGAGTAACTAAGGCATATATTTATATAGACAGGTTATATTCTTTTAGTATTATATGTTTGCAACTTTTATATGTAAATATGTTAGAATATATAGATTTTTATATATATTAGTTTATATATATTAGTTTATATATAAGTAAGGATATGGTTGAATATATATGTATGTAATTATTTCAACGTATATTATATATATGTTTGACTTTAATGTATAAGTCTAGTTCAAATCAATGATTTTATTTGGGACAATTGGCTTTTAAATACATATAGGTGTATATAGATTTTAAGTATGTATTTTATTAAATATTGGTTTAGGAAATAATAATAATATAATAATATATATATTTTCAGTTTTATCAAAACTGGTTTTGATTTGTTCTCATCAAATTTTGTTATCAGCTCTTCCGTCAAATTCGTGCCAATCTAGCTTTATGCTTGGATCCGTAACCCATCCGATTCTCGTCCATCTCTAACCTCGAAAGGTGAGCAATCACTCACGATTAATGTTCTTATATTTATTAAATTTGATTTCAATTGAAACGACAATTGAAATATGCTGCTGTTAGTTATTTATATTGCTATATCTATGCCATCATCTGTATCTGTTCACCTGTGACACCTGACATCATTATCTGTTATTTATATTGATATATATGCCATCATCTGTATCTGTTCACCTGTGACACCTGACATCATTATCTGTTATTTGTATTGATATATATATACCATCATCTGTATCTGTTCACCTGTGACACCTGACATCATTATCTGTTATTTATATTGATATATATATATATGCCATCATCTGTATCTGTTCACCTGTGACACCTGACATCATTATATGTTATTTATATTGATATATATATATATATGCCATCATCTGTATCTGTTCACCTGTGACACCTGACATCATTATCTGTTATTTATATTGATATATATATATATGCCATCATCTGTATCTGTTCACCTATGACATCTGACACCCTTATCTGTTATTTATACTGATGATATATGCCTGTTACCGTTGTTATATTATTATCATATCTATTATCACTCTGCAAGTTCCCTGTTAGTATAGAATCACTATAGGTTGAAATGATACATACCCGAACGGACTTTAGAATAGAAGAAAATCGTTATGGGTTGAAATGATAAACCCAAGCGATTTTCAAATTAAGTTGAATTTGGGATTTCGGGTTGAAAAGATATATACCCGAATATATTTTAAATTGCGGATTGAAATGATAAATATCCGTATCACTTGACCATAGGATAGAAAATTATATACAGACACCGTTGGTCTATATATAAATGTTTTGAGAAAAATTTCTACGGTTTTGAAAGAAATATATGGTTTAATAAATAATGATTTTAAAGATTTATTAAAGTTGATTTAATAAAGTTGATTTGAATCGATTTGTGAAATTTGAGGAAACTGTTTTATTTTATAAAGTAATTTTAAATTATATTTAAAACTATTGATATTTTTACTTTATAAATTATTTTAATATAAACTATTTTAATATAAATCATTTTTAATATAAATTATTTTATTTTAAACTATTTTAGCTTATAACTATTTATATAAACTATCTTATTTATAAACTATTTTATTATATATACTAATTTTAATATCTAAACCGTTTAAAAGAAAAGAGTTATGATTTCAAAAATGCTATAATTTCAAAGTGTTATGATTTCCAAAATGCTATGATTTCAAAGTTGTGATTTCCAAAGTGTTTTGATTTTTAAAAGACTATGATTTCGAAAGTGTTATAACTTTGGAAAAGTACTATGATTTGGAGGTGAATATTTTGAAATGGCTTTGATTTTTGAAGCGAATATGATATTTTTGATAATCAATTGTGAATTGATTTTGAAAATGTAAAAGAGCCATCAGTGTAATAATACGTAGTTATTAAAGAGACCAGGATCGGTTATGGACATACTCTCTGTCGATACCGAAAACCACTTTAATAACTAGTATAGGCGGAGTGTTGATCCAGAACGAAGTGGATGGTTTTGATGAACGCGTTGACTGAAGAAAGAGAACGATTTTGGATGACCCCTAACATGACTAAAACAGGAGCCGCGCCGGGCCATTGAGGTTCGCCACCTCTAGCGGACACACTTCTTCGTTACCATATCTATTACTTCTGTGATTCGATTTGGGTGCACCCCTCGATTATGGGAGTGTTGTTTCACGGTGTTGGGGTAGTAGCTGCTATGCCCAACATCAGTCCGGATCACGCAACTACTAGTATCCTAGTTGGTATTGCCTCATGTACCTTGTCATACTGATTATCCTATTCGCGACCACTACGATTTTGGTCTGTACCTTTAGTATATGGATTGCCCTCTGGTGACTTCCGGTTTTGGGGAAACTACGGTCTTGTATATGCTCTTGGGAATAAAAATGTGTTAAGGGTGGAATGGGCCATGACTTAACGCTATTTTGATATCGTACTTTACTGATTAGACATTATCTACTTAGCGTACACTACTACAAAGTAGATAGTTTAACGGATCCTTAGAGGATGGTTATCCCAAACATCCTTTGAGTTACTCGTATTTCAGTCGTTATTTCACTTGAGTTAGATTTATTGATATAAGAATGTTAATCCTGACTCGAGTGTTTTGTGTTTTCTTTACGCTCGGGTCAGACTGAGTGTACCAGTATTCGAGACTCACCTTTGGAGTTGGAGCTTCGCTTGGAGATCCAGCTATCTATCCAGCTTTCAGATATTCAGTTGATTCCAATGATGTATTCTGATATTGTATTTGACTATTGTATTCGAGATTTCTGTTGTATCTTGTTTAACTCTGTTATATATATAGTAGCTTCATGAACTACTATTCTTTTGTTTCCGCTGCATTATTGTTATATTACTCTGTGTCTGTGATCTGTGATTATTTTATTTACTGTATATGTTGAGTTTTGCCAATTTAAATTAACAATCTCTTGTTTTGAATTATTCAAGTCCGACATGTGTGGATTTATTGTCGATTTGAATGGTCCAAAATAGTGGGTCGTTACAAGTGGTATCAGAGCTCTGGTAGCTCTAGGCAAAACTTAACATATAGGGTAAGTGTATTTACAGAATCACTTTCATTCGAGTTTCAATCTCTTCCTTTTGACTCGATTCCTTTGAATTTTAGAACGTTTCCTGCGGTTCCAAAATTCATTCGTGTCCCTCACTATTCGTCTTCTTTCAAATTCTAGAGCACCACATAACTCCATTTTGAATGATATCTATAATAGATCGGCGGTCTCGCCAATCTTCGAATGATTTGTAAATGGGTGAAACTCCAATCTTCGAATGATTTGTAAAGGGGTGAAACTCCTTTACAATAGGCATTGATGTACCGGAGATTTCTGTATCCTCGGTTTACGATGCTATCTATCTCTTGCTATACCTGAATTCTATTTCTTGAGATCGAATGTAGATTTGCCTCGGAATTCTGCATCGATCTAATTCTTGAAGTCACGGTCGACCCGGATAAGGTTGCCCGCGATTTATATAAACTCATCCATCTTCTTATTTGTTATTTAAATCATCTTATCTTCTGTTTCAAACTTATCTTCGAATCAAAAATTCTCTTCGATTTGATTTCTATCAAATTTGAATCTCTATCCATGGTTGAAATCCATTTTGTATCGTCGAGCGAGGAAGTGTATTTGTAAATTAATATTAAAATGTTTTATATATTGTGTTGTTTGAGTTGTTGATGTTGATTTGGGTTTCCGATCGATTCGTCTGATCAACGTTATCGATAGGATTTCCAAAACACTTGAGCAGAGCAAACTGACACAATATTGTTTTCAAATTTGGTAAACAAAATAGTTTTGTATGATTTTATCATATATATAAATATAAAAATTTTCTGAAATTAAATTGTGAATGAGTTGTTGTCTGAAATAATAATATTTGATTTTCATTTGTTGTTTTGTAAACCATTGACTATCGCATAATATAAATAAATGAATTTATAAACTTGGTTTATAAACTGATTTAAAATTTGAAATGAAATTAAATTAAGAATTTGAGAATTTAATTTCCAATGATTTCGAACTATGGTTTTAAAGGTTTAAAATGCACATTATTTAAAGGTATTTTGACAATAATTTATTTCCAAAGAATTTTAATGTATATTATTTAAAGTATTTTCAAATAGGAACCATTTTCAAAGAATTTTAAAATGTTGAAATCAGTGCTCTTCTCTCTATCGTCGGAAAATAACTTCGGTGATGGCGGCCGCATCATCGACATTCATTTTCGAGTTTCGAAGAGTAGAGACCATCAGTAGCTTGCTACACTTTTGTTTTGAAATAAATTTGATTTGAATTTTAAAGTATGACTTGATTTAAAAATATTTATATACGTATATATTAGTATTTAATTTAGATTTGACTTGGATATATTGTGTGTATATATTTATCTCTAAATTGTTTAAATTTAATCGTAAATTTAATTCTAAATTTTCTTAAAGGATGATTTTCAATTATAAATGAAGCCAAATTCTTTTATAAATACTTAACTTGAAATAACTGAATTGTAAAATTTACTTACGTAATACTCAATTGCATTATATATATAACTTACCTAAATTACTCAAAAGTTAACTATGTAATTGAATATTAATATACAGTAGAAAATGATATCAAAATTTTTTTTAAATAAATTTGAGTAGTTATAATAAATGTAAATATACTTAATACATGTGATAAGATATATTAAGTTGAATAAATTTAACAATAATTTGGAATTATATGGTTTAAATTAATTGTTTGATCTTGTCTTTTAATCAATTTTCCTTCTAGTTGTATCTATTCTCCTACCTCTTTCCTTTTCGGGGACGAAAAGTCTTGAGTGGGGGAGAGTGTAACGACCCGTAAAATTTTGTCATTTTATTTATTCATTTAATTGAATTGTTGTGGAATTTTAAACGATAAAATTTTGAAATATAAATTTGATATTTCGAATGCGTCTAGTTAAACATAACAACCGGTAAATTTTCGTCCGAAAATATGAAAGTTTATTTCGCGCGTAAACTTACTTCAATTTAATCAGTTAAAAAGCGATGAAAATAAAATGTTTTCGGAACCTAAATATTTTTACATAGAAAAATTCTAAACCATCTTCTGAGCAAGATTTCAGTTTGTCGTTTTTTCAAATTCGGACATCTTTGGCTCCGTCGATCTTATTTTTCAGCGTTTTTCTTGCATTTTCCGCTAGTAGAAAATTCGAATTTTTATAATTCAATCATACCACTGATATCTGTATACCGTTTTGATCGTCTCGTCGTGCTGATCTCTACGATATATTTATTTCTGTATTTTAAGGTCCGGTACGCAACGGATATAATAAAACTGTTCGTGTCATATCGGTACCACAAATTTCAAAGGTTACTCACATGCTTCTTCAAATTGAAACTTGTTGCCCAAACAAATATTTACGGTCTTTAATTATTACAGCTGTTTGCATTTATATTTGCTATTATCTAGGCATGACTTTTGATATCATACTGTTCACCTTTCAACTGCACATCCACTGATACGTTGCTTCTAGCCTTATCACGTCCACTAGCCAGCTACTCTCTCTCACCCTTTTTCATTTCTTTGTTTCCAAAGTTGCTCTCTCCATTCCATCTACCCCATCCGTTTCACCACTGTGCCGCCTATTCGCACCTCCTAACTCCCCCCGAAGCATAGCCTCCCCACCACTGACCGACCCCACGCCGCCTACCACCAGGCATCAGCCTCACCTCTCACCTAGCAGCAGCCGCTAGCACTTTTTTCCTCCGCCTGCGCCATCCCCTGAGAGCCACAGACTCGCCTTCGAACTGCTCCGACTTCTCACCGTCCCTGAACTGCTGTAGCAGCTAGACCTCCATGCCATTACACTGCTCGGCCGATCCCCTACCCTATATATATTTTGATATTTGGAAATCTACTCTATGTATAGGTACTTACTACTTGTTTATGCTCTCTCATTTTTACTCGTTATACATGTTTTTTTTCTTTCTTTTTTGCGGTTGTTTTGTACATATATATGATGGTATATATGTTAGATTATATAAGTTAATTTATCTTCTGTTTGAGCTTATAAAGAGTTATATATAAGGTTATATACATAGTCTGTAGTAAGTTAAAGAGAAAATGAGTCTTTGTTATGTTTTTTTGTTTTGTTGAAAAGAATATATACATGTGATTATATTATGATTACGTTTGTATTTTGAAAAGTATTATATATATATATATATCTTATCCTAAAGCTTAGTTTGTTGTTCTGAATAACGATGCTCATTTGTATCTTGATTTTAAAAGATGATATGGATATTTTGTTCGGTATGTATGTGTGTATATATATATATATTGCTATAAAGTAGTTGTACTTGTATGGTTTAAAGTACATAATAGAAAAAATATACAAAGATGTTAGTTTAATGTATATATATATATATGTATTTTCGTATGCTTTTCGGTTTGCGGGTTTTCCTGTAATGATCTACAAGATCTGTTATATATATGTAGAGAGTTATATAAGTATGTATATTGGCACTTATATTAGTTACGTATACCTGGGTTGGTTTTGAATAGATTGAATCATAAGGCTGCATATCTGGATGCATATTTTCTGTTAATTTAATATATATGCTATTTATATATGTACTAGTCTTTTATACAATGATATGCCGATTTACATAAGAGGTGAAGTGTACGTGTAGTCTGCATAGTATAATGGTATATTATATATATTAGTTATGTGCATGCGTTGGTTTGTATTGGGATGTATATAAGCTATCCGTGGAATTATATAAGTTATAATGATAATAGTAATGTCAAAGTGTGTTTATATATATATATATATATAATATATTGAAATTTTGTTTAGAACTATCTTGTGTTTATATATAAATTTTATTAAGAAAGTTATATTTCGCATGTAAGATTGGATAGCGGTCTGCATAAGTTATTCTAGTTATATAAATTATATTTTCACATATTGAATTACAGAATTATACGTTTGTTTTTTTAGTTGTATACTAGTGATACATATGTTATATGTCTGTTTATATTCGACCTGAGTAACTAAGGCATATATTTATATAGACAGGTTATATTCTTTTAGTATTATATGTTTGCAACTTTTATATGTAAATATGTTATAATATATAGATTTTTATATATATTAGTTTATATATAAGTAAGGATATGGCTGAATATATATGTATGTAATTATTTCAACGTATATTATATATATGTTTGACTTTAATGTATAAGTCTAGTTCAAATCAATGATTTTATTTGGGACAATTGGCTTTTAAATACATATAGGTGTATATAGATTTTAAGTATGTATTTTATTAAATATTGGTTTAGGAAATAATAATAATATAATAATATATATATATTCAGTTTTATCAAAACTGGTTTTGATTTGTTCTCATCAAATTTTGTTATCAGCTCTTCCGTCAAATTCGTGCCAATCTAGCTTTGTGCTTGGATCCGTAACCCATCCGATTCTCGTCCATCTCTAACCTCGAAAGGTGAGCAATCACTCACGATTAATGTTCTTATATTTATTAAATTTGATTTCAATTGAAACACAATTGAAATATGCTGCTGTTAGTTATTTATATTGCTATATCTATGCCATCATCTGTATCTGTTCACCTGTGACACCTGACATCATTATCTGTTATTTATATTGATATATATATGCCATCATCTGTATCTGTTCACCTGTGACACCTGACATCATTATCTGTTATTTATATTGATATATATATATGCCATCATCTGTATCTGTTCACCTGTGACACCTGACATCATTATTTGTTATTTATATTGATATATATATATATGCCATCATCTGTATCTGTTCACCTTTGACACCTGACATCATTATCTGTTATTTATATTGATATATATATACCATCATCTGTATCTATTCACCTGTGACACCTGACATCATTATCTGTTATTTATATTGATATATATATGCCATCATCTGTATCTGTTCACCTGTGACATCTGACACCCTTATCTGTTATTTATACTGATGATATATGCCTGTTACCGTTGTTATATTATTATCATATCTATTATCACTCTGCAAGTTCCCTATTAGTATAGAATCACTATGGGTTGAAATGATACAACCCGAACGGACTTTAGAATAGGAGAAAATCGTTATGGGTTGAAATGATAAACCCAAGCGATTTTCAAATTAAGTTGAATTTGGGATTTCAGGTTGAAAAGATATATACCCGAATATATTTTAAATTGCGGATTGAAATGATAAATATCCGTATCACTTGACCATAGGATAGAAAATTATATACAGACACCGTTGGTCTATATATAAATGTTTTGAGAAACATTTCTACGGTTTTGAAAGAAATATATGGTTTAATAAATAATGATTTTAAAGATTTATTAAAGTTGATTTAATAAAGTTGATTTGAATCGATTTGTGAAATTTGAGGAAACTATTTTATTTTATAAAGTAATTTTAAGTTATATTTAAAACTATTGATATTTTTACTTTATAAATTATTTTAATATAAACTATTTTAATATAAATCATTTTTAATATAAATTATTTTATTTTAAACTATTTTAGCTTATAACTATTTATATAAACTATCTTATTTATAAACTATTTTATTATATATACTAATTTTAATATCTAAACCATTTAAAAGAAAAGAGTTATGATTTCAAAAATGCTATAATTTCAAAGTATTATGATTTTCAAAATGCTATGATTTCAAAGTTGTGATTTCCAAAGTGTTTTGATTTTTAAAAGACTATGATTTCGAAAGTGTTATAACTTTGGAAAAGTACTATGATTTGGAGGTGAATATTTTGAAATGGCTTTGATTTTTGAAGCGAATATGATATTTTTGATAATCAATTGTGAATTGATTTTGAAAATGTAAAAGAGCCATCAGTGTAATAATACGTAGTTATTAAAGAGACCAGGATCGGTTATGGACATACTCTCTGTCGATACCGAAAACCACTTTAATAACTAGTATACGCGGAGTGTTGATCCAGAACGAAGTGGATGGTTTTGATGAACGCGTTGACTGAAGAAAGAGAACGATTTTGGATGAACCCTGACATGACTAAAACAGGAGCCGCGTCGGGCCATTGAGGTTCGCCACCTCTAGCGGACACACTTCTTCGTTACCATATCTATTACTTCTGTGATTCGATTTGGGTGCACCCCTCGATTATGGGAGTGTTGTTTCGCGGTGTTGGGGTAGTAGCTGCTATGCCCAACATCAGTCCGGATCACGCAACTACTAGTATCCTAGTTGGTATTGCCTTATGTACCTTGTCATACTGATTATCCTATTCGCGACCACTACGATTTTGGTTTGTACCTTTAGTATATGGATTGCCCTCTGGTGACTTCTGGTTTTGGGGAAACTACGGTCTTGTATATGCTCTTGGGAATAAAAATGTGTTAAGGGTGGAATGGGCCATGACTTAATGCTATTTTGATATCGTACTTTACTGATTAGACATTATCTACTTAGCGTACACTACTACAAAGTAGATAGTTTAACGGATCCTTAGAGGATGGTTATTCCAAACATCCTTTGAGTTACTCGTATTTCAGTCGTTATTTCACTTGAGTTAGATTTATTGATATAAGAATGTTAATCCTGACTCGAGTGTTTTGTGTTTTCTTTACGCTCGGGTCAGACTAAGTGTACCAGTATTCGAGACTCACCTTTGGAGTTGGAGCTTTGCTTGGAGATCAAGCTATCTATCCAGCTTTCAGATATTCAGTTGATTCCAGTGATGTATTCTGATATTGTATTTGACTATTGTATTCGAGATTTCTGTTGTATCTTGTTTAACTCTGTTATATATATAGTAGCTTCATGAACTACTATTCTTTTGTTTCCGCTGCATTATTATTATATTACTCTGTGTCTGTGATCTGTGATTATTTTATTTACTGTATATGTTGAGTTTTGCCAATTTAAATTAACAATCTATTATTTTGAATTATTCAAGTCTGACATGTGTGGATTTATTGTCGATTTGAATGGTCCAAAATAGTGGGTCGTTACACACATCCTCTAAGCAAATAAAAGAATGCTGATATATCATAGAGTTAACAAAAGTATTATACTCCGCATGCAAAGAACATAAAAGAATGACAGCTTGCGCTTCATCCTTAATTTTTACTTCAGTTGCTTGAAGATTCATAACAAGTGTGTTTAGGCCATCCACGTGAGCCAATACATCGGTTCCAGGCTTCATCTTGAACGAGTAAAGTTGTTGTTGTTGGATGATGCGGTTGGTGAAAAACTTGTCGTAGAACTTGTTTTGAAGAGCATCCCATAATTCCTTAGCAGTTTTCACATGAGAAAACTCTTTAAGTACTTCATCAAAAAGGCTAAGCTGGATGGTAGTAAGAGCATCCTCTTCCAATTCCCCAATCTCTTCAGATGCTAATTTCTTCAGTTTCTTTGGATCTGAGACAACCTTAAAAGTCCTCTCTTTCTTCAATATGCTTCCATCTTCATCTTCCATGTGCCAAAATCTCCATTTTTATCAAATCTGGCGACTTCATAATTTGTAGAGCTTCTACCAGTGATATTCTTTGTAGAATTAGACATAGCTGAAATAGCCTTCAAACAGAACAATAAGCTCCGATACCAAACTGTAGTGAAAAATTAGAGTTTTGGGCAGTAGAAGTAGAACATTCGATAACCTAGCATGTGGACAATCTCAACAATTCCAATCCAACAAAGAGAATAAAATGATAATCAAAGAGCACAAATTATAGATAAAAAATAGAAAGGGAAGAACACATAGATATAACGAGGTTCAGCTATGCCAACGTCCTCAGACCCAACAATCTTTATTCTTCTTCACTTCAAAAGGGAGTACAACATGAGAAGAATATAAATTACTCAATATAAATTTCTTTCCTTATAATAGATACAGAATTAAGGATCTTATTGAAGATATTTTGTAGAGAACTCTTTTGTCATCCAATGTTTTTAAAAGATGAACAAATGTCTTCATATATATAGGTGGAAGGATGAAGACTGCCTTGGAGATAAGGATGAAATCTTTTCGAATTTACTTGATTTGATTTCAACACAAATTTAGCATATTGGTATTGTTTCCACGTATATCCTTATTTGATTGATTCACTGCCAAATTTAAGATTATCTGAGGCAATTACAAGTGCATTTGCTAATATAAATAGAGACGCCAAATAACCTTAAACTGCCCCTGAACATATGCGAGGCAAATTAAGATCTGTCCCTGTAAATCAAGCCCCTAATAATACGTAGGGGCAAATTGTACTCATAAATTGCCTCTATTATTACGTATGCCACCTAGGATAAATAGCTAATAAAATTGATGGAGACAATTATAAATGTCTCTTTTACTGGATAAATTCATAAATAATTAAATAAAATGGCTTGAATTCTTTCAAATTGAATTATATAACAAATGAATTAAAAGACAAGGTTATACTGCAAATGTATAATATATCATATGTAACGACCCGTAAATTTCAACTGTTTTAATAACGTAATTAGTTGAAATTTTGTGGAATTTTAAACGATAAAATTTTGAAATAAAATTTAATATTTGGAATACGTCTAGTTAAACATAGCAACTGGTAAATTTTCGTCCGAAAATATGGAAGTGTATTTCGCGCGTAAATTTACTTCAATTTAATCAGTTAAAAAGCGTTGAAAATAAAACGTTTTCAAAACCAAAATATTTTTACATAGAAAAATTCTAAACCATCTTCTGAGCAAGATGTCAGTTTGTCGTTTTTCCAAATTCGGACATCTATTGCTCCGTCGTTCTTATTTTCTGCAAAGTAGCAGCATTTTCGGTACCGATATCGACTTTTGATCAGATGATCGTACCACTGATATCTGTATACCATTTTTATCGTCTCGTCGTGCTGATCTCCATGTTATATTCGTTTCTGTGTTTTGAAGTCCGATACACAACGAAACGCGCGGAAACGATACCGTATCGGTACCGCCTTCAACGTCTATTCAAATTGCAAACGGCTGAGATGAATGGCCACTATCATTTACTTTTTTCCAGAATTCAATGCATGACGTTTGGTGCTTACGTAATTTCAATTCATATGTGCTGGCTTCCACTATTTACTATTTTGTTTAAAGTTTCTTGTTTCGTTCATATACCTTCTTCTCTTTCTACTTCTTGTTCTGAACTCTGAGAAAAGAAAAATGAAAAGGGATAGTACACGTGCTCTTCATCTCCTTCCCCACTCACGGCTCTCCCCTACCTGCACACGCAAGACCCAAAACCAACCGCTCTTCTCAACATAAACGCCTCTCCATGTTCTGACAGTCGACCGTCTCCATCACCGAACCTTGCATCTCTTCAACTTCTCAGATCCGAGGCAACGAGCCTGCACCACCCCTCTCACCGGAAGCCTCACACCCACCACCATCGCCCAGCGCCGAAGCCACCACCTCCCACGTCAGCGCCCCTACTTCGTCTTCCACCTTCCATTTGCCGACCGCCTCTCACCCCTCGTGTGCAGCATCTTCACCGCGCCGCCTTGCACCTTCCACCCAAACCTCCTCCGCCCGCTTCATCGCCGAGCACCCCATTGGCCACGACCGTCCTAGCGCCACCACCGCCGAGATCCACCAGCACCGGACACCACACGCGCCTTCTCCTCCGTGTCCTCCCACGTCCAACCATACCCATGACCTCCACGGCCTTCACCCCGTCTTCCCAGCTGTTAGCCGCCCCTACCCAGTCACCGTCCAACCCGAGACCTGCCGCCGAAGCTCCTCAGCCTACTGACCGCTTGTCCCCTTCGTCGTAGCCCGCTAGCCTAGACTCCTCTACCCTCTTACGTGCCTGACCGAAAACTCTACTGTTGTATAAGGTAAATATATATGCATTTAGATATATTTGGGTTTATATATGTTTTATAATATGTTGTTAATATATGTTTGCTGTATTTTAAAGTTTTAAAGGTATATATAGGTTTCGTGTTTACAGTATATATACATTAACATGTTAGTTATATAGGTAGTTTATATATAAATTTTACTTATAGTAGTTTATATAAGTTTATAATCTATTCTGTTATATATATTATTACTGTATGTACAGAAGTTATGGTAGGTTACTGTAAAGTATATATATAGTATATATATTGGTTATACTGTTTATACAATATTAGATATTAAAAATATATATTTTATATTTTAGGTTAGTGTTGTTTATACTGGGTGTTATGCTAACTATAGTTTTATATATATTAGTTTTGATTATATAAGTTTACGTCAGTATTATATATTTAGCTGTCTGAATAAATTTAGACTATCTGTTGTATAGCAGGTCCTTTATGTTAGTTTATATAGGTGAATTGGATATAGTGCAGTGCCATCGTTACATATATATATTAACAAATGAAAGCTATAAAGTGTCTAGTGTTTTGTGCATGGAGGGTTGCGTGTTATCCTGCTTTTATATATATATATTTTATAGTGTCAAGTCTTGTCTTCTTCGAAAGAAAAAAAAACTATATTTATATATTTATATTATTGCATGTTTGAAATATTAAAGTTCGCCTTTATACATGCTTTCGTCTTCGTTCTGTTTTCTGTACATTATTGTATTAAACCTTGTAAGCAAGGTGTATATATGTAATATAAGTATTTAAATTTATGGGCTATATGGATATATGTCTTAAGGATGTTGATTTTAAATAAGTATATATATAAGTATTTATTTCGAATATATGATGTATATATGTTGATTTTAATGTATGTATCTAATTAGAATAATGATTTGAATTTCTTATATTATTTTAATATTTGTCTTAAATTTAAATATTGAAATTTTATATATAATATAATAACAGTAATGTATTGGTACATATATACCTATTTGTTTTGCCTGCATTTCATAATAAAGATTGCATTGAGTTGACGTGTTTTATATTAGGAAATCCTGACTTTTAGAGCAATACTATATATATATATAGTATAATAATGACGTATATTTTCTGTTTCTATTCCACTGATTTGATTCGTTTCATCAACTTCTATTTATCAGCTTGTCCGTCGAATTCGTGTCAATTTCGCTTTACTTTGGAATTCGTGCTTGGATCCGTAACTCATCTCATTCTCGTTCACCTCTCTAGCCTCGAAAGGTGAGCACTCACTCACGATTAACGTTCTTTTATTTATTAAATCTGATTTCAATAGAAACGACAATTGAAATATGCTGCTGTTAGTTAATTACATTGTTATATATGCTATTGCCTGTATCAGTTCACCTGTGACATCTGACACCATTATCTGTTAATTATTTATGCAATAATAATACAGTTTGGCTGATAATTGATTGATTGTTGATGTTTATATTGGACGTTAAATTGTTAATGTTAAAATGTTAAATAGTGTGAAATTGAAGTTGATATAGGATAATTAATTGTTAAATTTGATTAACTGACATTTGTATAATATGATCCCTTTAACTGTTGAATTTATTGACACGTAGGATTTGTTTAATTACACTTTGAACCACTGAATGTATGTTGTTAAATTGATGATGTATGAAATTGTAAATAGATGACCAGTGAAAACCGTAACGTAATAATCTTTAATCTACATGAAATGATAGTGTAGATTCTAGAAATAATTATATTAATTCGTACAAATAACAATGCGAATTAATACGGTTATTTCGGGATTATTTGAAATTGATTATTGGATTGATATTGGTTGTTGTTATTGCTTGTTTATTTACTTTGACACCATCCCAGTTATCACACTGCAAGTTCCCTTTTTTGCTTTGATTTTTAATTGAATTGGAATCGGGTTGAAATGATAAATACCCAAATTAAACTTTGACCTTAGATATAGAGAATTAAATAAAAACCCGATTGGTCAATAATTTGATTTAAAAATAAATAAAAATTTTATTTGAATAAATAATATGGTTTTGAAATGAAGTTGAAATTTGAATTTTTAATGAAAGGAAAATGTTAATATTTAATAAATCTGAAACAAACAATGTAATTGTTGAAAGAAGGTTGTTTAATTTGAGAAATGATTGAATTAAGTTTGAAATGATTTAATAATTAAGTTTGAAATTATAATTAAGTTTGAAACAATTAAACTTTGAAATGATTTAATAATTAAGTTTGAAATTATAATTAAGTTTGAAATTATTAAACTTTGAAATTATTTAATAATTAAGTTTTGAATTATTTAATAATGAATTATTTAATGATTAAATAAAATTGAATTCTTAATAAGAAAAATTGAACTTTTGAATAAGTGAATTTTACTTCGTAAATAATTGAAATTGAGTTTCTTTATTAATTAAGTTTTGGAAAATTATTTAAGTAAGTAAATAAGTGAAATGGAATTTCTTTAACAAGAAATGAAAATGTGATTAATGTAAGACTTGAAATGTAAAGAATTTGATTTGATGAATTTAATTTAATTAAATTTGTAAGTTTTGATTTAATGAAGTTGAATTTAAGAAATTGATTTAATGATTAGGAAATTTAATAGAAATTGTTTTGAATGATAAATTAATTTAACGATATTGAATGAAATTGATAAATGAATTTAAATTGATTTGAATGTTAAATAGAATTTATTTAAAATGATTTTGGAATGAAACTTATATACGAACTTGAATCAATATTTGAATTGTTTTAAATAGAAATTGAAATTGAATTATAAGATTTTGAAACGGAAAATTGGAAGTTTTGAAACGTAAATTATCAGAAATTGATTTTGAAAAACAAATGAAATGTTGATTTACGAATTCTATTTGAAATTGAAATTGATTTGGTTTTGAAATAAATAAACGACCAATCGGTGTAATAATTACGGAAGTTATTAAAGAGACCGGAATTCGGTTATGGATATACTCTCTATCTAAACTGAAAACCACTTTAATAACTATACGCGGAGTGATGATCCAGAATGAAGTGGATGGTTTTGGTGAACGCGTTGACTGAAGAAAGAGAACGATTTTGGATGACCCCTGACATGACTAAAACAGGAGCCGCGCCGGGCCATTGAGGATCGCCATCTCTAGCGGACACACTTTTTCGATACCATATCTATTACTTTTGTGATTCAATTTGGGTGCACCCCTTGATTTGGGAGTGTTGTTTCGCGGTGTTGGGATAGTAGCTGCTATGCCCAACATCAGTCCGGATCACGCAACTACTAGTATCCTAGTTGGTATCGCCTCATGTACCTTATCATACTGATTATCCTATACGCGACCACTACGATTTTGATTTGTACCTTTAGTATATGGATTGCCCTCTGGTGACTTCCGGTTTTGGGGAAACTACGGTCTTGTATATGCTTTTGGGAATAAAAATGTGTTAAGGGTGGAATGGGCCATGACTTAACGCTATTTTGATATCTTTTTATATTACTGATAGACATTATCTACTTAGCGTACATTACTACATAGTAGATAGTTTAACGGATCCTTAAAGGATGGTTATTCCAAACATCCTTTGAGTTACTTGTATTTCAATTGCTATTTCACTTGAGTTGGATTTATTAATATAAGAATGTTAATCCTGACTCGAGTGTCTTGTGTTTTTGCTTTACGCTCGGGTCAGACTGAGTAGTTCAGCTTTCGAGACTCACCTTTGGAGTTGGAGCTTCGCTTGGAGATCCAGCTATTTATCCAGCTTTCAGATATTCGATGATTCCAGTGATGTATTCTGATTTGTATCTGTTACTCTTCCGTTGTATCTGGTTTAACTCTGATGTATCATATTACTCTTCTGTTGTAAACTCTGATGTATTTTATATATCCATGTAGTAGCTTCATGAACTACTATTTCTTTTATTTCCGCTGCACTTATTACTCTGTGTCTGTGATCTGTGACTATTTATTTACTGTATATGTTCAGTTTTGC
The DNA here is from genome assembly GCA_030737815.1 of Allium fistulosum. Taxonomy (NCBI): domain Eukaryota; kingdom Viridiplantae; phylum Streptophyta; class Magnoliopsida; order Asparagales; family Amaryllidaceae; genus Allium; species Allium fistulosum. The sequence continues at coordinate 746,544,470 of CM060907.1, forward strand.
CAAATTTAAATTAACAACGCGGTATTTTGAGCAATTCAATTCCGGCATGAGTGTCTACCTATACACTTATAATGGATGCGAATGGTCCAAAATAGCGGGTCGTTACAGTTGGTATCAACGCTTTGGTAGCTCTAGGCAAAACTTAACATATAGGGTAAATATATTTACAGAATCACTCTCATTTGAGTTTCAATCTCTTCCTTTGACTCAATTCCTTTGAATTTTGGAACGTTCCCTCGGTTCCGAAATTCATTCGTGTCCTTCACTATTCGTCTTCATTCAATCCTGAAACACCCCATAACTCCATTTTGAATGATATCTATAATAGATCGGCGGTCTCGCCAACCTTCGAATGATTCGTAAAGGAGCAAAACTCCTTTATAATAGGCATTGATTTACCGGAGATTTCTGTATCCTCGGTTTACGATGCTATCTACCTCCTGCTATACCTGAATTCTATTTCTTGAGATCGAATGTAGATTTGCCTTGAAATTCTGCATCAATCTTATTCTTGAAGTCCCGGTCGACCCGGTTAAGGTGGCCCGCGATTTACATAAACCCATCCATCTTCTTATTCCGTTATTTAATCATCCTTTCTTCTGTTTCGAACTTATCTTCGAATCAGAATTCTCTTGATTTGAGTCTATCAAAATTTGAATCTCTATACTTATTTTGAAATCCATCCTTGTATCGTCGAGCGTGGAAGTGAATTTGTAAATTTATATTTAAAATGTTTTTATATTGTGTTGTTTGAGTTGTTGATGTTGATTTGGGTTTTCGATCGATTCGTCTGATCAACGCTATCGATAGGATTTCCAAAACACTTGAGCAGAGCAAACTGACAGAATATTGTTTTCAAATTTGGTAGATAAAATAAAAGTTTTGTATGATTATATTATATATGAATATAAGTTTTCTGAAATTAAATTGTTAATGAATTTGTTGTTTGAAATAATAATATTGATTTTCATTTATTGTTTTGTAAACCATTGACTATTGCATAATATAAATAAATGAATTTATAAACTTGGTTATAAATTGATAGGAATTTGAAATAAATTTAATTCAGAAATTTGAGAATATAGTTTCCGGTGATTTCGAACTTTGGTTTTATAATTTTAAAGTATATATTATTGAAAGTATTTTCAAATAGAAACCGTTTTCAAAAAATTTTAAAATGTTGAAATAAGTGCTCTTCTCTTTGTCGCTGGAAAATAATTTCGGTGATGGCGGCCGCATCATCGACATTCATTTTCGAGTTTCGAAGTGGAGAAACCATTCTGTAGCTTTGCTACGGTTTTGTTTTGAGAAAAAATATATATTTTGATTTGAGTTTCTTCAGTATAATTGGATTTATATATATATATATAGGTATCTTATTTTAAAATTTAATTTGTATTGATATAAATATATTGTATATATCTCTAAATTGTTTTAAGTTAATCGGAAATCTAATTCTAAATTTTGTTAAACGATGATTTTTTTTATTATTATAAATAAAACCAAAATTTGGAATAAATATTTAAACTTGAATAATTGAATTAGAAAAAAAATTTATTTGTATATTGTTCGACTGCATTCTAATACAACTTACCTAAATTATTCAGAAGTTGAATATGTAATTGGATAATATATAATATAAATTGAATTTATAAATAAAATTTGAGTGTTTATAATAAATGTTATACACTAAATTTTGATTATAAAAATGTTAATAGAGATAGATAGGATAATAAGTAAACTCAGTTAATAATGAAATAAATTGTTTTGAAAAAAAGAATTAATAAATTTGTTTTGAAAGAATTAATAAATTGAAATTTGATCAACATATGAAAATACCTTGAATTTAAAAGAAATTAATAGATGTAAATTAATTTAAATCGAAACTTTTATGTTTTAAATTAATTTATATGGGTTAAATATATGTGAGTAGATATATTTAGTAGAATAAATTTAACTGTAATTTGGAATAAAGAAGAATTTAAAATTGTTGAAGAAAATATGATTATAATAAAAGATTATTCAAATTTATTGTTTTAGAAATTGTAAATTGAGGGTAATTGGATAATAAGATAATGAATTTAGAAATAGTTGAGATTTATTTTAGTGAAATCAAATGAATTAAATCAATTATTGAATATCAATTAATTTAAATTTGAAATTATATGGTTTAAATTAATTGTTATTTTGTTTTTCAAATCTGTTTTTTTCTTCTGGTTGTTTCTATTCTCCTACCTCGTGCCTTTTCGGGGACGAAAAGTTTTGAGTGGGGGAGAATGTAACGACCCGTAAATTTCAACTGTTTTAATAACGTAATTAGTTGAAATTTTGTGGAATTTTAAACGATAAAATTTTGAAATAAAATTTAATATTTGGAATACGTCTAGTTAAACATAGCAACTGGTAAATTTTCGTCCGAAAATATGGAAGTGTATTTCGCGCGTAAATTTACTTCAATTTAATCAGTTAAAAAGCGTTGAAAATAAAACGTTTTCAAAACCAAAATATTTTTACATAGAAAAATTCTAAACCATCTTCTGAGCAAGATGTCAGTTTGTCGTTTTTCCAAATTCGGACATCTATTGCTCCGTCGTTCTTATTTTCTGCAAAATAGCAGCATTTTCGGTACCGATATCGACTTTTGATCAGATGATCGTACCACTGATATCTGTATACCATTTTTATCGTCTCGTCGTGCTGATCTCCGTGTTATATTCGTTTCTGTGTTTTGAAGTCCGGTACACAACGAAACGCGCGGAAACGATACCGTATCGGTACCGCCTTCAACGTCTATTCAAATTGCAAACGGCTGAGATGAATGGCCACTATCATTTACTTTTTCCCAGAATTCAATGCATGACGTTTGGTGCTTACGTAATTTCAATTCATATGTGCTGGCTTCCACTATTTACTATTTTGTTTAAAGTTTCTTGTTTCGTTCATATACCTTCTTCTCTTTCTACTTCTTGTTCTGAACTCTGAGAAAAGAAAAATGAAAAGGGATAGTACACGTGCTCTTCATCTCCTTCCCCACTCACGGCTCTCCCCTACCTGCACACGCAAGACCCAAAACCAACAGCTCTTCTCAACATAAACGCCTCTCCATGTTCTGACAGTCGACCGTCTCCATCACCGAACCTTGCGTCGCTTCAACTTCTCAGATCCGAGGCAACGAGCCTGCACCACCCCTCTCACCGGAAGCCTCACACCCACCACCATCGCCCAGCGCCGAAGCCACCACCTCCCACGTCAGCGCCCCTACTTCGTCTTCCACCTTCCATTTGCCGACCGCCTCTCACCCCTCGTGTGCAGCATCTTCACCGCGCCGCCTTGCACCTTCCACCCAAACCTCCTCCGCCCGCTTCATCGCCGAGCACCCCATTGGCCACGACCGTCCTAGCGCCACCACCGCCGAGATCCACCAGCACCGGACACCACACGCGCCTTCTCCTCCGTGTCCTCCCACGTCCAACCATACCCATGACCTCCACGGCCTTCACCCCGTCTTCCCAGCTGTTAGCCGCCCCTACCCAGTCACCGTCCAACCCGAGACCTGCCGCCGAAGCTCCTCAGCCTACTGACCGCTTGTCCCCTTCGTCGTAGCCCGCTAGCCTAGACTCCTCTACCCTCTTACGTGCCTGACCGAAAACTCTACTGTTGTATAAGGTAAATATATATGCATTTAGATATATTTGGGTTTATATATGTTTTATAATATGTTGTTAATATATGTTTGCTGTATTTTAAAGTTTTAAAGGTATATATAGGTTTCGTGTTTACAGTATATATACATTAACATGTTAGTTATATAGGTAGTTTATATATAAATTTTACTTATAGTAGTTTATATAAGTTTATAATCTATTCTGTTATATATATTATTACTGTATGTACAGAAGTTATGGTAGGTTACTGTAAAGTATATATATAGTATATATATTGGTTATACTGTTTATACAATATTAGATATTAAAAATATATATTTTATATTTTAGGTTAGTGTTGTTTATACTGGGTGTTATGCTAACTATAGTTTTATATATATTAGTTTTGATTATATAAGTTTACGTCAGTATTATATATTTAGCTGTCTGAATAAATTTAGACTATCTGTTGTATAGCAGGTCCTTTATGTTAGTTTATATAGGTGAATTGGATATAGTGCAGTGCCATCGTTACATATATATATTAACAAATGAAAGCTATAAAGTGTCTAGTGTTTTGTGCATGGAGGGTTGCGTGTTATCCTGCTTTTATATATATATATTTTATAGTGTCAAGTCTTGTCTTCTTCGAAAGAAAAAAAAACTATATTTATATATTTATATTATTGCATGTTTGAAATATTAAAGTTCGCCTTTATACATGCTTTCGTCTTCGTTCTGTTTTCTGTACATTATTGTATTAAACCTTGTAAGCAAGGTGTATATATGTAATATAAGTATTTAAATTTATGGGCTATATGGATATATGTCTTAAGGATGTTGATTTTAAATAAGTATATATATAAGTATTTATTTCGAATATATGATGTATATATGTTGATTTTAATGTATGTATCTAATTAGAATAATGATTTGAATTTCTTATATTATTTTAATATTTGTCTTAAATTTAAATATTGAAATTTTATATATAATATAATAACAGTAATGTATTGGTACATATATACCTATTTGTTCTGCCTGCATTTCATAATAAAGATTGCATTGAGTTGACGTGTTTTATATTAGGAAATCCTGACTTTTAGAGCAATACTATATATATATATAGTATAATAATGACGTATATTTTCTGTTTCTATTCCACTGATTTGATTCGTTTCATCAACTTCTATTTATCAGCTTGTCCGTCGAATTCGTGTCAATTTCGCTTTACTTTGGAATTCGTGCTTGGATCCGTAACTCATCTCATTCTCGTTCACCTCTCTAGCCTCGAAAGGTGAGCACTCACTCACGATTAACGTTCTTTTATTTATTAAATCTGATTTCAATAGAAACGACAATTGAAATATGCTGCTGTTAGTTAATTACACTGTTATATATGCTATTGCCTGTATCAGTTCACCTGTGACATCTGACACCATTATCTGTTAATTATTTATGCAATAATAATACAGTTTGGCTGATAATTGATTGATTGTTGATGTTTATATTGGACGTTAAATTGTTAATGTTAAAATGTTAAATAGTGTGAAATTGAAGTTGATATAGGATAATTAATTGTTAAATTTGATTAACTGACATTTGTATAATATGATCCCTTTAACTGTTGAACTTATTGACACGTAGGATTTGTTTAATTACACTTTGAACCACTGAATGTATGTTGTTAAATTGATGATGTATGAAATTATAAATAGATGACCAGTGAAAACCGTAACGTAATAATCTTTAATCTACATGAAATGATAGTGTAGATTCTAGAAATAATTATATTAATTCGTACAAATAACAATGCGAATTAATACGGTTATTTCGGGATTATTTGAAATTGATTATTGGATTGATATTGGTTGTTGTTATTGCTTGTTTATTTACTTTGACACCATCCCAGTTATCACACTGCAAGTTCCCTTTTTTGCTTTGATTTTTAATTGAATTGGAATCGGGTTGAAATGATAAATACCCAAATTAAACTTTGACCTTAGATATAGAGAATTAAATAAAAACCCGATTGGTCAATAATTTGATTTAAAAATAAATAAAAAATTTATTTGAATAAATAATATGGTTTTGAAATGAAGTTGAAATTTGAATTTTTAATGAAAGGAAAATGTTAATATTTAATAAATCTGAAACAAACAATGTAATTGTTGAAAGAAGGTTGTTTAATTTGAGAAATGATTGAATTAAGTTTGAAATGATTTAATAATTAAGTTTGAAATTATAATTAAGTTTGAAACAATTAAACTTTGAAATGATTTAATAATTAAGTTTGAAATTATAATTAAGTTTGAAATTATTAAACTTTGAAATTATTTAATAATTAAGTTTTGAATTATTTAATAATGAATTATTTAATGATTAAATAAAATTGAATTCTTAATAAGAAAAATTGAACTTTTGAATAAGTGAATTTTACTTCGTAAATAATTGAAATTGAGTTTCTTTATTAATTAAGTTTTGGAAAATTATTTAAGTAAGTAAATAAGTGAAATGGAATTTCTTTAACAAGAAATGAAAATGTGATTAATGTAAGACTTGAAATGTAAAGAATTTGATTTGATGAATTTAATTTAATTAAATTTGTAAGTTTTGATTTAATGAAGTTGAATTTAAGAAATTGATTTAATGATTAGGAAATTTAATAGAAATTGGTTTGAATGATAAATTAATTTAACGATATTGAATGAAATTGATAAATGAATTTAAATTGATTTGAATGTTAAATAGAATTTATTTAAAATGATTTCGGAATGAAACTTATATACGAACTTGAATCAATATTTGAATTGTTTTAAATAGAAATTGAAATTGAATTATAAGATTTTGAAACGGAAAATTGGAAGTTTTGAAACGTAAATTATCAGAAATTGATTTTGAAAAACAAATGAAATGTTGATTTACGAATTCTATTTGAAATTGAAATTGATTTGGTTTTGAAATAAATAAACGACCAATCGGTGTAATAATTACGGAAGTTATTAAAGAGACCGGAATTCGGTTATGGATATACTCTCTACCTAAACTGAAAACCACTTTAATAACTATACGCGGAGTGATGATCCAGAATGAAGTGGATGGTTTTGGTGAACGCGTTGACTGAAGAAAGAGAACGATTTTGGATGACCCCTGACATGACTAAAACAGGAGCCGCGCCGGGCCATTGAGGATCGCCATCTCTAGCGGACACACTTTTTCGATACCATATCTATTACTTTTGTGATTCGATTTGGGTGCACCCCTTGATTTGGGAGTGTTGTTTCGCGGTGTTGGGATAGTAGCTGCTATGCCCAACATCAGTCCGGATCACGCAACTACTAGTATCCTAGTTGGCATCGCCTCATGTACCTTGTCATACTGATTATCCTATACGCGACCACTACGATTTTGATTTGTACCTTTAGTATATGGATTGCCCTCTGGTGACTTCCGGTTTTGGGGAAACTACGGTCTTGTATATGCTTTTGGGAATAAAAATGTGTTAAGGGTGGAATGGGCCATGACTTAACGCTATTTTGATATCTTTTTATATTACTGATAGACATTATCTACTTAGCGTACATTACTACATAGTAGATAGTTTAACGGATCCTTAAAGGATGGTTATTCCAAACATTTTTTGAGTTACTTGTATTTCAATTGCTATTTCACTTGAGTTGGATTTATTAATATAAGAATGTTAATCCTGACTCGAGTGTCTTGTGTTTTTGCTTTACGCTCGGGTCAGACTGAGTAGTTCAGCTTTCGAGACTCACCTTTGGAGTTGGAGCTTCGCTTGGAGATCCAGCTATTTATCCAGCTTTCAGATATTCGATGATTCCAGTGATGTATTCTGATTTGTATCTGTTACTCTTCCGTTGTATCTGGTTTAACTCTGATGTATCATATTACTCTTCTGTTGTAAACTCTGATGTATTTTATATATCCATGTAGTAGCTTCATGAACTACTATTTCTTTTATTTCCGTTGCACTTATTACTCTGTGTCTGTGATCTGTGACTATTTATTTACTGTATATATTCAGTTTTGCCAAATTTAAATTAACAACGCGGTATTTTGAGCAATTCAATTCCGGCATGAGTGTCTACCTATACACTTATAATGGATGCGAATGGTCCAAAATAGCGGGTCGTTACATCATATATTAAGATAAACATAATTTCAAAGATTATACATTGGGATAATAAAACAAAATATACTATTTTCATTAAAATACTCATTAGTTGCCAAGATCATTGTTCACATCATAATGATACAAATATTAAATTACAACTAATCAAGTACTTCTGTTTATCCACCTTTGATAGCTGCAATAATGGGATCTCCGACTCTCGATCAGAGCTTTGGAGATGATCATGAACTTTATAAATTGGAAACACACTCTACACCGAATGCCAAGAACGTCATGGACAAATCCAAGAAATATTACTGCACAAACATCATTATTAAGACATTAGTACTAGTGATATTGAAAATGTTTGATGATAAACCGAATAAGAATGATTGAAGTGGTAAGAAACTTATACATATGCTACGTCCCTCTTTAGCTACACCATTATACACACGTGTTACTTCAATACAAATTGATTTTATTGTATTAACAAAATCTCTAGAAACAAATAAAATAATAATCAATTAACTCATTTATAAATCATTACGATTTGAAATCCTAGAAAATTAAACAATATTGAACCTGACTACTGCTCCCTAAATTCATAGGTATCGTCGCAAAATATATCAATATTGCATCATGCTACATTTTTTGGGTTATAAATCATTATACAGTTTATATGTTAATCAATTAACTAAGCATGGACAAAAAAAATAGAAGTAGCAGAAAAAAGTATGCAACTGTTCTAAGAATTTTGCGACCAATAGACATCTGTTTTATATTTTATCCACTGCTTCCATGCTCTACTCAATCAGTATGTCTAAAACTAGTGGTTAACTTATCTACAAAAATCTACTTGATTCCTCTTTAAAATAAGGAAATTAGGAATGTAGCTTACCAACAAATCTGCAAGAGACCATTTAATCACACAACCTAACGTCACCACCTCAGAGCCAGCAGCATTGCCTAAGCATAATGATTATTGCTTGTAAGTAGAGAGTTACCCAAAAAGGGAGACAATTATCATCAGAGAATAAGATAAATATACGTTATAACTATGCATGTTAAAAACAGAAGCAAATGAAAGCCAAAATGTTTTTATTTCATTAGCAACCCGTGTAATTACATGTTATTAAGCGTCACTTATTGCCAAGGATAATACACAATATAAATATCAAAAGAAATTATTGTAATATCATCAAATATTAATTCCATTGCTAAGAATAAAGTTTAAAAAAAAAGAAAATGATAACTAAACTTCACTGAAAATACGACTCATAGATAAACTTACGAAGAACGAGCATGATCGATCATGATTGATTTCATTCTTTTGGATAACGGCAAGGATAAGGACTTTATGAATGTTCAAGTAAAAGCAGCAATGGCAGCGCATCTTTCTGTGTGATTCTGGTGCTCCCGTCATTCACGGATGGAAAGCCAACATTCATTTGAATAAGTTGAAGCATTATTGACCGATTGTAAGGAACATTGTCTTAATCTTAGTCCATAGGACTGAAATCAGGCATTGACTCGACCTAGTCGGTGTTCAGTAGATTGGTTCAAATGAACAGTGTGTTCTCCTAAGTGTTGTTACTGATCAATCTAAGTACATTTACAATACAAGCGACCGACAATGAAATTAATGTGAAATGCACTCAATAGAAAGCACCCCGTTAACCTTTCAACTGATATATGTATCGAGTAAGTTTGTGTATACAGTAAATGGTGTGCAGCAGATTGATTGATGTGACAAAATATATCATTATCGTTATGCAAATAATACTAATTTATAGTAAACCAACTATTCAAAAATGCAAATTAGTCACAAGACACCATATGTTAATCAGAAAACTATGAATTCCCCGGTATTAGTATATGTCCATCCTAATGGAGGCAAAGCCAGGGATCCTTTATGTTAATAGCTTGGAACTATTTTCAACACACATGAGGTTTATTAGTATGGAAATACCTTTCATGAAGCATAACATCTATTTCTATACAAATTTTGAGAGTTCAACATGCCCAGGATATGTTTGTGCCCTAATGTCTAATAAAATGACCTCAAAATCAAGGGAATGAGCTTCTCATATACAAATAGAGTATATTGTTTGCTCCTGATAAGCATTGGGACAGGATATACACCATGGATTAAACTAAGGCAGTGGAGTTTAATCATCTAACTCTTTACCGAGTCTCATGGTACAATACAGATTATATATGTTCATCTTTAAATAATTCACTGGTAACAATATTTATTATGATAAAAATCAATTAAAATTTCCATTGTCATTCTATTATATCCAAATCAGAACATAATAAAGCACCAGTAAGAAATTCGAATCAAATCGATAATAATAATAAAAAAACAAATCTAAGACACACCCAATCAGTAGGATGAGCAGTTACAACATCCATTTGAAATCCAACAAAAGATAAGATTTACCCCTCAATAGTACCCGGATACTCGACCATAACATTTCCCCTACCATCGTAATAGATGACGTGATGGACAATGAGGAGCTCACCACTGACTTGCTAAAAAAAAAGAGCGAAGTAGTTGGGGGCATGTAAGAAAGTCAGCTCTTAAAAATGCAAAGAAAAACTACATTTATTGAGCAATAAGTAAAGGAAAAATGGCAAAACTAAAAATAAATAATGGCAGATTGACAAGTTTGTTCATTAACATAGCTTGAAGTACTCAAGGTCAAAATCCTAAATTTGTTTACTAATTTGAGTTGAACTTTACAAGTTTAGAAAAGAAATTTGGCAATAATTAGGGAAATAAGAAAGTATGCTCTTCGAAATGCAAAGAATAATTAATTTGCTAAATAATGTCTAGTGAATTATACACACACACACACATACACACACACACACACACATGTATATATTTCAATTCTATGAAATATCTGTAAAAAGAATTGACAAAATTAGAAAATGAACATGATTCCAAATTTATTTTTAGTATCCATATATAGTAGATACTACCTTCATTTTAACACTATTGAATTGCGTCGTATTTTAACTTGTTTTATATAACAATAATTCCTTACTATATTTGACAGCTCCATATCCATATGAAATGATACATCAAGTGCATATGAAAAAGTTTTGATAATAAGTGACAAGTACCATATATTATTGTAATGTTACAAATTAACACTTGATAAGCTCCATGGTCATAATGTCGTTGATAACTGTTTTTATATCTGTAACCACAATTTTTCTATTGATTTCTGTAGAGCGAATAATATAATTTGTTCTTGAATACTACACAGCGATACATGATTATTCTTTTGGCATTATAAAGCTTACATTTACTTGAATCTCATGTTCAAACAAATAGCTTTAAAATTATAGTTATATACATTAACTAAAAGTTAGCCAATATTCTTGCATTTGTTAAAAAGATAAGGTAACATAGCTTAAAAATCACAGTTATACACATTTACAATATATAGTTGCCTTTACCATGTTCACCGCGCAAAATGTTCATACTTCAACAAACATTTTCATGTCTAAATTAAGGTATGCATTTTAACTCAATATTGAACATCTATATGAAAAATTAAATTGAAATTATCAGAGTATCTTGACATAAAGTTATCAATGATTTTCTCAAATATATATGAAACATGAAAACTCACATGAAGTATGATCTTGGTTTAGTTGGTTTATGCATCTCTTGATTTATTGTAAATGGTGTGAATACTTATTAGTGAAGTATGATCGATGGTTCAATCTCCTTATGGTATACACTATGCAATTATATTCATTTTATATAAAACATAATTACCAAAATTCTATACAAAAAATTAACTCATGTAAGGCAGATACATTGAATTTGTTGATTTTATTCAATAATCTTCGATAATTTTACCATGAACTATATTAGCTAACTCGTAGTGTTTTAAATTTCAAACATAGCCTAAACAAATAAGTAGCCAATTACAAATAAGCACAAACAATCATTGAAATTCATGGCTTTCTGACCATTGTAATGAAAATGAATTTGTAGTCTATACAAAAGTAGAACAATATGTATATTTATATTGTCCTAATGAAAATAAAAAATTACTTAGAGGATAAATCTATGAAAAGAAGAGTACTGAGTGAATGATCCTTTCTTGAGCACTTGAATAATTAGAGACTTATAATTCCAACCATAAGTCAACAAACACTAACTATATCACAATTTTTATACTTAACCTTCTACTAATTACTGAACTATAAACAAGTAAAAAATTGCACACCTTGGTGGTTTCTTTCATTAATCAATCATTTCTAATTGTGTCTCCATTCAGCAATATGAACCTAGAATAAAGATATACAATATACATATACATAAAATCCAATTATAACCACAAACTTCAATTATTAAATGAAATCGAATGGCAAATTAGCCAAATCTCAAACGGATTCAAAACAAGAGGAAGAAGTTACTATACCTAATATCCAATTCTGGATCGAAAACATAATGCTCTAAAATTGGGGTTTGTCGTCGATGTTTGGACCGTGAAAGTCAGAATAAAGTTACGCCTTATAACTAATTTTTTGCTGACCAAATTTTTCTAGGGTTACGTTGCTTTCCTGGAGGATGAATTGATTTGAATAGAAAAAAATATCTATCGAGATCGGGGTTTAGTATCTTTAAATCAGAGGCTGTGTGATTCGCCTCTAATAAGAGTAATAGGGGCATAATAATATTTTGCCCTTACTTCTATACTATATTATTATTAGTGAGTTGAATTTTAAGCTCACACAGGTCTCCTTGGAATTTGGCAAGCGAAGGGTCACGTTTATTCTTTTCCCTTCTATCAGCTATTCGCTTCGTCCTTTTCTCATAAGCTAGAAATAAAAAAGACTAGGGTTTTTCCTGCCTGCTCTCCGCTTCATCGTTATTCCATACGATAAGAATAGAAATCCGGTTTAAGGTGATTCTTCCGCCCGATTTCTTCCGCCGCGATTATCAACTTCGTGAAGAAGGTAATTTGTGTTCTGCTTTTCATCCTATCTTTTGGATGCGGTGTGTCTATTTCTTCCTTGGTGATATTATTGGGATTTAAGCATATTTTAATATTCGTTTTTTTGGATTTGTTCGTGATTTCCCCCTTTACACTTTGCTGTATACGCAAACTTGATGAAACATATAGAATAGCTAGAAAAATGTATAAGATGCCTGGCAAAATTGTGTGCGATCCTTATATGCCGCAGAAGGGTTTGAATTTGGAATTTTAATCTCTGTAAACCCTAGCTCACAAATTAAACTCGCAGGATAATCGGGGTGAATCTCTATCGACGCTGAAACCAACAAATTCTCATATATATATATCTCTGTATGAAGCCTTTCTCTGATACCCTTTTACATATTTCTCCTCCCATCTCCAACTAATTTAGATAATTTTCAGTCCATTGACTCGGTAGCTTTCGATTTGCAGAACCGTTACTACATTAATTGCTTAATCTATTATCCTTCGTTGCCTACTTCAACTACTGCAGCGTTCAATTTTCGGCCTCTGCATTTCAGGTATCATTATTCTTACTTGGTATACTTTTTATATATTATGTTATTGATGCTTTAGAATTTGGTAATGATTCAGGTTTTAATATTTTGAGTCCTTGATTTGTTTATATCGATCATTTCCAAAAATGATAGTTTTTATTACTGGACCAGTATAAGAACATATTTGATATATTGATCAAATGCTACTTAAGTACGTATTATAATCTGATCAATTAGAGTTGGGTTGGTCGTTCTTTAATATTTGATGTATTGTAATATGAATCAATATAAGACGGTATTTGAGAAATATTAAACGCAAAGTGATGTACACATATTTGATTTGTAGAGACGTACACATACTTGACAAACTATCCTACTGCATATTGGATTCAAAAATTTGTTAGATTGTTTATGGTTACTTCATTGTTTTTGGTTTGAACCACTATATACTTTCTTAAAATTTCAAACAAGGTATCAAACTTACATTTGTAGACAAGCACCTTTGTCCAAGTGGTTAATTGATTCGGCTTTGGTGCAGGATGTCACAAGTTCGAAACTTGCTTTCTAACGTTTATTTGACATGGGATATGTTGTCCCCATGATTTGTTGTATATAAAGTACCAGTTCAAAAAAAAAAAACTTACATTTGTATGAAAGGCTGCGAAGCTGAAAATTGGTTTTGAAATTCTATGTTTTTGTATGAATGTGGAATTGGGCATGATCCATATTTAATTTTTTTGCATTGCATGTTGCTAAATATATTTTTTTAGTTAAGTTTAGCAGCATTGTACTCTGCTGAATTTAAAATCTTACCGTGCGTTTTCTTTCTATCTTTGCATAGTTTTTTTTTAATTGAGCTTATAGAGATTTGGACAGTTTCCGATGAGGTTTGGTTTTTCACCCGAAATTTTGCTTATAGTCACATCTCTTGAGTAGTTAAAAAAATTGGATTTCTGAATCCAAATATTCTATGCAACAGTGTAAAACTAATCAGAAAATGTATAAAAAATTTACGTGCTTTTCTAATGGGTATGTAAGTATTATTAAGCAAGTAAGTCTATTCCTGAGAAAACAAGTCTACATAGAAATGCGAGTAAAACATGTCCCCTCATGAGCTCTGTTGCCACAACCTTTATTGTTTATCTAATTCCAGGGCTTCTTTTCTTATTGGTAGATTTGTACCTAAATGTCAGTATTTCGATTTTTATTGTTGGGATCTACATTTAGTCCAGTTATAGTATTAATATTTATGGTCAAAAACGATAATTTTCATATTAAAATAAGTTTTTTAAATTACAGCTTAATTCTTATACAAAAACTATTTTCTGGCACCATTTTAATGTGCACTGAGTTTGAAAAATGAGTACTAAAAATTATATTTTTTAATTGCAGACTAAATTTTTTAATAGTAGATGCAATGAATGAGATAGGAATTTTTATGCGAACTCATGAAAGATTCATGACTATGTAAGGCTTTTTTATTCCACCAACTATAGGACTCATTTATACTGCATACACTTTGTCATATTATCTTTAACTGTTATGTTTTGTGTCTTCTTATTTGCTAAGTTTTATGTTATAGGATCAGGATAATACCTTAGTGATTAGGGTTGAAAAACATCAGCAATTGCTAAGTACCTACTAATATAAGGTGTGCGAGTTTTTTTTTACATTAGAAACATCATCCATTGTCCAATCACTACAAGAAATTTTATTTTTTGTAGCGCTCAAAAAACGCAACAAAAACTTTTGGTGGCGCTTTGATACACGTTACGAGAAAACATGCCACTAAAAATCCATGATTTTTTGTTGCATTTATTTTAACGCCACTATAAATGCATTTTTGGCAGCGTTTTTCAAACGCCACCATAAATCTTTTTGTAGCGTTTAAAAAACGCCACCAAAAGATTTTTTGGCGCTATTAATAGAATTTCCAACTTTACCCCTGTTTTACAGTTGCATTTACTCAACGCCACTATATATATTTCGGTAGCGTTTTTGAAACGCTACTAAAAGTTGTTTATTATTTTACACCATTTTTTCATGCTATTATTTCCTGTTAATGGTCTATTTTGGTTCTATTATATCAATAAACAATCACTCACATAATCATCATATTCAAATAAGTTAAAAAATACATTAACCATATAATCAAATCAAATATCCATAACCATTCCAATACAATAGTTTTTCGACAAAATGACCTAACTCACATACAATAACCATTTGTATACAAATTTACACATCGGGTACTAATAAATGTTATATCTAACTAGTGCTAACAAAACGTTTGATTACCCATAATTCTTTGTTGCATACACAAGTGAAAGCTAGCATCATCAAGTCCAAATTTGCTCTCTTCAAAAGTCCGATGCCTACACAAGTGAAAGCACAACAGATAGTCAAACAATTACATTAACTCGTAGGAGTTCAAATATGAGATCAAACATCTACAACATTATACAAGTATATCCTACTATAAATGATGTCATATAAATTATCAAAGTTATAAAAAAAAATGAAATAAAGTCCTTTCTTGAAATAGTAGGAATCAATTTATATTAATAGAAGAATGCCAATTGAAAGGTCTATAAACAGATACAATATTATATGTTTTTTTTAATCGATGATTTCCATATAAACCAACAAGTTTAGCCAATGAAGTCAAAATATTACCTGCCCGGTGCACCACTACTGACAGAATCACAGCATCTCTTCATCCACTTCATGAACTCTAAATTATCAAGAGGCCTTCCATCTATAAGCTTGTTAACCTCAATGTGCTAGAAGAAGAAAAGGAAATTGAAATCACATCATTTCTGATTGGTATTAGACTAAGAAAACAGTACTTTCATTTAGAAAAGTATAGAAGTGGACTAAAGTTGTAATGATGCCAACCAATGTTCTCAGGTTGACTCGCTAAAAAATGGTCTAGACAACCATGACAATGAAATCAAACTTATTCAAACATTTGTTCTAGCTTTATGTATTTTAAGAAATAAAAATATATGTAATATTATAGCAGACTGCAAATGTAGAAAGTTCTGTTGCCTCAGGCCCTCAGCTACCTAAATATGATTAATCTGATATCTTGTTCGCTTGACAAGATTACTGAAGGCAATCAATTACACAAATACAAGAATAATTCAGCTGTGGAGTACAATAGAATAACTTCAGCTTATGTATTTGGTTTGTTACATGAAATATAGACCATAATAAGATAAATTAAGTGAAAACAAACAATAGGCTACGATAAATATATCCAGTAATTTGCCTTATCACACATATATCCTAATTCCTTACATCCTCATATATTGGACATTCCTATCCATTTGATTTTATTGGGCATACTAACTGACCTTATTTTGTATATAGCCTAGTGTGTATAGCTCAAACCAGTGAAGATATGCCAGTGCCAATTCCACCAATCCACCACCAAAAACATAGAGACTTAGTCATCTATCAAAAAAAGCTTAAGCAACTATATTTGGAATGATTGCTAAATGGTTACATCAATCAACCAAAATTTAGTACACATGTAAAAAGATTGATGTATTAGGATCTACTGAGGTTCATATGAGCTAAATGGCATCAGAGTCCAACGTAGAATTCATTTAGCATGCAATAACTGTAGACCCAAATTTAATGATATAAATTAATAATTACATACCATGGTCCCTGGAAGATATTGACTGAGCAGCCCTGATATATCATCTTTTGCAGGAAAGCTGAAGCTAACAGCAAGCAAACAATCACAGATATCTTCAATTTCTATTTGAGACCTACATTTAGATCCATCTGTTACAAACACTTCTCTCCCACCATTCACACTTACACACTTCATTATTGTTCTAACCATTACCGTTCTAACCATTACCCCCAACTTCCGTCAACATATGCTATTTTAACCATACACACTTCTCTCCAACAGAAAACTGCCTTTTCACCCCTTAAAATCATCCACACGACATTCACTGTCATCAACACAATCAAGAAACAATAATCACTTCCGCAACTTCACTGCCGATACCACCATCTTCTCATTCAAACCACCATCCTCTAACTGCCACTGTCCATAACCCTTCAAACACGAGCAAACATAGCAACTACTCCACTAACTTCAACCACTACACTGCACTTACTACTTCAATCACCTCACTGCAACATCAACATACCATACTAGAAAACCACCTGAACAACACTTCACCCTCCATCAAAAACCAACCACACAAAACTGCCAATATTCACCTCAATCCCCTTGCAACTTCCTTTACACTTCTGCCTGCACATACCCTCACTACCACAACACTGTACTCTACCATCTTCTGTCAACTACCACTGCTGTCATCAAATTGCCTACTCCTAACTGTTCACCAACTTCAACCATCAACATACATCACTCCACTACCAGTAGCACTTCAACACTCATATACTGCCTTCACATCCCCTTCACCAGTCATTCCATCATCACAGAGCAACTACACTGCCATCTTGCATACATCACTCCACTACCCACACAACAATCAAATACCCTGCATACACTATCAACCTGCTCCCAATCACCATACACTGTCAGATACATCATCCTTCTTAATCCCACGGTAACTGCTAAGCATCACCAAGATTCAACAACTTAAACATATGAATCTCTGTGGGGCTCCTATGGGAACTATATTAATCCTAGATTGAATTTATAGTCTTAGAGTACATAATCAAATTGAACTTGTATGAATCCATATCTGAGCAAGAACTGATTATGTAAGAGACATGTGGGATAAAGATTTGTCCCTGTTTAATGAATAGTTTAATAATTAAAACAAGATAGACACTATCGACTTGTCTTCCTGTTTTATTATCTGGACCACTGTCATGAGCACCACAATCTCCTAGTTCCATGGAACTGGACATCACAATACTGACAACCACAATAACAATATACACAAATAAGCATTCACGTAGAAAAAGCTTAGTACCTGAATTTGGTCGCCGATATTGACAATAAAGGCCTTAGGAGCCAGCTGAACCGTAATCTAGGCATTTCCTTTTCGTATTTGAAGACCTTTGACACGATCATCTGCTAGTAATATAGTGAGTCCACCTGGATCTGAATGAGCTGAGAGACCAAGTGTCAGCTCCGGTTGTGGACATTTTGGGTAATAATTGACCCACATGCAAGCACCATCTGAACATCAAACCACCACAGCCACTTCCCATCTCCACTACATACGCATAACAAACACAGCAAGCATCCCTTGCAACCCTGTACCATTGTAACTCCTGATCATCATGTCTCTAGTGCATGTTCGTCATTTTTGCGGTAGAAACAAATCTTCTCTTTCTCTCTCAAGTGCAGCTTCCTCAACATGTGTGGCCATCCCTCCTATGCATCGCTCACCTATATCTCAACCTATCAAGTCATTATCACATTCACTGTTTAGTGCAGTACTATTCATTAGCTGATTTTGCAAACAGAAATGATTACAATTATATATATTTTGCACTAGAAAACAAGCAATCAAAATAAGCAACATAGGTATTGATTTTCATTAATTAATTACTTAATATCAAAGGTTTATGAGTGGGATATGATATACCATAGATAAGCCTATGTAACTATATAATTGATCATTAAAGTTTCCAAAAAGGTTATTTTTCGATTTTGGTTTGTCATATTGTGTGAACAATCACCAAGGTTATGTAGGGACAGTGCATAAATTTCCCTTTTATGGAAAAAATTCAATTCATAAACCTTTCTTAATTTAGTAATAACTACAGTATTTACAATATCCACAAGATAGTATACATGCTTACCTGCAAACTAGACACCTTTAATTTACTAACAAGTAAACCAAATCACAACAGTATATACTGGAACCGATCAAACAGCCTGAAACCCCTCCAACCTCAAATCCATGACCCTGATATAAGGTTTCGGACATAGATTGTTGAAACAGTTAGAATTTTGTTTAGAATTTTGAATTTGAAAATGGGAATGGTGCCGTGATAGTGGAAAGCTTTTTTCATTTGTCTAAGAGTTAAACAACCACCTTTTTAGTGCACTAAATAAGTTAAGTGGAAATGTTTGTTAATTAATTAAACAGATAATTAAGTAAACTAATAAAATAATTATAAGTTGTGTAAAGGCTAGAAATCACAAAGGTACAATGGTGAAGAAATGACCACTACCATCGATTAAGAGATTATTACCTTGGCAGTAAAATCATCTTCGTCTCTTATGACATGAGGATGAATCGAAGGTATAAGGGTGAAGAAACGATTGCTAGCATCCACAATCAAGCTTTCTCTAACAATGGTGGAGCATCTTCATTAGCTTTAATAATGGTGGAGCAAGCTACGACTTTGCCTTTGAAAGATCCTTCTTTTTTGGTGCTTGTTTAACCCCATAGTCCTGTTGCAATAATGCAAACAATCATATTATTATCTAATACTACAAGATGCTAAAAAGATGATTACAATGTAGAATTAGAAGAAATATACAATATCAAGTGGAAAAAATTTCCCCGGGTGCTTCTGGAAGTTATGTTTATGTTCCTAAACTTATGGATTCCTAGTCTTTTCAAGAAATAGACGTTTAAATTCAACGATAGCATCATTTTTCGGCATTTATTCCAATTTGGTGCCTCCTATTTTCTCATTTCCAACCTCTGCCTCACTCAAACAGTCTTTATTTTTTCCCAATAATTGGTGTACATTAACACTTTCATTATCAAGGTTATTACCAACATCAAAACCTTTAACCCGAATCCCAAATTATTCTCTCTAAGTTTTTACCAATATTGACCAAATTTATAGCATCGAAATGTATAAACATTTCCTCTAATTATTCAATTCCCTCGGATCTTTTTAACCATAGATGATCAAGAAGAACACATTTAAGTTTCATCATTTTCAACACAAAGAAAAACACATGTTTATAATACTTAGCTTTTCCACGGAAGACTGATTTTTAATTTTCGATTCCTTATCTCTTGCTTTCATCGAACACCAACTCCTCTTATGGCCAAAACTCCACATCTGAATCATCGTACGGGTTCGCGGCAATCTTTAGTGAAGTGCTCTTTCCCTCCGCATCTATAGCAGTAAAAAAAACCCCTCTTTTTATAATCGATCCAATCTTTGGTATTGAGTTTATGATTAACAGAAGACGATCCCTGATTTTACTTTACGACTTTTCAATAACAGCAAAAGATGCGTAATTGAGGAACATCTGATCTTGAGAGAGAAGGAAAGGATAAAAGATAATATGAATTGCAAGCTTGCGAAACTGAGGAACCAAATTCTTGGAAGTTGTAAGCCGCCGTTATTTAATTTCTTTCAATTTAGAAAACTAAAACGAGATAGGAGATATGGAGCGGCCAAAGAGTTTCGGCGACGAGGAAATTTTTTTAAGTGTTTAAAGGAGATAAGAAGCGGCCACGTAAAATTTTAGAAAAATTTTCATGAATTGTTGGCGGGAACCAATTGGTGGCGTTCATTTGTTCATTTTTATGTGTTAACTTGATCAACGGTTGCATAAGCCTTGAAACGCTACCAATAAATGCAACTAAAAGCTAGTTTTCTTGTAGTGAATCTATGCATAGCAAAAGGTATATGAAACCGGAGATTACTATCGATGCAAGAAGCCAAAAAGCGGAATGAATAAATATTTTGAAAATATTTTATGATAAAGAAAAATAGACAATTTTTGTTGTTGTGAACAATCTCTTTCCTACCAAAGTCATTGTAGAGGTATCTAACTCCCTTAAGTGCAGCCTTTACTAGAGCTCTGATTCTAAATTGTTCAAGTAAGGCTGATTTTGTAGTTTTTTGTAGTACTTTTTTCATATATAATCTGCATGATTGGTCTGCACATACCTTTATGTTTCAATTTAAAGTCCATGAGGTTGTGGGATCCTTTTACTCAATTTCATTTTGTTAACCATTTTATCCAATAGCCTTAGCTTATACATGATTGGTTTGAATTTAATGGTATGCATTTATTAAACTTTAATTTGACCAAGTTTAGAATTTGTACTAAGTTTAGATTATGGTCATGCATGTATATTTATGCTTATTAGGAAAACACAATTGTGTATGTTTGTTTATGAAGGTGAGGTCCATGGATGTTTGTAGATAAGAAAATAATGAAATTATACATTCGTTATTGGAAGCAGCAACTATTTGTTTTACCCCATGCATAGATTTCCTAAGTGTTTGGTATTCTTGGTATAAACTCATTTTAATTTTGCTAGATGCATTTTTCTTTCCAAGGACATGCCGAGGGTCCTTTTTTCCACGTAATGCAAAGTTAGCTATTTTTAGACTTTATTTTTATAAATTAGTATGTGTTCTGTAACTTAATTAATGATGACGCTAACTAATTCTAACATGAGATGAATTCATTGTGCATGTTCATCAGGTTCATGGAGTGATTTGGTGAGAGTTGCATAAGAGGAAGGAAAAAGATTGGAAAGCTGTTATCGATGCTTCGATGTTAGTATTTAATTAATATTTTATGTTCTATTTATTTATTTGGTTATTTTTTGGACCATTTATCATTTAATCGAAAGCAAACCAATATTGTTCTGATGTTAGTTACCTAAATTTATGGAAATCATATTTTATTTTTGTTCATAAATCATAGAAGGGATAACAAACCATTTGTCTATGGGTATCTAATTGTGCAAGTTGTGAATATAATATGCATGCTCTTTTGAACAAGTTACTACGTATTATTTGTCTACATAGTGCAACCGAACTGATATTTCTTTTATATAGCAGAAGGCAAATAGAGTGGGTTCCATGGATAATTTGATTGCTAGGTGGACTGTTCTGTGAGGTTGATGAAGAGCAACTGAATTTTTATTAAAAGTTTGACATTGGATGCAAGTTAAGTATTATGTTATTTAGGTCAAAAATCATTCTTATGTCAGTTTTCTTCTAGGCTGAGTATGATGAAATAGAAGCGAATGGTTTGTACAATCTAGGAAACTAAATTCTTTTTGAACAGTATGATGGAATGGTTTGTAACTGTTCTTTTTTCTCACTCATTTCTTTCTACTGTTAATCTAGGAAACTAAATTAAAAAGACGCCCTACATTGAATAAGCATTTTATTAGCTTCGCTAACACGTCCTTCATCTTCATCGCAATCAATTTCAAATTCATTATTGCGTGAGTTATTTCTACTTTTATCTATCTATTTCATTAATGCATTATAATAAGATTTAAAGAGCTCATCCTCAGCTAGCATAGGTTTGCTTAAACATGGATGGATTATAATAAGAACTATTTTATTATACATGGATACTTTATTTCTCAGA
Source organism: Allium fistulosum (assembly GCA_030737815.1). Taxonomy (NCBI): domain Eukaryota; kingdom Viridiplantae; phylum Streptophyta; class Magnoliopsida; order Asparagales; family Amaryllidaceae; genus Allium; species Allium fistulosum. The sequence goes on from CM060907.1 coordinate 746,567,071, forward strand.
GTATCAAAAAAGTATAAAAATGACAGAACACTAAATTTTTGTTTACTTAAGCCAACATCTTTTAGATATCTATTTAAATTTGTCAATATTTTCCATATCATGCTTTCTCTTAGCAATCACTCTCTTCCTATTCTGCTATTTTATTACTTGGAGTTTATTTTGAACTTTGAAATCATGGGCACTTAGCTATAGAATACTAAAATGAAATCATGAAGCATTCTAATCAATTTGCATTATTTTGGAAGTGGCCTCATCACTGATAAGAACATTTATAGATCGAAGGGAACAAATTTGTAAGATCCTTCTTCTCAATTTATACTTTATAAAAATAGTTAACACAGTTGTTTAATAAATAAAAAATATTATATGTGAATTGATTTTTATTGATTACTATTTCAGCTTTCGTTGCTGTAAGGAGGGACTACATGGATCCGACACTGCTGAAAAATGGGCAGAGGATAAACTACAACCCTGCTTCTCCAGTATTCAAAGATCAGAACCAACTACCTCTTATAATGGTATTGTTTACAATTATTTACATTTCATTTCATTATTTCTAGAAATAATGAAAAACAATCTGATTGCGCTGTTTGTTGCAAATTTATTCTGCACTCATGGATAAAGACTAGATAAATACAACTAGATTTGAGTTTCAAGGATGACTTCGAAAAGCAAATTTATTCTCCATGCTTCTTTCCATCAGTTTATTTCGATCAATATCCATGTCTTTAAGGTATGCCTTTTTTTTGTTCAGTTTTATTACTATAGAAATGTCGTTTTCCAAATTATATTATTGTTGGAAACTCAAACCGAATATCCATTTTTTGGAAAGTTAATTCTTACGTTAACGAATACAATCATTGGTCCAATATTTCAAGTTTTCATTATTCAAATTAATTTGTGCAATAGTAAATAAATATCAATTTTTAGAGTTTCACTGTTAGGTTGATGAATGGAATAGTTAGCTTAATATTTGAAATGTTCTGTATTATTATTAATTTATAGATTCCTGATTAACTATCTGCTCTTGCGAGTTCAGTACTTAATGTTCATTTTATAGGATATTCCCTATTATTTTTGCAGAAGTAGTTGTTTTGTTTATATTGTTGGAACATATTAGGTAATTGACTCTTCTTCGCTAAAGCAGTTGAAACCAACACAACTCAACTAGAAGTAATTAAAATAAGCAGACCTATAGTAATATACTTACTAATTTATTTATCATATAACACCATAATAATATAGTAATATTAACAATCATAGTATTTATGCTATATGTTCACATACTTTTTGGTTGTAACAGGCTATGGGCTACGAGAAAGATGCTAACTTTGCGGTATATTTTGCAACCTCCCTGTTTATAGATTGGACTCTAAAGCTTAGTGAAGTAAGGAGGAGCCAGTGCAGGCAGTACAAAAGGCGACTTCAAAACTGAAAGTAATTATCTTCTTTCCCATCATATTAAGGTGCATTTTTCAATTGTTTGAAGGGCTAGGATGACAGCTTAATGGAATAAAAACTACCAATTAATCACACATATATATTTTGAATGTGTCACTATGTTATACCTGAGGTTCTTTGCTGTGTATATTCAGAAAAGAATTATGGATTTCATAGTGGTTTTATCAGCAATGATGCGAGTACCTTCATTACTGCTTATTTATTCCAATTTGGATCCTCCATAGTCCATCTCGGCTCTACTAACTGGTTTATGGATTAATTTTTTTATCTTTAACTCTTATATATATTCTTAACATATGAGACTATTCTACATTGAAGTTTTACATTGTGTCTATTATGTCCTAAGCTTTGTTTATCATTTTGGATTTAACAGATTTTATTATGACGGACTCCTATGGAGTTTGTTAGAATTTTAAGAAGGTAGCATTTTTGGACAAACTTTATTTTTCTACTAATATATACATTTATTCACCGTTATGTAAGAAATATTAATTAACTGATATTTGCATAGATGAAAATACAAGATGATGGATATGTTTTTTTTTCACATAAAACACATGGTATCATTTTAAGTATCAATGATATATGTTGTTACACAACATAAGTTACCTGACTGATAAAACCAGTACAGTTGAGTAGCTAGGCATAATATTTAACAAGAAAAACATGACAACAATTTAAATATCAATGACATATGTTATTACACAACACAGGCTACCTCACTGTGTTGAAAACAGTAAAGCTGAGTATCAGATTATAGAGTAGAACTGTTTGCAATATCGATCACAAAATGATATTTAACGTCATTCTTCTCTAACCTCTTCATAGCATCGTTGATGTTTTCAGGCTTTACAACCTTAATGTCACATGTAATGTTGAATTTGCCACAGACGTCTATCATCTCTTGTGTTTCCTTCATACCTCCAATCAGACTTCCTACTACTTTTCTTCTTCCAAAAATGAGAGGAAAGGACGGCAGCTCCACTGGCAAATCAGGTGCACCAACAAACACCAAAGTACCATCAACTTTAAGCAAGTCAAGAATTGGTCCTAATGAATGCTTTGCTGCAACAGTGTCAATTACAAAATCTAAACTCCTTGAACCAGCCTTCATTTGTTTGTCATCAGTACTGAGAAGAAAGTTGTCGGCTCCAAGATGTTGTAAAGCATCGTCTTTTTTAAAAGGAGAGGTGCTAATGACAGTCACATGAAGTCCAAATGCTTTGCCAAATTTGACAGCAACGTGGCCAAGACCACCAAGGCCAACAACACCAAGTTTTTTGCCAGGCTGAAGAAGCATTCCATGTTGCTTCATAGGGCTGTATATTGTAATGCCAGCACATAGTAGTGGTGCTGCTGCATCCATGGGCAAGTTATCGGGTACATGCACAACGTATCCCACAGACTCGAAGAAGCATTTCATCTAGACAACAATCTACAAGTTATCGGGCAAGTTATGGATATGGTTAAGCTCGAATCAACCGAAACAATGGATCTTAGTGTCTGAAATTAATTAAACAGTAGATGTAGATCAAAAATTGCTAAACATTTCATCTAGACAACAATCTTGCTTTTTTACCATCTTAGTCATAGTAACACATTCATATTGTAACTGTTATTTTTTCTCACTCATTTCTTTCTACTGTTAATCTAGGAAGCTAAATTAAAAAGACGCCCTACATTGAATAAGCATTTTGTTAGCTTCGCTAACACGTCCTTCATCTTCATCGTAATCAATTTCAAATTCATTATTGCGTGAGTTATTTCTAAATTTATCTATCTATTTCATTAATGCATTATAATAAGATTTAAAGAGCTCATCCTCAGCTAGCATAGGTTTGGTTAAACATGGATGGATTATAATAAGAACTATTTTATTATACATGGATACTTTATTTCTCAGAGTATCAAAAAAGTATAAAAATGACAGAACACTAAATTTTTGTTTACTTAAGCCAACATCTTTTATATATCTATTTAAATTTGTCAATATTTTCCATATCATGCTTTCTCTTAGCAATCACTCTCTTCCTATTCTTCTATTTTATTACTTTTAGTTTATTTTGAACTTTGAAATCATGGGCACTTAGCTATAGAATACTAAAATGAAATCATGAAGCATTCTAATCAATTTGCATTATTTTAGAAGTGGCCTCATCACTAATAAGAACATTTACAGATCTAAGGGAACAAATTTGTAAGATCCTTCTTTTCAATTTATACTTTATAAAAATAGTTAACACAGTTGTTTAATAAATAACAAATATTATATGTGAATTGATTTTTATTGATTACTATTTCAGCTTTCGTTGCTGTAAGGATGGACTACATGGATCCGACACTACTGAAAAATGGGCGGAGGATAAACTACAACACTGCTTCTCCGGTATTCAAAGATCAGCACCAACTACCTCTTATAATGGTATTGTTTACAATTATTTACATTTCAGTTCATTATTTCTAGAAATAATGAAAAAAATTTGATTGCGCTGTCTGCTGCAAATTTATTCTGCTCTCATGGATAAAGACTAGATAAATACAACTAGATTTGAGTTTCAAGGATGACTTCGAAGGCCAATGAAATTTAGCTGCTTCATATTATGAATAAGGCCGGACAAATTATATGGTCCAATCTTTGATTATGCTCCACTACTTCAATCCAAAAAGGCAACATAACAGAAATATCCACTCAGGACTGTTAACCTACTTAATATAGGTATCAAATAAGGTAACTAAGTTGTTGCAAACCTCTAATTTTGAAGACATTAACTTTTTTCTTTTCGATATTACTTAAGGAAAAATCACAAGTGAGTTGCTTTTTTTACAATTATCTTTTTGTATCTTGAGCAATATGTTCACATAGGCAGGTGTTTTATGATTCGTACAATTTTTGAAAAGTTTTGTGAAAATTGATTTTCTAAACCATTATCTTTATATTTTTCTTACATTACATAATGCTTGAATGTGCTAATTTAATTTTCTGATATATGAATTCCTCTTTTTACCAGTAGACCAGGATAAACTCTTCCTCCTTACGTGGCTACTCACCCAACATGAATTTATACTGTGCATATAGTGTTTTTAAGGAAAATTTATTATTATATGTGGTAATAGTTGTTGGTCAGTAGGTCTATTTATTTATCATCCCTTTTTAAATGGATAATTTTTTGTAGCGGTAAAATGTTATGTCAAGGTATATAGGTCCGGAAGCATACAGAAGCAAGAGCATTACGCTACTGCTACTTTGATTGTTGAATTAGTTTTAAGTGAGTATTAAGAAAATATATTATTTTCTGATACGTGGGTCTTTTAGGTACACAAAGTAAGCCATATGTATATTATAACACATATTATCTTCATTTGTAGAAGTAAACAATGAGTTGGAAAAATGATAAGCTAATTGGAACTTTGTAAAAGGAAACCAAGATTTATAAGGTATGTCGTTTCATAAAGTACATTGCTTTACTGATGATATCATGTTGAACCTTAACAAGTGCTATTATACCATCTTTAATGAAATGTATTTGTCACCAATAGGTTAGGTTGTATACTATAAATTAGATAAACGAGAAATTGTATGCTGCCTGTTTAATTGTTTGAAAATTTATCCTTCCACGACCCATATTTTCTCTTTGATGTCCACTTAAACTGTTTGACAAATTGCACCCTGACCGCATATTTCAAACATTATGCTTAATCCATCTCTACTCCAAATGCATTTAACAGTTATAAGTAGCAGTTAAATAGATTTATCATCAGTGAAGGTGATCACATTTGCCTCAAATTAAATGAAACAATTTTTAAACGTGAGATGAATCCCCTTTTTATATTGATTCATAAAGGTATTCATATTCATTTGTTGAGAATATGTCCATTTTTGTTCTTCAGTTCGCCCAAACAAACATAATACAGTAATAGATGAAAATGGTTCTCTTATTTGTATAACATGCTTGACATCTTTTTATTCTTTTCTACCCTTTACCAAATTGGGATCTATTAAAGTAGTATTAAATTTAATCGATTTAATTTAAAATGTTCAAATTTGACTAAGAGACATTGTAAGGCAAAGAATTTGGATGACCAATGCTAAAAATATTTTTAAAAAATCCAAGAATTTTAAGACAAAAATGCATTTAATTATTTCTAAAAAAATTTAGATTTTGTTTCGGAAAAAATGTGTTTTTTTAAAACAATTAGTTTTTTCCTTAAAAATATAGATGACTTAGTCAATCAAAGCTTAAGCATTTCTTAAATTTAAATTGTTTTTTGAAATGATTTGAAATTTCTGAAAGAGATTTTATGAAAATCAAATAGAAATAAGTTGCACCTTTGAAGAGTGTATTATATAATTATTGTTTATGATAATAACTCACTGTTTATAAAGCCATGACATGCTCAATAAATCATTCAAATATTTCAATAACAAAAGGAAACCAAAGGAATTTTATTTTTCTAGAAAGTTGAAATACTTATAACTGAAATCTACACATTTTATTTTTAACAAAAATTGGTTAAATTTACAAATCTTCAAAAAAAAAATCTTCTTTATTCAAAGCAGTTTAATTTTTTTTCTAATTGAATAAAAATATTTATGACAAATGTAATTTTTTTGAATATGCTTGACAGTTCTGTAGAAAATTCAAAAAAGCGGACCATGATATAGAAAATATTCATAAAAGTTCAAATAGAATTCCAAGAAACTAACATTTATTAAGATTTCTTTCTTATAATGCAAGATATTATGTATGTAAAATGGATCTATTTTGCATGAAATCTTATTGTTGTCACTACGCCATAGATTGCATACTGCAACACCAAAGAAGTGATGCAGGATGTGCCAAAAAATGTTGCTGAAGGCTAAAAAAGGGCAAAGGCAACACTTTCTCGGTGTTGCATTTTGCCGCGTTGCCGCAGACCTCAAAGGCAACATTTTGACTATCTAAGGCAACATAAGAAATATTGTTGCAATAGAATCCTATTTGGGTCTATAGCAACATCCATAGGTGCATGTAGCAACATTCAAAAATGTTGCTATAGATATTAATTTTCTGAATTTGTGGGGCCCACAATGTAGAGCATATTTGATTTTTTAATAGAAATAAATATTTATTTAATAAAATGCTATTGCACAGAATTTGATATTCAAACAGTAATTTATTTAAATAAATATTTTATTTCAACATTTAAAATAGTACAAATTCCCGACTCCACTATTTTACAATTCAATGATAAATAACACTGATATTCACATATACAGATATTCCTCGCTACATCACTCAGTTCACTCATTACATATGCAGTTTCAATTTATACAGACACCGACACTGACAAATATATGACGAGCTGAGTGCCGAGCCGAAGGCGAGCCGAGAAGCGGGTCCGGGCGCAGCGCCGGCGGGGGTCCGGGGCACCGCAGTCCCGGCGGGGATCGACCTTCTTTGAAACCTGTCTTCAACTCCATTTCAGATTGAATCCAACATCTGAGCAATCTGCAAAAATACACACTGACGCAGTAAAATTGAAAAGGAAATATTTTTGCAGTATAAAATAAAATGTAATTTTGAAAATATTATTTGCCTCAGTTATTTGGGTGACAATTTGGTCCAAGCAGTTGACAATGCACAAGAACAAAAATGAAACAGAAGCATGCTACAGAAATAAACAGCATGCTCAATGAATTGGTCAGAGCAAACTATACCAGACTTGTATGCCAAACATAAAACAACAGTGGACAGAGCTCAACAAAAGAACTCAAACTCACAATTAAACCAAAACTCCAACCATATTCAAAAATACAGACCAATAGAAGTGTCAAGTGAATGAGCTGCAGCAATTTCAAAAATGGCCGAAGTCAGATAATATAAGAAATATGAACTCGAGCAAGTCCAGCTACCATATGAAAGCAACCATACATATATACATGTGTGAAACAACATGTATATATATAGGTAGTGCAAACAGGCTCAAAGGACCAGTGCATAGATATACAATGACCAATGCAAAGTGGTGAATACAAAAACATGCATCAATGAAACAAGCAGCCTTAACAAGTGAATGGCCAAGACCAAAACAAAGCAAGACTGGCACAAGGGAAAGAAACTTATATGACTCGAAGGCAACTAAATACAAGAGAAGGCCTCAACATCAAATAAAAAACAAACCCAGTGCAACATATATACATGTTCAAGTGCAACAACAAACACATATATACATACATGAATGCATATATATATACATGATAATGGAAAACATAAGTGATACAACAGTTTCAGTGAACAAGTGAAGCACAAAGAGAAAGGTACACAAGTGTGTGTGTGGCACCAATGGAAACAGTATGGTGAAGCAACTTGACTACAAAAACTCAAGTGAAATATATTACAAGTTCAAGCTACAGGATGTCAACCAGAAGATATATTACAAGTTCAAGCTACAGGATGAACAGACATAGCCAAAGTCAACCACGAACAGTAGCAAGTTCAACCAATTCAAATCAAGTTGCCGAAGTCTAGTTAAATGTCAAAGGCAAAGTCACGATGAAAAATCAATTAAATGACCGATGTCAACAGATATATACGAACGTAAATCTAGGGGTTCGAACCCTATATAAACACATTAACATCATCGGCAGATAGTATCGAGTTCAAGCAAGCAATACAGTAAAGTAAAAGCAACAAATTACATACCCGAATACACAGTTGAACTCAAGCAAAATCGAAGGAGCTGTATTCGAAGCAAGGAGACGATCGATTGCCAAAGCAAATCAGAAGAACAGCAATTGTAATCGATCGACAATCAATCGGGTCCTTCGATATTAGACGAAGCCCTAATCGCACAAGGCCGAAGCCCTAGCTAATCTCACAGGAGCGAAGACAAGGCCGAAGCCCTAGCTAATCTCATAGGAGCGAACACGAGGCCAAAGCCCTAATTTCAGAGCAAAAGAGGAACAAGATAGGAGCAGCCATTATCACATACGAGAAAAGGGGATCTACTCTAAACTAGTTCAGGTGGTAAAACGAAATTTTGGGGCAAATTGCAGTGGTGATCCATTTTAACAACCAGATTAAATGTAGACCGTTGGATCGTATTCACGCGGATTGCTAATTTTATTAATTTTTTAATTTGAATACATCTATAGCTACTGCAATATCTTGTTGATACCTATGCTAACACCTTGAAGCGAGTGTTGTAATAGACAAAAATCAGCATACCTATCGTTACATTATAGCTAGCAACACCTTGTAATTTCGTTGCAGTAGGCCATCTATGGCGTAGTGTGTAAACTAAATGCAACAGGAGGGAGGAATAACATAGTTTGGTTTGTAGTATTCTTCTTCCAATTTTCTAATAGAAAATTAGTTTCCCTACATATACATACATACGTATATATATATTTTTGTAAGGACACATACTATTACATCCCAATTGTTGTGGCATATGTAATTTATTTATGATTACATACTAATATGGGTACATAAATATACGTATGACTATAGAAGATTACTTTCTCCTTTAACATTTTTGCTACAACTTGATGTGCATGGTTAATTACTAAATCTTGAATTCTAAAGCTGCGATGAAGAATGAAATGGATTCTAAAAAGAAATATAAATAAGGAATACACACATATTGCGCAGGTAAGATCAAGATATACAACTTTATTTATTACATATATAACCATGTATGTTAAAATGCTATATTTCAAGTAATATATGGAGTTAATATACGTATATGCACGCATGTATATGTGCATATGTCACTTGCTCTATATATGGTAACATTGAATTATTACATTTGAATTGGTACTAAAACTAACAGTTCGTTTTAAAATGAACGTGCTTCATTATAGATATACTCATCTATAGGGAATAGTATATCTATATATATTATTATTTCTAAGAATATCATTAAAAATGAGGCAATGTGGAAAGATGTAAAAAGTGTGCGAATGTGGTTAGAGAATGCCAAGATATTGAAGCTTATGCATTGTGCTACTACTATAGTTACAAAATTCTCAAGTCTAATCGAACTTATACCTATACACACATTACATAGTTATATAGCTACAAAATTCTCATATCTAAATGTCTTCATCAATTACTCTCTTTAATTAGTTCCTTTTATGTGCATGCATAATCAATTATTCTTCCTTTTTCTCTGTTGTTCTATTGATGCATCCATTGTAGACATATATTAACATAGTCATAACGTTTTACGTCAATTTTTTGAATCAATCAGAACTTTCCAATTATTTTCTCCCACAGAGGCCCATTATGCGTTCGTGATGGATAGGTATTCTATGATATTATATACTTTGAATGCCATCAATTACTGTTTTTTTTTGCATGCCTTTCAACATGCTATTCCATCTTTTTTACATGAAAAATAATATGAAACTTCATATATTTGATGTCCTTAATAGAGGCTTTCAAAAATATTTCTTTTTCTTCTAACAATACCTGGATTTTTTAGCTCAAACATCACTGATGCTACGTTGAAATTTTAGCAAATACTATGTTTTAGTAGTTTCATTTTTGCTGCAGTTACTACGAATGGGAAGTAGTTTTTAATTCTATTTCTTTGATTTGCTTCCTATTTAACTTTGTTGATGGTGACTATCAATCGTTATTATTATCTGTTCATTTACGGTTCTAATACCATATTCGCACATGTTGTTAAAGTTTGTGACATTATGCAGCTACTTATGCTAGATTCTTTTTTTTCCCTCCACAGATAACTATCTGCCATTCTGGATAAACCTCTACTGCGCACCTTGCTTCCACATTTATTACCTTCAGACTGAGGAGTAAGACCAGCTATTTATTATATTCCCAGAACGAAGTACAATATTTTCGTTTTGCACTGTACATAATAAAATACAACTTCTTCCAAACATATTTTGATTGCTGTTCGGTTTTTGCCTTTTACGGTAGATTTCTATTTGTCCACTCAATACTGAAAATTTATTTTTGCTGCCATCTGTTGTAATGCCTGCTGCACGACTGATCTGCTGTGGTAAAATTAATCTGCGGCTATAAGGAATATGACAAGCTAAAATACATACCTATTCAACTCAGTTCTGCAACTACATGCGATATCATTTGGCATGACCATTGTTTTTAAAGTCTCGAACAGATAAAGTGCAGTATAATTTAGAACTGCATCACATTAGCACATATTTCCTTTGTATCATTTTCTTTCTAAGTTATTATTTAATGGCAGACAAATAATTTAGCATCTCAAATAGTATATTACGTTGATGTTTGATCAAAGTAAACCTTTAAATTCATCAACTGCAATGGATGCATTTGGACATCTGTTTGATTCCAACATTGTTTTAATATAACATGGTAAGGACTGTTGCTTACTTCTGCTCTATGCCTGTTACATTCCAGCTACAGTCAAAGTAGATAACTTTTATATAATTTTTATAACATTTAAATTCATAAAGCATTCGGCCTATATATAAATTCCAGTTTTCAAAGTTTTTTTTATCTTTTATTGTACACATAAATGAACCGATTTCTTCAACTTTCTGACATGATTTCATTTCTTACTTCCAACTGGAGTGGAATGATGAGTAGACATGTTATTTGCCATACAGAAGCAGTTTCCATAGAGTTTGTACGGTCTTTTTTCTTTGTCCAGACTCGCCCTATATATATGCAAACTGTATCATTTCGACTTAGAACCATCATCAACCATTGTCATAATATTGACTTTTGCGTGGACAAAAAATAATACTTATCTTTCTTTATATATTATTTATTTCTATTTTTATGTCATATCACTTTTGTTCTTTGAATCATCTCCCCTTTGCTATGTGCTCGAGTACAACAACTTGAATTTTTGGCGTCCAAGTTCTGTAATTTAACTTTACAACCAATGTTCAGCCTTTATTACTGCAAAAAACAGAATGTCTGTGTTTTTCACCGCAAAATCTATGTTTCTCATACTGTTTTGTCTACATTACTCATCCATAGAGTTTCAAGGATTATTTGAGTGATTCAACGGTTAAAACTTAAACTTTCCATTCGTTCATAAGGTTTTATCCCTGTTTTCATCAAATTCGTCATTAACTACATAGAAATTAACTTCCGTCCGTGTGCGAAGCACGGGTTCACACTAGTTTTTACTAAAAGAGGCGGTCTGCTTAGTCTGCCTCTAAAGTACTGCCTCTGATATAAACAATTTTAGTAGTGATTCCTCAAATCAATTGATATATCTTCTGACATTAATTGAAATTATCTTTATATTTGTTTTTCATATTTGATTGATTGCGAGAATCAATTGATATCTTCTCTCTTTTAATATTTGGAATATGTTTAAATCATCCAAATTTAACAGTAAAATCACTTTTTTATGTCTCGGTTCAATTGAAAGGTATTAGAACTTACGCTTAAAACATTTCCTTTGTCAAATATGTTTGTCTTCCTTGTAGTTAGTGGTGGATAAGTTGTTGGCTACAATAAAACGCATAATCGTTTCCCTTCCTTGGTGTTTCCACTTTTACTCCGCGTCATTTATTAATGGGCCACCACTTAAATTTCTTAGGCACATTTTTGTTGGCACTTGTTATTAGTTTGAGAGAGACAGAGAGAGAAGATGTACACTTGCTCTATCCTTTCTTTTTTGAGAAAGAAAATAATGAAAATAATTCACCGTTCTTCGTCTCTTTCTCTTCACAATTTTCAAAAGTTATAGTTAAAATTCTAGATAAACCTTATGCAAATCCTCAAATCCTTCAAATTTGAATGCACAAATTTGAATGATCATTGTGTTGACCTTATAGAACAGAAAATGATTTTCAATGATACCGTTGCCTTGCCAAATTTTTTTTTGCAGTGATGTCTCTTTGAATTAACAATTATTTACCCTTTCATTTTACTCCATGAACTTGAACACACATGTATAATAGAATAACTACTACCTTACTAGCATAATTTTGCATTTCAAAATGCAAAAACCAAAACCATGCAAACGTAACATCTTAGTTATTGCTTGTGCAGACAGCATGGGTCCAACACTAGTATTATATATGTTCCTGTACTCTTTATTACTTACACAGGACAAATCGGCTAATTAGAAAATTAAAAGCGCTTTATAACACTCAGATGTTTTCTTTGTGCGAGCATACGCAAATACACGAATAGTTACAATTTTATAAACTCTACCACGTCTACAATTTGTTTTTTGTAATAGAACAACTTTTAATAGTTAAGTTATTTGGCCTATTTTCACGTTCACAAAATCACAGATCATATCCCAAAGTCGTCAATCAGTACAACCACCCGGACCGCCAAAGTAGACCCGATTTGATATTTGACGCCCGACTTTGTAACAATCCTTTTTGTCTTCTGTGGCATATGGTGCTGAAATTTTTTTACTATACGTTAGTACTATCACGTCTTTCATATAAGCAGCTTTTTTGCTCCCTTCTTCTGGAAAATGTCCACTGCCCATTGGAGGTCCTTTTTCGCCTCTGGGATACGCTACAACTCCACCACATTGAACAGAATCTGCTCCATTAGCTATGTTGGGAAACATTGACTTAGGCCAGTATCCTACTGGAATTTCTTGAGATTTTCCAATGCGAACCCACCAATCTCCACTAATTGGATCCTGTATATAACCTCACATATGTTATCCCTTTTTAGTAAAATATTTCAAATTAACATACAATTAGGTTGCTTTTTTTTATATATAGGGCTTATTGCTTAATACTGAATGTTGGGTGCAGAAAGTCGAATATTGCTTGTTGAATGCTGAAGTAGTTTTTTGCTGCCTCCTTCCGAAAGTTCTAAATGAACATTCTTTTATTAAATTAGAGAAAAATAAAAAAAATATTTTCATATACATCCATGAATAAATAGAAACATTCTTAGGAAGATTTAATCAATAAGTGAAATTATATTTTCATATAATATAGAAAAACTATTATGACTTTTGATTAAAATAAATACGACTGATTTTCTTCATAAATCTTAACATTTTCCTGTTAAAAGAATTAATAAATTATACAAAAGATGATGACATCCTTGAAATTTGGGAGGAAAATTTTGAAAATAAAACATGTGATGAGAAAAAGGGAAGAACAGTAAAAGAAAGGACCCAACCTTGTTGGCTAACAACACTGAGAAGTTTTGATAACAACTGGAAGTTAAGAGCAGTTATTACTGATGTTATTAACACTAAATGTACGTAAACAAACAACATATTAATGTTCCTATTACTTATCTTGTTATTATTATTTATTAAGAATCTCTTATTACAAACTAAGGAGCACCTTTAATAACTATAACTAGCAATAATATTATTTATATATGTAAGTAGATATATTTATACCCGTGATATCGTGACAGTAATTTCATATTGTGGTCCATTATAACTGGAAACAGGGCTGATTTTACTTCCAGGCATTACAACCTTAGAATTCGTGTACACAAATCCTTTACAATTTAGGTTGAAACATCCATATTCTCCCCCTGCTACCTAATACATTTGAAAATTACCGCAAGGATGAAGAAATTGTTAGTGCTGCAATAATAACAAGAAACCACAATATTAACCTAGATATATATTACCTTCCAGTAGATATAGAAATGAGGCTCTGTATCACCATATAGTGCTGGAGCAACCTAAGGAGATAATATGTAAGTGTGTTATTAATTTTGACACCAATAAGAACTTGCAGTATGCCATCACTTTTAATTAGCTATAATGTCTTTAAGAAAACATGTTGATTGTAATTTTCAAGCTCATTTAATCTTGAAATAAACACTGTTATTACATTTCATTAACATCTATAGTAATATTGATGGCGATAATCATATAGTATGAAGTATGAACTGATTTGTGCAAATATTTTTCTAATATTCTCATATAATAAGTAGGGAACTTACGTGCCATCCTGCTTGCATTCCATTATAATTGATCGGATCGTTTAAATTTGCAACAGTTACAGAACTTGAGCTCCTTTGACGTTGGCCTACTTCTGGCAGCCTGTATACATTTAGCGTTGCCTGTATACCTTGGAAGCTTCCTTTGCCATGTATCCAAGCGGCTCGCTGTGTATCAAATTAATCAACTACAAATTAACATGATAGTACCACACCTTAACCTTTTGTCTGTGGCTTGAGAACCATATAACGTATTTGCATTTAAATCAAGGTTCAAAATTCTGTTTTCCGTTTCCGTTCCGACCATTGGTAATTTTAAAATTTCCGGTTCCGTTCCGGAAATTCCGAAAGTTCCGCTTTAATTCCGGTTTTCTAATTCCGGTACTTTTCTTGCTTTAATTTGTTATATACTTTAATACATATCCTCATAAATTTATAGTACATTTTTTACGTTACATATAAAATACACACTTTAATTAAAAATTCATTGTATAAGATTCAGTATTGTTCATTTGAGATTTTAAAACTTCGATCAATTTTGAAAATTTTGAATTTTTTATTATGATTCGATGTAAATTAACAAAAGTATAACAACTTTTTTTATGAAACTATATGATTTCTTCTCCATTTTTTTATCGTCCCGATTAATTTGTTTTCTTTTTTTTAATTATTATATATTTGTTGTATTTTTAATTTTTTTATAAGTTTTTTTTCAGTATTCGAAAAGCAAATCCGGAATTTAGACCGGAACCGAAATTTTGACCGGATTCCGTTCCGGTTATGAGCGGAAGCGGAACGGAATCACCGGAATAACCGGAATTCCGCCAGAATTTCAAACCATGATTTAAATATATGTTTGTATTTTGTTTATCAGAACAATACCATCAATATATATATGTATAACAATAATGATTTAGTCTATCGTCGGTAAGCAAATCTAGTTTGCTAATTAAAAAATTTGACACTTTAATGAATATATTTTAAACTAATGGTGGGAAAGAGTTTTATTTTTTGTTTTCTTTCTAAATGATCATACTAAATTTTTTAAATGTGAAATAACTAAAGTCTTGAATACGTAGTAATTTCTGTTATGTGGTTTATGTAATTTGAAGAGCATATTTATAAGAAAACCTTTTACCAGTATAAGAGATGATATCTCTCTACAAATTAAAAAGTGAACAGAGAAATTTTGAAGGGTTAAGGAGATGAGGGAAACACGAATACACACAGTCATACTGTATATATAATCTTACGTGAGTTATAATATCTTCATTTGCTTGGATTAGCTGTAATTCTGAAAGTGAGCTCTTCCACATATAATTTTCCAAGTCATAGATCTCTCCGTGAGTTTTACCTTCGTGTGTACATGTGGAAACATTAGCATTGTCTTTTATTGAATCAACCTGAAAAGCCATATGATATGAAGAACATTATGGATTTGAGAATGGTTAGATTCAATGAAATCGATTCTTCTTTTTAACTATTTCTTTGTCCTTTTGCCTTTCATTTCTTTAACAAAAAGAGATAAAATGCAAGAATACCTGGGCACCAACCATATGGTTCATATTGGAATTCCAAACTGTTGTAGATATAAAAAGGTACAGTAATGTGGATGCCATTTGATGCTAATCAAAATCTATTCAGAAAGAGTTTTTTAATAGTAGTTGTCACTTGCAAGTTAGTCGTTTTCTTATATAGCAAGCAACTAATTAATGTGAAAGGTACCAAATTAATGTGCAAGTTAGCCATTCCTTGCAATAATTTTATCTATTTATTTATTGAAATCTTATTAATACTATTAATTTAGTGAAATCTTAAATACTATTAATTTCCTGAAATCTTATCTACTAATTTACTGAAATCTTATTAATACTATGAATTTAGCGAAATCTTATCTATTAATTTAGTGAAACCTTATTAATACTATTAATTTAGTGAAACCTTGTTAATACTATTAATTTGGTGAAATCTTATCGATTAATTTAGTGAAACATTATTAATACTATTAATTTGGCGAAATCTTATCTATTAATTTAGTGAAACCTTATTAATACTATTAATTTACCAAAATCTTATCTATTAATTTAGTTAACTATTACAGTGTTTAAATATATGTGGACTTTTTTTTACACCTTATCCTCTTTTATAATTTTAATATTTTCTTACATATCTCTATTTATTTTGGAGTATAAACCCATTTTTATACTAACGACATCCATATTAGAATATATATCACATTAAAACATCACACCATTCAAACTATCATCAAAAGGGTACAAGATATGCGAGCAGGTGTATATCCATAATTGAATACCTATTTAATATTTTAAAAGTTAAATACTTAGGATCATTGAATCCCACCAATGCATTTATGCAAATAATTACAAAACACCACATCCAATCGGCTATTTTGCAATACTTAATTTTTTACAATTCCGGACGATTATTACCATTACAGATTTTGACGATATTTCCGGTCAGCAACATTTTGTAACAGTTATATATGTTGCTACCAGAGCCGGCCCTACATCTTCAGTTGCCCTAGGCAAACATAGGATGGAAGGAGAGCAAAAAAATAAAAATTGCAAGAAGACACATTCAAACTCAGGTTCTTCAACTGGGGGAAGGGAACAAACAAACCACTAAACCAACTAATCTTATTAAATTTTTTGCCCTTTTACTAATATCAACCAGAAAATTTGTAAACACGGATATTTAAAATGTTGCCCTCCTCCGCCGTGTTGCCCTAGGCGGCCGTCTTGGTTGCCTTGCCCTGGGGCCGGCCCTGGTTGCTACATTAGGTTACGGTGTAAATAATGTGAAGCATGGAGGATAAATTCGTAATTTTTTGTTTTACCCTTTCACCAACATCTAACGCGTCACCAATCGCGTCCTAGGTTTATTTTTTAATTCCGTCTCTTTACAGTCTCAAAATTTCAGAAAATTTAGAACCTGTTTGGTTTCATTTTAAGCTTTGTATTTTGCGTTTTTGGTACACATTACAAAGTACAAGAAAATGAGAAAAATGATCTAAAATCCCTAGCTATTACGATTATGAACGGATGGCGGAGGAAATGAATTAATTATTCTCCGTGCTTTTAATTATTTTCCGTGCCTTTGTTATGTGTCAAAAAGCAAAAAACAAATTTATTTTGTTTTCAATGTTCCGATAAAAACAAAAGCACGAAAAATAATCTATCCCTTTCATCGTCCGTCCATCGTCATAATCGTTAAGAATTTTAAATTTCCTTCTTCGCTCTCTTCATATTTTGTAGTGCATGTTGAAAATACAAAGTACAAAACTCAAAATGATACCAAACAGACCCTTATTTTTCCAAATTAAAATAAATTATTTATTCGAATCTGGGTTATCTAAATTTGAAAAGCTCGTCTTTTCTTAAAAGGACAGCACCGTTAGTCAAAATTTTTCTTCCTAATTACAATATGATTATGTTTTTCTTTAATTCTTATATAAGATTCGGTGTTGAGGATTCAATTCCATGAACCGAACCTAGAGTTAAAGTTAGTCGAATAAAGTTATTTTCTAATTTATGAAGCGATTACATGCGCAGATTGAAATATGTAATCGGACGAACAAAACAAATAATGAAAAGAACAAGTTTTATATTTAAAATTGAAAAACAAGAATTACAATGCGATTATGTTATTATCTAGCTAGTTAGAACAATGGAACTATTTGTACTGAAAAATAAGTAGTAGTGTCTTGAAATAATGCATCTAACAACTAGAAAAGCACAGAAATAAAATATGACCAAGTGCATGTTATAGACTCAGTTGTAGATCCTAAACTAAGGGAGAAATAGTTAGAGGCGATGCACTATATTGCGACACTCCCCCCTAGTGAGAACGACGACCAATAGCGCCTAATGCACTGCGAAATCCTTCAAACCCTGGTCTGCAAAGTGCTTTTGTGAATATATCAGCAACTTGCATGCTGCAAATCGATTTCTTGACTTAACGCCTTTTCTCGAACAAAATGTTGATGGAACTCAATGTGTTTTGAACAAGTGTGGAACATGGGATTTTCAACGAGTTTGATGGTGCTCTCATTATCACAGTTCATAGAAACTACATGATCCAATTTTGGTGTAATCTCGCGTATAAGTCGCTTAAGCCAAATACATTCCTTTTATGCCATGGTTATTGCCATATACTCCACCTCTGTGCTCGAGAGTGCCTTTGTCACTTGCTCTGTACCACACCATGAAACAACTGCGAATCCTGTAAAGAAACAATAACAAGTTGTAGACTTTCTATCATTGACATCACCTACCCAATATTCCTCATCAGTAAAACCATACAACGAGAACGCCTCTTGCTGCTTGTACATTAGTCCATAATTTAAAGTTCCTTTTACATAGCGCATAATGCTATGGCTGCTATATAAACTGTGAAATGATACCAACAAAATAGGCTATGTTGGGTCTAATGATTAAATAGAACAAGCTACCCACCAATTGACGAAACAATGTGATGTCTTGCAGTGCATCTTCAGTTCTATGGAGTTTAAGAGATGGCTCCATAAGGGTTGATGCTATTGTAGAATTTTCCATGCCAAACCGAGCCAGTAAGCTCTCGGCATATTCTTTGCGAAACAAAATATCCATCGGTCTTACGTACTTCCAAACCGAGAAACGCTGAGCTTCACCATTGTTTTCATTTCAATACGAACTGCAAGTTCTTAGGATGTGAAATTTCATCTTCATCATCTCCAGTAATTATTATATCGTCAACATATAAAAGTAGTACTGTATACTTAGATGATTTCACCTTGGCAAACAAGCTGGAATCTGCAATTGATAGATTAAAAGCATAAAAAATGAGAAATTGTGAAATTTTACCATACTAGTCACGCAGGGCTTTTTTTAAGCCATATAATGCCTTCTTGAGGCGACACACTCCATCAGGAAACTACTTAGACATAAATCCCTGTGGTTGTTCCATATATATGTCACGATTCAAATCACCATAGACGAAAGCATTCTTTACGTCGAGTTGCCAAACTGACCACCCCTTTTATGCTACAAAGGCATCATCACTCTAATAGTTAACATTTGGCTACAGGACTAAAAGTGTCTTCATAGTGCAAACCATATTCCTGAGAAAAACCCCGAGCTACTAAGCGAGCTATGTACCGTTGCACACTGCCATCAACCTTCTTATTCACTTTGTACACCCACTTCAAAGACATGTGTTGGAAATGGGGCAGTCCGCAGCAGAAGAAATTAGTGAATTTCAATTTTTTTTACCATATTGAATTTTTCTTGGGCCTATGAAGTCTAATTTATTTAAAACATTTCTAAATATCCTTTTATATAAAATCATTATTTTATATATATTTATAATATGGTTTTATATTATGCAAATAATATTATAGTATATACACACATGTATTATATATACGTATATATGTGTGCGCTTGTGTCACATAGCAATCCTTGTAAGGTTTAATATACCCATATATAAGTGCTAGCATTTACAATGCAATAGACATATATTAACTCATCTTTTATACAAATATATCATCCAAATGTATGTGTATATACTTCAGTTTATGTATTTAAAATATTATATATATATATATATAATATTTTAAAATTATATATATATATATATTATTTATAATATATTTATAGATGTATATGTGTATGTATATATGTATATGTTTGATATTATTTAAAATTATATTAAAATTATATTTATTTACTTTACTGAAAATTCGAAATCAAAATCAAGTTTTTTTTAAAATAAACATATATATAATATATATGTATATGTATATGTATATGTATATGTCATATAATTTAATAATAAACACACACACACACACACACACACACACTTAAATAAACTATATATATAAAGTATATCAAATAAATATATACCTATTATATTGCTTATGGCAAAAGTTGGTTTCTTCTTTTTAATTTTTTAATATTTTTACATACTAATTTCTATACATAAATTATTATAAATCAATAAAAATTATTTCCAAAAGAATGTTTTGAATTTAAATTTTTCAGTAAAAACTAAGTAATGTTTATTATTTAAATATTATATGTGTGTGCGTTATAATTTTTAATTCAATTTTAAATTTTGACTAATATTTAAATTATATAAATATTAAATATTCAATGGAACGATAATCCGATTCTACTTGGAAACCCAAAGAGAAGATTCACACTTCTCATCCAACGCTCTTCCATGGTATACTTATATTTACTTCTTAGGTCACTAGATTTGTAACGACCCGTATTTTTAGCTATTTTAAACTATTAAATTTAATATGATTATTGAATAAAAATGTTTAAAAATAAAAATTTGATGATTTATTAATGTAAGTTATTGAATATGAACTTGAATAAAATTTTAAAATAGTTAATTTCGAAGATTTTGACGATAACAAGTATAGAAATAAATTCTATGTATTGACTATGTTTAAAATCAATAGTGAAATTGAATAATGAATATTGAATGACTGTAAAATGGAAATAGTTGTTTTATAATTTGAATTCATTTTAAAAGTTAAATGTATAAGTCCAATAACCTATATTTCAATTATAGTGATTTATTGGATAATTAATTGTTTAAATCTAATATTGGAAATTATTTGAATAATTGAATTCTGGATTTAATATGATTGAAAATGATAGGGGGTTGATTTAAATTTTATCTAATTACGAATGAAGATTGTTAACATTTAGAATTGGATTTAAAAGTGAATAATTAGGAATTGTAAATTTTATATTATAATTAACGAGTAAAATAGCCATTTTGGCCACAGTCTCGGATTTCGATTAAACCAGTTCCATTAGATCCGTAATAGTGTATTATTATTGGATTTCAAATTTTGTAGTGTTTGGAGTTACCGTTTGGTCGTACGAGATAGAAACGCGTTGATTTGAATATCGAAAATTTAATATTTTAATTCGATTCAAAAAGCTATCTTCCACATACGATCGAATCAGGCCTCTAAACTTGTTCCATTGTGTTCGAAATAGGGGTAAAACATTATAAACACCAGACGACATGCTTCGTTTGAAGTTCGTTCAAAAATTCGTGTGAACGGTAAAAATAATAATATAATATTTATATATTCACGTATATATACGCGTATCCTCACAGTAAACCCTAGAAATTAGCCTAGCCGCCGTTGTTATCTTCTAATGGCCGAAAATATTTTCCCATTTCCCCTCATTTTTCTGCCAATCCACGCGCAATTAGACAAAACTTCCAACTAAGCAATCGTAGAGCTCGACGAAAGCTTCCCATCCATATGGTGATGATGGTTTTTCAGGCAACGACATGGCGACAAATCGATGGGAAAGGAAATGCGATCGAATGCCATTTCCAAGGCTTGGGGGCGACTGAGCTTTACTAGATCTGGGGCGATGGTGCGGCGCGTGACGAGCTTCCAAGTGAGGTTGGTAGATCCACTTCTCGATCAAAGTGGTGGTCGCGACGATGGAACATATGAAGGCGTGATGGGTTTTGTTTTTGCCTGAGGATGAATGCAATAGAAGAAGCAGAGAGCGGCCACGATCTATAATTTGAAATCAACGGCCAGATTTTCAGATGGTATATAATTTTTTTTAAGAAATTGAAATTATATTGTTTAAATTCGTGTAATCTTATAAACTGCGTAACTCTTGCATACGAGGTCCAAATCAAGCGAAACAAGCGGCGATGGAATCGTGGCGACAAGCACTGCATTCTAGAACTGGTTTGGAGACGATTGGAGCTAACTAAAATTTTAGTTAAATCGAACGTCGTCCGATTTGATTTAAAATTTAAAACTCAAGGTGAGTGTTTTATAATTCTCACAATGTACTAAAATATTTTTATGCTAGTTAAATTTGAAATGATGAAGTGATATAAATTTATTGATTGTTGTTTGATAAATTTAATTGTCATTCGAATTAACTGTTAAAAATTAAAATGGACGGTTAAATTTGAAATTGGAATTTAATTGCTTGTAAAATACTCGATATTGATAACTATGGAATTGTTATGAATTATAGGCTGATTTGGATGTTGATTGTGATGGATGCTATTGATTGATGTTTTGGATGTTTATATATTTTGATATATCCTGTTATCATCCTGTATATTATTTACATTATATAAAACTGTAAATTGAATTATTTCAAATAATTTAAGAAATAGGTTGAAATGATATATACCTATTACACTATGATTTGGGTTGAAATAATATATATCCATCCCCGAAATTTAATTGAAATAACTGATCACTTGGCCATAGGATAGAAAATTATATAGGAACACCGGATTGGTTAAATTAAATAATTTTAAAAAATTTGATCTGAAATCTATTTAAATGATTTAATTTTAAGAAAATGAAAAATTAATTTTATGGAAATCGAACTATTTCGAAATTGAGCTCGGAATTGAATTATATTTGAGGATTTAGATTTCAAATTGGGTATTGAAAGTAAATTTGATTTAAGTGTTTTGAATCGATGTTTTGAAAATCGAACTCGGAATTGATAAAAGTCAAAATGGAAATTTAAAAGTGATTTGAATTGGAAAATTTGGAAATTGAATCAGTTTGACTTGAAACAATTTTCAAATAAATTATTTTGATATAAACTATTTAAATCTATCTTTTTAAATATTCAAATTATTTTGGATTTTCCAAACTATTTTGCTATATAAACCATTTTAATACTTAAACTATTTTATATTAAACTATTTAAACCATTTAAACTATTTTAACCATTTAAACTATTTTAAAACTATCCAAACTATTTTTCAAAAATTCAAACTGGTTTAGGATGGATGTTTATTTTTAAATCATGGATTTAAATACGAATTGGGTCAACTGTAGTTATAACCCAAATGGAAATTTGAAACAATTTTGGAACTGAAACCGAGATATTAAGCGAAAATGATTTTGAAATAAAATGGTATATTTTGTTTAAATATGATGATTTCGAAATGAATTTGATTTTGAAGCGAATATGATATTTTGATATCAAGTACGAATTGTTTTTGAAATGTAAAAGAACCAACCGGTGTGTAAAACGACGTTGGGTTGTTAAAGAGACCGAGGCCTCTTATTGGCATACTCTCTGTCAATATTGGAACCACTTTAACAACTGTGTGCGTGGAGTGATGGTCCAGAATGAAGAGGTTGGATTTGGCGTACGTTTACTGGATTTGAAGAAAGAGAATGATGATGGATTAGCCTGGCACTTATGCCAATTTGAAATGACTAAAACAGGAGCCGTACCAGCCAAGCGGGCTAGCTACCCCGAGCAGACACACTTCTTCGTATTACCATCATTTGCATTGTGATTGATTGGTGTGCACCCTCGGATTTTAGAAGTGTTGGACGCGGTGGGCGGTCATGACTATGATGCGTCACCACCAGCCGGAAAGGGTAAACTTGTAGTATCCTACCTTGGGCATTGCCTCACATGCCTTATCATACTTTTATCCCTATACGATTGTGGTTTAGTGTTATCGTATCATGGTGCATCCCTATCCACCGACGGTTTACTGGTGTTTTATATGCAAACTGTACGACAATGCTTAAAAACGCGTTAAAGGGGATTAATGTGAAGCCTTAACGCTAAGAAAAATATTTATTTTACTGATTAGACATTATATATGTAGCGTATTCTATTATATATAAATATTTTGATGGATCCTTAAGAGATGGAAAATCCCGTAATATCTCTTGAGTTATTGCATGCACGTTATACACTGTATAGGAGATGTGAAACCCCGTAAACATCTCTGACGCCATGGCACTCATGTTATATATGATATCGATTTGACTCACATAAGATTATTTTAGTCCTGACTCGAGTGTTTTGTCTTTTCATTACGCTTGGGTCAGTCCTGAGTTTTCAGCGCATCGAAGATTATCTTCTGGAGGACAAAGACGAAGATTTGATATATTATTATTACTATTATTATTCCATCACATTGTTGTCTACTGCATTATTTATTTATTCATGTTGTATATATAACTCTGATAAATTTTGTATAATTATAATCAAATGTATAATATAAACAGCTTCATGAACTGTTTATTTGATTATTATATTTTGTCATTACGCTGCGAGATTGTGTGTTTGTTTTCTTCTTATTTTCTTCTTTTTCTTAATTAATCCCAATGATTATCTATGTTCCAGATTGTTTAAGTTGGGCATGTGTGGATTATTGTTGATTTAAACCTTTCGAAATGTGGGTTGTTATAGTTGGTATCAGAGCGAGGTTTAGCGATAACCTTAGCTTTGTGGGGGTTTGACTCATTAGAGATAGGGTAGTAATACCCTAGAATTAGCCTATTTGAGTGTATATATATGAGAGAGCGTATTTGTTAGTGTTGTATAAAATGTTTTATATTGTGTTGTTTGAATTGTTAAGTTTGGATGTTGGGTTCTGATCGGTACGTGGGACGCTACTATATCGATAGGGATTTCAAAACACTTGAATAAAGCAAACCAACACAATATTATTTTTGAAATTTGGTAAATGAAATAATATTACCTAGGATTATATTTTATATATAAAAGAACGGTTTTCTGAAATTTAGATAGTTAAATGAATTGGTTGTTAGAAATGATAATATTAATCATTATCGTTTATTGTTTGATTAGTCAATATTCCTAAAGCTATTTTATGATTATAAGAAAATGAAACTGTATAAATGTGATTTATAAAATATAATTTGCAAGTAAAATGAATATAAAATTGAGAATTTGAGAAATTTAAATTATGGTGTTCCTGTTTTCAAGGTTTGGAAAATAATATCAGTATTGTTTAAAAGTATATACAAATACAAATTGTTTTCAAATAAATTTTAAAAGGAATGAATTTAATACTACCCTCTTCTATCGTTGGAAAATAATTTCGATGATGACTACGCAGCATCATCGATGTTCATTTTCGAGTCTTATAGTGGGGGAGACTTCTAAGAAGCTTTACTACGAAATTGTTTTGATAAATGGATTTTGGTTTAAACTCCGAAAGTATGATTTGATATACAAAAGATATAAGTATATATACTTATTTCAAATGATTTGAAATGAACCCGATATTTAAAAATTTTAAGTTCTGTTAATTAATAATCTTCAAATTATTTAAATGAAATGAAATATTTGAATAACCAGAACTTATAAAATAAGAGAATTAAGAAACCTAAGCTAAATGTTTTGAGAAACTTTAGAGTTGAAGTTTGCAACTCTTAAATTGAAAGTAAAGAAAATTTAAACAAGTTAAAATGGTGAACATTCTAATTATTTAAAATGAATCAGATTAATTTGTATAATGCCAAATTGCATTCTAATAACATATAATAAGACTTACCAAATGTTAAAAGTCAAAATGATGATTTGGATATGTAATGGAATATTATACAAGCAAACCAATACTTAAGTAATTAAAATGTTTATAAATGAAATTTAGTTGTAATAATAAATGTTATATACTTAATTAGTATATTATGAAATGATTAGTGACTAAATGGAATAAGTAAGTGAGACTTAAGAAAGTAGACAAATGAATTAAATAATATCTTTGTAAATTGGTTATAGAATTAAATATAAATTTGTAAAGAAATCTTGAAATTGAATTTGTAACTTTTGAGATAATTTTAAGCTTAGATAAAGTCATTGGACTTTTATAGAATGATTATGAACTAAAGTGATGATTAATAAAATGTTTCACAAATAAATTTGTTATTAAATAAAATTATGAAACTAAATGTGAATTAAGTTGAAAAGAAACTTAAGTAAGGATATAAGAAATAATTCATTAACGATGTTGATGCTAAAACTGGAGATATAAACAATATAATTCAAATGTTTCGCGAAAATGTAAAGGACAGTTCATAGTTTATAACTTTGATAAATGTTAGTCAAATAAGATGTTAAATTAATTGAATATGGATGCTAAAGGAAGGAAGCTAATATTGAATTATGAATGAACTTGAACTTATGAAAAGCTAACCGAAATGAATAAATGGAAGAAGTTAGTGAATTGTACTAATAAAATGAGTAAATGAAATAACATTGATTTAAAATGAAAATGAACTTAAGTGTAGAATGAATGTGAATAAATGAATTGATATGAGATGTTGCTAAACGAAAAATGAAACAATTGAAATTTAACAAATTGAATTGAATAAAATTGAATGCAAATGAAATAGATTTGGATAAATTGGAAGTAAATCAATTAAATGTTGATGAAATTTGGATGTTAATAAGAAATGAAGTGTATTAATTGAAATATTGACATTGGCTAATGTAAATTCGTATCGTCATGAGTTAATTGGATGAATACTAATAATGGAATGGTTTCTCTTGTTTTAAGTCGTCGTTATAACTGTTTTATTGTATATGATTGTTGTTTGTTGTACATTAATGCTTATGTTATGGTTTGGGTTTAAAATTCATGTTATATGCTTCTATAAAACTCATATATGCTTTATATATCTCATATAAATGACTAATATTTTTATATTGAGGTGAGATAGGTACATACGAAGACTGTTTGGACATATATTTGGTTTTTTATATGATTTTTCTTACTTAAAACGAGCGAACTCGGCTCGTATTATTAATAATAAGGTACGTATCTCGGATTACATACCACGATTTTATATTTTTCCCTTCGGGATGCCTCATCATTGAGATGAGATGTATATTTGGTATATTTGATATCTATTTGTGTTATATATTGTATTGGAAAAATTTTCCAAGCGAGCCGCGCAAAGGAGACTCTGCCGAAATTTTCTGTAAATCAGAGTGTTAGAAATTTTTTGTAGTTTTAAAAATTTTATAACTTGTTTTGATAACTAACTTGTAAATTCCGTAAGCCGATCAGAGTAGCGTAGTGGAAATGTAGTAATGGTTTTATAAATGAGATTTAATGTTTTATAAGTTGATTGTTTGAATAACATATATCAAGTATTAAATTATGTACCTAGCCCTTTTCAAGAACGAAAAGTTTTGAGTGGGGGAGAATGTAACGACCTGTATTTTTAGATATTTTAAATTATTAAATTTAATATGATTATTGAATAAAAATGGTTAAAAATAAAATTTTGATGATTTATTAATGTAAGTTATTGAATATGAACTTGAATAAAATTTTAAAATAGTTAATTTCGAAGATTTTGACGATAACAAGTATTGAAATAAATTCTATGTATTGACTATGTTTAAAATCAGTAGTGAAATTGAATAATGAATATTGAATGACTGTAAAATGGAAATAGTTGTTTTATAATTCGAATTCATTTTAAAGGTTAAATTTATAAATTCAATAACCTTTATTTCAATTATAGTGATTTATTGGATAAATAAATTGTTTAATTCTAATATTGGAAATTATTTGAATAATTGAATTCTGGATTTAATATGATTGAAAATGATATTGGGGGTTGATTTAAATTTTATCTAATTACGAATGAAGATTGTTAACATTTAGAATTGGATTTAAAAGTGAATAATTAGAAATTGTCGGTTTTATATTATAATTAACGAGTAAAATAGCCATTTTGGCCCAGTCTTGGATTTCGACGAAACAAGTTCCATTGGATTCGTAATAGTGTATTATTATCAGATTTCAAATTTCATAGCGTTTGAAGTTACTGTTCGGTCGTACGGGATAGAAACGCGTTGATTTGAATATCGGAAATTTAATATTTTAATTCGATTCAAAAGGCTATCTTCCACATACGATCGAATTAGACCTCTAAACTTGTTCCATTGTGTTCAAAATAGGGATAAAACATTATAAACGCCAGGCGACACGCTTCGTTTGGAGTTCGTTCAAAAATTCGCGTGAACAGTAAAAATAATAATATAATATTTATATATACATGTATATAAACGCGTATCCTCACAGTAAACCCTAGAAATTAGCCTAGCCGCCGTTGTTATCTTCCAATGGCCAAAAATTTTTCCCCTTTCCCCTCATTTTTCTGCCAATCCACGCGCAATTAGACAAAACTTCCAACTAAGCAATCGAAGAGCTCGACGAAAGCTTCCCATCCACACGGTGATGATGGTTTTTTAGGCAACGACGTGGCGGCAAATGGATGGGAATGGCAACACGTTCGAATGCGATTTCCAAGGCTTATGGGCGACCAAGCTTTACCAGATCCGGGGCGATGGTGCGGCGCGTGACGAGCTTCCAAGTGAGGGTGGTGGATCCGCTTCTCGATCAAAGTGGTGGTCGCGGCGATGGAACATATGAAGGCGTGATGGGTTTCGTTTTTGCCTGAGGATGAACGGGACAGAAGAAGCAGAGAGCGACCATGATCTGTAATTTGAAATCAACGGCCAAATTTTCAGATGGTATATAAAAAATAAGAAATTGAAATTATATTGTTTAAATTCGTGTAATCTTATAAACTACGTAACTCTTGCATACAAGGTCCAAATCAAGCCAAAGAAGCGGCGATGGAATCGTGGCGACGAGCACTACATTCTAGAACTGGTTTGGAGATGATTGGAGCTAACTAAAATTTTAGGTTAAATCAAATGTCGTTTGATTTGATTTAAAATTTAAAACTGAAGGTGAGTGTTTTATAATGCTCATAGTGTACTAAAATATTTTTATGCTAGTTAAATTTGAAATTATGAATTGATATAAATGTTTTGATCATTGTTTGATAAATTTAATTGTCACTCGAATTAACTGATAAAAATTAAAATTGATGGTTAAATTTGAAATTGGAATTTAATTGCCAGTAAAATACCTAATATTGATAACTATGGAATTGTTGTGAATTATTAGCTTATTTGGATGTTGATTGTGATGGATGCTATTGATTGATGTTTTGGATGTTTTGGATGTTTATTTATTTTGATATATCATGTTATCATCCTGTATATTATTTGCAGTATATAAAACTGTAAATTGAATAATTTCGAATAAATTAAGAAATAGGTTGAAATGATATATACCTATGACACTGTGATTTGGGTTGAAATGATATATATCCATCCCTCAAATTTAATTGAAATAACTGATCACTTGGCCATAGGATAGAAAATTATATACGAACACCGGATTGGTTAAATTAAATGATTTTAAAATTTTAGATTTGAAATCTATTTAAATGATTTGATTTTAAGAAAATGAAAAATCAAGTTTATGGAAATCGAACTATTTCAAAATTGAGCTCGAAATTGAATTATATTTGAGGATTTGGATTTCAAATTGGATATTTCAAGTAAATTTTATTTAAGTGTTTTGAATCGATGTTTTGAAAATCAAACTCGGAATTGATAAAAATCGAAATGGAAATTTAAAAGTGATTTGAATTGGAAAATTTGGAAATTGAATCAGTTTGACTTGAAACAATTTTCAAATAAATTATTTTGATATAAACTATTTAAATCTATCTATTTAAATATTCAAATTATTTTGGATTTTCCAAACTATTTTGCTATATAAACCATATTAATACTTATACTATTTTAACCATTTAAACTATTTTTAACCATTTAACCATTTAAACTATTTTTAACTATTTTAATTATTTAAACTATTTTAAAACTATGCAAACTATTTTTCAAAAATTCAAACTGGTCAAGGGTGGAATGTTTATTTTTAAATCATGGATTTAAATACGAATTGGGTCGAATGAAGTTATAACCCAAATGGAAATTTGAAACAATTTTGGAACTGAAACCGATATATTAGGGCGAAAATGATTTTGAAATGAAATGGTATATTTTGTGTAAATATGATGATTTGAAATGAATTTGATTTTGAAGCGAATATGATATTTTGATATCAAGTAGGAATTGTTTTTGAAATGTAAAAGAACCATCCAGTGTCTAAAACAACGTTGGGTTGTTAAAGAGATCGGCGCCTCTTATTGGCATACTCTCTGTCAATATTGGAACCACTTTAACAACTGTATGCATGGAGTGATGGTCCAGAATGAAGTGGTTGGATTTGGCATACGTGTGCTGGATCTGAAGAAAGAGAATGATGATGGATTAGCCTGGCACTTGTGCCAATTTGAAATGACTAAAACATGAGCCGTACCAGCCAAGCGAGCTAGCCACCCCGAGCGGACACACTTCTCCATATTACCATCATTTGCATTGTGATTGATTGGTGCGCACCCTTGGATTTTAGGAGTGTTGGATGCGGTGGGCGATCATGGCTATGACGCGTTACCACCAGTTGGGAAGGGTAAACTGGTAGTATCCTACCTTAGGCATTGCCTCACGTGCCTTGTCATACTTTTATCCCTCTACGAGACCCATATGATTTTTGTTTAGTGTTGTCATATCATGGCGCATCCTTATCCACCGACGGTTTACTGGTTTTTATATGAAAATTGTACGACAATGCTTAAAAATGCATTGAGGGGGACTAATGTAAAGCCTTAACACTAAGAAAAATATTTATTTTACTGATTAGACATTATATATGTAGTGTATTCTACTATATATAAATATTTTAACAGATCCTTAAGAGATGGAAAATCTAGTAACATCTCTTGAGTTATTGCACGCACGTTATACATTGGATATGAGATGTGAAACCTCATAAACATCTCTGACGCCATGGCACTCATGTTATATGTGATATCGATTTGACTCACATAAGAATATTTTAGTCCTGACTCGAGTGTTTTGTCTTTTCATTACGATCGGGTCAGTCCTGAGTTTTCAGCGCATCGAAGATTATCTTCTGGAGAACGAAGACGAAGATTGGTATACTATTATTACTATTATTATTCGATCACGTTGATGTCTACTGCATTATTTATTTATCCCTGTTGTATATATAACTCTGATAAATGTTGTATAATTATAATAAAATGTATAATATAAATAGTTTCATAAACTATTTATTTGATTATTATATTTTATCATTCCGCTACGAGATTCTGTGTTTGTTTTCTTCTTTTCTTATTTTTCTTAATTAACCCCATTGATTATCTATGTTTCGGATTGTTTAAGTTGGACATATGTGGATTATTGTCGATTTAAACCTTCCGAAATGTGGGTCGTCATAAGATTTCGCAAATATCATTGTTCATGTATGCATATAACTTTTTATATGTTAGTCTCTCTATGTACTGATATCGATTTATGTTTATGTACACCAGTTGGCACATTGTTTGTTTGTTTACTTAGATGCTACACATTGACATATCCACATTTATGAATGTTCAAAATCAGTTTTTATGTCGTTCTTAGAAAATATGAATAATATATTGAGACAATGGGGTTTTAACCATAATATTTTTTACTTACAACTTATATATAAATTTATGGGATGTACTTTCTTCATGGGGAAGAATGTGACAACCCAAAATTATGAAATTTTGAAAACCAGAATTTTTGGAATAAATTTGAAATTTTTATAACATGCTAAAAATGTAATTTTCACAAATAAAAGAATTTGAAAATGAAAAGTACACTATTTCGTCCATCTCATCGTTCTAGTCAATTTTGATTTTTGGTTCGTCTCAATCCGAGTCCGTATGAAGAAGTTATTAATGAAATACTAAAAACATTCAAAAATAATTCGCTGAATTTATTTTTTTGATAAAAATACTGAATATTTTTAATAATTCGCTGAATTTATTAAACGAATTTTATAATAAAAGGCAGGGGGATTAAAAATGGACACTAGAAAGCCTAGATTCGAGCTTTTGGTGCTATATAAACAACCCATTTCCTTGCCCATTCACAAATTTTGAAACCCTAATATTCCTAGGCTCTATTCTCCATTCTTCCACCATTTTCTCAAACTAAAAAAATATTTTAACTATAATATCAATATATATTGATTTATACTCAAATTTCTAGCAAATTAAAGAATTTTAGGTACGAATCTACACAAATTTCTAATTTAATAATTATATTTGTTCTCATAATTCTCCAAATCCCAAAAACTTAAATTCTTATTATGATATTGAGATTGAATGATTAAGTTACAATTTTTGTCTATATTATTATGGGATTATTATTCATATTCATATTGAATTTATGGATCTATTTGATTGGAATTAATATTAGTCATTAAAATTGTGGATTTGGTAAAATGTGAAACTAGTATTGGAATTGAGTTTGAATCATGTATATTTAGATTGAAAGATTATAGTGTTGGGTATTTAACATTATCGAGATTTGAATAGAATATGAAGTTTAAATATATAATTAGTTTAATTATATACGTATACAAGTTGCATATGTTAGATATAAACAAATTATGTGTATGTCAATTTGATTCATGCATGTTTATACATATTGTTCAAATTTGTATCAAGTTTTATATGAATTGTTTCTATTTGATATGAATATATGTTTAAAATCATATCTTTATAATTACATTCACACATAGGCATAAATTTGAATTATATTATGGAATTATGTATTACAATCAATACATATGATTTACGGTAATTTATTTTAGGTATACTTGTATTGAAAATCTAATTTCATATACGTGTATATACCATTATTTAGCTATAAAATATTTCAAATTAACATCATGCAAACATATGTTTGAAAGGTAAAGTTGTTTATTTCACTTTTATTTTTTACGTTGAATTAAGCTTTGTGTAAATCAATTACATTCAAGCTACACTTCATTTATTATTTTATGTATAAAAGTTTATTCGTATGCAATTAGAAGAAACGTAATACATATAACTACTGAATTTGAAAAGTTACATTAAATATGACATTTAACGGCATTTAATGACATTACTGCACATTAAATATGAATAAAGTATATTCAAATTTTAAATGAAATAATGAATTATAGTGAACTCAATTAATTAATTGAGTATTTGATTCCATAAACGCGTGAGGTCGTTCTTATAGTTTAAGGAAAAGTATGTCTTTGACTTCCGATAACTGGACATATCGCCGAATCTATCTGAGATGCAAATATAAAATCAAATAATTAAATAAATAATAATTTAAGTAAGGTTATGATTCTTATACTTACTGCAAAATAATAAAAATTAATATGAATCCATTACATTTAAGTAATGTTTATCAATACAATTAATGCATTGAAGTTTTGACTTTCCTCTTTCTAGTTAATTGCGATCTACATATGAATGAATAACCAGAAATGAAAGAATACGTAGCATTAATTAAAATTTTATCATTTTAAATAAAGAATTTTTTTGTAAAAGGGAAATGGAGAAAGGAGAATATTGTATCTTTGAAACAAATAGTAAGCATTGCTTTATCAAATAGGGACTATATAGC
Source organism: Allium fistulosum (assembly GCA_030737815.1). Taxonomy (NCBI): domain Eukaryota; kingdom Viridiplantae; phylum Streptophyta; class Magnoliopsida; order Asparagales; family Amaryllidaceae; genus Allium; species Allium fistulosum. The sequence goes on from CM060907.1 coordinate 746,600,687, forward strand.
AAACAAGAACACGTTTGGAAGTCCTGTTTGCTACTTTACAATATCGAGGTGCGTGGAGAATGATATTTCATATTTATGTCAAAATATATTTGTTCATTATGATTGGATAATAAATAGGGACTTTATTAAATTTTTGAAGGTAGTTAATTTACTAACTTAATTCACAAATGAATCAAACCTATAAATGCTCCATTATATTATGTTTCTTACGATGTTATTGTTATGCATGCTTAGTTATTTGTCTATTATTTCTTATGATAGAATGTATGTAAATTATTACTTAGTATAACTATATTCATACATCACGATAATAGAGTTAGGGGTATGTCTTAGGGGCAATTCTGTAATTTATTGTAAATATATTAACTCTGTAATCACTTCTCGTTGGTAATAAATATGTTTTTCTTTCTGTTATATATTTGTTATAATGTGTTATAAATAATTAAATAGTTATTTAAAATATATTTAACAGAAAATCCATAAATGGTGTGTTTTATAATAGTAATTACAAGTACTTGTAATCATGAGTATTGTATCGTAGTATAATAAACACATCATTTTAAATGCTCCTGGTCAAGACGCATCGAGACTGGATATCAATAATCCATTGAGACTAGAGTACGTAACGCTCTCCAAATGTTAGGCAGTGTATTACTCACAACTGCTGGAGACACCTAGGAGTTACATGCTGATAGCTATTGGACATCCATGGAACGACTCATTCGATAGTTTTCTATTGGTTCATATAACTAAGGTCAAAAGGAAAATATTGATGTGGCTGATTTACATAGTTCTCTCAACTTGAGAATACTGTCGATCTTTAATATAAAAGCTCTGCTTTTATTATAGTCGAATCATGGCAAGTTTCCCATTGAGTGACTATAGGTGGGTCAAGTGAAAGTATTGGAAATGAAGTACTGTTCAAGAGAGGATTCGTCTCCTCGGCTGTATCGGGTTAGTATCACGGTCAACTCAAGTCAAGTCAAAGTCAAAATTCTTGGTTTGAGTAGGTCGAATAATAATAATTGTTATTATTAAACCAAGAACTTTGTGTTTGGACTATAAGGTTGAATACAGACAATATTGGAATTTTGATCACTACCAAATTCCATAAGTCCAAAGTAATGTAGTTTTGACAAAGAGAATTGGTGTAAATAATAGTCATAACCGGGTAATGCTTAACAAAGTAAAATTGGATTTTTCTGAAACCAGATAAGCGAAAAATCTGGCAAAAATGTATCACCATCTTCTAAGTGACGTGTGAACATTAATATTCAAATTGTTCGTTATCAATCACTGGAAAATTTACACCTAAAGAGTCACACAACCGAAACGTTGTATATTCCTTTGACCACTTGATTTGATTAATTATAATTGTTATAAATTAAATAATATTAATTAATGTTTATGAAATGTTAATTATAAAATTATATCTCATATGTTGAACAATTTTAAACAGCGTGTTTATAAAAGTTATAAATATACTTATCGGTATACGATATCAGTATGCATTTAAACTGGATTTAAATGCGACAATTTTTTGTTTGGGCCTGGACTGTTTTAGGCCAAATATGTTGTGTATAGCCGGCCTTGGTTGGTGTGAGTGTGGCCAGCCATATGATGGCTAGAAGGGGAGGCTTTTTAATTTAGTAAAAGGTGGAAATGGAAAAAAGAGAAAAACAAGGTCCATGACCCTTGTTTCATTCCTTTGTTCTTCCTTTATTAAGGCAATATGTGCCTCACTTTTAAAAACACACAAGTGCGTCTCCTTGCTGCTATTCATTGCTGAAATTACCCCATTCCAAGTACCAAAAAACTCCTAGTTCAAATACATATCAAAATGCTTCAATCTGATTGATAGTGGTAGACAATTCGAAGGGAGCATCTCCCTACTTGCAAATCTGATTCAAGGAGTACTTAACTACGTTCAACATGTATTCAATAGTCCTTAGGAGAGGTAATTCTCTAGTTTACATTCACGGATCAATGTTTAATTAATCGTTAAATCATTTGATGCTTAGATAGAAATATTACAAATTTGGTTTATCGATATTCTATCTTATACCAAATGTCTAAATATATTATGGTGCATCTGTATATAAATGGTATTTATCATTATCTTGAATGTATGTTGACATCGAACTCTTGGCCTAATTTAAAAAATATTTTATATTTAAGTATTATTTAAATAAGAATTTGTTAAATAATAAATCATTTTCTATGGAATAAAATTATAAAATAAATGTTTCAAAATTTATAAAATTTTATTTTTCTATAAGTATAATTTGGTAGCAAAATTTATTTATTTTAATGTATATTATATTGATTTTGTATTCATATATTAATTTAGCTAATTATTTAAATATAAATTAATTATATATATATATATTCGGATAAAATATGAAACAAAGTGTAAAATTATATATAACAATAAAACATAATTTACAAATTTTCAAATTAATTTTTTAATATTTTTGCAAGTGGACTTTAAATTAATTACAAATCATTTATTTAAAAATCGTTTATATATTAAAAAATGATAATATGTTATACGAAACGAGGGCTTTAATTTATATACAAAATTTATTGCTATATATATATATATTTATATATATGTTTGTAAATTCATAAATACTTATATATATATATATATATATATTTAAAAAAATTACTTCCTAAGCCGAAAGTTCTCTATAAATATGTATTAAATTTTATAAATATATATAATTTATTATTATATATACACACATATATATTATGTTTGTATATTTATAAATACATATTATTTTAACTGTTATATATATGTATATTTAAAAAATTATTTTTATTCTTGGGTTTACTATAGTAATATACACATAAATATTTATATTCAAAACTATTTTATATCAATTACTAAATGATTTTTGTGATTTACTTATACATATACACGTATCTATTTAATCATTTTATATAAACTATTATAATTGTCAATTCTTTACTTTTATATATACAAATGACATATTTTCAAATGTGTATAATCTTTATATATATATATATAAATCATTTTGATGCACACATATATTTCATTTAGACAGGTGATTGAATCCTAGTGGGAGTAACATGTCCATTGTCGTGTAAATCCCGACATCTATGTATAAGTATGTTAAACCATGTACATATTATTAGGTCACATATGCACATACATACATATGTGTATACGATACACATATTCAAAATTTAATACAAATTATATAACGTTAATCCTTATTATAAAGTTAAATAAAATATTGATTTTATTTAAAAAGAAAATTTAGAAAAATTCTAAAAGGATTAGACTTCATAGGCCCAATAAAAACCGGATAAAAGATTTTTTGAAATTTACCCATTAACTTTGTTGCGAGCTGGCCCAGTTTAGAGAATGGTATTAATAACCAATATGGTCTAAACTAAGCATGTTAGGGCTAACTAATTAAGCCTGCCCACTTAATACAGTGTCTAAGAAGGTAATGTCTAGGATTGGAATTGGGTTATCAAGTACCCTATCATACCTAGTTGTCAGCCTGGCCTGGTGTTGTTAGCCTAAAGGTTGCCCATAATAGAAAAGACCAATTTGAATTGAGCCTTGGGCTATTTTCACAATTATTTGAAAATTAAAAAAAAAGATTTTAAATTTAATAATTATATTTAAAATAAAATATATAAATATTATAAAAGTTATAATATAATAAGATTTTTCGAAGTGTTTGAATACAAATTAATTTTGAAATTTTAAAAATTTATTAATAAGATTAATAAAATAAATAAATTAAATAAGTTTATTAATACACACACATATATGTTTTATATATTATGATATATGTTATGTTGTTTTAAAATGTTAAAATAACATAAGTATACATGTATGTATATGAAATGAATTTTGAAATTAATATAATTTAATTAAAATTGTTTAATTAACTAAATTGACTAAAATGTTAATCAATATACATTGTATATAATATATGTGTTTTATTATAAAGGTTATGGTATATAATAAATATTCAATATAAATGTTATATTAAATATATAAAATTAATTAAAATATTAATTAACCAAAATTAATTAAATGAGATTTAATTAATATAATATCTCATACGACTATTATATAAGTAATAGAATATAAAAGTTATATAATAATAAAATTTATATAATATGAATGTATAAATTATAAGTGGAACACTAAGAAACCCTAGATTGACTTAAGGAATAAAAAAATACGCAAAAGTAAGTATACCGTGATTTTTGATGTGTCCGACACTTGAATCACTATAGTAATTCGTAAGAATTACATTATTTCATAAGTTGATATCACTCAATGTAATACATTGATGATTGTGAATCTTCAATATAAAGTTGTCCTCTACCATTTATATATTAATAGATTACTTGCATACTCTTTAGTTGTTGAGCTTTCCTCAAGCTAGGAATGTTACGTGTAGTATTATTAATATATTGAATAGACGGGGTAAGATAATTGCACATATTTATTGAGATTTCCTCAAGGTATGTGCATTATACTTAGGCCGTCATGAAATGGTAGTTACGAGTGAATAATCCTACTTTATTTTTCAAGCTTTCCTAAAGGTAAAGGCAGAATTAGGACAAAGTACCACGGGTTAAGAGTTGTATATGATACAACCGATAAGAGTTATCTATTGTATATGGGAGTATGATTTGTTGAGCTTTCCTCAAGGTTAGAATCCCGAGACATACGAGTCCTAACACCTGCTAGTGAATTCGAAAGCCTTATATGTTCCGACTTAGGGTATTGTAAAACATACACTAGTAGGAGCATGTTAAGTAAAATGAAACAAAAGTTTAACCTTACTAATATTATTATATATGTATTATGTTAATGTCCTAATAATCTACTTATTAAAATCTATAGACAATATCAAACTCAAGACTTTCTAATGAAAGTAATCGATTAACTAGACTAAACAACTATGTCGACTGGGTATGAGTTATAAGATAGCTCTGCATACGAGCGAGTTTGGTCGTCTGTAACTTTTGCTCTGCTAACAAGACCCGTTAATGACGATCACCAAGGCCTGCATGTTGCTTATCGTAAGCGAGTCATTGACCTTGAAATTTCCCAAGTATTCGTGTTGTCTACTCTAGGCAAATAGTTGCAAAAGCAACACGAATCAATGTGCACCCATGAGATTTTTGATAGCCCCAAAGCACTTGGTGAGCAGTCTTGTTCCACAATGTAACATCCATAATATGTTTGGTAAAAAGAATAATCTTCTTCTTTGATCCTAAATGGAAAGTGTTCAATTGGAACATGAAAACGTGAATGAATTGGTCTTAGTTACTCTTCGGGGCAGAGTGGAAGAAGGGAAGAGATTCTCGAACGAATAATAACTTTAAATATAAATATTTAATATATTTTTAAATAATTAATTTATGGAATTTATAACTTAAATAAAACTCTTTTAAGTAATAGTCAATGATGGTTAACATTTGTTTTACAAAAATAATTAGTAGATAGAAAATGTGATCGGAAATTGTTTTCTGAATTTCTGATTTTTCAGAGTCTAAAAGTTGTCGAAAACATTGTGTACATTATAGTTAACATATACACACATATACAAATAATATATACATTGGTTAAGGATATAAAATGTTAATATGTGTTTACTTAAGATAATATAAAGAAGATGCGACATATTTTCAAAAGTTTAAATAAAAATAAATTAAAAAATGAAACGTCACCTTTCGGTTACACATCATAGTATAAGGAGGTGTTTAACATGGTGGTCAATAAGGGGAGCCTTCACGGTTTCGTGTGCTTTAAGGCATGGAGGAGGGTAGCGATGATGTGGCTTAAGGAGAATGGAGGGTAGTGTACTAAAGGTCATTTTGGTAATTTGGTTAATTCACTTTTTATAAAAACAATCCTCTTATTTTCCTTTCATTTTAATCATTTCATTCACACTTTTCGAAAAGCTCATCTCCTTCCTTAAGTTTTTAAAAGCTTATTAATGGCTTCTTAGTTTTTCAAATTCCAAAAATCCATTCTTTTTCCACTCCTTTCCTAAAATCACTAAAAAAATCATTGCTTTCTCCTCTACAAATCCTCATTAACCAAAAAAAACCAATATCACTTGAAACATCCATGGTTGAGCCTATGTTGATTATGGCCAAACCACTCTAGCCCATTAAGGATCAAAAAATTCAAACTTTCTCAAAGAAAAATATTGATCGAGTGTTAGTGCAAAGGTTTATGGTAGTTCGACTTAGTTTGGTTGCATTTTGGTGAGCAAAATCTCATCTTTTTAAATAAAGTTTTGACCTTTATTTCTGTGATGCAATTATATGTTATTTCCTTTTGTTTGTATGTGCTAAAAGTGTTGGATTTGTTTAGCTTGGTAGCCAGTGCAAAATGTTGACATCTTGCTATGTAAAAAAGTAACTTGAAGTTAGTTGAAAAAAATCTAAGTAAATAATATTAGGATACCTTTTGCATGATGTATAGTTGTTACTTGCCTTTGTATGTGAGCTCACAATTATGTTATGTAATGTTTGGTTGGATAAATGACATATGGAAAGTGTTTATGAAAGTTTTCATATAACGAATATCGCTATATCGGCACTTTGAAAATGTTGTTCCTTTTGGAAAAAAAATTGGTTAAAATCTTATGCTGGGTTTTCACAAAGATAATTAATTTTTCAAATAAAGATGTGATTAAAGTTAATTAATTGTTTTAATAATGATATTTTAAAATTAATTAATCATTTTAAATAATGATGATTAAGGTTAATTAGTTATTTAAATAATGATGTGATTAAGATTAATTAATAATTTAATTAACGATGTTTTAAAATTAATTAATCATTTTAACTAATGATGTTTTAAGGCTAATTAATTATTTAAATGATGTATTAAAATTAATTAATCATTTTGTTAATGATGTTTTAAGATTAATTAATCACTTTAATAATAATGTTTTGAATTTAATTAATCATTTTAATAATGATGTTAAAAATTAATTAATCATTTTAATAATGATGTTAAAAATTAATTAATCATTTTAATAACGATGTTTATGGGTTAATTAATTATTCCAATAATGATGTTTTAAAGTTAATAAAACATTTAAAAAAGATGATAAAAGTTAATTAATCATTTTAAATAATGTTGTTTAAAGTAATTAAGCGGTATTAAAGCTAATTAACTGTTTTAAATAAAGAATGTTTGAAATATCTAATCATTTATTTACGTTAATTGATCATTTTAAATAATGATACCGAAGAAATTAATTAGTGTTAAAAGTAAATCAATCATTTCGATAAAGTTGGTTAAATTAATTATTTGAAATGTGAAATCCCAACACAAGTTTGGTTTTAAAAGTATAAAAGTTCGATTCGATTATGAAAAAGAAGTTTCTTTAAACGATATCGTTTATATGAAAAGGATATAGTCATACTCTTAACACTAAATGTCTAGCCATAAACTCGTTTCTATCTCGAAGGTTAAAAATGTTGTCAATGTAATGCCTAAAGGTACCACTATCTCAATTTGCCTGGTTTCATTTTCAACTGAGGAATAGCACAAGTTTGGAATCAACGAGTAATGGTAAGAATATGAGATTTAGTGTCCATATATGATCATTTTTAATTTTCCCTGATAGTTGATTTCTTAACTATCTGTTCAGCTTTCTTCATTGCGTATCGTCAATCTAAGATGATTTGTTGCTCATTGAAACATTATTATCCTTTGTCGGAAATGACTAAAACCAAAAAGTGAGTAAGGGACAAGTAATGTGGGGTTGCTCCCGTTAGGATATATTCACATCAACTCTAGGTTGGTTTCAGTTATATGTGCACTAAGATGTGAAATGCTTGGATACTCGGTAAGGTTAGTGGGGTCCGGCTTGGAGTTCCTGAGAAGAGTCACGTGAGAGAATGATCCTTTCAAGTATATTGACTAGAGGTATACTTTTGGTAAGAGGAGTGCACCCTCCTAGTCATTTTTTGAAAAATTTCCCTTTCCTGTCCTTTGATTCCAAATTTTTAAAACTTACTTTTTTCTAAATTACATTGGGAAGTGTTGTGAACACTTCGTGATGTTTAATTATTGTATTCATTATTGTAATTGCATGTTGTTATTGTGAGGGAGAACTCGTTTCACAGTTAGCGGCGTGGTCTCGCATTTTATGTTTATTTCCACCCTTTTATTTAGATTTTTTTCTCATACCAGACTTATTGTCTGACCCGAGTTATTTATTTCTATAAACTCTAGGGTACTCAATTTTATTTGAGTAGTCTGAGAGTAGCAGGTTTCCTTTGGGCTCTTTGAAGATGATGGATGAGCAAGAGGCTCCTTTACTTATGTAGTTATCTATTTCCACTTTCTGATTATGTATGTGTATTTTATATCAAAAAGTGTAAAGATAGAATGTATAACTGCCTAGTCTGATAGTTGTAGTACTTTTGTGTAACTCTGATAACTCCATGTTAGGAGTAGCTTGATGCACTATATTATTTTTGTATTATATGTAACCCATCTGATGTGAGACTTTTATGTTCTATTCTATATTGTTCTGATCTGTTCTTTTATTTTACCATACGACAACTCATCTTTTGGATGCTTGTGCAATGGCGCATGAACACAAAGGTTGTGTTAAGTGTCGTTCTCAAGGGTCAGAAAGATGAGTCATCATAGCTGGTATCAGTTCTTTGATCGAGTGAACACCTTAGCCTAATTGGGGTCTAACTCATTAAAGATAGGGTATGTGATGCCCTAGAATGAGTAAATCTTGAGAGAGCGTATTTGTAGTTTTTATAATAATACTATATATCCTCTAAAGTCTCGTTCTAGATCCGTTGGTATTGTTTTCCTTAAAACTAAGCCGATCCAGTTCTTATGTTCTAAAGGTACCCGTTATCTGCCCAGGTGATAGAAGATGAATACAAGAAGAGGAGGAAGTGGTGGGTCTGGAACTAGCATAGCTACAAATGGCTAAGTAGCTAGAAATGTGCCAGTTGTAGGTCCGGTAGAGGAAGTGGTAGCACAGGTTCAACCTCCTATGAACTTTGCGACTTTGTACAAGAATTGCAACCCTTTGGGTGGAAAACCATTCTATGATATTGAGGATATTCTTAGAGTACACACTTGGCTTAGGTCCCGTGATATTTGAAGATCTTAGGTTGGAAAACACAGAGAAACGTCTGTTGGCATTGCGACAACTTCAGAAGTCGGTAATGGACTGGTGGGATTCTGTTACGGCTAACACTCCAGAGGAGGAGTTCTCTTGGGCGCAGTTTAAGGAAGTCTTTAAAGCAAAATTTATCCCAGAAGCTGGAAGGACGCAGTTGTTTAGGAGTTTTCTAGATTTGAAGCAAGGTGATATAACGGTGGAAAAGTATGAGTATAAGTTTAATGCGTTTTCCCATTTTGGACTTGGATTGATAGACACACCGCTTAAAAGGAATGAAATATTTGTTAATGGAATGCAACCATAGTTCCAGAGATAAATGACCAACCATCTTATGGATACATTCACCAATCTTATTAGTATGGCTTTGAGATTCGAAGTTCGTGATATTAAGGAAGAAGTCTAAAAGGGAGTAGTGCTAGCAATTAATGCCAAGCCTTTATCAGTGATACCCATTGGAAGCAAGCCAAATTTCAAGCGCAAAGGAAGGAAAAAGTGGTCAGGAAAGAAACGCGAAGGCAGAGCCCCTGCACAGAAGAAGCTGTGGGACTTGTCTAAAATTATTTGTTATAAGTGCAACAAGATATGTCACTTTGCAAATCAATGTATGAGAAATGCGGATATTCTTTTTGAGGGGGGTGAATAGTGTTTTAAGGAATTACTAGAGGGGGGTGAATAGTACGAAATATTCAGACAAATAGTGTTTTAAGGCTAGTATAAACACTAGAGGGGGGTGAATAGTGTTTTAAGGAATTACTAATTCTTTTTGAGTTTATATTAATTTGAACACAAATGTATGCAATATTCAGACACATATATGATCACAGATTCAAACATAGAAGCAAATATAAAGTAAAAGCAGTAAAGGAAAGAACACACCGGATTTTATACTGGTTCGGAGTTACCCTACATCCAGCCACGCACACAAGTACGGATTTCCTTTCAAAAGAAATCTTCACAATTACAACCCTCGATTTCAAGGCCACGAGGTACACCACTCCAGATTCAAAATCCTCTGGGTAGAGATACTTGATTTCCCGGGCAACAAGTTTACCCAATTGATTTCCTAGGCTACAATCACATCTTTTCTCACTTGATTGATTTTCAAGGCTACAATCACACCTTTTCTCACTTGATTGATTTCCAAGGCTACAACCACACCTTTTCTCACTTGAATAATTACAAAGAAGTCTATAACTCTGAATAGCACTGAGGTCTTGTTGAGATAGTGATAGAGAATCAAACCAGAAATGATCTAGTTAGATTCAATGGTGATTTCGGCAGAGTAATGGTAAGAATATATATAAAGAAATGTGGAAGAAGAGGAGTGAAAACCAGAAATATATGATATAAAATTCGTTGAAAACATCCCCTATTTATAGAAGAACAATAGCCATGTCCATTCATGAACGGTTATGGCGAATAGACACTTGTTTTGAAATTCAAATTTTTGAAACCAACTGCCACTATGTCGACATGGGTATCTTGGGTATGTTGACATCCCAAAGGAAATTTTGGTGATTTGTTTTTCTTTGAAAATTACTTCTATCTTATGTTTAAAACTATTTTAAACTTTATAAATATACTTAACTATAGTTAAAATACATAAGTAAATATAGAGAATAATATATATATATATAATTTTACTATAATTTTATATTTAAATCTAAGTATAGATATTAAATTTATTATTAAAGATAGTTTAAAACTAAGGATAATTTGATTTTGAAAATAAAGATTATTTTGAGGCTAAAAGTATTTAAAATCAGGATAGAAGTTTTTGATTCTTTTTAAAACGAAGGTTTTGAAATCATTTTGAAAACAAGATAATTTTGTAAAATCATTTGAATAAAAGTTAGCGGATACAAAACAATGTTCCACTAGATTTTTCGTAGGTTCCATCCTACTTAGGGTTCCATCCCTTAAACGGGCTTAAAGTGGATTCCATTCCACGACTAAATTGGATTTTAAGATGTCAGTGCTTTTCTAGGAGTTTTAACAAAATTCCTAATTAAATTACTTATTCTTGAAATCTTGAACTCTTGATAATCTTGATATTCTTGATACTCATGATTCTTCAATCTTGATATCTTGAATCTCTATACTGTACAGTCTTCATTCTTAATACTTGCATGGTTAAATCCTGCATATACATATATATCTAAACTATAATGTTAGTATTTATATTTTATAATCTTATTCTAAGGTTGTTGTCATCAAAACCATCATCTCAAGGACTAACAATCTCCCCCTTTTTGATGATGACAACCTTTGTTTATAAAATATTACTTCTATCCTAATAACTCCCCCTAAAACTGATAACTCCCCCTTAATCTATGCCTAACTATCCTATTTTATACTTCTCCCCCTTTGTCATCAACAAAAAAATAACTCCAAACTATATAAATCCCCCTTAATCTATGACATGTGATTATAATGATAGTGTTATCATAGATAATCAACACTTAATTCTAAAACTAAAACTTAGTCCTAGACTACTAACTTTCCTAACCAAGTATCCATATAATAATACTTTTAATAGAACATATATAAGAACACACATTATTTATTATATATTTGTTTATATTTATATTTTCGTAGAGAACGTAAGAAAAAACAAACAACAATATGAAAGAAAGAGAAGAAACTAATGTGTGTCTTTGAACATAGGAGATCTATGAACCGAACAATTTGGGAAGTGGAAACAGAAATTCCCACATTGTTCGACAAGACTTCCATCTTTGTCAAAGCACACTTCGCCAACGCAAATGACTTTGTTGTTATCTTCAGCGTGCTCTTCTTCCATGGGGGCTTCTTCTTCTTCTTCCTCGCTGTCCTCTTGCACTCGATCTCCTGAAGAATCTTCATCAATCAAGATTGGATTAGCATGATTGTCCATTAGAAATTTTTGCAAATTTCTAAGGATTTTGCCTTGCCTTTCTTGTTCCTTGGCCATTCTAAGTTGTACCACTTGAATTTCAGTCATTAATTGCAGTGCATCCTTCAGGGAATCCTCCATTTTCGTCACTCATGCGAGCGTTGTTCGTTGAAACGGTCCAGAAGTAGGAGAAAGGAACGAAAAGGTTGAATTTATGTTTGATTTGGAAGAAGAGGCCAAATGTTTTCAGAAGATAGAACAAAGAAAGAACAGAAAGAATGATCCAAATTTCGAAATAAGAAGAATATATAACCACTTATTTGAATTTTGGTGGAAAAATTCAAAAATAAAAAAATCGTTATATGTCGACATGGGTAGGAAGGGGATGTCGACATTGTGCTTGATATTTTTACTATTTGATTTAATTTTAATTATACTTTGTTATTTATATTTTATATTTCAGTTATTGAACAAATACCTAATTCTCTTCTTAATTTAGTAAATATAGATTCATTTAAGGGTTTTGTTAGTATATCAGCAATTTGATTCTTAGAATTGATATAATCGAGAGTAATTACTTCCTTACTTATATTATCTCTGAGAAAATGATGTCTGATATCAATATGTTTAGTTCGAGCATGATGAGTAGTATTTTTGGATAAATTTATTGCACTAGTATTATCATAATAAATGGTGATTTTAAGATATTTAAACCAAAATCTTTTAAAGTTTATTGCATATATATTACTTGAGAACAAGCTAAAGCAGCAGAAATATACTCTGCTTCAGTTGTTGATAAAGAAACTGTGTTTTGCTTTTTACTAAACCAGGAAATCAGAGAATGCCCCAAAAAGTGACAAGTTCCACTTGTACTTTTTCGGTCTGACTTACAACCAGCATAGTCAGCATCACAGTAAGATATTAATTCAGAAGAATCATTTTTAAGATAAAATAAGTCATAGTCAATGGTGTGTTTAATATATCTTATGATACGTTTTACAGCTTTTAAGTGGGTTTCTTTAGGTTGGGATTGATATCTTGCACAGAGGCAAATGCTATGCATGATATCAGGTCTACTAGAAGTGATGTAGAGTAGTGATCCAATCATTCCTCTATATAACTTTTGATCTACATCTTTTGAGAGATCTTCTTTACTTAGGTACTCATTGGTTGCCATGGGAGTGGGTTTTCCACTTGCAGTAGTCAAACCAAATTTACTAACTAGGTCTTTAGCATATTTTTCTTGACTAATAAAGATACCATTATCTAATTGTTTTATTTGTAATCCTAGAAAGAAGTTTAATTCACCCATATGACTCATCTCAAACTCTTTTGTCATTATTTCAGAAAATTCTTTATTTATTTAAAAATTAGTTGATCCGAAAATGATATCATCTATGTAAACTTGTACTAGTTGAATATCATTTTTATTTCTTTTAATAAAAAGAGTATTATCTACTTTACCCATATCAAAATTTGATTGTAGTAAGTAAGATCTTAGTCTATCATACCAGGCTATAGGAGCTTGTTTTAGACCATATAGAGCTTTCTTAAGTTTGTAAACATGATTTGGAAATTTTTCATTTTCAAAAAGCGGTGGTTGTTCAACATAGACTTCCTCTTTTACAAATCCATTTAAAAAGGCACTTTTAACATCCATTTGAAATAATTTGAAATTGTTATAATTTGCGAAAGCAAGTAGAATCCTAATGGCTTCTAATCTTGCTACGGGAGCAAAGGTTTCATCAAAATCTATTCCTTCTTCTTGACAATAACCTTGAGCAACTAACCGGGCTTTATTTCTAACGACGTCACCTTGTTCATTCATTTTGTTTTTATAAACACATTTAGTTCCAATTATAGTTTTATTTTCAGGTCTAGGAAAAAGTTCTCAAACATCATTTCTAGTGAATTGATTTAATTCTTCTTACATAGCCAAAATCCATGAATCATCAGTTGATGCTTCTTTTGGATTTTTAGGTTCAATAGTTGATATAAAAGCTACACTACTCATTTGACTTAGTTGATTTCTAGTTTTAACAACAGATTGCATATCTCCAAGTACATTTTCTATAGGATGATCTTTTAAAAGTTTAATCCTTTTATTAGGATGATTTATTTCATTATTAGTTTCAGCTGACTCTTGATTTTGAGTGATTAAATCCTCTTTATCATTTATATCTTCAAAAATTTTGGAATTTTCATAGAATGAAACATGCATTGTTTCTTCAATGGTGTTAGTTCTTAAATTAAACACTCTGTATGCTTTACTTCTATTAGAATATCCGATAAAGATACCTTTGTCGGATTTAGGATCAAATTTATCTAAGTTATCTTTTGTATTTAAAATAAAACATTTACTTCCAAAAATTCTAAAATAAGATACCTTAGGTTTTTTCCGTGAAGGAGTTCATAAGATGTCTTATCAGTTAAAGGTCTAATTAAAATTCTATTTAAAATATAACAGGCGGTAGCAACTGCTTCTGCCCAAAAATACTTTGGTAATTTACTATCTGAAAGCATAGTTCTCGCACACTCTTGAATCGTCCTATTTTTATGTTCTACTACTCCATTTTGTTGTGGAGTTCTTGGAAATGAAAAATTGTATGTTATTCCCTTTTTATTGCAGAATTCCTCAAACATTTCATTTTCAAATTCACCACTGTGATCACTACGGATGGTTATAATTTTTAGAGAAAGTTGATTTTGAATCCTTTTTGTAAAGTTCTTAAAACATTCAAAAGTATCACTTTTATGTTTCAAAAATATTGTCCATGTAAATCTAGAATAATCATCTACAATTACAAAAGCATATTTACTGTGATTTATTGACTGAATTTGAGATGGACCAAATAAATCAAGATGAAGTAATTCAAGAGGTTTTGAAGTTGAAATCATATCTTTTAATTTAAAGGAAATTTTTCTAAGTTTTCCTAATTGACATGCATCACATAAACTATCTACTTTAAAATTCATTTTAGGGAGACCTCTTACTAGATCATGTTTTGACAGTCTAGATAAGAGTTTGAAATTCAAATGCCCAAATCTCTTATGCAAAATCCAAGGGTCACTTGTATTTGCCAAAAGACACAAGTTATCATTTGATATTTTCATACTAAGAATATAAATATTCTTTTTCCTAATTCCCTCAAATATTATGGTTGAATTATTATCTTTAATGTGACACTTATCTTTTTCAAATTTAATTTTATATCCTTTATCGCAAAGTTGACTTATACTTAGCAGATTATGTTTTAGATTCTTAACTAGCAAAACATTAGTAAAAATAGAAGTTTCAAAGTTACCGACTTTGCCGATGCCAATCACATATCCTTTTGAATTGTCTCCAAAGTTAACCAGTCCTCCGTCTTTGTGTATTATATCATTCAGCATATCTTGATTCCCAGTCATGTGTCTAGAACATCCGCTATCTAGTATCCATTTATTCTTTTTGATTTGCACAATTTGTCCGTTGTGGATTGATTCCTCAACTCCCATAAAGCATGTTTCCTGCACATCAAACAATCTTAGTAGACAACTTGTATTTGAATATTGATTATATGCAGACTCAAGGGACAATGATGATCTTAATATTTCTAAACTAGTATTAACAAATTTCTTAAACATAGCCATTTTAAAAACTTTTTCAAAAATCAGATTATGAAACTTTGAAAACCTTGCTCTGATACCAAATGTGAGAAATGCGGATTACGGATCTTAAGGCTAGTATAAACACTGAAGGGGGTGAATAGTGTTTTAAGGAATTACTAATTCTTTTTGAGTTTATATTAATTTGAACACAAATGTATGCAATATTCAGACATAGATATGATTATAGATTCAAACACAGATGCAAATATAAAGTAAAAGAAGTAAAGGAAAGAACACACCGGATTTTATACTGGTTCAGAGTTACCCTACATCCAGTCCCGCACACAAGTACGGATTTCCTTTCAAAATCAATCTTTACAATTACAACCCTCGATTTCAAGCCATGAGGTACACCACTCTAGATTCACAATCCTTTGGGTAGAGATACTTGATTTCCTGGGCAACAAGTTCACCCAATTGATTTCCTAGGCTACAATCACACCATTTCTCACTTGATTGATTTCCAAGGCTACAATCACACCTTTTCTCACTTGATTGATTTCCAAGGCTACAATCACACCTTTTCTCACTTGAATAATTACAAAGAAGTCTATAACTCTGAATAGCACTGAGGTCTTGTTGAGATAGTGATAGAGAATCAAACCAGAAATGATCTAGTTAGATTCAATGGTGATTTCGGTAGAGTAATGGTAAGAATATATATAAAGAAATGTGGAAGAAGAGGAGTGAAAACCAGAAATATATGATATAAAATTCGTTGAAAACATCCCCTATTTATAGAAGAACAATAGCCATGTCCATTCATGAACGGTTATGGCGAATAGACACTTGTTTTGAAATTCAAATTTTTGAAACCAACTGCCACTATGTCGACATGGGTATCTTGGGTATGTTGACATCCCAAAGGAAATTTTGGTGATTTGTTTTTCTTTGAAAATTACTTCTATCTTATGTTTAAAACTATTTTAAACTTTATAAATATACTTAACTATAGTTAAAATACATAAGTAAATATAGAGAATAATATATATATATATAATTTTACTATAATTTTATATTTAAATCTAAGTATAAATATTAAATTTATTATTAAAGATAGTTTAAAACTAAGGATAATTTGATTTTGAAAATAAAGATTATTTTGAGGCTAAAAGTATTTAAAATCAGGATAGATGTTTTTGATTCTTTTTAAAACGAAGGTTTTGAAATCATTTTGAAAACAAGATAATTTTGTAAAATCATTTGAATAAAAGTTAGCGGATACAAAACAATGTTCCACTAGATTTTTCGTAGGTTCCATTCTACTTAGGGTTCCATCCCTTTAACGGGCTCAAAGTGGATTCCATTCCACGACTAAATTGGATTTTAAGATGTCAGTGCTTTTCTAGGAGTTTTAACAAAATTCCTAATTAAATTACTTATTCTTGAAATCTTGAACTCTTGATAATCTTGATATTCTTGATACTCATGAGTCTTCAATCTTGATATCTTGAATCTCTATACTGTACAGTCTTCATTCTTAATACTTGCATGGTTAAATCCTGCATATACATATATATCTAAACTATAATGTTAGTATTTATATTTTATAATCTTATTCTAAGGTTGTTGTCATCAAAACCATCATCTCAAGGACTAACAATATCCCCCTTTTTGATGATGACAACCTTTGTTTATAAAATATTACTTCTATCCTAATAACTCCCCCTAAAATTGATAACTCCCCCTTAATCTATGACTAACTATCCTATTTTATACTTCTCCCCCTTTATAGAAGAAGAGGACTGAAAACCAGAAAAATATGATATAATATTCATTGAAAACATCCCCTATTTATAGAAGAACAACAGCCATGTCCATTCGTGAAAGGTTATGGAGAATAGACACTTGTTTTGAAATTCAAATTTTTGAAACCAATTGCCACTATGTCGACATGGGTATCTTGGGTATGTCGACATCCCAAAGGAAATTTTGGTGATTTGTTTTTCTTTGAAAATTACTTCTATCTTATGTTTAAAACTATTTTAAACTTTATAAATATACTTAACTATAGTTAAAATACATAAGTAAATATAGAGAATAATATATATATATATAATTTTACTATAATTTTATATTTAAATCTAAGTATAAATATTAAATTTATTATTAAAGATAGTTTAAAACTAAGGATAATTTGATTTTGAAAATAAAGATTGTTTTGAGGCTAAAAGCATTTAAAATTAGGATAGATGTTTTTTATTCTTTTTAAAAGGAAGGTTTTGAAATCATTTTGAAAAAAAAGATAATTTTGTAAAATCATTTGAATAAAAGTTAGCGGATACAAAACAATGTTCCACCAGATTTTTCGTAGGTTCCATCCTACTTAGGGTTCCATCCCTTTAACGGGCTCGAAGTGGATTCCATTCCACGACTAAATTGGATTTTAAGATGTCAATGCTTTTCTAGGAGTTTTAACAAAATTCCTAATTAAATTACTTATTCTTGAAATCTTGAACTCTTGATAATCTTGATATTCTTGATACTCATGAGTCTTCAATCTTGATATCTTGAATCTCTATATTGTACAGTCTTCATTCTTGATACCTGCATGGTTAAATCCTACATATACATATATATCTAAAATATAATGTTAGTATTTATATTTTATAATCTTATTCTAAGGTTGTTATCATCAAAACCATCATCTCAAGGACTAACACAATGCACTGACTCCCATTGTGATCCAATCTGCTCTAATTGTCACAAGCAAGGACACATGAAGAATGAGCGCCCTTTTCCGAAGAAGGTGTCGTAAGGACAAGCTTTTGTTATTAAGGAGATACCATCCACATTGTCAGGATGTAAGGGGAAGCAGGTGTAGCAAGGTACAGTTCCATATATGATTTTCCAATTAGAGTATTAATCGATACGGGTGCCTCTCATAGTTTTATTTTGTTTGACCTAATGAGCAAAAAAACCTCAAGTATGTTATCCTAAATAATCTTCTTTGTCTGTCGAACCCAATTGGGGGTCTAACAAATCTTAACACTATGTGTTTACATGTGCTTATTTTTTGTCAAAATTATTCCTTTCCTTTTGATTTGTACGTTCTTGATTTCATGGGTTTTGGAGTATTGTTGGAAATGGATTGGTTATCTAAGTTTAGAGCGATCTTGGGTTGATTGAAGGATTGTCAGAGTTAGAGATACTAGAAATGTTGGTGTAGATATATCTTGCGAGGAGCCAAACAAGTTGATGAGTAGTTTCTGTATTCACTCAAAGTAGCTAAGGAGGAGGTTGGGGATCTACCAGTTGTTCGGGAGTTCACAGTTGTTTTCGATGAAGTTCAAGGTTTACCTCCCCACCTTGATGTAGAGTTCCGTATTGTTTGGATTCCAGGAACCAGACCTATTGTACAACCTCCATAAAGGTTGGCTCTAAAAGAAAGGAGAGAGTTAGAAAGCCAGACCTTTGACTTGCTGCAGAAGGGATTAATAAGACACAGTACTTTAAGTTGGGGATTCTTAGTTGTCTTTGTTACCAATGCAGATGGTTCTTTAAGATTATGTGTAGACCACCGTGAGTTGAATAAAAGGACTATTAAAAATAAATACACTTTACTAAGGATTGACGACATGTTTGATCAACTCCATGGCATTGAGATATTTTCCCAATTGGATCTTGCTACTGAATTTCTCCAATTAAGGGTAGCAGAGGAGAGTGTGCCCTTAACCACTTTTAGGACTCCAGATAGTTTCTACGAGTGGTTAGTTGCCATTTGGACTGACTAATGCACCCGCTTACTTTGTGGATTTAATGAATCGAGTATTTTGAGATGTTCTTCATGAGTTTGTCCTCATCTTTATTGATGACATTCTTGTCTATTTGAAAACGAAGAAGGAACACAAGTACCATCTCCGAGTTGTACTCGATACCTTAAGGAGCCATGTGTTGAAAGCTAAGTTTTTTAAGTGCCATGTTTGGAAATCTAAAGTTAGGTTTTTGGGGGACATTGGTTCAGGAGAAGGAATATCGGTTGACCCAACTAAAGTTGCTATAGTTCAAGGAAGAAGCTTGAAAATGTGATGGAAGTTAGAAGTTTCTTGGGATTGGCTTGTTTCTACCATAGGTTCATCAAAGATTTCTCGAAGATTGCTTCTCATCTAATGATGTTAACAAAGAAAGATGTTAATTTCGTATGGATGCCTAAGTGTGACTAAGCATTCAAGGAATTGAAGGAGAAGTTGACTAACGCTCCCGTTTTGACCATTCTAGATAGGAGCGGAGGTTTAACAATATATACGGATGCTTGTGGTACCAGTTTGGGAGCAGTTCTGATGCTACATGGGAAGATTATTGCCTATGCTAGTCGACAACTGAAGCCACATGAGGAAACGACACATGATTTGGAGCTTTTGGCTGTTGTCTTCGCACTGAAGATATGGAGGCACTATCTTCTAGGTGAAAGGTTCGAGTTATTCATGGATCACAAGTCTTTAAAATATCTCTTTACCCAGAAAGATTTGAATTTGAGGCAGTAGAGATGGCTGGTGTTTCTCGCTTCTTATGATTGGAAATTCTACACACCTCTGGGAAAGCTAATGCTGTTGCAGATGCGCTGAGTAGGAATGTTGCGATGGTTGCTAACTTAGAATTCAAGCCAGTATTGATGGAGAGGATTGCAGCTAGTGAAGAAGAAGATCTTATTTTGGCTCGACTTAAGAAGGATGTCCAAGAAGGTATTGTTTCTAGTTTTGAGATTGATCCCCGAGGCATATTAAGAATGAACGGGCATATTTACATTCCAAATGTTAAATGACTTAGAAGAGAAATGTTATCCAAGTGTCACCATTCAAAGTTATCTTTCCATCTAGGAGTAACCAATATGTTCGAGGATATGAAGAGAGTGTTCTGGTAGAAGGGGATGAAGCGAGTTATTTCGATCTTTGTGAGGCAGTGTGCAAACTGCCAGCAAGTTAAGAGTGACCAGCAGAAGTTGGCTAGACTGCTTCAGCCACTTGTGATCCTGAAGTGGAAGTGGGAGCAGATCTTTATGGACTTCCTAATTCAAGAAGAGGGAATGAAGGTATTTGGGTTATCGTCTGCTGAGCAAGAGTGCTCATTTCATTCCGGTTAAGCTGACTAGGACTACTGAGAGTCTGGCTAGTTTGTATGTGAAGGAGATTGTGAGGCTTCATGGTATTCCTTGTTGTATTCTAAGTGAACGAGACCCGATATTCACTATCAGGTTCGGGGAGGGACTGCTAACTGCCTTAGGGACCGAGCTGAATCTGAGTACATCTTACCATCCCCAAATAAATGGCAGATGGAGAGAGTGAACCCAACCTTGGAGGATTTTTTATGGGCATGCATTCTCGACTTTGGAGGTTCTTAGCAAGATCCTTTTCCCTTAGTCGAATTCACTTACAACAATAGCTATAAGGCAAGTATTGACATGGCATCTTTTGAAGCACTTTATGGTTGTCCGTGCTGTTCTCCTTCATGTTGGGTTGAGTTTGGTGATAGAATTGTCCTTGGGCCCATCATGATCTTAGAAGCAAGTAAGAAGGTAACTGATATCAGAAGGAAGATTAAGTAAGCACCGGATCGGTAGAAGTGTTATGTGGATCACATGCGCATGGATCTTGAGTTCTCGGTGGGAGATTTTGTGTTTTTGAAGGTTTCTTTATTGAAGAGTGTTGTCTTTGGGAAATTAGG
The DNA here is from genome assembly GCA_030737815.1 of Allium fistulosum. NCBI lineage: Eukaryota > Viridiplantae > Streptophyta > Magnoliopsida > Asparagales > Amaryllidaceae > Allium > Allium fistulosum. Next base: position 746,622,059 of record CM060907.1, read on the forward strand.
GAAGCTAGCCCCTCGATGTATTGGCCCTTTTCCCATACTAGACTAGATTGGTAGACTTACATATAGAGTGAAGTTGCTAGATAGACTATCAGATGTGCACAACGTATTTCACGTATCTTATTTACGTAAGTATGTACACGACCCTTCGATGATAGTTGAACCGGCGCAACGCATTGATTTGGAAGTTCAGCCTAACCTAACAATTCTTAGGTGGCCAACTTGTATCATCGCTCGAGATATAAAGCGGTTGAGGATGAGGGATGTGAATCTTGTTAAGGTTTAGTGTAGTGGAGATGATTGGGATTGTACTTGGGAAATCGAGAATTATATTAGGGATTTGTACCCCGAGTTGTTGTCATAGTTGTTTGAATGTTGTAATGTCTTTTAGCGTACTCACCGGTTATGGTGTAGCCACTTTCTTTGTACTTGTTTGATTGAATGATATCATTTGAGTTTCTTTTGGTATCTATTATTGGGTATGATAAATTTCAAGGACGAAATTTCCTGTAAGGAGGGGAGGATGTAGCGACCCGTAATTTAATCACTTTAAATACAAATATTTATATATTTTTAAATAATTAATTTATGGAATTTATAACTTAAATAAAAATCTTTTAAGTAATAACTAATGATGGTGATGTTGTTTTAACATTTGATTTAAAAAACAATTAGTTCGAAGAAAAATAGAAAATGTGATCGAAAATCGTTTTTCGAATTTTTGTTTTTTTGGTGTCTAAAAGTTGTCGGAAACGTTGTGTACATTATAGTTAACATATACACACATATACAAATAATATATACAATGGTTAAGGATATAAAATGGTAAATTTGTGTTTACTTAAGATAATATAAAGAAGATGCAATATATTTTCAAAAGTTTAAATAAAAATAAATTAAAAAATGAAATGTTACCTTTCACTTACACATCATAGTATAAGGAGGCGTTTAACATGGTGGTAAATAAGGGGAGCCTTCATGGTTACGTGTTCTTTAAGGCATGGAGGAGGGTAGTGATGATGTGGCTTATGGAGAATGAAGGGTAGCGTACTAAAGGTCATTTTGGTAATTTGGTTAATTCACTTTTTATAAAAAACAATCCTCTTATTTTCTTTCTCTTTTTATCATTTCATTCTCACTTTTCAAAAAGCTCATCTCCTTCCTTTAGTTTTTAAAAGCTTGTCAATGGCTTCTTAGTTTTTCAAGTTCCAAAAATCAATTCTTTTTCCACTTCTTTCATAAGTAAAATAACTAAAAATCATTTCTTTCTCCTCTACAAATTCTCATTAGCCAAAACAAAACCCAATATCACTCAAAAAATCCATGGCCAAGCCTATATTGATCATGGCTAAATCACTCTAGCTCATTAATTGTCCAAAAATTCAAATTTCTCAAAGAAAAAGATAGATTGAGTGTTGCTGCAAAGCTTTGTGGTAGTTAGACTTAGTTTGTTTGCATTTTGGTGAGAAAAATCTCGCCTTTATAAATAAAGTTCTGACCTTTATTTTTGTGATGCAAGTATATGTTATTTCCTTTTGTTTGTATGTGCTAGGAGTGATGGATTCGTTTGGCTTGGTAACCAGTGCAAAAGGTTGACATCTTGCTATGTAGAAAAGTAACTTTAAGTATAACTTTAAGTATACTTCCTATATGATGTATAGTTGTTACTTGCCTTTATATGTGTGCTCACAATTATATTGTGTAATGTTTGGTTGGATAAGTGACATATGGAAAGTTTTTTTTGAAAGTGTCAGTATAGCGACTATTGCTATATCGGCACTTTGTAAATGTTGTTTTTTGGAAAAAAAATTTGTTAAAACCTTATGTTTGGGTTTTTGCAAAGATAATTAATTATTCAAATAAAGATGTGATTAAAGTTAACTAATTATTTTAATAATGATATTTTAAAATTAATTAATCATTTTAAATAATGATGATTAAGGTCAATTAATTATTTAAATAATGATGTGATTAATATTAATTAATCATTTAATTAATGATGTTTTAAAATTAATTAATCATTTTAATAATGATGTTTTAAGGCTAATTAATTATTTAATTAATCATTTTGTTAGTGTTAATTTAAAATTAATTAATCATTTTAATGATAATGTTTTAAATTTAGTTAACCATTTTAATAACGATGTTAAAAATTAATTAATCATTTTAATAACGATGTTTATGGATTAATTAATTATTCCAATAATCATGTTTTAAAGTTAATAAAACATTCAAACGGGCATAATTAAAGTTAATTAATCATTTTAAATAATGTTGTTTGAAGTAATTAAGTTGGATTAAAGCTAATTAATTATTTTAAATAAAGATGTTTGAAATATCTAATTATTTATTTAAGCTAATTGACCATTTTAAATAATGATACCAAAGAAATTAATTAGTGTTTAAAGTAAACCAATCATTTTGATAAAGTCGGTTAAAGTTATTATTTGACATGTGAAATACTAGCATAAGTTTCGTTTTAAAAGTATAAAAGTTTGGTTCGGTTATGGAAAAAAAGTTTTCGTAGACGATATCGCTTATATGGAAAGGATTTAGTCATACTCTTCACACTAAACATTGAGGCATGAACTAGTTTCTATCTTGAAGGTTAAAAATGTCGTCAAGGCAATGCCTAGAGGTAACATTACCTCAACTTACCATGTTTCATTTTCAACCGAGGGATAGCATAAGTTTGGAATCGACGGGTAATGGTAAGAATATGAGATTTGGTTTCCATAGATCATTTTTAAGTTTCCCCAATAGTTGATTTATTAACTATTGGTTTAGCTTTCTTCATTGTTTATCGTCAAGCTAAGATGATTTGTTGCTCACTGGAGCGTTGTTACCTTTGTCAAAAATGACTAAAACCAAAAAGCGAGTGGGGGACAAGTTATGTGGGGTTTCTCCCGCTAGGGTATATTCACATCAACTCTAGGTTGGTTTCAGTTATATGTGCACCAAGATGTGAAATACTCGGATACTCGATAAGGTTGTTGGGGTCCGCCTTGTAGTTCCCAAGAGAAGTCACAGGAGAAAATGACCCTCTCATGTATATTGATTGGAGGTATACTTTCGGTAAGGGGGGCACACCATCCTAGTCATTTATTAGAAAATTTCCCTTTCCTTTCCTTTGATTCTACATTTTTAAAACTTACCTTTTTCTTAATTACATCGGGAGGTGTTGTGAGCACTTCGCGATGTTTAATTATTGTATCCATTGGTGTGATTGGATGTTGTTATTGTGAGGAGAAATCCATTCTGCAGTTGGCGACATGATATCACATATTGTGTTTATTTCCATCCTTTTATTTAGAGTTTTTGCTTATATCAGACTCATTGTCTGACCCGATTTGTTTGTTTCTGTAAACTCTCAGTATTATCTAACCTTTTGACCAAGCAGTATTTGAACAGACTTAAATAATCTACTCGGATGAGCAAATGACGGAGAAATGACCCAAGGAATTTGGGAACACCATAAAATGGCAAGAAAAGAGAAATATCAAAAAATTAGCGAAAAAAGTTGAAAATAGGGAAATTTAGTTTTTGGAAGGGTTAACTCGAAGCAAACCCACAAAATCCTCAGGTTTAACTTGAAGCAAGATAGCTATGGAAAAACTCCAAGCGCGACCCAAAGCAAACCATGTAGAAACCCCAAGTCAAGGGTTGGTACCGAGTCCTTCCTAGGCATCGGTACCTACTTCTGAAAATTCGGGTTAGACACACAAAATCTCGGGTTTGACTTCAAGCAGGCGAAAGAAAACTTAGAGTACAAAAATCTCATAGAATCTTCAGGTCAAGCCCTAAACAAACACTTAAATTTCTCCAGTCAGACTCCAAGCAAGTTCAATCAAGAACAAAACAACCCATGACAACTTATCAATGAGATCCCCAAGTTAGGGATTAGTACCGACTCCTACTTGAGGATCGGTACCAACTCCCAAATATAGCTTGGGTGGACCCTATCTTCTTCCTACATTTCTATCTTGATGCCAAGAGATTATTTCCAAAGTTGTTTTGTTGATTCAATGCAATTCTCCATCAATTTCTGCGAACACTTGAAACTACAACTTTGCTTTCCCACAACCCCATCATTTGGACTCGGAAATAAGCTAATACTGGTGCAAACACCTATGAATCCTTGAAACTTACTACAAGGTGATCCAAGTTGGGGGGTTGAAGACACCAAAAATGGTGAACTTGGGGATCGATATCGGCTCCTAGAAGATGACGTTGCCATGAAACAATCTGGAGCAAGTTCTGAGAACATAGCTGTGAATATTCAGAACATGAGCAATGATCAGAACAAGGGCCGTAGAGGGGCCCTAAACAAGAACCCAGATTCTAGGAGATGACTGAGAGTCCCGAGATTTGACACCTACACCCCCTCAATGATTCGATTGAAAATATCTACTTAGCCACTTGTGACTCGAAGTAATACAAGAAACCAGCCCCGAGAGAACCGACCGAAAGTTAGAGGAAGTCTGGAAAGTTTTGTAGATTTCATGAGACCTATGGTCACGACACAAATGAGTGCAAACACCTTTGAGATATGATCGAAGAGCTGATCTGGAATAAAAGGCTCTAACAATTTGCGAAAGCCCCAAGAGATGGCGGGCTGGGGACATCCAACCCCTAGCAAGGACAGAACGCTCCTAGTTCGACGGACCTAGGCGGCCTGAGGGAAGACTGGTTATAAACTAGACCGCAGACGATCATCATCTAGCTGATAAGAGCTAGAGCAAAATGGAATGGAAAGCGTGACGACATCATTTCATTCTAGAAAAAACTCTTTTTCTTATATTCTTTGAAATTTTGCATAAGATAGACTCTATTATTTTCTATTTTCAATGAATTTGCTTTTCAATCATGCAACCTTGTCTTTGCATGCCATATGAGTCGTGAAATGTGAACGACTCGAATGAAACTTCATATAAACAATGCAGGTGTTCGGGTACCTAGAGTCAGGTGCCCACCAAATCTGATAGCCCTTTCCCTTGACCCGACAAGGGAGCACAACACATAATCTGAGGTGGATGTGGCTGACCATTCATCTCCTAGCCCTTTCCCTTGTCTTGAAAGGAGGGCAAACACATAATATGAGATGGATGTGACAGAACGTCCATCTCCCACCTTTCCCTTGACCCAACAGGGAGGCATAAAACATAATTCGAGATGGATGTGACTGACCATCTATCTCCTAGCCTTTTCCCATCACCCGAAGGGTGACACAAAACATAATCTGAGATGTATGTAACCGACTATCCATCTCCTAGTTCTTTCCTTTGACCCGACAAGGGGCATAAAACATAATCCTAGATGGATGTGATTGACCATCCATCTCCTAACTCTTTCCGTTGACATGAAAGGGAGCATAACCAACAAATGAGCAGATGTGATTGACTATCCATCTCCAAACTCTTTCCCTTAAACCGATAGGAAGATCTCAAAGCAAAATGGATATGACTGACCATTCATCAACCTAACTCTTTCCCTTGACCCAACCGGGGGAGCATAAACAACAAATGAGCGGATGTGACTGACCATCCGTCTTTAAACTCTTTCCCTTGACCCGACAGGGGGAGTAGGAATTTCAAGATAGACATGACCTGACCGTCCATCGTCAACCCTGGAGAGGATGTGACCCAACCGTCCTTCTCCTAACTCCTACCTTGGTCCGACTAGGGGAATTTCAAATCCAAAATGGACGTGACATGACTGTCTAACCAGGACGAATGTGATTCGACCATTCATCCATCAATTCTATTTTTCATGGCTTTACCATAATACAAACATGGAAATGTGATTTTACTATCCATTCACTTACTCCAACCATTGATCCGTCAAAGGGAGCATAAACTCAAGGATATGTGTGACACGACCGCCCATTCGCCAACTTAGACCATAGACCCGATAGGGGAGAGAATCACCACATACAGACGAGACTTAACCGTCCATGTAATAATCTCATTGACCTCAGATCGGGGGTAAAGAAATATCATCGTTTTATAGCTGAACATGACAGCTTAACACTGTGGCTTATGCTTAGTGTTAGATATAACTTAAGGCTGCGACCGAAAGGATGCCTCGATCATTGTCGTTTGATCACTGACCCATGACTTGAATCCATGACATCAGGGCCAGCCTCATCATCAACACTTACCATTTCATCTTCCTCTACATCATCTCGAGTCTCATCTACCTTTTGAATAAGACTGGGGGCATGATTAGAACCAAATATCCTGGAATAGGATGTCGAACTGATAACTCAAACAAGAACATCTTCAGTCAGCAACCAAAATTAGTCGCCCTAACGACTGCTCTTCAACAGACTAGCCTGAAAACAACTTGTGATTACAATCCAACAGAACTTGGCAATGACCCATAGGCATACAAACATGCTTAGGAGCCAAAGACATACCCGACATACAATTTCTAGAATCGACGGAAATCGAATTCTTACTTGATATTTCCAAAAAAGAAACTGGTTCAGATAACTGAGATCTACTATCAACTAGCTCAATGAAACCGATCGCAGACAGTTACCTAGAGGATACGTTCCAATTTTACAATGTCAGACATAGACCAACCGTCACAACGAACAGCTAGAGATACGACTCTTCATGAAAGCCACTCGATGAAAGGAAAAAGACAATTCGAGGTACTGAGTGAAATCCATTCCCACAATCTTGATTTGTCTCGATTCAAAACACATCATATTGGCAACAAGATGTACTTTAGGGAGCAAATGTTATCCAGCCTTTTGACTAGGTAGCATTCGAATAGACTTAAACAATCGACTCAGACAAGCGAATGATGGAGTAATGACCCAAGGACTTTGGGAATATTATAAAAAGGCAAGAAAAGAGAAATATTGAAAAATGAGCGAAAAATGTTGAAAATTTGGAAGTTCAAGTTTTTGGAAGGGTGACTCGAAGCAAATCCACAAAATCCTCAGATATGACTCGAAGCAGGACAACCATGGAAAACTCCAAGCGCGACACAGAGAAATCCATGCAGAAACCCCAAGTTAGGGATTGGTACCGAGTCCACCTGGGATCGGTACCGACTCCTAAAAACACGGGTCAGACACACAAAAACCTTGGGTTTTAACTCCAAGCAGGCGAAGAAAAACTCAATGCATTAAAATCTCAGAGAATCTTCAGGTCGAGCCCTAAGAAAACAGTCAAATTTCTCGGGTTGGACTCCAAGCAAGTTCAACCAAAGCCAAAACAACCAAAGACAGCTTAACAATGGGATCCCTTAAGTTGGGGATCGGTACTGACTCCTACTTGGGGATCGGTACCGACTCCCAAATATAAATTGGATGGACTCCATCTTCTTCTACATGTCCATCTTGATGCCAAAGGCCTATTTCCAAAGTCGTTTTGTTGATTCAATGCAACTCTCCATGGATTTTCACGAACACTTTAAACTACAACTTTGCTCTCCCAAAGCTCCATCATTTGGACTCGAAAACAAGCTAACTAGTGCAAACAACTATGGATTCTCGAAGCTTACTACAAGGTGATCCGAGGTGGGGGGTTAAAGATACCCAAAATGGTGAACTTCAAGATTGGTACCGACTCCCACATGGGGATCAGTACTGACTCCTAGCTTTTGCTGTTGTGACACAAATAATTTTGGGAGAATTGGTTTGAATCATGTACAACGGCTTGGAGATATTTTCTAAAAAATATTAGGCTCCCTACCCCTATAAATAGGAGGGTATGGCTCATTTTTTAGGATCTTTTGACTCTAGTTTGATTATTTCTTATAATCTTGTAACTCTGAAATTCTAAGTGTTGGAGTAGTACCGACCCCGAAGAACTTCTGCCTTCAAATCAGAAATAAGCAATAAAACTTCAAAGTGGATATAGGACTTGCTTTGCTGAACCACTATAAACGATTGTGTCTTGTTTATTTCCTCATTTTGATTTACGTCTCTTCATTTAATCGGTACTACATAAAATTCTAGGTGTTTTTTTTTCATTTTTGGTTCAACCACTTAGGTGCTCAATTTTATTTGAGTAGTCCGAGAGTAGCAGGCTTCCTTTGGGCTCTTTGAAGATGATGGACGAGTAGGAGGCTCCTTTACCTATCTAGTTATATATTTCCACTGTATGATTATGTATGTGTATTTTGTATCAGAAAGTGTAAAGGCGGAATGTATGACTGCCTAGTCTAATAATTATAGTATTTTGTGCAACTCTGATAAATCCATGTTAGAAGCAACTTGATGTATTATATTATTTTTTATTATATGTACCAGTTCCGATGTGAGACTTTTCTGTTCTATTCTATTCTGTACTAATCTGTTCTTTTATTTTACCCTACAACAACTCATCTTTCGAACGCACTTCAACGACACATGAACACAAGGCTGTGTTAAGTGTCATTCCCAAGGGTCGGAAAGGTGGGTTGTCACACGCAAGATACAAAATTACTAAGAAACTATTTAGCACAAAAATGCAAAAAGGACAGAAGGTGGACGATTATGTGCTAATGATGAAGGGCTATATTGATAAGCTTGCATCATTGGACGTGACAATAAGTAATGAGCTACAGGTCAATTTGATTTCATTGACCCTTAGTATGAATCGTTCATACTAAACTATAATATGAACAATGTGAATGTGAATCTTGTTGAGCTCCTTAATATGTTGAAGTCGGTCGAGACACAATATAATGATCAGTCAGTTGTGGAGTTAAAGGTGGGCACCATCTTCGAACAATTCGAAGAAGAGGAAAAGAGATGGTAAAATGAAAAGTAAGAAAGGAAAGAAGGCAATTGATGACGAGGGTGAGTGTCACTACTGTTACAAGAAAGGACACTAGAAGAGAAACTATCCTCACTACCTCAAAATTGTGAAAAAAAGAAGCAGAACAGTTCTGCAACCCCGTGAGGTACATTTACGATTCAAAATAGTTTTGAAATCAATAAAATGTGTTTGGTTTATGATACAGGATATGGAACTCATATTTGTAACTCGTTACAAGGGCTTAGGAACTGGCACCGCGTGGAAAAGGGTGAAATGAGACTCTAGGTTGCTGATGGGTCTATCATAGATGCAACGGTACTGGAAGATTTTCATTTATGTTTTCCTAGTGGTTTTGTATTGGTATTAAATAATTTCTATTTTATGAAAGACTTTATTTATGAGATTATATCTGTTCCGTGACTGTCCGAGAATGGATACGTTTTTCACTGTGTAAATAATGTTATGAGCATTGATTTGAATCGAAATAAAGTGATGCAGCAGCGGAATAATCAAAATGAATGTGACGATGAAAGTAGCAATCGGTGGATTGAGAAATACCAAAGGCCCAAATCCATTGATCCAAAGATACCAGATTCTAGCTATCCCAAACACGTTGATCGCGCACAATACCGTGTTTAAAGATCTACGATTCTTCGACGTTGATCAAGCGCACTTGATTCCGTGAATCGGCTTCAACAATCGTTGATTCGAGCGCACTCGAATAACCGAAGGTGGAGATAGGAGATCACACTCAACTACCAATTTCAAAAGAGGCACAAAGCACTCAAACAAATTTTATTCAAAATCAACCAACCATTACAAATGACACCACCATCCCTATTTATAGGGTTACAAACATACACGATTCATCACTTGACAATACATAGGTCATGAACGACCTAACAAAATGCGACCTAAAACAGGGCCGCGACTTACGACTTACGTCCTAACTCATACGACCTAAACAACATCATACGAGTTAACAACTTACAACACGCGACATAACAAATAGTACAACATAAGCAAATACAACAAGAACGACATACGACTAAATATGTACAAGTACAACAGATACAACATACACAACGACCTAAAAACAAGGCCTCTAGAATTCTTCACACGACCTAAAGTTGAGCGACCTAAAGTTAGGTCGTTCGCGACCTAAAAGAAGCGGCATGTGAAAGCGACCTAAGTAAAACTGGCCAATGCATTCAGGTGTCTGACTTGGTAGGTCGTTGGAGCGACTTAGAGCATACTCGTTACCATTGTTAGGTCGCTGGAGCGACTTAAAACAGATCCCGTTAGTCTTAGGTCGAAACTTACTAGGTTGGAGCTCTTTAGGTCATGGCTCGTTTTGACTATCATAACTCGCAAGGTCGCTTGAGCGACTTATCAACTCGTTAGGTCGCTCACGACCTAATCCATCATCAGATTGCACTGCATCATCCTCCCCCGGTTGACAAAAATTCATCCTCGAATTTGCACCTTCCTCTTCCTCAACAATCTTATCCCCATAATACGGAATCAAATATTTGACATTGAAAACATCAGAAGTATGAACATTATCCGGTAATCCCAACTGATACGCGTTCTCATTGATCTTCTTCAAGACTTCTAGTGGGCCAATTTTTCGAGCTTTCAACTTGTTGTAAGTTCCTACCGGAAAACGATCTTTCGTTAAAACGACATAAACCAAATCACCTTCTTTGAAGTTCACACTCCTTCGCTTTTTATCCGCCAATTGTTTATACTTCTCATTTGATGCAAGCAATCGTTCATGAACAGTTCTGTGGCACTCCTGTAGCTCAGTTACAAAATCACAAGCATGCTTAACAACTCCCTTCTGATATGGCACTGTTGTTAGATCCAATGGTCCCTTCGGATTTGCTGAATATACAACTTGAAATGGGCTGAACCCGGTACTTCGATTAACATCATGATTTTGTGCACATTCTGCCTAACATAGTTTCATATCCTAGCTTTTCAAATTATCTTTCACAAGACATCTCAACAAATTTCCTAATGATCTATTTACCACTTCTGTTTTCCCATCTGTTTGCGGATGATAAGCGCTACTAAAATTCAGCTTCATTCCAACCATCTTCCACAAACTTAGCCAAAAATGGCTTAGAAATCTAGTATCCCGATCAGAAACAATAGATTCAGGTAGCCCATGTAATCGATACACCACTTTAAAGAACAATTGAGCAACTCGGACGGCATCAGCTGTCTTCTTACAAGCTATAAAATATGCCATTTTGGAAAATCTGTCCACCACAACAAATATAGAATCATTTCCTCGCTGTGTTCTTGGAAAACCCAAAACAAATTCCATACTGATATCAACCCATGGTCTGGTAGGCACAGGTAATGGCATATACAATCCCGCATTCGTCGCTGTCCCCTTTGAAACTTGACAAATATGACATCTCTCCACAAATCTTTCAACTTCTTTTCTGATAGTAGGCCAAAAATATGATTGCGAAATCAACTGTAATGTACGGTCTCTTCCCACATGACCTTCCTCATGCAACTCTTTCACAATCTTCATTCGTAAGCTACACTCTGGTATACATAGTCGATTTCCTTTAAAAAGAAAACCATCCACCATTACAAACTCATCCGTCTTTCCCTTCTTGACTTCATCTACAAACTTCGCAAAGTAAGGATCATCAACAAATAATTCTGGCAATACATCAAACCCTGTCACCTCAACCTTCATTGTAGTCAACAAATGATTCCTTCCACTCAATGCATCTGCCACTCGATTCGTAATTCCCGACTTATGCTTTACCACAAATGTAAATTGTTGTAAGTATGCGATCCAAAAAGCATGCCTGGTTGCAATCTTATCCTGTCCCTGCAAATGCTTCAATGCTTCATGATCAGTATATAATGCAAATTCTTTATGAAACAAATAATATCGCCAATGTTTCACAGCTTGCACAATAGCGTAAAACTCGACATCATATGTATTATATCTCATTTTTGCTCCCGATAGCTTCTCACTGAAATACGCAATAGGACGTCCCTTCTGACTTAACACCCCTCTGATTCCAACCTTAGATGCATCAGTATGTAACTCAAACAACAACTGAAAATTAGGTAATACTAGAATTGGTGTTGTCATCAAAAGCTCCTTGATCCGCTCAAAAGCAACCCCTGCTTCCTCTGACCATGAAAATTGTTTCCCCTTCATACAATCAGTAACTGGTGCCATCACGCTACTGAAGTGTGGAATAAATCTTCGGTAGAATGATGCTAAACCATGAAAACTTCTAACTTCTATTATCGTCCTGGGTTGTGGCCAATTTCTGATTGCTTCGACTTTATTCTGATCCACCTGTATACCTCCTTTTGATATAATATATCCCAAAAATAAAACAATATGCGTCATGAACACGCATTTCTTCGTTGCAGCAAAAAATTGTTCCTGTCGTAGTATCATCAACACTTCTCTTAGATGTTGCAAGTGTTCTTCTGCGGTTCCACTGTATATCAGTATATCATCAAAATACACCACCACGAACTTCCCAATAAATGGTCTAAAGATATGATTCATCACCCGCATAAAGGTACTAGGTGCATTCGAAAGACTAAACGGCATAACCAGCCATTCATATAATCCTTCTCTCGTCTTGAATGTTGTCTTCCATTCATCCCCTGGTCTTATACGAATTTGATGATAACCACTCTTCAAATCGATCTTCGAAAAGATAGCAGCTCCACTAAGTTGATCCAACAAGTCATCCAATCTAGGCATAGGAAATCTGTATCTCACTGTAATCTTGTTTAGTGCTTGACTATCAGTACACATCCTCCACGTTCCATCCTTTTTCGGCACTAACAAAGCTGGGACTGCACAAGGACTTAAACTTTCCTGTACACGCCCTTGTTCAAGCAATTCTTCCACTTGCCTTCTCAACTCCTCGTGTTCCTTTGGACTCATTCTGTAATGTGGCATATGAGGTAACACAGCTCCTGGAACAAGATCAATTTGATGTTGAATGTCCCTCAACGGCGGTAACTCCGTTGGCAACTCTTTAGGGAATACATCTTCAAATTCTTCCAGCACTGGCTTTACTTCTTCAGGAATTTCAACCACTTCATGGCTCTCACGTCCAATCAACAAAAATACTTTAGGTTCCTCTTCTACTTCCTTAACAAACTCCTTCAAAGATAGCAAAGTTTTAAGCTCTTCAATCTCCTCCAACTTGCTTTCTTCTTGTTGTCTCTTCTTGGGAACTAAAGTGATTTTTGTGCCTTCGAACATAAAACTATAGCTGTTAGTACGCCCATCATGTTGCACAGCTCTATCATACTGCCATGGTCTCCCCAACAACAAATGGCATACATCCATATCAACCACATCACACCAAATTTCATCTTTGTATTTCTTCCCAATCGAAAAAGTAACACAAGCTCTTCGATTAACCTTCACCTCCCCACCTTTCCTCAACCACGCTAACTTGTAAGGTTTCGGATGCTTCTCAGTTTTTAATGACAACTTCTTTACAGCTTCTGAAGAAATGATATTATCATAGCTTCCCACATCAATGACAAACTTGCAAACCCTTCCCAAGATAGTGCATATTGACTGAAAGATGTTACTCATCAACCAGCTAGTCTCTTCCTCCTGCTTTGGTGTCAAGCAATTTCTCCTCAACATCAATGTATATCCATCATCTCCTGATAGTAATTCTTCCTCCTCAACCGGTAGTGAATTCGAACATTCTGCCTCTACACCCTCATCCTCAACTTCAGCAATCATTACTCGCTTCTTTGGCTTCGGACATTCATTACTATTGTGACCAAACTCCTGACAATTAAAACATTTGATACCACTATTGACCTTGGTCTTGGCAACTTCACTAACAATCGGTTTTGTAACAGCCTTTGAAACATTCGCGTTGCTACTAGCCCCTTTCACTTGATTGTTGGAATTCATACACACACCACCACCTCTTCTGCCTTGCTTCTCCCAAGCTAGGGCTTTTTGATGTGCTTCAGTGACAGATATGGGATCAAACATATTCATCATATCTTGATTCTGCATTCTCAACCCTCCAACAAATCTAGCTGTCAACTGTTCCTTTGTCTCCATGATATCATTCCTGGCAATAAGTTGATAAAATTCATCCGCATAATCATTAACAGTCTTCGTTCCCTGTCTCAGATACTGCAATCGTTGATACATAAGAGACTGATAATTATAAGGTAAGAACGTTGCTTTCAGCAACTTCTTCTTCTTCTCCCATGATTCAATCTTTGACTTTCCCATCCTCTCCCGTGTAAGTTTAGTTTGCTGCCACCATGCCATAGCTCTTCCTCTCAAACGTGTAGCAACCAACTTAACTCTCCGATGCTCGGGAACTTCCTTAAAGTCAAAAATCTCTTCAACATTAGACAACCAATCAAGGAATTCTTCAGGTTGCATACCACCCTTGAATTCTGGAATTTCAGTTTTCATCCTCGATTCTCATCGTCTATCATCTTCAACATCCCGATATGCATTTCGCACTTGGTCTCGATCTCGATAATGAATATTACTTCTATCACTCTCTTCATCATAATCACGTGTATTTCGATATCGATCTCGACCATCAACATCTCTTCGATCACGCATGTCCCTTCTACTATGTCTTTCATCATCACGATATGGCTCATACTCAAACTCACGTGGAGTTCTTCTTTCTTCATCTCTATACTCATGGTGATCTCTTCTCATCGAAACTGATGATTCTCTTCTACCTCGATCAGATTGTGGCGACACCCTCCTCGCTTCCGTAACCGATGGTGAAACTCTATTTCCTCCATGGTTCGAGATTGGTGACCTTCTCCTTTGACCTTGATTCATGTCCATCATCAATTTCTCCAATCTACCAATACCTTCATCCAACTTCTCATTGAATCTGTTGCTAATGCGTTGTTCCATTTGTTCAGCATCTTCTCTTTTGTATAAATCTTCAACATTTTGATGACGATTAGCTCTTCTCGGCGGCATTGTCAAGATAAACAACAATCTTCAATTCTCGGCTTGGACTTACAAGATGATACCAAATGATGCACGGCCTTCAACTTCAAATTGAACTTCACACTTCAACTTAGCTCTCGGCTCTAACTTCAAACTCTCGGCCTTGAACAACAAAGTGATGCACGGCTTGAACTCTTGAATAAGAATTGGCTCCAAGACTCGGCTTAGCTATGATTGGCTAAGTCTAGCTCTGATACCAAATGATGCAGCAGCGGAATAATCAAAATGAATGTGACGATGAAAGTAGCAATCGGTGGATTGAGAAATACC
This sequence comes from Allium fistulosum, assembly GCA_030737815.1. Taxonomy (NCBI): domain Eukaryota; kingdom Viridiplantae; phylum Streptophyta; class Magnoliopsida; order Asparagales; family Amaryllidaceae; genus Allium; species Allium fistulosum. The sequence continues at coordinate 746,637,119 of CM060907.1, forward strand.
AAAGGCCCAAATCCGTTGATCCAAGGATACCGGATTCTAGCTATCCCAAACACGTTGATCGCGCACGATACCGTGTTTAAAGATCTACGATTCTTCGACGTTGATCAAGCGCACTTGACTCCGTGAATCGGCTTCAACAATCGTTGATTCGAGCGCACTCGAATAACCGAAGATGGAGATAGGAGATCACACTCAACTACCAATTTCAAAAGAGGCACAAAGCACTCAAACAAATTTTATTCAAAATCAACCAACCATTACAAATGACACCACCATCCCTATATATAGGGTTACAAACATACACGATTCATCACTTGACAACACATAGGTCGTGAACGACCTAACCAAATGCGACCTAAAACAGGGCCGCGACTTACGACTTACGACCTAACTCATACGACCTAAACAACATCATACGAGTTAACAACTTACAACACGCGACATAACAAACAGTACAACATAAGCAAATACAACAAGAACGACATACGACTTAATATGTACAAGTACAACAGATACAACATACACAACGACCTAAAAACAAGGCCTCTAGAATTCTTCACGCGACCTAAAGTTGAGCGACCTAAAGTTAGGTCGTTCGCGACCTAAAAGAAGCGGCATGTGAGAGCGACCTAAGGAAAACTGGCCAATGCAATCAGGTGTTTGACTTGGTAGGTCGTTGGAGTGACTTAGAGCATACTCGTTACCATTGTTAGGTCGCTGGAGCGACTTAAAACATATCCCGTTAGTCTTAGGTCAAAACTTACTAGGTCGGAGCTCTTTAGGTCGTGGCTCGTTTTGACTGTCATAACTCGCAAGGTCGCTTGAGCGACTTATCAACTCGTTAGGTCGCTCACGACCTATTCCATCATCAGATTGCGCTGCATCATAAAGTTTGTAAAGGTGTTCTTGAAAATGGAATTTATGTGATCAATGCAAATGATGTATGTTTTGTGAGTAGGTCTAGTAGCAATATAGATGATAACTATTGTTTGTATTGTAGGCCATGTCATATTAGTGAGAAATGAGTGTACAAACTAAATACCGAAGGTTTTCTACTATCACTTGATTCTTAATCATTTGACACCTATGATTTATATCTTAAAGGAAAAATAACCAATCACCCCATCAGTGGGAGCAATGAAAGAGTTGCTGAACTCTTAGGGCCTGTGCAAAGTGATGTGTGTGACCCGATGCCTATAATAACCAAAGATAATATTTCTTATTTTCTTACCTTTATGGATGATTTCTTGTGACTAGGATATGTGTATCTTATGAAGAACAAATCCGATGTCTGTGAAAAATTTAAGGAGTATAAAAATGAAGTTGAAAATCAAAAGAACCAGAAGATTAAAATCCTACGATCTGATCAAGGAGGCAAGTACATTGGACAAGAGCTCCAACAATACTTAAAAGATAATGGAATTATCTCTCAAGTTACTCCATCCTATACTCTACAACATAATGGTTTGTCGGAGTAAAGGAACCGAACCTTTTTCGATATGGTTCATTCCATGAGTAAAGTCGAGTTGCCTTTGTCCTATTAGGAATATGCACTGGAAACTGCAGCGCATATGATGAACTTAGTGCCCACTAAATCTGCACCTAAGACGCCATATGAGATATGGCATAGGAAGAAACTCCACTTCAATTATTTGAAGGTATGGGGTTGTTCGGCCTATGTTAAGAACAATGGCCCTAATATTCTTAAGGCGAGATCATCTTTGTGTAAGTTTATAGGATATCCATGAATTCTATGGGATATATTTTCTACAGCATAAAGGAAAAAATGGCGATTGTTTCTACAGTGCTGTCTTTTTAGAAAAGGAGTTTCTTTCAAAAGGAAATTAACAGAAAAGTTGTACACTTGGATAAGATTCGATAAACTAACACCTAGACTGAAATAGTAGGAGAACCGAGTTCACCGGTATGTGATAACACATAACTTATTAGATGGTCTAGTAAGGAATCTCACACACCAAAGAGTTACTACACTTTTCTCATGGATGGCGAGAAGGAGGACCATGTCTTAAATGATGACACTCCTTTATCATTCTAATAAGCGTTGTAGAGTAAAGACTCTGCACTCTGGCTTGGAGTAATAAAATCTAAGATGGATTCCATATATGGAAACAAAGTTTAGACTTTGTCAAATGTACCTGAAGGGATAAAACCCATCAGCTGCAATTGGATTTTGAAGAAATAGCTAAATGCAGATGAGGACGTATAGACTTACTAAGCTACGCTAGTTGCGAAAGGATTTCATTAAATTCAAGGTATTGATTATAACAAGATCTTTTCACCCATAGCCATGCTTAAGTCCATTCAGATTATGCTTGTTATTGATGTATTCTATGACTACGAAATGTGGCAAATGAATATAAAGATGACTTTTCTAAATTGTGATTTAGAAGAACCATTTATATGTCGTAGCCCGAGGGTTTTGTGGCCAGTGGAAATGAGGGCAAGGCTTGCAAGTTGTTAAAGTTCATTTATGGACTTAAACAAGCTGCAAGGAGTTGGAACATGTACTTTGATAAAGTAATCAAGCAGTTTTGTTTTTATCAAAACACAGAGGAGGCATGCATATACATAGAAAGGAATAGAGCAAAGCCAACGTATTTTTAGTGTTATATGTCGGTGGTCTATTATTGATTGGTAATGATACTTTGTTGTTATAATTAGTGAAAGCATCGCTTTCCAAGAACTTCTCAATGAAGGATTTAGGAGAAGCAGCATATATACGAGGCATAAAGATCTATTGAGATAGATCAAGAGGCTATTGGGATAGTCCCAATCCCTATACATAGATACCATACTTAAAAGGTTCAAGGAGAACTCCAATCATGGAAACATCCAACGTAGTCTGGTGTAGTCCTTTCTAAGAAGGACACTCCTCAAACTGATCAAGATAGAGAGCATATAAATAGGATCCCCCTATGCTTCATCCATAGGATCCATAATGTACGCTATGCTATATACTGGATTAAATGTGGCATACACATTATGATGCATAACCTGATACCCATTTAATCCTACCGAAAAACATTGGGCAGCCGTAAAATATATACATAAGTATTTAAGAAATATTAAGGACTTATTCCTCGTATATTAGAATGGAGACCTCCTTATGAAGGAGTATATGGATTCGAGCTTTCAAAGTGATATAGATGAAAGTAAATCGGCATCCGGTTATGTCTTTACCTTTAATGGTGAAACCGTTAGTTGGAAAAGTTACAAGCAAGAAATAGTAGCTATTTCCACGATGGAGGCTGGGTACATCGCCCTCAACAAAGAAACTAAAGAGGCAGTCTAGGTGCATAAGTTTTTAAGTGAGCTTAGAGTGATTCCCGATACCGAGAATCCTATGGCATTGTTCTACGGTAATAGTGCAGCGATGTAGATTGAAAAGAAGCCCAGAGTACGCAAGAAGTCACGACATATTCTTCGGAAGTTCCACCTTATTAGAGAATTTGTAGAGAAGAAAGTGGTTGTGATATAAAGGTTAGATACTAAGGACAACATAGCAGACCCATTCACCAAGGGTCTAGCTCAGTCGGCTCCTGAGAAACTGATTGAAGGGATGAGATTGAGATTCCATAATAGGCCCTAAGTTGAAGTAGGAAATTGATAGAGTTAGGGGTATGTTGTGACACCCCACTCCGAGACCCACATTAGCAAAGAGTATTACAAAGTAACACCGTCTGTTAATGCGGAGAATAGAGCTGGTTAGGAGCGACCATCTATAGCCTTGCCTTAATTATCTACTGAATACGTGGACAAGGTAGAATATATCTATATTTTTCTCAAGTGGATCGACATATCCAATAAATACTTAACGCAAAGCCATAGGTGGCTGAGGGATCTATCAGAACAAATATAACAACTCAAATGTAATTCACATCATGGAACAGTAGATCATCACATACATTTACACATATACAGAGACATTACAGAGTTTACAATATGATACAAGTCGAGTGGTAAGCAAACCACAATATACAGATGAGTCAATAGAGTATATATCAGAGTTACAGACAAAAAGGACTACACAAAAGCTATGACAAAAAGAAGCTAGCGGAATAGTCCATGTGGAAGCAAAAGAGGCTAAGTCCAAAGTACCTAACCTGAAACATCTCGATCTGACCCGAGTATAAAATACACGGGTCAGTCTAGCTAAACAAATCAGTCAGATAAACTAAATGATAATGAACATACAAGATCATAAAGTACCATAGATATTCCCAAAGGAGATAACCAAATCATCTAATATAAGGTGAATCAAAACAAGCCTTATATCATCGGCAATTCCAATAAGCAAAAGATATCATATCCCAGAACAAGCCAAAAGGCAAATGACAAATACCAATAAAGGTAACACAAGTTTCCTCAAGGTAATCGCTATATATCATGTGGTTCCAGGAACCTACCTCGAAGGACGATACACTAGGGAAATATAATTGTCAAAGAAACAAAAGGTGCTCGAGCTCAGTACTGTAACAAGGATCCATACGCCCGAAGGCAACCCCCGAAGGCAACGCCCGAAGGCAACTCCCGAAGGCAACGCCCGAAGGCAACAAAACGTAGTGGTGGTACTGGACACCACTGTCCGGCAGAATGTGTCGCAACTCTCAATAAGGAACCTGTTACGACCCGATATTTTCAACCATTCACATCCATACATGTCGGATTTGAATTGCTCAAAATATCATATTGTTAATTTAAATCTGGCAAAACTCAGTATATACAGCAAATAAATAATCACATAATCATAGACACATAGTAATATAACAATAGTGCAGCGGAAACAAAAGAATAGTAGTTCATGAAGCTACTATATATATATAACAGAGTTAAACAAGAAACAACAGAAGTCTCGAATACACAGATATCTCAATACAATAGTCAAATACAAGATCTGAATACATCACTGGAATCAACTGAATAACTGAAAGCTGGATAGATAGCTGAATCTCCAAGCGAAGCTCCAACTCCAAAGATGAGTCTCGAATACTGTATCACTCAGTCTGACCCGAGCGTAAAGCAAAACACAAACACTCGAGTCAGGATTAACATTCTTATATCGATAAATCCAACTCATGTGAAATATCAACTGAAATACAAGTAAATCAAAGGATGTTTGGGATAACCATCCTCTAAGGATCCGTTAAACTATTTATATATAGTAGTGTACGCTAAGTAGATAATGTCTATCAGTAATATAAAGTATCAAAATAGCGTTAAGGCGTTATCATTATCCCCCTTAACACATTTTATATAAGCGTCATAGTCTATACAGCACTGTAAACTCCACCGTAAACTAGAAGGCTATCAGGGAGTACTCCATAGGTATAACACACAAAAAATCGTAGTGGTTGCGCATAAGGATACGAGTATGACAAGGCACATGAGGCAATACCCAAGGTAGTGAAACTACCGTTTGCCTGATCCGGACTGGTGAGAACGCATCGCCGCAACGATCGCAACACTGCGAAACAACACTCCCAATTCAAGGGTGCGCACCAATCAAAAACAAGTAATGAGTAGTTTATGAAGAAGTGTGTCCGCTAGAGGTAGCTAACCTCACTGGCCCGGCACAGCTCCTGTTTAATTCATTTCAAATTTGACACAAGTGTCAAGGCTATCCATTATAGTTCTCTTTCTTCAAATCCAGCAACGTCATCATTCCAACCACTTCATTCTGGATCACACTCCGCGTATAATAGTTATTAAAGTGGTTTTCGGTTTGGACAGAGAGTATGTCCTTAACCGATCTCGGACTCTTCAATAACTACGTAATTATTACATCGATTGGTCATTTAATAAACTTTCAAAATAGTTTATATTTCAAAACCGAAATATCATTGCCATTTCAAAACCCTATCCATACGATATCATTTTTACTTCAAATAAATCCATTTCCAAAATCATATCACTTTCCAAAGTTATATCGCTTTCGAAATCGTAAGTCTTTTAAAATCAAAACCTTGGAAATCAAAACCTTGAAATTCATAACACTATGAAACTATAGTTTGAAATCATAACATTTGGAATTCATAACACTTTCCTCTTAAACAATTTAGATATTAAAATTAGTGTATATAATAAAATAGTTTATAAAATAAAAATAGTTTATATAAAATAGTTATAAGTTAAAATAGTTTATAATGAAATAATATATATTGAAAATGATTTATATAAAATAGTTTATATTAAAATAATTTATAAAGTAAAATATAAATAGTTGTAGATATAGTTTAAAAATACTTTATAAAATAAAATAGCTTCCACAAATTCACAAATCGATTCAAATTAACTCAACTTCCAAATTCAACTTAATTCAATCACAATTCATAAATTTCAACTCAATTCAATTTCTCAATAAATCATTTTCGAATTATAACGATTTCAAATACAGATTTGAAACACAGAATAAACTATTAAATTTCAATATATTTCAAAGCTTTAAATATTCCACATTTCAAAACTAAATTTGATAATTCCATTTATATCTCAATTTAATTTCATTACATTTAGTTTCTGAGATATTTCTTTAATCATTTCAATACATCTAAATACAACTTCAATTTACAAATTTATATAAACAAAATATCCCATTTAAATTAATATAAGTTTGAAATATTCATTTAAGCCACTTTTTAATCAAATTCAAGTTATAAAACATATCTTAAACTTTCAATTTAATAAATTCCAAATCAAACTTATTTAAGTATAATTCTCAAATAAATATAATTTCAAATCAATTTCAAATTTATCTTTCCAACCTGAATCATTATAAACTCTATATTTTAAAATATAGATATTAAATAAATACTTAAACATATTATATATTAACTTTATTATTCAACTTTAATAAATCTTTAAAATCAATATTTATTAAAATCATATATTTCTTTTCAAAACCATAGAAATCATTTTCAAAATATTTATATATAGACCAACGATGTATGTATAAAATTTTCTATCCTATGGTCAAGTGATACGGATATTTATCATTTCAATCCGCAATTTAAGTATATACGGGTATATATCTTTTCAACCCGCAATCCCAAATTCAATGTCAATGAAAATCGCTTAGGTTTATCATTTCAACCCATAACGATCTTCTCCTATTCTACAGATCGTTCGGGTATGTATCATTTCAACCCATAGTGAATTCTATATTAACAGGGAACTTGCAGAGTGATAACAGATATGATAATAACATAACAGGCATATGTCATCAATATAAATAATAGATAATGGTGTCAGATGTCGCAAGTGAACAGATACAGATAATGACATATATATAGCAATATGAATAACAGATAATGGTGTCAGGTGTCAGGTGTTAGGTGTCACAGGTGAACAGATACAGATAATGACATATATATAGCAATATAAATAACATATAATGGTGTCAGGTGTCAAGTGTCACAGGTAAACAGATACAGATAATGACATATATATAGCAATATGAATAACAGATAATGGTGTCAGGTGTCTGGTGTCATAGGTGAACAGATACAGATAATGGCATATACATGGCAATATAAATAACTAACGGCCACATATTTCAATTGATGTTTCAATTGTAATCAAATTTAATAAATAAAAGAATGTTAATCGTGAGTGATCGCTCACCTTGCGAGGCTAGAGGAGTTTGACAACAGAATAAGCTACGAATTCCAAAGCAAATCAAGATTGACACGGATTCGATGAACAAAGCTGATGATAGGAATTGACGAAATCAAATCAGAACTAGATCAATGATGATAAATGGTATAAGTGAATTCATATATACCACTATATATATAACTATTTATATATAAAAATCATATTCTAAATTTAAACATATATTAAATTATATGAGTTTCGAAGATCATAGTTTTAAATTAAGACCCATATATAAAATCAACATATATACAATTTTTTTTGAAATTCATATATATATATATACTTAATAAAAATATAAAATATTTACATAGATATACAAACATGCCACTATATATATACGTTATATAAAGTGCTACAAGTAACCATCTCAGGAAAATCAAAGCTTATATATATACAACACATTACCTACCACTTATACACAGGCTTCTAACAGATCCAACTTATATATATACTAACTATAACAACATATCTAAAGCATATAAATAAACTAACTATATATGTAACTCACGGTTGCCAAATTAGGCGAGTCAGTAAATATAAAACAGCAAAACCAAAACATACATTAACTAATATATATAACAACTTCCATAATATACACTTTAGACAAAACAGAAGATATAACAAAACTTTTTTTCTTATAAACAATATGTTTTATTTAAACATACATATATATAAACAAAAATAGGTTTCTTCAATTAAACCAATGCAGGCTAAATATAGATATATATATGATCAAATTATGTAATACTAACATAAGCTTGTGTACGTATATATATAAATCTATATAGGCTGTAAAAGTGTAAAGATCACATATACTATATAAGCTGTATAACTTCCAACCTTACTCTATATCTTACCTTATAAAAATATATGCCTCAACATCATGTATAACTTCTGCAAACCCATAGATATAAACAAACAGGTAATATATCAATTATATAAGCTTATATATGTAAACAAAAGATTATATACAAATTATATAAACATATATTTTAAAAAAAATCTATACACAGTACTTAAGCAATAAACTAAACTCTTTACAACATAGAGTATATGCACGGCTGTCACCTGATACAAGAAAATGAAAGGCTCTGCCTGCTCATGTGGGCTGTCGGCATGAAGCGAAAGTGGGCAAAGGATGGGCAAGATTCGGAGCGCATCAGGGTGGACGTGGGTAGCTCGCTTGAGTTGTTTTGTACGTGGATGACGAGTGGAAGAAGGAGACGTGGGCTGCCATGTTCGATGATGGGTTCGGCACTTGGAGTTCAACAGCAAATGAAGGGAAAGTTTATTGGGGTGCTTGGCCAGGGTGGTTGCGTGGGAGGAGGCACAGATCTGGTGCTCGGGTCGGAGAAGAAGTAGCTGTCACTATAGTTAGGTCGATGGAGATAAAGATGGTGGGAGGTCGGGAAGGATAGGAGAGTAGTGCGGCCGAGGTTGGAGGTTGTGATGGAGATCGGTGGCAGTGCTAGGATGGCTAAGGAGTGGAGTTTCTGGTGGAGAAGGTTTAGGCTTCTGTAATAATTTTTGTCTTTTTCAATGAACAGAGCAAAATGAAGATAGGGAAGAGAATGGGTCAGAGGGATTGCATGCTCTAATATATAAAACTTCGTATATTTCCAAAAGCAAGGTTACCGAGAGAGAACATGAGTAGTTTGCTTTCTTTTTAACTTTATATTATTATTGTTAATTTATTTTAAAGATGGGAAGGTGAATGAGCCGTTGTAGGTTGGAAATAGGACTAGAAAGCGAATGGACACATCAAAAAAAAATGCACAGGTTGGAAGTGACGACAGCTGGAACATAAAACACAATTATATTGAAGAGGTAGGGAGGGGAAAGGTTACCGAATAAATAAAAGTCACGAACCAGAGTTTATAGACATTGGGAAAATAAAAGCCTAAAATTGAACAGCTGGAATAATAATGACAAGTGGTCATTTATTTTAGCCGTTTCAAAACAAATGGACACAATATATAAGAGAATCAAAATGATACCGATACCGCTAATCGTTACGCCGATTTTGCCACGTATCGGACACTGATATTGACAATTGAATATATCGTAGAAATCAACACGACGAGACGATCAAGATACATATATTAGTGGTATGATTGAATTATAAAAATTCGAATTTTCTACTAGCGGAAAATGCAGCAAAAACGTAGAAAAATAAGATCGATGGAGCTAAAGAAGTCCGAATTTGGAAAAACGAAAAATGACGTCTTAGTCAGAAGATGAATTAGAATTTTTCTATGTAAAAATATTCAGGTTTGGAAAACATTTTATTATCATCAATTTTAACTGATATAAATTGGAATAAAATTACACTAGAAAATAAACTTCCAAATTATCTGATGAAAATTTACCAGTTGCTATGATTAATTAGACGCATTCCAAATATCAAATTTTTATTTCAAAATTTTATCGTTTAAAATTTCACAAAACTTTAACTAATTACGTTATTAAAACAGTTAAAATTTATGGGTCGTTACACTCTCCCCCACTCAAAACTTTTCGTCCCCGAAAAGTAAGGAGGTAGGAGAATAGAAACAACCAGAAAGAAAATAGATTGGAATACAAGTAAAACAATTAATTTAAACCATATAAATTTCAATTTAAATTAATTAATATTTAACAATTTGGTTAAATTCCTTTGAGTTCACTTAAGTTAAATCAATCTATCTATTTCTAAATTCATTAACTTATTATCTAGTCATCCTCAAGTAACAATTTCTAAATCATCAATTTGTATAATCATTTATTGTACTCATATTTTATTTAACAAATTTAATTCTTTTATTCCAAATTATTATTAAGTTTATTCCACTTAATATATCTTATTACATATATTTAAACCATATAAATTTCAATTTAAATTAATTTATATTCAATAATTGGTTTAAATTTAAGGTATTTCCATAAGTTGATCTAATTTCAATTTGTTAATTCTTTCAGAACAAAATTTATTATATTCATCTCATTCAATTAACTTATTATTCTATCATCTTTAGTAGCATTTTTATAATTAAAATCTAAGTGTATAACATTTATTATAAACACTCAAATTTTATTTATAAAATCATTTTATATTGTATATTATCCAATTACATTTTAACTTCTGAATAATTTAGGTAAGTTATATTGAAATGCAATTTAGTACTATACAAATAAAATTTTCCAATTCAATTATTTCAAGTTTAAATATTTATCCAAAATTTAGCTTTATTTATAATTGAAAACATTATTTAACATAATTTTAAGAATTAAATTTCCGTTTAATTTCAAACCCTTTAGAGATAATTATGTATATACTATATATATTAAATCAAATTAAATTTAAAATAATATACCCATATATATATATATAAATCAAGTTATACTTAAGAAATTCAAATTAAAATATTTTTCCAAACAAAACCGTAGCAAAGCTACAGAATGGTCTCTCCACTTCGAAACTCGAAAATGAATGTCGATGATGCGGCCGTCATCACCGAAATTATTTTCCAGCTACAAAAGAGAAGAGTATTGATTTAAACATTTTAAAATTCTTTGAAAATCATTTATATTCAAAAATACTTTAAATTATACATATTTAAAACTTTAAAACCAAAGTTTGAAATCATCGGAAATTAAATTCTCAAATTCCTAATATAAATTTATTTAAATTCCAAATCAATTTATACCATGTTTATAAATTCATTTAGAACAATAAATGATAATCAAATATTATCATTTCAAACAACCAATTAATTAACCCATTTTTTTCTTCCAGAAAATTTTACTTATATATTTATAATATAATCATACAAAATTTTTTCATTTACCAAATTTGAAATCAATATTGTGTCAGTTTGCTCTATTCAAGTGTTTTGGAAATCCTATCGATAGCGTTGATAAGACGAATCGATCAAAAATCCAAACCAACATCAACAGCTCAAACAACACACTATAAACATAAAATATTTTATATGAATTACAAATACACTCCCTCACTCGGATATCCTCGAATGGATCTCAAAACAAAGATAGAGATTCAGATTAGAGAAACTCTAACTAAAAGAATTCAACTAAAAGGTAGACCCGATAGGGAGATAATATAATTGAGTTTTCAAACAGAAGATGGACAAACTTATATAAATCGCGGGTAACCTTAACCGGGTCAACCGTGATTCCCAGAATAAATTCGATGTAGAATTCTGCGACAAATCGACATTCGATCGCCAGAGATAGAATTCGGGTATAGGAAAAGATAACAGCATCGTAAACCGACGATATAAAATCTTCGGTGAATCAATGCTTATTATGAAGGAGTTTCACCCCTTAACAAATCATTCAGAGATTGGCGAGACCACCGTGTTATTATAGAGATCATTCGAAGTGGAGTTATGGGATACTCTAGAGTCAACAGAATACGAATTGGAAGAGACAAGAACAGATTTATGGATTCTGGAACCGAGGGGAACGTTCCAAAATTCAAAGGAGACTGAGTCAAAAGAAGAAATTCAAGCTCGAACGGAAGTGATTCCATAACTAAATTTACTATATATGCTAAGTTTTGCCTAGAGCCAAAGCTCTGATACCAACTATAATGACCCGATAATTTCAACCATTCACATCCATACATGTCGGATTTGAATTGCTCAAAATATCAGATTTTTATTTAAATTTGGCAAAACTCAGCATATACAGCAAATAAATAATCACATAATCACAGACACAGAGTAATATAACAATAGTGCAGCGGAAACAAAAGAATAGTAGTTCATGAAGCTACTATATATATAACAGAGTTAAACAAGATATAACAGAAGTCTCGAATACATAGATATCTCAATACAATAGTCAAATATAAGATCTAAATACATCACTGGAATCAACTGAATAACTGAAAGCTGGATAGATAGCTAGATCTCCAAGCGAAGCTCCAACTCCAAAGGTGAGTCTCGAATACTGTATCACTCAGTCTGACCCGAGCGTAAAGCAAAACACAAACACTCGAGTCAGGATTAACATTCTTATATCGATAAATCCAACTCAAGTGAAATATCAACTGAAATACAAGTAACTCAAAGGATGTTTGGGATAACCATCCTTTAAGGATCCGTTAAACTATTTATATATAGTAGTGCACACTAAGTAGATAATGCCTATCAATAATATAAAGTATCAAAATAGCATTAAGGCGTTACCATTATCCCCCTTAACACATTTTATATAAGCGTCATAGTCAATATAGCACTGTAAACTCCACCGTAAACTAGTGGGCTATCAGGGAGTACTCCATAGGTATAACACAAAACAAATCGTAGTGGTCGCGCATAAGGATACAAGTATGACAAGGCACATGAGGCAATACCCAAGGTAGTGAAACTACTGTTTGCCTGATCCGGACTGGTGAGAATGCATCGCCGCAACGATCGCAACACCGCGAAACAACACTCCCAATTCAAGGGTGCGCACCAATCAAAAACAAGTAATGAGTAGTTTACGAAGAAGTGTGTCCGCTAGAGGTAGCTAACCTCACTGGCCCGACACGGCTCCTATTTAAGTCATTTCAAATTTGACACAAGTGTCAAGGCTATCCATTATCGTTCTTTTTCTTCAAATCCAGCAACGTCATCATTCCAACCACTTCATTCTGGATCACACTCCGCGTATAATAGTTATTAAAGTGGTTTTTGGTTTGGACAGAGAGTATGTCCCTAACCGATCCCGGACTCTTCAATAACTACGTAATTATTACACCGATTGGTCATTTAATAAACTTTCAAAATAGTTTATATTTCAAAACTGAAATATCATTGCCATTTCAAAACCATATCCATACGATATCATTTTTACTTCAAATAAATCCATTTCCAAAATCATATCACTTTCCAAAGTTATATCGCTTTCCAAATCGTAAGTCTTTTAAAATCAAAACCTTGGAAATCAAAACCTTGAAATTCATAACACTTTGAAACTATAGTTTGAAATCATAACATTTTGGAATTCATAACACTTTCCTCTTAAACAGTTTAGATATTAAAATTAGTGTATATAATAAAATAGTTTATAAAATAAAAATAGTTTATATAAAATAGTTATAAGTTAAAATAGTTTATAATAAAATAATATATATTGCAAATGATTTATATAAATAGTTTATATTAAAATAATTTATAAAGTAAAATATAAATAGTTGTAGATATAGTTTAAAAATACTTTATAAAATAGCTTTGACAAATTCACAAATCGATTCAAATTAACTCAACTTCCAAATTCAACTTAACTCAATCACAATTCATAAATTTCAACTCAATTCAATTTCTCAATAAATCATTTCAAATTATAACGATTTCAAATACAGATTTGAAACACAAAATAAACTATTAAATTTCAATATATTTCAAAGCTTTAAATATTCCATATTTCAAAACTAAATTTGATAATTCTACTTATATCTCAATTTAATTTTATTACATTTAGTTTCTGAGATATTTCTTTAATCATTTCAATACATCTAAATACAACTTCAATTTACAAATTTATATAAACAAAATATCCCATTTAAATTTATATAAGTTTGAAATATTCATTTAAGCCACTTTTTAATCAAATTCAAGTTATAAAACATATCTTAAATTTTCAATTTAATAAATTCCAAATCAAACTTATTTAAGTATAATTCTCAAATAAATATAATTTCAAATCAATTTCAAATTTATCATTTCAACCTGAATCATTATAAACTCTATATTTTAAAATATAGATATTAAATAAATACTTAAACATATTATATATTAACTTTATTAAATCAACTTTAATAAATCTTTAAAATCAATATTTATTAAAATCATATATTTCTTTTCAAAACCATAGAAATCCTTTTCAAAATATTTATATATAGACCAACGGTGTCTGTATAAAATTTTCTATCCTATGGTCAAGTGATACGGATATTTATCATTTCAATTCACAATTTAAGTATATACGGGTATATATCTTTTCAACCCGCAATCCCAAATTCAATGTCAATGAAAATCGCTTAGGTTTATCATTTCAACCCATAACGATCTTCTTCTATTCTACAGATCGTTCGGGTATGTATCATTTCAACCCATAGTGAATTCTATATTAACAAGGAACTTGTAGAGTGATAACAGATATGATAATAACATAATAGGCATATGCCATCAATATAAATAACAGATAATGGTGTCAGATGTCGCAAGTGAACAGATACAGATAAAGAAATATATATAGCAATATGAATAACATATAATGGTGTCAGGTGTCACAGGTGAACAGATACGGATAATGACATATATATAGCAATATGAATAATAGATAATGGTGTCAGGTGTCACAGGTGAATAGATACAGATAATGACATATATATAGCAATATGAATAATAGATAATGGTGTCAGGTGTCACAGGTGAACAGATACAGATAATGGCATATACATGGCAATATAAATAACTAACGGCCGCATATTTCAATTGACGTTTCAATTGAAATCAAATTTAATAAATAAAAGAACGTTAATCGTGAGTGATCGCTCACCTTTCGAGGGTAGAGGAGTTTGACAACAGAATAAGCTATGAATTCCAATGCAAATCAAGATTGACACGGATTCGATGAACAAAGATGATGATAGGAATTGACGAAATCAAATCAAAACTAGATCAATGATGATAAATGGTATAAGTGAATTCATATATACCACTATTGTGACGCCCCACCTCAATACCCACGCTAACCAAGAACACTACGGTGTAGTGCTATCAATTAGCACAGAGAATAAGGCTGTTGAGGAGCGACCCTCCATGTAACTTCTTTGTGCGAGCACCGATATGTCAGATAATGTAGCATGCATTTCGTTTAAGGAGGAAACCCGACATACCGATACAAACACAAAGCTATCACACAGTGGCTATATATAATCTTCGGAAACAAATATAGAGATAAACATAACATCAATCAGTCGCAGACATCCATATCACAAAGGCGGAAAAAGATATGAATATATAACACTTGAAAGTGTACAGCAGAGTAGTGGTCAGAAAGATGCACAATAATACAAAAGAATAGCAACACGTGCTATACAAAAGAATAAGTACACAACATAGAGTCTATATCTCAAATGTGTACATCCAAAAACTACTAATCTAAGTAGTTAGCCAAAAGTCAGAGAAATCCAGAAGAGAAGTCAAGCAGAAGCACCTGTAACATCTCGGTCTGACCCGAGTATTATTTCATAAGAAAATAATAAACGGATCAGTCTAGCTATAAATATCAGATGACATGATATAAAATAAGAGATATGGCATAAACATATAATAACCATAATGGCATACTACAATAAGTATGTAAATGATAATCAACAAGAGATTAATCAATATCACAAGAATCTTCTCAAAGATCCAAATCCACAAAAAGGGAATGACACACAAATTCACCAATGCACACAAATTGTTAAAACATATCAATTGAAAATCATGAAAATTAGTGAAGCACAAATTCCAGAAATCAACACACGAAATCCAGAACAAATCCCAGAAATCAACACATGAAATCCAGAACAAATCCTAGAAATCAACACACGAAATCCAGGAACCACAAAAAGGGGGAGGCCTATCACACGAATGAGAAACTATCTCATGGAAGCTAACCATTTAATTTTTTCGAACACACGAAATGGCCCGAAGACCTTTGAACACACGAACGACCCGAAAACCATCGAACACACGAATGGCCCGGAGACCATGGGGCGCTACCCCACATATGTGAGTAGAAACATCACACAAGTGAGGTCTAGTCTCCCTCGCAGACAAAGAGACATCGCTCAATCGCTAGTCTAAATCACAAAAATGATCGTCATGATCATAAAGAAGTGTCAATCACACCAAGCTAGTAAATATATGAGTTTAGCTTCATGTCCCATAACCACTTGCTTAACTTAAATATTTACGAACAAACTGTAGATCTTCACTAGAAAGTTGTCACAAAAAGGTTCAATCGAACAAGTCCAAGAGTTAACCGACGAAGTAAATGCAAGTGTTTCATACCACTTGTTTTACTAAGCCGTTGAATTAGATTTCTCATCCGAGTGAAGTAAAGGCTTGTATATACTAGTAGATTAGAAAACGGTTTGAGAAAAAGAGCTTTGTAGTAAAATAGTGTTGAAATCGCTTTGATGAAAGAGTTTTGATATTCACTCCTAGTATTGAAGCCTTCACATTTTTAAAGTGACAAGTCACAAAACGATTGTTGAAACAAATCGCATCACAGAATTTCACATTAAAAAATGTGAGAAAAATCCAAGGAAATCAATTCCGAAACCATCATAGTAGAAATATACTTGCGACCTAACGTGGTCGAATTAAAGTGCAACGACTTAAAGTCAAATAGGTCGAACGACCTAAGGGTAGAATGTCGTGTGACCTAGCAAAAGAACAGGTCGAGCGACCTAACGTCTTAACAAAGCCATGCGACCTAACGTAATTAAGGTCTACGACCTAAAGAAATCAAGGCCAAACGACCTAAGGGATAACAGGTCAACGACCTAATGGGTTGCGACTTAGGGGGTGAGCGACCTAAGCTCGCGACCTAAGGGATGGAGGTTGAGCGACCTATCAACCCAAGCGACTCAGTGTGGCCGAGCGACCTATCAAAGCAATAGGACTAGCGACCTATAGGAGATGCAACCTAAGGTCCAAGCGACCTAAGGTGGAGAGATCGAGCGACCTAACTGGGTACGCGACCTAAAGTGGGTGCGACCTAACTAGGTACGTGACCTAAAGTGGGCGCGACCTAAAATAGCGAACGACCTAAGGTACAAATGACCTAAAGTGGTGGATGAGCTAAGGTAAGGCGCGACTTAACAAGGTGCGACATGAAGTCTTGCGCGACCTAAAGTGTGCGCGACCTAAATGGGCTGTAAGGTCGAGCGACCTAACTCCAAACGAGCTATTGATGGCGAACGACCTAAGCCCAGAACGAGCTATATGCAGGCAGAGACTTTTCTTCACCAGAGCGGCCTATGGCCAAACGACCTACGACCTAACGGCCAGCGACCTAAGTGCGAGCGGGTCAGTTCCGAGGCAGAACGACCTAACTCCAAGAAATTCACCAAAACACTAAAATTTGGAGTTTTTCGCCAATCCAATCCAAACCAAATGCAAGTACTCGTGCTAAAGTGATAGGAATACATCCCAAACAGTCCAAGATAGTTATAGGCAAGGATGTGAGATAAAAATCTCACCTTTTCACCAAAAATCAATGAAGACGAAGCTTGAAGCAAAGCAAGAACAGCCCCAAGCTTGGATCAATGTCCTCTTCTTGAATTTGGAGTTAGATGTTGTATTTGCTAAAGATCTTGAGCTTGGAATTTTAATTTCCCATTCCCTCCTCCATTTTTGATAAAGCTTCTATATTTTAGAAATGAAGAATGAAGTTGTGAAGAGAAGGAGGGGGTTGGGCTGAGTTAGTGAATCGTTCAGCCCCAAACCAAAGTCCAAAACAAAAAGTGACGAAAATTTCACTATCTCCAAACATATCGAAGTTTATACTTAAAAGATTGCAAATGACGTTTCGAACTCAATGGAAGTGGTCTCGAGTCCTAATTCGTCCGTATGCAAAAAGTAGATTTTCGGACTAAAATCCGACTAACGATAAAATATTTAAATAAAATATTTAAATATAACATCGATAAATATGCTGGTTGTTACAGACTCCCCTCCTTAAATAAATTGCGTCCTCGCAATATGTAAGATGGAAATAAAAAGTAACAACCATAAAAACATATTAACACAAAAGAAATTTGAAATAAGAAGTTTACCTCAAGGAGCATGAGAAAGTAAGTCCGGATGTGTTTGCTCGATGAATTCTCTAGTTTCCCAAGAGCAATCCTTTGGATTTGAGGACCATTGAACTTTAACAAGCGAAACATCTTTATTTCGAAGTCGTTTAACCTCCGAAGCAATAATTCGAATAGGATGCTGCTCATAAGTTAGATTAGGCGAAACTTCAATCTCTTCCACAACACCGGGTTCAAGAATAGAATCGGAATTCCGAAGGCACTTCTGTAATTGAGAAACGTGAAACACGTCATGCATGGCAGAAAACTGAGTCGGTAATGAAAGGCGATAAGCCATGGAACCAATGCATTCAATGATAGGAAATGGCCCAATGTATCGAGGCGCTAACTTTCCCGATCGACTGAAGCGTACAACACCCTTCATAGGTTAAATTCGAACAAATACAAGATCACCAACAGAAAATTCTAATTTTCTCCTTCGGTTATCGGCATAGGATTTTTGCCTACTCTGGGTTTCTTTCATCCTATGTCGAATTAGGTCAATCTTCTCTGTGGAATCACGAATAAGATCTGGACCTAAAACCAGCTTCTTACCGGCCTCAAGCCAACAAGAAGGAGATCGGCATGGCCTTACATAGTGTAAGGACCCGATTCTTCGACTTCCGAAAACCGACATCGATACGTCCACTGTATCGACTGCCGAGCAATCGAGTGCCGGAAACCCGAATTCTTAGGGTTTTAGAAAGAAGAAATAGAAGAAGAAGAGAAGAAGAAGAAAGCAGAAGAAGAAGGAAGAAGAAAGAAGAACAACATCAATATCAGAATCTTACACATCGCAGCGGAACACTATATAATAGATAATCATTAGTCTTTTAAAACAAAGAACTATATCAGTTTATACATACATCAATCAGAGTCAATATACAACAATAGACAGTTATATAACTTGTCCTCATACAGAATACACAGCGGAATAAATAATATCAGATACAAATACTACGTCTCGACATCCAGCTTATCTCCAAAGCTCCAGAATATCCAGAATATCCTGATAATATAACTCTAGGCTGCCCGTGTGGAAATTGGTGGGCACCCAGAGTTTAGAAGGGAAACAATAAACTCCGAGTCAGTCATGGTGACTGGTGTGAGATCGTAAAATAGTTATTTTTCACAAAGAAAATAAAACAAATTCGCAATGCTTTTGGAAAATGAGACTACCATAAGACCTCCCGCCACACACACAATGCAAACGCAGAATTGGAGGAGATTTCTTCTTATGATAGTCAAAGATGCTTACTACGCAAAATCAAATCTTTCTGATATTATTATTAGTGCATAGTGTAGAAAACATTTCGAAAGTATAATATTAATCTTAGCCAGCATAGACATTCCGAACTATGCCTACTATAGCTACCATCCAAACAGTGGTGACCACCATAAGTGAATGGCAGGTCCTACAACTAATACCGTACAAGTGTCGTATTGTTTCTTTGGATTTCCAACAAATGGTCAGGCTAAGGAACTTCCTATCCACGATGGGTACGTCCCTGGAATAGACGACCCGAGAAATAACCTAACATTACGGTTAGATCTCTGCCAACACAAGGCCGGGTTACCTCTGCAAAAGTAGGTAACTATTGACACGCGTATGCCATCCCCCGATCGTAACCGATCTTCCCGAGGATCCCCGATTCGCAACAACCACAAAGTAATAAACTTGCAGCAACCACAGAGGTTAAGTATCTGGGCTCCATACCATGATACCACCTTTATCCAGAAGGAATGACATACACTAAGGGGCGCTACTCCCTAAAACCTTGCCGCATCCTTCCTGTTTTGACCATTTCCGGGGTGTGAGGCTCGACGAAGTCTCATCCACAAAGCTACGCTTCCTACAAAGCCATGCTTCGGGTCAAACAAAATGATCAACCTATGATCACAAAGATATAAGATCAAACAAATGATCATATCGCAAATGATCAAACACTGATCATTTCACAGCAACACTCAGTATACCACGTTACCAAATTGGGAGTATATCGCTGATAAATTTCAACTACATAACCTCTGAGCTCGTACGTCTCAGAGAAGGGTGTTAAGCTAAGAGAATAAATTCTCCGCCACCAACAGAAATGTATTTGAAAGAAATCAGCTTTATATCTCAAATTGTAACGTCGGACACACAATCCATACAAGTCTTTTCCGGGATCGAACAGAACCGAAGGCACTTCTCACGAAGCCCTTGCAATTCCGGATAATTTTCAATCACGTCAGGACTTCCCGTCACTAAGGGTGATAAAAACCTCTAAACCGGAGATCAGCCGATGTAGAGTAACTCGACGGTAATCCTTCCCTTTTCAAAAATATCCGGTCTTCAACACCGGTCTTCGAATGCAATTCATAACGACGTATCACATATTCGGAATGGGTTATACGACCCCATGGTCCTTTCCCGGCTAACCCGAATAGTGAGCGTTTATTTAAAATAAGTGTGGCATTCAATTTCATCCACATTCACAACAAATACCTACTTAAGGTAATTATTGATAGTCGGTTATTTAACTATCAATAAAGATGCGCAACATCATCAGATTCCAAATAAATTTTCCAAATTATTTCATCTTCAAAAATATCTTTACTAGATATATAATTTCCACACTTCGAAAATAAATCAACGTTTATTTTTTCTAAACAGTTTCCCTTTCCTTTATAAATTCCATATTGAATTTATATTTTCGAATATCTACTGATATTCGATTTTCAATTGATTTCAAAAATTCATTTTCGATTTATCTTTAAGAAGATAAATTCTCAAAACGTTTCGTTTCATTTGGAAAAACATTTCCATACTTATTTAAAAATAAGTGTTTCACAAATCTATTTATTTTCAACACTTGAAAAATATTCAATATACTTAAATCAATATTAAGTATACATTTCATTCTTTAAGGAAATCATTTTCTATAACAACATCAATTTGAGTCAAAACGAATGTTACGTAAAACATCGTTACGACGACTCAAAAATCACTAGTATAGGGATTCGAAATTAAGATAGATAGGTAAATCCCAATACTATATAAAAACATTTCCTTTCGGAAATCATTTACTATAACAACAGTGTTATAGTCCACCATTTCCTTATTTCTCGAAAACGTCTACTTCAACAATGAACGTTGAAATCTATGCTTTCGATTCATAATACATTTTAAAACATCTTTAAAATGTTTACTTCATTTTTAATATCACTTCTTCAAATCTAAACCCATTTTACTTAACAATATATTCACTGTCCAAAATCGTGAATATACTTCACTAACCACATTTTCAATAATCCCTACACATTTTATTTCAATAAAAATTCGCTATTCAAAAATCGCGAATATATCTTCTTCAATAATCTCCTATATATATAATTTATCAAATTCAATCGATTTCGAATTTATAAAACGAAGTTTATAAATTCTATTTCTGTTTTAATAACAACTTCAACTTATAAATCTTCTTTTTATTAACTTCTATATTTTACTTATCAAAATAAGTGATTTTGGATTTATAAACAACTTTTATAAATTTCAATTCTATTTGTAAAAACTTCAATACCAAATCAATTTCAATATTGATTTCTAAATTTATTTTCAACCTTAAATAAAATTTCCATACTGATTTCTCAAAAATTCATTTCCAAATATCAAATCAATTACAGATTGATTTCTAATTTTATTTATCACTACTAAATAAATTCCTTATTTTTCTCAAATTATTCAATATTCTGTTTTTAAATGGATTCTTCAAATTGAAATCATTTTACATTGATTTCCCAAATTATTTCAATTTACCAATTGAATTCCTAAAGGGATTTCCAACTTATCTCCTTTTAAATAAATTCCTCTTTAAGAAAATAAATTCCTTTATCTTTTTCAAACTATTTAGAAATCCAAATTTTAATTAAATTCTTCAATTTAAAAATCACTATTATACGAAATTTCATTTATTTAACATCTTCACTTGATTCTGGAACTAATTCAATAAGATTTTAAAAATCAGCCTTTATTCTTTTAAATTCTTTTCTTCAAATTTATTAAATTTCTAAAGTTAATTCACTTAAAAATTTCTACTTGAATTTCAAAAATTCAATTTCGTTTATTTTTGGAATCCAATGGTATCAAACATCCATTCAGCTAAATTTTAGCTTTCAAATAATTTCCAGGCATCAATATGATCAATATAATCATTCACAGATTCATATCACAGTATAAATAAATTCAATCAATATGAGGGGTCCAGTTGGATCCCTCCAACCTGTTTTCCTGCATCCAAAGACGTTAGCACAATACCAATTCCACTTCAAGGTGGAATATCGCGGTATATGGGTTTTATAAAAATATCCGCTTACTAACGGCGCAATAGGGTCTCATCCGCTATACGAGGCGGGAAATCATCAATCCAATATATACATATGCCAATATGTATATATTGCTATATATATAGATATATCCTACTATATCTAATACAAACAGCAATCAATCAGTCAATAAATAACTGCAAATTCAACTTTTCATTTGAGTGAGAAAAATCTCACCTTAGCTTTTAATTTGCAATCCCATTTCCATTTTGACCTTTTCTTCTTGATTTTTTTACCTTGTATAAATAATTATACAATTTGTTAATATTCGAATAAAATCGAACTATTAAATTCCACTTAATGATTTAAATTAACTTGTGATTTTATTTTGACTAACAAATTCTTTTTAACAATTTGATTTAACAAAAATTAAACTCAACAAATCTTCTTTTGATAGATTAAATTAACTTACCCTTAAATTAAATTTATCCAAATAATTATTAAATTTCTTTTTCTTACCGAAAAATTTATTTTAACTATTTCCCCTTTTAACAAATTTTAAAATCGTTAAACAAGTAAAATTACGGTTAAATCACCTAATCCATTATTTTAATTTTAAACTAATGACTTAATTGATTAATTAATTAGTTTAAGTTTTTAAAGAAAAACAAATTTCCCTTATTTAAATTTATTTAACTAAAATTTTAGTTTAAAACTAAATTTCCTTCTTTAATCATTCCTAAAATTAAATTGAATAGGTAAATTAAACAAATTCATCTTCCTTTTGAAAATCAGATATATATAAACTTTATTTATGTTCTTTGCTATAATCCTATGATTTATTAATATGTGAAACAATCGACAAATCAATTTTTTCACCTAATAAATTTATTTTACCTAATTAATTTAATTTCAAACAATTTTTTTTTTCCTTCTGCTTACCTACAGAAATTGAAAACTGTATAAATTTTAAACATCTTTAATTCTTCCAACATTTAAATTTGAATTAACCTAAATTATTAAAACAAAAACAGAATCGATACCTTGCTTGAGCATCCCAAACGAATGCCATTCCAGTCGAAAACGAGGTCACGACGCCGCTGGCATCGACGAACAACCAACATCAACCCTTCAACCTCGATATCTCTCGCGGAAGCCACCAGAACTCACTGCCCAACGTCGCCTGCTCAGTCGCGACCTGACCACCCTCACCAATCCCCAAATCGATTTTGCCGCCTCCATTGGCCTCGTGACCACCTCGTCGCGAAACCCTCCACATCGAGCTTCTCTTCTGACATCTCGCACGCGACTCTACTTTGTACGAACTGCCATCGCGAGTGTCGATTTCGCCTTCGATCCCACCTTCCCTCAGTCGCCGAGATCGAGCACGCCATGCTCGAGACCGCCTCAACGCACGCCGCCCCACTCGAGCACACGAAACCCAGACAGAAATCGCGACCTTCATCTTCGCGAACCCTTGGGAGAGCTCGAGCTTCCTGCCCATCGCGATAAATTTTTTATTTATTATTTTTTTCCTTTTTCGATTTAAAACTGGAGCCGAAGAAGAGGAGGGATTGTGATGATTTATCGAATTGAATTCGACTCCTGCCTCTCGCGATTTGAATAAATTTAAACTGGAACGGGGAAAAATAGAAATGGGATATCTCGGTTGCCATTTATAATTTGAACGAGAGCGGTTTCATTTTCTTTGATTTCGAACTGAAGAATTATACAGAGGGAAGAGATGTCGCCATTTATTTTTAAACAAACGAGAAGAGTACCGACCATACTTGCACGATTTTCTCCCGTCATTTTAGGCAAAAATTTAGGCGCGTGATTTATGGAAGCTATAGTAACTGAAGTTGACCAAATTCAAATTTAAAAATTAAATTAAATTTGATTTAATTCTACGCGTTTCTATGTCGTATGCTCAAGTAACAACTCCGATTGATATGAAATTTGAAATCCGATAATAATTCAATATTACGGACCCAATGGAACTGGTTTCGTCGAATTCCGAGACTGTGCCTCGGACGACTATTTTTAAATATTGACTGAACGATATAAATTCCAAAACTGATCAAATCAATTCGAAATTAGATTCTGAAGCTTCAATTACCTTCAGTATTATCAATACGAATTTTAAAAGCTTTCGAAATATTTTTCTTCAACTTAAAATTGAAGATTTTAAATTTTTATCCAACATTCAACAGATTAAATTTTATAATTTAATCGCCAATTTCAAAATTATATCGGGATTCAAATTAAATCATCGTTCAAAATTTAAAATTAATTAAATATTCTCAATTTAATTTGTTAAAAATTCTGGGTCGTTACACATAGAGTGCCTCAAAAGGTGCCATACCAATACTAGACTGGAAGCTGTTGTTATAGGAAAATTCAACAAGTGAAATATGATCTTCCCAACTTCCACCAAAGTCAAGAACACAAGAACGGAGAAGATCTTCAAGAGTTTGATTCACACGCTTGGTTTGTCCGTCGGACTGGGGGTGATAAGTGGTGCTAAAATTAAGCTTCGTTCCCAAAGCTTTTTGAAGACTCTTCCAAAATCCACTAGTAAACAATGGATCACGATCACTAACTATAGAAGTAGGAACTCCATGTAGTTTAACAATTTCTTTGATAAAGAGTTTGGCCAGAAGAGGAACGGTTCGGTTCGACCGAACTGGAATAAAATGGGCGGATTTAGTAAGTCTATCAACAATCACCCATAAGCTATCATGACCCGAACGAGAACGGGGAAGGCCATCAATAAAATCTATGGAAATTTGATCCCACTTCCAAACTGGAATTTCCAATGGTTGCAATAACCCACCTGGCCTTTGATGTTCAGCCTTGATAAGTTGGCAAGTCATGCAACACTTAACAAAGTTAGCAACATTAGATTTCATTCCCTCCCAGTAATAAAGTCATTTCATATCCGCGTACATTTTACTACTACCGGGATGGATGGAAAATTTGGAACGATGAGAATCTTCTAAAATATCTTTACGAAGATCTCTAGTATTTGGTATGATAAGTGTACCAAATTTTCGAATGCCGCCATGAAAATCAATATCGAAGTCTTTCAAACCTTCAATATCGGTTTTATCCTTAAGATTTTGGCCAAGCAAAGCCAATTCAAGATCTAGCTGTTGAGCTTCAAGAATGCGGTCTAAAAGAGAAGGATGAGCCTCAAGGCTACATAAAACAAGAGATGAACATAAATCGGGGACACAATCTCGAATTTCACAAGTGGATAAAACCTTGAGATCCTTCCATTCGGATATCATCATAGAAACAACCGCTTGTTGCTTGCAACTAAGTGCATCGGCAACACGATTTCCCTTTCCGGGAGTATAAAGGATATCAAGATCATAAGAGGCAAGGAACTCGAGCCAACGTTGTTGACGCAAATTAAGTTCCTTTTGAGAAAATAAATATTTCAAAGACTTATGATCGGTGTAAAGTATAAATTTCTCTCCCAAAAGATAATGTCGCCAAATTCGAAGGGCGAAAACGATAGCCGCGAGTACTAAATCATGTGTGGCATATCTAGTCTCAGCCGGCTTCAATTGCCTAGAAGCATAAGCAATAACACGTTCTTTTTGCATAAGAACAGCACCCAAACCAACACGACTAGCATCGGTATAAACGACAAAATCTTGGTTCCCTTCGGGAATAATTAGAATAGGAGCGTCAGAAAGGAGTTCTTTTAATTTCTGAAAAGAGGATTCACATTTGTCCGACCAAATGTATTTAACACCTTTCTTCGTTAAGCCAGTAAGAGGCACAACAATCTTAGAAAAGTCTTTTATGAAACGGCGGTAATAAACATCCAATCCGAGAAAGCTACGGATTTCAGTCACGCTCTCCGATCTTTTCCAATTTTGAATCGCTTCGATCTTTGAAGGATCCACTGATATTCCGGATTCGGAAATAATATGACTGAGAAACTTCACGCTAGATTGCCAAAAGTGGCATTTAGAAATTTTTTCTTTCAATTGATTGCTCCTAAGAGTTTCCAATACAATCCGAAGATGCTTTTCATGTTCCTCTTCGGTTTTAGAATACACAAGAATATCATCAATAAAGATGAGAACAAACCGATCGAGGAAATCTTTGAAAACTCGATTCATAAGGTCAACGAAATAAGCCGAAGCATTCGTTAAACCAAATGGCATAACTAGCCATTCATAAGATCCATAACGAGTACGGAACGAAGTCAAAGGAATACTATCCTCTGCAATCTGAAGTTGATGAAAACCAGTGGCCAAGTCCAATTGTGAAAAGACTCTAGCACCACTAAGTTGATCAAACAGATCATCAATCCGAGGTAAAGGATATTTATTTTTAATAGTAAGATCATTAAGCTTGCGGTAGTCGACGCAAAGCCTAAGTGTACCATCAGAATTATTTATGAAAATAGCTGAAGCTCCCCAAGGCGAGGAACTAGAGCGAATAAGTTGCTTCGTCTCCAACTCGGATAATTGTTTGCGCATCTCTTCATTCTCCTTATTGGTCATGCGATAAGGAGCACGGGTAATAGGTTGAGCTCCAGGTACAAGATTAATTTTGAACTCAATTGCTCGCTTAGGTGGTAATCCTAAGACGGGCTCGAATATGTCGGAAATTTCACGAACGACGTGAATAAGAGAAATGACATCCTCCTCATCATCATTGTCATCATCACGAGGATTTAAAGAATATAAAGATGCAACCAAAGCAGAATCCGAATCTTTTAGAATAATAGAAATCTGATTAACAGATTGCGGATGTCGGAGATAAATAGTCCGCTCAGGACATAGGATATGAGCTTCATAACGGTTAAGCCAATCCATACCCAAAATCATTCCAAAGTCTAAATAACGCATGACATGCAAATCGGCTAGGAAAGAAAAATCACACAAAATAATCTCCATATCTTTACAAAGCAAACTAAGAGTTGCGGATCCACTAACTAGATTCGCAATTCTTAATGAAGTCATTAAAGTAATAACACTTAAAGAAAGAGTGTCTACAAGTTCCTTTGATATAAAAGAATGGGATGCACCCGTATCAAAGAGAACTCTAATAGGTTGATCATGAAATATAATAATGCCTTCAAGGACAGAATGAGACATACCTTGACCGCGAGATGTGTTGTTAGGGGCTTGAGCAACGTTTAACTTTCCCTCCTTCTTGCTTGGAAGCTTAGGGCATAGATGCATATAATGATCCGGACTTTTATAGTAGCGACAAGAACGGGGCTTTGAACACTTGTTAGCAAAATGGCCCCTAGCACCACAGTTGTAGCATTTCCCATCACTAGAGGAAAAAGTCTTAGGATGAGTAGGTTCCGGGTTAGGACCAGCTGCCTGAGCATTCTTTACTAAATCAAGAAGCTGTTGAGCAGTCATAAAAACTCCATCCTGGGGAGTAACAGTAGATGGTCCAGCTCTGGGACGGCCTGGTCTTGACATTCTCTTCTTTGAGGAAGAGAAAAAGAAGAAAAGTTATTCTCCAATTAAATATCAAGCAAATCTTGATAGATAGAACAAGGATACATAAAGGAAATAGGATAAATCGGTACGAAGACTCGAATTAAAT
The DNA here is from genome assembly GCA_030737815.1 of Allium fistulosum. Taxonomy (NCBI): domain Eukaryota; kingdom Viridiplantae; phylum Streptophyta; class Magnoliopsida; order Asparagales; family Amaryllidaceae; genus Allium; species Allium fistulosum. Next base: position 746,665,533 of record CM060907.1, read on the forward strand.
CCTAAGGCACGACTCCTAAGTTGGACTTAGGACGATGATCCTTGTTAAGTTATTCTACATTGTTCTGAAGTTTGGCTCTGATACCAAGCTGTGACGCCCCACCTCTATACCCACGCTAACCAAGAACACTATGGTGTAGTGCTGTCAATTAGCATAGAGAATAAGGCTGTTGAGGAGCGACCCTCCATGTAACTTCTTTGTGCGAGCACCGATATGTCAGATAATGTAGCATGCATTTCGTTTAAGGAGGAAACCCGACATACCGATACAAACACAAAGCTACCACACAGTGGCTATATATAATCTTCAGAAACAAATATAGAGATAAACATAACACCAATCAGTCACAGACATCCATATCACAAAGGCGGAAAAAGATATGAATATATAACACTTGAAAGTGTACAACAGAGTAGTGGTCAGAAAGATCCACAATAATACAAAAGAATAGCAACACGTGCTATACAAAAGAATAAGTACACAACATAGAGTCTATATCTCAAATGTGTACATCCAAAAACTACTAATCTAAGTAGTTAGCCAAAAGTCAGAGAAATCCAGAAGAGAAGTCAAGCAGAAGCACCTGTAACATCTCGGTCTGACCTGAGTATTATTTCATAAGAAAATAATAAACGGATCAGTCTAGCTATAAATATTAGATGACATGATATAAAATAAGAGATATGGCATAAACATATAATAACCATAATGGCATACTACAATAAGTATGTAAATGATAATCAACAAGAGATTAATCAATATCACAAGAATCTTCTCAAAGATCCAAATCCACAAAAAGGGAATGACACACAAATTCACCAATGCACACAAATTGATAAAACATATGAATTGAAAATCACGAAAATTGGTGAAGCACAAATTCCAGAAATCAACACACGAAATCCAGAACAAATCCCAGAAATCAACACACGAAATCCAGAACAAATTCCAGAAATCAACACACGAAATCCAGGAATCACAAAAAGGGGGAGGCCTATCACACGAATGAGAAGCTATCTCATGGAAGCTAACCATTTAATTTTTTCGAACACACGAAATGGCCCGAAGACCTCTGAACACACGAACGGCTCAGAAACCATCGAACACACGAATGGCCCGGAGACCATGGGGCGCTACCCCATATATGTGAGTAGAAACATCACACAAGCGGGGTCTAGTCTCCCTCGCAGACAAAGAGACATCGCTCAATCGCTAGTCTAAATCACAAAAATGATCGTCATGATCATAAAGAAGTGTCAATCACACCAAGCTAGTAAATATATGAGTTTAGCTTCATGTCCCATAACCACTTGCTTAACTTAAATATTTACGAACAAACTGTAGATCTTCACTAGAAAGTTGTCACAAAAAGGTTCAATCGAACAAGTCCAAGAGTTAACCGACGAAGTAAACGCAAGTGTTTCATACCACTTGTTTTACTAAGTCGTTTAATTAGATTTCTCATCCGAGTGAAGTAAAGGCTTGTATATACTAGTAGATTAGAAAACGGTTTGAGAAAAAGAGCTTTGTAGTAAAATAGTGTTGAAATCGCTTTGATGAAAGAGTTTTGATATTCACTCCTAGTATTGAAGCCTTCACATTTCTAAAGTGACAAGTCACAAAACGATTGTTGAAACAAATCGCATCACAGAATTTCACATTCGAAAATGTGAGAAAAATCCAAGGAAATCAATTCCGAAACCATCATAGTAGAAATATACTTGCGACCTAACGTGGTCGAATTAAAGTGCAACGACTTAAAGTTAAATAGGTCGAACGACCTAAGGGTAGAATGCCGTGCGACCTAGCAAAAGAACAGGTCGAGCGACCTAACGTCTTATCAAAGCCATGCGACCTAACGTAATTAAGGTCTACGACCTAAAGAAATCAAGGCCAAACGACCTAAGGGAGAGCAGGTCAACGACCTAATGGGTTGCGACTTAGGGGGTTAGCGACCTAAGCTCGCGACCTAAGGGATGGAGGCTGAGCGACCTATCAACCCAAGCGACTCAGTGTGGCCGAGCGACCTATCAAGGCAATAGGACTAGCGACCTATAGGAGATGCGACCTAAGGTCCAAGCGACCTAAGGTGGAGAGATCGAGCGACCTAAAGGGAATGCGCGACCTAACTGGGTACGCGACCTAAAGTGGGCGCGACCTAACTGGGTACGCGACCTAAAGTGGGCGCGACCTAAAATAGCGAACGACCTAAGGTACAAACGACCTAAAGTGGTGGACGAGCTAAGGTAAGGCGCGACCTAACAAGGTGCGACCTAAAGTCTTGCGCGACCTAAAGTGTGTGCAACCTACATGGGCTGTAAGGTCGAGCGACCTAACTCCGAACGAGCTATCGATGGCGAACGACCTAAGCCCAGAACGAGCTATATGCAGGCAGAGACTTTTCTTCACCAGAGCGACCTATGGCCCAACGACCTACGACCTAATGGCCAGTGACCTAAGTGCGAGCGGGTCAGTTCCAATGCAGAACGACCTAACTCCAGGAAATTCACCAAAACACTAAAATTTGGAGTTTTTCGCCAATTCAATCCAAACCAAATGCAAGTACTCGTGCTAAAGTGATAGGAATACATCCCATATAGTCCAAGATAGTTATAGGCAAGAATGTGAGATAAAAATCTCACCTTTGCACCAAAAATCAATGAAGACGAAGCTTGAAGCAAAGCAAGAACAGCCCCAAGCTTGAATCGGTGTCCTCTTCTTGAATTTGGAGTTAGATGTTGTATTTGCTAAAGATCTTGAGCTTGGAATTTTAATTTCCCATTCCCTCCTCCATTTTTGATAAAGCTTCTATATTTTAGAAATGAAGAATGAAGTTGTGAAGAGAAGGAGGGGGTTGGGCTGAGTTAGTGAATGGTTCAGCCCCAAACCAAAGTTCAAAACAAAAAGTGATGAAAATTTCACTATCTCCAAACATATCGAAGTTTATACTTAAAAGATTGCAAACGACGTTTCGAACTCAATGGAAGTGGTCTCGAGTCCTAATTCGTCCGTATGCAAAAAGTAGCTTTTCGGACTAAAATCCGACTAACGATAAAATATTTAAATATAACATCGATAAATATGCGGGTTGTTACAACTATATATATAACTATTTATATATAAAAATCATATTCTAAATTTAAACATATATTAATTTATATGAGTTTCAAAGATCATAGTTTTAAATTAAGACCCATATATAAAATCAACATATATACAATATTTTTTTTTTGAAATTCATATATATATATATATATATACTTAATAAAAATATAAAATATTTACATAGATATACAAACATGCCACTATATATATGTTATATAAAATTCTACAAGTAACCATCTCTAGAAAATCAAAGCTCATATATATATATACATATACAACACATTACCTACCACTTATACACAGGCTTCTAACAGATCCAACTTATATATATACTAACTATAACAACATATCTAAAGCATATAAATAAACTAACTATATGTGTAACTCACGGCTGCCAAATTAGGTGAGTCAGTAAATATAAAACAGCAAAACCAAAACATACATTAACTAATATATATAACAACTTCCATAATATACACTTTAGACAAAACAGAAGATATAACAAAACTTTTTTTCTTATAAACAATATGTTTTATTTAAACATACATATATATAAACAAAAATAGGTTTCTTCAATTAAACCAATGCAGGCTAAATATAGATATATATATGATCAAATTATGTAATACTAACATAAGCTTGTGTACGTATATATATAAATCTATATAGGCTGTAAAAGTGTAAAGATCACATATACTATATAAGCTGTATAACTTCCAACCTTACTCTATATCTTACCTTATAAAAATATATGCCTCAACATCATGTATAACTTCTGCAAACCCATAGATACAAACAAACAGGTAATATATCAATTATATAAGCTTATATATGTAAACAAAAGATTATATACAAATTATATAAACTTATATTTTAAAAAAAATCTAAACACAGTACATAAGCAATAAACTAAACTCTTTACAACATAGAGTATATGCACGGCTGTCACCTGATACAAGAAAATGAAAGGCTCTGCCTGCTCATGTGGGCTGTCGGCATGAAGCGAAAGTGGGCAAAGGATGGGCAAGAGTCGGAGCGCATCAGGGTGGACGTGGGTAGCTCGCTTGAGTTGTTTTGGACGTGGATGACGAGTGGAAGAAGGAGATGTGGGCTGCCATGTTCGGTGATGGGTTCGGCACTTGGAGTTCAACAGCAAATGAAGGGATGGTTTGTTAGGGTGCTTGGCCAGGTTGGTTGCGTGGGAGGAGGCACAGATCTGGTGCTCAGGTCGGAGAAGAAGTGGCTGTCACTATAGTTAGGCCGATGGAGATAAAAATGGTGGGAGGTCGGGAAGGATAGGAGAGTAGTGCGGCCGAGGTTGGAGGTTGTGATGGAGATCGGTGGCAGTGCTAGGATGGCTAAGGAGTGGAGTTTCTGGTGGAGAAGGTTTAGGCTTCTGTAATAATTTTTTCTTTTTCAATGAACAGAGCAAAATGAAGATAGGGAAGAGAATGGGTCAGAGGGATCGCATGCTCAGTATATAAAACTTCATATATTTCCAAAAGCAAGGTTACCGAGAGAGAAGATTAGCAGTTTGCTTTCTTTTTAACTTTATATTATTATTGTTAATTTATTTAAAGATGGGAAGGTGAATGAGCCATTGTAGGTTGGAAATAGGACTAGAAAGCGAATGGACACATCAAAAAAAATGCATAGGTTGGAAGTGACAACAGCTGGAACATAAAACACAATTATATTGAAGAGGTAGGGAGGGGAAAGGTTACCGAATAAATAAAAGTCACAAACCAGAGTTTATAGACATTGGGAAAATAAAAGCCTGAAGTTGAACAGCTGGAATAATAATGACAAGTGGTCATTTATTTCAGCCGTTTCAAAACAAATGGACACAATATCTAAGAGAATCAAAATAATACCGATACCGCTAATCGTTACGCCAATTTTGTCACGTATCGGACACTGAAATTGACAATTGAATATACCGTAGAAATCAACACGACGAGACGATCAAGACGGTATACATATATTAGTGGTATGATTGAATTATAAAAATTCAAATTTTCTACTAGCGGAAAATGCAGCAAAAACGCAGAAAAATAAGATCGACGGAGCTAAAGAAGTCTGAATTTGGAAAAACGAAAAATGACGTCTTAGTTAGAAGATGAATTAGAATATTTCTATGTAAAAATATTCAGGTTTGAAAAACATTTTATTATCATCAATTTTAACTGATATAAATTGGAATAAAATTACACTAGAAAATAAACTTCCAAATTATCTGATGAAAATTAACCAGTTGCTTGATTAATTAGACGCATTCCAAATATCAAATTTTTATTTCAAAATTTTATCGTTTAAAATTTCACAAAATTTCAACTAATTACGTTATTAAAACAGTTAAAATTTACGGGTTGTTACAGAACCCGGAAAATGTTAACGTGAGTCCCATACCCCACGTTCGCACTAAACGGTTTACTATCCGTTAGTCAATTTCACACTCAAAGCATTATAAAGTTCACCTCATATCATTGGTAAACCAGACTCGAAGGTCAAAAAGATCAAACGAATAAATTAGGAATTAACTGAAAAGATGAACGCACGTATTCATAGCACGTGTTTTATCTAATCATTTAATTCTCCTCCCTCTTCGCGCGGCGTGCAAAAGTGTGTGTTTTAAATAGAAATTATAAATTGGAGAGACGAGCTTTTAATACAATTTGAAAAGATCATTTTATAAAAACCCATGTACGAAGTCAAAAAGGAATCATCAATGTCAAAATGCGATAACAACAGATTGGATCGGCACGAATCAATCAAAAATTTCTTACCCAACAACAACAAAAGCTATAAGCTTAGATGTGAGTTCAAAAATCTCACCTTTAAACTCAAAAACAAGGATAAGAAGCTCAAATGCGAAGAAAATATCAACCACTCTTCACTTCTATTCTACAAGCTTCAATCTAAGATCAAAACAAGTATTTTCCTAAGTTAGGGTTTAGGAATTTTCTGAAATCAAAGAGGAATTGAGATGGAGAAGATGAAGATGGAGCTTACCTAAGCTTCTTGTGGAGTTTGGAGCAAGAATTTGAGTTTGCAATTGACAACTAGGGCTTTGGAGTTTCTATTTCCCTTTCCTCTCCTAATTTTCAGTTGCTTGAGTGTTTAAGAAAATAGAAATGAAGTGAAGAGGAGAAGAGAGGGCTGAACTAGGTTAGATGATGAGTTGGGTCAAACCCAAACCCAAAAAGCCCAACAGAAAATAGCAAAATTCAACTTACTCCAACCATATCGAAGCTTATACTCAAAAAAGTCGCAAACGCCATTTTGGACTCAATGGAAGTGGTCTCGAGTCCTAATTCGACCGTTTACAAAAAGTAGCTTTTAGGACCTTAATCCAATTAACGATATTATATTTAAATAAAATATTTAAATATAAAATCGTACAATATGCGGGTTGTTACAGATCTCCCCTCCTTAACAAAATTGCGTCCACGCAATTCCTAGAGAAGAATTTGCAACAACTACATATTCACACCACCCAAAAGAAAAGAAAATAAGCTTGAGATAAAAAGACATACTCACCATTGCTAAGCAAAGATAGAAAACCCGGATAGGATCGCTCGATAAACTCTCTAGTTTCCCAAGTACAGTCATTGGGATTAGCGGACCATTGAACTTTAATGAGCGGCACATCCTTGTTTCGAAGGTGTCGCACCTCCGTGGCAAGTACGCGAACAGGTTGTTGTACAATAGATAAATCTGGTGAGATCTCAAGCCCTTGCAAATTAGGAGAGTCAATAACAGAATCCAATTCTCGAAGACACTTCCGAAGCTGAGAGACGTGAAACACGTTGTGAACTCCGGATAGATGAGCTGGAAGTGAAACTCTATAAGCCACAGAGCCAATACGTTCAGTAATAGGAAATGGTCCTACATAGCGAGGAGCCAATTTCCCTGTCACACTGAAGCGCATAACCCATTTCAAAGGAGAAACACGAATAAAGACGATATCACTAACCGAGAACCCGAGAGGCTTTCTACGGTTATCCGCGTAGGATTTCTGGCAGCTTTGTGCCTCTTTCATTCTCTGACGAATAAGAACAATTTTCTTAGAAGAATCATGAACAAAATCTGGGCCAAGAACAAGCTTCTCCCCAGATTCCAACCAACAAGAAGGTGATCGACATGGCCTTCCGTATAAGGCTTCGAAAGGAGCCATACCGATACTGGACTGAAAACTATTGTTGTAGGAGAACTCTACAAGGGATAGATGATCCTCCCAACTACCTCCAAAATCAAGGATACAAATACAGAGAAGATCCTCTAAGATACAATTCACCCGTTCAGTCTGTCCATCAGACTGTGGATGATAAGCTGTGCTGAAATTAAGCTTTGTTCCCAAAGCTTGCTGAAGACTCTTCCAAAAATGACTTGTGAATAAAGGATCACGGTCACTCACAATCGAACTAGGAACACCGTGAAGTCTCACGATTTCCTTGATATATAACTTAGCCAAAAGAGAAGAAGTCCTATTAGATTTAATAGGAATAAAATGAGCTGTTTGGTGAGGCGATTAATAATAACCCAAATGCTAGAATGGCCCGATCTCGTACGAGGTAGGCCATCAATGAAATCCATCGAAATTTGATCCCATTTACATAATGGAATCTCTAGAGGTTGAAGGAGACCAGAAGGGCGCTGATGCTCGGCTTTAATACGTTGACAAGTCATGCAATTACTCACATAACTCGCTATATGGCGCTTCATGCCTTCCCAATAATAAAGGCGATGCATATCGGCATACATCTTGCTACTGCTAGGATGAATGGTATACTTTGAATGATGGCGGTCATCAAGAATGTCATGCCTAAGTGCAGAATCAGGAGGCACAACAAGACGGTTCTTCTTGCGAAGACACCCATGAAAATCAATGCTGAAATCCCGCAACGCCTCATCACGGGATTCAGTCTCACAAAGCTGAATAAGATGCAAAAGATCAGGATCACGCTGCTGAGCTTCGGCAATACGATCCAATAGAGAGGGTCGAGCTTCCAAACTGAATAATACTATCGGAGAATCAGAGGATGGAGCTCGAACACGAATATCACAAAAAGATAGAGTCTCAAGAATATCCCATTCGGCAAGCATCATAGAAACAACAGCCGAATGTCTACGACTAAGCGCATCAGCAACACGATTACCCTTACCAGGGGTAATTTGGATATCAAAGTCATAGGAGGCAAGAAACTCGAGCCAATGCTGTTGCCTCATATTGAGTTCCTTTTGAGTGAACAAATACTTCAAGGATTTATGATCGGTATAGAGAATGAAGCACTCGCCTAATAAATAGTGTCGCCAAATCTTCAAAGCGAAGACAATGGCGGCTAACTCAAGATCATGAGTGGCATAGCGAACTTCATTCGGACGCAGTTGCCTAGAAGCATAAGCAACTACCTAATCCTTCTGCATAAGCACGACACCGAGACCACTACCACAAGCATCGGTGTAGACAATAAGATCATGATTCCCCTCGGGAACCACAAGAATAGGAGCATTAGTGAGAAGTTCCTTTAATGTCTGAAAGGAAGCTTCACACTTATCGGACCAAGTATAACGAATGCCTTTCCGAGTAAGGCTGGTGAGAGGAAGAACAACACGGGAAAAGTCCTTAATGAACCGACGGTAATAACCCGCCAATCCAAGGAAACTACGAATCTCATGAACATTCTCAGGCCTCTTCCAATTTTGGATAACTTCGATCTTTGAGGGATCGACAGAAATGCCATCGGAAGATACAACATGGCCTAAGAACTTAACCTTATTCTCCTAAAAATGGCACTTGGAGAATTTGGCTTTAAGCTGATGGTGACAAAGAGTACTCAAGACAATTCTCAAGTGATTAGCATGCTTGGCTTCAGACTTAGAATAAACAAGAATGTCGTCAATGAACACAAGGACGAACTTATCGAGATATTCCAGGAATACTCTATTCATAAGATCAACAAAGAAAGTAGGAGCGTTCGTCAAACCGAACGGCATAACGAGCCACTCGAAAGAACCATATCGAGTGCGGAAAGCTGTAAGGGGTATGCTATCTTCCATGACTCGAAGCTGATGAAAACTAGTGGCAAGGTTGAGCTGAGAGAAGACCTTAGCGCCACACAATAGATCGAACATATCATCGATCCTCGGCAAAGGATACCTATTCCTGATGGTCAACTCGTTAATCTTGCGATAGTCAAAGTAGAGCCTAAGAGTTCCATCGGACTTCTTCACGAAGACGATCGCGGTACCCCACGGTGAAAAACTGGGCTGAATCAACTGTTTGGACTCAAGCTCTAAAAGCTGCTTCTTGAGTTCCTCATTTTCTTTTGTAGACATCCTCGTGGGAGGACGGCCAACTGGCTTCGCGCCAGGGATAAGATCAATGTGGAACTCGATCGCCCGCTTAGGTGGCAAACCCGAAACCGGCTCAAAAACATCAGAGAAGTCACAAACAATAGGGATACGAGATACATCATCATCTCGTGAGTCAAGAGAATATAAAGCCATTTCGAAATTATCCACATTCCGAAGAACAAGTGATAGCTGAGTAGACGAATCCGGATATCGAAGATATAAAATTCTTTTAGAACAAATAATCCTGGCATCATATCTCACTAGCCAGTCCATACCCAAAATCATATCAAAATCCAAATAAGAAATAACGTGCAGACTCGCACGGAAAGAAAAGCCACACAAAACAATCTCAACATCATCACAAAGCATGCTAAGGGTTGCGGATCCCCCAATAGGATTTGCAATCCTCAACGAAGTAACCATACAAGAAACATCCAAAGACAAAACATCGATGAGCTTTTTCGATATGAATGAATGCGAAGCACCCGTATCGAAAAGAACTCGAATACTACGGTCATGAAATCAAATAGAACCTTCCAATATAGATGGAGATATACCTCCAGGTTGAGAAGAACCTCCAGAAGCTTTAGCAACATAAAGCTTGACAGACTTGGCATTAGCAGGAGCCGTAGGGCAGGTGGGAACACGGTGACCTTCCTTCTTGCAATAATGGCAGAAGAGAGGCTTAGGACAAGCTCGAATCATATGATCAGGAGAACCATAGTTGAAACACTTCCGAACGGAAGGTGTTCCAGCAGATTGAGAGTTAGAACCCGATTCAATAGGCTTCTTCTTCTTGGAAGGAAGAAATCCCTGCTTATGAAATGGGAACTTCTTCTTATTGGGGTTCTTGCGAACCTCAACATCATCACCACTATCACACTCCTTCTTGATGGCCTCGAGATGAAGTGCCGAATCAACCAACTCCTCAAAAGAAAGCTTAAGCTGGAGCATTAAAGACTTTTTTAGATATTTCTTAAGACTAGAGACAAACTTCATATTCTTCTTATAAGAAGTGCTAATGAATTCAAGACCATACTTAGATAAGGCCTCGAATGGTGCAACATAATCAGAAACGGAGGACTTCCCTTGTTTCAACTCAAGAAAGCGACGGGCTAATAAAACTTTTTCAGATTCAGGAACGAATTTGAGTTCGAATCGCTCCCGAAACTGAGTCCAAGAAAGAACAGACTCATCAAGTTCGGCTATAAGAAGCTCGTACCAATCAAGGGCACGCTCTTGCAATAAGCTAGAAGTTACAAGAACTCGATCATGGTCAAAAACATCCATGCGAGTAAAGATACGCTCGCATGTGCGAATCCAAGCTTGGAACTCAAGACCGGGCTCGGAGCCTTTGAATGGCTTTCCACCAAGATGAGAAAAATCACTACACAGGCTTGCAAAGGCAGACTTGCGTGGACGAGATGCATGAATAGGAGCTGGAGGCTGAGTGCTCCTAAATAACTCCAAGAACTGGTTGGCAGACATGTAAACACCGTTCGGATGCGAGCCACTGGATTGCCCAGCATCCGAGCATCGTCCTCGGCCTCTTCCGGTCATTAGCTAAAAGATAAGATAAGAAAAGATTACTCACAAGGTAGACATCATTAATTCAATTATGGAATACTACGGAATAAAATGCATTCCTAGATGTACTCCCAAATTCTATCTACCTCAAAGGAAAGGAAAGAAATAAGGCACGATGATTTAAAGATTCATAACATTCGTACTACTCTTTGATGTACCATAATATGTGTCTCTGTTCTATTTTTATCATATTTTGTTCTGAACTCAGCTCTGATACCAAGCTGTGACGCCCCACTCCGAGACCCACATTAGCAAAGAATATTACAAGGTAACACCATCTGCTAATGCAGAGAATAGAGCTGGTTAGGAGCGACCATCTATAGCCTTGCCTTAATTATCTACTGAATACGTCGACAAGGTAGCATATATCTATATTTTTCTCAAGTGGATCGACATATCCAATAAATACTTAACGCAAAGCCATAGGTTGCTGAAGGATCTATCAGAACAAATATAACAACTCAAATGTAATTCACATCATAGAACAGTAGATCATCACATACATTTACACATATACAGAGACATTACAGAGTTTACGAAATGATACAAGTCGAGTGGTAAGCAAACCACAATATACAGACGAGTCGATAGAGTATATATCAGAGTTATAGACAAAAAGGACTACACAAAAGCTATGACAAAAATAATCTAGCGGAATAGTCCATGCGGAAGCAAAAGAGGCTAAGTCCAAAGTACCTAACCTGAAACATCTCGGTCTGACCCGAGTATAAAATACACGGGTCAGTCTAGCTAAACAAATCAGTCAGATAAACTAAATGATAATGAACATACAAGATCATAAAGTACCATAGCTATTCCCAAAGGAGATAACCAAATCATCTAACATAAAATGAATCAAAACAAGCCTCATATCATCGACAATTCCAATAAGCAAAAGATATCATATCCCAGAACAAGCCAAAAGGCAAATGACAAATACCAATAAAGGTAACACAAGTTTCCTCAAGGTAATCGCTATATATCATGTGGTTCCAGGAACCTACCCCGAAGGGCGATACACTAGGGAAATATAATTGTCAAAGAAACAAAAGGTGCTCGAGCTCAGTACTGTAACAAGGATCCATACGCCCGAAGGCAACGCCCGAAGGCAACAAACCGTAGTGGCAGTACTGGACACCACTGTCCGGCGGAATGTGTCACAACTCTCAGTAAGGAACGCGGAAAATGTTAACGTGAGTCCCATACCCCACGTTCGCACTAAACGGTTTACTATCCGTTAGTCAATTTCACACTCAAAGCAGTATAAAGTTCACCTCATATCATCGATAAACCAGACCCGAAGGTCAAAACGATCAAACGAATAGATTAGGAATTAACTGAAAAGATGAACGCACGTGTTCATAGCACGCGTTTTATCTAATCATTAATTCTCCTCCCTCTTCGCTCGGTGTGCAAAAGTGTGTGTTTTAAATAGAAATTATAAATCGGAGAGACGAGCTTTTAATACAATTTGAAAAGATCATTTTATAAAAACCCGTGTACGAAGTCAAAAAGGAATCATCAATGTCAAAATGCGATAACAATAGATTCGATTGGCATGAATCAATCAAAAATTGGAAATCAAAGAAAATAACAAACTGGGCAGAGACAAGCAGGTCAGTTGACTGAACCAGTGGGTCAGTCGACTGGACCAGTGCCTGGAATCTTTTTGTTTCCAGGTCAGTCGACTGACCCAGAGTGTCAGTCGACTGACATAGGGACAAGAATATCTGTCCCCCTAGGTTAGTCGACTGAACCCAGAGGTCAGTCGACTGATACAGGGGCAGAATGTTTTCTGTCCCCCTGGTTCAGTCGACTGACCTACTGGTTCAGTCGACGAACCTGCTTCCTGGGAATAATCAGTCTAGCCCCAATTGGCGCAAATGCAAAAACACGTAACGGGAGCGACGAGCGAGCGACCATGGCCAAGGACTTACGTCAAGCGACAACCCAGCCTCGTGTGGCCCTCCGAAACACTCCACTAATGTGTATAAACATCAAAGATTGGATTTTTACAAAAATTGGATTCCAAAACCAAAAATTGGACAATTCACCAAATCGATCCAAATCGAACACAAATGAACATGAATTGATGTTAGGAATTCTTATCCAACAAAAACAAAACCTATAAGCTTAGATGTGAGTTCAAAAATCTCACCTTTAAACTCAAAAACAAGGATAAGAAGCTCAAATAAGAAGAAAATATCAACCACTCTTCACTTCTATTCTACAAGCTTCAATCTAAGATCAAAACAAGTATTTTCCTAAGTTAGGGTTTAGGAATTTTCTGAAATCAAAGAGGAATTAAGATGGAGAAGATGAAGATGGAGCTTACCTAAGCTTCTTGTGGAGTTTGGAGCAAGAATTTGAGTTTGCAATTGAAAACTAGGGCTTGGAGTTTCTATTTCCCTTTCCTCTCCCCATTTTCAGTTGCTTGAGTGTTTAAGAAAATAGAAAAGAAGTGAAAAGGAGAAGAGAGGGCTGAACTAGGTTATATGATGAGTTGGGTCAAACCCAAACCCAAAAAGCCCAACAGAAAATAGCAAAATTCAACTTACTCTAAACATATCGAAGCTTATACTCAAAAAAGCCACAAACGCCATTTTGGACTCAATGGAAGTGGTCCCGAGTCCTAATTCGACCATTTGCAAAAAGTATCTTTTCGGACCTTAATCCGATTAACGATATTATATTTAAATAAAATATTAATACTAGAGTATGTGACACTGTTCAAATGTTGGGAAGTATATTTCTCATGACTGCTGGGGACACCTAGGGGTTACGTACTGATAGCTATTGAAGACTATGGAATGACGCACTCGATTGTTTTTTGTTAGTCAATATAACTAAATACAAACAGAAAATATCAATGCGACTGATTTACACAATTCTCTCGAATTGAGAATACCGTCGATCTTTAATATAAAAGCTCCTTTTTGAGTATAGTCAAAATGTAACATCCCCTTAGTTGGAGGCCAAGAACTAACGGCTACGGATGCTGCAGTCATTCATAGTATTTAATCTTCGGCGACCAAATATGGCGGTGCTAGATTCATTGATACACAGACCACAAGAATATGGAAAAAAATTTAACAATTCAAAAACATATTTCCATATTCCATTCAAAACATTTTATGTTCATTGCATAATCCCAAAACGTTAACCACGTTCAGCAAAATATAATTATTACACATACGCCAAGAGTGACATATGAAGATGCCCCCTTAGTTGATCAGAGTATATAATAAGGCTAATAAATCTACCTTTACATCCAAATACATAGCGAAACAAGATATCTCTAAATAACTATATGCCTCCTGCACGCCTCTGGAAGCTTTATTCATCTAAGAAGAGAACCAGAAAACCCTAAACCTCAAACTACTCAAAATCAATTGAGTACCCGAGAGTTTAAGGGGAAAACAAAAACTTCGAGTCAGATATAAAGCCTGGTATGAATAATAATCTATCATCTCAAACCAAATAGATATCTAGTGAGACCATGCTACATAGCGGAACGGGTTTTCCCCTCACTAGTATCCTAAAACCTTTAGAAAACCATATATTGTGCTCCTGCATCCACAATGGTTAAAAACATAGTATTTCAAAACATTATGATGATATGCAAAACAAGTAAATCACGTCTGGATTACCCATCCCCATTCATTCTAACTATCTGTCTAGTTTCTAGGATTACTATTAACCTATTAGTTTTCATGGGCTAACTAATAACCGGTTAAATGTTTATGGACTATCTGAATCGATTACATAGTTTTCATGGGATCACTAAGAACCTACTAGTAACTCCAATATCTTTCCATTTATCCTAGTTTTCATGGGCAGACTAGGAACCTATTAACTATCTGTCAATGTCATAATCCGGGTATAGTTTTCATGGGCTAACTATAAATATTGGCCTCTGCCAGTATCAATCATATTTTTCATGGGCTGACTATAAACCTATCTTTAATCATATGGAGACTATCCATCCCCGACATGATGTTGACTATCCATCAAACATCCCATAGTTTTCCTAGGATCACTATGAACCCATCACTTGGCCACTTAACTCATGTTATCCACATGATTCTAATTATCCCATGCTATCCACATGATTAACCTATTTCCATTAGTATCCCTAACTATGGTTATATTCATTTATAATTTACATTGGTATCTCCCAATGATTGTGTCAAAACGTATAAGTGTTGGTATCCCCAACTATTGTGTTGAACTCATCAAACCCACCTCGGTATCCCCAAGGTTAAACAACATTTATCATATAAGGTTACCCACCCTACATATCCAAAAATCAAGTGTCATATAAATATACCCTTTCGAAAGTATTCCCTTCGAATGTATAAAACTTGATTAAAAGAAAACAATTTTACAACCCCTTAAAAAGTACCCCCTTTGAAGTTTTGTAAACAAAGCTGGTGAAAATTGCAACGAAAGGGTTTCCGCTACATTTGAAACCACTGTCGAAGGGGAGCTTTTGCCTGAGCTGAAAGGTTCTTTCGACTGTGTTGAAAGGTGCTTTCGAAATGCAACATAAAGGTCCAGAAAGGCTGCGAAAGTACGCTGTTGAAAGATGCTTTCGACAAGGTCGAAAGGTTCCTCCGAAAAAATGCTACAGAAGGATCTAGAACTGCTACAGAATGATGCAGTCGAAAGGTGCTTTCGACAAGATCGGAAGGTGCTTCAGAAATAGCTGCAGAAGGGTCCAGAACTGCTGCAGAATGATGCAGTCGAAAGATGCTTTCGACAAGGTCGAAAGGTGTTTCCAAAAATGCTCAAGAAGGGTCCAGAACTGCTGCAGAGTGATGCAGTCGAAATGTGCTTTCAACATGTCGAATGGTAGAGTCGTAAATAACTTGAAAACTGTTATTTTGCTAATTAAAGTATATTCTATTCACCAACTCCTATTCTTTGTCAAATTTCTATTGGTTAATGACATACTTTAACACCTTCTTTGTAGAAAAACTGCTATAGATCAGATTTTATTATTTCAAAATAAATGATTATATTAATATTTTAATATAATTATTTAGCCTTTTTAGCTTAGAAAACTCATAATGAATCGAAATCACTTGAGAAAAATCCCAAAAATTCACCAAAAAACTGAAATAACATTTTCTACATCATATAAAAATTCGAGGCAAAATTCATTATTTTATTATTTTTAATAATTAAAACCCGAAATAAATGCCTTTTTCACCTTAGGAAATTCATAAAATATTCCTATTAACTCCGAAAAAGTTATGAAATTAAAAATCCATCTCCAAAATTATGTTTTACACAACATATCTAAAAATCAAGTCGTTTGGAGGTCGTTTACTAAGGTTTTACTTTAAAACCCATCATTTTAATTCCATAAAAATTCCAATAAATCACCATAAATCATTATCCTATCCAAACAATGATTTTTAGGTCCAAACATGATCAACACAGCAAAATACATTCAATTACTATCCATAACCGAATCAAAACAAAGAAAAATGAGATGATTTACTATTATTCACCTTGATTAAGTTGTTGGAGTTTGAGATTTGTCCTAACTTTAATCTTCTAGCTTTCTCTCTTGGATCTTCCAAGTTTGCTGATCTCCTAAGGTGTTTTAATGGCTGGCTATAACTTCACTTTTATGTGTATTTTGATTTATGAAATGGTAGGTGAGAATAAGGGAGGGTTTAAGGGTATATGGGTTGGCTATTCCCATATTGCCCTCCTCTTATTTTCCTAACTTATAAATTAGAAACCATACTTATACATTCATTACTTTAGCCGTGGCCAATTTAATTGACAATTAAATCTCAACTCCTTAATCTACCACATTATTCTATTTAATTTATCTAATTAAATGTCCTGAATAATGTTAAACAAAAATTAGGGGTGTTACAGGCCCCCTCCCGTTAAAGAATATCATCCTCGAAATTCAGTAAGGACAAGAAACAGGCGTAAAAACAATGCAAACAAAAGCTAGTATATCCTACCAGCCAATAAGTCCATATAAAACAAATACAGAACATACCCTCAAAGTAGATCAGGATAAGCATCTCGAATCCTGTCCTCTGTCTCCCAAGTACAATCCTTCTCGTTGTCGCTCCACTGAACTTTCACCAACTTGACTGTCTTGGTCCTCAGTCTTTTCTCATCTCTCGCTACAACCCAAACTGCTTGTCTAACGAAAGTCAAATCAGGCTCTACCACTAAGTCCTCCAAATCTGTTTGAGGAATAGTAGCCTCTGGATCACGCCATACTTGCGAAGATGAGACACATGGAATACATTATGAACACCTGCCATACTACTCGGCAACTCTACTCTATAAGCGAGCCTTCCAATCCTTTCTAAAATCTGGAATGGTCCAACATATCTCGGGACCAACTTTCCTGACTTTCCAAACCGTACCACACCCTTCATTGGTGATACTTTAATGAAAACCCTGTCTCCCACTGAGAACTCTAGGTCTTTATGCCTCTTATCTGTGTAACTCTTCTGCCTAGACCGATCTTCCTTCATCCTACCTCGTATTAACTCAATCTTCTATGTTGCCTCTCTCACCAGATATGTTCCTAAGACTAACCTGTTCCGGTTTCCAACCAACATGCTGGTGACTTACATGGCTTTCCATAAAAGGCTTCGAAAGGCTCCATTCCTGTACTAGTCTGATAACTGTTATTATAGGAAAACTCAACCAAGTGTAGGCGATCTTCCTATGATCCACCAAAATCTAGCACACAAGCTCTCAACAAATCCTCGAGTGCCTTGTTGACTCTCTCTGTCTGCCCATCTGTCTGAGGGTGGTAAGCAATACTCATCTTGAGCTTGGTACCTTATACCTCTTGTAGACTCCTCCAAAATTCGCTAGTGAATAATGCATCTCTGTCGTTGACTATGCTACTAGGAATTCCATGAAGTCTAACTATGTTCTCCAGAACAACTTAGCCAAAACAGGTGCCGTTCTGGTTGAATTTACCGGAATGAAATGAGCACTCTTGGTCAACCTGTCCACAATGACCCATATACTTTCATTTCCTCTATTCGTCCTTGGCAACCCGTCTATAAAATCCATCGATATTGAATCCCATTTCCAGATTGAAATATCTAAAGGCTGAAGCAACCCACTCGGCTTCTGATGTTTGGCCTTCACTTGTTGATAGTTCTCACACTACCTAACCCACAAACCAACATCTCTCTTCATGCCTTCACAATAGAAACTCCTCTTAATATCTTGATACATCTTGGTTCCTTCAGGATGAATTGTAAACTTCGATCAATGACATTCCTCCAGAACTTCCCTCCTTAAGTTCTCTGCATTCGGAACGCATAATCGTCCCTTCTTTCTCAACCATCTTCTTTGGTCAAGACTTAAATCCTTTAGGTCATCAATCTTCGATCCTTCCTCAATCCTTCTGATCCTCTTGGCTAAATCTGGATCTTTCCTCTGCTTAGAAGCTATCCTCTCGATCAGCATTGGTCGAACTTCCAAACAAGACAATCTGGCAGTACTCTGGCTAGAACTAGCAGTAGATCTCAACTGCACACCACAACTGGCTAAGGCTTCTAGATCCTTCCATTCTGCCAACATCGCTAACACCACATTCTGATGTTTTCTACTGAGAGCATCTGCTACCTTATTTCCTTTCCCAGGAGTATACTCTATACCGAAACCATAAGCAGCCAAAAACTCCAGCCATCTTTGTTGCCTTATATTCAACTACTTTTGAGAGAATAAATACTTTAATGACTTATGATTGGTATATAACTCAAATCTCTCACCTAAGAGATAATGCCTCCAAATTTTCAAGGAAAATATCACTACAGCTAACTCTAAGTCATGAGTAGGATATCTAACTTTGTGCGTTCTAAGCTGCCTTGATGCGTAAGCAATAACCTTGCCCATTTGCATCAATACTGCTCCCAATCCAGTCCCACATGCGTCGGTGTATACTAACAACCCTTGGTTACCATCTGCAACTACTAACACTATCGCATTGGTTAACAAATGCTTTAAGTTAAGGAACCCTTCCTCACATTTTTCAGACCAAACAAACTTCTCATCCTTCCTGGTCAACTTAGTCAAAGGTGCTGCTATCCGTGAGAAATCCTTAATGAATCTTCGATAATAGCCAGCAAGTCCAAGAAAATTTCTAATCTCAGTTAACGTCTCTGGTCTCTTTCAATTATTGGCTGCCTCGATCTTAACTGGATCAACTGACAATCCTTCCTCTAAAACCACATGACCAAGAAATTTAACCTCTTTCTTCCAAAAATGACACTTGGAAAACTTCGCCTTCAGCTGATTCTGCCTCAGCGTCTCCAACACCACTCTAAGATGAATCGCATGCTCTCTTTCATCCTTTAAGTATACTAAAATGTCATCTATGAATACCAATACAAACCTATCCAAGTGCTCTCGGAAAACCCGGTTCATCAAATCAACGAAGAAAGCAGGTGCATTTGTCAATCCAAATGGCATCGCCAACCACTCATACGAACCATACCTAGTCTGAAATGTCGTCAAAGGAATACTATCCGCCGCCACTCTCAACAGATGGAACCCCATCGCCAAATCCAATTGGGAAAATAGTCTGGCTCCACTCAACTGATCAAACTGATAATTTATTCTCGGCAGAGGGTACCTATTCTTGATCGTCCTTTCGTTTAACTTACGATAGTCATTGCACATCCTTAAGGACCCATCTGGTTTCTTTACAAGCACCACGACCGCTCTCCAAGGCGAACTGCTTGGTCTAATAAAATTCCTTCTCTCAAGATCCACCAGCTGCACCTTCAATTCCTTCATCTCTATCAGTTTCATTCTACTAGGTGGTCTACCGACAGGTTAAGCTCCCGATACAAGGTCTATCCGAAAATCTATAGCTCGTTTTGGTGGTAATCTAAGCTCCCGATACAAGTTTCATGATGCAGTCGAAAGGTGCTTTCGACAAGATCGAAAGGTGCTTCAATTGATTGCTCCTAAGAGTTTCCAATACAATCCGAAGATGCTTTTCATGTTCCTCTTCGGTTTTAGAATACACAAGAATATCATCAATAAAGATGAGAACAAACCGATCGAGGAAATCTTTGAAAACTCGATTCATAAGGTCAACGAAATAAGCCGAAGCATTCGTTAAACCAAATGGCATAACTAGCCATTCATAAGATCCATAACGAGTACGGAACGAAGTCAAAGGAATACTATCCTCTGCAATCCGAAGTTGATGAAAACCAGTGGCCAAGTCCAATTGTGAAAAGACTCTAGCACCACTAAGTTGATCAAACAGATCATCAATCCAAGGTAAAGGATATTTATTTTTAATAGTAAGATCATTAAGCTTGCGGTAGTCGACGCAAAGCCTAAGTGTACCATCGGAATTATTTATGAAAATAGCTGAAGCTCCCCAAGGCGAGGAACTAGAGCGAATAAGTTGCTTCGTCTCCAACTCGGATAATTGTTTGCGCATCTCTTCATTCTCCTTATTGGTCATGCGATAAGGAGAACGGGTAATAGGTTGAGCTCCAGGTACAAGATTAATTTTGAACTCAATTGCTCGCTTAGGTGGTAATCCTAAGACGGGCTCGAATATGTCGGAAATTTCACGAACGACGTGAATAAGAGAAATGACATCCTCCTCATCATCATTGTCATCATCACGAGGATTTAAAGAATATAAAGATGCAACCAAAGCAGAATCCGAATCTTTTAGAATAATAGAAATCTGATTAACAGATTGCGGATGTCGGAGATAAATAGTCTGCTCAGGACATAGGATATGAGCTTCATAACGGTTAAGCCAATCCATACCCAAAATCATTCCAAAGTCTAAATAACGCATGACATGCAAATCGGCTAGGAAAGAAAAATCACACAAAATAATCTCCATATCTTTACAAAGCAAACTAAGAGTTGCGGATCCACTAACTAGATTCGCAATTCTTAATGAAGTCATTAAAGTAATAACACTTAAAGAAAGAGTGTCTACAAGTTCCTTTGATATAAAAGAATGGGATGCACCCGTATCAAAGAGAACTCTAATAGGTTGATCATGAAATATAATAATGCCTTCAAGGACAGAATGAGACATACCTTGACCGCGAGATGTGTTGTTAGGGGCTTGAGCAACGTTTAACTTTCCCTCCTTCTTGCTTGGAAGCTTAGGGCATAGATGCATATAATGATCCGGACTTTTATAGTAGCGACAAGAACGGGGCTTTGAACACTTGTTAGCAAAATGGCCCCTAGCACCACAGTTGTAGCATTTCCCATCACTAGAGGAAAAAGTCTTTGCAGCAGGAGTTGCTTGCTTACCCTTTTTGTTGGGATATGGACCTTTAAACTTGTTAGGCCTTTTCTTGCTGTTGAAGTTTGGTTTGGAAGTCATCACTTCAACATCACTGTCCTTATCAGCCTCTTCAAGACGAAGAGTGATATCAATGAGTTGGTCGAAAGAAACTTCTAACTTTAGAAGTAATGGCTTCTTGAGATTCTTTTTAAGCCATAAACGAATCTCTGGTTCTTCTTCAATGGGGTGTTGATGTATTCAACCCCATATTTGGACAGTGACTCGAAGGATGCGACATAATCTGTTACAGAGGATTCACCCTGAACAAGGTCTATGAAACGTCGAGCCAATGTCACTTTCTCTGCTTCTGGTACGAATTTTAACTCGAAGCATTCCCGGAATTGCTCCTAGGTGAGATCTGCTTCATTAATGTCAGAAATAAGAAGTTCGTACCAATCCAATGCTCTCTCTTGGAGCATACTGGAAGCCACCTGAACACGGTGAAGATCGACAAGATTCATGCGAGAAAAGATTCGATCGCATGTTCTTAACCAAGCCCGGACCTCGATAATAGTTTCAGAACCTTTGAATGGTTTCCCACCCAAGTTGGTATAATCGTTGCACAAGCGTGCAAACCCAGACTTAGGATGAGTAGGTTCCGGGTTAGGACCAGCTGCCTGAGCATTCTTTACTAAATCAAGAAGCTGTTGAGCAGTCATAAAAACTCCATCCTGGGGAGTAACAGTAGATGGTCCAGCTCTGGAACGGCCTGGTCTTGACATTCTCTTCTTTGAGGAAGAGAAAAAGAAGAAAAGTTATTCTCCAATTAAATATCAAGCAAATCTTGATAGATAGAACAAGGATACATAAAGGAAATAGGATAAATCGGTACGAAGACTCGAATTAAATCCTAAGGCACGACTCCTAAGTTGGACTTAGGACGATGATCCTTGTTAAGTTATTCTACATTGTTCCGATGTTTGGCTCTGATACCAAGCTGTGACGCCCCACCTCTATACCCACGCTAACCAAGAACACTATGGTGTAGTGCTGTCAATTAGCATAGAGAATAAGGCTGTTGAGGAGCGACCCTCCATGTAACTTCTTTGTGCGAGCACCGATATGTCAGATAATGTAGCATGCATTTCGTTTAAGGAGGAAACCCGACATACCGATACAAACACAAAGCTACCACACAGTGGCTATATATAATCTTCAGAAACAAATATAGAGATAAACATAACACCAATCAGTCACAGACATCCATATCACAAAGGCGGAAAAAGATATGAATATATAACACTTGAAAGTGTACAACAGAGTAGTGGTCAGAAAGATCCACAATAATACAAAAGAATAGCAACACGTGCTATACAAAAGAATAAGTACACAACATAGAGTCTATATCTCAAATGTGTACATCCAAAAACTACTAATCTAAGTAGTTAGCCAAAAGTCAGAGAAATCCAGAAGAGAAGTCAAGCAGAAGCACCTGTAACATCTCGGTCTGACCTGAGTATTATTTCATAAGAAAATAATAAACGGATCAGTCTAGCTATAAATATCAGATGACATGATATAAAATAAGAGATATGGCATAAACATATAATAACCATAATGGCATACTACAATAAGTATGTAAATGATAATCAACAAGAGATTAATCAATATCACAAGAATCTTCTCAAAGATCCAAATCCACAAAAAGGGAATGACACACAAATTCACCAATGCACACAAATTGATAAAACATATGAATTGAAAATCACGAAAATTGGTGAAGCACAAATTCCAGAAATCAACACACGAAATCCAGAACAAATCCCAGAAATCAACACACGAAATCCAGAACAAATTCCAGAAATCAACACACGAAATCCAGGAATCACAAAAAGGGGGAGGCCTATAACACGAATGAGAAGCTATCTCATGGAAGCTAACCATTTAATTTTTTCGAACACACGAAATGGCCCGAAGACCTCTGAACACACGAACGGCTCGGAAACCATCGAACACACGAATGGCCCGGAGACCATGGGGCGCTACCCCATATATGTGAGTAGAAACATCACACAAGCGGGGTCTAGTCTCCCTCGCAGACAAAGAGACATCGCTCAATCGCTAGTCTAAATCACAAAAATGATCGTCATGATCATAAAGAAGTGTCAATCACACCAAGCTAGTAAATATATGAGTTTAGCTTCATGTCCCATAACCACTTGCTTAACTTAAATATTTACGAACAAACTGTAGATCTTCACTAGAAAGTTGTCACAAAAAGGTTCAATCGAACAAGTCCAAGAGTTAACCGACGAAGTAAACGCAAGTGTTTCATACCACTTGTTTTACTAAGTCGTTTAATTAGATTTCTCATCCGAGTGAATTAAAGGCTTGTATATACTAGTAGATTAGAAAACGGTTTGAGAAAAAGAGCTTTGTAGTAAAATAGTGTTGAAATCGCTTTGATGAAAGAGTTTTGATATTCACTCCTAGTATTGAAGCCTTCACATTTCTAAAGTGACAAGTCACAAAACGATTGTTGAAACAAATCGCATCACAGAATTTCACATTCGAAAATGTGAGAAAAATCCAAGGAAATCAATTCCGAAACCATCATAGTAGAAATATACTAGCGACCTAACGTGGTCGAATTAAAGTGCAACGACTTAAAGTTAAATAGGTCGAACGACCTAAGGGTAGAATGCCGTGCGACCTAGCAAAAGAACAGGTCGAGCGACCTAACGTCTTAACAAAGCCATGCGACCTAACGTAATTAAGGTCTACGACCTAAAGAAATCAAGGCCAAACGACCTAAGGGAGAGCAGGTCAACGACCTAATGGGTTGCGACTTAGGGGGTGAGCGACCTAAGCTCGCGACCTAAGGGATGGAGGCTGAGCGACCTATCAACCCAAGCGACTCAGTGTGGCCGAGCGACCTATCAAGGCAATAGGACTAGCGACCTATAGGAGATGCGACCTAAGGTCCAAGCGACCTAAGGTGGAGAGATCGAGCGACCTAAAGGGAATGCGCGACCTAACTGGGTACGCGACCTAAAGTGGGCGCGACCTAACTGGGTACGCGACCTAAAGTGGGCGCGACCTAAAATAGCGAACGACCTAAGGTACAAACGACCTAAAGTGGTGGACGAGCTAAGGTAAGGCGCGACCTAACAAGGTGCGACCTAAAGTCTTGCGCGACCTAAAGTGTGCGCAACCTACATGGGCTGTAAGGTCGAGCGACCTAACTCCGAACGAGCTATCGATGGCGAACGACCTAAGCCCAGAACGAGCTATATGCAGGCAGAGACTTTTCTTCACCAGAGCGACCTATGGCCCAACGACCTACGACCTAATGGCCAGTGACCTAAGTGCGAGCGGGTCAGTTCCAATGCAGAACGACCTAACTCCAGGAAATTCACCAAAACACTAAAATTTGGAGTTTTTCGCCAATTCAATCCAAACCAAATGCAAGTACTCGTGCTAAAGTGATAGGAATACATCCCATACAGTCCAAGATAGTTATAGGCAAGAATGTGAGATAAAAATCTCACCTTTGCACCAAAAATCAATGAAGACGAAGCTTGAAGCAAAGCAAGAACAGCCCCAAGCTTGAATCGGTGTCCTCTTCTTGAATTTGGAGTTAGATGTTGTATTTGCTAAAGATCTTGAGCTTGGAATTTTAATTTCCCATTCCCTCCTCCATTTTTGATAAAGCTTCTATATTTTAGAAATGAAGAATGAAGTTGTGAAGAGAAGGAGGGGGTTGGGCTGAGTTAGTGAATGGTTCAGCCCCAAACCAAAGTTCAAAACAAAAAGTGATGAAAATTTCACTATCTCCAAACATATCGAAGTTTATACTTAAAAGATTGCAAACGACGTTTCGAACTCAATGGAAGTGGTCTCGAGTCCTAATTCGTCCGTATGCAAAAAGTAGCTTTTCGGACTAAAATCCAACTAACGATAAAATATTTAAATATAACATCGATAAATATGCGGGTTGTTACAACTATATATATAACTATTTATATATAAAAATCATATTCTAAATTTAAACATATATTAATTTATATGAGTTTCAAAGATCATAGTTTTAAATTAAGACCCATATATAAAATCAACATATATACAATATTTTTTTTTTGAAATTCATATATATATATATATATATACTTAATAAAAATATAAAATATTTACATAGATATACAAACATGCCACTATATATATGTTATATAAAATTCTACAAGTAACCATCTCAGGAAAATCAAAGCTCATATATATATATATACATATACAACACATTACCTACCACTTATACACAGGCTTCTAACAGATCCAACTTATATATATACTAACTATAACAACATATCTAAAGCATATAAATAAACTAACTATATGTGTAACTCACGGCTGCCAAATTAGGTGAGTCAGTAAATATAAAACAGCAAAACCAAAACATACATTAACTAATATATATAACAACTTCCATAATATACACTTTAGACAAAACAGAAGATATAACAAAACTTTTTTTCTTATAAACAATATGTTTTATTTAAACATACATATATATAAACAAAAATAGGTTTCTTCAATTAAACCAATGCAGGCTAAATATAGATATATATATATGATCAAATTATGTAATACTAACATAAGCTTGTGTACGTATATATATAAATCTATATAGGCTGTAAAAGTGTAAAGATCACATATACTATATAAGCTGTATAACTTCCAACCTTACTCTATATCTTACCTTATAAAAATATATGCCTCAACATCATGTATAACTTCTGCAAACCCATAGATACAAACAAACAGGTAATATATCAATTATATAAGCTTATATATGTAAACAAAAGATTATATACAAATTATATAAACTTATATTTTAAAAAAAATCTAAACACAGTACATAAGCAATAAACTAAACTCTTTACAACATAGAGTATATGCACGGCTGTCACCTGATACAAGAAAATGAAAGGCTCTGCCTGCTCATGTGGGCTGTCGGCATGAAGTGAAAGTGGGCAAAGGATGGGCAAGAGTCGGAGCGCATCAGGGTGGACGTGGGTAGCTCGCTTGAGTTGTTTTGGACGTGGATGACGAGTGGAAGAAGGAGATGTGGGCTGCCATGTTCGGTGATGGGTTCGGCACTTGGAGTTCAACAGCAAATGAAGGGATGGTTTGTTAGGGTGCTTGGCCAGGTTGGTTGCGTGGGAGGAGGCACAGATCTGGTGCTCAGGTCGGAGAAGAAGTGGCTGTCACTATAGTTAGGCCGATGGAGATAAAAATGGTGGGAGGTCGGGAAGGATAGGAGAGTAGTGCGGCTGAGGTTGGAGGTTGTGATGGAGATCGGTGGCAGTGCTAGGATGGCTAAGGAGTGGAGTTTCTGGTGGAGAAGGTTTAGGCTTCTGTAATAATTTTTTCTTTTTCAATGAACAGAGCAAAATGAAGATAGGGAAGAGAATGGGTCAGAGGGATCGCATGCTCAGTATATAAAACTTCATATATTTCCAAAAGCAAGGTTACCGAGAGAGAAGATTAGCAGTTTGCTTTATTTTTAACTTTATATTATTATTGTTAATTTATTTTAAAGATGGGAAGGTGAATGAGCCATTGTAGGTTGGAAATAGGACTAGAAAGCGAATGGACACATCAAAAAAAAATGCATAGGTTGGAAGTGACAACAGCTGGAACATAAAACACAATTATATTGAAGAGGTAGGGAGGGGAAAGGTTACCGAATAAATAAAAGTCACAAACCAGAGTTTATAGACATTGGGAAAATAAAAGCCTGAAGTTGAACAGCTGGAATAATAATGACAAGTGGTCATTTATTTCAGCCGTTTCAAAACAAATGGACACAATATCTAAGAGAATCAAAATAATACCGATACCGCTAATCGTTACGCCAATTTTGTCACGTATCGGACACTGAAATTGACAATTGAATATACCGTAGAAATCAACACGACGAGACGATCAAGACGGTATACATATATTAGTGGTATGATTGAATTATAAAAATTCAAATTTTCTACTAGCGGAAAATGCAGCAAAAACGCAGAAAAATAAGATCGACGGAGCTAAAGAAGTCTGAATTTGGAAAAACGAAAAATGACGTCTTAGTTAGAAGATGAATTAGAATTTTTCTATGTAAAAATATTCAGGTTTGAAAAACATTTTATTATCATTAATTTTAACTGATATAAATTGGAATAAAATTACACTAGAAAATAAACTTCCAAATTATCTGATGAAAATTAACCAGTTGCTTGTTTATTAGACGCATTCCAAATATCAAATTTTTATTTCAAAATTTTATCGTTTAAAATTTCACAAAATTTCAACTAATTACGTTATTAAAACAGTTAAAATTTACGGGTCGTTACAGAACCCGGAAAATGTTAACGTGAGTCCCATACCCCACGTTCGCACTAAACGGTTTACTATCCGTTAGTCAATTTCACACTCAAAGCATTATAAAGTTCACCTCATATCATTGGTAAACCAGACTCGAAGGTCAAAAAGATCAAACGAATAAATTAGGAATTAACTGAAAATATGAACGCACGTATTCATAGCACGTGTTTTATCTAATCATTTAATTCTCCTCCCTCTTCGCGCGGCGTGCAAAAGTGTGTGTTTTAAATAGAAATTATAAATTGGAGAGACGAGCTTTTAATACAATTTGAAAAGATCATTTTATAAAAACCCATGTACGAAGTCAAAAAGGAATCATCAATGTCAAAATGCGATAACAACAGATTGGATCGGCACGAATCACAACAAAAGCTATAAGCTTAGATGTGAGTTCAAAAATCTCACCTTTAAACTCAAAAACAAGGATAAGAAGCTCAAATGCGAAGAAAATATCAACCACTCTTCACTTCTATTCTACAAGCTTCAATCTAAGATCAAAACAAGTATTTTCCTAAGTTAGGGTTTAGGAATTTTCTGAAATCAAAGAGGAATTGAGATGGAGAAGATGAAGATGGAGCTTACCTAAGCTTCTTGTGGAGTTTGGAGCAAGAATTTGAGTTTGCAATTGAAAACTAGGGCTTTGGAGTTTCTATTTCCCTTTCCTCTCCCAATTTTCAGTTGCTTGAGTGTTTAAGAAAATAGAAATGAAGTGAAGAGGAGAAGAGAGGGCTGAACTAGGTTAGATGATGAGTTGGGTCAAACCCAAACCCAAAAAGCCCAACAGAAAATAGCAAAATTCAACTTACTCCAACCATATCGAAGCTTATACTCAAAAAAGTCGCAAACGCCATTTTGGACTCAATGGAAGTGGTCTCGAGTCCTAATTCGACCGTTTACAAAAAGTAGCTTTTAGGACCTTAATCCAATTAACGATATTATATTTAAATAAAATATTTAAATATAAAATCGTACAATATGCGGGTTGTTACAGATCTCCCCTCCTTAACAAAATTGCGTCCACGCAATTCCTAGAGAAGAATTTGCAACAACTACATATTCACACCACCCAAAAGAAAAGAAAATAAGCTTGAGATAAAAAGACATACTCACCATTGCTAAGCAAAGATAGAAAACCCGGATAGGATCGCTCGATAAACTCTCTAGTTTCCCAAGTACAGTCATTGGGATTAGCGGACCATTGAACTTTAATGAACGGCACATCCTTGTTTCGAAGGTGTCGCACCTTCGTGGCAAGTACGCGAACAGGTTGTTGTACAATAGATAAATCTGGTGAGATCTCAAGCCCTTGCAAATTAGGAGAGTCAATAACAAAATCCAATTCTCGAAGACACTTCCGAAGCTGAGAGACGTGAAACACGTTGTGAACTCCGGATAGATGAGCTGGAAGTGAAACTCTATAAGCCACAGAGCCAATACGTTCAGTAATAGGAAATGGTCCTACATAGCGAGGAGCCAATTTCCCTGTCACACTGAAGCGCATAACCCATTTCAAAGGAGAAACACGAATAAAGACGAGATCACTAACCGAGAACCCGAGAGGCTTTCTACGGTTATCCGCGTAGGATTTCTGGCAGCTTTGTGCCTCTTTCATTCTCTGACGAATAAGAACAATTTTCTTAGAAGAATCATGAACAAAATCTGGGCCAAGAACAAGCTTCTCCCCAGATTCCAACCAACAAGAAGGTGATCGACATGGCCTTCCGTATAAGGCTTCGAAAGGAGCCATACCGATACTGGACTGAAAACTATTGTTGTAGGAGAACTCTACAAGGGATAGATGATCCTCCCAACTACCTCCAAAATCAAGGATACAAATACAGAGAAGATCCTCTAAGATACAATTCACCCGTTCAGTCTGTCCATCAGACTGTGGATGATAAGCTGTGTTGAAATTAAGCTTTGTTCCCAAAGCTTGCTGAAGACTCTTCCAAAAATGACTTGTGAATAAAGGATCACGGTCACTCACAATCGAACTAGGAACACCGTGAAGTCTCACGATTTCCTTGATATATAACTTAGCCAAAAGAGAAGAAGTCCTATTAGATTTAATAGGAATAAAATGAGCTGTTTGGTGAGGCGATTAATAATAACCCAAATGCTAGAATGGCCCGATCTCGTACGAAGTAGGCCATCAATGAAATCCATCGAAATTTGATCCCATTTCCATAATGGAATCTCTAGAGGTTGAAGGAGACCAGAATGGCGCTGATGCTCGGCTTTAATACGTTGACAAGTCATGCAATTACTCACATAACTCGCTATATGGCGCTTCATGCCTTCCCAATAATAAAGGCGATGCATATCGGCATACATCTTGCTACTGCCAGGATGAATGGTATACTTTGAATGATGGCGGTCATCAAGAATGTCATGCCTAAGTGCAGAATCAGGAGGCACAACAAGACGGTTCTTCTTGCGAAGACACCCATGAAAATCAATGCTGAAATCCCGCAACGCCTCATCACGGGATTCAGTCTCACAAAGCTGAATAAGATGCAAAAGATCAGGATCACGCTGCTCAGCTTCGGCAATACGATCCAATAGAGAGGGTCGAGCTTCCAAACTGAATAATACTATCGGAGAATCAGAGGATGGAGCTCGAACACGAATATCACAAAAAGATAGAGTCTCAAGAATATCCCATTCGGCAAGCATCATAGAAACAACAGCCGAATGTCTACGACTAAGCGCATCAGCAACACGATTACCCTTACCAGGGGTAATTTGGATATCAAAGTCATAGGAGGCAAGAAACTCGAGCCAATGCTGTTGCCTCATATTGAGTTCCTTTTGAGTGAACAAATACTTCAAGGATTTATGATCGGTATAGAGAATGAAGCACTCGCCTAATAAATAGTGTCGCCAAATCTTCAAAGCGAAGACAATGGCGGCTAACTCAAGATCATGAGTGGCATAGCGAACTTCATTCGGACGCAGTTGCCTAGAAGCATAAGCAACTACCTAATCCTTCTGCATAAGCACGACACCGAGACCACTACCACAAGCATCGGTGTAGACAATAAGATTATGATTCCCCTCGGGAACCACAAGAATAGGAGCATTAGTGAGAAGTTCCTTTAATGTCTGAAAGGAAGCTTCACACTTATCGGACCAAGTATAACGAATGCCTTTCCGAGTAAGGCTGGTGAGAGGAAGAACAACACGGGAAAAGTCCTTAATGAACCGATGGTAATAACCCGCCAATCCAAGGAAACTACGAATCTCATGAACATTCTCAGGCCTCTTCCAATTTTGGATAACTTCGATCTTTGAGGGATCGACAGAAATGCCATCGGAAGATACAACATGGCCTAAGAACTTAACCTTATTCTCCTAAAAATGGCACTTGGAGAATTTGGCTTTAAGCTGATGGTGACAAAGAGTACTCAAGACAATTCTCAAGTGATTAGCATGCTTGGCTTCAGACTTAGAATAAACAAGAATGTCGTCAATGAACACAAGGACGAACTTATCGAGATATTCCAGGAATACTCGATTCATAAGATCAACAAAGAAAGTAGGAGCGTTCGTCAAACCGAACGGCATAACGAGCCACTCGAAAGAACCATATCGAGTGCGGAAAGCTGTAAGGGGTATGCTATCTTCCATGACTCGAAGCTGATGAAAACTAGTGGCAAGGTTGAGCTGAGAGAAGACCTTAGCGCCACACAATAGATCGAACATATCATCGATCCTCGGCAAAGGATACCTATTCCTGATGGTCAACTCGTTAATCTTGCGATAGTCAAAGTAGAGCCTAAGAGTTCCATCGGACTTCTTCACGAAGACGATCGCGGTACCCCACGGTGAAAAACTGGGCTGAATCAACTGTTTGGACTCAAGCTCTAAAAGCTGCTTCTTGAGTTCCTCATTTTCTTTTGTAGACATCCTCGTGGGAGGACGGCCAACTGGCTTCGCGCCAGGGATAAGATCAATGTGGAACTCGATCGCCCGCTTAGGTGGCAAACCCAAAACCGGCTCAAAAACATCAGAGAAGTCACAAACAATAGGGATACGAGATACATCATCATCTCGTGAGTCAAGAGAATATAAAGCCATTTCGAAATTATCCACATTACGAAGAACAAGTGATAGCTGAGTAGACGAATCCGGATATCGAAGATATAAAATTCTTTTAGAACAAATAATCCTGGCATCATATCTCACTAGCCAGTCCATACCCAAAATCATATCAAAATCCAAATAAGAAATAATGTGCAGACTCGCACGGAAAGAAAAGCCACACAAAACAATCTCAACATCATCACAAAGCATGCTAAGGGTTGCGGATCCCCCAATAGGATTTGCAATCCTCAACGAAGTAACCATACAAGAAACATCCAAAGACAAAACATCGATGAGCTTTTTCGATATGAATGAATGCGAAGCACCCGTATCGAAAAGAACTCGAATACTACGGTCATGAAATCAAATAGAACCTTCCAATATAGATGGAGATATACCTCCAGGTTGAGAAGAACCTCCAGAAGCTTTAGCAACATAAAGCTTGCCAGACTTGGCATTAGCAGGAGCCGTAGGGCAGGTGGGAACACGGTGACCTTCCTTCTTGCAATAATGGCAGAAGAGAGGCTTAGGACAAGCTCGAATCATATGATCAGGAGAACCATAGTTGAAACACTTCCGAACGGAAGGTGTTCCAGCAGATTGAGAGTTAGAACCCGATTCAATAGGCTTCTTCTTCTTGGAAGGAAGAAATCCATGCTTATGAAATGGGAACTTCTTCTTATTGGGGTTCTTGCGAACCTCAACATCATCACCACTATCACACTCCTTCTTGATGGCCTCGAGATGAAGTGCCGAATCAACCAACTCCTCAAAAGAAAGCTTAAGCTGGAGCATTAAAGACTTTTTTAGATATTTCTTAAGACTAGAGACAAACTTCATATTCTTCTTATAAGAAGTGCTAATGAATTCAAGACCATACTTAGATAAGGCCTCGAATGGTGCAACATAATCAGAAACGGAGGACTTCCCTTGTTTCAACTCAAGAAAGCGACGGGCTAATAAAACTTTTTCAGATTCAGGAACGAATTTGAGTTCGAATCGCTCCCGAAACTGAGTCCAAGAAAGAACAGACTCATCAAGTTCGGCTATAAGAAGCTCGTACCAATCAAGGGCACGCTCTTGCAATAAGCTAGAAGTTACAAGAACTCGATCATGGTCAAAAAAATCCATGCGAGTAAAGATACGCTCGCATGTGCGAATCCAAGCTTGGAACTCAAGACCGGGCTCGGAGCCTTTGAATGGCTTTCCACCAAGATGAGAAAAATCACTACACAGGCTTGTAAAGGCAGACTTGCGTGGACGAGATGCATGAATAGGAGCTGGAGGCTGAGTGCTCCTAAATAACTCCAAGAACTGTTTGGCAGACATGTAAACACCGTTCGGATGCGAGCCACTGGATTGCCCAGCATCCGAGCATCGTCCTCGGCCTCTTCCGGTCATTAGCTAAAAGATAAGATAAGAAAAGATTACTCACAAGGTAGACATCATTAATTCAATTATGGAATACTACGGAATAAAATGCATTCCTAGATGTACTCCCAAATTCTATCTACCCCAAAGGAAAGGAAAGAAATAAGGCACGATGATTTAAAGATTCATAACATTCGTACTACTCTTTGATGTACCATAATATGTGTCTCTGTTCTATTTTTATCATATTTTGTTCTGAACTCAGCTCTGATACCAAGCTGTGACGCCCCACTCCGAGACCCACATTAGCAAAGAATATTACAAGGTAACACCATCTGCTAATGCAGAGAATAGAGCTGGTTAGGAGCGACCATCTATAGCCTTGCCTTAATTATCTACTGAATACGTCGACAAGGTAGCATATATCTATATTTTTCTCAAGTGGATCGACATATCCAATAAATACTTAACGCAAAGCCATAGGTTGCTGAAGGATCTATCAGAACAAATATAACAACTCAAATGTAATTCACATCATAGAACAGTAGATCATCACATACATTTACACATATACAGAGACATTACAGAGTTTACGAAATGATACAAGTCGAGTGGTAAGCAAACCACAATATACAGACGAGTCGATAGAGTATATATCAGAGTTATAGACAAAAAGGACTACACAAAAGCTATGACAAAAATAATCTAGCGGAATAGTCCATGCGGAAGCAAAAGAGGCTAAGTCCAAAGTACCTAACCTGAAACATCTCGGTCTGACCCGAGTATAAAATACACGGGTCAGTCTAGCTAAACAAATCAGTCAGATAAACTAAATGATAATGAACATACAAGATCATAAAGTACCATAGCTATTCCCAAAGGAGATAACCAAATCATCTAACATAAAATGAATCAAAACAAGCCTCATATCATCGACAATTCCAATAAGCAAAAGATATCATATCCCAGAACAAGCCAAAAGGCAAATGACAAATACCAATAAAGGTAACACAAGTTTCCTCAAGGTAATCGCTATATATCGTGTGGTTCCAGTAACCTACCCCGAAGGGCGATACACTAGGGAAATATAATTGTCAAAGAAACAAAAGGTGCTCGAGCTCAGTACTGTAACAAGGATCCATACGCCCGAAGGCAACGCCCGAAGGCAACAAACCGTAGTGGCAGTACTGGACACCACTGTCCGGCGGAATGTGTCACAACTCTCAGTAAGGAACGCGGAAAATGTTAACGTGAGTCCCATACCCCACGTTCGCACTAAACGGTTTACTATCCGTTAGTCAATTTCACACTCAAAGCAGTATAAAGTTCACCTCATATCATCGATAAACCAGACCCGAAGGTCAAAACGATCAAACGAATAGATTAGGAATTAACTGAAAAGATGAACGCACGTGTTCATAGCACGCGTTTTATCTAATCATTAATTCTCCTCCCTCTTCGCTCGGTGTGCAAAAGTGTGTGTTTTAAATAGAAATTATAAATCGGAGAGACGAGCTTTTAATACAATTTGAAAAGATCATTTTATAAAAACCCGTGTACGAAGTCAAAAAGGAATCATCAATGTCAAAATGCGATAACAATAGATTCGATTGGCATGAATCAATCAAAAATTGGAAATCAAAGAAAATAACAAACTGGGCAGAGACAAGCAGGTCAGTTGACTGAACCAGTGGGTCAGTCGACTGGACCAGTGCCTGGAATCTTTTTGTTTCCAGGTCAGTCGACTGACCCAGAGTGTCAGTCGACTGACATAGGGACAAGAATATCTGTCCCCCTAGGTTAGTCGACTGAACCCAGAGGTCAGTCGACTGATACAGGGGCAGAATGTTTTCTGTCCCCCTGGTTCAGTCGACTGACCTACTGGTTCAGTCGACGAACCTGCTTCCTGGGAATAATCAGTCTAGCCCCAATTGGCGCAAATGCAAAAACACGTAACGGGAGCGACGAGCGAGCGACCATGGCCAAGGACTTACGTCAAGCGACAACCCAGCCTCGTGTGGCCCTCCGAAACACTCCACTAATGTGTATAAACATCAAAGATTGGATTTTTACAAAAATTGGATTCCAAAACCAAAAATTGGACAATTCACCAAATCGATCCAAATCGAACACAAATGAACATGAATTGATGTTAGGAATTCTTATCCAACAAAAACAAAACCTATAAGCTTAGATGTGAGTTCAAAAATCTCACCTTTAAACTCAAAAACAAGGATAAGAAGCTCAAATAAGAAGAAAATATCAACCACTCTTCACTTCTATTCTACAAGCTTCAATCTAAGATCAAAACAAGTATTTTCCTAAGTTAGGGTTTAGGAATTTTCTGAAATCAAAGAGGAATTAAGATGGAGAAGATGAAGATGGAGCTTACCTAAGCTTCTTGTGGAGTTTGGAGCAAGAATTTGAGTTTGCAATTGAAAACTAGGGCTTGGAGTTTCTATTTCCCTTTCCTCTCCCCATTTTCAGTTGCTTGAGTGTTTAAGAAAATAGAAAAGAAGTGAAAAGGAGAAGAGAGGGCTGAACTAGGTTATATGATGAGTTGGGTCAAACCCAAACCCAAAAAGCCCAACAGAAAATAGCAAAATTCAACTTACTCTAAACATATCGAAGCTTATACTCAAAAAAGCCACAAACGCCATTTTGGACTCAATGGAAGTGGTCCCGAGTCCTAATTCGACCATTTTCAAAAAGTATCTTTTCGGACCTTAATCCGATTAACGATATTATATTTAAATAAAATATTAATACTAGAGTATGTGACACTGTTCAAATGTTGGGAAGTATATTTCTCATGACTGCTGGGGACACCTAGGGGTTACGTACTGATAGCTATTGAAGACTATGGAATGACGCACTCTATTGTTTTTTGTTAGTCAATATAACTAAATACAAACAGAAAATATCAATGCGACTGATTTACACAATTCTCTCGAATTGAGAATACCGTCGATCTTTAATATAAAAGCTCCTTTTTGAGTATAGTCAAAATGTAACATCCCCTTAGTTGGAGGCCAAGAACTAACGGCTACGGATGCTGCAGTCATTCATAGTATTTAATCTTCGGCGACCAAATATGGCGGTGCTAGATTCATTGATACACAGACCACAAGAATATGGAAAAAAATTTAACAATTCAAAAACATATTTCCATATTCCATTCAAAACATTTCATGTTCATTGCATAATCCCAAAACGTTAACCACGTTCAGCAAAATATAATTATTACACATACGCCAAGAGTGACATATGAAGATGCCCCCTTAGTTGATCA
The DNA here is from genome assembly GCA_030737815.1 of Allium fistulosum. NCBI lineage: Eukaryota > Viridiplantae > Streptophyta > Magnoliopsida > Asparagales > Amaryllidaceae > Allium > Allium fistulosum. The sequence goes on from CM060907.1 coordinate 746,702,042, forward strand.
AAGTATATAATAAGGCTAATAAATCTACCTTTACATCCAAATACATAGCGAAACAAGATATCTCTAAATAACTATATGCCTCCTGCACGCCTCTGGAAGCTTTATTCATCTAAGAAGAGAACCAGAAAACCCTAAACCTCAAACTACTCAAAATCAATTGAGTACCCGAGAGTTTAAGGGGAAAACAAAAACTTCGAGTCAGATATAAAGCCTGGTATGAATAATAATCTATCATCTCAAACCAAATAGATATCTAGTGAGACCATGCTACATAGCGGAACGGGTTTTCCCCTCACTAGTATCCTAAAACCTTTAGAAAACCATATATTGTGCTCCTGCATCCACAATGGTTAAAAACATAGTATTTCAAAACATTATGATGATATGCAAAACAAGTAAATCACGTCTGGATTACCCATCCCCATTCATTCTGACTATCTGTCTAGTTTCTAGGATTACTATTAACCTATTAGTTTTCATGGGCTAACTAATAACCGGTTAAATGTTTATGGACTATCTGAATCGATTACATAGTTTTCATGGGATCACTAAGAACCTACTAGTAACTCCAATATCTTTCCATTTATCCTAGTTTTCATGGGCAGACTAGGAACCTATTAACTATCTGTCAATGTCATAATCCGGGTATAGTTTTCATGGGCTAACTATAAATATTGGCCTCTGCCAGTATCAATCATATTTTTCATGGGCTGACTATAAACCTATCTTTAATCATATGGAGACTATCCATCCCCGACATGATGTTGACTATCCATCAAACATCCCATAGTTTTCCTAGGATCACTATGAACCCATCACTTGGCCACTTAACTCATGTTATCCACATGATTCTAATTATCCCATGTTATCCACATGATTAACCTATTTCCATTAGTATCCCTAACTATGGTTATATTCATTTATAATTTACATTGGTATCTCCCAATGATTGTGTCAAAACGTATAAGTGTTGGTATCCCCAACTATTGTGTTGAACTCATCAAACCCACCTCGGTATCCCCAAGGTTAAACAACATTTATCATATAAGGTTACCCACCCTACATATCCAAAAATCAAGTGTCATATAAATATACCCTTTCGAAAGTATTCCCTTCGAATGTATAAAACTTGATTAAAAGAAAACAATTTTACAACCCCTTAAAAAGTACCCCCTTTGAAGTTTTGTAAACAAAGCTGGTGAAAATTGCAACGAAAGGGTTTCCGCTACATTTGAAACCACTGTCGAAGGGGAGCTTTTGCCTGAGCTGAAAGGTTCTTTCGACTGTGTTGAAAGGTGCTTTCGAAATGCAACATAAAGGTCCAGAAAGGCTGCGAAAGTACGCTGTTGAAAGATGCTTTCGACAAGGTCGAAAGGTTCCTCCGAAAAAATGCTACAGAAGGATCTAGAACTGCTACAGAATGATGCAGTCGAAAGGTGCTTTCGACAAGATCGGAAGGTGCTTCAGAAATAGCTGCAGAAGGGTCCAGAACTGCTGCAGAATGATGCAGTCGAAAGATGCTTTCGACAAGGTCGAAAGGTGTTTCCAAAAATGCTCAAGAAGGGTCCAGAACTGCTGCAGAGTGATGCAGTCGAAATGTGCTTTCAACATGTCGAATGGTAGAGTCGTAAATAACTTGAAAACTGTTATTTTGCTAATTAAAGTATATTCTATTCACCAACTCCTATTCTTTGTCAAATTTCTATTGGTTAATGACATACTTTAACACCTTCTTTGTAGAAAAACTGCTATAGATCAGATTTTATTATTTCAAAATAAATGATTATATTAATATTTTAATATAATTATTTAGCCTTTTTAGCTTAGAAAACTCATAATGAATCGAAATCACTTGAGAAAAATCCCAAAAATTCACCAAAAAACTGAAATAACATTTTCTACATCATATAAAAATTCGAGGCAAAATTCATTATTTTATTATTTTTAATAATTAAAACCCGAAATAAATGCCTTTTTCACCTTAGGAAATTCATAAAATATTCCTATTAACTCCGAAAAAGTTATGAAATTAAAAATCCATCTCCAAAATTATGTTTTACACAACATATCTAAAAATCAAGTCGTTTGGAGGTCGTTTACTAAGGTTTTACTTTAAAACCCATCATTTTAATTCCATAAAAATTCCAATAAATCACCATAAATCATTATCCTATCCAAACAATGATTTTTAGGTCCAAACATGATCAACATAGCAAAATACATTTAATTACTATCCATAACCGAATCAAAACAAAGAAAAATGAGATGATTTACTATTATTCACCTTGATTAAGTTGTTGGAGTTTGAGATTTGTCCTAACTTTAATCTTCTAGCTTTCTCTCTTGGATCTTCCAAGTTTGCTGATCTCCTAAGGTGTTTTAATGGCTGGCTATAACTTCACTTTTATGTGTATTTTGATTTATGAAATGGTAGGTGAGAATAAGGGAGGGTTTAAGGGTATATGGGTTGGCTATTCCCATATTGCCCTCCTCTTATTTTCCTAACTTATAAATTAGAAACCATACTTATACATTCATTACTTTAGCCGTGGCCAATTTAATTGACAATTAAATCTCAACTCCTTAATCTACCACATTATTCTATTTAATTTATCTAATTAAATGTCCTGAATAATGTTAAACAAAAATTAGGGGTGTTACAGGCCCCCTCCCGTTAAAGAATATCATCCTCGAAATTCAGTAAGGACAAGAAACAGGCGTAAAAACAATGCAAACAAAAGCTAGTATATCCTACCAGCCAATAAGTCCATATAAAACAAATACAGAACATACCCTCAAAGTAGATCAGGATAAGCATCTCGAATCCTGTCCTCTGTCTCCCAAGTACAATCCTTCTCGTTGTCGCTCCACTGAACTTTCACCAACTTGACTGTCTTGGTCCTCAGTCTTTTCTCATCTCTCACTACAACCCAAACTGCTTGTCTAACGAAAGTCAAATCAGGCTCTACCACTAAGTCCTCCAAATCTGTTTGAGGAATAGTAGCCTCTGGATCACGCCATACTTGCGAAGATGAGACACATGGAATACATTATGAACACCTGCCATACTACTCGGCAACTCTACTCTATAAGCGAGCCTTCCAATCCTTTCTAAAATCTGGAATGGTCCAACATATCTCGGGACCAACTTTCCTGACTTTCCAAACCGTACCACACCCTTCATTGGTGATACTTTAATGAAAACCCTGTCTCCCACTGAGAACTCTAGGTCTTTATGCCTCTTATCTGTGTAACTCTTCTGCCTAGACCGATCTTCCTTCATCCTACCTCGTATTAACTCAATCTTCTATGTTGCCTCTCTCACCAGATATGTTCCTAAGACTAACCTGTTCCGGTTTCCAACCAACATGCTGGTGACTTGCATGGCTTTCCATAAAAGGCTTCGAAAGGCTCCATTCCTGTACTAGTCTGATAACTGTTATTATAGGAAAACTCAACCAAGTGTAGGCAATCTTCCTATGATCCACCAAAATCTAGCACACAAGCTCTCAACAAATCCTCGAGTGCCTTGTTGACTCTCTCTGTCTGCCCATCTGTCTGAGGGTGGTAAGCAATACTCATCTTGAGCTTGGTACCTTATACCTCTTGTAGACTCCTCCAAAATTCGCTAGTGAATAATGCATCTCTGTCGTTGACTATGCTACTAGGAATTCCATGAAGTCTAACTATGTTCTCCAGAACAACTTAGCCAAAACATGTGCCGTTCTGGTTGAATTTACCGGAATGAAATGAGCACTCTTGGTCAACCTGTCCACAATGACCCATATACTTTCATTTCCTCTATTCGTCCTTGGCAACCCGTCTATAAAATCCATCGATATTGAATCCCATTTCCAGATTGAAATATCTAAAGGCTGAAGCAACCCACTCGGCTTCTGATGTTTGGCCTTCACTTGTTGATAGTTCTCACACTACCTAACCCACAAACCAACATCTCTCTTCATGCCTTCACAATAGAAACTCCTCTTAATATCTTGATACATCTTGGTTCCTTCAGGATGAATTGTAAACTTCGATCAATGACATTCCTCCAGAACTTCCCTCCTTAAGTTCTCTGCATTCGGAACGCATAATCGTCCCTTCTTTCTCAACCATCTTCTTTGGTCAAGACTTAAATCCTTTAGGTCATCAATCTTCGATCCTTCCTCAATCCTTCTGATCCTCTTGGCTAAATCTGGATCTTTCCTCTGCTTAGAAGCTATCCTCTCGATCAGCATTGGTCGAACTTCCAAACAAGACAATCTGGCAGTACTCTGGCTAGAACTAGCAGTAGATCTCAACTGCACACCACAACTGGCTAAGGCTTCTAGATCCTTCCATTCTTCCAACATCGCTAACACCACATTCTGATGTTTTCTACTGAGAGCATCTGCTACCTTATTTCCTTTCCCAGGAGTATACTCTATACCGAAACCATAAGCAGCCAAAAACTCCAGCCATCTTTGTTGCCTTATATTCAACTACTTTTGAGAGAATAAATACTTTAATGACTTATGATTGGTATATAACTCAAATCTCTCACCTAAGAGATAATGCCTCCAAATTTTCAAGGAAAATATCACTACAGCTAACTCTAAGTCATGAGTAGGATATCTAACTTTGTGCGTTCTAAGCTGCCTTGATGCGTAAGCAATAACCTTGCCCATTTGCATCAATACTGCTCCCAATCCAGTCCCACATGCGTCGGTGTATACTAACAACCCTTGGTTACCATCTGCAACTACTAACACTATCGCATTGGTTAACAAATGCTTTAAGTTAAGGAACCCTTCCTCACATTTTTCAGACCAAACAAACTTCTCATCCTTCCTGGTCAACTTAGTCAAAGGTGCTGCTATCCGTGAGAAATCCTTAATGAATCTTCGATAATAGCCAGCAAGTCCAAGAAAATTTCTAATCTCAGTTAACGTCTCTGGTCTCTTTCAATTATTGGCTGCCTCGATCTTAACTGGATCAACTGACAATCCTTTCTCTAAAACCACATGACCAAGAAATTTAACCTCTTTCTTCCAAAAATGACACTTGGAAAACTTCGCCTTCAGCTGATTCTGCCTCAGCGTCTCCAACACCACTCTAAGATGAATCGCATGCTCTCTTTCATCCTTTAAGTATACTAAAATGTCATCTATGAATACCAATACAAACCTATCCAAGTGCTCTCGGAAAACCCGGTTCATCAAATCAACGAAGAAAGCAGGTGCATTTGTCAATCCAAATGGCATCGCCAACCACTCATACGAACCATACCTAGTCTGAAATGTCGTCAAAGGAATACTATCCGCCGCCACTCTCAACAGATGGAACCCCATCGCCAAATCCAATTGGGAAAATAGTCTGGCTCCACTCAACTGATCAAACTGATAATTTATTCTCGGCAGAGGGTACCTATTCTTGATCGTCCTTTCGTTTAACTTACGATAGTCATTGCACATCCTTAAGGACCCATCTGGTGTCTTTACAAGCACCACGACCGCTCTCCAAGGCGAACTGCTTGGTCTAATAAAATTCCTTCTCTCAAGATCCACCAGCTGCACCTTCAATTCCTTCATCTCTATCAGTTTCATTCTACTAGGTGGTCTACCGACAGGTTAAGCTCCCGATACAAGGTCTATCCGAAAATCTATAGCTCGTTTTGGTGGTAATCTAGTGACCGGCTCAACTACATCTGCAAATTCTCTTGCTACACGAACCTAACTAAGCTCATCTTCCACCTCCATGGCACTTAACCAAGTACAAACACTCTTACTGGAATTCTCCACTGAAAAAATGATTCGGTTATGACTATCTGGGTGCCTCAACGATATTTCCCGATCCTGGCAAGATATCCTAGCCTCATACTTACCCAACCAATCCATATCCCAAATGATCCTGAAACCTACGAAATCAAAAACATACATACTGCATGCAAACTTATGAACTAATAAATCAAGTTCTAACTAGTCACATCTCATCCTAAGAGTTGCATGTCCTTCTATTGGATTTGCAACCCTTAAGGAAATAACAAGGTATGTGGGTTCTATACATAACCTATAAACCAAATACTGTGATATAAATGAGTGTGATGCACCAGTATAAAAAAGTACTCTAACCGGTATACTCTGAATCAAAAGCGTACCTTCCATCACAGTTTTCCCTTTCTCTGCGGCATTGGGTCTAGAAGAAGATGGTGGTCCAATAGCAAACACCTTCCCTCTGTCCGCCTGGACTGGCTCTGGACACTGGCTCTTATAATACCCAACTTGGTCATAGTTGAAGCATTTCACATTCTTCTTCTCTGCAGACTTCTTTCCTTTACCAGTTCTGCACTCGTGGGCATAATGGCCCTTCTTATCACACTTATAACACACTAAATCAGCCTTCGCCTTCTTGGTAGCATTCCTTTTCTGGGCTCCTTTCTTCTTGAAGAATTTCCTTTTCTTTCCCAGAGGGCCCTGGGACTCAACTGGTTTCTCTCTAACAGACATAGCAAGCATCTCCTCATGTCGAATGGCCATCTCCACCACTACATGATAGGGATCTCTAATATGAGTCATGGTCATTTTACCTAGCTCTAGCCTCAAACCTCGAATGAATCTCTCATTCCTTCTTACATCAGTGTCAACCCATGCATAACCATATCGAGACATCTCATCAAACTTAGCAGCATACTCGATCACTGACATCTCTCCTTGTACAAGATCTATGAACTTCCTCATCAATGCCGACTTGGCAACGTCGGACAAGAACCTCTGCTCGAACCTTCTTCTAAAATCATCCCATGTCAGCTCTTCCTCCGGAACTCCGACTGTCACACTGTTCCACCAGTGAAGCGCTAACCCTTGCAACTCTCTAAAGGCTACCCTTCTCTTCTCTCCATCATCCAAGCTTAAATCTGTAAAGATCCTTTTACAGTTCAAAAGCCAGTTCTCAACTTCAACAGCATCCTCTGTTCTAAGAAAAGGCTTCCCTCCCTGACTGGTATAATCCTTGCTCAGCTTGGCATAGTTATTGCCAACTGGGGCACAGGATTGGCTCCTCCAGCATTCACAGCATTACCTCCAACTACCCCTACAGCTACTCCAGCTTGCATCAAGGTGATGAAGAACTGATACATTATCCCCATTTCTACTGGTGGGGTTCCAGCACTCATATTGGAGGTTGCATCTTGGTTAGCATTTGCCAATCGACCTGCATGTCTCCTTATAGTGGGTCGAGCGTTTTCGTTAGTTGTGGTGCTTCCTCCACCTAAATTCACTCTTCTGTTTCCTGCTTCCATACCTTTCTTTCTCGTAATCTGCATACGAGCTTTAGTAAGATACAGAAGAATGGACTAAGAGAGATGGGAATACGTACTTATATATTTATATATATATATATAGCAAATACAAGTAGGTTACTATAACGTTAACCCAAACCCCAATCTTATTCTTTAATTCATTAGGATTATGTTTGAATACGTTTGGTTTATTTTATGTTTTATCATAAACCTATGCTCTGATACCAACTTCTAACGTCCCCTTATTTGGAGGCCCAAAACTAACGGCTATGGATGCTACAGTCATCCATAGTAATTAATCTTCGGCGACCAAATACGGCAGTGCTAGGTTCATTGATACACAGGTCACAAGAATATGGAAAAAAAATTAACAATTCAAAAACATATTTCCACATTCCATTCAAAACATTTCATGTTCATTACATAATCCCAAAACGTTAACCATGTTCAATAAAATATAATTATTACACATACGCTAAGAGCAACATATAAAGATGCTCACTTGATTGATAAGAGTATATAATAAGGCTAATAAATCTACCTTTACATCCAAATACACAACGGAAAAAGATATCTCTAAATAACTATATGCCTCCTGCACTCCTCCGGAAGCTTTATTCACCTAAGAAGAGAACCTGAAAACCCTAAACCTCAAACTACTTAAAATCAATTGAGTACCCGAAAGTTTAAAGGGAAAACAAAAACTTCGAGTCAGACATAAAGCCTGGTATGAATAATAATCTATCATCTCAAACCAAATAGATATCTAGTGAGACCACGCCGCATAGCAGAACGGGTTTTCCCCTCACTAGTATCATAAAACCTTTATAAAACCATATACTGTGCTCCTGCATCCACAATGGTTAAAAACATAGTATTTCAAAATATTATGATGATATGCAAAACAAGTAAACCACGTCTGGATTACCCATCCCCATTCATTCTGACTATCTATCTCAATTATAGTTTCTAGGATTACTATTAACCTATTAGTTTTCATAGGCTAACTAATAACCGGTTAAATGTTTATGGACTATCTGAATCGATTACATAGTTTTCATGGGATCACTAAGAACCTACTGGTAACTCCAATATCTTTCCGTTTATCCTAGTTTTCATGGGCTAACTAGGAACCTATTGACTATCTGTCAATGTCATAATCCGGGTATAGTTTTCATGGGCTAATTATAAACCTAGTGGCCCTTGCCAGTATCATTCAAAGTTTTCATGGACAGACTATGAACCTATCTTTAATCATAGGGAGACTATCCATCTCCGACATGATGTTGACTATCCATCAAACATCCCATAGTTTTCCTAGGATGACTATGAACCCATCACTTGACCACTTAACTCATGTTACCCACATGATTCTAATTATCCCATGTTATCCACATGATTAACCTATTTCCATTAGTATCCCTAATTTAGGTTATATTCATTTATAATTTACATTCGTATCCCCCAATGATTGTGTCAAAACATATAAGTGTTGGTATCACCAACTATTGTGTTGAACTCATCAAACCCACCCCGGTATCCCCAAGGATAAACAACATTTATTATATATGGTTACCCACCCTACATATCCAAAAATCAAGTGTTATATAAATATACCCTTTCGATAGTCCTCTTCAAATATATAAAACTTGGTTAAAAGAAAACAATTTTACAACCCCTTCGAAAGTATCCCCTTCGAATGCAAAGAAAATAAAGCAAACGTATTCGAAAGCAAAGAAATCAACTCCTACAAAAATATAAAACTTTGTTTTAGCTATAACCTTTTATAGGTGTATAATTAAGGTCCCTAATCTATATTGTGTTCAAATGATGGTTTCCCTTTCCGTAGAGTGGTCACAATAGAAAAACGAGCTTACGGTTAGAGAGTTATGCCTATTTGAACTTTTGTAAACAAAGCTGGTGAAATCTACTACGAAAGGGTTTCTGCTACATTTACAACATCTGTCGAAAGGGTGCTTTTGACTGAGTCGAAAGGTACTTTCGAAATGCAACAGAAAGGTCCAGAAATGCTGCAAAAGTATGCTGTCGAAATGTGCTTTCGACAAAAGGTTTTCGAAAATGCTACAGAAGGGTCCAGAACTGCTGCAGAATGATGCAGTCGAAAACTGCTTTCGACAAGGTCGAAATGTGCTTCCGAAAATGCTGCAGAAGGATCCAGAACTGCTGCGTAATGGTGCAGTCGAAAGGTGTTTTCGACAAGGTTGAATGGCAGTGTAACAACCCGGGGTTTCGCAATTGTTTTGTTATCGTCTTTTGACGATCATAATTGCTGTTAAATGGATATTGGAATTTTATTGGGTTAAAATTCTTTGAATAATTGTTAAGTGTTGTGGTCCTTAAGAAATCTTAGCCATGGTTCCTCTGTTATGTTGGGCCGTTATAATTATCTATGACAAGCCCGCCCCTCTCTTCAATTCGTTTTGAAAAAACCCATCCCCATTATCGTTTTCTCACTCGACAACCCCAGATTAAAACATTCAAAAAGATAGTAAAATGGCGGCCACGAAATTAGGGCTTCGTCTCCTCTTCGGCGATTCTGGAATCAGGGCTTTGGTTACAATCGACTTTGTTGCTTCGAGATGATCGAGTTTGGTCCTCGCTATGTCGAGTCGAACGTTTGGCTTGGTCGTCGAAATAGGTGAGTAAAACTCACATCTAATTCATCTCTGTATTTCGTGTTTTGGGTTTGAATCCCCTGGTTTTTCGTTCATATATATTTGGGATGATTGGGTTTTAAATTGATATTTCTGATGATGTTTCGTTTATGTGAGTTTATCCCCTTATCTTCGACATATATATATTGTTGTTGAATGCGTCGGTTGATTGGTTCTGGCACTTGATAATCGTTGGATGTTGAGATGATTCACGACTTATTCTTAGTCGTATATAATTTCGCTAATCACTGGTCACTGTTTTGATACATTTCGTGATGACCAAGGCTTGAAATTCTCGGCTTTGAACTTTTTCTTGCTCAATTTTTGTTGTTATGGCTTGCTATACATATACATATAAACTCAGATGCTTCAATCGTTCACTGAAATGTTGTATAACTTCGAACTTCTGGCCTGAGGCTTTGAGAAATTCAGTAGCTTGCATTTGTTAGTGATGTAGCCTTGTGGTTAGTTGCTGTCTACTCTGATTCACTCTTGTTCATGTATCTTTATATGATTGTTATTCTGGTCATTCATAGGTGCATTTGTATCCCTTGATCGATCTAGTTTCCTGACCTTTGTTCCCTGTTGCACATTCACCTGTTTACTCAAGACCATATATGTGCATACATACTGGTTTGAGACCTGATTGCTTTGAACTTGATCATGTTGGCATTGTTTGAGTTTTGCTTTGACTTCACTGCTGTATATTTGTAGACTTGAACATAGTTCATCCTCCTGCAGTTTCATTGATGATGCTCTGTCCAGTATTGGTTTTGTGTCCATGTATAGAGTTGCTTGTAGTTGTTTATGTTGTTGTCTTTGTGCTATTGTTTCCTTGACCTGTTGCATTTGCACTTGTTACCAGTCAGGTGCGTTCATCCCTGAACTGTACATGTCGGTCCTTGACTTTGCGGTTACATTTAGCTTGTAGTCAGTCTCATTGTAGTGCTTCACTTGAGTTTTCTGAGGCATTGCCTTATATGATATTGCGCATCTAGTCTTGTCATTTGAGTTACTGTGGCTATGCTCTTTGTACAGTTTCATTGCATGATGAACTAACTTGAGTTGGTTCATGTTTTAGTTGTTTCCTTGTAGCTTCACTTGAGTCTTTTAACTTGGGTCATTTCTTGTTAACCTGATTAGTTCACTGATTCATTTTAAGTTGCATTCTGTCTCCAACATGCCATGTTGTCCAGACCTTTGCACATGCTCTTTAGTTTATTGAGTATGGATATTTGCTTGTGTACATGCAGCCTGATACTTTGAGTTGTATACCATACTATGGCAGTTGCCACTGTGAACCTGAATCTATACTTGTGTACTTTTGTACTGACCAGTTGCTCCTTGATCATCTTGTTAAGTTTGAATGTGTAGTCTTCAGGGTATGTCTGCACTCACATCTGTTTTACCTTGTATTACATGCGGATGGTCTTTGAATTGTACTGTTTCCTTTGCCTTGTGCAGTTTGTTATGTACCATCACTAGGGTACATATTTCGTATTCTTTTAGTTGAAGTTTTTCGCTGCTGCACTGTCTTGTTCTCGAATCTGATACATTGCATTGATGCCTTGTATCATTTGCATTTTGTCATTTTGCTTCACTGATGACCTTATTTTCTAATGAGGCTGATCTGCGTCTTTTCTGTTGAGTGTTGTAGTGCCATATCTTTGGTGCTCTCGCCTTCAGTTTGCTATTTCCCTGTGCCTTGCTTTGCGACATGTTGAACTTGTTTCACGTGTTGCCTTTGATCTTGTTCAGTATTGCTTTGAGTTGTTTTGTAGTGGCGAGGCAGTACACGCGTGCGTGTACTGCAGCCCTAGCAGGATTGACAGATTTAGTTGATATTTCGATCGTAAATTATTTCGTTGGTTCAATTCAATATTTTGAGGTTGTATTTGAAATGGTTCATTTCGATTGAGTTGTATCCGTTGGATTTTTGGATTCATTGATCTTCTGAATATTCCATAGACTGTATTGGCGAGGCAGTACACGTTAGCGTGTACTGCAGTCAATCAGCATCGTTGTTTTTAAATTGACATTTCAATTGTTTAAATTGATTTGGATTGTTGATTTATTGTTTAACACTGTTCAGTGTTATACCTGCCGTTATCCGATTCTTTTATCGAGGAGTCGGATATACGAGATTTCTGTGACTGTCGTCTATTTGATGTCGATTACTATTGCTTCTATGCACTAATAACTGAGTTTGAATTAGACTGACCCATGTATTATTTTCTTTTGAATGTAATACTCGGGTCAGACCCGAGTATTTCAGGTTGTAGATTTCCTTCTTTGAGTTGCTGTTCGGAATTTGAAGACTTTTCGCATCTTCTGAAGTTGTCATTGTCCTTTTGTAGTAGTCGTGTCATTGTATAGAACGATATGTATTCATGTATATTAGTCGATAATGTACGTGTATATATAACTTCTAGAGTCGACAGTTGTAGTTGTATCATATGTATTGTGTCAACTATGTATTAACTGACATCAGTTATATATATATATATATGAGACTTTTGTTTTTATCTGTGTTCCGCAATTATATTATCTGTGTTATTGTTATATCTAATGTCCTAAACTATTATGAACTATCGTAGTTTGTTTTATACTGATAATTGGATATGTCGATGGGAGTAAATAAATAATAGATGAAAAATAAAAAGTATATACCACTCCTATCGAGATAACCAATATTAGTGTAAGGCCAATTACGGATGGTCGCTCCTATCCAGCCTTATTCTTCGTAATAATAGACAGTATTTCTTTTAATACTCTTTGTTATTATGAGCATAGAGGTGGGGCGTTACAGTTGGTATCAGAGCTTGGGGTTTATGGACATAATATAAAACATAACTTGGATGGAACATATGTTACAACTATTGGTCGATGTTTTATTTGTGATTGAGTCAAAACTAAAGTTTTGAAATTTCGATGAAATTTTTAAATATCTTTATTTAAAAATAAAAGGTGAATGTGTGTTCGGATGATTTGATTGATTTGAGTACTGTTTATCAGAGTGCGCAGCGGAAATAGTGAAACTGTCTTCGCTGAGTACGACTGATAATCTTTTTGATTTAAAAATCAAAATACGAAATTGATATGAATTTCATTTGTTGTTTACATAGCTGTAATTATTTTGTTTCTTTGAGAATTTCGAATCCAAATTGAGGATTCGAAGAAATTGCAGATATGTGATTTTTGTTGAAATTTCCGCTGGCTTTCTTTTGTAATAATCATATATTGATTAGATTTTTGCTGTTTTGAATTATCTTCATTGAAGACCTTCAAATAATTTCTTTGTTCATTTTGTAGTACGTGCAAAATTTGAATTGCACGTTATTGCATTTATTTTACGTTGAACCGATGCTTGGTTATGAAACGTATTTTGTTGCCGTTATTTTTATAACGGGATTTTTACACCAATGCTAAATTTTTGAAGCATGGTGTTTTGTGGCATTTAGATGAATGAAAATTCTCTGATATTACATTTTGATGTAAATTGTTTTGATGTGATTTTGACGTTTTAAAACTACTGTCGCTTTGGCTTCAGTAACCGTCAAATTTTAAAAGTGGATTTTCAAGCGGTTATTCCACAATACTGATTTGTGACCGTTTTTACGGTATTTTGAGAAGTACAGTTTCCTTATCGAAATTGTTACTGATTTGCTGTTTTAATCACGTGATTGGAAAATCGTTTTAAAAATGAAATTTGTTTTATAAATTTTTAACAGTTTGCGTTTTCAAAAGAATGAGAAAGTGACTTAAACGATTCAGCAAAATCGAGGATTATGACCCCTTTCTTTTACTGTTTCGCTTAATTCCGGACTTGTCCGTTTGAGAATGTAAAGTGTATTTTTACAAAATACACAATTTTGCACTTTCAAGGAAACGATGAAGAGATTTAAACGATTTAGCAAAAGTGCGGAGTATGGAACCACACTTTTACTATTTCGGTTAATTCCGGACTCGTTAATTGAATATCTGTTGTTTTGATGGTTTTGATGGTTTTACACTTTCAAGGAAACGATGAAGAGAATTAAACAATTTAGTAAAACTCGTGGTTATGGGACATGTGCGTTTGCTATTTTGGTTAATTTCGGACTCGTTAATTGAAACATTTTGATGCTTTCGTGTGCTTTCGAGCCACTATGAGGACCTTCGGGTCATTTGTTGGACCTTCGGGTCATTTGTTGGGCTTTCGGGCCACTCTGCGGACCTTCGGGTCAAATACCAGTACTAGACCTTCGGGTCACTCTGCGGACCTTCGGGTCAATCTGATGGGCGCCAAAATTATGTTGAGTACTTGGTAGGCTTCGGCCATATGTTGTTGCACGTGCGGCGAATTAAAAACTCGCCATCTGATGGGATCGATCCAAGCTTTTATGTTGATTTTCTAGTCTTCTTAATTGATTTCTAGATATTTGTTGCTTCCAATTATCTGTAGGTAATTGGATATTTGTTGATATGAGTTCTGATTATCGTTTTTGATAATCAGATATTTGTTGTTTCTAATTATCGCTTGTGATAATTAGATATTTGTTGATATGAGTTCTGATTATCGTTTTTGATAATCAGATATTTGTTGTTTCTAATTATCGCTTGTGATAATTAGATATTTGTTGATATGAGTTCTGATTATCGTTTTTGATAATCAGATATTTGTTGTTTCTAATTATCGCTTGTGATAATTAGATATTTGTTGATATGAGTTCTGATTATCGTTTTTGATAATCAGATATTTGTTGTTTCTAATTATCGCTTGTGATAATTAGATATTTGTTGATATGAGTTCTGATTATCGTTTTTGATAATCAGATATTTGTTGTTTCTAATTATCGCTTGTGATAATTAGATATTTGTTGATATGAGTTCTGATTATCGTTTTTGATAATCAGATATTTGTTGTTTCTAATTATCGCTTGTGATAATTAGATATTTGTTGATATGAGTTCTGATTATCGTTTTTGATAATCGGATATTTGTTGCTTCTAATTATCGCTTGTGATGATTAGATATTTGTTGATTTGAGATTTAATTATCACTTTAGATAATTAAATATTTGTTGATATGAGATTTAATTATCGCTTGTGATAATTAAATATTTGATGATTTGAGATTTAATTATCGCTTGTGATAATTAAATATTTGATGATTTGAGAATTAATTATCGCTTCTGATAATTAAATATTTGCTGATTTGATATTTAATTATCGCTTTAGGTAATTAAAAATTTTGTTGATTTGAGATTTAATTATCGCTTGAGATAATTAAATATTTGCTGATTGAAATTTAATTATCGCTTTAGATAATTAAATATTGGTTGATTTGAGTTTGATTATCGCTTGAGATAATCAAATATTTATTTAATTTGAAATTTGATTATCGCTTGGGATAATCGAATATTTGTTGAATTTTGAAATTTGATTATCGTTTTGATAATCGAATATTTGTTGAATTTGAAATTTGATTATCGTTTTTGATAATCGAATATTTGTTGATTTGAGAAATTTGATTATCGCTTTTGATAATTAAATATTTATTACTGATTTGAGATTTAATTATCGTTTTTGGATAATCGAACATTTGTTGACTTGAAATTTGATTATCGTTTTGATAATTGAATATTTGTTGTCGTTTTTGATAAGTAGAAAATTGGTAATTTGATAATTGTTGATTTGTTTCTGACTATCGTTTAGATAATTGAATGTTTGTTGATTCTATTGATATAAGATTTTCTAGTTTCTTATTGATTCTAGATTACGTTGATTGTATTGAATTGCTGTTTTCTATCTATCCCTATTGATAGTTAGATTTTGTTGAGAATTGCGAATTTCTTTTATGAAATAAAAAGGATTACTTTGGCATTTGAATTCTCGACTTTTATTCTCTAGCTTAACCAGTTTATGTTAGAAAATTTATTGTTAATAACGACCTTAATTATGGAAATTGCGGGGACGCAATTTTTATAAGGAGGGGAGTCTGTAACAACCCGGGGTTTCGCAATTGTTTTGTTATCGTCTTTTGACGATCATAATTGCTGTTAAATGGATATTGGAATTTTATTGGGTTAAAATTCTTTGAATAATTGTTAAGTGTTGTGGTCCTTAAGAAATCTTAGCCATGGTTCCTCTGTTATGTTGGGCCGTTATAATTATCTATGACAAGCCCGCCCCTCTCTTCAATTCGTTTTGAAAAAAACCATCCCCATTATCGTTTTCTCACTCGACAACCCCAGATTAAAACATTCAAAAAGATAGTAAAATGGCGGCCACGAAATTAGGGCTTCGTCTCCTCTTCGGCGATTCTGGAATCAGGGCTTTGGTTACAATCAACTTTGTTGCTTCGAGATGATCGAGTTTGGTCCTCGCTATGTCGAGTCGAACGTTTGGCTTGGTCGTCGAAATAGGTGAGTAAAACTCACATCTAATTCATCTCTGTATTTCGTGTTTTGGGTTTGAATCCCGTGGTTTTTCGTTCGTATATATTTGGGATGATTGGGTTTTAAATTGATATTTCTGATGATGTTTCGTTTATGTGAGTTTATCCCCTTATCTTCGACATATATATATTGTTGTTGAATGCGTCGGTTGATTGGTTCTGGCACTTGATAATCGTTGGATGTTGAGATGATTCACGACTTATTCTTAGTCGTATATAATTTCGCTAATCACTGGTCACTGTTTTGATACATTTCGTGATGACCAAGGCTTGAAATTCTCGGCTTTGAACTTTTTCTTGCTCAATTTTTGTTGTTATGGCTTGCTATACATATAAATATAAACTCAGATGCTTCAATCGTTCACTGAAATGTTGTATAACTTCGAACTTCTGGCCTGAGGCTTTGAGAAATTCAGTAGCTTGCATTTGTTAGTGATGTAGCCTTGTGGTTAGTTGCTGTCTACTCTGATTCACTCTTGTTCATGTATCTTTATATGATTGTTATTCTGGTCATTCATAGGTGCATTTGTATCCCTTGATCGATCTAGTTTCCTGACCTTTGTTCCCTGTTGCACATTCACCTGTTTACTCAAGACCATATATGTGCATACATACTGGTTTGAGACCTGATTGCTTTGAACTTGATCATGTTGGCATTGTTTGAGTTTTGCTTTGACTTCACTGCTGTATATTTGTAGACTTGAACATAGTTCATCCTCCTGCAGTTTCATTGATGATGCTCTGTCCAGTATTGGTTTTGTGTCCATGTATAGAGTTGCTTGTAGTTGTTTATGTTGTTGTCTTTGTGCTACTGTTTCCTTGACCTGTTGCATTTGCACTTGTTACCAGTCAGGTGCGTTCATCCCTGAACTGTACATGTCGGTCCTTGACTTTGCAGTTACATTTAGCTTGTAGTCAGTCTCATTGTAGTGCTTCACTTGAGTTTTCTGAGGCATTGCCTTGTATGATATTGCGCATCTAGTCTTGTCATTTGAGTTACTGTGGCTATGCTCTTTGTACAGTTTCATTGCATGATGAACTAACTTGAGTTGGTTCATGTTTTAGTTGTTTCCTTGTAGCTTCACTTGAGTCTTTTAACTTGGGTCATTTCTTGTTAACCTGATTAGTTCACTGATTCATTTTAAGTTGCATTCTGTCTCCAACATGCCATGTTGTCCAGACCTTTGCACATGCTCTTTAGTTTATTGAGTATGGATATTTGCTTGTGTACATGCAGCCTGATACTTTGAGTTGTATACCATACTGTGGCAGTTGCCACTGTGAACCTGAATCTATACTTGTGTACTTTTGTACTGACCAGTTGCTCCTTGATCATCTTGTTAAGTTTGAATGTGTAGTCTTCAGGGTATGTCTGCACTCACATCTGTTTTACCTTGTATTACATGCTGATGGTCTTTGAATTGTACAGTTTCCTTTGCCTTGTGCAGTTTGTTATGTACCATCACTAGGGTACATATTTCGTATTCTTTTAGTTGAAGTTTTTCGCTGCTGCACTGTCTTGTTCTCGAATCTGATACATTGCATTGATGCCTTGTATCATTTGCATTTTGTCATTTTGCTTCACTGATGACCTTATTTTCTAATGAGGCTGATCTGCGTCTTTTCTGTTGAGTGTTGTAGTGCCATATCTTTGGTGCTCTCGCCTTAAGTTTGTTATTTCCCTGTGCCTTGCTTTGCGACATGTTGAACTTGTTTCACGTGTTGCCTCTGATCTTGTTCAGTATTGCTTTGAGTTGTTTTGTAGTGGCGAGGCAGTACACGTGTGCGTGTACTGCAGCCCTAGCAGGATTGACAAATTTAGTTGATATTTCGATCGTAAATTATTTCGTTGGTTCAATTCAATATTTTGAGGTTGTATTTGAAATGGTTCATTTCGATTGAGTTGTATCCGTTGGATTTTTGGATTCATTGATCTTCTGAATATTCCATAGACTGTATTGGCGAGGCAGTACACGTTAGCGTGTACTGCAGTCAATCAGCATCGTTGTTTTTAAATTGACATTTCAATTGTTTAAATTGATTTGGATTGCTGATTTGTTGTTTAACACTGTTCAGTGTTATACCTGCCGTTATTCGATTCTTTTATCGAGGAGTCGGATATACGAGATTTCTGTGACTGTCGTCTATTTGATGTCGATTACTATTGCTTCTATGCACTAATAACTGAGTTTGAATTAGACTGACCCGTGTATTATTTTCTTTTGAATGTAATACTCGGGTCAGACCTGAGTATTTCAGGTTGTAGATTTCCTTCTTTGAGTTGCCGTTCGGGATTTGAAGACTTTTCGCATCTTCTGAAGTTGTCATTGTCCTTTTGTAGTAGTCGTGTCATTGTATAGAACGATATGTATTCATGTATATTAGTCGATAATGTACGTGTATATATAACTTCTAGAGTCGACAGTTGTAGTTGTATCATATGTATTGTGTCAACTATGTATTAACTGACATCAGTTATATATATATGAGACTTTTGTTTTTATCTGTGTTCCGCAATTATATTATCTGTGTTATTGTTATATCTAATGTCCTAAACTATTATGAACTATCGTAGTTTGTTTTATACTGATAATTGGATATGTCGATGGGAGTAAATAAATAATAGATGAAAAATAAAAAGTATATACCACTCCTATCGAGATAACCAATATTAGTGTAAGGCCAATTACGGATGGTCACTCCTATCCAGTCTTATTCTTCGTAATAATAGACAGTATTTCTTTTAATACTCTTTGTTATTATGAGCATAGAGGTGGGGCGTTACAGGCAGAGTCATAAATAACTTGAAAACTGTTATTTTGGTAATTGAAGTATAATTTTTTCACCAACTCCTATTCATTGTCAAATTTTTATCGGGTAATGACACACTTTAACACTTTCTTTGCAGAAAAATTGCTATAGATAAGATTTTATTATTTCCAAAATTATTTTCAAAATACAAGAAAATAGGCACAAGAACCAACTTAGAAAAAAAATTAGGCGGAAGGACAACAAGTTTGTTTTTTAGGCTGGAGGACAATGCTAGTTATAACTAGCATTTTGTATAGTGTAAAACTGAATATAATGCTAGATATAACTAGCATTTTGTATAGTGTAAAAGTTGAATATAATGCTAATTATAACTACCATTTGTCCTTCAGCTTAAAAATGAAATTCGGTGTCCTTCAACCTAATTTTTTTCAAAGTTTGTCTTTTACTCTAATTCCCTCTTCAAAATAAATGATTACATTATTTTAATATAATTATTAAGCCTTTTTAGCTTATAAAATTCATAATAAATCGAAATCACTTGGGAAAAATCCTAAAAATTCACAAAAAATCCGAAATAACATTTTCTACATCATATAAAAATTTCGGGGAAAAATTCATTATTTTATCATATAGTTTTGATGGAGAGAATGGTGTAAATAATATTCACAACCGGGTAATGCTCAACAAAGTAAAATTAGATTTTACTAAAACCAAATAAGCAATAAATTTGACCAAAATATCACACCACCTGCTACATGCCATGTGAATATTAATATTCGATTGTTTGTTATTAATCGCTGACCAAATTTACACCTAAAGAGTCACATAACCGAAACATTACATACTCCTTTGACCACCAGATTTAATTGATTTATAATTGTTAAAAATTAAATTAAATTAATTAATGTTTATGAAATGTTAATTGTAAGATTATATTTGATATGTTGAACAATTTTAAACAGTGTATTTATAATAGTTATAAATATACTTATCGGTATACAATATCGGTACAATTTTAAACTGGATTTAAATACAATAATTTTTGGTTTGAGCTTGGATTTTGTAGGCCAAAGATAGGGTGTATAGCCGGCCTTGGATGGCATGAGTGTGGCCTGCCATATGATGGCTTGAAGGGGAGGCTTTTTGACTTGGTAAAGGGACAAAATGGTGAAGAGAAAAACAAATGAAATCGCGTAAATGAATTTTCTAATGTATCGGGCATGAGTATCCGGAAGTTTTCATTGGATACTCCCACGAGTCGGAAGGCGGCTGGGGAAAGAGGGGGACATTGGGCGGGATCTTTTAGCAGCGAATTTCCCATACAGATAGAGGCGAGTACCAAATCAATTTCTGGTAGCAGCTTGATTAATTAATTCAATACGAATTAAATGGGAATTAGTACTCGATTTAGTTGGTACCCTTTTTACTTCAGATTATGATGACCCGATAGGCCCTGCTAGCTTCAGTTCTTTACGAAGTTTCTTCTAACATTGCGGGACGCTCTAATTTGATTGAAATTCTTATATTACCCACCACTCGGCTTTGGCTTAGCCACGCGTACCGGGTCGTGATCTGGACGAAAGAATTCTTCACCCAGCAAAACTCTAGCTATTGACTTGGATGTGTCCTCACTCACACCATAATCCTTGTTTCGCTCCTTTGTTCTTCCTTTATTAAACCAACATGTGCCTCACTTTTAAAAAACATACAAGTCCATATCCTTGCTGCTATTCTTGGCCAAAATAATCCTATTCCAATTACCAAAAAATTCCCAGTTCAAATACATATCAAAACGCTTCAATTCAATTGACGGTGGTAGGCGATTTGAAGCTAGCATCTTCCGACTTGTGAATCTGATTCAGGAAGTACTTAACTACATTTCAATGTGTATTTAATAGCCTTAGCAGAACTAACTCTATGATTTATGTTCATGGATCATTGTTTAATCAATCATTAAATCATATGATGCTTAGATAGAAATACTACGAATATGGTTTTTTGATATTCTGTTGCATACTAGGTGTTTGAATATATTATGGTGCATCTATATATAAATAATATTTATCATTATCTTGAATGTATGTTGACATTGAACTCTCGGCCTAATTAAAAAAATCATTTTATAATAAATATTATTAAAAATGATTTTGTTAAATAATAAATCATTTTCTGAAGAATAAAATTATATAATAAATGTTTCAAAATGTATAAAATTTATTTTTCTATAAGTATAATTCAGTAGCAAAATTTTACTTATTTTAATGTATATTATATATATTTTATATTTATATATTAATTTAACTAATTATTTAACTAGAAACTAATTATATATATATATATATGTTTGCACAAAAAATGGACAAACACCTCAAAGTTGTATGACTTAGTAGATTTTATGTTGTTCTTAGTGATTTGGATGTTTTATGCAAATATATGAAAAGCAGGGGCTAAACTGTAAAAAGACACGCAGATTTATAGTGGTTCAGCCAGAATGTGCCTACGTCCACTTTGTATGTTATTTCTCTTCTCTTGTTTAGATTACAAGTACAAAGCTTTGATATAAGTAAAAGAAAGTTGTTTGAAAGTTCTCTCCGTGCTTGAGCTCTCAAACTTGTCCCCATGGTTGTACCCCTGCCCCTCTATTTATAGAGTGAGGTTGGGAGCAGGGGTCTTGAGTGTATATAGCTGCTGGTGGGCCTGGGCTGATGTGATCTGGCCTGGCACGTCTTGGTCCGGTAGCATTTGGTCCGGCGATGATTGGTCCGGCATGGAGTTGGCATGGAGTTGGTCCGGCATCTAGTTGGTCCGGCATTGGGTTGGCATCGAGTTGGTCCGACATTGGGTTGGTATCGAGTTGGTCCGGTATTGGGTTGGAGGCAGGTTGGTTCGGCAATGTTGAAGGCAGGTTGGTTCGGCAGTGTTGAAGGCAGGTTGGTTCGGCAGTGTTGATTTGGTTCGTCTAGCTTTGGACCGGTGGTGAGGATTCACCCAACATTTGTCCCCCAAAGTGGGGTATATGCTGGCATATGGCCTACTTTGTTTCGGGCTATCCAATTTTTACATTCCCATTCGATTTTTAGTACCGAACCGGTTGGTCCGGAGGTTTACTCTCGCCTATAAGTACGGAACTAGGGTCTCCGCTATTGCCCACCGAACAAGATTGCCGAACTAATTTCAAAACAAAACTTCCTGCCGAATCAATTGTGTTGTCGAATCAGGTGAGTGCCGAATGGCTTCTTCGATTCATTTCACTTTACCGAATGAGCTTAATATAGGATGGTCTTGATGCCGGATGGACTTTATACCGGATGGGCTTTATACCGGATGGGTTTTTTACCGGATGGGCTTTATACCGGATGGATTTTGTGAGATGAGAATGCCGAATGGGCTCTTTGAGATGAGAATGCCGAATGAACATGCATTCTGGGTGCTTTAAGCGAACGAATCCTTAGCTTGTTAAGTTTCGATTATGACTCTTGTTCTAACAATATGCCTTTTCGGTGTTTGCAGATAAATGTCTCGAAAAGCAGAAACTCGATCAGATAAAAAGAAGTTCCAGGGTGAAGGAGAATCTTCCGCAGTGCCCCCTGCTCAGCCAGGACCGGAACGTCACGGACCTGTCCCAAGATCACTAGTGGACGGGTACGGCCCTCAGGAGCTTCTGAACTCCCCGCCCGATTGCTTTCCCAGCTCCTTTAAGGAAGAGCAGCTTGACGTCATCTCCCGTTCTTTTGGGATTGATAGGGCTGGCATGCTGTTGCCAGAGAGAGAAGTTATGCCATATGACCCTACCGAAGGATACTTTGCCTACAGCAGGTACCACTGTATGTGTGGTGCCATCCCACCTCTTAATGCTTGGGTACTCAGCTTTCTTACATATCTAAAGGTGGCCCCATTCCAGCTTCAACCCAACTCTTATACTATACTGGTGAGCCTCTTCGTCATCTTTCAGAGGAAGTATGGGCATGCTCCTTCCAACCGGGAGATCCGGTACTTATATAATCTGCGGGGCTATAAGAAGGGGTCCCTATACATCAGCTTGGAGTCGGCTGTAACTTTCAAGCCGGTCTTGGATCTGTATTCTAAGTACAGCATGTTCAAGAAGGACTGGTTCTTTGTCAGGGACGACTCTGTCTCTATTCGGCGTTTCACCTCTGGATGTAAGTCGACGCTTTATTTATAATTTCCATTCTGGTTGCGATGCTTCTTCTCATACGTTTTCGTTTTTTGCTAGCAACATGTGGCTTTGCGGTTGTGGAGACTGATCGTCTGGTTCAGATGGCGGCTGAGATAGAAGCTATCCCCGGGAGAGATAGATCAGCTGCTTACCTGATCAGAAATGCGACCCTTCTGGAGTATAATTTGATCCTTCCACAGCAGTCAGTAGTCAAGCAGAGGGAAACGGCGAAGGAGAGGGCGGCTGCTCAAGCTAAGGGAGGTGTCACAATAGAGAGTGGCAAGAGGAAACCTTTCTCAAAATCTCCAGTGGTCGGAGGTAAGAAGCTTAAGAAGTCGGATGGTGCTTCCCCCAGCACATGTCCACTTACTCCGGGGAAGGAAGATGTGGAGGAGGAGAGAGGTGAGGGTGGAGATGACCGGGAAGGTGGTGATGGCATCGGGGCCTTGCTTCCTGGGCAAGCAGGCGAGATTCAGGAGTGGACGGACGATGCATTCCACCAAGCTTTCGAGGGGCTGGACGGAGAGCCGGCTTTGGTAGAGAAATTCGGGAAAGCTGACAAGGCCGGGACTGGTGCACGCGAGTCTTCTCAGACTATTCCAGCCAAGGTGGCTCCGATGACTCAAGGTGAACTTTTGACTCCTGTAGGCTCCATTTATGATAGGGACTTAGGAATATTTTATGATCCGCTCCCGTCCTGGAATGAAATCCAGGACTCATTGCAGTATCCTACTCCTCCCCAGGGTTTGTATAGCTAATGTGTTTCCTTTCTTCTTTTAACTTTTAGTTTACCGCGTTTCTCGAATTATGGGTCAATGTAAGCTTGTGACACTTGTTCTTCATATCAGGAGCAGGTAAAACGGCCAAGGCCTCAGATCTTCGGCACAGGCTTGAACAATACAAGCTCTCCAAAGCATCCGCCAAGCCGAAGCCTTCGACCCACCGTTCCGGGGATGTAGTCGGCTACCGTCCTCTTCTCGGGGTTATTGAAGAGGGTATTCAAAAGAGAAAGAGGAGTCATCCCTTATCCGAATCTTCACTTGGTTCTCAGCCCCCAGTTCAACCTCTTCATGATATCACGGAGGAGGATACTGAGTTCGCACTCTCTCCGCACCCGTCTGAAAATCCTACCGTTACTCAGATTGATCGTCCTGGCTTGGCTCGTAATCCATTTGCGGGTCATCCTGATCTGGATCCAAGTTCCCATGATATTACCTTTGACGAGGTTATCGGTGAGCACCTTCTTCCCCGCAATCCCATGGTACGGGTGCTTGATGAGGCCAAGTCCTTAGATCTCGATTTACTTACTACTCGGATAGTCACCATGGGAGACGAGACCAAGGCTAATATTGACCGGGTGGCGGAGGAGACTAGGAAGCTGATGGGGCATCATGCCCGGTTGGTTAAGGCTGGAGAGGAGATTGGGAGTGCCAACATCCGACTACGATTGATGGTTTCGGACCAGGCCAAACAACTTGCTGATCAGGCCATCCAGATTTCTCAGCATGAGGCTGCCTCCGGGCGGTTGAGGAAGACTATGGAGGAGGCCAGTAAGGCGGAATTGCGGAAGATGGATGCTGCTTGCAAGGAGCAGATAAATATGGCCATCTCGACAGTGGACGAGGTTCGGAGGGCGGATCTTGAGCAGGTAGAGGAGCTGTCGGGGAAGCTTGAAGCTGCAGAGCTTTCTCAGGTCAGGCTAAAGGAGGAGGTGGAGGCGATGAGGAGGACCCTTCAGGCTGACTGCTCGTGATACCGACTGGAGAGGGATGCTGCCATTGCAAGGCTATCGGTTTCTGATGCTCGTATGAGGGAGTTTGAGGAAAATGAGGGGATGATGGATGATATGCTGCAGGATATGTACTTTCGCATTTGGAAGCAGGGCAGCTTATCTTGGATGGACGACTACCCCCAGATTATGGCTAAGATTTACCTCAGAGCTTTAGAGGAGGCCAAGACTGAGGCAGATAAGGAGGGTGGAGCGGCCTTTAGGATGGATGTGGCTACCGCTCAGTTCACCAAGGAGGAGAAGATAGCGGTGAAGGAGGGGATGCGGTTGTTTGCAGCTGAGGAGGCAGGCGTGGAAGTAAGGGATGACGACCAAGATGATCAAGGGGAAGCTGCTAGTAACCTTTTCTTCTTTAGTTTCTTCTTTTGTTAACTCTGTTTGCTTATCACTAATGATTCCATTCTCTGACCGAACAGGTGGGCAACAGGATAAGGTCAATACTCCGACGCAGCCGGCTCCTTGATTGGACTTGGAAAATTCTTTTTGTGGACTTGACATGGTTGTATATGTTAGTCTTAAAACAGTAGAGTAACCCTTAGGTTGTAATTTTTGCTACTTGTAATAAATAGCTCTATTCTTGATGTGTAATTTTTTAACTTAAGCTGATTTTGTCGTCTTTTGAATGTTTTTGCTAATTTGACATGTCGTATGAGAAATATAGCTATGCATATTCTTGTAATTAAATTGTGTTTGATGTCATAATTTCATGACTTGCAATGTTAGCGTGAGGTGTGAATAAATTATAGTCATATATGAAAGAAGGAAATACCGCCTTTATATTTTGCTTGTAGATGGCAGCTTTGACTATCCTGTGTGACTGAGTAAGGGACGCGGTCCAGTATCTTGCTGTGAGTATCTGCTTCTATTAGCGAGCGTCTCTTGTTCTGTGTCCTGTACTTCAGGGTTTGTTACAGAGGATAGGAGAAAAGTTTCTTAAGTAAAATTGAAATATGTGAAATAGTAAAACTTCCAATCACGGAAGGCCTTCGATGTGCTTAAGTTCGTGGCAAACGGGCTTTGTAGTCACTTTCCCTAGATGTGGGTCTTGGAGATATTTGTCACCCATCTTACGCCTCCGTAGGGAGTTAATTCTTTTTTACCACAGCCGCATTTAAGAAACATCGGAGCCGAGATCGCGCACAGTAACTACCCGGGCCATTATGGCCCGTAAACGTGGGTATTATTCGATTTACTGTGGCCGGCTAGCGTGGGTGCCGATCGTCACCTGTGAACTGCCCCTGGCTGGCCACACCTTATGTTGGGGCTTATAGTCGGTTCACAGTTGCCGGCGAGCCGAACGCCGTAATGAGCTGCCTCGGCTATAGTCGGCCTTCTCGGTGGCTTATAATCGGCTCATTACAGTTGGCTTTAAGGGCCGTCGCGAGCAATGAGTTAACCCGCAGCAGAGGGATGCTGGAGCGAAAGTGTCTCATTGGCGAGGGCATAGATTCGCATAGTACCTGTTAGGTTTGTCGAGGCGAAGTTGCGCCGTGGAGTGCCTTGGGTGGAAGTGCTATACGCATAGGATTTTGTTCAACAGAAAAGGATAAAGTTAACAAGCAGCCAAGATATAAAGGAACAAGTTAAAAAAGAGACAAGGTTTTTTAAAGTGGTTCGGCACGAAAATGCCTACGTCCATTGGTTCTCTTTGTTAATTCACTTCATATGGGCAGTACAAGTTAAGAAAAGTATCGACGGAGGTGTTGGATGTTCCATGCCCTCTGGAACACCTCTCCGTCCACTGTTGACAAAATATAAGCTCCATTGTGGAGATCTTTATGAATTACATATGGTCCATCCCAGATTGGATCTAGTGCTCCGGGGCGAAGGAAGATTCGCTTGAGGACAAGATCCCCTTCTTGTAAGGTACGATGCTTGACTTTGGAGTTGTATTGTGCTGCCACTTTTTGCTTGTGGGCTGCTGCTTTAAGGACTGCATCATTTCTTCTCTCCTCAACTAGATCCAAAGACATGTGAAGGAGTTCTTCGTTCTCTTCTGGGTTATAGTGAATTCTGCGGTGGGAAGGCACAATGGTTTCAACTGGGAGCATAGCCTCCGATCCGTATGCCAAAGAGAAAGGAGTATGCCCTATTGACGTTCTGAAAGATGTGCGATAGGCCCACAGCGCCGTAGGGAGTTCATCCACCCAAGCGCCCTTTGACTTTTCGAGTTTCTTTTTTATTAGGGTTTTTAGGATTTTTTTGACGGCTTCGACTTGTCCGTTTGCTTGGGGATACGCCACGGATGAGAAGCTTTTGTGAATTCCATGCTCTTGGCACCAGTTGGCGAATTCCTCGCTGTCAAACTGAAGTCCATTGTCCGATATGATTTTGAGTGGGACTCCGTACCTGCACAGAACATTTTTGATTAAGAAGTTAATAACTTTTGCTGAAGATACTTTATTCAGATGTTCCGCTTCCACCCATTTGGTGAAGTAGTCGACTGCACTATAGCGTATTTGGCCCCGCCTCGGCCCATTGGTAGTTCGCCGATTAAGTCAATTCCCCATACTGCGAAGGGCCAAGGGCTGGTCATTTGAGTAATCACAGTTGTTGGTAGCCGCGGAATCTTAGCAAACTTCTGGCATCTGTCACACTTTTTGACGAAATCTAAGGCGTCCTTGCTTAAGGTGGGCCAGAAATACCCATATCGGAGTATCTTTTTTGCTAAGGTTTGTCCTCCAGTGTGATCTCCGCAGCTTCCCTGATGAATGTTGGATAAGATTTCTTTGGCTTCCCTCCCAGCGACACACCTTAACAACGGGTTAGAGAATCTGCGCCGATAGAGGATGTCTTCTTGCATTGTGTAGCGGGAAGCTTTCCTTAAGATTTTCTTGACTTCGTTACGCCCGTTGGGTAGTGTGCCATTTTGTAAGTAGTCTCGGATGGGAGTCATCCAAGTTGCCTCTTTGGTTGCAGCTATCAGATTTACTTGCTCAAAACTTGGGGTCAGTTTCTTTGAGATGGTTACTGCCCCGAAGATGGCACTGTCTCTCATACTTGCTTGCTTTGCCAATTCGTCGGCCTTTTGGTTCTCTTCCTGAGGAATGTGTTTGACTAAGTAGTGGTCCAATCGGCTGAGAAGTAACTTGGTCCTTTTTAAATATGCTATGAGTCGTTCTTCTCGAGCTTGGAATTCTACTAGTATTTGGTTAACAATAAGTTGAGAATCGCTGTGAAGACACAAAGAATTGGCTCCGATTTCCACGGCAAGTTCTAATCCGGTTATTACTGCTTCATATTCTGCATCGTTGTTGGTGGCAGCGAACTCCAACCTTATAGCATAGTGCAGTTTGTTTCCCCTGGGAGTGATTATTACCACACCTGCCCCCGAGCCTTGTTCGTTCGATGCACCATCCACAAAGAGATTCCACTTGATGTCTTCTGCTATTTCCAATTGCTCCTTATCTTCGTTGGTAGTGAATTCTGCAATGAAATCAGCCATGGCTTGTCCCTTGATGGCGGTGCGAGGGTGATAGGTGATATCATACTGACTTAGTTCGATGCACCATTTAAGTAGTCGCCCAGAAGTGTCGGGACGGTGGAGTACCTGCCTCAGTGGCTGATCGGTCAGAACTTTGATGGAATGGGACTGGAAGTAGTGACGCAGTTTCCGGGATGTGATTAGTAAACAGTATGCTAGCTTCTCAAGTTTAGGATACCTGACTTCTGCCCCCGTAAACCTCTTACTGACGAAGTAAACTGGCCGCTGCGTGCGGTTGTCTTCCCTTACCAAGGCAGCGCTTAGGGCGTGAGATGACACAGCAAGGTATAGGTATAATTCTTCGCCTTCGCTTGGAGTCGAGAGTACCGATGGTTTTTGGAGGTGTTCGATTAAGTTAAGGAAAGCGGTCAGGCATTCGTCGGTCCATTCGAACTTTCCTTTGTCTTTCTTTAGAGCTTCGAAAAAAGGGACACACTTGTCCGTTGCTTTGGAGATGAATCGGCTTAGGGCGGCCACTTTTCCATTCAGGCTTTGCATTTCCTTCCGAGTGGAAGGTATCTTGATATCCCTTAGCGCTCGGACTTGTTCAGGGTTTGCTTCAATCCCTTTGGCATGGACGATAAATCCTAAGAACTTTCCTGATGACACTCCGAAGGAGCATTTTAGAGGATTCAACTTCATTCCATACTGTCGAAGTACTTGAAACATCTCGCCTAGGTGGCTTACGTGATCGTCGGCTTTCCTTGACTTTACCAATATGTCATCCACGTATACTTCCATAGTTTGCCCTATTAGCCCCGCAAACATCTTATTGACGAGGCGTTGGTAGGTGGCTCCTGCATTTTTAAGTCCGAAGGGCATTACCTTATAGCAGTATAAACCCCGGTCGGTGATGAAACTAGTGTGGTCTTGGTCAAGAGCATGCATAGGAATTTGGTTATACCCTGAGTATGCGTCCATAAAAGATAAGAGCTCGTGTCCGGCTGTGTTGTCCACAAGCTGGTCGATTCGGGGAAGTGGGAAGCAATCCTTTGGGCAGGCGTCGTTTAGGTTGGAAAAGTCAATGCATGTTCGCCACTTCCCATTAGCCTTCTTTACCAGCACTGGGTTAGCGATCCATTCCGGGTAGATGGCTTCTCGTATGAAGTCATTGGCGAGTAGATTCTTTACTTCTTCGTCGAGGGCTGCTGACCGCTCTGCCCCCATACTTCTCTTTTTTTGTTTTATGGGCGCCTTGGTAGGAACAATGTTTAATACGTGGCATGCTATGTCGGGGGAGATTCCGGTCATGTCAGCGTGTGACCATGCGAATACATCCAAGTTGTGGCGGAGAAAATCGATGAGTTGTTCCTTCAACTCTGCTTTTAGTTGGGACCCAATTTTCAATAGTCTACTTGAGACGTGCTTGTCTACAGATACAAACTCCATAGCCTCTGCAGGCTCGGCGGTGGCCTCCTCCCCTTTGTCCCTAGGGTCTAATTCATTGAAAGGGTCGTTGGTATATCGAAGAGGAGGGGCTTTCTTTAGTTGCTATGCTTCTAGACTTTTCGTGCAGAGGGCAACCTCTACACCCTTCCCTTTATCCTTCCTATGGTTGTTGCGAAGTTCAGTCACATAGCAGTCTCGAGCAATGTCCTGGTCTCCTTTTACTTCTCCTACTCCATTGTCCGTTGGAAATTTCATTTTTAGGCACCATGGGGCTAGGACGATTTGGAAGTCAGACAAGGCTGGCCTTCCTAAGAAGGCGTTATAGGCCGAATGGTTTTCTATTAGCACGAACGTCTGTTTTCGTACAACGAAGCGGGGATGGCTTCCCATCTCAACAAAGAGGTCTAGTTGCCCGAGGGGCATCTTCGCATCTCTAGTGAAACCGTGTAGTGGTTTATTGCAGGGAGATACATCCTTCATTGATAATTTCATTTTTTCGAATGCATGTTTGAACAGGATGTTCACTGAGCTTCCAGTGTCTACTAAGATTTGGTAAACTTCGGCGGGACCAAGCCGGGCAGAGATAACCATGGGATCCATGTGAGGGTACTGCCTTCCTTCCAGGTCACGCTTACCGAATGTGATGTCATCACTTTCTTTCCGTTTCGGGTGGCGTTCTTCTATAACCGAATTGACACAGTCTTTACTGTCTCTAAGCGACTTTCCATATCTTTCCATCTCTTTCCAGCTCTTGTCTGCGATGTGCGGTCCTCTATGGACCACTATCTTCTCTTGACTAGAGCCGCTAGCGTTGTGGTTTCCTCTGCCGGCCTCTGGTGAGGGTAGCCTTGGGTTTTCATTGGCAGGAGCTGGAGTCCTGTCCTGACCTTTTACATAGCGTTCCAGCTTCTTCCTCCTGATGTGTTCCTCAATCAGATCCCGGAGATGATGGAATTCATTGGTATCATGCCCATGAGATTCGTGGAAGCGGCAGAATTTTCCAGACTTTTGCGCATTATCAGATTCCTTCTTGTATGGTGGGCGTTTGTATCTAACTTCGCCTTGGGTGGCAAGGAAGATATTTTCGACAGTCTCGTTCAAAGGAGTGTAAGTGTCGAATCTCGGTCCAGGCCGATATTGGCGCTTTTCTCCCTTCTTACCCCCAGCATTGTCTCTGGAATCATTTCTTCGAACGTCGCTTGCCACAGCAGGGGCGTTGCTGTGAGTTGCCTTATTTTGCTGTCCTGACTGCCCCTCAACGGCAGCATCCTCAAGCCTCATGTATTTCCCAGCCTCATGGAAGAAATCGGGTAAAGTAGCTGGTTTTTCTTTTGTCAACCTTCTAGCAAATTTAGTGTCCGGATGCACACCACTACAGAGGGCCATTAGGATAAGCTCATCGGCATCTTGGACTGCGGCTACTGCGGCATTGAACCGGGTTAGGTATTGCTGCAGTTTCTCTCCAGGTTTCTGTTTGACGCTGGATAAGGAATAAGCGTCCTTAGGTTGTTCCACATGGATGCGGAACTGGCTGATAAACTTTTCTTTCAACATTTCCCACGAGCTGATGGATCCCTGGGGTAGATGACAGAACCAGGAGGTAGCGAGATCTGCTAAGAAGAGCGGAAAGCATTTGCACAGTACTCCCTCTGTCGCTCCACTCATGAGCATATGTTGTGTGTACCTCTGTAAGTGTACAACGGGGTCGGAGGTTCCTTTGTAAGGTTCCATTGTTGGCATCTTCCATTCTCGGGGAGTGATAGCAATTTCGATATTGCGGGCGAAAGGGCTGGTTACCCTAGCGCCTATCCCTCGATCTCTTTGCTCCCGTTGGACGCACTCTCTGAATAAGCGTGCCATCCTTTCATCAAAATTTGGAGCAAATAGAAATGAGTTTGGTTCTGTTCTGTGGGATTGATTCCGTCCAGATGACCTGTAGGGATGGTATCGTCTATCATTCCTCATATTTTCTAATGGCTGCCTTTGATCTTCCGGGAGCATGCTAGGGTCAGTTACAGTTGGCCCTTGCCTTGATCTTCCCCTGCTGGGTTCTGATCTAAGCACTTCCTCGGGTCCAACTTCGGGCTGGACTCTAGCTCGGCCCCGTTCACTGGCGTTTCCGTGGTTAGGCAGTATGACAGGCTCAGCTACAGTTGACCTTCGCCCGGTACCTCCCCCGTTGGGTTCGGTACCAAACGTTTCCTCAGGCCTAACTTCGGGCTGTGCTCGATCTCGGCTCCTACCATGGCTACTTCTGCTGTTAGCTCCTTCGAAGAAGGAAGACCTTTGTTGTCTCCGAGACCCTCCAGATTGGGACTCGCCCCATGATTCAGTGTTGCGGTTGGACTCTTCAGCATCCCTTAAGCGTGACATGAGATGGTCCACCAAGGCTTCCTGCTGGGACGTGAAGCGATTAGTTACTTCAACCACAACCCTATCTAGATCTGCCCTAGTAATTGCTGTGGGCGGTTCTGTGGCAGGAGTGGTCGGATTAGCCTGTCCTTCATTTGCTACCGCTGCTGGAGGAGGACGATTTACTTGATTTGTGACAGCTGGATCTTGAAGACTGCTGGATGCGATGTTTTTTCCTTTGTTAACATCCTTTCTCTGTTTGGGAGGCATGTCTTCCAAGTGGCGAATGATGTTGTTAGGAAAAATGTTAAGTGGATGAAGCTGAAGCTTCGAGCTTCTAGTTCTCAGTGAAAGCACCAAAAATGTTTGCACAAAAAATGGACAAACACCTCAAAGTTGTATGACTTAGTAGATTTTATGTTGTTCTTAGTGATTTGGGTGTTTTATGCAAATATATGAAAAGCAGGGGCTAAACTATAAAAAGACACGCAGATTTATAGTGGTTCAGCCAGAATGTGCCTACGTCCACTTTATATGTCATTTCTCTTCTCTTGTTTAGATTACAAGTACAAAGCTTTGATATAAGTAAAAGAAAGTTGTTTGAAAGTTCTCTCCGTGCTTGAGCTCTCAAACTTGTCCCCATGGTTGTACCCCTGCCCCTCTATTTATAGAGTGAGGTTGGGAGCAGGAGTCTTGAGTGTATATAGCTGCTGGTGGGCCTGGGCTGATGTGATCTGGCCTGGCACGTCTTGGTCCGGTAGCATTTGGTCCGGCGATGATTGGTCCGGCATGGAGTTGGTCCGGCATCTAGTTGGTCCGGCATTGGGTTGGCATCGAGTTGGTCCGGCATCTAGTTGGTCCGGCATTGGGTTGGTATCGAGTTGGTCCGGTATTGGGTTGGAGGCAGGTTGGTTCGGCAGTGTTGGAGGCAGGTTGGTTCGGCAGTGTTGAAGGCAGGTTGGTTCGGCAGTGTTGATTTGGTTCGTCTAGCTTTGGACCGGTGGTGAGGATTCACCCAACAATATATATATTCAAATAAAGTGTGAAATGAAGTGTCAAATTATATATAACAATAAAACATAACTTTAGATTTTAAAATTAATTTTTTAATAATTTTTAATATTTTCTGAGCGAGTTTTAAATTTAATTACAAATCGTTAATTTTAAAATTTAATAAATTTGTCATTTGAGCCGAGAGCTTATTGTAAATAAATATTAATTTATATTAAAAAGATTGTGTATATATATATATATATTTATATATGTTTGTAAATTCATAAATACTTGTAATTATATATATATATATTAAAAATATATTTCTTGAGCCATGAGTTCTCTGTAAATTTGTATTAAATTTTATACATGTATATAATTTATAATTTATATATATAGATATATAAATATGTTTGTATATTTATAAATACATATTATTTTAACTTATATATGTATATATACATTGAAAATATTTTTTTTATTCTCAAGTTTGCTATAGTAAAATACATATAAAAATTTATTTTTAAAATTATTTTACATTAATTATTAAATTATTTTTGTGATTTAATTATATATACATATGTTTGTATGTATGCATTTAAATATTTTATATAAACTATTATAATTTTATATAAACTGTTATAATTTTCAATTCTTTACTTTTATATATACAAATGATATATTTTCACATGTGTATAATCTTTATATATATAAATCAATTTAATGCATACATATATTTCATTTAGATAACATGATCGAATATTAAAGGGAGTAACATGTCCGTTGTAGTGTAAATTTCAGCATTTATATATAGACATTTTAAACTATATACACATTATTATGTCGCATATGCACGTACACACATATGTGTATATGACACACATATTCAAAATATAATACAAATTATATAAAGTTAATCCTTATTTATAAAGTTAAATAAAATATTGATTTAATTTAAAAATAAAATTTAGAAAAATTATAATTGGATTAGCCTTCATAGGCCCAATAAAAATCCAATGAAGGAAATTTTTATTTGAAATTCATTTTTTAACTCCAATATGGGCTGGTCAATTTCCAATAGTTTGTACCATATAATATTTTATCATTTACTATTGTTTGTTTAATTATCATTTATGTGAATGTATGTATGTCATTTTTGGTTAGAATTAGTACGATATTTATGTTAGCTCCCTTTCACAATAAAGTAAGTAACGTTTAACCTTCAAGCTTAAATAAAATAAATTAAATAAGTACAACGCAAACCTCTAATAATAAATATGATAATTAAATATGGGAGTTAACATAAATATATAGTGAATACCTGTCCAAATGCCTATAAGGAAAAGGTGTTAAAACAAGACAAGTTTCCTTAGCAAGACACCTCTTATTAAAGAACCATCCCATAATTGAGCTGAGAGACCAAGGTAATCAATTAAGATGTTCTTTTGAATCAATTGTTTGTTTGACTACTTTTCAAATAACTTCACCTTTGTAGATTAGTATTTGCTTTATAAGTGTAGAGGTAAACCTTAAATCACTTATGGGTGTAACCAACCAAATTAATTGTTTGATAATTATTATATGTATTTTCTTTATGGGTTGCCATAATACCTTTTTGCAACCAATGAATGTTTTATACTTTATGTTTAACCTTGCCTGTATAACAAACCTTTTGGCATTTGGCTATAAGAATTCTTTTTACCAAAATAAACACATTAAATTACAAATGGTGATCCTAACAAAAGATCATGTTTATTTTTATTATAAAACTTTGAGTGTTGAGACTACGTCGCATGCACAAGTCCTTCTCAATTTTTTTATTATGTATCATTAATGGGCAAGTGTTTGTGAGCTCCAACTTCATTGGCCTCGCATCCTTTTTTAGTTAATTACTTTACTTTAACCACCATTATACATATGTTTTATCATTCTGTATCACTCGCTATTAGTTTAAAATATATAGTATTCAACAAAAAGATAAGAACAAGTGTTCTTATGACATTAAATGCATATATATATATGTATATGTATATGTATGTATGTATGTATGACTTTGTAGCGTTAAATGTTAACACTTGGTGCTATCTCTTTACGATCTCATGTGACCAGTTGACATAGACTTTTGTCAATGTAACAACCGTGTCAATTTATTTACATAAACGAATACACTTATCCCTTGTGAACTTGAGGTGTAAAGTGAAGGTATATTTGCCTCTCGTTTATCGATTAACCTTTCAGCCTTTATCAAATTTAATCATGTTTATGTACCTTCTTATTATCACCTTAACTTGTTTCATAAAGTTGGTGAACATGGAGGTGTGTATTTCCTTATTTTAATGCAATTACAATGCATTTATATACTCTGCCATAAATTATGAAATTGACTCTTATTACTCAGCTTTGTCAGACTCCTTTCCTTTTCCTCTGCCCTACAGGATAATAAGAGCAGGTCGGATATTCTGGAGGGTGTTGTTATGAAAATTCTGGAGGAAACTTTATGGCAGTACATATCTATCTATATTTTTCGAATTTGAACTTTATTTTAACTTTCATGTACTTTGTGGCACATGTGTTTCCTTATTTTCCATTTTCATTAGAACTTGTATTTATTTCCGCTGCAGGTAAAGAATTTTAAAGTTTTCTGTTATATTTCCATTCGCTATGTGAAAATATGTACACTACATGTACATTGTTTTATGATTTTTGTTCTCTTTTATTAGCCTTTCCCCGACGGTTCTCCCTTAATGATATTTGTTAAAATCAGATGCCATTGTGGTTCTAGTTTTCCAAGTGCTATTAGGGACATTTCGTTACAGTTGGTACTAAAGATAATAGCATAGATGCATTCACTAAGGCGCTTTCTCGGTCTAATTTAGGTAGGCTTATCGAAGGTATGGTCAGAAGGCTCCATAATTAGCCCCGAGTGGAACTGAGAGATTGATAGAGTTAAGGGTGTGTCATAGAGGAAATTGTGTAAATAATTATGTAACTTAACACTTGTACAAAATGTTGTTTTAAATGAATTATTTATTTGTGTTTGATTTTCTATTAATATATGTTATTATATTGTGATATAATTAATGATAATAATACAATAAATATATATGTAGAAAATCATTGGGAAAAGTATTTCATCGATTGTACTGACGAATGCGGTCATAACCATGAGTTTTGAATCGATATTCATATACTTATTTCTTAAATGTTCCTAGTCAAGATGTATTGAGAAAAGGATATCGATATATCAGCTAAGACTAGTATATGTAATTCTCTCTATACGATGTACATGGAATTACTCATGACCTTTGAAGGTATCAAAGGATTACATACTTGTGGTGTTTGGAACAATCACAGAACAAGTCAATGAGTCTTCAATGGGTTAATATAACCAAGTGAAAGTAGAAGATCTCGTGTAACAACATATAGTAGTCTTCAAAATTAAGAGTACCATGTGGATCTTAAGTAACTGGACTATACCTTGATAATGGTCAATCACATAACATTGCGATCATGTTACGACCACAGTGGGTATGCGTTGAACTTTTAGAAGCGAAACACTACTGAATAAAGAATTTGTCCCCTTCGTTGTAGAAGGTTAATATCACCCTAATTAGTAGTCAACTTAAAGTTAAAATCTCTACAAGAGTGAAATAGTTAATAATGAATGTTATTGAATTGAACCAAGGACTTTAAAATGGCTTATGCCTTTAACTATAGATATTATTAGAGTTATTGACCATTTACCTAACCCTAAATATCCCTATGATATAGTAATAATGAATTTGTTTTGCACAAAATATCATTAAAAGGTGTATCTTATTAAAGATTAGAATTTGCCTAAATAACGTATAAGAAATTGAACTTGTGTCTAATAATATACTTCAGCAAAGTCCATACGGGCTTTGGTACACTTAAATTATTTAAATATTAACGCAGGACAATGTTCACTCCAGAGAGTCAATATGACCGTGATGTTAGCTAATTTTTGATCTCAACCAATTTGAAATTAATTTACAAATGTTATAAATTAATAATGGAATCAAGAAAAATGTTGCATTAAATTTCTATGACATTTTAATCATTATTTGAGCCTTAAAATTAATTAAAATAATATATAACTTTTATAAATTGATTCAATTAAATATACGGGGTTAAATAATTAAGCAATGACTGATCGAAGTTTGGAAGCCCAATCATGCTATGGACAACCATGTGATGAGGTAAAGGGGGCCAAAACCTTGGCCTTCAGGTATAGAGAGAAAGGTGTTGCATATTTTGATATCAAGATGATTATAAACAGTGTTACTCTCTCTTGTTCTAGACACACATAACAAAACCCTAGATTCCATTAAAAATCGGTGAAGCCCAAAAGATGAGATTTGCATACCATGGTCGAAAACAAGAAACAAGGAATTCGAAGTGGAGATAATTAACCATCGCAGTTTTAACAACCGGAGGGATCGTACATGGTAAACATCTATTTTGTGTGTGTGTGAATTAAAATCATTTATATGTATTAAATCATTTTGGCCATAATAAAAAATTCAAAATTCAAAATAATAATTTTTAAACAATTAAAACTATATATATATATATAATTGAGTTTAAAAACTTCTCACGGTGGTATATACATGCGCGCGTGCGCGCGCACACACATACATATATATTCATAGATTTTGGTTTAAATTAATTATATATACATATACAATATATATACGGTTTTTAAATTAATAACAAAAAACTTGTTTTGTTTCTCGAATGTTAAAATAACATTTTTTTACTTACCAATTTAATACCCCTCCTTCCCGACTCACATATATGAACTTGCAATTTAAATTTAAATTATATATATAGCTTTCGGCTTTAGTTCAAAAAAATGATATGATAAATATTTGAATGAGCCAAAGTATTTAATTTTTAAATATTTAAAACAAAACAATTTTACCATTATATATATACGTATATATATATATACATGTATATATATATGTGTGTGTGTGTGTGTGTCAAATGTATGTATAATATAATTCTGCCTATGTTATAGACATATGTATGTATGTATGTGTAATATAATACTAGGAAAAACAATAGAAAGGCCGAATACACACACATACATGCCCATATACATGCATATATTTTGGTAATATTAGACTAAAAATAATATCCAAAATAAAATATTTAGTGTCCAAAATAGTAATAATGATGATAATACTGTTTATAATATAGGTTTTATACAATTCTCAACTGAATGACCTGTTACGAGCTTAACTTTTTTTGCCCATTTTTTTATACAAATCCAACCATATAGTTGGATTAACACATTACCAAGCATCAGTGCTTTGAATTAGATCTCGTTCCAAGATTATATGGCCTTCGAACGAAGGTTTTTAGTCCGAATATCGACGAACGACTATAAATTTAAAATTCAAAATCAACACCGTAGTTGTTTAAATTTTTTCATCATCTTTTGGAAATAGATCAAATATACTTTAGATCGAATAAGATTCAATAAATTTAATTTTCCACCGAAAATGTAACAACCCGCATATTTTACGATTTTATATTTAAATATTTCATTTAAATATAGCGTCGTTAATCAGATTAAGATCCGAAAAGCTACTTTTTGCAAACAGTCGAATTAGGACTCGGGACCACTTCCATTGAGTCCAAAATGGCGTTTGCGATTTTTTTGAGTATAAGCTTCGATATGTTTGGAGTAAGTTGAATTTTGATATTTTCTATTGGGCTTTTTGGGTTTGGGTTTAACCCAACTCATCATATAACCTAGTTCAGCCCTCTCTTCTCCTCTTCACTTCATTTCTATTTTTCTTAAACACTCAAGCAACTGAAAATGGGGAGAGGAAAGAGGAATTAGAAATTCCAAGCCCTAGATCCAATTGCAAACTCCAATTCTTGCTCCAAATTCGAAGAGAAGCTTAGGTAAGCTCCATCTTCATCTTCTCTATCTCTTCTCTTCTCTATCTCTTCTCTTCTTTAATTTCAGAAAATTCATAAACCCTAACTTAGGAAAATACTTGTTTTGATCTTAGATTGAAGCTTGTAGAGTTGAAGTGAAGAGTGGTTGATATTTTCTTTGCATTTGAGCTTCTTATCCTTGTTTTTGAGTTAAAGGTGAGATTTTTGAACTCACATCTAAGCCTATAGCTTTTGTTGTTGTTGGGTAAGAATTCCTAACATCAATTCATGTGCATTTGTGTTCGATTTGGATCGATTCGGTGAATTGTCTAATTTTTGGTTTTGGAATCTAATTTTTTGTGAAAATCCAACCTTTGATGTTTGAACACGTTAGCGGAGTGTTTCGGAGGGCCATACAAGGCTGGGTTGTCGCTTGACGTAAGTCCTTGACTGTGGTCGCTCGCTCGTCGCTCCCGTTCCGTGTTTTTGCATTTTCCCCAATTGGGGCTAGACTGATTCTGCCCAGGAAGCAGGTTCAGTCGACTGAACCAGAGTGTCAGTCGACTGAACCAGGGGGCAGAAAACGTTCTGCCCCTGTATCAGTCGACTGACCTCTGGGTTCAGTCGACTAACCTGGGGGGACATATATTTTTGTCCCTGTGTCAGTCGATTGACACTCTGGGTCAGTCGACTGACCTGGAAACATAAAGTTTCCAGGCTCTGGGCCAGTCGACTGACCCACTGGTTCAGTCGACTGACCTGCTTGCCTCTGCCCAGTTTGTTATTTTCTTTGATTTCCAATTTTGATCGATTCGTGCCGATCCAATCGGTTGTTATCGCATTCTTGACTTTGATGATTCCTTTTTGACTTCGTACACGGGTTTTTATAAAATGATCTTTTCAAATTTTATTAAAAGCTCGTTTCTCCGATTTATAAATTCTATTTAAAACACACACTTTCGCACTTCGAGCGAAGAGAGAGGAGAATTAAATGATTAGATAAAATGCATGCTATGAACATGTGCGTTCATCTTTTCAGTTAATTCCTAATCTATTCGTTTGATCGTTTTGACCTTCGGGTCTGGTTTACCGATGATATGAGGTGAACTTTATACTGCTTTGAGTGTGAAATTGACTAACGGATAGTAAACCGTTTAGTGCGAACGTGGGGTATGGGACTCACGTTAACATTTTCCGGGTTCCTTACTGAGAGTTGTGACACATTCCATCGGACAGTGGTGTCCAGTACCGCCACTACGGTTTGTTGCCTTCGGGCGTATGGATCCTTG
The DNA here is from genome assembly GCA_030737815.1 of Allium fistulosum. Classification (NCBI taxonomy): domain Eukaryota; kingdom Viridiplantae; phylum Streptophyta; class Magnoliopsida; order Asparagales; family Amaryllidaceae; genus Allium; species Allium fistulosum. Next base: position 746,742,592 of record CM060907.1, read on the forward strand.
TTACAGTACTGAGCTTGAGCACCTTTTGTTTCTTTGATAATTATATTTCCCTAGTGTATCGTCTTTCGGGGTTGGTTCTTTGAACCACACGATATATAGCGATTACCTTGTGGAAACTTGTATTACCTTTATTGGTATTTGTCATTTTCCTTTTGGCGTGTTTGGGGATATGATATCCTTTGTCCATTGGGATTGCCGATGATATGAGGCTAGTTTTGATTCATTTTTGATTAGATGATTTGGTTATCTCTTTCGGAGATATTTGTGGTACTTTATGATTTTGTACGTTCATTATCATTAGTATATCTAACTGATTTATTTAGCTAGACTGACCCGTGTGTTTTATACTCGGGTCGGACCGAGATGTTTCAGGTTAGGTACTTTGGACTTAGCCTCTTTTGCTTCCGCATGGACTATTCCGCTAGATTATTTTTGTCATAGCTTTTGTGTAGTCCTTTTTGTCTATAACTCTGATATATACTCTATCGACTCGTCTGTATATTGTGGTTTGCTTACCACTCGACTTGTATCATTTCGTAAACTCTGTAATGTATCTGTAAATGTGTAAATGTATGTGATGATCTACTGTTCTGCGATGTGAATTACATTTGAGTTGTTATATTTGTTCCGATAGATCCTTCAGCCACCTATGGTTTTGCGTTAAGTATTTATTGGGTATGTCGATCCACTTGAGAAAAATATAGATATATGCTACCATGTCGACGTATTCAGTAGATAATTAAGGCAAGGCTATAGATGGTTGCTCCTAACCAGCTCTATTCTCCGCATTAGCAGACGGTGTTACCTTGTGATACTCTTTGCTAATGTGGGTCTCGGAGTGGGGCGTCACAGCTTGGTATCGGAGCGAGGTTCAGAACAAAATATGATAAACATAGAACGGAGACACATATTACGGTACATCAAAGAGTAGTACGAATGTTACGGATCTTTAAATCATCGTGCCTTATTTCTTTCCTTTCCTTTGGGGTAGATAGAATTTTGGGAATACATCTAGGAATGCATTTTATTCCGTAGTATTCCATATTTGAATTAATGATATCTACCTTGTGAATAATCTTTTTTTATCTTATCTTTCAGCTAATGGCCGGAAGAGGTAGAGGACGACGCTCGGATGTTGGGCAATCCAGTGGCTCGCATCCGGATGGTGTTTATATGTCTGCCGATCAGTTCTTGGAGTTATTTAGGAGCACTCAGCCTCCAACTCCTATTCGTGCATCTCCTCCACGCAAGTCTGCTTTTGCACGCCTGTGCAGTGATTTTTCTCATTGTTTGCACAAAAAATGGGCAAACACCTCCAAATCATATGTTTAGTTGATTTTATGTTATTCTTGTGATCTGGGTGGTTTATGCAAATATATGAAAAGCAGGGACTGAACTGTAAAAGACACGCAGATTTATAGTGGTTCGGCCAGAATGTGCCTACGTCCACTTTATATGTTATTCCCCTTTACTGTTCAAATTACAAGTACAAAGCTTTGATACAAGTATATGAAAGTTGTTTGAAAGTTCTATCCGTGCTTGAGCTCTCAAACTTGTCTGCCATTGTTGTACCCCTGCCCCTCTATTTATAGAGTGAGGCTGGGGGCAGGGGTCTTGGATGTATATAGCTGCTGGTGGGCCTGGGCTGATGCAGTCTGGCCTGGCAGAGTTGGTTCGGTCGGCTTCTTGGTCCGGTTGCACTTGGTCCGGTGATGGTTGATTCGGTGGTGGAGGCGTGGTTTGGTCCAGTAGCACTTGGTCCAGTGGTACTTGGTCTGGTGGCACTTGGTCTGGTGGCACTTGGTCCGGTTGTATAGTCCGGTAGGTTGGTTCGGTTGTAGGGGGAGTAGGTTGATTCGGCTGGGACATGGTTCGGTGGAGGTCGGTTCGGCAATAGTTGGAGGAGTGTTGGTTCGGCTGGGACATGGTTCGGTTCGGCAGGGGTTAGGAGACCTGTTGGTTCGGTTATGGTTGGACTGGTGGGGAGAATTCGCCCAACATTTGCCCCCCAAAGTGGGGCATAAGCTGGCATATGGCTTACTTTGTTTTTTGGTCATCTCCATTCGGTCCCTGAGTGCCGAATCAATTGGTCTGGTATCCTATATCTGCCTATAAGTAGGGGCTATACACTTTCGTTATTCCTTACCAATCCGATATAGCCGAACCAGATTTTTCTTTCTGCCGAATCAATTACACTGCTGAAACCTTCTGTCTACCGAACCAGGTAATTGCCGGATGATTTTAATGTTTTTGAACTACCGAATGACATTGAGATCGTGAGTGCCGAATGTCCCTTAGCCTTGAGTCGCCGAATGAGACTGGTGATGTCGATTACCGAATGAAGCTTATGCTGGAAATGCCGAATGAACCTGCATTGGAAATGCCGAATGAACCTGCGTTGGAAATGCCGAATGAACCTGTGTTGGAAATGCCGAATGAACCTTGGTATCGAACCCCTGAATGACCATGGGGAGTTTGATTATCGAACGAGTTCTCAGGCCCCTTGTGCTCTTAAATTACAAACGAAACCCTAGATTGTACGCACTCGCTTGTCTGTATCTCTACACTTCCTTGTTCTAATAACGTGCCCTTTTGTGTTTGCAGATAAATGTCTCACAAAGTGGAAACCCGATCAAAAATGAAGAGATCTCAGGATAGAGAAGAGCCTTCTGCCGTGCGCCCAGCCCCGTCAGGACCGGGATGTTATGGGCCTGCCCTAAGATCATTAGTAGATGGGTATGGTCCTCAGGAGCCTCTGAACTCGCCTCCCGATTGTTTCCCTAGCTCACTCAAAGACGAGCAGCTCGATGTCATCTCTCGCTCCTTTGGGATTGATAGAGCACGCATGCTACTGCCGGGGGAGGGAGTGATGCCATATAATCCCCCCGAAGGATATTTCACCTATAGTAGGTACCACTGTATGTGTGGGGCCATCCCCCCGATCAATGCCTGGATAACCAGCTTCATCACTTACTTAAAAGTGGCTCCATTCCAGCTTCAGCCGAACTCCTACGCCATCCTGGTGAGCCTGTTTGTCATTTTCCAAAGGAGATACGGGCGTCCTCCCTCCAACCGGGAGACTCGGTATTTGTACAACTTGAGAGGCTATAAGAAGAGGTCTCCATACATCAGCTTGGAATCAGCCGTATCTTTCAAGCCAGTCCTGGACTTATATTCGAAGTTCAGCATGTTTAAGAAAGAATGGTTTTTTGTTAAGGATGACTCTGTTTCCATCCGTCACTTCACCTCAGGCTGTAAGTCGAAGTTTATTTATGATTTTTGTTCTGACTGCAATGCTTCTTCTCATGTGTTTTTATTTCTTGCTAGCGACAGGTGGCTTTGCGGTCGTAGAGAATGACCGCCTGGTTCAGATGGCTGCGGAAATAGAAGCCATCACGGGAAGGGATAGGTCGGCCTCTTACTTGATTAGGAACGCTACACTTCTAGGGCACAACCTGATCCTACCACATCAGTCCGTGGTCAAGCAAAGAGACACGGCGGAGGAGAGGGCTGCCAAAGCCACAAGAGGGGCCACGGCGAAGAGCGGCAAAAGGAGACCCTTCTCGGCGCATCCAGTCGTCGGGGGGAAGAAACTCAAGAAGTCTGATGGACCCTCTCCCAGCACACATCCAGATGTTCAGGAGGAGGGTAAAGTGGAGGGGGAAAAAGGCGAGGATGAAGGAGGTAAGGCGGAGAGCGGAAGCGGTGGAGAAGGTGACGGTGATCGTCACGGCGATGATGGTGGCGAAGGATAGGGCGGTGATGGCACCGGGGCTTTGCCTCCTGGGCAGGAGGGCGTGATCCAAGAGTGGACGGATGATGCTCTCCGCCAAGCCTTTGAAGAGTTGGAGGAAACGGAGAAGTCCAAGAAAGCTGATAAGGTTGGGACCGGCATCGATTTATCTTCCGGGAGTGCTTCTACTGAGGCAACTTCTGCGGTTCAAGGTGAATTTCTCTCTATTCTTTTTAATTCTCGAATGATGGCTCAATGCATGCTGGTGACACTTGATTTTTATTCCAGGAGCGGGCAAAACGGCCAAGACCTCAGATCTTCGGCACAGGCTTGAACAATACAAACTCCTCAAAGCTTCTGCCAAGCCGAAGCCTCCTACTAACCGTCCTGGAGACGTAGTCGGCTATCGTCCTCTTCTTGGAATTATTGAAGAAGATATACAAAAGAGGAAGAGGAGTCGATCTACATTTGAATCTCTTCCTGGCCCTCCGGCCCCACTCCAGTCTATTCATGATATTGAGGAGGAGGACACCGAGTTTATACCTTCCCCACATCTGTCTGAGAATCCAACCGTCACCCCGATAGATCACCCTGGCTTAGTTCGCAATCCGTTTGCGGGTCATCCGGACCTGGACCCGGCATCTCATGACATCTCCTTCGATGAGGTTACTAGTGAGCATCTTCTCCCTCGCAATCCTATGGTACGGGTGCTTTACGAAGCTAAGTCCCTGGACCTTGATTTGCTTACTACCCGGGTTGTAACTCTGGGGGATGAGGCTAAGGCAAATATTGACCGGGTTGCTGAGGAGACCAGGAAATTGATGGGGCATCATGCCCGACTAGTCAAGGCCGGGGAGGAAATTGGGAGTGCCAACATTCGGCTACGTTTAATGGTCTCCGACCAGGCTAAGCAGCTTGCCGATCAAGCCATCCAAATTTCTCAGCACGAGGCTGCATCCAGGCAACTGAAGAAGACTATGGAAGAGGTCAGCAGGGCAGAGTTGCGAAAAATGGAGGCCGCCTGCAAGGAGCGAATTGACATGGCCATCGCGACGGTGGATGAGGTTCGACAAGCGGACCTTGAGCGGGTGCAGGAATTATCGGGAAGACTTGAGGCCGCGGAGCTTGCTCAGTCCAGGTTGAAGGAGGAGATGGAGGCGATGAGGATATCCCTTCAGTCTGACTGCTCACGATACCGATCAGAGAGGGATGTTGTCGTCGCTAAGCTGCATACTTCTGAGGCCCGAATGAGGGAGCTTGAGGAAAACGAGGGGTGATGGATGAGATGCTCCAGGATATGTATTTCCGCACCTGGAAGCAGGGTAATTTATCCTGGATGGATGATTACACCCGAGTCATGGCCAGGATTTATCTCCAGGCTCTGGAGGAGGCCAGGGCCGATGCGGACAAAGAGGGTGGCGCGGTCTTCAGAATGGATGTGGTCACTGCCCAGTTTACCAAGGAGGAGAAGGTGGCGGTGAAGGAGGGTATGCGGCTGCTTGCTGCTGAGGAGGCAGGTGTGCAAGTAGAGGATGATGACCAGGATGGTCAGGAAGCAGGTGCTGGTAAGTCTTCCTTTCTAGTCTTTCCGTTAACTTGGTTGCTTATCATTAATGAATTCTTTCTTTGACCAGAAAGGTGGGCAACAGGACAAGGATAAAACTCCAACGCAGCAGGCTCCTTGATTTGACCTGGATATCTTTTTGTGAACTTGACATTGTTGTGTATGTTAGTCTCAGAATAGTAACGTAACTCTTAGGCTGTAATTATGCTACTTGTAATAAACAACATTATTCTTGACGTGTAATTTTTTAACTTAAGCTGATTCTGTCGTTTTTGAATGTTTTTGCTATTTTGACATGTTGTATGAGAAATATAGCTATGCATATTCTTTTAATTCAATTGTGTTTGACGTCAAGTTCTTGTTTAAAATGTAATTTCATGTCTTGCAATGTTAGTGTGATGTGTGAATAAATTATAGCCACGTGTTTATACATGAAAGAAGGAAATACCGCCCTTCATATTTTGCTTGTAGATGGCAGCTTTGAATGTCTTGTGTGACCGAGTATGGAATGCAGTCCAGTGTCTCATTGTGAGTACCCGCTTCCATTAGCGAATGTCTCCTATTCTGTGTCCTGTACTTTAGGGATTGTTACAGAGGATGGGAGAATAGTTTTTTAAATAAAATTGAAATACGAGAAATAGTAAAACTTCCAATCACGGAAGGCCTTCGATGTGCTTAAGTTCATGGAAAACGGGCTTTGTAGTCACTTTCCCTAGCTGTGGGTCTTGGAGACATTTGTCACCCATCTTACGCCTCCGCGGGGAGTTAAACTTTTTTACCACAGCCATACTTAAGACACATCGGAGCCGAGATCGCGCACAGTAACTACCCGGGCCATTATGGCCCGTAATCGTGGGTATTATTCGATTTACTGTGGCCGGCTAGTGTGGGTGCCGATCGTCAACCGTGAACTACCCCTGGCTGGCCACACCTTATGTTGGGGCTTAAAGTAGGTTCACAGTTGCCGGCGAGCCGAATGCCGTAATGAGCTGCCTCGGCTATAGTCGGCCTTCTTGGTGGCTTATAATCGGCTCATTACAGTTGGCTTTGAGGGTCGTCGCGAGCAATGAGTTAACCCGCAGCAGAGGGATGCCGGAGCAAAAGTGTCTCATTGGCGAGGGCATAGATTCATATAGTACCTATTAGGTCTTGTCCAGAGAAGTCGCGATGTGGAGCGCCTTGAGTGAAAATGCTATTTGCACAGGGTTTTGTTCAACAGAAAAGGATAAAGTTAACAAGCAGCCAAGATATAAAGGAACAAGTTAAAAAGAGACAAGGTTTTTTAAAGTGGTTCGGCACGAAAATGCCTACGTCCACTGATTCTCTTTGTTAATTCACTTCATATGGGCAGTACAAGTTAAGAAAAGTATCGACGGAGGTGTTGGATGTTCCATGCCCTCTGGAACACCTCTCCGTCCACTGTTGACAAAATATAAGCTCCATTGTGGAGATCTTTATGAATTACATATGGTCCATCTCAGATTGGATCTAGTGCTCTAGGGCGAGGGAAGACTCGCTTGAGGACAAGATCTCCTTCTTGTAAGATACGAAGCTTGACCTTGGAGTTGTATTGTGCTGCCACCATTTGCTTGTGGGCTGCTGCTTTGAGGGCTGCATCATTTCTTCTCTCCTCAATTAGATCCAAAGACATGTGAAGGAGTTCTTCGTTCTCTTCTGGGTTATAGTGGATCCTACGGTGGGAAGGCACGATGGTTTCAACCGGGAGCATAGCCTCCGATCTGTATGCCAAAGAGAAAGGAGTATGCCCCGTTGATGTTCTGAAAGATGTGCGATAGGCCCACAGTGCCGTAGGGAGCTCATCCACCCAAGCGCCCTTTGACTTTTCGAGTTTCTTTTTGATTAGAGTTTTCAGAATTTTGTTGACGGCTTCGACTTGTCCGTTTGCCTGGGGATAAGCTACGGATGAGAAGCTTTTGTGAATTCCGTGCTCTTGGCACCAGTTGGCGAACTCCTCGCTGTCAAACTGAAGACCATTGTCCGATATAATTTTGAATGGGACTCCATACCTGCATAGAACATTTTTGATCAAGAAGTTAATAACTTTTGTCGAAGATACTTTATTTAGGGGTTCTGCCTCCACCCATTTAGTGAAGTAGTCGACTGCCACTATAGCATATTTGGCCCCGCCTCGGCCCATTGGCAGTTCACTGATCAAGTCAATTCCCCATACTGCAAAGGGCCAAGGGCTGGTCATTTGAGTAATCTCAGTTGTTGGTAGCCGCAGAATCTTAGCAAACTTCTAGCATCTGTCACATTTTCTGACGAAATCTAAGGCGTCCTTGCTTAAGGTGGGCCAGAAATATCCATATCGGAGTATCTTTTTTGCCAAAGTCTGCCCTCCAGTGTGATCTCCGCAGCTTCCTTGATGAATGTTGGATAAGATTTCCTTGGCTTCCCTTCCAACAACACACCTTAATAAGGGGTTAGAGAAGCCGCGCCGATAGAGGGTGCCCTCTTGTATTGTGTAGCGGGAAGCTTTCCTCAAGATTTTCTTGACTTCGTTACGCCCATTGGGCAGTGTGCCACTTTGTAAGTAGTTTCGGATGGGAGTCATCCAAGTTGCTTCTTCGGTTGCAGCTATCAGATTTACTTGCTCAAAACTTGGGGTCAGTTGCTTTGAGATGGCTACTGCTCTGGAAATAGCGCCGTCTCTCATGCTAGCTTGCTTCGCCAATTCGTCGGCCTCTTGGTTCTCTTCCCGAGGGATGTGTTTGACTAAATAGTGGTCCAATCGATTGAGAAGTAACTTGGTCTTCTTTAAATATGCTATGAGTCGTTCTTCTCGAGCCTGGAATTCTCCTAGTATTTGATTTACAATAAGTTGAGAATCGCTATGAAGACACAAAGAATTGGCTCCGATTTCTAAGGCAAGTTCTAATCCAGCTATCACTGCTTCATACTATGCATCGTTGTTAGTGGCAGTGAATTCCAACCTTATAGCATAGTGCAGCTTACTTCCCCTGGGAGTGATTATTACCACACCTGCCCCCGAGCCTTGTTCGTTTGATGCACCATCCACAAAGAGGTTCCACTTGATGTCTTCAACTATCTCTGATTGCTCCTTACCTTCGTTGGTAGTGAATTCGGCAATGAAATCGGCCATGGCTTGCCCCTTGATGGTGGTGCGAGGATGGTAGGTAATATCATATTGACTTAGTTCAATGCACCATCTAAGTAGTCGTCCGGAAGTGTCGGGACAATGGAGTACCTACCTCAGCGGTTGATCGGTCAGAACTCTGATGGAATGGGATTGAAAATAGTGTCGCAGTTTTCGTGATGCGATTAGTAGACAGTATGCTAGCTTCTCAAGTTTAGGATATCTGACTTTTGCCCCTGTAAACCTCTTACATACAAAGTATACTGGCCGCTGCGTGCGATTGTCTTCTCTTACCAAAGCAGCACTTAGAGCATGAGATGATACAGCAAGGTATAGGTATAACTCTTCGCCTTCGTTTGGAGTCGAGAGTACCGGCGGTTTCTGGAGGTGTTTGATTAAGTTAAGGAAAGCTGTTAAGCATTCGTCAGTCCATTCGAACTTTCCTTTGTCATTCTTTAGAGCTTCGAAGAAGGGGATGCACTTGTCCGTTGCTTTGGAGATGAATCGGCTTAGGGCGGCCACTTTCCCATTCAGGCTTTGCATTTCCTTTCGATTGGAAGGTATTTTGATATCTTTTAGAGCTCGGACTTGTTCAGGGTTTGCTTCAATCCCTCTGGCATGGACGATGAATCCCAAGAACTTTCCTGATGACACTCCGAAGGAGCATTTTAGAGGATTAAGTTTCATTCCATATTGGAGAAGTACTCGAAACATCTCGTCCAGGTGGCTTACGTGATCGTCGGCTTTCCTTGACTTTACCAGCATGTCATCCACATACACTTCCATAGTTTGTCCTATTAGCCCTGCAAACATCTTGTTGACGAGGCGCTGGTAGGTGGCTCCTGTGTTTTTAAGTCCGAAAGGCATTACCTTGTAGCAATACAATCCCTGGTTAGTGATGAAACTAGTGTGGTCTTGATCGGGAGCATGCATGGGAATTTGGTTGTATCCTGAGTATGCGTCCATAATAAATAAGAGTTCGTGCCCGGCTGTGCCGTCTACAAGTTGATCGATTCGGGGAAGTGGGAAGCAATCTTTCGGGCAGGCATCATTTAAGTTGGAGAAGTCAATTCATGTTCGCCACTTCCCATTAGCCTTCTTTACCAGCACCGGGTTGGCGATCCAATCTGGGTAGATGGCCTCTCGTATGAAGTCATTGGCAAGTAGATTCTTTACTTCTTCGTCGAGGGCTGCTGATCATTCTGCCCCCATACTTCTCTTTCTTTGTTTTACGGGCGCCTTGGTAGGATCAATGTTTAGTACGTGACATGCTATGTCAGGAGAGATTCCGGTCATGTCAGCATGTGACCATGCAAATACATCCAAGTTGTGGCGGAGAAAGTCAATGAGTTGTTCCTTCAATTCTGCTTTTAGTTGGGACCCGATTTTCAATAGTCTACTTGAGTCATGTTTGTCTACAGATACAAATTCCATAGCCTCTGCAGGCTCGGCGGTGGCCTCCTCCTCTTTGTCCCTAGGATCTAATTCATTGAAAGGGTCGCTGGTATATCGAAGAGGAGGGGCTTTCTTTAGTTTCTATGCTTCCAAACTTTTTGTGCAGAGGGCAACCTCTACACTCTTCCCTTTATCCTTCCTGTGGTTGTTGCGAAGTTCAGTTACATAGCAGTCTCGAGCAACGTCCTGGTCTCCGTCTACTTCCCCTACTCCATTGTCCGTTGGAAATTTCATCTTTAGGCACCATGGGGCCAGGACAATTTGGAAGTCAGACAAGGCTGGCCTTCCAAAGAAGGCGTTGTAGGCCGAGTGGTTTTCTATCAGCACAAATGTCTGTTTCCGTACAACGGAGCGGGGATGGCTTCCAATTTCAACAAAGAGGTCCAGTTGCCCGAGGGGCATCTTTGCATCTCCAGTGAAACCGTGTAGTGGTTTATTGCAGGGAGAAACGTCCTTTATTGATAGTTTCATTTTGTCGAATGCATGCTTGAATAAGATATTTACTGAGCTTCCAGTGTCTACTAGAATTCGGAAAACTTGGGCCGGACCGAGCCGGGCAGAGATAACCATGGGATCCATGTGAGGGTACTGCCTTCCCTCTAGGTCGCGCCTACTGAATGTGATGTTATCACTCTCTTTCCGCTTCGGGTGGCGTTCTTCTATAACCGAATTAACACAGTCTTCATTGTTTCTAAGCGACTTTCCATATCTTTCCATTTCTGCCCAGCTTCTGTCGGCGATGTGCGGTCCTCCCGAGATGGTATGGACCACTATCTTCTCTTGACTGGAGCCGCTAGTGTTGCGATTTCCTTTGCCTACCTCTGGGGAGGGTAGCCTTGGGTTCTCATTGGCAAGAGCTGGAGTCCTATTTTGACCTTTTACATAGCGTTCTAGTCTCTTTCTTCTGATGTGTTCTTCAATCAAGTCCCGGAGATGATGGCATTCATTGGTATCATGCCCATGGGATTCGTGGAAGCGGCAGAATTTTCCAGACTTAATCGCGTTATCTGATTCCTTCTTGTGCGGGGGGCGTTTGTATTTAACTTCGTCTTGGGTGGCAAGAAAGATGTTTTCAATGGTTTCATTCAAAGGAGTGTAAGTGTCGAATCTCGGTCCTGGCCGATATAGGCGCTTTTCTCCCTTCTTGCCCCCAACATTGTCTCTAGAATCATTTCTTCGAACGTCCTTCGCTGCAGCGAGCGTGTTGCCGTGAGCTGCCTTATTTTGTTGCCCTGACCGTTCCTCAGTGGCAGCGTCTTCAAGCCTCATATATTTCCCGGCTTCATGGGAGAAATCGGGTAAATTAGCTGGTTTTTCTTTTGTCAATCTTCTAGCAAATTTAGTATCCGGATGCACACCACTACAGAGGGCCATTAAGACAAGCTTCTCATCGGCATCTTGGACTTCGGCCGCTGCGGCATTGAATCGGGTTAAATATTGCTGCAGCTTCTCTCCAGGTTTCTATTTGACATTGGATAAGGAATAAGCATCCTTGGGTTGTTCCACATGAATGCGGAACTGGCTGATAAACTTTTCTTTCAACATCTCCCATGAGCTGATGGATCCTTGGGGTAGATGGCAGAACCAGGAGGTAGCTAGATCTGCTAAGAATAGTGGAAAGCATTTGCACAGTACCCCCTCTGTTGCCCCGCTCATGAGCATATGCTGTGTGTATCTCCGCAAGTGTACAACGGGGTCAGAGGTTCCTTTGTAAGGTTCCATTGTTGGCATTTTCCATTCTCGGGGGGTGATAGCAATTTCGATATTGCGGGCGAAAGGGCTGGTTACCCTAGCGCCTATCCCTCGATCTCTTTGATCCCGTTGGACACACTCTCTGAACAAGCGTGCCATCCTTTCATCAGAATTTGGAGTAGATAGAAATGAGTTCGGTTCTGTTCTGTGGGATTGATTCCGTCCAGATGACCTGTAGGGATGGTATCGTCTATCATTGCTAATACTTTCCAGTGGCTGCCTTCGGTCTTCTGGGAGCATGTTAGGGTCAGCTACAGTTGGCCCTTGCCTTGATCTTCCCTTGCTGGGGTTTGATCTAAGCACTTCCTCGGGTCCAACTTCGGGCTGGACTCTAGCTCGGCCCCGTTCATTGGTGTTTCCGTGGTTAGGCAGTACGACCGGCTCGGCTACAGTTGACCTCCGCCCGGTACCTCCTTTGTTGGGTTCGGTTCCAAGCGTTTCCTCAGGTCTAACTTCGGGCTGAGCTCGGTTTCGACTCCTACCATGGCCGCTTCTGTCGTTAGCTCCTTCGAAGAAGGAAGATCTTTGTTGTCTCTGAGATCCTCCAGACCGGGACTCACCCCATGATTCAGTGTTGCGGTTGGACTCTTCAGCATCCCTTAAGCGTGACATGAGATGGTCCACCAAGGCTTCCTGCTGGGATGTGAAGCGGTTAGTCACTTCAGCCACAACCCTGTCTAGATCTGCCCTAGTAATTGCTGCCGGCTGTTCTGTGGCAGGGGTGGTCGGATTTGCTTGATTTTCAGTTGGTACTGCTGCTGGAACGGGACGATCCTCTTGATTTGTGACCACTGGATCTGGAATACTGCTAGTCGTGATGTTCTTTCCTCTGTTAACATCTTTCCTCTGCCTGGGAGCCATGTTTTCCAAGCAATGAACGATGCTGTTAGGAAGAAGGTTATGTGGGAGAGGCTGAAGCTTCGAGCTTCTTGTTCTCAGTGAAAGCACCAAAAATGTTTGCACAAAAAATGGGCAAACACCTCCAAGTCGTATGATTTAGTTGATTTTATGTTATTCTTGTGATCTGGGTGATTTATGAAAATATATGAAAAGCAGGGACTGAACTGTAAAAGACACGCAGATTTATAGTGGTTCGGCCAGAATGTGTCTACGTCCACTTTATATGTTATTCCCCTTTACTATTCAAATTACAAGTACAAAGCTTTGATACAAGTATATGAAAGTTGTTTGAAAGTTCTATCTGTGCTTGAGCTCTCAAACTTGTCTGCCATTATTGTACCCCTGCCCCTCTATTTATAGAGTGAGGCTGGGGGCAGGGGTCTTGGATGTATATAGCTGCTGGTGGGCCTGGGCTGATGCAGTCTGGCCTGGCAGAGTTGGTTCGGTCGGCTTCTTGGTCCGATTGCACTTGGTTCGGTGATGCTTGATTCGGTGGTGGAGGCGTGGTTTGGTCCAGTAGCACTTGGTCCAGTGGTACTTGGTCCGGTGGCACTTGGTCCGGTGGCACTTGGTCCGGTTGTATAGTCCGGTAGGTTGGTTCGGTTGTAGGGGGAGTAGGTTGATTCGGCTGGGACATGGTTCGGTGGAGGTCGGTTCGGCAATAGTTGGAGGAGTGTTGGTTCGGCTGGGACATGGTTCGGTTCGGCAGGGGTTAGGAGACCTGTTGGTTCGGTTATGGTTGGACTGGTGGGGAGAATTCTCCCAACACTCATCTTGGTGGAAAGCCATTCAAAGGCTCCAAGTCCGTTCTTGAGGTCTAAGCTTGGATTCGCACATGCGAGCGTATCTTTTCTCGCATGGATCTTTCTGACCATGATCGAGTTCTTGTAACTTCTAGCTTATTACAGGAGCGTGCCCTTGATTGGTACGAGCTTCTTATATCTGAACTTGATGAGTCTGTTCTTTCTTGGACTTAGTTTCGGGAACGATTCGAACTCAAATTCATCCCTGAATCTGAGAAAGTTTTATTGGCCCGTCACTTCCTTGAGTTGAAGCAAGGGAAGTCTTCCGTTTCTGATTATGTTGCATCTTTCGAGGCCTTATCTAAGTATGGTCTTGAATTCATTAGCACTTCTTATAAGAAGAATATGAAGAAATATCTTAAGAAATCTTTAATGCTCCAGCTTAAGCTTTCTTTTGAGGAGTTGGTTGATTTGGCACTTCATCTCGAGGCCATCGAGAAGGAGGGTGATAGTGGTGATGATGTTGAGGTTTGTAAGAACCCCAATAAGAAGATGTTTCCATTTCATAAGCAGGGATTTCTCCCTTCCAAGAAGAAGAAGCCTATTGAATCTGATTCTAACTCTCAATCTACTGGAACACCTTCCATTCGGAAGTGTTTTAATTGTGGTTCTCCTGATCATATGATTCGAGCTTGTCCTAAACCTCTCTTCTATCATTATTGCAAGAAGGAAGGTCACCGTGTTGCCTCCTGCCCTACTGCTCTTACTAGTGCCAAGTCAGGCAAGCTTTATGTTGCTAAAGCTTCTGGAGGTTCTTCTCAGCCCGGAGGTATATCTCCATCTATTTTGGAGGGGTATATTTTATTTCATGGCCGTAGTATTCGAGTTCTTTTCGATACGGGTGCTTCGCATTCATTCGTATCGAAAAAGCTCGTCGATGATTTGTCTTTGGATGTTTCTTGTATGATTACTTCGTTAAGGATTGCAAATCCTATTGGGAGATCCGCAACCCTTAGCATGCTTTGTGATGATGTTGAGATTATTTTATGTGGCTTTTCTTTTCGTGCTAATCTGCGCGTTATTTCTTCTTTGGATTTTGATATGATTTTGGGTATGGACTGGCTAGTGAGATATGATGCCAGGATTATTTGTTCTAAAAGAATTTTATATCTTCAACATCCGGATTCGTCTACTCAGCTATCACTTGTTCTTCGAAATGTGGATAGTTCCGAAATGGCTTTATATTCTCTTGACTCATGAGATGATGATGGTATATCTCGTATTCCTATTGTTTGTGACTTCTCTGATGTTTTTGAGCCGGTTTCGGGTTTGCCACCCAAGCGGGCGATCGAATTCCTCATTGATCTCATTCAAGGCGCGAAGCCAGTTGGCCGTCCTCCCACGAGGATGTCTACAAAAGAAAATGAGGAACTTAAGAAGCAGCTTTTCGAGCTTGAGTCCAAGCAGTTGATTCAGTCCAGTTTTTCACCATGGGATACCACGGTCGTCTTCGTGAAGAAGTCCGATGGAACTCTTAGGCTCTGCATTGACTATCGCAAGCTTAACGAGTTGACCATTAGGAATAGGTATCCTTTGCCAAGGATCGATGATATGTTCGATCTATTGAGTGGCGCAAAGGTCTTCTCTGCTCGACCTTGCCACTGGTTTTCATCAGCTCCGAGTCGCGGAAGATAGCATACCCCTTATAGCTTTCCGCACTCGATATAGTTCTTTCGAGTGGCTCGTTATACCGTTCGGTTTGACGAACGCTCCGGCTTTCTTTGTTGATCTTATGACTCGAGTATTCCGGGAATATCTCGATAAGTTCGTCCTTGTGTTCATTGACGACATTCTTGTTTATTCTAAATCTGAAGCCGAGCATGCTAATCACTTGAGAATTGTCTTGAGTACTCTTCGTCACCATCGGCTTAAAGCCAAATTCTCCAAGTGCCATTTTTGGGAGAATAAGGTTAAGTTCTTAGGCCATGTTGTATCTTCTGACGGCATTTCCGTCGATCCCTCAAAGATCGAAGCTATCCAAAATTGGAAGAGGCTTGAGAATGTTCATGAGATTCGTAGTTTCCTTGGATTGGCGGGTTATTACCGTCAGTTCATTAAGGATTTTTCCCATGTTGTGCTTCCTCTCACCATCCTTACTCAGAAAGGCATTCGTTATATTTGGTTCGATAAGTGTGAAGCTTCCTTTCAGACATTAAAGGAACTTCTCACTAATGCTCCTATTCTTGTGGTTCCCGAGGGGAATCATGATCTTATTGTCTACACCGATGCTTGTGGTAGTGCTCTCGGTGTCGTGCTTATGCAAAAGGATCGGGTAGTTGCTTATGCTTCTAGGCAACTACGTCCGAATGAAATTCGCTGTGCCACTCATGATCTTGAGTTAGCCGCCATTGTCTTCGCCTTGAAGATTTGGCGACACTATTTATTAGGAGAGCGCTTCATTCTCTATACCGATCATAAATCCTTGAAGTATTTGTTCACTCAGAAGGAACTCAATATGAGGCAACAACGTTGGCTCGAGTTTCTTGCCTCCTATGACTTTGATATCCAATATACCCCTTGTAAGGGTAATCGTGTTGCTGATGCGCTTAGTCGCAGACTTTCGGCTGTCGTTTCTATGATGCTTGCCGAATGGGATATTCTTTAGACTCTATCTTTTTGTGATATTCGTGATCGAGCTTCATCCTCTGATTCTCCAATAGCATTGTTTAGTTTGGAAGCTCGACCCTCTCTATTGGATCGTATTGCCGAAGCTCAGCAGCGTGATCCTGATCTTGTACATCTTATTCAGCTTTGTGGGGCTGAATCCCGTGATGAGGAATTGCCAGATTTCAGCATTGATCTTCATGGGTGTCTTCGCAAGAAGAACTGCCTTGTTGTACCTTCTAATTCTGCACTTAGGCATGACATTCTTGATGACTGTCATCGTTCTAAGTATACCATTCATCCTGGCAGTAGTAAGTTGTATGCCGATATGCATCGCCTTTATTATTGGGAAGGCATGAAGCGCGATTTAGCAAGTTATGTGAGAAATTTCATGACTTGTCAACGTATTAAAGCCGAACATCAGCGCCCTTCTGGTCTCCTTCAGCCTCTAGAGATTCCTTTGTGGAAGTGGGATCAGATTTCGATGGATTTCATTGATGGCCTACCTCGTACGAGATCGGGCCATTCTAGCATTTGGGTTATTGTGGATCGCCTCACTAAGTCTGCTCATTTCATTCCTATTAAATCTAATAGGACTGCTTCTCTTTTGGCTAAGTTATTTATCAAGGAAATCGTGAGACTTCACGGTGTTCCTAGCTCGATTGTGAGTGACCATGATCCTTTGTTCACCAGTCATTTCTGGAAGAGTCTTCAACAAGCTTTAGGAACAAAGCTTAATTTCAACACAGCTTATCATCCACAGTCTGATGGACATACTTAGCGGGTGAATCGTATCTTAGAGGATCTTCTCCGTATTTGTATCCTTGACTTTGGAGGTAGTTGGGAGGATCATCTATCCCTTGTAGAGTTCTTCTACAACAATAGTTTCCAGTCTAGTATCGGTATGGCTCCTTTCGAAGCCTTATACGGAAGGCCATGTCGATCTCCTTCTTGTTGGTTGGAATCTGGGGAGAAGCTTATTCTTGGCCCAGATTTTGTTCATGATTCTTCGAAGAAAATTGTTCTTATTCGTCAGAGAATGAAAGAGGCACAAAGCCGCCAGAAATCCTACGCGGATAACCATAGGAAGCCTCTCGAGTTCTCGGTTGGTGATCTCGTCTTTATTCATGTTTCTCCTTTGAAAGGGGTTATGTGCTTCAGTGTGACAGGGAAATTGGCTCCTCGCTTTGTAGGACCATTTCCTATTACTGAACGTATTGGCCATGTGGCTTATAGAGTTTCACTTCCAGCTCATCTATCCGGTGTTCACAACGTGTTTCACGTCTCTCAGCTTCGGAAGTGTCTTCGAGAATCTGATTCTGTTGTTGACTCTCCTGATTTGCAAGAGCTTGAGATCTCACCAGATTTATCTATTGTACAGCAGCCTATTCGTGTACTTGCCTCGGAGGTGAGACACCTTCGAAACAAGGATGTGCTGCTCATTAAAGTTCAATGGTCCGCTAATCCCAATGACTGTACTTGGGAAACCAAAGAGTTTATCGAGCGATCCTATCCGGGTTTTCTATCTTCGCTTGGCAATGGTGAGCATATCTTCTTCTCTCAAGCTTATTTTCTTTTCTTTTGGGTGTTGTGAGTATGTAGTTGTTGCAAATTCTTCTCTAGGAATTGCGTGTATGCAATTTTGTTAAGGAGGGGAGATTTGTAACAACCCGCATATTTTACGATTTTATATTTAAATATTTCATTTAAATATAGCGTCGTTAATCGGATTAAGGTCCGAAAAGATACTTTTTGCAAACGGTCGAATTAGGACTCAGGACCACTTCCATTGAGTCCAAAATGGCGTTTGCGATTTTTTTGAGTATAAGCTTCGATATGTTTGGAGTAGGTTGAATTTTGCTATTTTCTATTGGGCTTTTTGGGTTTGGGTTTAACCCAACTCATCACAAAACCTAGTTCAGCCCTCTCTTCTCCTCTTCACTTCATTTCTATTTTTCTTAAACACTCAAGCAACTGAAAATGGGGAGAGGAAAGAGGAATTAGAAATTCCAAGCCCTAGATCCAATTGCAAACTCCAATTCTTGCTCCAAATTCGAAGAGAAGCTTAGGTAAGCTCCATCTTCATCTTCTCCATCTCTTCTCCTCTTTAATTTCAGAAAATTCCTAAACCCTAACTTAGGAAAATACTTGTTTTGATCTTAGATTGAAGCTTGTAGAGTTGAAGTGAAGAGTGGTTGATATTTTCTTTGCATTTGAGCTTCTTTTCCTTGTTTTTGAGTTTAAAGGTGAGATTTTTGAACTCACATCTAAGCCTATAGCTTTTGTTGTTGTTGGGTAAGAATTCCTAACATCAATTCATGTGCATTTGTGTTCGATTTGGATCGATTCGGTGAATTGTCTAATTTTTGGTTTTGGAATCCAATTTTTTGTGAAAATCCAACCTTTGATGTTCGAACACGTTAGCGGAGTGTTTCGGAGGGCCATACAAGGCTGGGTTGTCGCTTGACGTAAGTCCTTGGCCGTGGTCGCTCGCTCGTCGCTCCCGTTCTGTGTTTTTGCATTTGCCCCAATTGTGGCTAGACTGATTCTGCCCAAGAAGCAGGTTCAGTCGACTGAACCAGAGTGTCAGTCGACTGAACTAGGGGGGCAGAAAATGTTCTGCCCCTGTATCAGTCGACTGACCTCTGGGTTCAGTCGACTGTCCTGGGGGACAGATATTCTTGTCCCTGTGTTAGTCGACTAACACTCTGGGTCAGTCGACTGACCTGGAAACATAAAGTTTCCAGGCTCTGGGCCAGTCGACTGACCCACTGGTTCAGTCGACTGACCTGCTTGCCTCTGCCCAGTTTGTTATTTTCTTTGATTTCCAATTTTGATCGATTCGTGCCGATCCAATCGGTTGTTATCGCATTCTTGATTTTGATGATTCCTTTTTGACTTCATACATGGGTTTTTATAAAATGATCTTTTCAAATTGTATTAAGCTCGTTTCTCCGATTTATAAATTCTATTTAAAACACACACTTTCGCACTCCGAGCGAAGAGGGAGGAGAATTAAATGATTAGATAAAACACGTGCGTTCATCTTTTCAGTTAATTCCTAATCTATTCGTTTGATCATTTTGATCTTCGGGTCTGGTTTACCGATGATATGAGGTGAACTTTATACTGCTTTGAGTGTGAAATTGACTAACGGATAGTAAACCGTTTAGTGCGAACGTGGGGTATGGGACTCACGTTAACATTTTCCGGGTTCCTTACTGAGAGTTGTGACACATTCCGCCGGACAGTGGTGTTCAGTACCGCCACTACGGTTTGTTGCCTTCGGGCGTTGCCTTTTGTCGTTGCCTTCGGGAGTTGCCTTTTGGCGTTGCCTTCGGGCGTATGGATCCTTGTTACAGTACTAAGCTCGAGCACCTTTTGTTTTTTTGATAATTATATTTCCCTAGTGTATCGTCTTTCGGGGTTGGTTCTTTGAACCACACGATATATAGCGATTACCTTGTGGAAACTTGTATTACCTTTATTGGTATTTGTCATTTGCCTTTTGGCGTGTTTTGGGATATGATATCCTTTGTCCGTTGGGATTGCCGATGATATGAGGCTTGTTTTGATTCATCTTTGATTAGATGAATTGGTTATCTCTTTCGGAGATATTTGTGGTACTTTATGATTTTGTACGTTCATTATCATTAGTATATCTAACTGATTTGTTTAGCTAGACTGACCCGTGTGTTTTATACTCGGGTCAGACCGAGATGTTTCAGGTTAGGTACTTTGGACTTAGCCTCTTTTGCTTCTGCATGGACTATTCCGCTAGCTCCTTTTTGTTATAGCTTTTGTGTAGTCCTTTTTGTCTGTAACTCTGATATATACTCTATTGACTTGTTTGTATATTTTGGTTTGCTTACCACTTGACTTGTATCATTTTGTAAACTCTGTAATGTATCTGTAAATGTGTAAATGTGTAAATGTATGTGATGATCTACTGTTCTGCGATGTGAATTACATTTGAGTTGTTATATTTGTTCTGATAGATCCTTTAGCCACCTATGGTTTTGCGTTAAGTATTTATTGGATATGTCGATCCACTTGAGAAAAATATAGATATATGCTACCATGTCGACGTATTCAGTAGATAATTAAGACAAGGCTATAGAAGGTGGCTCCTAACCAGCTCTATTCTCCGCATTAGCAGACGGTGTTACTTTGTGATACTCTGTGCTAATGTGAGTCTCGGAGTGGGGCGTCACAGAGTATTTTATTTTATATAATTTTATCATGCTAAATACAGTTAAAAATTCATAATTAATTACCGATTATTTAAAAAAAATATTTTAGTTCATAAAAATATTACACAAAATCAAATTTATCGAAGTTTCTTAATGGACCGACTGAAAGTCTCATAGATTGGTCGTGAGAGTTAGCTTTTCAATAATGTTAAATATTCGAATTATGCGAAGATAGATCATCGAAAATATTAATTTAACCGATCAAAACAGTCGTTACGTTGAATGGTTATGCTAAAATATATTGTTTATTTTTTAGGAATTAAATTAGTATTTTTAAACATTTTTTAAAATGTAATGGGAATTAAATTACTTAACTAAATAATCTAATTAATAAAATTGCTACCCGTTGCTAGCCATCGAAAAATATTGACCAGCCGTCGAAGTTCGTCGCTACCTCCCGCCGCTATTCACAGTGTGTCTTGTAGTGATGTGATATTGTCTATGTTAAAATTAATGTCCTTTAACATTATTCTCTTGATTATAAACATAGGTCCTAGTTTATTAGCACATTTGGCTTCTATATATGTATTTGTCCTAGATTTGTCTACAACATTTATTTACTATACTAGTGAGTGTTCCGTGCTACGCACACGGGCAGTTGTGAAGTTCATAAGTGTTGGTTCTTATTGATTGATGATGGTACTAATTTTTTTATTTGTTCGTCATTCCATTCACCATATGTATCAAGTAAAATAAAATTTATTACCTACGTACTATAATTTCATTTTTCTTTTTAAGGGATATCCTTGAATGCCTTGGATATCATGATAATTAATTATTTTTTTCAATTTAGTTTTGAATGTAAGCAAGCTACCACGGCTAAGGTGTAATATATAATTTAATGTTTGTCCTGTAGTTTATGGGTATTTTACAATCAACAAATAGTAAGTTATTAATTTTGTTATAGTTTTACATTTAAATCATGTTAAGTACAAATTCACGATGTAACATGAAAAAACACATTTTCAAAAAGTGGCACTGTTATATTTGATGACAAAGTCTACCCACATGAAGTTTGTTCAAACAACTTAAATGTTACAACTATGGTTGACTTATCATGTGCTTGGACTAAGAACACTTATAAAATATCTCATACTACTATGCTAGCAAAGGTAAATTAAAAATTAAAAGTAGAATCAACCTGCCTATAAAGAAAATGAGAAAAGTAGCAAAAATTCTCGATGTTGCTTTGTTTGCCATAGTGAGCACACATGAATATCACGAAGATAGGAAATCAGAAATTAAATTAGCAATACTATCTATTGACAGACTTAATTATCATTATTCATTGTATATAAAGAAATTAAATGATAGAGCTTCCAATAGTGTGTCATCTATGATTGTAGTTGGCTACTATTTGCATTCCACTTTCATGCACTTCTGGACACTATATTTTACTTTCCAGTTATAAAATTTTGACACAAATGCAAATACTAACGAAAGTAATATATTATTGCTTTTTGCAATCTATCATGTAAACAAAACGTGCAAAGAATATTATCAGTATTTTATAAATTGATTTTTAAATAACTTATATTAGCATAACGTTGAAATTACTCACACTTATATAGTAATATAAAATAATGAACAAAAGGCAAAATTCCAATAAATACACACCATAAAGCATTAATGCACAATAAATGTAATGATTGTCTATTCATCGTAACAGCAAAATGTTGTCTGTAATAAATTCATGTTTTACAAAACAAATGCTAGATAAAATATAGTATCTAAAAAAATACTAAGATCTATCATTAAAAATCTACTTAAACAACATACGTTATGAAAGACAATTGCTTTATTCTGCTTGAACAGTTTTTTCCTCTTTTTTTTCAACCGAAACAGGGAGAAATAATATTGGAATAAAAGTTCGTACATACAGGCTTCTTCTATTTTCTGCATAGCAGCCTCAACTTAAGAGTCAGTTTCAACATTTTCTAGCCTAGATTCATTACCACCCCTTCTTGGTCGAGATGAGGCATTGTCAATTGTAGAATTGAGTTGGCTTATTTTAGCATTTAGAGTCTGGCAAGTTTTCGAAAAAACTTCATTTTAGTAGATTGGACGCTTTGCCCTACCGACTCCATATTCATCTTCTTTTTTAATATCAATTACCTTCTCTAGAGAGTAGCCTCGAACCATAACCCTAGCTTGAGCAGCCGCCGGCCTGCTCCTAACTTCTCCAATCTGATCTCCTCCTACTGCCGACTTACCCCTTGTCTCCTGCCTCTATCTGCCTCGTGCTCCCCTGCTACCCAATCTCATGATGTCCCAGTTCAACCCTAGTTACCAGCAGACCTCCCCTCCACCGGATCCGCCTCCTCTCCCCCCGGATACCCCTCCAGGCTTTCCCCCGCTTGCACCATCTGATCATACTGCTGTTGATGATGACGGCTTTACTCCGGTCCTCCCCCGTAAATGGAAACGTCAGTCAAAGGTGTTGCCCCAGACCCGATCTTCCAATTTCGCTCCCCATAACGTGCAGCATAAGAACATTAGATCACCCCCTCAACATAACGCTCATCCAATCTCTGCTAGCCCCAATGGTAACACTGACTATTCCAATCAATTCGTTACCAAACCAGTTGCCAACAAATGGAATTTTACCACTTCTTCTGGTCGAGCTTGGAACGAAGTTGTCAAGGGTAACAATATTTCAGTTTCTATTCTGTTAAAATTCTATCATCCCCACGAATTTAACTCTATGCAATGTGCCAAAATGTCCGCTGAAGTTGTTCAAGATGCTAGAAAACAGTGGGAAAATGCCATTGTGGTTTATGTGGTTGGTCCTAAGCCTTATTATCCATATTTCAAAGATTATATTATTAAGGTATGGAAACCAGAAGATGAATTTTCGATTTACTCTAAGGAAAATGAATTTTATGTTATTAAATTTAATAAAAAAAAAGACTGTGATAAAATTCTAGAAGGAGGTCGCTACTATTACAATAAAAAGTTGATTATGATGAAGAGGTGGTCTCTTGGAATGCAACTCAACAAAGAACTTCTTCACTCTATTCCAATTTGGATTCGCTTCCTTAATCTCACTCTTGATTACTGGACGGAAGAGGGGGTTAGTCGTATTGCCTCAGTGCTCGGCTTCCACATCAAATTAGATAAATTCACTGAAGGTACCATGAAAATTGCCTATGCTAGAGTGTTAATTGAAATTAATAACTCCTTCAAGTTTCCAAATAAAATCCCCATTATTACCGAGAAAGATGAAATTATTTGGCAAGAAGTTACATATGAATTGAAACCAAGTATGTGCCTGAATTGCTTAAGTTTTGGCCACGCTAAAAATCATTGCCAATTTACAAAAGTTTGGATTCCTAAAGAAAATACTCAAAACCGAACGACTGCCAGCTCAGATATGAATATTGATTCCATTATAAATATCAAGTAGGAAAGCACCACTAAAAATTCAGATAAGCAAATGTGTCCAAACAACCCAAAACTGGGAAATATTAACAGCATCAATTCAAGTGATGACAGTAATAAGTTTTCTAAAGACAATGTTACTGATACATCCCATAATGTTCAGTCGAGTAACTTAAATTCGACTATAAATACAAATCTTCTTCAAAATTCTATGGTTACAGAATTGGATAATGGTTTACAATCTTTAACTAATATTTCAAAGGAAACTAGTAGTGTCGTAGTTGAGATGAATGAAGTGTTTCCAGATCCATCTCTGTTCTCTGTAAGTAACATCCACAACTCCGAGTCTCTGTCAACAGCTAGAACTAGAGCAACATGAAAAACAAGAACTAAGGAAACCCCCTTCGAATTTAAGGCCACTGCTAATTCTGATGTTATTGAGAACCCTGCATGGGTTAACTTAGTCAGTCGGCTAAAAGGCAAAAGTAAATCAACAAAAAAAACAAAGTTATCGAGGACTGCTACTTCCCTTGAAAACAGTAGCAACCCTGAAAATAATCATTAGATGTAGTTCCTCTTTTGGAACATCAAGGGAATGAATGCCCCTGCCAAACAGTTAGAAATTTTACACTGTTTGAGTAGTAACAGATTTTCATTTATCGGCATTCTCGAAAATATACTTTCTATAGAAAAGATTGATAGATTTATACCAAAACTACAAATAATTGGAAATTTTTCCCTAATTTATCCACTGATTACAAAAGTCGTATATTAATCATATGGGAATCTACACATTGGTCGAACATTATTTTACACACTAATGACCAATGCATTACTTGCATTCTTCATAAGTGGTATTAGTGTTATGTGCATTACGGTTTACGCTTTCAATGAAGTGGTGAAATGTAAACAGCTATGGAAATATATTTATGATCGGTCCAAATGTACTAAACTACCATGGATTGTGGTGGGCGATTTTAACGCTATATTATCTACTAATGATAGAATGAATAATGGTTGCTTTAACTCGATGGGTGAACAAGACTTTATACACTACATTTCTATCTCTAATCTAGTAGAACTAGAATTTACAGGTAATTTCTTTACATGGAGAGGAGGCCCCAGTTTTCTATCCATAGCAAGATAGATCGAGTTTTTGTTAATAATTTATGGCTAGATAAATTTAATCAATTTGGCATAAATTTTGGAAATCATTCTTTGAGTGATCATACCCCCATCATGATTAACCTTACTATTCAGTATAAAATGAGGGTTCGATTACCTTTCAAGTACAATAACTCTTGGCATCTCCTAATTGGATACCATTCCTCTATTCATGATGCTTTGATGTAGGAGTATTCTAGAAATCCTCTCCATATGTTTCTATGCAAGATGAAATCTGTAAAGGTTGCACTGAAGAAATGGGCAACGGGTAAAAACAACATATATAATGAAGTGGATAAACTGAAGGATGAGACTAATGAGGTGTATAATCAGTTAATCCGAAATCCTTTCGATTACAGTCTTTTGGTATAGTACACTACAAAATATGAATAGATTCAGTCTTTGATGAGAATAATTGCAGTAGAAAACGAGCAAAGAATGAAAATTAATTGGATTACTAAAGGGTATGGACCAACTGATTTTTTTTCTTCAACAAAATCAATTTTCTAAAACCTAAACGAAGGAGTAATTTCATTCTAAATGATAATGGTTCTTGGTCATCAGCATCAGAAAAAACTGCGCATGAAGCTATTAAATACTTTTCTGATCTTTTCTTATCAACACAAGCTACAAACCAATTTCCAGGCATAACATGCAAGAAAATCATATCTGAAAATGCAAGAATTAACTTGTGCAAACCATTTCGGCTAGAGGAAATTAGAGCTGCAGTTTTCTAGATTAATGATAATAGTTCCCCTGGACCAAATGGTATTAACGCCAAATTTTACAAAGTCCATTGGGAACAAATTAAATTCAACATTTGGAATGCAATGAATGGTATTCTCTAATCTGGAAAAATTATTAGAGAAATCAATCATACTTTTATCTGCCTTATCCCAAAAAAACCCGATGCGATTGATATGACAGATTTTAAACCGATTTCTCTTTGTAATGTTTCATATAAAATATTAGCCAACCCTTTATGTAATAGAATGAAAGATTATATGAATGATCTTATTTCATATAATCAAAATTCTTTCATTCCTGGTAGAGTTATTTCTAAGAATTCTCTACGAGCATATGAGATGGTCAGAGGTTTCAACAGGAAAAATTCTAACAATTTATGCCTTGAAATTGATCTGCACAAAGCTTATGATAAAGTCAGTAGGGAATTTATTCATCATATGCTGATATGTATGGGTTTTCCTATATTATTTGCTAACCTCATATATGAATGCATTTCTACTCCTTCGTTTTCGGTTTTAATTGATGGATCCCCCTATGGATTTATTAAAAGCTCAAGAGGATTAAGGCAAGGGGACCCTCTTTCGCCATATTTATTCTCTAGTGTCATGGAATTCCTTACTATAAACATTGATGTGGAATATTTGAAAGGTAATTTTACTCCCATTTTCTAAACTGAACCAGCGATCACACATCTATTATATGCAGATGATATTCTAATTTTGGCAAAATCTACCATGAAGAATGTTGAAAGCATTAAAATCATTTTGCAAGACCTAAAAACCTTATTTGGTCTGGAATTTAATGCAAACAAATCCACACTATTTTTTTGTAAAGGTGCTTCTAACAAACAGCAAATTGCAGACAGTCCTAATATCATTATTGGTAATCTGCCAATATTATATCTGGGCATCCCTCTATCCAACAACATTCTTAAAGCTAGGGACTTTGGTTGGTTAATAGACAAAATAAACAAGAAATTCAATCATTGGCATTGCAAATTTTTAAATATCAGTGGAAGAGCAGAACTTATTAAAACTGTAATATTCCCTATGATACAGTTTTGGCTACAAATTACACAGTTTCCTGTAACAATAATGCAGAGAATCAATTCTTTATGCGCTAATTTTTTATGGAAATCCAAAGCTCATAAAATGAGCTGGGATGATGTGTGTAGGCCAAAGAATGAGGGTGGTCTTGGCATTAGATGAATTGATGAAGTTGCCAAAGTTGTGGCAACAAAACTATTATGGATATATATTCAAGGTGATTCTCTTTGGGCTAAATGGATGCAAAACAAGTATTGTAGCAATGTTAATTTTTGGACTGCTACTGTAGACAACAACGCTTCATACACATGGAAATCTCTATAACAAGCCAAACAATGGTGTAAAGGACTCATTGACAGGAAAATAGTTAATGGAGAAAACACTAATATCTGGTTTGACCCCTGGATTAATGGTTCCTCATTGACTGATAAATTTGGATGGAACACAATGGCAGTGACTGGTGGGTGTAACAAGAAAGTTTCTATGTTAATTTATGGAAATCAGTGGAAAAATCATATACAGTATGTTCCTTTACAAATGCACCAATCAATTCATAGCATAACCATTCACAAGCAAATGCAACAAGACTTCTGGCACTGGATTCCTAACAGCAATGGAATATTCACTTTGAAATCGGCATGGAATTATACCAGATGCAAACATGCTGTATTAAATTGGACTAAGATAATTTGGGACAAAGGTTTTGCTCCAAAGATGTATGTATGTACTCTAATAGCTAAACTTAATAAATTAAACACTAAAGAGCATATCAGTAGATGGAATGCTATATAGACCAAACATGCATGCTGTGTTCTAACCATATCGAAGACAGGGACCATCTCTTTTTTAATTGCACCTACTCCTGGAGACTACTGGAAGATGCAATGAAAATACTTAAGATTAACCTCAGAAACAACTTCAATATTAATCAAATATTGGAAGATTTCAGCCAAAATCAGAAAAGTAATTCTTTATACAACCAGATAACTAACATTACTTTTACTTCTGTTATTTGGAATATCTGGTGCGAAAGAAATAATCGCATATTCAAAGGCATTAAAATGCCATCTAAAGTGAGATTCAACCAACTTATTCAAGACTGTAGGTACATAATTCGGCACAGCTTAAAGTCTCAAAGTATAAGTCAAGAAATGAAACTTATCTTAGCAGACTTTCGCATTACTACGGATTCAATAGCGAGCCATCACCCTCCTTGAACTCTGATCGGATTCCTATTGCAATTTCTGGATGGTTGTGTTCATTTCCTCTTGAGTCCAACTTGCTTTCGCCATTTTTGTTTTGTGGAATTCAACATGTTAGATTAGGATTTTTTGGTAAAGTAGTTGCTTTCTCTCTCTTGTTGGAGATAAGCCCGATGCTTTGGACCCAGTGACGTGTTCATTTTCTTTTGTTTGTTTTTCTCGTGCCTTGTATTTTGGTTGTATTTCTTTTTTTAGCTAAACTAAGTTGCTCATCTGGATGGTTTTGAGTGTAATTCTATTTAACTTACTCCTCCATCTACTTGACAACTTAGTTCAGGCTCAGCTTTGTTATACTGTTAATATATGGAAGTGATATATACTCTTTTTCCTTGCAAGGCACCCATTTAGGTTAGGGGGATTGCAGGGCTTTGATGAGGCATATAATGGAAGTATATGTGTTCTATTTTAGTATATAAAGTACCATTTTCAAAAAAAAGTTCATGTCTTTAAATATTATGGGATAAGCCTTGACTGTGTATGTAATTATATTAGTTATATGCATTGTATTTCAATTTTGATGTAACGATATATAATTGGTTACAAAATTAATATAAGACCTAGAAATTTCGGCTTTTGCAATAATAACCACAGACGTTCCTTTTAAGGAGCCTTCCATTTATGAAGAAGTTTTAAAATCCTCCTTAGGATTAATTTCTCACAATTGTAGCCTTGTATATTCATGCCCTGTAGCAAGCTTCAACTGGATCCCACGTAATACAACACTTCTAACATATATAAATTACCAAAATGCATTCTATTTAGACAACTAATAAATAAAATGTTAAGTGGTTAGAAACATGTGCTTAACAAACATTCCAAAATAATTCACAATAACAATTCAAAAAATACCAGCAAGAATCAATAATACATTAATACTAGGATTGACTTCCATTGCTACAATCAGCATCCTAAAAGCAAAGTAGTAGAACCTCAAACATTAGCATTTTAAGCATCGGTAAGAAGCTTATTTTCAAGGAGTAATAGATGGCTGATTCCAATGACTATTGAACCAGATGGGAATATTCCTGATACTGCCATCGACAATCTCTTGTATTGTTTACCAAGTTCTTGATCTAGTAGCACCAATAACAACGTAACCCTTTTTTAGTTAAAATCATGTATTTCTTGGGAATAACAAAAATATTGCAACAATACTCTTTTACTTCAGAAAAAAGTGCTACATTTAACAAAGATGATATTTATCCACATTAAAACCATGTACATGCCCTTTTGCGGTAGGAGTAAGACATTGAAATTGTGAAAGTTCCATAGTGTTTCTTGCAGCATCATATACGAAACTATATATTGAAGTTTCCTCCTTGAAGTCTGCACAGTTCATTTTACTTGTTTACTTATTTTATAGATTTATAACAGTACTGAAGTAGAAGCGGTAGCGATACTTGCAAATCATGTAATCTATCTCTTTTTAAAATTCTTTATCAAATAGCATTAAGAAATTCAATTTTTATCCAATTTTTATCTAAGCGTCTAAGCCAGCAATTCAAAATATCCAATTTTTATCCAAGTGTCAATTGGTCCAAATACTTCAAGGATATTACTGAAATTTTTTGAAAATTCGTTAAGAAATTCATTGCACACATAATAATATATGTTGCAAATTTTGTAACCAAAACAGTTGGAGAAAGACTAAGAGCCTTGGACATAGCAATATATTTTATAGTTAAACATTTGCATTTAAATAACATCGCTGGCCGATAAAATCAATGCCAATCTGAAGTTAATTGATGCCAATATGTTCCATAAAATCTTTTTTTGGCCTCTTTAAAACTTGCACTTTTTATAAACCAAATTCTATTACTAACGGGTTTTTTACATTCATATATTTTCAAAATTTGTTCTGCTTCCCAAATTAAGATTAGTTGTAATGTTTGCAGAAATGAGTTACTTTGATTTCACTGTTTGATTCAGCGGTAGAAATAGCTAATTACAAAAAAAAATTGGTTGAGATAAACTAAATGTGTCATAATCATATGTAAAAGAGCAATAAGAAACTAAAATATCATTTCTTTAGAAACTATATCATTTTGTTTTCACATCATGTAATTAAAAAATTAGCGAATTTGAGAGGAGGAGTAATACTGGAAACTTATTATCATACTGTAAGCAAATAGATTTAGTATAGCAAAATTATATTACAACAATATCAACAAAAAAATTAGTAATAATAAAAATAATAGTATTCTTAGTAATAATAGTGTTAAAAGTGTCTATTGAAAGTTGATCTAGATAAACTACTAGAAGTACGTTGACCACATTAAATACTCCACTCAAGGTTATTTGAAAAATAGAGTATTCATGATAATTGAATGTATGATTAGCAGTTTACTATAACTTGTGAACCCTAAATTATAATTTCACAAAATTTTTGATTATATTAGCACATAAAACGGATGGTCTTCAATGTAGATATTTATTAGCTATAGATATTTTTTCATAACTCTTTACATCACAATATTATATTATTTTTGGATACAAAAGGTAGTATGAACACAACCTAGTCCATTTTGATAGTCAGAGCATTACTGTCTATTAAGAAGATATCTATATGCACATAGTGAAGATATAACACAAAGTGCTCATTAATAATGATAGGTAATAGTAACATCGTTTAAATAGATAAACTGTACTGGAAGAAACACATGAGTTAAACTGATAAAACAATTATACAATTAAATGAAAGTGCATTATTGTCATCTTATAAAAGGATAAAGTGAAACTAAATATGCAAATGATAAGAACTTAACACTAATAGTATAAATGATAATCGAAATAACACACATTCTCAAAATTTTGGACGACATATAACATTTCAATTCAAACAAATGCTTATCCTTGTTTTAACATAAATAGGAAATACATGAATTTTGCTTAGATTTTGACAATTAGTTGCATCTGAAGAAATTGAAATGCATTTGAATCATAATTATAACTACAGGAAAAAATACATGCAACATTTAATGAGGAATAACAAATATGGCTGTCAACTTTACCTTCAATATCTCAAATGAATCAATCCAACAACTATTGAGTAATAACATCAACAAATGGTGCAATCAAAGTCAAAGCAATTTACGTGTAAATCCATAGAAACATATTCCTAAATTCAGAAGAAATAAGTAGATCGAACAAATGGAAGAAAAATAGAGAAAATTGCTACCTTAAAAGGATATAAGCGATCTTCCTTTCTGAGATGAGATGGCTTGAAGGCTGCAGTAGAGAAGAAGGAGGCGCCTTTGTCAAAGCGATTGCCGGTTTCGCGTTGATAGGAGTTTTAGGTTTTCAAAGTCAATTATAGCTATGTTACTTTGTACGGAATTTGTAGATTTTACCCATCAGTATTCCTCAAGAAATGTGGATTAGAGAGAGATAAGATGAACGGTTATGAACGTGATTACATCTAGTAAAATATAAATTATGCAACAAATGGAAATATAGAAAAAATATAGTTGTGAATCACGTGAACGAAGAATCTGTGATATGGCACGTGTCATCTTGTTAAAGCATTGGATTCTCCTTTCCTATTTAAGTAATAGATAGATTATAGCGCTTGCATTATGAATGTGAAAGTTTAATATATTAAATATAAAATTAAAATCAAACTAAACTGAAACAATAACTAATATTATATTTAATAGGCCTAAACCATAATACATATATTAAGTTTTAATATAAGTTTTTTAAATTAAAACTAAAACAACAAATTTCTTTATTAATTATCACTAAATGTGATTTAATGTAAATTTATTATTAATGTACAGACAAAACAAAATCTGGTGCAAATTAACTAAAGATTTTTTTTTAATTTCCCCTTTTTATACCAACCCAACAAAATATTAATATCTTTTGGGAAGAAAGCACTTTTATACACCTTATTACTTTAATAATAACATAGATCATGTCCCTTCTTAAAAAAAGGAAATATAACACAAAAATGGACAACAAAATGGATGATAACCACAATTTCCTAGAAAATATTTTAATATTCAGATCAAACAAAAGATATCCGCAAAAATATAAATTAGGACATCACCTAAAGTCTACATCACATTTTGGTGTTTCACATGTTTAAAAAGAAAATTATTTTTATCTAAAATATAAAACATTTCAATCGTCCCTACTGTTAAATATCTATGAAATACAATCTGAGCTAGTTAGTATAACAACAAAGGGGAAAAAACATGAATTTAAACTATGGAAAAATTGAAATATTTATTGATCTGCCTGTTAAAAGAAAATTGAACTTATTTGTAAGTATTAAGTATGGAGGAAATCCTAACTTACACAATCCAAGATGTTCATATATCCATCTCAAAATATCAAGTGAGTGATATGTTTTGAATAAATATTATTCTGATTATTTTAAGATCATACCGTCATAAATGACAACATTATTAATCAATACAACCACCGGGACCGCCAAAGTAATCCTGATTTGATTTACTGCCAACTTTATAACAATCATCTTTGTCTTGTATATTATATGGTGCTGGAAGACCCTTAACATCTGTTAAAATCATCACGTCTTTAACATAAGTAGCTTTTTTACTTCCTTCTTCCGGAAAATGTCCATTGCCCATTGGAGGACCTTTCTCCCCTCTCGGATACGACACAGCTCCACCCCATTGAATGAACTCTGCTCCTTCAACCATGTTGACAAACAGAGCTTTGGGCCAGTATCCTACTGGAACCTCACTAAACCTTCCAACATGCACCCACCAATCTCCACTATCTGGATCCTATAAAAATTCTAATATACAGTTTCAAGTAAAACTAGAAATATTGTCTTGCTTTATAAATAGTTGGGTATATTAGCACCTGTGATATTGTCACAGTAATTTCATACTGTTGTCCATTATACCTAGACACGGGAGTGATTCTACTTCCAGGAGTGTAAGTCTTAGAATTCATATACACAAATCCTTTGCACCTTAGATTGAAACATCCAATGTTTCTCTCTGCTACCTAGTACATTTGAAAATTTATAACAAGTATGAAGAAATTGTTAGTACTGCAATAATAATAAGAAACCACAATAGTAACATAGATATTACCTTCCAATAGATGAAGAAATGAGGCTCTCTATCACCATATAGTGCCGGAACAACCTTAGTAGATTTTGTATTTTATTATTAATTTTAACAACAAATAAGAATTTGTATTGCACAAACATTTTTAGTTGTAACGTTATTTCAAGTTAAATACAATTTTCGAGCGGTTACTAAGTTTCATTGAGGTTGGTACTAATAACATTGATGAGGCTAGCATGGTACAAACTAACTTGTGCAAATACTATTAGCATGATACACAAAGAGAACATTTTGCAAACTATTATGCATAATTGAGTAGGGAACTTACATGCCAACCTGCTTCTATTGCATTGAAATTTCTTAGAGAACTGTCGTATACATTTGCCATCATTATAGAAGTTGAGCTCGTTTGATGTGCGCCTACTTCTGGCAATCTGTACACATTTAGTGATGCCTTTAAACCATAGAAGTTTCCTTTGGGTTGTGCCCAACTGGCTTGCTGTGTAACAAATGAATCAACACCTAACATATTAGTACCCAACATTAGTAATAAATTTGTTGCTTGAAAATCATAATACGTAGTTTTGTGTTCAAATATATGTACTAAATTTATAGAAAAGGTCTGATCAACGGCAATTATATAACAATAATGGCTAAGTCTAACATTAGTCATTAGCTAAATTAATACAAGTTTGCATATTAAGCTGTACTGACTTATAGCTTTGTTTATTATAGGATTCTTTTGAAACTCTTTATCTCTTTGAAAATGTATTTTAAACCAACGGTGGAAAAAATAACTTAAGATTTTGAATTACATGAAAAGAAAAGAAAAACCTTGAAAACATGCTATTTTTGGAGAAATGGTCTACATACTTTGAAGGATGCATATAAAAACAAACCCTATAGGAGACATGCACAAAAGTTGACAGAGAAATATCGAATGATTAGAGAGACGAGAGGATCTCAAGTCTGACACATAGATACACACACTTATACACAAACTCGACATATATATAAACTTACATGATATACAATATCATAATTAGCTTGAATTTGTTGTAGTTCTGAGAGTGAGCCATTCCAAACACACTTTTCCAAGTCAGGGATCTCTCCAGGTGTTTTACCTTCACATTCACTTGTTGAAACATAAGTTTTTTCTTTTCCTGAATCAACCTAAATAAGTCATAAGATATGATTAACACCAATTGGTCTCTAGCAAGACTCAATGTACTACAAATTAAAGCTAGAAAAATGTACTAAATGATTTCATGTATGTATAGTTAATCTACAAATCATATAATTTGTTCATGAGAAATTAATTCTTCATTTTTAACTGGTTTTTTGGCCTTTCTTTCTTTCTTTTTCTTTTCTTAGAACAATGACTTAGAAATGTGAGTATACCTTAGCATCAGCTATCCAGTTCATATCAACATGCCAAATTTTTGTAGCTATAAAAAGGTAAATTAATATGGAAGTGATCATTAGATATTGGACTAAATGTATTTGAAGATCAATTGATGTATAGAGGTTGTTTAATTTTCTTATATAGCATGCACACCTGTGTTGCATAAATTTTTTTCTTCCAAAATCTATGTTTAAGATACAAAATCTTATCTATTAGTTCAATTACCTACATTTGTTTGAATATCTTTATATTTGTTTGTCTATCTATCTGATCTTCGTCTAAAATTCTAGGATTTTCTTATATATCTATAGCTGTTTTTGACTTCAAAATTGATTGTAAAATATAGGAATGGTTTGTGACGCCAACCATAATAAGTCTATACTAAAAATAAATAATAAACATAAATTAAAGACTGAAGAATAGATACTAAATTTTGTTAGTTTGTAGTTAAAAATTTGATCTTCAACTGACAATTCGGTATCTAGTTCTTTAATTTTAAGAATAAAATTAAGTCTTTAATCAGTTTGTAATATTTGAAATTGTTTGACGAGCAAATTTCAGTCTTTAATTTGGTTTTTAATTTCATCACTAATCGGTCTCAAAACAAATGAATAAAATAGAAAATTCATCTATAATCAATCTCTAATTAATTGATAAAGACTGCATTTTTGTATCTAATGGGTCTCAAAATAATAATCAAATATAGAATATGCATATGTGCATACATTCATACATGCGTATATTAGTGCATAAATAAGATTCATCATAGGTGATTTATAGCTGGGCATGCATGCAATGTTCATCGATGAAGCCAAATCATTAATTCACATGCTACACTTAATCCATTTGATTTACTTTTGAGCATATGTTATACGTACAATACATACTTTTCAGAGTTTATAAACCAAAGTTGTGTTCTCTAAACATTCACCAAAAGTGCATACCCGTTCTTCTTGCATAAATTGTTCTTATATTTCTATACTAATCACACCTTTCTTTTCTTAGATTTTACAATGTTAAAAATGATAATTGTAATGATCCATAATTTATATATGGTAGTATAATAAATTAATTCATTAGTTAATATGTTAATCTACAATGGAAGATGTTAACCGAGTTTTCAACCAAGCAGAATTCAATCAGAAATAGAAGGTCAAAATGAAGACGAAATGACTCGAGAACTTGAAAACACGGTCAGAAAGATAAGACATTGGAGCTCAAGAGAAATCATCAATTTTGGAGCTAAGTAAACCACTGGGTACCGAGAGGTTTTTCCTCCTATTTTGGCCACACAAACTCCATATACTTCATACTCTACTCCAACATTCCATGATAAAGTGCTTTTCTCATAGTTTGGACGAGCATTTCTTAGGATTGATTAGAAGAAGCAAAGGATGTAGGATAGTTCAAGTGTTATTGGGAGAATCGTTGAAATCAACTCAAAGTCTACGGAAAAGACTTGAAACGTATCAAATAGGAGGTAGAAGAATGGGACAAGTGAAAGAAGTGCATTTGCTTAAGGAAAAACCACTCGTACCGAGAGGAACCTCTCGGTATTGATAGGTTTATATGGTCTTTGGGCCCCACATGCTCACTTGTACAACATTGGACTTTCTTCTGGACTGCAATGCAAGTGGACTCCTAAACTTGTACATCTGTGTCTCTATAAATATAAGCCCTATTGCAACTAAGAAGGATCTGGACTCTGATCTCGAACTCTACTTCTTCATCATCTCTTATATCTCTCATTTATAAGTCACTTAGTAGTTACTGTTGGCATTTCTAAGCCCTAGAACCTACCAAACCCTTGTACAAGTGACTTTTAGTTCTCTCAAACCTCTCAAATCGATAATCAATAAAGATTAAAGTGGGCGTAGGCCAGAAATTACTAAATCACTATAAAAATCTTGTGTCTTGTTGTTATTTTTCTGCTATTTTACTATTATCTGCTAGAACTAGGTCTCACAAGTTTCCTAGAACGTTTCTTTGGATATTGATCCAATTTTGGTGTTAACATTCTGGTGCTTTCATTGAGAATAGAACTCAGGTTTAGATCTAGCTCTCTACTTTGGGTTGGAAAGATCTAAAAGTTAGATCTGGTAGTTTTGCATGAAGAATTGGAAAGTTTTTCATTTGAAGTCAATGGCCACTACAAGACACACAGTGTATTCCAACGGAGCCTTCCAACGGCCTCCAACGTCTTTGACCAACGTCTTCCAACGTCCAGTGTTTTCTTGTATATTTTATTAGTTAAAAACTGTAGGACGTTGGTAGACGTTGGCATTGCTAGACGTTGGTAGACGTTGGCGTTGCTAGACGTTGGTAGACGTTGGCGGCCGTTGAATGACGTTGGAAATCCACGAGCAAAACAGAAGCCCAGCTTCTTCTTTCCCATTGGCTGAAACATCCCCCCCATTCCCAAATTTGCTCCGATTCCGACCCCCCCCGCTACTCCGACGATCAACGACTCCTCCTCCTCCTCCAAGCCTCCCTCTCGTCCTCTCTAACTCTCTAATCTCTCAAGAAAAGGTATAAACCCTAATCCATATATTTGATTAAATTTGTTAAATTAGTGTATTAAATGTTTGTATTGCCTTATTGTATGTATAATCTAGTTTATTGAGGCATAATTTATGTTATTAACTTATGTATTGCAAGATTATATATATTTAAGTTTGTGTTAACAATAGAATAATGTGCATACAATTAGTTTTAGGTTTGTTTGGAAACGTTAGTTGTTAGTGAGCATACAATTAGTTTATGTATTTTAGAAAATTTCAAAAACGATATTTTATATTCATGAAACCCTTAGAGTGTCTTTCGGCCCCGTCTGATAAGTATTGTATATGATCGTTATGTGGATATTCATTTTTTAACTAAAGCGAAGTGCTGCCGAAATTTTGTTGAATCGTTTAAATTGAAATGATTTACGCAATTTAATTACGTTATTGTATTTGTAATGGGAGGTAGGATGACCCATCGACAAAGTGTCAATGACCTATTAATATAAAATTCACCAATAATATTGTTTTAATAAAATGTCAATTTTTTAAATTTATATCGTACTTTTTAATTATATACGTAGGTAAATGGATAATTATTTTACTGATCGAAGCTGGATGTACAAAAAAAGAAGGATCGAAAATGGAGGCTCAATAAGTGAACAGTTTAATAACGGTGTTCGCGTATTTATTGATTTCGCTTTAAGTAATAACAGAAACGACGAAGAAATCCGTTGTCCATGTACTAAATGCAAAATGTTAAAGAATTTGATACCAGAATGGTTAGAGTTCATTTGCATCAATACGGTTTTGCGCCGAACTATTTGGTTTGGGATCGTCATGGAGAACCGTTAGCATCTAATCATGTACAAGCTGAGGAGGTAGTGTGTACTGAAATTGATACGACGAATCTCGTAGAACATATGGTTGAAGATGCTGCGCGGTCAATGTTTCCTGTTCCTCAATTAATTGATGATGATGGTAATGCTGAAGAAGAACCAAATATTGTGGCAAAAAAATATATGATTTATTAGATGCCGCAAAGAAACCCCTTTGGGAAGGCTGCACAAGTAGAACCCAATTATCAGTAACTGCTGAATACATTGCGATGAAATCTAAATACAACTTCACAGAAGCTGGATTTATAGCTGTTGTACAAGCTGCGAAACGGCATATGCCTCCCAATAATTTAATGTGCGAAAATCATTATGAAGTAAAAAAAATGATGTCAGCATATGCCTTCCAAACAAGCTCTTCAAGTTTATTATGCTTCTTACCCATCTCTAAGAAGGGATAAAATAGATTGGTCGGCAGTTTTTAAAACAAAGGCAAGGTTTACATTTGATGGACGGAATATTCCCAAAGAACAAGCTTACCAAGCAGATATCGAGGAAAATAGAGGAATAATAATAACCGACGATCAAATAGATTTTGGACCTCTAAACGATGAATCAAATGCATTAATTGAAGCATTTGAGAGTACAGAGGAACAAAATATAAAGTGCGAAACAGAGTTTGAATCCGAAAATGACGAGGACCGATCAACTATCTACATTTTGAGAAGGTAAATTTATATTTATTTAAACATTATCCTGTTTTCATTAAAAATGAAATGGTATGTTAATATATGATATGTATCACATCTCGTTTTTATGTTACGCCATACTGTATGTTTTACATATAGTCATTTTATTTTCTGTTATAATGTTTGTTTGTAACATGTATTATATAGGTATGTCGTCACTTAGACGTACCGGTGGACATTCTGGGTCTCCCTCTTCCTCACAGAGAGGGCATGCTCGTCCGGATGGTGGTGATGGCGTTGGTCCATCACAGGAGCTATGGTGTCCTATGGTGTGGCTAAAGCCAAAAGCAGATCAAAGGTAAGTATTAAATTTCAAAATTAAATTTCATTTTCGTACAATCTACTCTGAAAATATATAGTAGTCATGAAATATTAAATGTTTTTTCTCTATTTAAACACAGTGGTTTCTCTTGGAGCCGACTCAAGTAGTTCTATCTATATTTCGATGGACGTACATGGGTTGTATGACCGAATGTTGGCCTAAGTGGACATTGATTCCAGATAGTGTTAAAGAGACTATTTGGCAGGATTTTTTGGTATGTCACTTTATATATTAGGAACATGTTATATCAATTCATGTTTACATTATTTACAAAAGCTGTATAACTCTTATTTTGTCAAACGTGCAGGCGGAAGTGGACCTTCAGGACGTTGATATTTCAGTCGTATATCACCACTGGTGCAGCAAAGTCGTAAAGAACTAACGGGAAAAGGTAAACAGCTTAAAAACAACGGGAAAGAAGCCTCAGTGGATGAGCGCAGCTGTGTGGGATGATTTTGTGACATGGTGGGGAAACGAGGAGTTTCAGGTAAATTTATCACATGTTTAATTTAAATTCTTCTACGTAAATACTAACTAGAAATGTTAAACAATTTTTGTTTTAAATTAAATTTACAGAGGCAGTCGGAGAGGAACTCAGCCAATAGGAGCAAGAACCCTGTCACACATCGTGGTGGTTCCAAGTCATTTCAGCATCATCGAGAGGACTTGGTATATTTATTAATTACGATAATAATTTAAAGTTTTTAAGTTCTAAGTTGTAGATAATGTAACAATATATATATATATATATAATATATGTATATGGACATATTTCAGGAGAGACAGCGTGGTGGTGCTTCTGTGAGTTACTGGGATGTTTTCATGCATACTCATGCGTTGAGCCAGGTCGACGAAGCAGGCACCGTTTCATACTCCTGGGATCACGATGCCAAAGCACAGTCCGCATATGTAAATAACATAATGACTTAACACTTATATAAGTTAAATAAAATAATGTTATCTAAATTCAACTTATTTTGCATAACAGCAAAAGTTTCAGCAAGCACGTACTTCTATTCTCGTGGGCTCTGGGCGCGACGAGTTGGCCGCCGATGAGGAGGACGCTATTTTTGAGTCTGTCATGGATCCAGCGGCACATGGCAAACGCTATGGTTTTGGGAATCAATCGGTAATAACTTTAACTTAAATTTTAAAATAATTATTCTGAACCAACTGTTGGACATTGTGATAGATTATAGTAAACACGAATTACAATTATTAAACACTGACAATTTAAATTTTATTTACAGGCTAAGACGGCTCAGATTGAGTATCAGAGGGCTCAAGATAAGGAGGAGATTGCACAGCTCAGAGCCCAGGTTGTCGCGCTCGAGGAACGCAATATCTGCACCGAAGCCAAGACGGAGGAGCTGAATAGGCGTCTTACGGAGTTTATGGAGCAATACGGCCGGTTTTCGTCTTCTGGTGGTTCTGGAGGAGAGTGATTTCAGGTATGATTTGATTTTTTTTGCTATGGACATGTATATTTGGAGAGTGTGAGGATTTGATACATTCTGATGTTTTGGATGTTAGTTTGGATGTGATTTTTGAGATGTTGACGTAGTAGTTTGGATATTGTTGGATTGGACGTTTTGTTGGATGTTGATGTTGGATGGTTTATGTTGTTTATATTGATTTGTATTGTGTATATTGATTAGTATATATGCTTATTACTTGGATTTACTATTATGATTGATTATATGTGAGATATGCTGTTGTATATGTGCTTGAAATTGAGCTTTTATGAGATATACGATGTTGGAGGTGGCTGAAAGCATGCATTGTTGGTTCTGTAAAAAAAACACCCAGATTTTCAACATCTTCCAACGTCCACCAACGGTTTACTGGCACATTTATTCCAACGTCTTACAACGTCCTCCATCGGATCTTCCAACGTCTTTCCAACGTCTATTTGGTCAACATCTTCTTCCACGTGGATAACCTGAACGTTGGAAGATGTTGGTAACGCGGCGTTTCCAACGTCCATCAACGGCTTTCCAATGGCCGCCAACGTCTAACCGCCATTGGAATGCACTGTGTGTCTTGTAGTGGGCGCCTAGGAGGTCTAATAGTTCATCCAGAGAGATAGATGGATATAATGAGGGAAATCCTCACCAAGCTTAAATTAGTAATCAACGGGCGATACTAGGATCATCTACTCAATAAGAGGTGGTTACTAGAGGATAACTTGCTAGATGATACAGGAGCTTAACCAGAAGATGGCGGATAGACAAAAGGCTCTGATGGATAGGATGGATGCTTTGTAATTTTGCAACGGCCGAGAACTAGAAGAACTAGAAGGAAAACTTCACATGTAGTAGAACAAAAGAATTCCTCCGTTTCCCGTCAAAACAGAAGAGATGGTAAGCAAAAACAGAATGTAGGAATCACTGGAGTTGTTGAAGGACATGTAGGAGGAAGAAGAAGCACTCCCCCATAAGAAAACCAACTAGT
This sequence comes from Allium fistulosum, assembly GCA_030737815.1. Lineage (NCBI taxonomy): Eukaryota > Viridiplantae > Streptophyta > Magnoliopsida > Asparagales > Amaryllidaceae > Allium > Allium fistulosum. The sequence continues at coordinate 746,783,689 of CM060907.1, forward strand.
ACCGATAGGATTTCTCTCGATACCAAGAGGAATCTAGGAGGGGTGATGCACAAGAAGTTGATGCAATGGTGGTTTCTGATGAGGAAGTGGATCCGCAGCTTGATGATGATGGTTTTGAGTTGGATATCAATGCTTATGGAGATGGAATTCAAACAGCTGTAGCACAACCAACCGCACACCCGCAAAATACCGAAGGAGTGGTTCTCCATGAGACCGAAGGACTTAAACGTCAGTCGGTAAGCCGATACTATATGCAGAGTCAAACACTCGGTGTAGCCCCTAATAACTGACCTTTGGATTATCGTGCTAATGAGGATTGCATAGCTTATATAGTTAAATGGTTAGTGGAAGAAAGCTGAGGTAGGAAGAATGAAGATTGGGGTTTGCACCGAGTAGGACTCCGCTCACCGAAAACATTCTAAGAGAAGAATACCCTTGAAAGTTCATGATAAGTTCACAATGTCAATGATGCCATCATATAATGAAACTACCGACCCCAGGTAGCACTTACTCAAATACAATGACATATGGATGGAGCTCGGAGCTATGGATGTTGTTAGTTGTAGATGTTTCCCCATCTTTTTGAAAGTAGTCGCTTCTATGTGGTTCACTAGGCTCACACAAAGGTCTATATCTACTTCTGATGAATTAGTAAGAAGTTTTTAGAGTAGTCTAGGCACTATGCTACCCAACTAAAGGACGTTATGTCCCTATCTGGTTTGTCTCAAGGACCCAAGGAGTCACTTAAGAGTTTCTTGAACCAATTCAACATCGATGTAATGAAAGTTGCAATCCGAAGGAGGATCTTGTATTCATAGCGCTGGTCTGGGGCATTCACCCGAACATGGATTTTGGTAGGTGGCTAAAGATAAAATAACCAACTACTATGGAATGATTCCATCAAAAAGCAAACCAATTCTTATGGCTAGATGAAGCAAGTATGGTCAAAGGAAATGTTAGTGATGGATAATCGAAGGAGGTAATTCAAAGCAATTTGGCAGTTAAACAAGATGAAGAAAACTATAGTGGGATTGTAGGTAATGCTAGAAACTCTAGTAACCAGAAAAAATGGAATCAAGGCCCTGCAATATGCATAATGACAATAGGAAATGTCCGAGGAATATGAGATCAGATGATTATACGCCTTTGAATGATATGCTGGAGAATATTTATCTTGCCACTCAGGGAGCTGAGTAATATAAGAGACCGACCAAGAGAGAAGCGACCGAGCAGCAAAAGCGATTTGGAAAGTACTGTCGCTTCCATGAAACTCATAGGCATAACACGAATAAATGCCATCATTTGAAGGATTTGATTGAGGAGCTGATAAGGAAAAACAGTCTCCAACGATATGTTAAGCAACAACAGAACACTGACCAAGCCATAGGTCCCTAGGGACGTTGGCTCTAGGGACCTATGGCTCAAGGAAACCCCCTGGACCAAGCGGTGAAGGGCGCAACTATAGTGATGGAATGTTGCTAATTAATACTAAGGCTGTCAATTTCTAGCACGACCGGAAACACGATCCGAAGATTACATGGAAATTAAAAGGTTAACCTGACCCATTTAAGTGGGCGGTCATTTTCGGATCAACCTAAATTTGACCCGTTTATAAATGGTGGGTTTCGGGTTGACCCCCGAACCCGAATTTAACCCGTTTACAACCCATCCATACTTATATGGGTTGACCCGACCCGATTATAACCCATCCCGACCCGTGGACCCAAATTTGACCCATTTATAACCTATTTACGAACCATTTATAACCCATTTATAACTTATACGGGATGGCCTGACCCGTTTATGACCTGACCTGACCCAACCCATTTATAATCGGGTCGTGTCGAGTCAATCCATTTATAATCGGGTCGGGTTCATGTTGAGCTATTTCTGATCTGTTTAATAAACGGGTTGACCCGACCCATTTAAAATCAACCTGAACTTGACTTGACGCGACCCGAACCTGACCCGACCTATTGATAGCCCTAATTAATACCATAACCGGTGGACCTCAACTAGCGGAGAGAAGCTGAGTGAGATGGAGAGGTATGTGAGTTCACTGAAACATGCACCATATGAAAGTTGTTATGCCATCGAAGACGGAGCTCTAGCTAAGCAACAAAAGATGATAACAGATGATATTGTATTTAGAAAATGAGATTTTGACGGAGTTAAGGCACCAACCCTTGATCCCATGGTGATAATGGTAGGAATTGGACCAGTAGTTGTGCGTCGAGTTTTGGTGGATAACCGAAGCTCGGTTAACATTCTATTTAGAAAGACTTTCGAGCAGATGAAAATAAATATGAAGGATGTGACTGCCTCTAAGACAAAGATTCAACGATTTATGAGTGAAGCTAAATAACCGATGCTGATAGAACTTGGTGAAGGAGAACGTAGGTTCACATTAAGACATTTGTTATTGTTGATGAGTACTTGGCATATAATGCTTTCTTCGACCGACCGGCCCTGGCCAATTTTAAGATTGCTTTGGCTCCATGGTGTCTAGAGATGAAGTTCCTAATAAAGAAGGGGATAGGATTAATGTGAGGAGACTAAACCATGGCAAGGGAATGCTACGTCGCAGAACTACGGAAAGCTAAGCATCGAGAGAAAGGAAAGTATATGAGGAGAACTCTCCACATTCAGGAACCGCAAACAAAGCAATTTTAGAGCAGCCTCTAGCTTGGAAACCATATCTAATTCGACAAGTCTATGAAACTTAGGAAGAAGTTAGGGGAAGTAAAGCAGCACCAACGGAGCTCATGATGAGTGTTCCTATTGATATGGAATACCCGACTCAAGTATTGAAGATTAGTTCTCAGTTTGGACTTGGATTATGGAAGGAACTAATTAATTTCCTTCGAGGGAATCTGAACATGTTTGTTTGGACACATTCTGATATTTATGGGATATTTCCAAAGATAGCATGTTACACATTAAATATCAATCCCAAGTTCACACCGGTGAAACAAAAAAGGAATAGCCTAGGTTCGGAGCGATCTAGTGCTTGAAGGAAGAAGTGGATGAGCTATAGACTAATGATTTTATCATTGATGCTTTGTATCCTCAGTGGATATCTAACCCTGTATTGGTCAAGAAGTAAAATAGGAAGTGGCGAACGTGCATCGATTACTCAGATATAAACAAAGCTTACCCAAAGGACAACTTTCCTTTGCCCAGAATTGACCAGCTTATTGATGGAACAGTAGGGCATGATTGCTGTCATTTATGGATGCTTATTCTAGATATAATCAGATCATGATGCATGATCCAGATCAGGAGAATACTAGCTTTATCATGGATTTGGGATTGGGCTGCTACCGGGTGATGCAATTTAGTTTGAAGAACACTGAAGCTATGTACCAACGATTGGTAAATATGATGTTCAAGAATCAAATCAGATGGACGATAAAGGTGTATGTGGACGATATGCTTATGAAGTCATGGGTGCCTCCAAACAATTTGGATGATCTCCCGGAGATGTTTGAGATTTTGCGGAAGTACAGAATGATGCTAAATCCATTAAAATGTTCTTTTGGAGTAGCATTAGAGAAGTTTATGGGATTTATTATCAATGCACGAGTCATCGAGGTCAATCCAAAACAGATTAATGTTTTAAGAAATGTAATTACCCCAACCATGAAGAAACAACTTCATATCTTAAATGGAAAGATCGCTGCTTTGAGTTGATTCATCTTAAGGGCGACAGATAAGTGTGTACCTTTCTACGACACCCTCAAGAAAGCTAAAAAGAACTTTGGATGGAATCAGATTGCCAAAATGCCTTCGAGGAACTGTTGAGGCACATGAAAATGCCACCGGTCTTATCCAAACTATTGGATAAGTAGGATTTATTCGTTTACTTAGAAGTGTCTACCTATGCATTAAGTGCACATTCGTACGTGGGGAGGCAAGGATTCAAAGACCGGTCTACTACATCAACAAGAGGTTTACATGAGCATAAAAGAATTACCCAATGCTGGAGAAACTTGCGTATTACTTGTTGATTGTGTCAAGGAAGTTGCGACCATATTTTCAGTCTCATCCAATCAAGGTGCTGACAGATCAGCCTCGCCTCTGAAATAGGTATTGTACCGACCTGAGACTTTAGAAAGGTTATTGAAATGGAATATCAAGTTGACTTAGTACGATATTACCTATCATCCAAGGAGAGTGATAAATGGGCAAGCATTGGCAGACTTTATCATCGAGTTTACCGCATGTGATGGTAAAGAGGAAGAGGATGCTACAGTCATAGCTCCTTACTGGAAATTGTTTGTAGATGGTGCTTTGTATGAATTTAGCTCGGGGGTAGAAGTAATGTTTGAAATACCAAAAGGACGATCAATCTGTTATGCACTGAAGTTGGAATTTCTTGTGACTAATAACAGAGCTAAGTACAAGGTGTTAATAGTAGGATTAGGAATAGCAAAGGAACTGGGGATAAAGATGCTGCACATATTTAGTGATTCCCAGCTTGCGGTCTGCCAAATTAGGAAGGAGTATCAGGCCAAGGGTGTGAGACTAGTCCCTTACTTGTCAAAAGCAATGGAACTGCTTAAAGACATGGAGCACTATACGGTAACACACATCCCTAGAGAAGAGAACACGAAGGCTGATTCACTGGCTGAGTTAGCTAGCTCCAAGGAAGCACGAGTAATGAGAATGGTTCCCATGGAAGTTTTAACATCTCCAAGCATTAATCAGATGGTGTCGACTGGATTTTGGAGACCACAAAAGAGGAAGAGTCATGGGTGACCCCAACCAAAGGCTACCTGATCAATGGAACTCTCGAGAGAGACAGGAATGAACTAAAGAAACTCCTTCGAAAAGCGTCATGGTTCATTATGCAAGATGGGGCATTATATGGGAGACGATTCTCAACTCCCCTGCTTTAGTTTGTAGCGAAGGATGAGACTAGGAAGATCCTTATGGATGTCCACAAGAGCAGTTGTGCTGATCACTACAAGAGGCAGATTCTAACAAAGAAGATACTTCACTATGTATATTTCTAACCAACAATAAATTGAGATGCAGCTGACTACACCAAATGGTATGTTCGATGCCAGAGATTTGCGAAGATTCTAAGAGCCCCATCTTCAAAACTTATGAAAATGGTCAGCCTATGGCCATTTACAATTTAGGGAATCAACATTTTCGATGTGCTACCGATAGCGAAGGAAGGAGCCAAATATGCTATCATCATAGTGGATTACTACACGAAATGGGATGAAGTAGAACCACTTTCCACTATTAAGACAAAAAAGGTAATCAATTTTGTAATGAAAAATATTATTTGCAGGTTGAAATGCCCTAAAAAATCATCACATATAACAGAACTCAGTTCAAGAGTAACGAGTTCAAGGATTTCTACAAGCGCTACTGAATCAAGAAGAGCTTCTCCATAGTGGAGCATCTACAGATGTAACAACCCATCATTTTTGACCTTCGTATATAAAAAATGGAAATCGAAAACAATGGATCGTCATAGTTAACATACAATATACAGGGAGCTATATACACTAACTACACTTTCAGAATTTCATAGTAGAAGGAAACAAACATACTATACTTCAAATATCAAATCACATCCCAGTTTAAATGATCCAATCCAAATCCACATACATAAATACATCATATACTAATATTGTCAAGTGATAAATGCGACACACCATATATATAAGCAACACGATCATTACCTGCACCGTCAATGTCACTTAAGTCCACCATCGTTGCCTATATTCATAAACAAAAAGGAACATAGAAGGAGGGGGTCAGACATGAGTCTAGTGAATGAAAAAGACTACTAAGTATATACTGCCAATATGATTTCAGAATATCATATGAAAACTAATACCTAGCATAATCACACCTTAACTTGCCTCATATGCGCAAACAAAGTTAGTTCAACGTAATAAACATAATATGATGACCACTCATATAGTTATACAGCAAATACCAACATGCGTTTGATTAATAGACTAACTATTGAATACATATGAATTAAACTGACACATAAACGTAATGAGTTGAATAAACAGAGCCAACTCGCACAACAAAATGAGTTTGATAAACATGACTAACTCGCATATGCGTATGAGTTGAATAAACAGAAAAAAAATCATAGTATGTAATGAGTTGAACATAATGAGTTGAATAAATAGAGCTAACTTGTTCAATGAAATGAGTTAGATAAACATGACTAACTCGCATATACGTATGAGTTGAATAAACAAAATCAATTCAACGCGAATGGGTTAAATAAACGGACCAACCCATTTAGAGATAAAACTCAACCACAATGCATTTAGAATCCTTCACCGCATCATCTTTACAAGTGTCGCGCCATTGCTTCGAAGGCAAATCTTATACTCACCTGAAGTCTGGAAACCTCTAATAAGTGATGCATCGAACCAACATCAATTCAGACTCCATAAACTGCAATCGATCGAACGTTAAGCCTCTGGCCCTAGGTTCCATATACACCCAGGTTCACCACCGGTCCATCGATGGGAACCCTCCGGTCGACCTATAGTCACTTGGAATGCGATTCCAGAAGCCATCGTGGTTTCTTTTCTCTTGTTCCTTCCTTTGTTTCACCTTCATTTCATCTCCAATACATTCCATAATGTTTCTACTAGTTCTAGACCCTAATATACAACCCTAGTTCATGCCTATAAGTTCTATTATCATCATGTCACTACAAATTTAACCCATTACTGACCATAGTCATTCTAATCCCAAATTCAATCCAATTCTCTACTAATCTCAGATTCTATGTCTTAATAAGTTCTCCAATCTCCTAATTACTTTTCTCCTAACATTTTGTACTCGTCAGACACCAATTTATCTCTAATTAGCAATCGAAAACTATTCATACTTTCATATCAACAATATATAACCCAATAGTGATTTCCACTCACCAAATATCGCTGCCGAACTCCAGAAATCACCAAATGAATCCAATCTTCTTGTTGTTATGAAATTGTAGTCCTATAAACTTCACTAAATCTACATACTGCTAGCATTTCCTTGTAGCCTTCATCGCACTGATCAATTTGAGATATAGTTTTCTTGGGTTTGGTTTAGATTTGAAAGAGGAGTGATGAATTAGAGGGATTAATGATTACAGAGAGAGAAGGAAGAAGAAGATAGAAAAACTAAAATATAAGTAAATGAGAAACTGCTTGGATTCCAAACTTCTTCTTTTTTTTACCTAATTTTTTTTTCATTAGCCCCATTATATAAAATTCTAAATTGTTGTTTCATCCTAATGGGCTTAGGCCCATTTAACCCAAATCAAAAACCGCAAACTAAAACATGTGTATCTCTTTCATATTAAATCTGATCCGGACAAACCAATATACTATTATGACCATAAAAATGGCCTCTACGCAATGGCACCAGTCCCATTGCCTAATTCCAATGTTTGTAAAATTACTATTTTCCCTTTTTAGTTAAATTACCAAAATGCCCTTAAAATAAGTATGCCAAATATATAGGGTATTACATTCTGCCCCAAAAGAATTTCATCCTCGAAATTCCCAAAGACGAAAAATGCAATGCGTACACTTATGCATTGCGTAACATTTAACCCGTATCATACATAATCAAAACAAAATCAAAAACACATCTTCAATTCCTTGCCAAAGTCGGACATTCTCCCTTTATATATCCAAGTTGGTTGCACTAATAGCACTTGATCCTTAAGACATTGATCCTACAGTCCCTCTGTAACAACCCGATTTTCAAGTAATTAAAGTTAAAAACAGTAATTTAATTAATCAAATGGGAATTGGGAGATTTAATTGAAAAAAATTCCTTTGAAATTATTTATTAAAAGGGCTGAAATCGTGAAAGCTGTCATTAAAAATTTAATAAGTTAAAAATGTACAAATGACATTTTAAAGCATTATAACTGGAATATAATACTAGTTGAAAAAGTAATGATTTTCGTAGGAATTTAGTTTAAAGTAGAAAAGGAGAATAAAAGAATATATATAAATTTACTTATTTTCTATATTTGTTTAGGCCAAACCTTATTATTTTTAGCCCAAATCAACTTTTATCATTCCCTGATTTCTAGAATACTCTATTTTCTTTAAATAATCATTTACATACACCTCCCTGTGGATCATCTTCCACCAAAAGGAAGGCAAGAAAAGAAAACAAAATTTCCATCACTTTAAAAATTCAAAACAAATCCAATAAATTACCAAAAATGACCAAATTTAAATATGCGCCTCTCATCGCTTGTATGCATTTATGGCGTGAATATTTTTTTGTTCGATAGTGAGGTATGCACATGCATGAATAGTGGGTAGGGGAAGAAGATGATGTAATTCACTACGAGTGCTCCACACTCACACAACTATGGTAATCAAATAACCTTCTTTTCTATATATTATTTGAGATATCCATAATTGAATTACTATTGTGCACTGGTGGTTGCTTCTCCAACCACATGTGTGTTTGCTTGAGTGTTAGTCTTGTATGTAAGTATTTTGTGTGTATGTGTGTGTTAATTTTACACATACTCTTGTCGTTTGTTGCATTATGCAACTATTACTAAACTAATTAAGTTTTCTTGTATATATTTATGTTATGCTGCACCCCTTCATCTTTCCTATCTTTACTTATGTTTATGTTTTGGGTGTTAGCATAAGGGTATGTATTTGTAAGTGTTGGGTGCATGTGTACAAATATGTATGAGTGTGCAGAGGAGTGAGTTAATGTGTTTGCTTACTGCTTTCAGTGTGCGTGTAGTGTGTGAGTATATATATTTGTGAATTCATATGCTTGTACACCTGTGTTTTAGTTTCACTTGAGGCTTTCTCTTTGCCAAACTAATTTTTGGGTTATATCCTTTTTGTGTAATTTTGTTTTTAGTTGTTGTAACTACTTGAATCTTTGCTTTATTCGATTCTACCTTCCTTTGTTTGATTTATGTGTGAATAGTTCTGTATATGAGCTTGGTTATGGACTTATTACTTAAACTATTTCGCTATTACCTTACCTATTGATGCATCACATCTTGTTGGAACTAATTTTATTTTCATTTTTTGTTCTAATGTTAGTTTAAGCTTTAGAAATTTATAGATAAAGTGTATATGTATATAGATTCATGATAAAGTAAACTGAAACAAATAAACTCAAAACTCAAATATGTTAATGAACTTAGACATTATATATACATATATACGTGTATGTGAACATTGTTTGAAAAGTAGTAAACCGGTTTAACAGAATTACTTAATGAAGAAGTATAAAATGATGTTAAATTGATATTTATAGATTTTAAAGTATGTTATTATCAAATTATAATTAATAATTTAAGTTTTGAAAAGGTATTTAGTTAATTATGTGTGTATTAAATTGATTTTGTTGTTTTATAATTTTTTAAATATGAGATATCTAGTTTAATTAATTAACTATTTTCAAGTACATGTTCGGTTATATTAAGGTTATAAATTGTAAATTATTTATTATTATATATAGTTATATGTATTTATTTATTGATCTATACACATATTTATTTGAATCTTATATTTTTATGTTACTATTCTAATAACTTCTTTCTTGTTTTCAGATTGAATTATATGGAATATTTTCTATATGTAACATTCAGCTCTATAAATTACTATGGGGATTTAAAAATGAGTTTTCTCACATTATTAACAAATATGTAATAACTGTCTAATTTTATAAAAGATTAATAAATTATTTTATCAATAAAGAGACTATTATATTTTACCTAGTAACTATTTCTTTAATTATAGAATCTATGATAATTAAATTTTTAAACATTTAAATATTTTGAATTAAGATTATAAGTTGTGATGAATATATTATTAAATATTAATTAGTCTGACATATATAATTGTTTATTTTAGAATATTCTCTTATATTGGTTTTCTAAGTTTTTTGATTTCTTTCTTTCACTATTTTGGTTTCGTTTATATGAGTGATTCACTGTTGATGTTGATTCAGTTGATGATTTTAATATAATACAGTAATGACATCCTTCTGTATGATTTCATGATATTTAATTTTGTGTGTGAGAAATCAGAATGAAAGGAGTTAGAATGTTGTTTGGGATAGGGGATTCGGTAATATTTCTCCTGTTATTCTTTGGACTCATTACATAGAATATATGAGATTGATTGAAATTTATAAGCAGTTGAATAAATGTTTGAGTATCACACAATGGTATAGGACACTATTGTGATATTTATTCGGTTATTCATTGTAAGTAGATGACACTCACGTGACGGGAATAGAGTGGATAGTGTGAGGTCAAACGTGGTGATATATGGCTTTGTGCCTATATTTTGTAACGACCCGGAATTTTTGGACCAGTCAAAATCATCGAAAACCCGCCCATTCTAAAATAACAAATGATAACCACTAGCTTAATACATAACAACATTTGATAAATATACAACACTACTAAATGTATTGGATACAATTTTAATAATGCAACTTATCAGGATAATCGTTTATTCTACTGAGTGTGCTTTAATACATACCAAACTGAAATACTATAAATTTACCGATATGCAACTCTGATGTGAGAAGTAGCAATATCCATTCCTGCGAACTCAATAAATATGTCAATGTGGAATAAAATATTAAGCAGAAAAGAAACATCAACACACGATAGATATCAAACAATAAACAAGAAAGTATTTTCTAATTATTGGGGCTACGTCACTACCACTTGTGACTGCCTACGTACCTATATCTAATTGGGTACCCAATTAGATACAGGATCAAACCAACGTAGTTTTCCTACCATAAATAGAACTCAAGGATCCTACGATGCACAAACATATATGCAATTTCCAAACTACATAACATATAACATGCAAATGTAGCTTCCAAATCTATCCACTTAGACTTAATCATTTAACTCTTTTCAAAAGATAATTTATAACTAAGTAGCCGGGTTTTCTATTAAAAATATATTTTTCCAAAACTCTTTCCAAAAAGGAACATACCAAAAGTATTTTCAACAATTACTAGGAGGGTGCACCCCTCTTTCCGAGCATGGTATAAATCTAAACAAAAAAATGGAGCCTTCAATGGTATTATGGAACCTCCTAAAAACAATGGAGTAATCATACCTAGCGAGTCCTGAAATGGAGAAACTCTCAATCGCCTTTTGTAAGGACCCGATTCTTCGACTTTCAAATATCGACATCGATACGTCCATTGTATCAACTACCGAGCAAACGAATGCCGGAAAACCGAATTCTTAGGGTTTTAAAAGAAGAGGTAGAAGAAAAGATAGAAGAAAAGGAAAGAAGAACAGAACAACATCAGAAACAGAACAATAACAGAATCTCACATTCGCAGCGGAACAATATATAATAGATAATCACTAGTCTTTTAAAACAAAGAACTATAATCAGTTTATACATACATCAATCAGAGTCAATATACAACACAACACATCAATGGACATTTATATAAACTTGTCCTCATACAGAATACACAGCGGAATAATACAAAGTATAGGTGATACGTGTCGCCATCCAGTTTGCTTCCAAAGCTCCAGAATATCCAGAATATCCTAATAACATAACTCTAGGCTGCCCGTGTGGAAAATTATGGGCACCAAGAGTTTAGAAGGGAAACAATAAACTCTGAGTCAGTCATGGAGACTGGTGTGAGATCGTAAAACAGTTATTTTTAAAACAAACAACAGGAAGATTTTAAAGTCAATTTCGCAATGCTTTTGGAAAATGAGACTACCATAAGGCCTCCCGCCACACACACAATGCAAACGCAGAATTGGAGGAGATTTCTCCTTATGATAGTCAAAGATGCTTGATACGCAAAATCAATCATTTTTGATATTATTATTAGTGCATAGTGTAGAAACCATTTCGAAAGTATAATATAAATCTTAGCCAGCATAGGCATTCCGCACTTATGCCTACTATAACTACCATCCAAACAGTGGTGACCACCATAAGTGAATGATAGGTTCTACAACTAAAACCGTACAGGGTTTCGTATTGGGGTTTGGATTTCCAACAAATGGTCAGGCCAAGGAACTTCCCATTGCCACATAGGTACGCCCCTGGAAAGACGACCCGAGAACCAAACCGGATCTCTGCCAACACAAGGCCGGGTTACCCCTAACTGGGTAACTACTAACACGAATATGTCATCCCCCGATCGTAACCGATCTATCCGAGGATCCTCGATTTCCAACAACCACAAAGTAATAAATTTGCAGCAACCACATAGGTTAAGTATCTGGGCTCCATACCATGATACCACCTCTATCCAGAAGGAATGACATACACTAAAGGGGCGCTACCCCCTAATAACCTTGCCGCATCTTTCCTATTTTGACCATTTCCGGGGTGTGAGGTCCGACAAAGTTTCGTCCACAAAGCTACGCTTTGTCACAAAGCCATGCTTTGGGTCAACAAATGATCAAAGTAATGATCACAAAGATAAATGATCAAGCAAATGATCATATCACAAATGATCAAACAATGATCATTTCACAGCAACACTCAGCATGCCACGTTACCAAATTGGGAGTATATTGCTGATAAATTTCAACTACATAACCTCTGAGCTCGTACATCTCAGAGAAGGGTGTTAAGCTAAGAGAATAAATTCTCCGCCACCAATAGAAATGTATTTGAAAGAAATCAGCTTTATATCTCAATTTGTAACGTCAGACACACAACCATACAAGTCTATTCCGGGATCGAACAGAACCGAAGGCACTTCTCACAAAGCCCTTGCAAATCTGGATAATTTTTCAAATCATGTCCGGACTTCCCGTCACTAAGGGTGATAAAACCTCTAAATCGAAGATCAGCCGATGTAGAGTAACTCGACGGTAATCCTTCCATTTTCAAAAATATCCGGTCTTCAACACCGGTCATCAAATGCAATTCATAACGACGTATCACATATTCGGAATGGGTTATACGACCCCATGGTCCTTTCCCGGCTAACCCGAATAGTGAGCGCTTATTCAAAAATAAGTGTGGCATTCAAATTCATCCAATCACAACAAATACCCATTCAAGGTAATTATTGATAGTCGATTATTTAACTATCAATAAAGATGCACAACATCATCAGATTCCAAATAATTTTCCAAATTATTAAATTTCCAAAAATATCTTTACTAGATATATAATTTCCACACTTCAAAAATAAATCAACGTTTATTTTTAAAATGAATTCCCATTTCTTTTATAAATTCCATAGTGAATTTATATTTCAAAATATCTACTGATATTATAATTTTCAATCGATTTCAATATTCACTTTCGATTTATCTTTAAGAAGATAAATTCTCCAAAAACGTTTCACTTTATATTAGAAAAGCATTTCCATACTTATTTAATAATAAGTAATTCACAAATCTATTTATTTTTCAACATTTGAAAATATTCAATATACTTAAATAAATGTTAAGTATATATTTCATTCTTTAAGGAAATCTATTTGAGTCAAAACGAATGTTACGTAAAACATCGTTACGATGACTCAAAATCACTAGTATAGGGATTCGAAATTAAGATAAATATGTAAATCCCAATACTATATAAAACATTTCCTTTCGGAAATCATTTACTATAACAACAGTGTTATAGTCCACCATTTCCTTCTTCCTTGAAAACGTCTATTTCAACAATGAATGTTGAAATCTATGATTTCGATATTTAACCTGTTTTAAAACATCTTTAAAACAATTAACTTCATTTTTAATGTCACTTCCCCAAAACAATATCCATTTTTCTTAAAAATATATTCACTGTCCAAAATCATGAATACATTTCACTAACCAAATTTCAATCTTTTCTACACATTTTATTTCAAGAATTACCTATTATCCAAAATCGTGGATAAAATTCCCTTAATAACCTTCTATATTAAATTCATCAATTTTGATTGATTTTCGAATTTATAAAACAACGTTTATAAATTCTATTCTATTTTATAACAACTTCGATTTATAAATCTCCTTTTATTAACTTCTATAGTTCACTTATCAAAATAAGTGATTTCGGATTTATAAACAACGTTTATAAATCACATTTATAACAATTTCAACTTATAAAATCATTTTATTAGCAAATCCTATTCATATCCCATCTAAGTGCAAAAATTTAATTTATAAGTAAATTACTTATAAATCTTTTATTTTACAACATCTATTCATTTTATAACTTCGCATTGTAAATCTATTAATTTCATTCACTTATGAAATTCATTTTATACTTCCTTTTAACACTTATAAAAACTCATTTTGTAATTCCAATATCTTTAATTTATAATTATCAACTTTATAAATCTTTCAAATAAACCATTTATAATACTTTAAAAATCTCAATTTAAAACATTTTATAAATAAATCAACTTTTATTTCAAAAATCACACTTTGGTTATATTTCACAAAAATCTTAACTTTTATAACTTTAAAATTTGAACATTTATTTATTTAAAATAAATCACTTCAAAAATTTAATAAACGTATATTTTCAAAGATCACTTTAAAAATGTCTTTTAAAATCAACATCGTTATTTTTAAATTTCAAAAATGAATCTGATGATGCAACGCACCAATTAGTCAATCACAACATCAAACATCATATATCATCATATGATAACAGAATATATATCAATATCTGTAAATAAATAAATACAGTTGAGGAATCCAGTTGGATCCCTCCAACCTGTTTCCCTACATCCACAGACGTTAGCACAATACTCATTCCACTTCGAGGTGGAATATCGCGGTATATGGGATTTATAAAAATATCACTCCGCTTAATAACGGCGCAATAGGGTCTCATCCGCTATATAATGCGGGAAATCAATCAATCCAATATATACATATGCCAATATGTATATATTGTTATATATAATACTATATATATACTATCACATACAAACAGCAATCAATCAGTCAATAACTGCAAAAATCAACTTTTTATTTGAGTGAGAAGATCTCACCTTTGCTTTTATTTGCAATCCAATTTCCATCTTGACTCGATTTTTCTTGTTTTATACCTTGTATAAGCAATTATACAATTTATTAATATTCGAACAGATCGAATAATAAATTTTCATTTTGTAATTTTAATGATTCAATAATTTCATTTCAAACTAATTCTCCTTAACAAATTTATTTAACTAAGGTTTTAGTTTAAAAAAAATTAATTTTTTCTTCTTTAATCATTTCTAACAATAAATTAAACAGATTTCTTTCCTTTAAATAAAGTTATCTATAAGGACCAAACAAATTAAATAGATAAATCGAACAAATTACTTACCAAATTCAATAAATTAAATATGTGTACAAATCTTTATTTATCTATAATATTCCATGTTTACTGTTTCCAGCTTTTATATATACAAACAGACACACATATTAAAACTGAATTAACATGTACCTGCGGCTACTAAACTTTCTAACATATCTATATGAAATTTTCAAGTTCAAATTAATTTGAGATTAACTTAAACAAAACTGCTTAAATAATTTACCTAACCGCCGAAGTCACGCCCAGGCCATTGCTGCCGATGCTCGAACGCGAGCACCACCTCCTCATGGCCCTCCTTCGTTTGCCATCAACTCGAGATGCCGTACCCTCAGCCTCGCGAACGAACTCGTGCCCTGACTTCCCTAATTACCATCGTCGATGGCCCAAACTTCAACCATCCCCTTCCCAGATCGAACTGTCGAAATTGTCAGTGCCTCCTTTTGCTTTTGCCCTGGCCGCAAATGCCGCTGTCGTCTCCGCCCCGTTCGCGCTTGAATCGCGATGCCGAAAACGAGCCCAAGCCCAACAGTCGATCGCGATTTCCATGCGACTTCGCTTCCTTCCAGTCGCGATTCCTGTTTGCTCGAGCCACCAAATCGAAGGCGATTACCCCCTCACCTTTGAATAAAGTTTCGAACGATTTGCATCTCGTTCGTTTTTTTGTCTTCAATCCACAGGCGACCATTATTATTATTATTTTTTCGTTAGATTTCAATCTCGAAACGAGAGGGGAAGAGACTGTAGTGTCGGCCATTTATTTCTTTTGAACGAAGACGAACAAATTTTGTTTTGCACGAAATGACTTCAGGAAGAAGAGGGATATTTACAATTAGAAGAAGGCATGGGTTACACGATTTGGTATCGTGATTTCAGGCAAAATTTACGGAAGGGTATCGTGCCTGCTTTACTTCTGATGTCGGCAAGAATTTAAATTTTAAATTTAAATTGTATTTGATTTAATTTCAACGCGTTTATGTGTTGTATGCTCACATAACAACTTTGAAAAATACGAAATTTGAAATCCGGTAATAATTCAATATTACGGACCCAATGGAACTGGTTTCGTTGAATTCCGAGACTGTGCCCCGAAATGCTATTTTTAAATATCGGCTCAAACGGTATAATTTCAAACTGAACAATTCACTCCCAAATTCGATTCTGAAACTTCTATTATTTTTAGTATTATTAATAAAAAATTTCTAAGCTTTTGAAATATTTTTCTTTAGCTTAAAATTTGAAAATTCAAAATTTTATTCAACTTTCAATAGATTAAATTATATAATTTAATCGTCAAATTCAAAATTATATTGGGATTCAAATTAAATCATCGTTCAAATATTTAAAATTAATTAAATATTTTCAATTTAATTTGTTCAAAATTCTGGGTCGTTACAATCTTCCCTCCTTAAAAGAATTTCGTCCCGAAATTACAAGTTAGGAAAAATGGTCCTTAACTCGTCTACTATTTTTCACAATTCAATAGTTTTAATCAAATTTTCAAAACAAATCTTTCTACTAAAGATTCGTTATTATTTCAACTAACTCTCCAACTTCAATTATAAGTTTCAACAACATTGTTTACTTCAAAATTCGAATTTAAATTTAAATTTTAATTTTAACTTTCAAAATTTTCTCAAAATTTTCTAACACTCGAAATTTTCAAAAAATTTCGCCAGCGTCTCCTTTGCGCGGCTAACACGGCACGACTACAAAACGTCCCTACGGACTCTCAAATTTCAAAAAGAAAAGAAAAAGCCAAGCGACTAAACAAAAAAATCATCAAATCTCATATCGAAATTCAAATACATACCTTTTTCGAGCAATTCAAAATTATCTTTGAAAATCAAATCCAAATTCCTTTATACACCTGTATATCCTACTAACCATACTATCCAATTACAACATTTAAACTATTTTGCCAATTCCATTACAAAATTTTCAATATATACTTCTTACACATTTTTACTTCGCTATTGAAGTTACATATCTATTATCATTCAATTTTACATTTCAAATTTCATTTGAATTCAATTTACAATTTCAACCTAATTTGGATTCAGTTTAACTTCTGAATAATGAATTTATCAATTATCTTTCATTCATAACTGCACTATTTTAAATTAGTTCCATTTGCTAATTCATCACAAATTCTAGTTCATTTTATTCAAATTTGTTTTCAACCTTCAGTTTCAATTTTATTCACTTACAATTGTAAATTCCATTCATTTGAAAATTAATTTCTACTTACTTGAATTTATCTTTAAATTCGAACCATCTCTTTTCATTTAGCTCACAATTCAAGTTTCAATTTATCTAATTCAACTTCCATTTCTGTATTTCGTGAATTAATAAATTATCAAAGTAGCTTATTTGAATTCGATCCATTTCATTTTTCTCAGGTTTGGATTTTATTCCACTTGATTCAAATCTCATTTCATTTTTCAATTTCAATTCATTTATTTACAAATGTTATCTCATTTGTTCATTCACAAACACAATTTAATTTCATTTAACTTAATTCCAATCAAATTTCAAATATGTTATAAGTTATTAACTTGTTCACATTCCAATTTATAAAAACATTTATACATTCACATTACTAATTCCATTCCATTAATGAATTTATCTCCAAATCTTTGGTTATTATTTTAATTTCTCATTCAATTCCATATAATAATTCAATATTATTACTTCCTAACAACCAAACATCCATATACTATGGTAATTCATAGAAAAACATTTCTTTTCTATACAAAAATAGTTTTGGATAAAATTATCTCATTTACCTTATTCAAAACATATTGTGTCGAATTGTTCTATTCAAGTGTTTAGAAACCCCTTCGATACAGTTGTGCAGACTGTGCCGACGAAGGTTCATATGCCACTCAATAAACCAATCATCACAATATAAAACCATTTATATTCATTAACAAATACGCGCTCGTATCTATTATTACACTCAACTCATTCTAGAGTACTACTGACTCTATCTCTAATGAGTAACACCCAACAGAACAGGGTTGTCGCTTAACCATATGCTCTGATACCACGTTGTAAGGACCCGATTCTTCGACTTTCGAATATTGACATCGATACGTCCATTGTATCAACTGCAGAGCAAACGAATGCCGGAAAACCAAATTCTTAGGGTTTTAAAAGAAGAGGTAGAAGAAAAGATAGAAGAAAAAGATAGAAGAAAAAGAAAGAAGAACAGAACAACATCAGAAACAGAACAATAACAGAATCTCACATTCGCAGCGGAACAATATATAATAGATAATCACTAGTCTTTTAAAACAAAGAACTATATCAGTTTATACATACATCAACCAGAGTCAATATACAACACAACACATCAATGGACAGTTATATAAACTTGTCCTCATACAGAATACACAGCGGAATAATACAAAGTATAGGTGATACGTGTCGCCATCCAGTTTGCTTCCAAAGCTCCAGAATATCCTGATAACATAACTCTAGGCTGCCCGTGTGGAAAATTATGGGCACCCAGAGTTTAGAAGGGAAACAATAAACTCCGAGTCAGTCATGGTGACTGGTGTGAGATCGTAAAGCAGTTATTTTTAAAACAAACAACAGGAAGATTTTAAAGTCAATTTCGCAATGCTTTTGGAAAATGAGACTACCATAAGGCCTCCCGCCACACACACAATGCAAACGCAGAATTGGAGGAGATTTCTCTTTATGATAGTCAAAGATGCTTAGTACGCAAAATCAATCATTTTTGATATTATTATTAGTGCATAGTGTAGAAACCATTTCGAAAGTATAATATAAATCTTAGCCAGCATAGGCATTCCGCACTTATGCCTACTATAGATACCATCCAAACAGTGGTGACCACCATAAGTGAATGATAGGTTCTACAACTAAAACCGTACAGGGTTTCATATTGGGGTTTGGATTTCCAACAAATGGTCAGGCCAAGGAACTTCCCATTGCCACATAGGTACGGCCCTGGAAAGACGACCCGAGAACCAAACCGGATCTCTGCCAACACAAGGCCGGGTTACCCCTAACTGGGTAACTACTGACACGAATATGTCATCCCCTGATCGAAACCGATCTATCCGAGGATCCTCGATTTCCAACAACCACAAAGTAATAAATTTGCAACAACCACATAGGTTAAGTATCTGGGCTCCATACCATGATACCACCTCTATCCAGAAGGAATGACATACACTAAAGGGGCGCTACCCCCTAATAACCTTGCCGCATCTTTCTTGTTTTGACCATTTCCGGGGTGTGAGGTCCGACGAAGTCTCGTCCACAAAGCTACGCTTTGTCACAAAGCCATGCTTTGGGTCAACAAATGATCAAAGTAATGATCACAAAGATAAATGATCATATCACAAATGATCAAACAATGATCATTTCACAGCAACTCTCAGCATGCCACATTACCAAATTGGGAGTATATTGCTGATAAATTTCAACTACATAACCTCTGAGCTCGTACGTCTCAGAGAAGGGTGTTAAGCTAAGAGAATAAATTCTCCACCATCAACAGAAATATATTTGAAAGAAATCAGCTTTATATCTTAATTTGTAACGTCAGACACACAACCATACAAGTCTGTTCCGGGATCGAACAAAACCGAAGGCACTTCTCACGAAGCCCTTGCAAATCCGGAAATTTTTCAAATCACGTCCGGACTTCCCGTCACTAAGGGTGATAAAACCTCTAAATCGGAGATCAGCCGATGTAGAGTAACTCGACGGTAATCCTTCCGTTTTCAAAAATATCCGGTCTTCAACACCGATCATCAAATGCAATTCATAACGACGTATCACATATTCAGAATGGGTTATACGACCCCATGGTCCTTTCTCGGCTAACCCAAATAGTGAGCGCTTATTCAAAAATAAGTGTGGCATTCAAATTCATCCAATCACAACAAATACCCATTCAAGGTAATTATTGACAGTCGGTTATTTAACTATCAATAAAGATGCGCAACATCATCAGATTCCAAATAATTTTCCAAATTATTAAATTTCCAAAAATATCTTTACTAGATATATAATTTCCACACTTCAATATAAATCAACGTTTATTTTTAAAACGAATTCCCATTTCTTTTATAAATTCCATAGTGAATTTATATTTCAAAATATCTACTGATTTTACGATTTTCAATCGATTTCAATATTCACTTTCGATTTATCTTTAAGAAGATAAATTCTCCAAAAACGTTTCACTTTATATTGGAAAAGCATTTCCATACTTATTTAATAATAAGTAATTCACAAATCTATTTATTTTTCAACATTTGAAAATATTCGATATACTTAAATAAATGTTAAGTATATATTTCATTCTTTAAGGAAATCTATTTGAGTCAAAACGAATGTTACGTAAAACATCGTTACGACGACTCAAAATCACTAGTATAGGGATTCGAAATTAAGATAGATATGTAAATCCCAATACTATATAAAACATTTCCTTTCGGAAATCATTTACTATAACAACAGTGTTATAGTCCACCATTTCCTTCTTCCTCGAAAACGTCTATTTCAACAATGAATGTTGAAATCTATGATTTCGATATTTAACCTGTTTTAAAACATCTTTAAAACAATTAACTTCATTTTTAATGTCACTTCCCCAAAACAATATCCATTTTTCTTAAAAATATATTCACTGTCCAAAATCGTGAATACATTTCACTAACCAAATTTCAATCTTTTCTACACATTTTATTTCAAGAATTACCTATTATCCAAAATCGTGGATAAAATTCCCTTAATAACCTTCTATATTAAATTCATCAATTTTGATTGATTTTCGAATTTATAAAACAACGTTTATAAATTCTATTCTATTTTATAACAACTTCGATTTATAAATATCCTTTTATTAACTTCTATAGTTCACTTATCAAAATAAGTGATTTCGGATTTATAAACAACGTTTATAAATCACATTTATAACAATTTCAACTTATAAAATCATTTTATTAGCAAATCCTATTCATATCCCATCTAAGTGCAAAAATCTAATTTATAAGTAAATTACTTATAAATCTTTTATTTTACAACATCTATTCATTTTATAACTTCGCATTGTAAATCTATTAATTTCATTCACTTATGAAATTCATTTTATACTTCCTTTTAACACTTATAAAAACTCATTTTGTAATTCCAATATCTTTAATTTATAATTATCAACTTTATAAATCTTTCAAATAAACCGTTTATAATACTTTAAAAATCTCAATTTAAACATTTTATAAATAAATCAACTTTTATTTCAAAAATCACACTTTGGTTATATTTCACAAAAACCTTAACTTTTATAACTTTAAAATTTGAACGTTTATTTATTTAAAATAAATCACTTCAAAAATTTAATAAACGTATATTTTCAAAGATCACTTTAAAATGTCTTTTAAAATCAACATCGTCATTTTTAAATTTCAAAAATGAATCCGATGATGCAACGCACCAATTAGTCAATCACAACATCAAACATCATATATCATCATATGATAACAGAATATATATCAATATCTGTAAATAAATAAATACAGTTGAGGAATCCAGTTGGATCCCTCCAACCTGTTTCCCTGCATCCACAGACGTTAGCACAATACCCATTCCACTTCGAGGTGGAATATCGCGGTATATGGGATTTATAAAAATATCAATCCGCTTAATAACGGTGCAATAGGGTCTCATCCGCTATATAATGCGGGAAATCAATCAATCCAATATATACATATGCCAATATGTATATATTGCTATATATAATACTATATATATACTATCACATACAAACAGCAATCAATTAGTCAATAACTGCAAAAATCAACTTTTTATTTGAGTGAGAAGATCTCACCTTTGCTTTTATTTGCAATCCAATTTCCATCTTGACTCGATTTTTCTTGTTTTATACCTTGTATAAGCAATTATACAATTTATTAATATTCGAACAGATCGAATAATAAATTTTCATTTTGTAATTTTAATGATTCAATAATTTCATTTCAAACTAATTCTCCTTAACAAATTTATTTAACTAAGGTTTTAGTTTAAAAAAAATTAAAATTTTCTTCTTTAATCATTTCTAACAATAAATTAAACAGATTTCTTTCCTTTAAATAAAGTTATCTGTAAGGACCAAACAAATTAAATAGATAAATCGAACAAATTACTTACCAAATTCAATAAATTAAATATGTGTACAAATCTTTATTTATCTATAATATTCCATGTTTACTGTTTCCAGCTTTTATATATACAAACAAACACACATATTAAAACTGAATTAACATGTACCTGCGGCTACTAAACTTTCTAACATATCTATATGAAATTTTCAAGTTCAAATTAATTTGAGATTAACTTAAACAAAACTGCTTAAATAATTTACCTAACCGCCGAAGTCATGCCCAGGCCATTGCTGCCGATGCTCGAACGCGAGCACCACCTCCTCATGGCCCTCCTTCGTTTGCCATCAACTCGAGATGCCGTACCCTCAGCCTCGCGAACGAACTAGTGCCCTGACTTCCCTAATTACCATCGTCGATGGCCCAAACTTCAACCATCCCCTTCCCAGATCAAACTGTTGAAATCGTTAGTGCCTCCTTTTGCTTTTGCCCTGGCCGCAAACGCCGCTGTCGTCTCCGCCCCGTTCGCTCGAGCCACCAAATCGAAGGCGATTACCCCCTCACCTTTGAATAAAGTTTCGAACGATTTGCATCTCGTTCGTTTTTTTGTCTTCAATCCACAGGCGACCATTATTATTATTATTTTTTCGTTAGATTTCAATCTCGAAACGAGAGGGGAAGAGATTGTAGTGTCGGCCATTTATTTCTTTTGAACGAAGACGAACAAATTTTGTTTTGAACGAAATGACTTCAGAAAGAAGAGGGATATTTCAATTAGAAGAAGGCATGGGTTACACAATTTGGTATCGTGATTTCAGGCAAAATTTACGGAAGGGTATCGTGCCTGCTTTACTTCTGATGGCGGCAAGAATTTAAATTTTAAATTTAAATTGTATTTGATTTAATTTCAACGCGTTTATGTGTCGTATGCTCACATAACAACTTCGAAAAATACGAAATTTGAAATCCGGTAATAATTCAATATTACGGACCCAATGGAACTGGTTTCGTTGAATTCCGAGACTGTGCCCCGGAACGCTATTTTTAAATATCGGCTCAAACGATATAATTTCAAACTGAACAATTCACTCCCAAATTCGATTCTGAAACTTCTATTATTTTCAGTATTATCAATAAAAAATTTCTAAGCTTTTGAAATATTTTTCTTCAGCTTAAAAATTGAAAATTCAAATTTTTATTCAACTTTCAATAGATTAAATTATATAATTTAATCATCAAATTCAAAATTATATTGGGATTCAAATTAAATCATCGTTCAAATATTTAAAATTAATTAAATATTTTCAATTTAATTTGTTCAAAATTCTGGGTCATTACACCTTTGGTTTTCGTCATTCACTGCGTTAAATAAAAATATTTGTAAAGAACTTTAGAAATATTTGTTGGAACAAATTCAAAACTCTTATCGAAATAATATTATTTCTCAGATACTTCAAATCATATTATTATTTATTTATTTTCAAAATCATTTCAAAATATCTTTTCAAAATGTTTCAAAACCACTGGGGTTTTAGTCCTCGAAATTCTCTTTTCATTTATAACACATACTTTTATAAATACCTTTATATAAATCACTTTTATATAAAATCACTTTAAAATATTTATATTTCTTTAAAAGAAAAACATTTCATTTAAAAAGATAAGTATCTTTTCCTTTTGAAATTGTCATAAACACCTTTTATTATAACTATTTCCTTTACAAATATTTCAAAACATATTCTTTATGAAAACCGTCTTTCAAAAACAACTTCATTTAAATTAGAGTTCAAAATTTAATATTAAATTATTATAATTAATAATAATAATTTAATAAACCAATATTATCGATAAATATCTTATACTCGAATCATGAATAAATCATAAGGTTTTAGCCTACAATTATTTTCTACCCAGCTCATGCATAAGAAGAAGGTATTGCTCATAAACTGGCCGAGCACAACTCAAACAACCAAACCAACAATAATAAACACATTATTATCAATAATTAACAATTAATAGCTAATACAGCATTATAATATTAATTCATCAACATAATAATGAACTCCAAAAATAATATTTTTACTGTGCAAGCACAGAATGAGGATTTATTTTGCTTAATAGATGTCCAAAAAATCTAACTATGTTATTTATTTAAATCAACGTAATTATATTTTATCGCTATTAATTTATCATAAATTTATACTTCACTAAAATTGTTAACAAGTTATACTGTGGTGTTCTAAAAGTTGATACGAATCTAATGCAAAATCCCACGGGTCAAATGGATTTAAAATGAGTGAGTTATGATTTTTCAAATTTAACAAATTAAGTTAACTACTTAATAAACTATTATACTCTCACCCCACTTCCAAACAAGGCCTAAAATTCATGGCCCAACACACAAGCCCACACGCATGAACAACACTCTCCTCCTACATTATTTCCCTTTCCGCTCACGCCTGTTCACACCAACTCCACCTTCTCTTGCCTCATTCTCCCACCTCCAATCATGAAACACAACGCCGTCTTCACCGTTCAACTCCCCGTCCAAGACCACATTGGCCAGCACCATCTCTTCCGAGCTCAGCACCACCTCTGACGAACTGCATGACACCTCTGCCTACATCAACCTTTGGCTGCCATGAACTCCACACGCCACCATCTCTAGTACGGCGTGAACGAAAAGTGTAGCTCTTCTCGTTCTCTACAACTTTCATGTTGATGACTTTGGCTAATTCATAGTATTTAAGGAGTTGTTGGAAATATTAAATGAAAGTGAAAATATGTTGCTTTATTCATTTTAGCAGAGAAAATGAAACATGTTAAGGAAATTATGTTCATGCCTTTTTTCTTTTCATGCATGTAAATATATATATATATATACATATATATATATATATATAAACCCATTCCAAGCTAAGCTAATAAAAGTCAAATTACTTCAAGACAAAGCAATCCCAAAATTCATGTGAAAGGATAGCAAAAATATGTGTAAGATTGTGTGCATGTGTGGTTTTAGAAAAAGTTTTGCGGTACACCATCACACAATATCACATTCGCGTACGAACCGTGAATGACAGAAATAAAAATACGATCGTGCATAACAATGTGACACTATCATAAAACAACAGCAAAATACATAGGTTAACTTATTCTATGCAGTTTCAAAAATACCGATATTTTTCACAAAATGCGTCAAATGAAAATTAAATTATTTTCCAAATTAAAAATTATGGAAAAATCCTATAAAATAAATTAAAAACACGCCATTAAAAAATTGGGCAAATTTTATTATATTTAAATTCGAATTCGAATATTTATATAAATTAAATATTCAAATTTGAAGACTCTAAAATTATGGTCGTCACATTCTTTTCCCTTACAAGATTTTTGTCCTTGAAATTCCAAGGATGGAAAAATATAACGAAAGCCAAACAATTAAAAAAAAATTAAGCACACCAATAATAATATCACCCATAATCCCGATCGGAGGTATGGTACCTTATTCTATCCATTGTTTATTTATCAAATTAAGATGGTTTCATTTAAAATTCGTAGGTTGACTTACTAACCCTAGACAAATTTTACTTAGGCACCTAACCTAAGCTCTGATACCAACTGTAACAACCAGGAATTTTCAGACCAGTCAAAATCACCGAAAACCCGTCTGCTCTAAAACAACAAATGATAACTACCAACTTAATGCACAACAACATTTGATAATCATACAACACTACTAAATGTATATGATATAACATTAATAATACAATGTATCAGGGTAATCATTTATTTTATTGGGTGTGCTTTAATACATACTAAAATAAAATACTATAAATTTTCTACTGCATAACTCTGATGTGAGAGACAACAACATCCATTCCTGTGTACTCAATAAATATGTCAATAAGGAATAAAATGGTAAGAAAAGAACATCAATTCATGAAAGATAGCAAACAACAAAAAGAAAATGTTTTCTAATTATTGGGGCTATGTCATTACCACCTGTGACTACCTACGTACCCCTATCTAATTGGGTACCTAATTGCCACAGGATCAAGCCAACGTAGTTCTCCTACTATAAATATGACACAAGGAGCCTACGATGCACAAACATATATGCAATTCTCAAACTACATAGCATATAGCATGCAAATGTAGCTTCCAAATCAACCCATTCAGACTTAATCGTTTAACTCTTTTCAAAAGGTAATTTAGAACTAAATACCCGCATTTTTCTATTCAAAATATATTTTTTCCAAAAGGAATATATCAAAACTATTTCCACTAATGACTAGAAGTGTGCACCCCCCTTTTCGAGTATGGTATAACTCTAAACAAAAAAAATGGAGCCTCCAGTGGTATTTTGCGATCTCCTAAAAATAATAGAGTAATTATACCTGATGAGTCCCAAAATGGGGAAACACCCAATCACCTTTGGTTTTAGTCATTCGCCGCAATAAATAGAAATGTTTGTAAAACACTTTGCAAATATTTGTTGGAACAAATTCCAAACTCTTATCGAAATAATATTATTTCTCAGATACTTCAAATTAAACTACTATTTATTTCCAAATCTCCTTTATATAAAATCACTTCAAAAATATTTATTTCCAAATATTTATATTTCTTTAAAAGAAAACATTTCATTTCAAAAGATAAGTATCTTTTCCTTTTGAAATTATAATAAACACCTTTTATTATAACTATTTCCTTTACAAATATTCCATAACATATTATTTTATGAAAACTGTCTTTCAAAGCAACTTCATTTAAATTTTGAAGTTCAAAATTTAAATATTATATTCTTATAATTAGTTATAATAATTTAATAAACCAATATTATCGCTAAACACCTTATACTCAAATTGTGAAATAAATCATAAGTTGTTAGCCTACAATCATTTTCTACCCAACCCCTGCATAAGGAAAAGGTTATTGCTCATTAATAGGCCGAGCACAATTTAAACAACCATATAAACAATAGTAAACACATTATTATCAATATTCAACAATCAATAGCTAACACATCATTTATCTAATATTAATTAACCAACATATTAGTTAACATAGAAATTAAATAATTTGCAAGCACGGAAGGGGGATTTATTCTACTCAATAGATGTCCAAAATAATCCATTCGATTAAACTACATTATTTATTTTAATTAATGTAATTATATTTGATAACTATTAATTTATCATAAATTTATACTTCACTAAAACTATCAACAAGTTATACTATGGTGTTCTAAAACTTGAAACAAATCAAATGCAAAAATCTGCGGGTTAAATGGATTTAAAACGAGTGAGTTATGATTTTTCAAAGTTAACATATTAAGTTAACTACTTAATAAACTAATATACTCTCACCCCACTTCCAAACAAGGCCTAAAACTCAAGGCCCAACACACAACCAAGCCTACACACATGAACAACACTCTCCTCCTATATTATTTCCCTTCCCGTTTATGCATGTTCACACCAACTCCACCTTCTCACGCCTCAATCTCCCACCTCCGACCTTCACCATGCAACTCCTCATCTAAGACCACATCGGCCAATACCATCGCCTCCGAGCTTGGCTCCGGCTTTGAAAAAATAGAAGGCACCTCTACCTGCAGCAACTTCTAGTTGCCATAACCTCCATATGTCACCATCTCGAGCACAACGTGAATGAAAAGTGTAGCTCTTCTAATCCTCTACCACTTTCATATTGACGACTTTGGCTAATTCTTAGTATTTGATGAGTTGTTGGAAATATTAAATGAAAGTGAAAATATATTACCATTTTCATTTTGGTAGAGGAGAAAATGAAACTTGTTAAGGAAATTGTGTTCATGCCTTTTTTCTTTTCATGTGTGTAAATGTGTACATGTATGTATAACCCAATTCCTTCCAAGCTAAGCTAATAAAAATCAAATTACTTCAAGGCAAAGCAATCCAAAAGTCATGTGAAAGGACAGTAAAAATATATGTAAGATTATATGCGTGTGTGGTCTTACAAAGAGTTTTACGGTACACTGCCACATAATATCACATTCGTATATGAGCCACGAATGACAAAATTAAAAAACGATCATGCGCAACAATGTGACATGATCACAAAACAACAACACAATACACGGGTTAACTTATTCTATGCAGTTTCAAAAATACTGACATTTGCCGCAAAATGCGTCAAATGAAAATTTAATTATTTTCCAAATGAAAAATTATGGAAAAATCCTATAAAATAAATTTAAAACATGCCACTAAAAAATCAAGCATTTATTTGAAACATAGATTTTATTGTATTTAAATTTAAATTTGAATATTTAAATAAATTAAATATTCAAAGTTGAAGGCTCCAAAATAGTTAACGAGACTTCGGGTCTATATGTATTTATTCCATATGCCACTATTATGATGTACTCCTATTATGTTTGTTGGAAAAGACCAGATGGCTAGAATCTACCCTAGCAGCCTAATCATGGGGTCGCAACCTATACATTTATGGTACTTTATGGTGTCACCTAGGCCAACGGTCTATTACATATACCTTTATGGTACTTTATAGGGCAGTTAGAGTGTCGTGACTAATTAGACCTCGCATTGACGAGCATAATGGTGGATACGTGTCACGATGATTGAGAGTTAACTAAGACTGTAAAGACTTTGTGTCTTTGGAGCTTGCTTTGTGTTATTAGTCTCCCTTCTGGTTCTGACAGAGTAGTAGATTGTCATATACGATTGATATACCTCACTGTAGCATTGAGTAGGATAGGTGTCACATATTATTATATATATATATATGTATGTATGTATGTATGTATGTATGACTCTACTTGCGACTTCGTGTCCGTCATACAGTCATTTCCCGTAACGATACTTTCTAATGGTATAGATATGAGGAGATGAGATTATACCTGAGCTATATGATCAAAGTATAGTGAATTCTCATTTATTTTGATAGGTGGCCTATCTTATTTGTTGTTGATGATATATATCAAGATTGAGAGATATATTTAGGCAATTCTTCGTGCTAGTCTAATTATACTTAGTGATACCTTGTTTATTGATATTCTTGGATTTGATGATGATTTTGGATCTATATGATTCACCAATTTGGGTTGATTCTATGATTTTTGATTGATGTTTTTCTATATGGGCGATGACATCTTTTAATATCAGTTTTGATTTTTTTATATAAATATGAGATATTTGGGTGATACGATGCCCTGATGATTTTTATACCATTATACATATATTCAAAGCATTTTTTACAATATTTACATACACCTATTAGCGTTGTCTGATGATTTGATTATTTATTTTAGAGTATTATTTTATTGTACTATGTTTACATTTATTACCCTTAATATTATACTTGATTAGACATAGTTTGACCCGTATGTTATTTTACAATACTTGGATCAATCCGAGACATTTCAGATACAAGGACCACTTGACTAGCATCTGTATTAGTGGGCTTAGAGTAGATTTATGTTAAGATGTTATATGATGTTAGTATGACATTTATTCATAGTATATACATGTTTCAGAGTTGTATGTTGATTGTTTGTTTATTTTATTTAGATAGTTGACATTTGTGATATTTGTATCTAAATAGAACCATATATTATATTATATGTTATCACTACGATTGACTCTATGTTCTCTGCATATTCTGTATTTTATGAATTTTTCTATCCTAGAGGCACACGTATTTATTTCTTTTTTTATCGATATTGTATATGTATGAATGAGTTACTTATTTGATGTTTTATATATGTACAAGTGTTAGTCTAAGGAAATATCCACGTGTGTACCTTATGTAGCCTCTTTCTCTATATTATTTGACAATATTACCATGTAATACTTTTGGATAGTATGGGTATAGAGGTGGGGTGTCACACTTTCACATCATGTCCCTTTATATTACACCTTTTACACTTAATGCTCCGCTTACTACCCTATCCACTTGGACCTCTAGAATCCTTGCGCTTATAACCTTGAGTGATATTCTTTAATAGCTACCAGTTTGGAGTCTCTACCGAAGTGGTATTCAATAGTACTGCCTCCACTAAACTTTCGAAGATTACTCCCATAGGGATTTGATAAAGTGCTAATTCCTTAAGTGGCGAACTCAATCCTTTTGCAAATTCCAATGCCTTCTTATGTTCCGTATTTATCAACTCAAAACCATATTTTTCCAGTTTGTTAAACTTATTTATATACTCCTTCACAAGCATTTATCCCAAATGGAGATTGATAAACCATTCAGGCATCACTTCCTTCTCGGCTTCAGATATGTACTTAATCTCAAATCTTTTCTTAACGTCAGCCCAGGTAATTTCTCCCTCGTTAACCTCAGCCACTATAATTTTCCACTAATTATGTGCTTCTCTGAATAAATACCAAGAGGTAACTTCCTTCTTAGAAGGAGTCGCTTCTATGTTGTTCACTAAGCTCGTGCAAAGGTCTATATCTACTTTTGACGAATTAGCTAAGAAATTTTCGAAGTAGTTTAGACTCTAGCTACATGACCAAAGGACATGATGTCCCTATCTGGTTTGTCTCAAGGACCCAAGGAGTCACTGAAGGGTTTTTTGGACCGATTCAACATTGTTGTTATGGAAGTTGCAATCCGAAGGAAGATCTTATATTCATAGCGCTGGTCAATGGCATTCACCCGGACATGGATTTTGGTAGGTGGCTGAAGATGAAATAACCAACTACTATGGAATAATTCCATCAAAAGGCAAAACCAGTTCATGTGGCTAGAGGAAGCAAGTATGGTCGAAGGAAAGGTTAGCATATGGTCGAAGGAAAGGTTAGCGATGGACAATCGAAGGAGGTTGTTCAAAGCAACATGGTGGTTAAAAAAGATGAAGAAAAATCTAGTAGGGTCGTAGGTAATGCTAGAAACTCCAGTGACTAGAAGAAATGGAGTCAAGGCCCTATCTATAGGCGTAATGACAACAGGAAACATCCAAGGAATATGAGACCAGAAGATTATATGCCTTTGAATGATATGCTGGAGAATATTTATATTGCTACTCAGGGAGCTAAGCAATATAAGAAATCAGCCAAGAGAGAAGTGACCAAGCAGTAGAAGCGATCTGGAAAGTACGACCACTTCCATGAAACTCATAGGCATAACATGAATAAATGCCATCATTTGAAGGATTTGATTGAAGCGCTAATAAGGAAAAACATATTCCAACAGTATGTTAAGCAACAATAGAACACTGACCAAGCTACAGATCCCCATGACCCCAGGCAAGGAAAACCTCCAGACCAAGCAGTGAAGGGCTCAAACATACTGATGGAATACTACTAATTAATACCATAACCGGTGGACCTCACCCAGGGGAGAGAAGTTGGAGTGAGATAGAGAGGTATGTGAGTTCATTGAAACATGCACCATAGGAAAGTTGCTAGGCCGTCGAAGACGGAGCTCCGACTAAGCAACAAAAGATGATAACGTATGATATTGTATTTAGAAACCAAGAATCTGATAGAGTTAAGGCGCCAACCCTTGATCCCATGGTGATAACAATAGGAATTGGAACTGTTGTGCGTCGAGTTTTGGTGGATAACGGAAGCTCATTTAACATTTTGGTCAGAAAGACTTTCAACCAGATAAAAATCAATATAAATAATATGACTGCCTCTAAGACAAAGATTCAAGGATTTGCGATTGAAGCTAAATAAGTGATTGGGATGATCGACTTGCTCGTAGAAATTGGTGAAGGCGAATGTGGGGTGGTTCACATTCAAACATTTATTATTGTTGATGAGTACTCGACATACAATGCTTTCTTCGACCGACCGGCCCTACCCGAATTTAGGATCGCTTTAGCTCCATGGTGTCTAGCGATGAAGTTTGCAATATAGAATGAGATAGGAGTCATGTGAGGAGACCAAAGCTTGGCAAGGAAAAGCTACACTGCAAAACTACGGGAAGCTAAGTGCTGGGAGAAAGGAAAGAACATGGGAGAACTCTCCACAAGCAGGAACCACAAGCATAGAAATTACAAATCAGCCTTGGGCTTGGAAACCATAGTTGATTCGACAAGTCTATGGAACCCAGGAAGAACTCAAGGAAGTACGGCAGCACCAGCGGAGATTACGGTGAGTGTCCGTATTGATATGGAATACTCGACTCAAGTATTGAAGATTGGTTCTCAACTTGGAATTGGATTATGGAAGAACTGATTAATTTTCATCGAGGAAATATGGATGTGTTTTCTTGGACGCATTGATATGTATGGGATATCACCAAAGGTAGCATATCACACACTGAATATCAATCCCAAGCTAACACCAGTGAAATAGAAAAGGCACAGCCTAGGTTTGGAGCAATCCACTGCGTTGAAGGAAGAAGTGGATAAGCTATTGACTAACGATTTTTTTTGTTACGCTTGGTACCCTCAATAGGTATCTAACCCCATATTAGTCTAGAAGCCAAATGGCAAGTGGCGAACGTTTATCGATTACTTAGATCTAAACAAAGTTTGCCAAAGAACGGCTTTCCTTTGCTCAGAATTGACTGACTTAATAATTGAACAGCGGGGCATGAATTTCTCTCGTTTATGGATGCATATTCTGGATACAATCAGATAATGATGCATGAGCCGGATCAGGAGAATACTAGCTTTATCATGGATTTGGTAATGTACTGCTACCGAGTGATGTCGTTCGGTTTGAAGAATGCTGGAGCTACGTACCAGCAGTTGGTAAATACGATGTTTAAGAATTAAATCAGAGGGAAGATATAGGTGTATATGGATGATATGCTTGTGAAATAATGGGTATCTCAAAACCATTTAGATGATCTCTCGGAGATGTTTGAGATTTTGCAATAGTATAGAATGAAGATAAATCGGTTAAAATGTTCTTTTGGAGTAGCATTAGGCAAGTTTCTGGGATTTATTTTCAATGCACAAGGCATTGAGGCCAATTCAGAATAGATTAACGCTTTAAGAAATGTAACTACCCCAACCATGAAGAAACAACTTCAGAGCTTAAATGTAAAGATTGCTGCTTTGAGTTGATTCATCTCAAGGACTATAGATAAGTGTGTGCCTTTATGTGATGCCCTCAAGTAAGGTAAGAAGAAATTTGGATAGATTTAGGATTGCCAGAATGCTTCGAGGAACTATTGAGGCACATGGAAATGCCTGGTATTATCCAAACCGTTGGACGGGTTGGATTTATTTGTTTACTTAGAAGTGTCTGCTCATGCATTGAGCGCAGCATTAGTACATAACGAGGCAAGGATTTAAAGTCCGGTCTACTACATCAACAAGCGGTTTACAGGAGCATAAAAGAATTACCCGAAGATGGAGAAATTTGCATACTGCATGTTGATTGCGTCAAGGAAGTTGCGACTATATTTTTAGGCTCATCCGATCTAGGTGTTGACAGATCAGCCTCTGAAATAGGTATTGTACCGACCTGAGACTTAGGGAACTTTGTTGAAATGGAATATCAAGTTGACTCAGTAAGATATTACCAATTATCCAAGAAGAGAAATAAATGGGCAAGCATTGGCAGACTTCATCATCGAGTTTGCCACATGTGATGGTGAAGAGGAAGAGAATGCTGCAGTTACATCTCATCACTGGAAATTGTTTGTAGATGGTGCTTCGAATGAATTTGGCTTGGGGTCAGAAGTAGTGTTTAATATGTCGGAAGGACAATCAATATGTTACACACTGAAGCTAGAATTTCCTGCGAGTAATAACGAAGCTAAGTAAAAGGCATTAATAGTAGGATTAAGAATAGCAAAGAAACTAGAGATAAAGACGATGCACATATTTAGCAACTCCTAGCCGGTGGTCTTCCAAATTAGGAAGGAGTATCAGGCCAAGGGTACGAGACTAGCCTCTTACCTATCAAAAGCAATGGAACTGCTTGAAGACATGGAGCACTATACGATAACACATCCCTAGAGAAGTGTACATGAAGGTTGATTCACTTGCTAAGTTGCTAGCTTCAGGGAAGTACAAGTAATGGGATTGGTTTCAATGGAAGTTTAGCAGCTTCGAGCATTGATCAAATGGATGTTGACTGGATTCTGGAGACTACAGAAGAGGAGTCATGGATGACCCCAACCAAAGGCTACCTGATCAATGGAACTGTCCTGAGAGACGGTAACGAATGAAAGAAACTCCTTCAAAAAGCGCCATGGTTCATTATGCAAGACGGGGCATTATACAGGAGAGGATTCTCAATTTCCCTTCTTTGGTGTATAGCAAAGGATGAAACTAGGAAGATCCTTAATGAAGTCTACGAGGGCTGCTATGCTGATCATAATAGGAGGCAGATGTTGACAAAGAAGATACTTTACTATGGATATTTCTATCCAATAGTAAACTGAGATGCAGCTGACTACACCAAATGGTGTGACCAGTGCCAGAGATTTGTGAAGATTCTGAGAGCTCCATCTTCAAAACTTAAGAAAATGGTCATCCCATGGCCATTTGCAATTCGGGGAATGTACATCATCGGTGTGCTTCCGATAGCAAAGGAAGGAGCCAAATATGCTATCGTTAGAGTGTATTACTTTACAAAATAGGATGAAGCGGAACCACTTGCCATAATTACGATGAAATAGGTAATCAATATTGTGACAAAGAATCATATTTATAGGTTGGAGTGCCCCTGAAAATCATCTTGGATAATGGAACTAAGTTCAAGGGTAATGAGTTCAAGGATTTCTACAAGCGCTACGGAATCGAGAAGAGCTTCTCCGTGGTGATGCATCCACAGGTGTAACAACCCATCATTTTCAACCTCCGTATATAAACAAATTGAAATCGAAAACAACGGATCGTTGTGGTGAACATACAATATACAGAGAGCTATATAAACTAACTACACTTCTAACATTTCACAGTGGAAGGAAACAAACATAATATACTTCAAATATCAAATCACATCCCAGCACACATGATCCAATCCAAATCCATGTAAATAAATACATCATATACTAATATTGTTAGGTGATAAATACAACATGCTATATACATAAGCAATGCGGTCAGCACCCGCATCGTCAACGTCACTCAAGTCCACCATTATCACCTATAAATCCATAAACAAAAAGGAACACAGGAGGAGGGGGTCAGACATGAGTCTGGTGAATGAAAAAGGCTACTAAGTATATACTGCCAATATGATTTCAGAATATCATAAGAAAACTAATACCTAGTATAAACATACCTTAACCTGCCTCGTCTACACAAACAAAGTTAGTCCATCACAATAAACATAACATAATGACCACTTATACAGTTATACAGTAAATACCAGCATGACTCAGATTAATAAACTAACTATTGAATACATATGAGTAGAATTGACAAAACCAACTCATAAACGTAATGAGTTGAATAAACAGAGCCAACTCCCATAATGAATGAGTATAGTAAATATAACTAACTCACATATACATATGAGTTGAATAATAGAACAAACCCATAGTATATAACGAGTTGAATGAATAGAGCCAATCCACGCAAAACGAGTTAGATAAACATGACTAACTCACTTATACCCATGAGTTGAATAAACAGAACTAACTCAGTGCGAATGGGTTAAATAAACAGAACAACCTATTAATGGATAACACTAGACCACAATGCGTTCAGACTCCTACATCGCATCATCTTTACAAGTGCCATGCCATTGCTTCGAAAGCCAATCTCACACTCGCCTGAAGCTTGGAAACCCCCAATAAGTGCTGCATCGAACCAACATCAAACTGAGCTCCATAAACTAAAATCGATCGAACCCCGAGCCTCTGGCCCTAGGTTCTGTATGCATCCAGGTTCACCACTGGTCCACCGGTGGGAACCAACTGGTCGACATGTGATCGCTTGGAATGTGATTCCGAAAATCTCTATGGTCTCTTTTCTCCTATTCCTTCCTCCGTTGCACATTCGTTTCGTATCCAGTCCATTACATAACGTTTCTACAACTTCTAGACCCTAATATACATCCCTAATTCTTGCTTACAAGTTCTATTATCATCATGTCACTGAAAATTTAACCAATTACTGACAATACCCTAATTTAATCCAATTCTATACTAATCTCGGATTACATGTCTATATAAATTCTCTATTCACCTAATTACTATTATCCTAACATTCTATACTCATTAGACACAAATTTAACTCTAATTAGAAATCGAACAATACTCATACTTTCATATCAATAACATATAACCCGGTAGTGATTTCCACTGACCGAGTATTGTTGCCGAACTCCAGAAATCACCAAATGAGTCCATCCTCCTTACTGTCTCAAAATTGCAGTCCTATAGATTTAATCATATCAACAAACCACCAGTATTTCCTTGTAGCCTTCGTCGCCCTGATCAATATGTAATTGTCTAGGATTTGGTTTAAATTTGAAAGAGGAGTAATGAATTAGAGGGATTGAAGATTACAAAGAGAGACGGAAGAAGAAGATAGAAAACTAAAATATGCATGAATGAGAAACTGCTTGAATTCAAAACTTCTCATCCCCATTATATAACATTCTGAATTGTCATTTCATCCTAATGGGCTTAAGCCCATTTAACTCGAATCAAAACCCGCAACCTAAAACCTACTTATCTCTTTCATACGAACTCTATTCTGGACAAACCAATATACCATTCTGCCCAGAAAAATGAGCTCTACGTAATGGCACTTGTCCCTTTGCTTAACTCTAATGTTTGTAAACTTACAATTTTGCCCTTTTTAGTTAAAATTTCCAAAATGCCCTTAAAATAAGTATGCCAAATATATGGGGTATTATAGCAGGGAAACAGACAAGTGGAAGCAATGAACAAGGTTATCAAGTCCACTTTGAAAAAGAGATTGAGTAGGGCCAAAGGCAACTGGGTTTGATGAGCTTCTGCTGGCACTATGGGCTTATAGGAAAACACATAAGTCTTTGACTAGTTACTCACCTTTCGCTTTGGTATATGGATCGGAAGCAACGATCCCGATAAAACTAGAGTCACATCTCATTGTAAAAGACATTTCGATTCAAAGGTGAATGAGGAACTCCTGTTTGAGTCTCTCGATTTGGTTGATGAGACGAGAGAAGAAGTGGAATTAAGGGTCACTACACACCAGAAAACAGTCATACGACACTTCAATGCCAAGGGTTTGCAACTGCAACTTTGAGGTAAGAGATGTCATTCATAAATGAGTTCTCGCAGGTATAGGAGATCTTGGCCCGAACAGGGAAGGACCCTACTACACTTAGTTTCTTCTCTATTTGTTTTCACAAATAAGACATCCAAGGACACTAGAAGCAATGTAAAAAGGCAGGACTTGCCGCTTTTTCCACTAACAAATAAAGCTAGCTTCCCGAACCAATAAAACTGCATTCCTATGAGTAAAACTCCTATGTCGCGCAATTAGCAGCATAACCGAGGAAACACTCATATATCTTGGGACAATGGACTGAGAGTGTGGACACAAACCGCCGGGTTGATGGGAAAAGTCGACCTTCAACCTTTTGAAAACCAACGTTGCCTAGAGATAGGGAAAGTCCAAACTACCGAGTCAACTGGAAAAATCGACGTCGACCTTCTAAGAACTGGCATTTCTCTGAGATAGGCGGTGCCAAGAAGGTCTAAACTACAGAGTCTATACGGAAAACCGACCCTCAACCTTCTAATAATTAGCGTTGTCTGGAGATAAATGACACCGGCAAGGTCCAAACCACTAGGTCAATGGGAAAAATCGACTCTTAACCTTCTAAGAATCGACATCGCCTAATAGGCGATGTACGAAAGGTCCAAACTGCCGAATCAACAGGGTAAGTCATCCTTTAATCTTTTGAGAACTACCATTGCCCAAAGATAGGCGACACTAGGAAGGCCCAAACCTTATCGTTAAGAATCTGGAATTGCCCGAAGGTCGAAAACATCAGGGAAGAGAATCACAAGTTCTTAGTCCGTCGTTGCTCGGGGATAGGCAATGATGGGAAGGCTTGCCAATTTAATTAACCTTTAGGAATTCGTTATTGCCCAAAGA
Source organism: Allium fistulosum (assembly GCA_030737815.1). Classification (NCBI taxonomy): domain Eukaryota; kingdom Viridiplantae; phylum Streptophyta; class Magnoliopsida; order Asparagales; family Amaryllidaceae; genus Allium; species Allium fistulosum. The sequence continues at coordinate 746,822,169 of CM060907.1, forward strand.
TAAGTGATAGCAAGAAGGTTCATTGACCCGATCCAGGAGTTGGTCGAATAACTTGGCTCCGTCCTTCAAAAATTCGTTTTTGCCCGAAGATAGGCAATGTAAAAGAAAGAATTCTTGAAATTAGACTGCTAGTATACTGGTTTCCGGAGATAGGTACCAATGCACAACCATATTTCCAACTTCAAACTTAGAAAATTTCAAGTGCAACTCGAAGATAGGTAGCGTCAAGAAAATAATACTTGGAATCAAGTCGCAAAATCACTAGTTCCCGAAGATAGGAGCTAGCATATGAACAAGAATCTCAATGATAGCACTAGCGGCTAAGCAGGACTCGCTTGGTCGAGAATAAGTGGGGATTGTCGTGGAGGGCTCAAAAAAAGGTATTTGCCAAGCTTCCAGGTTTAGGAATAGAAGATGTGCTTAAACTGAGGCAATCAAAGAAGTTGCCCCATAATGCAACTAACTTATAAATACCCAAAGTTCGACATTTGTAATAATGAATCCCGTGAACAGGGATAAGCATGCAAACAACCAGTTGAAAGGAACCCGACTAGGATCCAATAGGAATAACCACAGAGTTATCTAAGTGACGATTCTGTTTTGCCGAACAAAGTATTTTGGCAATTATAAATGAGGATAAGTAATAGATATGATTAAAGCAGTTGTAGGAAAAAAATTATATGCACAAAGATGCAATAAATAAGCACACTGAACAGAAGTTGACACATATGTAATTGTAGGACATGCAGTTATATCATGTACACAGGCAGAAATAAACAAACAGCCACAAATACATAAAAAACGTAAAGGTAAAATGCATAGAGATTACAAAGCAAAAGTCAATCTTTCATTACCACAACATTTATGTAAAATATGAAGCAGTAGCCACATCCGCTCATTTTTGGCCTTTTCAAAAATAAAATGCAAAAAAATATAGAATCGATGATGACACAATTAAAGACGAGCTGCCACACTTGCAGCCTTCAAGCACTCTTCACTTCTTCCCCTTTTTATCACCTTTGTCGCTACCTTCTCCAGGGCAAGTCTTAAGTTTTTTTCTTCTCATATTTAATCACCTTGCCTATGGGTGTATCTCCCCCCAAATGGGTAGACTCTTCACTAGCCGTAGTATGAGGATCGTCGGATTTTCCAACAAGATTTCTATTGGGCTTAGTCTGGGGAGACCTGATCTTGAGCATGGGAAGTTTGGAGGCAGGGATTGTTGGAGTGGAATCAACAGGCTTCACGATACCCAGCTCAGACTTTACACGAATCTTCATGAAGTCAACCTTCAATCTCTCTGCTATCGTGGTATGATCGGTTGGATTTACAGCGCTTTAAATTATGATGTCTTCTTCTTCCTGAGACAGGGAAATGTTCTCCAACCCGTCCAAAGCTACAATCTTTTGGAAGCCAAAACCTGGCTTGGAACCGGAGGGTCAGACAAGAATGACAGGTCCCATAGAAACAAAAGTTGACTCTGATAATATAGTAGCAGCACCTAACCCTTGGGTAGCTAGAGGTGAAGGAGGAAGGTGTGGTTGACTTACAAGTTGACAAACAACGTGGTGAAGTTTAATGACAGATTCATGGGAGATTTGAAGCTTCTCAAAGACTACTGAGACAAGAGATATGCCTTAACCTAGGCTACGAGCCCTATAAGAAATCATGAACTTCCCCTCTTTGGTCCCGTGTTCTTGAGACCGACCGATGGAGGAAGGGATGTAGGGCTCATGGAAAGAAGTTGCTACAGAAAATGGATCACGTGGGCAGTTTTAGAGCTAATCCCCGTAGATGCAGGAATAATCATCGTCGGCTCTCTAGATTTTGGAGTGGACACTTCATGCTGACCCGGTGAGCTAGAGCCAGTGAAAGCTTTGGCGGTGGCGGCATCAGCAGCAGCATTTGGCTCTTCTTCAACGAGAATCTCCCTTCCCACTGTAAGCATATTTATATCCTCATCGTTAAGGTAATATGCCATTAGCTCTTCCTTATAGCGGTTGTTTCCAGCATGCACAACTCAGTGTGGTACCTCTTACAAGCATCGACGAGAGTGATAGGATAATTATTCCCCAACCATCTCATATTATAATGCATGATGAAGATGGTGTAAAATTGTTGGAGATTATCATTATCATCTCTCCCGCTAGCCTTTACCTCTTGATGAGCTTATTTTTCTCTTCACAGATTATATGACTCTCCTCTTGAAGCCTCTTATGCTCGGCAGCCTGTTCATCGATAGTCTCATCCCTGGCTCTAGTGATCTGTAGCACCCCAGATTTATGATAACATTGTTTAGAATATTTAATTAGTTAAATTAAATAAAATAATGTGTTGATTAAGGGATTGAGATTTGATTTAATTAAGGGGTAGTCGTTCCATTTAACCAATGAATTAAAAAAGAGTTAAAATGAAATATAGGAGGGATAAAATAGGAAAGAGGCCACTCCTATATCTATATCCCTTAGTCGTGTATACTCCTACATGTTCATTTTCATTTGTTCATATTTTTAAAAGCTAAGGCTGGCCATAATTAATAAGAGCAAGAGAAAGAAAGATAAAGGGGAAGCTTAATCAACATCAAATTCAATCAAATCTCATATCTTTAATCTCTAAAGCTAAGGTGAATAATGTTTACATCTCATATTTGTTTTGTTCTTGGTTTTAAGATGAAATTCGAAGTATATTGCATTGATTTGCCATGTTTTTGAATGATGGAATGATTATATATACTTGTTGATGATTTATGCGTATTCATATTGGTTTTATGATAGGTTTTAAGGTGCAAACCCTACTAAAAGACATCCAAATGCCTTGCAAATTTTTATGAAGATCGGAAATGATATTTTAGAGATGAGTTTCAATTTTCAGAATTTTTTGAATTTTTGTGGAATTTATATGAATTTTCTAGTGAAGAAAATGTTATTTTGGGTTATAAATTATTCATGGTTAAATAATTAATGGATTGGGTCTGAAATTTATATATGTTAGGAAAAATATAAAAAGTGATTTTCTGGAATTTTTGTAGATTTTTGCTAAGTGTTTTAATGGTTATATAAAATTATTTAAGCTATGGCACTTAAATAATTTATATAATTAAAGAAGGAGAAGGGGCTTTTTATAAAATAAATAACTGGAAAGTCCGCAGCACCTTTGAAAAGAGAAAGCTGCAACCAATCAGATTTAGACAAACAAGGCAGGTTAGGTACAAAAGAAATAGTTTAAAAGAACAAAGAAACATGTTTTTCATTATTTCGATGCTTTTGGCACCAGGTTCCGCCTCCATATCTTCGCCTTCGACACAGTCGAAACCAATGCACATGGTATTAAGCAACTAGTACGTAGTGAATTGGACATAGGCGAAAGGTATAGGGTCGAAATCAGGGGTTCCGAAGGGGTTGAGGCACTATTTTGCTTTTGAAAAGAAAATGCGCCTGCTTGCTTTCGACTAAGTAGCTTTTGACTTGGTTGGCTTTCGACTAGGTCAAATGGATTTAAAGAATGATGTTGATTGGGTTGCACATTTTTTTTTAAATGATTGCTTCCGACTATGTCGAAACCTTTGCTGCCACTTTCTTCTTTTCGATCTAGATGGTTTCGAAGGGGTTATTTTGTTTTCTAAAAATTTGGCTGCCTCTCCAATGCTTTCGAAGGGATGGCTTCGACACCTTCACTTCTTTACTTATGAATGATTTCAAAAGGAGTGCTTTCGACTTTTGGGTTTTTGACCCTTATGCTCTACTTGAAGGCATAATTCAAATGGTTTCGACCGAGATGGTTTTCAAAGGTTTCGAACGAGTAAATTTCTGAATGGTTTCGAAAGGTTTCCATATGTTTTAAATTGAACCCAAGTGCTTTCGAAAGAGTTGAGTTTTGATGCTTCGAAAGGTTTTAATGAATGGTTTCGAAGGGGTGGTTCCTCAGGGTTTCAAAAAGGTTAAAAGGGAAGGTTTTTCCTATGTTTTCGAAAGGTAATATTTAAAGGTTTTAAAGAGGGATGTCTAATGTTTTAAAGCTTTTGAAGGAAAGGCTTTTAATAGTTTTGAAAGAGTTACTTTCAGTGGTTTCGAAAGGGTTACTTTCAAGGGTTTCGAAGGGGTTGTTTAAAGGTTTTAAACAAAGGTTCCAAATGTATTAACTAGGTAGTATAGCCTATGTGTTTTCAAGTTAAAAAGGACTTTAACTTGTTTTAAAAGGATAGCTAATCCTTATTAAATTTTATCAACATTATTTTGAGTAAAGTATATATATCATGGTAAAATAGCTTAGAGTAAAGCTAATTATGTATTTTCCTTGTATATGTACGATTTAAAAGGTTAAATCATTTTGAAAATGTTTTTCAAGGAAACTTTAAAGGGCAGTTAACCCTAAGAGAATGACTCGGATTAGAAGACCAAATATGACTTGTGTAGGGTCGTGCCCTATGCTCATTAGCTATTAGCCCCTAGCTAATTTTGTCCAGAATTCCAATGTGTAGGGCTTAGTCACATGTAAGACTAAAATGTTGGTTACACACATAACGGAATATTTATGTACAGAGGTAGGTTATTGGTAATCCATAAAACCATTAAGATCAGTTGACCCTTGGAGATGTAAGGTAAGGACAGACCATCCAAAAGTTTTGTCTAATAGATCTTTAGACCGTTTGATATTTATCAGGTAGGCTCGAGTCAGGCAAAGGGGCAGTTAGCCCACTTTTTGGACAGTTAGTCCAGATTATGGACAGTAGGTCTAGTTTGAGGGCAGTCGGCCCAGATTTCGGACAGATAGTCCATTTATTACATGTTTTTAGCATAACGGACATTACTATTATTATTATTATTAAAAATCAGTCTGGTTAACCAGTTTGGTTGTAGGAAAGGATTTGAAAATTATATGTTTTGAAAAGGATATTAGTGAGGGGAAACCTATTCCGCTAAGCGGCGTGGTCTCTCTTAATATTAGTAAACCGAGATGTAACAGAATTATTCACACCAGGCTTTATGTCTGACTCGAAGTTTTTTTTCCCTTAAACTCTCGGGTGCTCAAAATTGATTTGAGTAGGCCGAGGGTTGAGGTTTTTAGGTTTTCGTTGTGTTGGCGAATAAGCTTCCGGAGACGAGTAGGTGGCTGGCGGATAGCTAATTAGGCGTACAGATTATTTTGTTTATTTCCGTTGTGTATTATGTTAGATATGACTATATTGCTTTGTTCAACCAAGGGGGCATCGTCATATGTCGTTCTTGGAGTATTATTGTAAATTATATATGATCATTGCATGGGAAACGTTTTGGGATTTTGTAACTTGAATATGAATTATTGCTTTGAAATGTAATCAACGAATTTTTTTTCTAAGATCTGTGATTATGTTCATATTTAAGTGCTTCTGATATTATGGATACCAATAATATTACTGTATTTTGTCACCAGAAGTTAATACTATAGATGATTGCAGCATCTATGCGCTTAGCTTTTGGCCTTTAGATACGGGATGTTACAACTTGGTATCAGAGCAAAGGTTTATGAAAAAACTTTAACTAAAAATGGTTTTGAAAACATAATCCTAAGGAATTAGAGTAAGACTGGGGTATGAGATAACGCTATAGTAACGTACTTGTATTTGTTATATATATATATGCGCTTTATCTCTAGTCTTCTAACTTTGTTAGGTTATTTTTCTATACCTCATGAGATTTGAATACAAATATGGATGGTAGAAGAGGAAGACTTAACCTAGGAGGGGAAGGCACCGATGGGAGTGCTAGGCCTAATGCGAGGAGAGGTCAAGGTCATGCACAAGCAGAGAATGTGGGTGCTAGAGTCCCGCAAGTTTGAATGGAAGCTATGTATCAGTTCTTCGTGAACATGGTGCAAGTAGGTGTTGCTGCTGGAGTAGTCGAAGGAGGAGTTTCGAGAGCTCCAATTGTCAATGACTATGCTAAGTTGAGTGGAGACTACACTAAGCTCGGAGAGAAGCCATTTATTGGTACAGAGGATGCTATACAAGTGGAGAATTGGTTGCTGCATTGTGAGAGGATCTTTGCAGACTTATGGCTCAACGATGAGAAAAAGAGGAGGCTTGCTTCGAGATAGCTTCAGGGAGCTACTTTGTTTTGGTGGAATAGTGTGACTGTGGTAGTAAATGAGGAGACTATGACATGGGCAGAGTTTAAGAGGAGATTCCAAAAGAGGTTCATGTCGGTGATGGAGCAGTCTGTTTTGATCCAGAAGTTTTCTGAGCTAGAACAGGGAGAGATGACTGTTCTGCAGTATGCCGGTAGGTTTGAAGAGTTTGCTAGATATGGTTATGTTGCTATTGATACAATGATGAAGAGGAATGAGAAGTTCATTAGGGGATTGAAGCCAGAGTTAGCCAGGGCTACATTACCTTATATTAGAGACCCTTTTGATGTTATTGTGGAGATGGCTTTAAGGCATGAGGAAATGCTCGATACTCTGGAGAATAGTAAGGCTAAGGAGGTCCAGATTGGGAAGAGTCAGAAGAGGAACTTCTTTCCTAAGAAAGGTGCTCAGAAGGGTGGAGCAGCTAAGAGGGGAAATTCTGAGGTAGTCAGTTTCAAGTGCGACAAGAAGGAGCATTTTGCTAATGAGTGTCATGCTGGAAAGGCAAAGGATGTGGCTGGGAAGAAGAATGTCAGGTGCTTCAACTGCAATTAGAAAGGCCACTGTAAGAACCAGTGCAAGGAGCCCGCTAAGGATGGAAAGGGCAAGGTGTATGCATTGGAGCCTGCTACTTCGAAGCCAACAGCTCAGGAGAAGGGAAAGGCAGCTTTGGAAGGTACGCTTCAGATTCATGGTATGTCTGTTAGTGTTCTATTTGATACTGGTGCATCACATTCATTTATATCTAGATGTATGATAGATAAGCTTAACCTAGAACCCATATATTTAGTTACTTCCTTATGGGTTGTGAATCCAATAGAAGGATATGCAACTCTAGGGTTGATATGTGACCAGTTAAAGTTTGACCTGTTAGGTCACACTTTGTTTGCAGTTTGCATGTGTTTGATTTTGTGGGGTTCGGGATTATTCTTGGTATGGATTAGTTAAGTGAGTACGATACTAGGATATTTTTCTAGGATAGGAAAATATGACTTAGACACCCTGATTGTAGCAATAGGATTGTTTATACCGTAGAAGGTTCTAACGGTGAGGTGAATGCTTTGTTGGGTGTTATGGAATCGGAAGATGAGTTGACTCGAGTTTTCATGGTTAGAAAATTCACATATGTTTTTGAGCCTGTAGATGGATTGCCACCGAAACGAGCCATTGAGTTTCCGATAGATTTGATTTCGGGAACAGAACCAGTGAGTAGGCCACCAAGTAGGATGACCCCTACAGAGATGAGGGAGTTGAAGGTACAATTGGTGGATTTAGAAGGCAAGAGTTTTATCAGGCCGAGTAGTTCACCTTGGGGTGCAGCGGCAGTGTTTTGCTAAGAAGCTGGACGGATCTTTGAGGCAATATATCGATTATCGTAAGTTGAATAAGAGGACGATAAAGAATCGATATCCATTGCCCAGAATTGACGATTTGTTTGACCAATTGAGTGGAGCAAAGGTATTTTACCAGTTGGATTTGGCAACGGGTTTTCATCGGCTTAGAGTAGCAGAGGATAGTATACTTTGATGGCGTTTAGGACCAGATATGGATCGTACGAATGGTTAGTTATGCCATTCGGACTAACTAATGCGCCAGCTTTCTTTGTGGATTTGATGAACCGAATTTTCCGAGAGCACTTGGAAAGGTTCATGTTTGTTTTCATAGATGATGTCTTGATTCACTCTAAGGATGAAAGAAAGCATGAAATTCATCTTAGAGTGGTGCTTGAGAAGTTGAGGCAGCATCTGTTAGTCCATGAGATGATGGTTTTGATGACAACAACCTTAGAATAGATTATAAAATATAAATACTAACATTACAAGTTTAGATATATATGTATTTGCAGGATCTAACCATGCAGGTATCAAGAATGAAGACTGTACAGTATAGAGATTCAAGATATCAAGATTGAAGACTCATGAGTATCAAGATTATCAAGAGTTCAAGATTTCAAGATAAGTATCGAGACTAGAATTTTGTTAAAACTTCATAATAGCACTGAAATCTTCACTCCATTTTTCTTTTGGGATGGAACCCATTTCTACCTTTTTAGTGGCTTACAAACCCACGACAAGTAGCTTACAAACCTACGACAAGTGGCTTACAAACCCACGAACATCCGGTTTTGTACAAGTTTTCGAGTCCTGATATGATGAGATATTCTACAGGAAGAAGCTTGCAAAACTACTTCAAAATGATTTTCAAAACTACTTCAGAATGATTTTCAAAATTGTTTTTCAAAATGTTTTAGCCTTAAAAATTATCTTTTCAAATGATTTTTCAAAAAGATGTTTTAGCTTTAAATATTCTTGTTTTTAAACTTCGTCAGTTTTAAACTATCTTTTAAATATAATATATTTATACTTAGATTTAAATATAAAATTATAGTTAAATTATGTATATATTGTTCTTTATATTTACTTATGAATTTCAACTATATTCAAGTATATTTATAAAGTTTTAAATAGTTTTTATATAAGATAAATATTGTTTTTATAGAAATTCAAAATTATCACTTTTGGTTGAGGGATGTCGACATGCCCCTAGGTAGTATGTCGACATAGTGACAGTTGAAGTTCAAATTCAAATTTCAAAAGAAGTGTCTATTCGCCATAACTCTTCATGAATGGTCATGGCTGTTGGTTTTCTATAAATAGGGGTCAGTTTCAATGAATTTTTAATCATATTTTTCTGATTTTCACTCCTCTTCATCTTCCATATTTCTTATTACAAAATCATACCATTACTCTGCCGAAATCAACATCGAATCATACTCGATTACTTCTAGTTTGATTCTCTATCACTATCTCAACAAGATCTAAGTGCTATGCAGAGTTATAGGCTTCTTTGTAATCTATCTAGCGAGAAAAGGTGTGATTGTAGCCTTGAAAATCAATCAAGCGAGAAAAGGTGTGATTGTAGCCTTGGAAATCAATTGGGTGAACTTGTTGCCCGGTAAATCAAGTATCTCTACCCAGAGGATTGTGATTCTGGAGGGTGTACCTCGTAGCCTTGAAACCGAGGGTTGTAATTGTTGAATTGCTTTTGAAAGGAAATCCGTACTTAGTTGTACGGGACTGGATGTAGGGTAACTCCGAACCAGTATAAAATCCGGTGTGTTCTTTCCTTTACTGCTTTTACTTTATATTTGCATCTGTGTTTGATTCTGTGTTCATATCTGTGTCTAATTAGTGTATACATTGTTAATAAAGTTAGATAAACTCAAAAAGATTAACAAATTTCTTAAAACACTATTCACTCCCCTCTAGTGTTAATTCTAGCCTTAAGATCCTTAATCCGCATTTCTCACATTTGGTATCAGAGCTTTGTTTTCAAAAGTTTCATAATCTGAATTTTGAAAAAGTTTTTAAAATGGCTATTTTTAGGATTTTATTAACACTGTTTTCGTATGAATATGTCAGAGAATCATCATGATATTGTTGTTTAAAATTATATTTAGTTATTTTGAAAAGTCACTTGATTCTTTAAAAAGTTATCTTGTTTTGCAGGAGAAGAATTATGTCTAATGATGGTTGGTTAAAAGATACCAGATAATCATTCATCTATCAAGAAGAACAAATGGATATATAATGGATATCGACAAAGAAATGGGTGCCAGATCAATTCAAAACTTTGGGTTCTCATCTACAACTTGATTTGATACTGTACTTCTCTCCATCTGCTTCGTAATGTCACAGGTTTCTTGTGAATCCGTCAAGAAATGACCAAGTTTTGGTCAAATGAAGTTTTGGTGAACAAAGAGAAAAAGAAGGCAAAATTGTCAAAGGTATTCTTCAAAATGCATACATAGATTTGAGTATTTTGTTCCCAATCCTTTTCCAGATTGTAGTTTTTGTTCTCGCGGTCGTCTTGATGGGTGGATCATCAAATTCCGACCAAAATTGAGTGAGATATGACAGTTTGAAGTTGGCTATCCAGAACTGAAAAACTGTGTACGGGATCTTCTACATTTCTTCTACTTTTCGGCCTGTTACATCACAATACCGTCCAAATTCGACACCAAACTATTACTAGATCGTAGCCCTTGCCTTCCTCTTCGACTTGCCGCTGGTTTCATCCAATTCCGTTAAAAAACGAAGGAGATATGCCCTCTAGAAGTTTGATAGTATATAGAAAAACGGGAAGAAGATGAAGAGAAGGAATTCTTATGAAAAGTGGTGACCGTTGGGTCTATTTATAATGGTTGAAGTATCCATTCATTCAAAATTCGAATTCAAAGTTTTGGCGCCAAGTTGATCGATCTACTAAATCATCTGTATCTTTTTCATACGGTCTTCAAATTCAGCAAATGAATATACTACTATGATCAGAAAAACGAGCCCGTCGCAACAGAACAGATCCGGTCATCAAATTCGGAAAGATATAAATGTGTGGTTCACGACAATGAAGGAACAAAAAAGTTAGAAAGATGGAATGCAAAAATTGGTACGCTTTACTATTATTTCATCTTTATTTTTGCATTTAGAAATATATATCTATGCATTTAGTTAGGTATAGAAATTTATCGCTTTTATAAGTTTTGATATTTTGGTCCATATATCGACACACTATAGTATAAATATCATTATACAAGTCTAAATTTTAAGAAAAAAGTCTTTTAAAATGTGTTTTCTTTCAAATAAAATCTACAACTAATTTATTACAACTATACTAAGTAGAAAAGCATACATTCATTCATGATTTCAACTACGAAACTCCTTGAGTTACTTCATCCTGATTTATTTGGTCCATCTCAAATTCAGTCAATAAATCATAGTAAATATGTTTTTAATTGTAGATGATTATTCTAGATTTCCATGGACAATATTTTTGAAACATAAAAGTGATACTTTTGAATGTTTTAAGAACTTTACAAAAAGGATTCAAAATCAATTATCTTTAAAATTATAACTATTCGTAGTGATCACGGTGGTGAATTTGAAAATGAAAAGTTTGAGGAATTCTGCAATAAGAAGGGAATAACTCACAATTTCTCATTTCCAAGAACTCCACAACAAAACGGAGTAGTTGAACGTAAAAATAGAACGATACAAGAGTGTGCGAGAACTATGCTTTCAGATAGTAATTTACCAAAACACTTTTGGGCAGAAGCTGTTGCTACCGCCTGTTATATTTTGAATAGAATTTTAATTAGACTTTTAACTGATAAGACACCTTATGAACTTCTTCATGGAAAGAAACCTAAGGTATCATACTTCAGAATTTTTGGAAGTAAATGCTTTATTTTAAATACAAAAGATAATTTGGATAAATTTGATCCTAAATCCGACAAAGGAATCTTTATCGGATATTCTAATCGAAGTAAAAGCTTATAGAGTTTTTAATTTAAGATCTAACACCATCGAAGAAACAATGCATGTTTCGTTTGATGAAAATTTAAAAGATTTTGAAATAACAAATGATGAAGAGGATTTAATTACTCAAAACCAAGAGTCAACTGAAACTAATAATGAATTAAATCATCCTAATAAAAGGATTAGACTTTTAAAAGATCACCCTATAGAAAATATACTTTGAGATATGCAATCTGTTGTTAAAACTAGAAATCAACTAAGTCAAATGAGTAATGTAGCTTTTATATCATCTATTGAACCCAAAAATCCTAAAAAAGCATCAACTGATGATTCATGGATTTTGCCTATGCAAGAAGAATTAAATCAATTCACTAGAAATGAAGTTTTGGAACTCGTTCCTAGACCTGAAGATAAAACTATAATTGGAACTAAATGGGTCTATAAAAATAAAATGAATGAACAAGGTGAGGTCGTTAGAAATAAAGCATGATTAGTCGCCCAAGGTTATTGTCAAGAAGAAGGTATAGATTGTGACGAAACCTTTGCTCCTGTAGCAAGATTAGAAGCCATTAGGATTCTACTTGCTTTCGCAAATCATAATAATTTCAAATGGATGTTAAAAGTGAATTTTTAAATGGATTTGTAAAATAAGAAGTATATTTTGAACAACCACCACTTTTTGAAGAAGAAAAATTACCAAACCATGTGTACAAACTTAAGAAAGCTTTATATGGTCTAAAACAAGCTCCTAGAGCCTGGTATGATAGACTAAGATCTTATTTATTTTAGTTTTTCAAACTTTTTATTTAATATTTTATTATGATATTTTTTAAAAAGATGATTAAACATGTTTCTAAATATTGATATTGAGTGTGATTACTACCTTTCATGAATATGTTATAGTTTTAATACCATTTATTACCTCTAAACTCTTTCTTTACAACTCTTTTTGTCCCATTCATTAGTTTCCTTAACTTAAGTCTAGTAATTGGTGTGTTTTACCTTTGTTTGGTTGAAGTGATTTATAATAAATAGTTTGATATATGTATACATACATACATATATAGACACACACATACACACACGCACATACACAGATATATATATATATATATATATGCTTGTCAACTAGATATTACTTATTACTCATGTTTATCTTATAGTCTGAACATCTTTTACCATAGTATATATATCATCATATCATTTTGCAAATTATTTTACTTCATTGTCATTTTATTACATATCATTATGCATTCTATTTCATATCACATTTCATTGCATATTCCATCATAAATTACAATGCATATCATAATCATTTGCATCACAAGTCGCAGTTCATTTCGCATATTATCTCATGCTACATTGCATATGTTATACACTTCATACTTCTTTACAAACTACATATTGCATACATGTATACATAACGAGTGTATTTTATTTAGGAGGAGTTTGTAGTATTGTTTTATAATATAGGATTATTAGTTTTTGGTTGACTTGATTGATTTGATTGACTTGTTTGAATTGTTTGACTTGATTGACTTGTTTGATTTGATTGACTTGATTGACTTGTTTAACTTGTTTGAATTGATTGATTTGTTTGACTTGTCTGACATGATTGGTTTTGATGTATGTGTTGATTATATTATCTGAAATATATTTATACATATTTATTGAATAATTATAGTATAATTAAGTTAATATCTTTCACAATTCATTTACTATACTTTGTTCTAGTATTAGTTTAAGGGGGAGTTTTATAGTTAGTGGTTTAGGACTAAGTTTTAGTTTTAGATTTAAGTGTTGATTATTTATGATAACACTTTCATTATAATCACACGTCATAGAGTGATAAGTTTTAGGGGGAGTTATATAGTTTAGAGATAGTTTTTGTTGATGACAAAGGGGGAGAAATATAAAATAGGATAGTTAGGCATAGATTAAGGGGGAGTTATTAGAGTTATTAGGATAGAAGGAATATTTTATAAACAAAGGTTGTCATCATCAAAAAGGGGGAGATTGTTAGTCCATGAGATGAGGTTTTGATGACAACAACCTTAGAATAGATTATAAAATATAAATACTAACATTACAAGTTTAGATATATATGTATTTGCAGGATCTAACCATGCAGGTATCAAGAATGAAGACTGTACAGTATAGAGGTTCAAGATATCAAGATTGAAGACTCATGGGTATCAAGATTATCAAGAGTTCAAGATTTCAAGATAAGTATCGAGTCTAGAATTTTGTTAAAACTTCATAATAGCACTGAAATCTTCACTCCATTTTTCTTTTGGGATGGAACCCATTTCTACCTTTTTAGTGGCTTACAAACCCACGACAAGTAGCTTACAAACCTACGACAAGTGGCTTACAAACCCACGAACATCCGGTTTTGTACAAGTTTTCGAGTCCTGATATGATGAGATATTCTACAGGAAGAAGCTTGCAAAACTACTTCAAAATGATTTTCAAAACTACTTCAGAATGATTTTCAAAATTGTTTTTCAAAATGTTTTAGCCTTAAAAATTATCTTTTCAAATGATTTTTCAAAAAGATGTTTTAGCTTTAAATATTCTTGTTTTTAAACTTCGTCAGTTTTAAACTATCTTTTAAATATAATATATTTATACTTAGATTTAAATATAAAATTATAGTTAAATTATGTATATACTGTTCTTTATATTTACTTATGAATTTCAACTATATTCAAGTATATTTATAAAGTTTTAAATAGTTTTTATATAAGATAAATATTGTTTTTATAGAAATTCAAAATTATCACTTTTGGCTGAGGGATGTCGACATGCCCCTAGGTAGTATGTCGACATAGTGACAGTTGAAGTTCAAATTCAAATTTCAAAAGAAGTGTCTATTCGCCATAACTCTTCATGAATGGTCATGGCTGTTGGTTTTCTATAAATAGGGGTCCGTTTCAACGAATTTTTAATCATATTTTTCTGATTTTCACTCCTCTTCATCTTCCACATTTCTTATTACAAAATCATACCATTACTCTGCCGAAATCAACATCGAATCATACTCGATTACTTCTAGTTTGATTCTCTATCACTATCTCAACAAGATCTAAGTGCTATTCAGAGTTATAGGCTTCTTTGTAATCTATCTAGCGAGAAAAGGTGTGATTGTAGCCTTGAAAATCAATCAAGCGAGAAAAGGTGTGATTGTAGCCTTGGAAATCAATTGGGTGAACTTGTTGCCCGGTAAATCAAGTATCTCTACCCAGAGGATTGTGATTCTGGAGGGTGTACCTCGTAGCCTTGAAACCGAGGGTTGTAATTGTTGAATTGCTTTTGAAAGGAAATCCGTACTTAGTTGTACGGGACTGGATGTAGGGTAACTCCGAACCAGTAAAAAATCCAGTGTGTTCTTTCCTTTACCGCTTTTACTTTATATTTGCATCTGTGTTTGATTCTGTGTTCATATCTGTGTCTAATTAGTGTATACATTGTTAATAAAGTTAGATAAACTCAAAAAGATTAACAAATTTCTTAAAACACTATTTACCCCCCCTCTAGTGTAAATTCTAGCCTTAAGATCCTTAATCTGCATTTCTCACAGCATCAGCTAAAGGCAAAGTTCTCGAAGTGTCATTTCTGGAAGAAAGATGTGAAGTTTCTTGGTCATGTAGTCTTAGAGAAAGGGTTTCCAATAGATCCGACTAAGGTTGAAGTAGTGAATAGTTGGAAGAGACTCGAGACAGTGATTGAGATAAAGAGTTTCCTTGAGTTGGCTGGTTATTATTAGAGATTCATTAAGGATTTTTCACAGACAGCAACACCGATGGCCAAGCTAACGAGAAAGGATGTGAAGTTTGTGTGGATCGATAAGTGTGAGGAAGTATTCTAGAGTTTGAAACACGTATTGACCCATGCACCTGTGTTGGTTGTTCCAGAAGGAAATCAGGATTTGGTGGTTTACACAGATGCGTGTGGAACATGATTAGGAGCTGTGCTGATGCAGAGAGGTAAAGTGATTGCCTATGCTTCTGGACAGCTTAGACCGCATGAGGTCAGATATCTGACGCATGATTTGGAATTAGCTGTAGTGATTTTTGCTTTGATGGTGTGGAGATACTACCTTTTGGAAGAGAGGTTTGAATTATATACAGATCATAAGTCGTTGAAGTATTTTTTCTCCTAGAAGTAGCTGAACATGAGACAACAGAGGTGGTTAGAGTTTATAGCCGCTAATGATTTTGGGACTAAGTACACACTAGGTAAAGGCAACAAGGTTGCAGATGCGTTTAGCAGGAAACATTAGAACGCAGTGTTAGCGATAATTGCTGAGTGGAAGGATTTGGAAGCATTAGCATATTACAGAGTGCAGTGGAGATCTAAGGCTGGATCTAGTGGAGATACCGTAGTGTTATCTTGTTTATAAGTTCGACCAGTGATAATCGAAAGGATTGCTTCTAAACAGATGGAGGATCCAGTGTTAGTAGAACGGATTGGGAAGTTAAGAGATGGAACCGAGAGCGATGACTTGAAAGATTTCAGTCTTGACCGGAATGGGTGTTTAAGAAAGAAAGGAAGATTATGTGTCCCGAATGTAGGAAACATAAGGAAGGAAGTCTTGGAGGAATGCAATCGTTCGAAGTTCTCTATTCATCAAGGAGGTACTAAGATGTATCAGGATATGAAGAGAAGTTTCTTCTGGGAAGGTATGGAGCGGGATATTGACTTATGTGTAAAGCAGTGCTTGAATTGCCAATAGGCAAAGGCCGAACATTAGAAGCCAAGTGGATTGCTTCAGCCATTAGATATTCCAGTATGGAAGTGAGATTCTATTTTTATGGGCTTTATTGACGGGTTGCCAAGGTCAAACAAAGGAAATGAAAGTATATGGGTCATAGTGGATAGATTGACTAAGAGTGCCCATTTCATTCCAGTTAAGTCAACTAGGATGACACCTGTTTTAGCGAAGTTGTTCATAAAGAATGTAGTTAAAATGCATGGAATTTTTAGTAGTAAAATAAGTGATAGAGATTCCTTATTTACTAGGGAGTTCTGGAAGAGTCTACAGAAGTTTTGGGAACCAAGCTCAAGATGAGTATCACTTACCATCTGCAGATAGAAGGGCAAATGGAAAGAATTAACAAAATATTAGTAGATTTGCTAATCGCTTGTGTTTTAGATTTCGGGGAATCATGGGAAGACCATATGCATTTAGTCGAGTTTTCATATAACAACAGTTATCATACTAGGTTTGGGATGGCACTGTTTGAAGCTTTGTATGGGAGGCTATGCAAATCTCCCGTTTATTGGTTGGAGACCGGGGATAGGTTGGTTCTTGGTCTAGATTTAGTTAGAGAAGCTGTAGAAAGGATTGACGTCATTCGAGCTAGAATGAAGGAGGCTCAGTCTAGGCAGAAGAGTTATGTAGATAAGAGACGGAAAGACTTAGAGTTCTCAGTTGGAGATCAATTTTTCGTCAAGGTGTCACCGATGAAGTGTGTGATCGGATTTGGGATATCAGGAAAGTTAGCTCCAAGATTCGTTGGACTTTTTTCTATTGTTGAGAGGACCAAAAAACTCGCATATAGAGTGGAGTTATCGAGCATATTGGTAGGTGTCCACGATGTTTTCCATATTTCTCATCTCAGGAAGTGTGTTAGAGACCCAGAGACTGCTATTGCATCGACTGTGCTAGAGGACTTAGTGGTAGAACCGGATTTGACTATAGTGAGAAAGCTAGTTCGCATTGTTGCGATAGAAGAGAAGAGGCGTAGAACCAAGACGGACAGATTAGTCAAAGTCCAGTGGAGTGACGATCACAGGGACTATACTAAGGAGGTTGAAAGTAGGATTAGAGATACTTATCCTGACTTATTTGATGTTATGTTTTACCGTCTTGTTTAATTTATTGTGTACCTTATCGTAATTTCAAGGACGAAATTTTTAAGGAGGGGAGTCTGTAACACCCCAGATTTTTGATAACATTATTTAGAATATTTAATTAGTGAAACTAAATAAAATAATGTGTTGATTAGGGGATTGAGATTTGATTTAATTAAGGGGTAGCCGTGCCATTTATCCAATGAATTAAAGAGGAGTTAAAATGAAACATAGGAGGGGTAAAATAGGAAAGAGGCCATTTCTATATCTATATCCCTTAGCCGTGTATACTCCTACACGTTCATTTTCATTTGTTCAAAATTATAAAAGCTAAGGCGGCCACCATTAACAAGAGCAAGAGAAAGAAAGATAATGGGGAAGCTTAATCAACTTCAAATTCAATCAAATCTCATATCTTTAATCTTTAAGGCTAAGGTGAATAATGTTTACATCTCATTTTTTTTTTGTTTTCGGTTTTAAGATGAAATCCAAAGTATTTTGCATTGATTTTCCATGTTTTTGAATGATGGAATGATTATATATACTTGTTGATGATTTATGCATATTCATATTGGTTTTATGATAGGTTTTAAGGTGAAAATCCTATTAAAAGACATCCAAATGCCTTGCGAATTTTTATGAAGATCGAAAATGATATTTTAGAGATGGATTTCAATTTTCAGAATTTTCGTGGAATTTATATGAATTTTATAGTGAAGAAAATGTTATTTTGGGTTATAAATTATTTATGGTTAAATAATTAATGGTTTGGGTCTAAAATTTATATATGTTAGAAATCATATAAAATGTGATTTTATGGAATTTTTGTAGATTTTTGCTAAGTGTTTTAATGGTTATATAAAATTATTTAAGGTATGGGACTTTAATGTTTTATATAATTTAAGAAGGAGATGGGGCTTTTTGTAAAATAAATAAATTTGTTAATTCTAGAAAGTCCGTAGCACCTTTGAAAGAGAAACTTGAAACTAATCAGATTTAGACAAACAAGGCAGGTTAGGTACAAAAGAAATAGTTTAAAAGGACAAAGAAACATGTTTTTCACTGTTTCGATGCTTACGGCACCAGGTTCCACCTCCATACCTTCGCCTTCGACACAGTCAAAATCAATGCACATGGTATCAGGCAACTGGTACGTAGTGAATTCGACATAATCGAAAGGTATAGGGTCGAAACAAGGGGTTCCGAAGGGGTTGAGGCACTATTTTGCTTTTGGAAAGAAAATGTGCCTGCTTGCTTTCGACTAAGTAGCTTTCGACTTGGTTGGCTTTCGACTAGGTCAAATGGATTTAAAGAATGGTTTCGATTGGATTGCGCCTTTGTTTTTAAATGATTGCTTTCGACTATGTCGAAACCTTTGCTGCCGCTTTCTTCCATTCAATCCAGATAGTTTCGAAGGGGTTATTTCGTTTTCTAAAAATTTGGCCACCTCGCCAATGCTTTCGAAGGGATGGCTTCGACACAATCACTTCTTTACTTAGGAATGATTTCGAAAGGAGTGCTTTTGAGTTTATTGGGTTTCTGATCCATTTGCTCTACTTGAAGGCATAATCCAAATGGTTTCGACCGAGATGGTTTTCAAAGGTTTCGGAGGAGTAAATTTTTGAATGGTTTCAAAAGGTTTCCACATGTTTTAAATTGAACCCAAGTGCTTTCGAAAGAGTTGAGTTTTGATGCTTTCGAAAGGTTTTAATGAATGGTTTGAAGGGGTGGTTCCTAGGGTTTTGAAAGGGTTGAAAGGGAAGGTTTTTCCTATGTTTTCGAAAGGCAAATTTAAAGGTTTTGAAGAAGGATGTTTAATGTTTTAAAGCCTTCGAAGGAAAGGCTTTTAATGGTCTCGAAAGGGTTACTTTCAAGGGTTTCGAAGGGGTTGTTTAATGGTTTTAAACAAAGGTTTCGAATGTATTAACTAGGTAGTGTAGCCTTTGTGTTTTCAAGTTATAAAGAACTTTAACTTTTTTTAAAGGATAGCTAATCCTTATTAAATTTTATCAACATTATTTTGAGTAAAGTATATATATCATGGCAAAACAGCTTAGAGTAAAGCTAATTATGTATTTTCCTTGTATATGTACGATTTAAAGGGTTAAATCATTTTGAAAATGTTTTTCAAGGAAAATTTAAAGGGTAGTTAACCCTAAGAGAATGACTCAGATTAGAAGACTAGATAGGACTTGTGTAGGGTCCCCTATGCTCATTAGTTATTAGCCCCTAGCTAATTTAGTCCATTCCCGTGTATAGGGCTTAGTCACAGTAAGACTAAAATGCCGGTTACACACAAAACAGAATATTTATGTACCGAGGTAGGTTATTGGTAAGCCACAAAACCATTAGGATCAGTTGACCTTTCAAGATGTAAGGTAAGGGTAGACCATCTAGAAATTTTGTCTAACAGATGTTTAGACCATTTGATATTTATCTGGTAGGCCCGAGTCAGCCAAAGGGGCAGTTAGCCCAGTTTTTGGACAGTTAGTCCAGATTGCAGACAATTAGTCTAGTTTGAGGGCGGTCAGCCCAGATTTTGGACAGATAGTCCTCTTATTACATGTTTTTATCATAACGGATATTGGTATTATTATTATTAAAAATCAGTCTAATTAACCAATTTGGTTGCAGGAAAGGATTTGCAAAATATATGTTTTGAAAAAGATATTAGTGAGGGGAAACTCGTTCCGCTAAGCGACATGGTCTCACTCAATATCAGTAAACCGAGATGTAATAGAATTATTCACACCAGGCTTTATGTCTGACTAGAAGTTTTTGTTTCCCCTTAAAATCTCGAGTGCTCAAAATTGATTTGAGTAGGCTAGGGTTGAGGTTTTCAAGTTTTAGCTGTGCTGGCGAATAAGCTTTCAGAGACGATTAGGTGGCTGATGGATTGCTAATTAGGAGTATATATTATTTTGTTTATTTCCGTTGTGTATTAAGTCAGATATGACTATATTGCTTGGATCAACCAAGGGGACATCGTCATATGTCGCTCTTGGCGTATTATTGTAAATTATATTTGATCATTGCCTGGGAAACATTTTGGGATTTTTAACTTGGATATGAATTACTGTTGAAATGTAATCAGTGAAATGTTGTTTTTAAAATCTTTGATTTTTTCATATTCAAGTGCTTCTGATATTATGGATACCATTAACATTACTGTATTTTGTCACCAGAGGTTAATATTATAGATGACTGCAGCATCTATAGCGCTTAGCTTTTGGCCTCTAGATACGGGATGTTACATAATCTCATTTTTTTTATGAGAGCCTAGGCTTTATCATCGGCCATCTTCATGAACTTGGTGCTCTCGCCAATAATAGCACTTAACTCATTACTAAATCCGAGCTCGAAATTGACTTGGGCTTTCCTCATCTCTTCCATCAATTTATCAAACTTAGCCCTTGCCTCAAGGGCTACATCCCTCGCTCTAGTAACCTTTATCAGGTCCTCTTCCCTTTCCTTCAAAAGCCTCTTATAAATTTCCTTCTCGGAATTTAAAGACTAGATATTCGTATAATTGTTTCTGTTTACATCCAAGAGGGCCTTGCACATCCTCTTCCACTTGTACCCTTCATCAACATTCTTTTGGACATTTCAAACATCCTAATCCACCGCTTCTTTCAGAATGCCCTCAACATCTTAGTCAAACTTAACACCCTATAAGAAAAGATCAAGAAATGAAGCATGTAAGCGCAGAGGATAAGCCGGAAGAGTAAATGAAGGAGCAGAAACTTCCTTGGAGGAAGGTGGAATTTTGAAATAAGAGCACAGCAAGTGGGAACTTGTTAAGTAGTTATATGAGCTTTGGAGCATGGAGGAAAATTGCCGGAAGAATGGCTACGGCGCTCTATAGATTCTCTCGGGCGTTTGGAGGGATCACGTGTCAACTTGCCTTTAGCATCTTTCTTCCTCATCTCCCTCACTTTTTCCTTCTTCTCCTTTTCACCATCCCTATTAGCTCGGCTGTCTTCTTTAGCCTCCTGATCTTTTCTCCTCCGTCATTCATCATCGTTCTCACGACGACTTTGATAGCTAGAGCAAGGCAAATAGGGATCAAGTTGTCGTCCTTCTATAATCATCTCCACTACATGAGAGAACACCGTATCTGTCATGACCCATGAAACCTGAAACAAGAAGAAGATAGTATAAGAATTAGGAGTTCATAAAATGAAAGAATGCAACGATGTGTGTTTGTGATCCTAGTAAAGTGTATGACTAAGATGGCCTCCTAAGTACTCTATAGACCACATTGGAAAGGAACTAAAGATTGGGTCTCGCCACCTTCGCTTATAAAGCCTCCTAACGAGAAGTTGAAGCCTGAACCAGTTTCATTAAGGATATCTTGAACAGTGCAACCGGTTTCGCAGATGTCACTTAAATCAGTAAAGACATCACCGAAGGAGTGGGATCAAGGAGAGATCCCTCTTAAGGGGAACATGGTTTAACCTCTAGCCGTTTTGGAAGTTTCTATAGCAATGTGTTCCAGATAGGTGAGTTTGGGAGAGCAGGACACGTAAAGGGCATTTCTCCAAACGATTCGCTCTCTTCTTCGCCAACGTGATAGTCACTATCGCTATCACTAGCACCCTCTCCCTTTTCTTCAACCGTAGGCTCTTTTCCCTCTCTTCTTTTGACTCCCACCTTTTCTTCAGGAAATGAAAACATTCTAGCACCTTCATCCCCATCTCTTAGAATATCACTACCAATGGGCTCTTCAATCTCTCTCTTAGTGGGTTTCTCTGTGTAAGCTATGCCGAACGGACCCATAACTTCCCTTGAAAGATTCTCGCTACAGCGGGAGTAGGGATGGAAGAACGTGTACGAGTTCTAGAGCCACTAAGTATAGGTGACTCCACGATAGCAAATCTAATAAAGCTCAACAAACTGCACCGTTGTATGTTTTCATTCGTCAGAAGGAATGCAACAGTGCATTGCTGGAACATAACTTCTTGAAGGCTCATGAGCATAGTCTCATGCTTCTTGTAGTCATCTCGAATCAGAATGCTTGTAAGGAAACAAACACCAAGTTAATAACTTGAGTTAAAGAAATCCAAGTATAGAAGGGATAGGGGAAAGGAAACCTATTTCCAGAAATCCAGAATCGGTTGAAGTCATAGGGGCATCGTATATAGAAATACTCATTCTTGAAGTACGAGCGTTTGTTGTGAAGCTTCTCGTTGACCTTGCAGCGACACCAGGATCAAACGATCATGAAAAAAGGATAATCCCATCTCTTCTTGAAGTGGAGCAAGTAAGTAAGTTTGTTGAAGGTTGGAGCTCGATTGAACAGACTCATGAAAAGAACATAGAGAGAGAGAGCTTAGAAGATCATATCCATTCAGATAAATTTGGAATGGAACTGGTCCAAATTCTTGCAGAATAGTTTGAAGAAAGAGATTGAAAGGTGGGATAGCACCGCCTAAGCATATGTACTGTTTGTACTTTGTGTATCCTAATGGGAGTGTGTGCAAATTCGACCCTTGTGGGGAGAAGAAAGTCATCTTTGAGAATTCCATTTTCTAATAAATGTTTTGCAGCATTATGGCCATTACAATCTTAGGCACTTGTTCAGGTGGATTAAGAGCTCTTTCATAGAAGGAGGCTGATTCGCTACTAGCTCTATTGAAATCATCGAGCCTTGTGATTCAGATGTAATAGGACGACCAAGTCTAGTAGGAACGGTACGCGAGGCCTGAGCTGTAGAAGACCTAGCTTCAGGAGTAGTGGGCGTGCCCTCACCAAACTTGAATCTAGGAGATCGATGAGTCATTCTAGATAATGAAACTTAGCATTCAACACGGTCGGATATGTTTTATTTTGAATAATAAGCATATGTGACCAACACCTGGAATCCAAATGATGTCGACATGTGTTGGCCAACCAGATTCTGAGCATTGACCAAGGCAAGTATGAAGTATTAATCTACGTAGTGTGAGTCTCGTGTCCTGCCCACAATGAACAGACCATCTTATGGAGATAGCTCGCTTATGCTGGAAAACCGAGCTACATTGTAAGACGAAACTGTATATCAGAACTTACCTGTTATTGATAAATAATTTATAATGGTGCTGCTATCAGAAACGATGTCGGAGCTTATCTTTTCAGGAACAAGAAATGTAATAACAAGGAAACGTGGTGTGATGGAATCACCCAATGCGATCGTTCTTAAGATGAACTATCATATTCGAACTCAAACGATGATGAGAGCTTAGCCGGGTTTTGACTAGAGATAGCCGAAGACATGGAGTCAGAATTGTCTCCGGAAGGGCATGCGCACGACCAAGGCAAAACCCTAGTTTACCATAAATCGAGCGCAATAAAAAATTCAACCATCTCCTCTCAACTACAACCAGCCACACCCCTACCATCACCATCGTCGTGCCATCTACCAATTGCCAACCTTAGACAACTTGAGATTTTGATTGGTGGAGGAAGCTTGAAGCCCTAACTCATGGCTGAAATCTTCACTTGGGAAAATTGGAGGTGGCGGCGATTGGATTTAGGTGGTGAAAACTAGCAGTGTAGATCTCGAGATTAACAATGGTGGTGGGCTAGGCGACACTTGGATGAAAGACGGCACATGGAGGAGTCGACGGTAGGTCAAAGTTCACAAGGTTGAAGAGGTCGGTGCAAAGCTCTCGAGTTAAAGATAAAAGCAAGAAGGATAAAAAGTAAAAGAAAATTTCTAAGTACTAGAGCATATATAGCATTTGGGGAAGACCAAAAGTCTCGGCATCGAGAGGTTTTCCCCCCAGAAACTTACTGAATGCACGGTAGAAGAAGTATGTGTTCGTCTAGGATGTAAAGGAATCTCCAAAGTGAAGGCCACATCCTTAGTGTAGAAGAATGGTAATCTAACTTTGCAAAGAAGTTGAAGGAATATCTAGCAAACTCAAACAATGTTTTGAAGTAGTACTCGAGAACTAGAATTCAAAAGATGGTAATCAAGGACTTGTCTTGATCTAGAGCACACTTTGTCTTCAATGAAAGCATACTTTGGAGGGCAAGTGTTAACGGGGTTTTTAACCAAGCAGAATTTAACCAGAAGTAGAAAGTTACGATGAAGACAAAACGAATTAAGAATTTGGAAACACGATCAGAAGGATAAGATATTAGAGCTCAAGAGAAATCATCAATTTTGGAGCTAAGTAAGCCACTCGGTACCGAGAGGTTTCTCTTCGTACCAAGAGGATTTTCCTTCTGTTTTGGCCACACAAACTCCATATACTTCATACTCTATTCCAACCTCTTGCGATAAAATGCTATTCTTAGATTTTGGATGAGCATTTCTTAATATTAATGAGAAGAAAGCAAAGAAAGTAGGATAGTTCAAGTGTTATCAGAAGAATCGTCGGAATCAACTCAAAGTCTAAGAAAAAGAGCTTAAAACGCATCTAAAAAGAGGTAGAGGAACGGAACAAGTGAAAGAAGTGCATTTGCACAAGGCAAAACCACTTCGTACCAAGAGGAACCTCTCGGTACCTATAGGTTTATATAGCTCTAGGCCACATGTGCTCACTTGTACGATATTGGGGTTTTTCCTGGACTTCAATGCAAGCGGGCTTTTGAACCTGTAGACCTATATCTTTATAAATATCAACCCAACTACAACTAAAGAAGGATATGGACTCTGATATCGAACTCTTATCTTCCTCATTCATAAGTCACCTAGGTAGTTACCATTGGTAGTTCTAAGCTCTAGAACCCGTCAAACCCTTGTATTAGCGACGTCTAATTCTCTCTAACCACTCTCAAATCAACAATCAATAAAGATAAAAAGTGGACGTAGGCTAGAAATATCCGAACCACAATAAAAATCTTGTGTCTTGTTGTTAATTTTCCAGCTATTTTACTATCATCTGTAAGATCTAGGTCTCACGGGTTCCCTATAATGTTTCTTTGGGTGTTGATCCAATTTTAGCGCCAACAAAAGAGTTTTGGCATACGAAAGAATTAAGCCTTGGAAAGTTTCCATTGCACATATCATTTTTTCCAATTTAAATGAACTATAAACTCACATTTGGCGTTACAGGGACAAATTAATAAGCAACATAAGATTTAATAAAAATGGGAGCGATTCATATTGTTTTCAGCCTAAAGCCCAGAACCAGCCCACTAACTTTTATGCCATGCACACAACTTGGCCTATTATGGTAAGGGTAGGTTTCTCATTACCATACCATTACTAGTCAGTTACCATTTTTGATTGAATTTGGTATACCATTTTAATCGATATGGTAATTGTAAACTTACCATTTTCTATGGTAAATTATCAATAATATTTTTTTGAAAACCAGTGATAATGGTAATTTTACCAATCAATTTAAAACACATGTATATTCATGTGATATGCTTTATTGCAGGCATTTATAACCAAACAAATGATTAAATTTAGTTTAGTAATAAGGTGAAATAATCTCAAATACACTTCTTTTCTTTCTTATTTATGTATTTTATTAAGTAACACTATAAACAGTATAATAAAGATGCGTTATAGTGTAAAAACATATCAAGTTACAGACTTTCTTAGACAAACAATAACTTACCTTTATCGGTGTAACGATTACTAGATTATTGGTATACCATTTTTCGTTATACTAGTTGATTGATAACAGTAACTATAAGCAATTTTAGTTTACCAGTAAAAACGATACGGTAATGGTATCTGCGAAATGGTAATAGTAATCATTACCATATTAGCCCTCCACACAACACCTATCCACTCTTCATTTTTCAAATCATGTATCTTTCTTATCTCATCTTACTCCATAGCCCTAAGTTTTAATCTATCACCCAAACCACAAATCAATCCATAAAAATAAATAAAAATATCCTAAATTCAAGTCAATATAAGAGTTATAAATCTGTAACAACTGAAAGTGGAAAATTTCAGATTTGAGAATCAATGGGATGTATGTTTGATCGGCTTTGGGTAAGAACATTGTAATTCAGTTAAGTAGGAAAGCTACCCCATTAATTTGCATTCATACATGCTTATATATTAATTCATATAAAACTGGCCTGGGGAAACTTGTAGAAATCCACTTTGGATGATTTAGGATAATGTTAGATGCTAAAATATGATTCATTTGCATCTTAGATGCTTAACTATGGGGTTACAATCCATAAATACAAAATAGTATGCAGCTAGTAAACCTTGGGTTAGTTATAATAAGTTGAATGTGTATCTGATTATATTTGACATATTATGGTTGTGGTATGTTTAACATTGTTTGACCATTATTTTGTTTAAGTGATTTCATCTTAGGAAAATATATGATTTGGGGAACACTTTGAAGGTGTTTCCCAAAATGCTAAAGTGAATGGAATCCATGTAATCGTTGTGATGAAGTGCATGAAATGATTATTGTCAGGAGATAGAGTGATCGGTCGAAGATGTGCAATAGGTTGCTTTCAGAATCGATGGACTTGCTCAGAAATTGCTACCCTAGCCATATGAGGAAGTGTTAGCCAAATTTTGACTAAGTCTATCGGTCTATGTCGTTAAATACCGATCGGTACCGATTGATGGAGTGTTCATGCATTCGATGAAAGATGGAAAGGAAGCTAAGGAAGATTATGGTTGGATTTCCAAATGAAAGTGGTTGAAAGAAAATATCAAAAACTTGAACAATTGGCTAAGTCCATCGACTGGTACTGATTATATGGGTATTGATCAATAGTGCTAAGGACCAGAGTCGGGGTAATGACCAAGGAAAGCTTTTGATTTAGGTTGGTTTCTTATGGGGGAAGTTTCTAATGCATTATACTGACTATCAAACCTCCATATCTCCTTCATATAAAGTCTGATTTCGATGTAACGAGCAACAATCTTAGAGTGGGAAGAGCTACATTATATGAAGTTTCATTGGGGTATGAGGATGAGTGGGGTTTTGGGTGCTATGGATTTCTTGTTTGATGTGTTGTATTAATTTGAGTTTTATACCCCAACACTATAAACCTATTGATGTAAACTTGTAAACACTTACACTATTGATAAATTAAACATAATAAGTATATATGCTAATGTTTGTGTATGTTGGAGAGTGGTATGAGCATAGTGCAGTAGGTCATGGCCATTCCTATAGGGACAGGTATGAGTTCTTATACACATGCATTACATTTATATATATCGGGTTTATATATTATTTTGGGTGTGTGTTATTCACAACACACCGTTATCTAACCCAAAGTTATTTGTGTTTTCTCATCTCTTGTAACATTCGGGTACTCGCATTAATAGGGTAAAATTTAGATTGGTATGACTATGCATGGTACTTGATCAAAGGGGACGAGTAAGAGTTTAAGAATTAGCTATTTTATAGGAGCTTTATTATATATATTTCAATGTGTGATGCATTAGGCAATAAACACTCATTTATGCTATTAGAGATGGATTATTTATTTGTAGTCATTTTATATGTAATGATA
Source organism: Allium fistulosum (assembly GCA_030737815.1). Lineage (NCBI taxonomy): Eukaryota > Viridiplantae > Streptophyta > Magnoliopsida > Asparagales > Amaryllidaceae > Allium > Allium fistulosum. The sequence goes on from CM060907.1 coordinate 746,849,888, forward strand.
GAGTTAAAAGTGTGTCGTAGGGACAAGTATCTATTTTTATACAAACTTAACTCTATAAACAATCTTGCTCGAAATAAAGTGCACTTTTAGTTTTATTTTCTATTATATGTGTTGTTACTTGTTGTATAGTAAATAAATAATGAATTGATTGCACTAAACATATATGAGTAGAAAACCCTTAAGAGAAGAGTTTTATCGATTGTAGATATGAATGTGTTCATAACCATGAGTATTGAATCCATATATACAATAACACTAGCTCCTAAAATGTTCCTAGTCAAGATGTATTGAGAATATGATATCGATACATCTGTTAAGACTAGCGTATGCAACACTTTTCATGTGATGGAAAGTTATGTACTCATGACCATTAAGGGCACCAAAGGGTTACCTACTTATGGTTGTTTGGAACAGTCACAGAATGACTCAATGAGTCTTCTATAGGTTAATACAACTTAGTTAAAATAGAAGATCTCATGGTAACGATGTACAATGGCCTTCTGAATTGAGGGTACTATCGATTATAACTATCTAGGCTATACTTTCATATTTTAAATACTTCACATGGCGACCTTCCTGCGACCATAGTTGAGTATACTTTGAACCACATGAAGTGAAACTGCCCAAGAGAGGATTTGTCTCCTTCGTTGTAGAAGATTAATATCACCATAATTAGTATTTGACTTAAAAGTCAAAATCTCTAGCTAAATTAATTCGGTTAATCGATAAATGTTATCGGATTCAACTAAGGATTTTAAAGTTGTCTAAGTAATTAAATACATATATAGTTTTTTTCCTTCGACCAAACTCTAGATATCTAGGTGATACAGTGATGATGAAAAGAATATGTTAAATATCATTACTATCTGAGCTCATTATAGATTAGATACAGAATTTTGCCTAAATGATTTCTAAGCATTAAACTTGCACTTGATACTTTACTTCAGCAAAAACCGTAACAGCTACAATATATAAATTGTTTAAATATTGATTGATGACTGAGTTCACACTAGTGAATCAACATAATCGCGTTGTTAGTTATTTCTAAATTTCACCATTGATAATATTAATTTGTAAAAGTTATAAATTAATAATAAAATTAATACAAATGTTGTGTTGATATTTTATGGCAATTTTAGTTATTTATTTGAATTATAAGATCGATCGGAAGGATGTATAAAAGATGTACATTGGTTTATCAGACAAGGAGCTAGAATTAAATAATTAAGATATTGATTCAAATAGGAACCAAAGTCAGATTTGACCATGCCAAGTCAATTATGAGGTAGGCCCTACCTATGTGGAGGCTTGAGAGACATAATCACCAAGGGTTAAAGAGATTTTTGCAGATATTTTGATATATGGAGGTTTATAAATAAATGGCCTACATTCAGTTTGTCTCTACACTTGCTCTCTATAGCTCTTACCTCCATTATCCATTAGTGAGGCCAAGGAGTAAGCTTTGCAAACTAAAACCAAGGTATGGAATTAAAGGTTCGACGAGAAAATAAAAAGCAGATAACATGTTCAACTGTCGGGATACATGCACACACGCACACACGCGCATATATATATGGGGAAGGATCAACAGCCTCCTCTATTCAGCCCTCAACATAGCCCTTTATTTCAACCACTCATATCGATTTAAATAATTGTATCTTATGATAAGAGAGAGAAAGTATTATTATTTATATTAAAACGAGTTGTAACGACCCGCACCTCCCAATACACCGATCCAAAGCCTAATGTGACCTTAGACACGTCATGTCGAGAAATACGAGCTATTGAGATTTTAGAACATTATAGAGCATAAGTAAGGGTGGAGTTCTAAGACATTCTACACTATTAGATCTCATAGTGGAGGGAATTAAAATATAAGTATACAAAATAGACATCTCAGAAAAATAGTTTTCCAAAATAATTCTTTTACATATACACTATTCTCAAAGTACAATATAAGCTTTATGGATATGTAAAACAATAAATGCCTACTTGGGAAACAATGAATAATATGAGAACTCCAATGTGAAGCTCCTTTCTCCATGTACCATGTCCAATTATCTGCTAATATGTCATCCTGTGGTGGTGGAAAATGGAAAGAGGAGGGTGGGTCGGAAAAAGTCTGGTGAATGAGAACAAGTTTAATAAGACGATTAAGTGCAATTGACCATAAATCTACTCTAAGTGATATAGAATGTATATCCAGTGTCCGTAAACTTCTAAGGTCCAATACCTAAGGATACTTATCTAACTCAATGGGTCGAACCTACAGATCGAACCTCATACTAACGATCATCCAAAATAAGAATTACTCTCCCTTCATAACTACATCAATGATGCGTCAAATAGGAGGAACACCGAAAATGCAACTCACAAAATTCTTCGTCATATACACACATGTATGCCTCTCAATCGTAGTGGCAAAATGCCTCTAATTGTACTACACTAGGGCCCATCTCGTAGAAACTCCGTTACTACTAGGCTCCAATTTACTCAATACCCATAACCACTTATTGTACTGCACCGTGGTCCATCTTGTAGGAACTCTAGTTAGCACTGGGCTCTAATATAAGCGATACCTATAGCCACTTATTGTACTGCATCGACATCCACCAATAGCACATTGCGCCAGAAAACGTGCATACTTGGATCTCCCATTAGTACCAGACTCTTTTGTAAAGCATCTTCGACAATGCTACGCCCACCCGTACGGAACACTCCTTAGCCTATGTGAAATAAATCGCCCTAATCAACTCTATATATGCGATATATATCGCCTATGCCAAATCAAATATTATGAAATATATTCACCCATACCAATATCGACATTGCGAAATACTTCGCCCTAACCACTTTGATAAGGAAGCAACTTCTTTATCCTCTCAAACGTGTATACTTAGCCCAAATTAGATCAAACAACAATCCATAGTTTATATATATAATTTCCAACTAAATTATATAAATTTTATTATCAAATTTAGGTTTCAGGCCGAGGTTCATTCTGCATATTATTCACTTGAGCGGTCAACCAAGATAGTTCCCAGGTCGACCGCTACCGATCAACCCTAGCAATCTAGGTCGATCGATCGCATGTAAAATTTAGGGTTTCAATTCCTGTTTTAGTGTCGATTAATTATTTTGTTAATTCAAGTCGATTTGTATATTCAGTAACCCTAATTTTGCTAATGACCAGGTCAATAATCCAATTTCAGTTCAATTTAGGGGTTTTCGGGTTTTCAATTTGACATTAAACAAATGTTTAGTTAACTAATTTCATAATCCATTTACTATGACTTAACAAATTCAATTCTAGGGTTTAGGGATCAAAGATTTACGGTTTAAACATTATTAATTTAAATTGAACAAATTCAATTCTAGGGTTTATAGCATTCTAATCAATTAAAGTATTTTAAAACTAATTACATTAATCAAATTATTAGTCGATGCCCACTCAACTCAAGCCTAAGCTCTTGATCTTAAGAAGTTGGCCTACAAACAATAGCTCCTTCCTTAGATCATCTTAGTTCCCCTTTATTACTTACACTTGCCTCTTTAGATTGATTAGGGACTTAATCTGATTTAAGAAATTTAGTGATTTAAGGAGAAAATTGGTAGAGTTTAGCTAAAGTAGGCTTCCATTAGAGAATTTGGGTTTCATTAGTTATAAATTTATAGCATTAGTTTTAGGGCCGTTAGATTAGCTTAGAGAAAATCTTATCCTCTCATCCAATACTCCAGACGCAAGCAACAAATCCAGTCCGTTAATCAATGTCTCCCCCGATCACTAATTCTACAATTTTACCCATGTTGGGTTGACTGCCCCTAAGCTAAGGTTGACCGCCATTGATCGACTTTGGGCCTTCTTGGGTCGACCCAAAGACTTGTAAAATTTTAAAATTTTATTTTTATTCTCTTAATTCGTTCTGACACGTGTAACTTCTCCATACTAACTCGAATTACGAAGTGTTATATATGAAAATCATCTGAAAAATAGCTACGAACACAATGATGCAAGTTTCATAACCAAATTCATACTTTTGTGAAAATTTTATTTTAAGTTCTTATTTTGTCCCCTCTTAAAAGGATTTTTTCCCCCGAAATCTTGAAGGACGGATAAATGTTACTCGTACAAATAACAACCAATAACCGCAACCATCTACTCAACCATCATCCATAGCAATCATTGTCCTTAGGAATTTTCTAATGCAACATTTACCTATATATGCAACGTGAAATGCACATGAACCTATACAGATGCAAAAGAGTAGGCGGTTTATCGATCCATTCGACCTCCTATCATGCAAATGCTTATGCCATGCATCCAAATGTATGCAACATCCTAAATAAGTAAACTTGTAATTCTATATGTATGTGCGACCATTTCATCCATGTGCATAATACTCAAATAAGATAAAAAGCAATCAAGCATCCATATATATCATATCTAGTAGCTAGAAAATAAATAAGAGATAATGTGAATGGGTGTATACTACCTAGAGGATATATTGTCCTAAATGTGTCAAAGTAAACAATCCAACCAATACATCCAAATACATCCACTAGTATCCATCATCCATAACATGCCTTAGTGACATATTTACAACCAATCCTAACATCCAAATACATCCACTAGTATCCATCATCCATAGCATAAATCTGTACTTTCCTAACTAAAATGGAAACGTGCCAGAAAAGAATTCGGGATGGGTAGCTCGGATTTTCTCCTCAAGTTCCCATATACTCTTAACCGGGTCATCTCCCTACTGAACTCTAACTAGTTTTCTTACTTTACTATGAAATTTGTTTGTCCTATAATCAAAATATGGGTAGGTGCATGGTGAACAAGGGGCTCACCTATCCTTCCTAACTTTCTCTAATTGACATGGCTCGACCATGGTAACTGCATCCCATAAACACTTCTGCAAGTGTGACAAAAAATAAACATTGAGAACTCTTTCCAACTCTCTAGGAAGCTCCGCTCCATAAGCTAACTCCTAAACTCTATCCAAAATTGGAAAAGGCCTTACAATCCTCGTCGTTAACTTCTTTGAACTATCAATCCATTACCTATCAATGAGGCAAGATTTTCACATGGACTTTGTCACCACCGCGGATCTCGATTCCATGCATCTTCTGTCAGTATATGCTTTCTTCTTATCTTATGCAATCCTTGTCCCTCTATGAATCGAATTCATTTCCTAACTACATTTCTCATCCTTTATCGTTGGCATAAATCTTGAATCCAATTGTCTGTGCTTAAGTAACCCTTTACAATGCTTGCTACAACTCAAATGATGTCAACTTGCACCACTTTAGATAACTAGATAACCATGGGTTTTTAAGGTTGAACGGGAGAATTTGTGGTCAAGAAGTAGACAGGTTGAGACAAGAAGTGTTGACTGAATGCCACAAATCCAAACTAAGTATTCATCCAGGAGTAAACAAAATGTATAAGGATGTAAAGCAAACATTTTGGTGGAAAGGTATAAAGAGATACATTTCCATCCATGTGAGTAGATGTGTAAATTGTCAACGGATAAAGAGTGACCAACAAAAGATTGCTGGACTACTCCAACCACTTGAGGTTCCAAAGTGGAAATGAGACCAGATATCCATGGACTTTATCGATAGCTTGCCTCGATCAAGGAAAGCGAATGAAGTCATCTGGGTTATCATAGATAGATTCGCTAAAAGCACACACTTCATCCCAGTAAAACCCACAAGAACAGCCGCAAGCTTGGTTGAGATATATATGAGGGAGATTGTCAGACTATATGGAGTTACTATCGGTATCATAAGCGATTGAGACCCGATCTTTACTAGCCAATTCTGGGATTCCTTACAGACAACTTTGGGAATGAAGCTGGATGTAAGCACCATATATCATCCCCAAACTGATGGAAAAACAAAGAGAGTCAAAAGGGTGTTGAAAGATCTTTTGAGGGCATGTGTTTTAGCCTTTGAAGGTTCTTGAGAAAGCTACCATCATTTAGTAGAGTTCTCTTACAATAATAGCTATCAGCCTAGTATAAATATAGCACCTTATGAAGCCTTGTATGGTCATCCGTGCAGATCCCTAGCATGTTGGATCGAGCCCGGAGGTTGGTACTTGGCTCCGGCATAATTTCAGAAGCCATGGAGAAAGTATACATGATCAGAAAGAAGCTAAAGGAGGCGCATAGTAGACATAAAAGTTACGCTGATCAAAGTCATAGAAATTGGGAATTCTTAGTTGGAAACTTAGTATTTCTGAAGATCTCTCCAATAAGGGGAGTGGTAAGATTTGGAAAAACTGGTAAGCCGGCTCCTCGATATATTGGACTTTTTCCTATTCTTGAGCAAATTAGCCCACTAGTCTATCGAGTAGAACTACCCGAAAGATTTTCAGGCACACACAATGTTTTCTACATATCTCATTCACGTAAGAACCAGACCAAGTTATAGAAATAGCTACCCAAGAAGACTTGGAAGTAGAACCAAATTTAATCATCATCAGACAACCCAATCGAATCGTGGGTCATGACGAGAAACGATTAAGGAGAAATGTTGTGCGGTTAGTTAAAGTATAATGGAGTGGTGATGCTAATGATTGTACATGGAAAACGGAGGATAGAATGAAGAAAGCCTATCCCGAGTTTAGGATGGATGAATAGATTGTACACTGTTATTTATTTAAAAGATTTTAAACAAATTAAATTGAAGAAAAGTTGTATAAGCAAATGATTTAATCTTGGCTCTAATAAGCTGGCCAGTACAACTGACTTTTCTATTCATGAGATCTGGTTGAGGTGCTTAAACTAAGGAGATGTTCAGGAGCAACCAGTGCCCTGGCTCACCTGGGCTCACCTGGCCTCCCCCGGACGAGGGAAGATAAGGTCGAAATTTAAGAAACGAGCTAAGTATAAAAGATTACACTTTTCAAATTTAAACAACTTGGGTTGTATAGAGATAATCTTCTTATAATTGAATTTAAAAGGTTGTTTCACCGTTATTCGATGGATAGTACTTGTTGAATACGGAAATTAACATCAAGTATAATTTGAATGATTTCTATGGATTTGTTTCATTTAAATATTGACTAATTTGGATTTACCATCTTAGATAAAATAGTTTCAATTTATTAAAAAGTTACATTTTTGGAATTGAGAAATCTTTGTTAAAATTTAATTAAAACAATTTGGAATTATTCCTAGTTTTAAAAAAAAGATTTCAATTAAAAAAGAATTTAACAAAGAGAGTTTTAATGAATTCCATACTGAAAGAAATGGTTTTCAAAAGATAAATATATCTAAAGGATATTGTGGATAAAAAGATAAAATTAATGAAATATTAATCACCTATTTATAAACCATCTTTTTCCGATGTTTGGTTTGAAGGAACCGATATCGGATTTGGATAATCCCTATCCGAAAACCACTTCGAACCAATTTACGCATTCGAAAATGAAGATATATATTGAAGGCCAAAATTTTAGAAGATAGCGGATCTTCATTTTGAAAGGACTACTTGTTGATAATCTCTAGGTAGCTCCCATAATAAATAAATAGCAGTTGTCCTTTCGTTTTGAAAATCTTCGAAACACGAGGACTATTCGCTATTAATCCTAAGGGCAATTCCCAATAGGATGTGGTAGGAAAGTACCTTCGGTTTTTCATGTTCCTGGACAAATTGTATGGACGAATGTTTGATATTGCATTTATAGATCATATTGATTGATCTCTATGAACATATCATATCTTTGGTGGCGGAGAAGGCAACTTCTCTTAGCTTAACACCTTTCTTGAGACGTATGAGCTCAGGAGTTATACGTTTGTGGATATCAGTCGTGTGATTGTGAAATGGCAAAGTGACATTCAAAGTGGAAGATGTGCTATATAAAATAAATGTTACCTCTAAGCCTGACACCCGGGAATAGTGAAACAGGGGAAGCTTTAAGGTTGAAGTGGGCCGCAACCAATCAGGGTATGAAATCACCTTCTAGATGGATAAGGTTTCAACCCGCTATAACGTCAGATTTAAATTATGTGGTGTATGTTTGGGATCCTAGATAGGTCGGTAGCGGTCGAGTGAGGTAATACTCGATGCTATTCATCTGATTTTTGGACGGGCCGGTTTTAATTCACATGAGGACCAACATAAGGGCCTCGAGTGCATTCCTCTAGAAATGCACTGTATAGGAGGTAGTCCCTTACCTCGCTTTTCAGTTGGAAATCCAATCTCCAATAAGTGCCTTCGGTTTTTTTGTAGAATCTTAAATGATTAGGTCCGAAATTTAATATGGTAACAATTTCGTCTAAGATTCATAAGTTTACATGCAAATGTTTTCAAAGAATGTCATTAAAAATAATGTTTTGGTTATCATAAGGTAAAAATCCATTTGGTGTTTACGTGCGGCATGGTCTTATGAGATACCCTTTTGTTTTCAAAACCCGTATTTTGAGTTTCTTACACAAGTCCCAAGACTAACGTGGAGTTTATTTTTCTTTTCCCCTTGAACTCTGGGTGCCCTATTTTTCGGGCAATCAAGTAGTCAGGTAGCTTGGAGCACTTTGGAAGGAGCCCGAAGTATGACGACTAGAGGGTCCTTTGTCTATATTTATCTATTCTCAACTTCCCATTGTATCATGTATCATGTATTTTGTATCTACTAGCCCATACAAGGATATGCATTTATAAATATCCTCGGCCGGGTTAGTACTTATCGTAACTCTGATGGATCCCTTGGAGTGATTATATGTACTTTCCCCTATAAGATTATGCTGTTTAATACAATGTGAGATTCTGTTAATATTCTAATTTCTACCTTCATTTCTTATAAACCCCTAATTATCTGCATTTCTAGCATTTGAATTTGTGGCACATGAATACCGTGGATGTATTAGTGTCAATCTTCAAGGGTCGAAAGGCGGGTCGTCATAGCTGGTACCGGAGCTTGGTTAGCGAGTACCTAAGCCTTGATGGGGTCGACTCATTAGAGATTGGGTTAGTAATACCCAATAATGAGTTTAGTCAATGAGAGAGCATATCTATCAAAATAAATTCATTCAAAATTGTTTAAAAGCTTAATACCCATTCCCTAAGACAATCTCGTCTGTATGTTCTAAATTTTCTCTTTACTATATTCAAATAGTAAGATATGAGCAATCATAGAGGACGAGGAAGGGGAAGCAGCAGCACGGCAAATACTAATGGTCATAATGTTGCGGCTGTGGGAGAAGTAGTAATTCTAGTATAGCTCAAACAAATTTCCCTGCTCTTTGCAAGAACTATACTAACTTGGGAGGGAAACAATTCCAAGGAATCAAGTCTATTGTTGAAGTACAAGCATGGCTCCGCCCTTGTGAGTGGATATTCAAAGGATTGAATGTAGGGGATGAGCAAAAGAGATTCTTAGCTTCCAGGCAGTTGTAGGAAGGAGCTCTCGCTTGATGGGAATCCATTACTTTAAATGAATCTAATGATAACTTCTCATGGGCTAGAATTAAGGAAGTATTCGAGGAGCAGTATATACCTACAGTTGGAAAATCCTATCTTTATAGAAATTTCATGGACTTAAGACAAAAGGATATATCTGGAGAGGAGTACTCAAATAAAATTCACTGAGTTATCTTGTTTTGGGCCGAGACTAATAGACATGCCCTTGAAGAAGAATGAAATGTTTAATGCAGGAATGAAAGAGCAATATCAGGAACAAATGACTAGCCATGTGAAGGGAACCTCTATGGACCTACTAGATATGGGTTTCCAATATGAAGCATTAGATAAAATAAATATGGTGGTAGCCCAAGGAAATAGCAACAATCAAAACAAGAGGAAAAAGTCGTGGCAGGGAAAGAATGGTGAAGGGGCCCAAGAGAATCGTTATAAGGATGTTGTTTGTTTCAATTGTCGTAAGAAAGGTCATTTCTCAAGACACGATAGGAGTCCCAAGATGCGGAAGCAGGGAAAATTTTCTCCTATGACTCACAAAAGTCTTTATTACTATTGCTATCAGCCAGGTCATTGGAAGGAAAAGTGCCCATTGAAGAAGAAGGGAGAATAGAGTAAGGTCTATGTTATAAAAGGCGAGCCTTCGTTCGCTGAAGACGTAAAGGGGAAGGGAGTCCTAAAAGGTAATTTGTGCGTTAATGATATTTCAGTTAGAGTTTTATTTGATACTGGAGCTTCCCACGGTTTTATTTCTAAGAAGTTAGTCGATAAATTAAACCTTACCCCTGAAATAGTAGAAACCCCTCTCCGCGTATCTAATCCCATAAATGGTACGACCAATCTCTGTATGTCCTGTGAAAATGTAAGAGTTGCCTACCAACCCATCTATTCTTTTGAAACCTATTCATCCTAGATTTCATTGGGTTTGATATTTTACTTGAAATGGATTGGCAATCCAAGTATAGAGCTATTCTAGACTGCAACAATCGAGTAGTCATATTAAAAACCATAACCGGAAGAATGTTGGACAAAATAATATGTGAAGAACCTAGTCCAATAAGAGACAGCTTCATGTATGCATTGGATTCATCTCAAATGGACATAGAAAGAACATCTGTCGTTAAAGACTTTCAAGATGTTTTCGAGGAAGTAAAAAGTTTGCCCCGCATCGAGAAATAGAATTCCGAATTGACTTAATCCCTGGTGCCAGACCAGTTATACACCCTATTCGTTGGATGGCTCCAAAGTAAAAGTTTGAGTTGACAAACCAAATTGCTAAATTGCTAAAGAAAGGGCTAATTAGACCAAGTCACTCAAGTTGGAGCACAGTTGTAGTTTTTGTAGCAAAGTCATACGGTTCCCATAGACTTTGTGTAGACTATAGAGACCTAAATAAGCAAACAATTAAAAACAAGTATCCTCTACCCTGCAAAGACGACTTGTTTGATCAATTACATGGTGCTTGGGTATTCCCAAAGATGGACCTAGCTGCAGGATTCCATCAGTTAAGAATAGCAGAAGGCCGCATTCCGAGGGCCAGAGAGTTTCTATAAATGGTTAGTTATGCCATTCGGGCTAACCAATGCACCTACCTATTTCGTAGACATCATGAACAGAGTATATAGAAATGTAAATAATAAATTTGTGTTAGTCTTTATTGATGACATTGTCATATACTCAAAGACTGAAGAAGAATATGAAAGACATTTGGAGATCATGTTGGAAAGATTAAGGAGGAATGTGCTAAAAGCAAAGTTCTAAAAATGTCATTTCTAGGAAAAAGAAGTGAGATTCCTAAGACATATTATGTCAGGAGATGGAGTTTATGTAGACCCAAGGAAAATTTCAGCTATATAGGATTAGAGGCAACCACAGACTCCAAAGGACATCCACGACTTCTTAGGATTAGCTGGATACTATCGAAGGTTTATTCAAGATTTCTTTAAAATTTCTTCTCACTTGACAAAACTCACTATCAAGGATGCTAAGTTTGAATGGACGTAGAAATGTAAAGAAGCATTTCAGGAACTTAAGAAGAGGTTAACTACTGCTCTTGTATTAGCTGTTGTTGATGGAATTGGCGATTTAACCATTTATACTGATTCCTATGGAGAAGGAGTTGGTGCAGTCTTAAAGCAACATGAGAAGGTCATCGCTTATGTGAGTAGAAAAATGAAGATCCATGAAATAAATTATGTGACACATGACTTGGAGTTATTAGCCGTGGTGTTTGCATTAAAAATATGAAGACATTATTTGCTGGGTAAGAAGTCCCTATGGTTTATTTTTAATAAACTTTAATTTGGCCTTAGTAAATAATAGTCCTTCTTTAAATAGGTGAAAAGTTTGATCCTTCACATATCACAAATCTTAGAAATACCTTTTCACTCAGAAGGATCTAAATATGAGGCAACAACGTTGGTTAGAATTTCTCGCATCGTATGATTTGGATATTGTATATACACCTAAAAAAGCCAATGTTGTGGTAGACGCACTAAGCAGAAAACATGATATCATAGCTTATATGGTGGTAACTCCAAGCCTTTTGGAAAGGATTGCCAGTAAGCTAAAAGAAGATAGGTGGATAAGGAAAATTATCAAAAGTATAAGCAAAGGACGAAGATCAAAGACTGGAACTAAATAACCATGGGTTGTTAAGGTTGAATATGAGAATTTGTGTTCTAGAGGTAGATGGGTTGAGACAAGAAGTGTTGACTGAATGCCACACATCCAAACTTAGTATTCATCCAAGAGTTAACAAAATGTACAAGGATGTAAAGCGAACATTTTGGTGGAAAGGTATGAAGAGAGACATTTCCATCCATGTGAGCAGACGCTCAAATTGTCGACATATAAAGAGTGACCAACAAAAGATTGCTGAACTATGCCAACCAATTGAAATTCTAAAGTGGAAATGGGACCACATATCCATGGACTTTATCGATGTCTTGCCTCAATCAAGGAAAGGGAATGAAGGCATCTTGGTTATCATAGATAGATTCACTAAAAGCGCACACTTCTTCTCGGTAAAACCCACAAGAATAGCCACAAGCTTGGCTGAGATATATATGAGGGAGATTGTCAAACTACATGGAGGTCCTATCAGTATTGTAAGCGATCGAGACCCAATCTTTGCTAGGCAGTTTTGGGATCCCTTACAGATAGCTTTAGGAATGAAGCTGGATGTAAGCACCGCGTATCATCCCCAAGCTGATAGGCAAACAGAGAGAGTCAATAGGGTGTTGGAATATCTTTTGAGGGCATGTGTTTAGAATTTGGAAGTTCTTGGGAAAGCTACCTTCATTTGAGTTCTCTTACAACAACTATCAGGCTAGCATAAATATGGCACCTTATGAAGCCTTGTATGGTCGTCCGTGCAGATCCCTAGCATGTTGGGTCGAAACCGGAGAACGGTCACTACACCATATTTGCAGTTTCGCAATGCCCCAATGCGGAAGAGTCACAACGGCTCTTAGCCATTGCGAAATCGCAATGGTTTTAAGCCGTTGCAAAATGATTAGCAATGGCTTCGGGCCGTTATCATCTTGCAATGGCTTAAAGCCGTTGCAAAGTTTCCCTATTTTTTTAAAATTTCCTGACCACTTGCATACACTCCTCGTTTCTAAAATAATATGCTCCTATCACAATTAACTTTCCAAAAAAATAACGCATGCCCTAATAACGTCCCCCTCCCTCTCGGCTGATTTCATATTCCAGATCCAGTTTCATCTCATAATATTCGATTTCATATTCTAGATCCATGTACGAATTCTGGCATCTGGTTTCTCAATCCAGAGGGATCGTTATATTATCGAATTAGTTCCAAAAGAATCGTCTCATCTCATAATCTCGAAATTTGCAATCGATCCGGTCAAGGAATATAATAGGATTCGATTTTTATTTTTATTTGTTATGAATGGTTCGTTATGAATGATTTCGTGATTTCTTTTGTTGTATATTGAAATAATGGTTCATTATGCAAACTTTCATGATCGTATACTCATAGAATGGTTCGTTAGTATCTTGAATATGAAATACTTGTCATTGATCTATGGGAGAAAACTTTTATGGTTGTTTTTGTTGTATACTTGCAGTTGTTGCAATCTAGTTTATAATCTTGTTTTTACATCAAAGATGATGTAGCAAGTGCAAAGGAAAAGGTAGTATCTTATGTTATAATCTGCATAAAACTCCTTGATGTTTGTTTTCACTTGAATATCAATTTTCACTTAGTTTGTATTGCTATAACCTGCATTTCCAAATGTTTGTATTTATTTGCTGACTTCTGATTCTATATCATTTTCTCCTTGCTCAAATTTTGAAACCTCGTCCATGCTGAAATTTGCATTTTCACTATTTAAGTCCATCTGCGATTTGTTGAGAGACTTCTGATATTGTCTGCTTTTTTTATAGAGAAATATCACAATTTATTACTTTGCACTAATGAATAAAAACAATAAATTCGTACCTGCATTAATGCAAAATAAGGCACATAGCTAATGATGTACATAGCTATTCATAGAGTTGCAAAAGAAACAAGTGCAGTTTTGTTTTCATTCATATTATTAAGTGCGAACAAATTGATTTTAGTTTGTGAAATAATGATATAATAGAAGATTTTTATTGTTCAAGTGGGAGTTAATTATGAGGTTAAAATCAGTGAGTTACAGTAATGCAGGATTTCGATCAGTGAATGCTGCAAATATCAGTACATAGAATGAGGTAGGTAGTTGCCACTTTTGCTGCAATAACAGTTTTTTCACTTTTTAACCTATTATTAAGTTTAAGCTTTTATTTGTTGGTCCAAATAAGTGAATAATAGTTGGAACTTAAATCTTAAGGAAATTTGAATATAATTTTAATTGGGTCTTTGTGGTATAATGTGTTTTGTTCGAATTGACAAGATTACATACAGCGCGACTACAAAACCAGAACTAATATTAAGTGTTGCATATACATTTTTGAGCTAGCATATTAGAGTTTGAATTTTATAAATGTTCTATATTATATCCTTAAACTCATACAGATGACAAACTACAATGATGTTTGATTCAAAGAACTGTCGAAGACTTGCTTTCTTCAATATTATTTGATCTTCATAGTTGTGGTTTTTTATTTATTTCTTTTTCACTTAATAATATTTTGATAAAATAAAAGCAAACAGGTAACTTTTATACACAACAAATATCAAGGGATTACAAACTTGGTTTCTTTTTTCCATCTGTAACAAGTATTAATGTAGCACACTAGTTCTTCTGTAACGTCCACGGATTTTCGCGTTCGAAAATCGACATCCATACTTTACATCGTACTCGAATGCCATAGATTCGACCGTTCAAATCCGAGTCGCCGGAGCATATAACACAGTTAAGTAAATAACACAGTGGAAGAAAAAGTATAATACATTGATATACAACATTGATACAATATCCGATACAACAGAGTGATACAATGAATATCAATATACATCAGAGGTATGATACAATAAATAACAGCGGAAAGAAAATAGATAACACCAGCAACGGAAAATCTCCATCTCCAAAGCACCAATCCAGAAATAGCTCGAACTCCCAATAACGAGGCACAAAGATAAGCAAGTGCAGTTCATATCCAAAGACTGAACTAGCTCCAGAAAATCTACTAATCCTGACTATCTGAAAAACCCAACTCTAGACTGCCCGTGTAGAAAAATTTTGAGCATCCAGAGTTTAGGAAAGAAACAATAAACTCCGGATCAGTCATGGGACTGGTGTGAGCAACAAAAATAGTTTATCTTTAAAACAAATAGCAGAGAATTTTAAAGTCAATTCGTAATGCTTTTGGAAAATGAAACTACCATAAGACCTCCCGCCACACACACAATGCAAACGCAGAATTGGAGAAGATTTCTTCTTATGATAGTCAAACATGCTTACTACGCAAAACAAATCTTTTTTTTATATTATTAGTGCATAGTGTAGAAAATATTTCGAAAGTAGAATATAAATCTTAGCCAGCATAGGTACCATTATAGTATGCCTACTATAGCTACCATATTAAATGTCAGGTTCTACAACTAAAACCGTACAAGGCTCGTATTGTTTCTTTGGATTTCCAACAAATGGTCAGACCAAGGAACTTCCCATTGCCACATAGGTACGCCCCTGGAAAGACGACCCGAGAAATAACCTAACATTACGGTTAGATCTCTGCCAACACAAGGTCGGGTTACCCCTAACTGGGTAACTACTGACACGAATATGTCATCCCCCGATCGTAACCGATCTTCCCGAGGATCCTCGATTTCCAACAACCATAAAGTAATAAATTTGCAGCAGCAACATAGGTTAAATATCTGGACTCCATACCATAATACCACCTCTATCCAGAAGGAATGACATACGCTAAAGGGGCGCTACCCCCTAATAACCTTGCTGCATCCTTCCTGTTTTGACCATTTACGGGGTGTGAGGTCCGACGAAGTCTCGTCCACAAAGCTACGCTTTGGCACAAAGCCATGCTTTGGGTCAACAGATGATCAAAGTAATGATCACAAAGATAAATGATCAAACAAATGATCATAACACAAATGATCAAACAATGATCATCACACAACAACACTCAGCATGTCACATTACCAAATTGGGAATATATCGCTGATAACCTTCAACTACATAACCTCTGAGCTTGTACGTCTCAGAGAAGGGTGTTAAGCTAAAAGAATAAATTCTCCGCCACCAAACAGAAATGTATTTGAAAGAAACCAGTTTTATATCTCAAAATGTAACGTCAGACACACAACCATACAAGTCTGTTCCGGGATCGAACAGAACCGAAGGCACTTCCAAAGAAGCCCTTGCAAATCCGGATAATTTCTAATCACGTCCGGACTTCCCATCACAAAGGGTAATAAAATCTCTATATCGGGGCCAGTCGATGCAGAGACATTCGACGAGTTGTCCTTTCATTTTTGAAAATATCCGGCCTTCATCACCGGTCTTCAAATGCTATCCATATACGACGTATCACTATTCGAAATGGGTTATACAACCCAAATGTCTTTTCCCGGCTAACCCGAATAACGAGCGCAATTATTAGAAATCACATGGATACTGGGGTCTCAATTAAATCACAGCAAAACTTTTCATTCGAATGGTTAAAACAAATTACCACACTTTAATCTTTTCAACAAAAGATCCAATTCACAAAGTTCACCCCATTTACAAAGATCCATTCATAGATTTTAAAATTGATTTCCATTTCAATTGGATTAACTCGTTAAATCTTTAAAAACAAGATTTAACTTATAGCTTTCAAAATAATGTCATTTCGAATGGTTTAAACAAATCATCATTTTAAATCTGTTAAAAATAAACAGATTCAATTTATAGCTTTCAAAAAGAATTCACTCATAACTTGGAAAAACATTTTTCAATTCAATCTTGAAATTCCTTTAACTAAATTGGAATTTCATTTCTTATATGAAAGCTTTTATCATTTGAAAACAAATAGTTTTCATTTCGGAAAATCTGATTCATTTAGACGAATTAAAATCCTTGGGTTAAATTTAAATTCTCGAAACCATGCTTTTAAAATGGTTTAATCCATATATTACTAGTATAACATCTTTAATCCCTAGTTTCAAATCACAGAATTCAATTTTGAATTTTGAATTCAAATTTAAGTCAAATTATTTAAATTTCAAAACTAAATCAAGTTATTCGAAAATAAGTCTTATCTTTGAAATTCCATTTCAAAAGCTTTTCACTTTAAACCCAAAATTCCAATTTCAAAATTAATTGAAATTAAAATTTTAATTTCAAAACATCAAATTTAAATCATCTGTGACTTAACCAATTTCCTCGTGAAATCCATATTTGTGTGTGTATAAGTGTGGTCCAGGGTTTTAACACAATAGTGCAACATCATTCAATCATCACAGATCAGAATACAGAAATATAGTTGATAAGCGATATTAACTATCACGCTTATCGTTCATTCACGGATCACAGATATATATCACAGATAAGTAAATTACAGATCACAACATAAATCAGGATGTATCACAAAGCATCATATATCAGGGATATCAAACAATCAAGTCATCCAATATAATCCAAGCATCCATAAGTAAGATCAATAAATTATCTGATTAATTTAAATCAGATAAATTTCTTATGAATTACTAATCCTGGTTAATTAACATTAATAAATTACAGATCATTTTGATTAATTATTCTTTAATCATTTATTAATTAACCATCAATAATTAATTAACCTTTAATTATAATTCATCAACATTTAATTATTTAAATAATTAATTCTTTAATTATTTAACTAATTATCTTCAATTAATAAATTAACCTTTAATTAATTAATTACCTTTTTTAAAACAATTAATTAATAATAATTCATCTTAATTAACATTTTAAAATCTTCTTTAATAACTTTGAAATCAAATTATTACCAACCTTAAAAACTTCAATGTTAATTAACATTTTAAAACATTTGATTTATTCCTAAACACTTTATCAAGTTTATTTAAAATAACCTGCTAAGAATATAAGTTTACAACATTCTTAAAACTTGATTGTTTTAAAGATCATTTATTTCAAAACCTTCAATTTAAACCTTCTAACTTAACAATAAAATTATAAACGAACAATAAAATTATCGTTTATAAAAAGAAATAATTTTAGAAATTTATTTAACTAAATTTGTTAAAGTTCAAATCTGGAAAACATAAAACCCGAGACTCACTCGAGTTACACCCGATCAAAATGCCACCCTACTTCGAGTTTCACCACAAATCAACCCGTGCTCCAATTCTTTTTCAAACTTAAAATTTTCTTAAGTGTTTACCCCTACGCATTCAAAATTTACTCGAGACAAAACTCAAGCCAATACATAATTCTCCCGAAGCCTTCTTCGAGCTCATAGCCTTCTTCTCCAACGTCTTTATCAGCCTCGATACGCAAGTGCACGGTGCACATGCACCATCCACAGCAAACACTCCTTCCATCGACGAGACGTCCAACGCATCACTGATCATCTCTTCGACCCTCACAACTCCTCAGAACCCCACAGTCCGTCGTGAATTAAATTCGAACAAGATGGCATCTCACTGGAATAAAACGATTACCAGAAAAATGTTTGGCAACGTCGCTCGCCTTCACCAAAGAACACGAAATCGAAACCGAAACTTCGCCATGATCCCCTGTTCCTATCCCCTTGGGTGCGATAGCTTCCTGTTCACCCTCGACTTCGAAAGGACCTCGACTTCAACATTGTCCAAAACCATTCACTAAACCCTAAATCGAGCTTCTCTCCCTTCCACAATGGATCATAAATTCATTGCTCATTTTTCTGATGGTCCCTGGCCTTCCAACCAGCTACAGCCTTAAACTCGAGATAAAAAAAAACTAAATCACCAGAATTCGACAGTTTTGCGTTTTTCATTCAATTCGAGAATTTTATCTCGAACCAAAATTAAAAATCTTGATTTTGCTTTGAAAATCATGGTTTTCTAAATCAAACTTGGTGATATAAGTGAATCAATAAACTTTGATACTCGAATTTTAACATGCATTTAAAATCCACTGTTTATCTTTACCCAGAAAAAACTATTTTCAGTTTTCAACTTAAGATTATTTTTAAAAAATTAAGGTTATAGTCTCATAATTGTTTTCTATTTATAAATCAAGACCAAAAATTGGTTATATAAGTGGCAATTGATTTTTTTCTTATAATAGTTTTAAGATCGTAAATTTAACAGAGTATATATATTTGTGGATATATAAACATACACATAGATATATGTATTCACCAAGAACAGCATAGTTCAAGGTTTTTTTCTTTTTTTTTTCTTCACAACAGTTGGAAGTATCCACCACAATCATCACATATATAAACAGATTCAACATTGAAACAGGTCAGTTTGCTCACAGGTGGAAGAAACAAAGAAGGCTAGTTAAAAGAAGATTTACTCACAAGCATCAAGCAATCAAAACAAGTTAAGCTTCTAAAAATAGGAGTTGCCCACCTTGAAAAATGGCAGAGAAGAACAGAGGGGAAAGAACAGAGAACTACTTTGAACCAGGCTTTGAAATCATTTCTTCATCTCTGGTTTTTCCATTGATTGAATTGTTGTTTTGATGTTTAAATTGAATTTTTGTTTGAGTTTTCAAGAGGATGCTTTGCTTCATTTTCTCAGCTGAGTAGGGTCGAACTGGAATGGATAGTTTGATATATACATAAATATATGATCCTGTTTTGCTTTGCTTACAGGTGATAAACTATTTTGTACAACACTGTTTTCAATATTGACTAAACCCATGTTGGAGAGTAACAACATTAAATGCAAGCATTAAATGAAAGTATGCTGCTTTGTAATCTACAGCATGTCGTGTTCATGCTTCATCTTTTGATAAAGGCTGCTTTGTTTTTGTTTTCCAGTAAGTACTTTATGTTTTTATATGTTTGCCTAGTTTGTTTCGAGATTGTCGTGGCTGATATTTTGTGTTGATGGCTAAAGATATTTGTCTTCATACTTATATTTAAAACTTTGTTTTGTCATTGCTTTGTATTTTCTTCTTTCTTTTTGTCTTATACTTTGAAATATGCATGAGTTCTATGATGTTAGATTTTAGTTAATATATTTACTTTGTTTGTTGGTACATATTTCTATTTTTGTTCATGTATTTATTTTATGCTTTATTTTTCTTTTATTATTATTGTTTGTTAAATTATTTTACTTTACTACTAACTATCTTGTATTTCTTTATATATATTTTATAAAATTCAAATTATCATACATTCTAAATTTTAAATCTTTTATTTATCTTGTATCCAAAGCATATATTTATCTCTATATTTTTTTTTTAAAACCATTTATTTAAGATTTTATTTCAAATCCAATATATACAATATTTACAATATTTTTAAATTTTAATGATTTATACAAGATTTATTTTAGTTCGGGGAAACTCGCTTCCATTTATAATCAATTTTACAATTTTTATTCAAAAATTCATTTAATTATAAATTTAAATTAAATTAAAATCTAGGGTCGTTACAAACTCCCCCCTTAAAAGAATTTCGTCCTCGAAATTCGCAGGCACGAAAACACGAAGATAGATACACAAAGACTGAGAAACAGTTTTCCAGGTCAAACTGGATATCAATTCTGCATTTGGCTCATCAAAGCAAAATATCAACAATTTAAAATTTTCAATTAATTCTAAATTTCCAATTTAATTAGAATTTCCTATTTCAAATTTCCAATTCCAAATTCATTAAAGTTTGAAAACGAAAAGCTTAAAAGAAAACGATGAAGATACGAAGTAAGAATTTTCTACAACGGTTCGTAGAACCAACATCGCACCGAAACTTCTTCTTGTAGCTGGTACGAAGCAATCAAAAGAATTTGGAAACGAATCAAAGGAAACTGATAAGAAAGTCGTTTCCACTGTTGCGGGGTATTGACCATTTATAGTCGTATTCCCCTGTCCCCTATCTCGTCCTATTCTTGCACTCATACTCACTATCAGTGGATAGTAAGAGAATTTACTGAGACGTTTAAACGGATATCTTAGGGATATACTCATTCTAGGGATACTTCACCCTATCTCTAATGAGTTACTTAACATGTTATACTCCTGAGCTAAAGTTCAACCTTAGCTCTGATACCAAATGTAACGATTGAGGATTTTCGCGTTCGAAAATCGACATCCATACTTTACATCGTACTCGAATGCCATAGATTCGACCGTTCAAATCCGAGTCGCCGGAGCTTATAACACAGTTTACTAACACAGCGGAAGAAAAAGTATAATACATTGATATACAGCATTGATACAAAATCCGATACAACAGAGTGATACAATGAATATCAATATACATTAGAGGTAAGATACAATAAATAGCAGCGGAAAGAAAATAGATAACACCAGCAACGGAAAATCTCCATCTCCAAAGCACCAATCCAGAAATAGCTCGAACTCCCAATAACGAGGCACAAAGATAAGCAAGTGCAGTCCATATCCAAAGACTGAACTAGCTCCAGAAAATCTACTAATCCTGACTATCTGAAAAACCCAACTCTAGACTGTCCGTGTAGAAAAATTTTGAGCATCCAGAGTTTAGAAAAGAAACAATAAACTCCGGATCAGTCATGGGACTGGTGTGAGCAACAAAAACAGTTTATCTTTAAAACAAATAGCAGAGAATTTTAAAGTCAATTCGCAATGCTTTTGGAAAATGAAACTACCATAAGACCTCCCGCCACACACACAATGCAAACGCAGAATTGGATAAGATTTCTTCTTATGATAGTCAAAGATGCTTACTACACAAAACAAATCTTTTTTTTTGATATTATTATTAGTGCATAGTGTAGAAAATATTTCGAAAGTAGAATATAAATCTTAGCCAGCATAGGTACCATTATAGTATGCCTACTATAGCTACCATATTAAATGTCAGGTTCTACAACTAAAACCTTACAAGGCTCGTATTGTTTCTTTGGATTTCCAACAAATGGTCAGGCCAAGGAACTTCCCATTGCCACATAGGTACGCCCCTGGAAAGACGACCCGAGAAATAACCTGACATTACAGTTAGATCTCTGCCAACACAAGGCCGGGTTACCCCTAACTGGGTAACTATTGACACGAATATGTCATCCCCCGATCGTAACCGATCTTCCCGAGGATCCTCGATTTCCAACAACCACAAAGTAATAAATTTGCAGCAGCAACATAGGTTAAATATCTGGGCTCCATACCATGATACGACCTCTATCCAGAAGGAATGACATACACTAAAGGGGTGCTACCCCCTAATAACCTTGCTGCATCCTTCCTGTTTTGACCATTTACGGGGTGTGAGGTCCGACGAAGTCTCTCGTCCACAAAGCTACGCTTTGGCACATAGCCATGCTTTGGCTCAACAGATGATCAAAGTAATGATCACAAAGATAAATGATCATATCACAAATGATCAAACAATGATCATCACACAGCAACACTCAGCACGTCACATTACCAAATTGGGAATATATCGCTGATAACCTTCAACTACATAACCTTTGAACTCGTACGTCTCAGAGAAGGGTGTTAAGCTAAAAGAATAAATTCTCCGCCACCAAACAGAAATGTATTTGAAAGAAACCAGCTTTATATCTCAAAATGTAACGTCAGACACACAACCATACAAGTCTGTTCCGGGATCGAACATAACCGAAGGCACTTCCAAAGAAGCCCTTGCAAATCCGGATAATTTCTAATCACGTCCGGACTTCCAATCATAAAGGGTAATAAAATCTCTATATCGGGGCCAGTCGATGCAGAGACATTCGACGAGTTGTCCTTTCGTTTTCGAAAATATCCGGTCTTCAAATGCTATCCATATACGACGTATCACTATTCGAAATGGGTTATACTACCCAAATGTCTTTTCCCGGCTAACCCGAATAACGAGCGCAATTATTAGAAATCCTATGGATACTGGGGTCTCAATTAAATCACAACAAAACTTTTCATTCGAATGGTTAAAACAAATTACCACACTTTAATCTTTTCAACAAAAGATCCAATTCACAAAGTTCACCCCATTTACAAAGATCCATTCATAGATTTTAAAATCGATTTCCATTTCAATTGGATTAACTCGTTAAATCTTTAAAAACAAGATTTAACTTATAGCTTTCAAAACAATGTCATTTCGAATGGTTTAAACAAATCATCATTTTAAATCTGTTAAAAATAAACAGATTCAATTTATAGCTTTCAAAAAGAATTCACTCATAACTTGGAAAAACATTTTTCAATTCAATCTTGAAATTCCTTTAACTAAATTGGAATTTCATTTCTTATATGAAAGCTTTTATCATTTGAAAACAAATAGTTTTCATTTCGGAAAATCTGATTCATTTAGACGAATTAAAATCCTTGGGTTATATTTAAATTCTCGAAACCATGCTTTTAAAATGGTTTAACCCATATATAACTAGTATAACATCTTTAATCCCTAGTTTCAAATCACAGAATTCAATTTTGAATTTTGAATTCAAATTTAAGTCAAATTATTTAAATTTCAAAACTAAATCAAGTTATTCGAAAATAAGTCTTATCTTTGAAATTCCATTTCAAAAGCTTTTCACTTTAAACCCAAATTTCCAATTTTAAAATTAATTGAAATTAAAATTTTAATTTCAAAACATCAAATTTAAATCATCTGTGACTTAACCAATTTTCTCGTGAAATGCATATTTGTGTGTGTATAAGTGTGGTCCAGGGTTTTAACACAATAGTGCAACATCATTCAATCATCACAGATCAGAATACAGAAATATAGTTGATAAGCGGTATTAACTATCACGCTTATCGTTCATTCACGGATCACAGATATATATCACAGATAAGTAAATTACAAATCACAACATAAATCAGGATGTATCACAAAGCATCATATATCAGGGATATCAAACAATCAAGTCATCCAATATAATCCAAGCATCCATAAGTAAGATCAATAAATTATCTGATTAATTTAAATCAGATAAATTTCTTATGAATTACTAATCCTGGTTAATTAACATTAATAAATTACAGATCATTTTGATTAATTATTCTTTAATCATTTATTAATTAACCATCAATAATTAATTAACCTTTAATTATAATTCATCAACCTTTAATTATTTAAATAATTAATTCTTTAATTATTTAATTAATTATCTTCAATTAATAAATTAACCTTTAATTAATTAATTACCTTTCTTAAAACAATTAATTAATAATAATTCATCTTAATTAACATTTTAAAATCTTCTTTAATAACTTTGAAATCAAATTATTACCAACCTTAAAAACTTCAATGTTAATTAACATTTTAAAACATTTGATTTATTCCTAAACACTTTATCAAGTTTATTTAAAATAACCTGCTAAGAATATAAGTTTACAACATTCTTAAAACTTGATTGTTTTAAAGATCATTTATTTCAAAACCTTCAATTTAAACCTTCTAACTTAACAATAAAATTATAAACGAACAATAAAATTATCGTTTATAAAAAGAATAATTTTAGAAATTTATTTAACTAAATTTGTTAAAGTTCAAATCTGGAAAACATAAAACCCGAGACTCACTCGAGTTACACCCGATCAAAATGCCACCCTACTTCGAGTTTCACCACAAATCAACCCGTGCTCCAATTCTTTTTCAAACTTAAAATTTTCTTAAGTGTTTACCCCTACGCATTCAAAATTTACTCGAGACAAAACTCAAGCCAATACATAATTCTCCCGAAGCCTTCTTCGAGCTCATAGCCTTCTTCTCCAACGTCTTTATCAGCCTCGATACGCAAGTGCACGGTGCACGTGCACCATCCACAGCAAACACTCCTGCCATCGACGAGACGTCCAACGCATCACTGATCATCTCTTCGACCCTCACAACTCCTCAGAACCCCACAGTCCGCCGTGGATTAAATTCGAACAAGATGGCATCTCACTGGAATAAAACGATTACCAGAAAAATGTTTGGCAACGTCGCTCGCCTTCACCAAAGAACACGAAATCGAAACCGAAACTTCGCCATGATCCCCTGTTCCTATCCCCCTGGGTGCGATAGCTTCCTGTTCACCCTCGACTTCGAAAGGACCTCGACTTCAACATTGTCCAAAACCATTCACTAAACCCTAAATCGAGCTTCTCTCCCTTCCACAATGGATCATAAATTCATTGCTCATTTTTCTGATGGTCCCTGGCCTTCCAACCAGCTACGGCCTTAAATTCGAGATCAGAAAAAAACTAAATCACCAGAATTCGACAGTTTTGCGTTTTTCATTCAATTCGAGAATTTTATCTCGAACCAAAATTAAAAATCTTGATTTTTGCTTTGAAAATCATGGTTTTCTAAATCAAACTTGGTGATATAAGTGAATCAATAAACTTTGATACTCGAATTTTAACATGCATTTAAAATCCACTGTTTATCTTTACCCAGACAAAACTATTTTCAGTTTTCAACTTAAGATTATTTTTAAAAAATTAAGGTTATAGTCTCATAATCGTTTTCTATTTATAAATCAAGACCAAAAATTGGTTATATAAGTGGCAATTGATTTTTTTCTTATAATAGTTTTAAGATCGTAAATTTAACAGAGTATATATATTTGTGGATATATAAACATACACATAGATATATGTATTCACCAAGAACAGCATAGTTCAAGGTTTTTTTCTTCTTTTTTTCTTCACAACAGTTGGAAGTATCCACCACAATCATCACATATATAAACAGATTCAACATTAAAACAGGTCAGTTTGCTCACAGGTGGAAGAAACAAAGAAGGCTAGTTAAAAGAAGGTTTACTCACAAGCATCAAGCAATCAAAACAAGTTAAGCTTCTAAAAATAGGAGTTGCTCACCTTGAAAAATGGCAGAGAAGAACAGAGGGGAAAGAACAGAGAACTACTTTGAACCAGGCTTTGAAATCATTTCTTCATCTCTGGTTTTTCCATTGATTGAATTGTTGTTTTGATGTTTAAATTGAATTTTTGTTTGAGTTTTCAAGAGGATGCTTTGCTTCATTTTCTCAGCTGAGAAGGGTCGAACTGGAATGGATAATTTGATATATACATAAATATATGATCCTGTTTTGCTTTGCTTACAGGTGATAAACTATTTTGTACAACACTGTTTTTAATATTGACTAATCCCATGCTGGAGAGTAACAACATTAAATGCAAGCATTAAATGAAAGTATGCTGCTTTGTAATCTACAGCATGCCGTGTTCATGCTTTATCTTTTGATAAAGGCTGCTTTGTTTTTGTTTTCCAGTAAGTACTTTATGTTTTTATATGTTTGCCTAGTTTGTTTCGAGATTGTGGTGGTTGATATTTTGTGTTGATGGCTAAAGATATTTGTCTTCATACTTATATTTAAAACTCTGTTTTGTCATTGCTTTGTATTTTCTTCTTTCTTTTTGTCTTATACTTTGAAATATGCATGAGTTCTATGATGTTAGATTTTAGTTAATATATTTACTTTGTTTGTTGGTACATATTTCTATTTTTGTTCATGTATTTATTTTATGCTTTATTTTTCTTTTATTATTATTGTTTGTTAAATTATTTTACTTTACTACTAACTATCTTGTATTTCTTTATATATATATTTTATAAAATTCAAATTATCATAAATTCTAAATTTTAAATCTTTTATTTATCTTGTATCCAAAGCATATATTTATCTCTATATTTATTTTATTTTTATTTTTTTTTAAAACCATTTATTTAAGATTTTATTTCAAATCTAATATATACAATATTTACAATATTTTTAAATTTAAATGATTTATACAAGATTTATTTTAGTTCGGGGAAACTCGCTTTCATTTATAATTAATTTTACAATTTTTATTCAAAAATTCATTTAATTATAAATTTAAATTAAATTAAAATCTAGGGTCGTTACATCTTCTATGTCCTTTTTCAGCCCATGTGAGTTCCTGCTGTTTCACTGTGCTTGGGTATCTTCTAAAGCAACCTAGTTGACCTGCTCTTTTTATGTAACTATTGCATAAATAGTTACAAAACATCAGTAATGTATATAGATTCAGTTTGTTTGAAATATTGATGGAAAAGCCTATGCATCTTGGTAAAGGTGGTATGCAACAGTGTGATAATTAATAGTCTTATATCAATATCGTTGCCATTATAATACTTCATATATTGAATTTTGAGCTGAGTGAACAAGTTATATGTCCATTTGTAGCATCCGGGTTTTGTGATGTGGTTTGCTACCTGTAGCATGCATTATTATAAAACATGGTTGGCTTATGATATGTTGTGCATTTGTACCACTGTAATTTTTATTTAACATATACAATCAATTTTTTTAATAATAATAAATAAATAAATAATGCACGGTTCAGACGGTTCAATCGGTCCGACCGTCGAAACCTTTAAACCTTGAGACATTACGATTTGATTCACGGTTCGGTCTTCGAAACATTGATTTGATTACTCATTTCACATGCTTGACATACATATACTTTATTCCCGGTCATTTGTGTACTTTCTTCAGTTGGATCCGTAACTCTATCATGCTATGCTATTTATAATTGAATCAAATATTTATAGTTGTGTCTATTTAATTACTCATTTCACATGCTTGACATACATATACAAGAATCTATTAGTCGGGTCCATTAAGTATAAAGTTAATTCTGATGTGTGAATCCATGGATCTTTTGTCATACTTCGCCTTAAACTGTTTTACTTTCTGGGCATAAATAGAGGGGCCAAATATACTCTCTAGTATGTGTGATAGATAACATCCATATATATGCAGACAGTCCTGCTTAGCAAACCAATGATTATGCTATTTTCTATAGTTAACCGATTAGGTAACTTAATGAAGTAAATTGGGCTTTGAGTTGTGTTAGAAATTAGGAATGGAGATAATTACGGTGCATATTCAAGTGATTCCCACATCCCTCTCTATGTACATGGCCCTAAATTAACTAGATATAAAGTGAGCAAACACCGGAAACATACGACAAGGATAATATATGAACTTGAAAAGCATTCGCTAGTTTTTCTCTTTCGCACACAATTATTTCTCTGTACATAGTATCAACATTCAATTTAAATAAACAATTTGATATCAGTTGTCAGCATAGGTATTTTGTAAAATTAAATATCAGTTTCATTGATTATTTTTAGTTTGGAATTTTAATGGTAACAAGCAAGTGGCTGCATCATTTTGTGCTTACAACCTTTGATCACTGTATATTGTCATTTTGCTCTTTGTTAAAAGAGTTCAAAAGTTAATATATATCCTGATTCGTAACAAAAGCAGGTCATCCAAATCTTTAGTTACTATTGTTTTTTATTTTCCTTTGTGTTTTGTTCTTTTATCTCAAATTCGAATTTATGGTTAGAATGTATCAATAGAATTAGATGCATTTACCTGAATCTTTAAGGCCGGGTAGAGAGAGTCTGTACGTGAGCTATCTTCATAAGTATTTTACCTCTATAAATATATTGGGGTAAATCTGAAACTGTATAATGCTTGCATCTTCTACTATAATAACTTAAACCTTCAATACACCTAGACACATGCATATATTACATGCCAATTATTAAAGTTTGTGCCAGATATTAATATCTAGCTGTCCCCCATGCTAATATTGAACTATTTGCAGGTCATGTAATAGTGGGTTGGTGTTGAGAGTTTTCTATGGTGCCATTATTTCAATTATGAGCCAGAAACTTGGAATTTCAGAAAAAATTGTACAATAAAGTTGATGAAAGGTACATATCAATGAAAATGTGATTTTAAACTAAAATGTGAACTCCTCACCAGGACTAAAAAAAGGACACCGATCTCATATGTAAGTAATTATTTCAAAGAAAAAATGGTTTGAATTTAAACATTTTTAAGGACGCTCATTTCTTGTACTGTAATTTAAAAGAAAAAACGATTTTGGACAGTGGATAATCCTTTAATTAAAGGTGTAGAAATAATGAATTTGGATTTGACCATTGTGCTTCCTTTATATGCTTATATAAGCCTTGCATTTGTATAGAGAATGTAGCCTATAAACAGTAGTTACAACCAAAAAAAACCCTCCCTTATTATGAAGTATGCAAGTGGTTGCCTGGTTTCTTTTCTTAACAGAGCTAATATACCAAAAGTTTGCATCCCATAAGATTAAGATCATGTGTTTATCTTCCTCTTTTACACTTTGGTCTTGGCATCGGACAGGGTTAATACTTTTAACAAAAGTGGTAACTACATTCTCATTTTGTTTATGTTCCGTCAGAGATATAAATGAAGGCTTAAGTCTCTTTATAAGTTCCAAAATGTCCAACTTTCATTTCAGAAAAGGAACGTCATTAATTATTATTCAGTGTCCAACCCCTAGTTTCCGAGATACTGGAGGGAGAACTCGTCTTTCTTCTCATGTTTTTTCCTTGCTTTGGATTTGACCTGCTAGGTGTTTGCTTGAATGCTTCTCAATTTCCTTGGTTGCCAGTGTATGCCTATGTTCCTATTTTCATATCTTCTCGGTCTTCATTACCTAACACATTGATTAGAATATAGGTCATAGAATAAAAATGAAAGCATGGAATAAAAATACAAACTTTTTTTAGTTTTTGCACCAATACAAGCTATGTATACTTTCCAGTATATTCAGTACAAGATACTAAATGTGCTCAAAATGCTGCAATATAACTTTTCAAGGGAGAAAACGCTAAATTTGGCGTCATGTTTCAGACATCAAACTTCAAAGCCCAAGCAGAACGCATTAGAGAAGTGTGATCGGGAGTGCAATCAGCATCCCAAAGATAACCCCAGTGCTCAATATCTCAGGATGAACATCATACAAAATATTGCAGTGTAGGTTTAGGAAGTGTAGAAAAGGCAAATGTTGTGTGTACTGCTGCTGTTAAAGATATTTTTACTTCTAGACAATTTATTAATGAAATTTACCATACTCCCATTACTTTATTTGTACTTACCTTTATGCTTTAACTAATTGTGTGTTTGTTCATAATGCAGACGACGTAGAGAAAAAGATTAGCCTGAAGTGAGGAATGAGAGGTAGTTATGGTTTTGTGAGTTCTTTTATAATATAAGTTGGCTTGAAAAAACACTTTCTGATATATTTTATTGTGTTTCTGTAATATTAGTACGTAATACTAGTTGCTGCTACTGTTGAACTTTGTAGTGTTATGTATTGTTGCTCCTGCTGTTGAACTATGTAGTGTTATGTATTGTTGTTGAACATTGTAATTAAAAGATTTTTATGTTTGGTTTTTGTGTTGAATCTATGAAAAAATTGGTTTAATGATCTTTCTTTTGTGATATTATGTTAAATTTATAAATGTTTATATTGAGTATGATAATGAAAGGAATGTTTCTATAGGGGGGGTCAGGAAAAGCAATGCATTTTTAAAAAATAATAATATTACAATTAGCAACGGTTTTGAGCCGTTGCAAAACAGAATTAACAAAGTTGCCCAACAAAACTTTACAATGGCTTTTAGCCGTTACTAAATTAAATTTAGCAACGGTTATTAGCCGTTCTAAAACAGAAATTTACAACGGCTTTAAGCCGTTGTTATATTTTTACCACTGCTCATTTTGCAATGGCTCAAAGCCGTTGCAAAATCCTTTTGCAATGGCTCAAAACCGTTGCTAAATGAAATTTCTGGTGTAGTGGGTTGGTACTTGGCCCCGACATGATTTTAGAAGCCATAGAGAAAGTAAATATGATTAGAAAGAAGCGAAAGGAGGTGCATAATAGGTAAAAGAGTTACGCTGATCAAAGGCGTAGAAATTTGAAATTCTCAGTTTGAGACTTAGTATTTCTGAAGATCTCTCCGATAAGAGGAGTGGTAAGATTTGGAAGAATTGGTAAGCTGGCTCCTTGATATATTGGACCTTTTCTTATTCTTGAGCTAATTGGCCCATTAGCTTATCGAGTAGAATTACCCGAAAGATTGTCAGGCGTACACAATGCTTTCCACGTATCTCATTTACGTAAGTATGTGTATGATCTAGACCAAGTCATAGAGACAACTGCCTGAGAAGACTTGGATGTAGAAGCAAATTTAACCGTCATCGGACAACCTAAAAGATTCATGGATCGCGACGAGAAATGATTAAGGAGAAAGGTTGTTTGGTTAGTTACAGTATAATGGAGTGGCGATACTAATGATTGTAGATGGGAAATGGAGGATAGAATAAAAAAAGCCTATCTCGAGTTTTGGATGGATGAATAGATTGTATATATTGTATCGATATAATTTATTCACCATCAGTGGTGTAGTCATTTATCATACCTTGTATATATTTCATCATATATGATATTTCTCTTAAGTTATCTTCTTCTCATCTTCAATTTCGAGGACGAAATTCTTTTAAGGAGTGGAGTCTGCAACGACCCATAAATTCATCACTTACAAAAATATGATTGAATTTAAAATTTTAGTTTAAATGAAAAATAATGGTTTTTAAATCAAATTTAAAAGCTATTTATTAAAAATAATAATTGAAATATTATTTTCAAACTTCGTTTACAAATATATGTATATTAAATAAGAAGTGAAAATATGACCAGAAATCGGAATCGAAAATTCATAACGATTCAACATACAGAAGTTGTAGAACATTGTGAACTCCATGTGACATCCAAATGAACACATAAATATACCCATCCAAGAAAACATGTGCATATGTACATGAACACTTATACACATATATACACATATACTAAATATGCAAACATATAAACTACTCCTTCTCACTTAAGTAACCAACCCTCACCATCAAACATCACATCGATGCAAGCACATGCCTTGATGCAACATGGTCGATTTTGGAGGTGATGGAGGTGACATTGTCGAGCTAAGTTGGTGGTGGAAGGAGGTAGCCATGCATAGGGTAATGATGAAAGGAGGTGGAGCATGTGGTGGTGGAGGAGTAAGAATCTATGCTAATTATCACATATTGTCACCATCAAACATCAAATCAAAGAGGCACATGGCCTTGTCTCTATATGATGTGACCTATGACCGTACCTAGTGTGTGGTGGCAAGCGCATGGTGATGGAAGGAGGAGGTGGCATGATCATGTGTGGTGATGTAAGAATGGGATGTTTACACTCTTCCATTTGCCTATACATACCATTTCACTTCTTCACTTCATTCATTCATTCATCTTCTTCTTCATTTTTCTAAAAGCTTCCTCCACATTTTAATGGCTTCCATCTAAGAAAATTATAGCAAATTATATCTAAATTTATACACACACACATGCGCGCGCGCACACACACACATGCACACACACACACACATATATATATATACACACACACACACACACATACATACATACATATCACACTTCAAAACTCACCAAACCCCTCCTCTTTCTCTTCAAACCCACAGTCATCCGCACTAGCCAAACCTACCACCCTCACAAACCAAGGACGTGAACCCCTAGCTCCTTCATAAGCAAGGAGGAGCCCTATAGGAGCTTCAGGATGAGTGTTCATGAGCTCAAATTCGAGTTAGAGAAGCTAATCCATTTTCTAGTTAATCGTTTTATCACAAGGTGAGAAAACTCTATTTAATATATATATATATATATATATATATATATCTATGTGTGTGATGATATGAAATGATTGCTATGGATGCTTATTTATATGTTGTTCATCATGTATTGATTGTTGAATATGTTGTTTAACAAGTCACGTTAAATACACGTCGATATTACAGAAGGAAATCACTTTCCGAATCAAGTTATAAAAGTAAATATGGAATCATTAAATCCCTTGAAAATGATTAAAAATGTTTCATAAACATTTTATAATCATTTAAACTTGTCTCGATAAGTTTTAAATGAAAATTGAAAGATCGAGTCAAAACTAGACGCATCGCATAATGGTAGTTCGCGATTTCACGCCAAAGTAGAATATAGCTCAGAATTCATCGTAGTAAGAATTTTTTGGACTATTATATCCATAGTTTTCAATTAAAGAAAGAAAATCAAGTTTTCATCTTATAGATTTTCAAATAAGTCCAAAGCAAGTTTTCAAAATAATCGCAATTTCGCAGTTCGGAATCCAAAAAATGATCACTTATACTTTAATATTTTAAATGCTTTAAAAATATAAAAAAAGTCTTATAAATCTTTTAAAATGTTTTAAAATAGATTTGAGTTATATATACAAATTTGCAGATGATATAAAAGTCATTTTAATCAAATAGCTTTTAAAACACTTTTCGCAGCACTTTTTCAATAACTTTTAAAATATGATTTCAAACTTCACAATTCTTTTCCAAAACTTTTATAAATATCTTCAATTTAATACAAAAAATTAAAATGATTTAAAGGTTTTGTAATTTATTTAAAAGAGTTTAAATAAATTAATTCGAAGGAAAGTTTTTATAAGCAAATGATTTAATCTTGTCTCTAATAAGCCAACGAGTAAACCTGGTTTTTCTATTCGTTATGCTTAAACTAAGGAGATGTTCAGGAGCAACCATTGCCCTAGCTCACTTGGCCTCCCCAAGACGAGGGATAGATAATGTCGAAATGTCAGAAACGAGCTATGTATAAAAGATTACACTTTTCAAATTTAAACAACTTGGGCTGTATAGAGATAATCTTCTCATAATTAATATTAAATTCCAAGGAGGGAACTCATACTATTCATATGAATTTATAAGGTGATATCACCATTATTCGATGGATAATACTTGTTGAATATGGAAATTAACATCAAGTATAATTTGAGTGATTTCTATGGATTCGTTTCATTCAAATATTAACTAATTTGGATTTACCATCTTAGATAACATGGTTTCAACTTATTAAAATGTTACGTTTTTGGAACTGGGAAATCTTTGTTAAACTTTAAGTAAAATGATTTGGAATTATTCCTAGTTTTAAGAAAAAGAGTTTAATTAAACCAAAGAATTTAACAAAGAGAGTTATAATGAATTCCATATATACTAAAATAAAATGATTTTCAAAAGATAAATATCTCTAAAGGATATTTTGGATAAAAATATATAAATTAATGAAAAATTAATCACCTATTTATAAACCATCTTTTTACCGATGATTGGTTTGAAGGAACCGGGGTCGAATTTGGGTAATCCCTATCAGAAAACCACTTCGAACCCATTTATGCGTTCGAAAATGAAGATATATATTGAAGACCAAAATTTTAGAAGATAGAGGATCTTCATTTCAAAAGGACTGCTTATTGATAATCTCTGGGTAGCTCCTAAGATAAATAAATAAATAGCAATGGTCCCTCGTTTTGAAATTTTTTGAAACACGAAGACTATTCGCTACTAATCTTGGGATAATTCCCGACATGATGTGGTAGGAAAGTAACTTCAGTTTGTCCTATTCCTGGACAACTTCTATGGGCGAATGTCTAACGTTGCATTTCTAGATCATATTGATTGATCTCTATGAATGTATCATCTTTTTGGTGGCGGAGAAGGCAACTTCTCTTAGCTCAACACCCTTTTCTGAGATGTACAAGCTCAGAAGTTATATGTTTGTAGAAATCAGTTGTATGACTGTGAAATGGCAAAGTGGCATTCAAAGTGGAAGATGTGCTATATAAAAGGTAATCGTTACCTCAAAGCCTCACATCCGGGAATAGTGAAGCAGGAGATGCTTTAAGTCTAAAGTGGGTCGCAACCAATCAGGGTATGAAATCACCTTCTGGATGGATAAGATTTCTACCCGGTATAACGTCGGGTCTAAATTATGTGGTGTACGCTTGGTATCTTTGATAGGTCGGTAATGGTCGGGTGATGTAATACTCGGTGCTATTCGTGTGATTTTCGGATAGGTCGGTCTTAATTCACATGAGGACCAACATAAGCGTCTCGAGTGATTTTCTCTAGAAATGCACTACACGAGAGGTAGTCCCTTACCTTGTTATTCAGTTGGAAATCCAATCTCTAATAAGTGCCTTTAGTTTTGTTTGTAGAACCTTAAATGATTAGGTCCAGAATTTAACATGGTAACAATTTCGTCTAAGATTCATAAGTTTACATGCAAATGTTCAAAGAAAATTATATTACCAAATTTCCACGTAAAAAAATGTTTTTGTTATCTTAAGGTAAAAACCCATTTCGAGTTTATGTGCGGCAATGTCTTATAAGATACCCTTTTGTTTTCAAAACCCATATTTTGAGTTGCTCACACCAGTCTCATGACTGACCTGGAGTTTATTTTTCTTTTCCCCTTAAACTCTGGATGCCCTATTTTTCGGGCAGTCAAGTAGTCAGGTAGCTTGGAGCATTTTGGAAGGAGCCGGGAGTATGAAGACTAGCGGGTCCTTTGTCTATAGTTATCTATTCTCAACTTTCCACTGTATCATGTATCATGTATTTTGCATCAACCACCCCATACAAGGATATGTAGTTATAAATATCCTAGGCTAGGTTAGTACTTATCGTAACTCCGATGGATCACTTGGACTGATTATATGTACTATCCACCTGTATGGTTATGTTATTTAATTCAATGTGAGATTCTGTTATTATTCTATTTTCTACCTCTATATCTTATAAACCCTTGATTATGTGCCTTTCCGACACTTGAATTTGCGGTATGTGAATACCGTGGATGTAATAGTATCAATCTTCAAGGGTCGAAAAAGCGGGTTGTTCAGGTTTCCGTCTTTCTTTCCAAACATGGTTAACTCAAGTTTCTTTTCCAATATAATATCCAACTTCAATATGGAAATATTTTAGCAGTTTCTTTAAGAAATATAAGTCCTTGCAACTACTACCAATGTGTTCTATTTTAACTAGAGAATTTTCTTTACTTTATGGGTCTCTTGGTACTAATCTTCTTCAGTTACCCTTAAATTCATAACTTACTTGTTACTGCCAGTTGGTATAGGAAACTTCTACTAGCACTTCTGTATAGGGTAAATCATAATAAATGTGAAAAGTCTATTTTTCACCTCAACTATTATAGCCTTAACATTTATTCTAACCCACTATTGTTTGTTTACATAAGGGGATAAGCCAACAACCACCTTATGGGTCAAAATGTATAGGGTGTTGTGTATTAATATACATACTAGAAAATTATAATTACGCTCCCTTAGTCGGGTTAGGCTCATCTTGTCTCCTCGCTTTAGATACCGAAAGAACCATATAGGGATGTTCACACTCGAAATCTTAGCTGCTTTTCTAAAGCCATTCCTCTAGACTTTACTCATTCTCACTACCTGTGTTTGGGAATTATTTTCAACTTTCCAACGGATAGTATAAGAACGAATAAAAAGAAATCTCTATATATAGATAAAATCTTTGGAATTGTCTTTGAAAACCTTTTTCTATATTTATTTATTTTCAAAAACCATTTCTGGAAACTATGAGGAAAAAATTATTGAAAAAAAATTCAAAAACTTTTCAAGTACATTCCTTAATACGTGCCTAAGTCCTAGGGAATCCTAAACCTAAGCTTGATATCAAATGTAATAACCCACACCTCCAGACACACCAATCTTAAGCCTAATATGACCTTAGACACGTCATGCCAAGAAATACGAGCTGTCGGGATTTTAAAAAATTATAGAGCATAAGTATATGGGTGGAGTTCTAAGACATTCTACACTTTCAGATCTCACAGCGGAAGGAATTGAAATATAAGTAAACAAAATAGAAATCTTAGAAAAACAGTTTCCAAAATACTTTTTTTACATATACAATATTCTAGAAGTACAATATAAGCTTTACAGATATTTAATACAGTAGAAGCCTAATCGAAAAAAAATGAATAATATGAGAACTCCAACGTGAAGCTCCTTTCTCCACGTACCATGTCCAATCATTTGCTAATATGTCATCATATGGTGGTGGAAAATGGAAAGAATAGGTGGGTCAGACAATAGTCTGGTGAATGAGAAAAGTTTAACAAGATAATTAAGTGCAATTGACCTTAAATCTACTTTTAGTGATATAGAATGTAAATCCAGTGTCTGTGGACTCCAAAGGTCTAATACCTAAGGATTCTTATCTAACTTAATGGGTCGAACCTCACACTAATGATCGGCCAAAATAGTAGCAATTATGCTATCATAACTACATCAACACTGCACCAAAGAGGAAGAACACCGAAAATGCTACTCGTAAAATGACTCATCGTATGCACCTATGTTCGCCTCTCGATCGTAGTGGTAAAATTCCACTTACTACACTGCGTCGGGGTCCATCTCGTAGGAACTTCGTTATTACCAGGCACCAATTTACTCAATACTTACAGGCAGATATTGTACTGCACCGGGGTCCATCTCGTAGGAACTCCCAGTATCGAGCTCAAATTTAATCGATGCCTATAGCCAATTATTGTACTGCATCGGCGTCCACGCGTATCACATTGCACTAGAAAACATGCATACCTAGATCTCCCATTACTATTAGACTCCTTCAGAAAGCCTCCGATAATGCAGCACCCACCCGTACAGAAAACCTCTGAGCCTATGTGAAATAAATTGCCCTAATCAACTATGTATATGCAATATACATCGCCTAAGCCAAATCAACTATTGCGAAATATATTCGCCCATACCAATATCAAACATTGAGAAATACTTCGCTTAACCACTTTGATAGGGAACCAACTTACCTATCCTCTCAAATGTGTATCCCTAGCCCAAATGAGTTTAGCTAACAATCCATAGTTTTTGTATAATTTCCAATTAAATAATATAAATTTAGGCCTCAGGCCGAGGTTCAATTTACATATTTTTCACTCGAACGAGACCTAGATAGTCCACAGGTCGACCACTACCGAAAGACCGCTGACAGTCCAAGTTGACCGGTTGCATGTAAAATTTAGGTTTTAAATTCATGTTTTGATGTCAATTAATTTTTTTCATTAATTAAAGTCGATTTTCATATTCGGTAATCCTAATTTTACCAATGACTAGGTTAATAATCTAATTTCAGTTCAATATAGTGTTTGGGTTTTAGGGTTTTCAATTTGACATTAAACAGTGTTTAATTAGCTAATTTAATAATCCATTTACTATAATTTAACAAATTCAATTCTAGGGTTTAGGGATCAAAGATTTAAGGTTTAAACATTATCAATTTAAATTTAACAAATTCAATTTTAGGGTTTATAGTATTGTAATCAATTGGAATAATTTATGATTAATTACATTAATCAAATTATTAATCTGTGCGCATTCACCTCAAGCCTAAGCTCTTGACCTTGAGAAATTAATCTCCAAACGATAGCTCCTTCCCTATATCACCTTAGTTCCCCATGATTACTTGGTCTTGCCTCCTTAGATTGATTAGGATTTTTATTTGATTTAAGAAAATTAGGGCTTTGAGGAGAAAAATTAAAAGAGTTTAGTCTCTGTAGGCTTCCATTGCAGAATTAGGGTTTCATTAGTTATAAATTTATAGAGTTAGTTAGGTTTAGGGCTATTAGATTAGCTTAGGGAAAATCTTGTCCTCTATCCAATACTTCAGATGCCAGCAACAAATCCAAGCCATTAGTCCACGTCTCTCCCGATCGCTAATCCCTTTATTTTAACCACATCGAGTCGATCGCCCCACAGCCAAGGTCGACCGCTACTGGTTGATGTAGGGCCTTATTTGGTCGACCCAAAGAATTGTCAATTTTTAAATTTTTATTTTTAGTTTCTTAATTCATTCAAACTCTTGTAACTTCTTCATACTAACTCGGATTATAAATTGTTATATATGAAAATCATCCGGAAAATCGCTACGAACATAATGGTTCAAGTTTCATAGCCAAATTCAGATGTATGTAAAAAATTTAGTTTAAGTTCTTATTTTAATTAGATTTACTTTTCTTATTAAATTTTCGTTTAAATTTATGTTATATTTCTGGGGTGTTACACGAGTGGTTGAAATTAAGGGTCTATATATATATATATCTGTGTGTGTAGGATCAACAACCCCCTCTATTCAGCCCGGAACATAGCCCCTTAATTTCCGCCACTCATTTCGATTTAGATAATTGTATGGTGTGATAAAAGGAAGAATGTATTATAATATATTTGTGTGTGTGTGTGTATTTGTAAAATTTTCTTTCCATAAAAAATTATCTGATATAAATATATATATTTATAATAAAACATTATTCATTTATTTACAAATATTTATTTTTGGATTTAAATCTAAAAAATAAGGAATTTCTGTAAAACACTCCCTTTATGTTTCAAAATACACATACGCCCCTCTTCAAAAACTTGTTGCAAAAATTAACCCTACCTTTACATTTTAGGAAATTTGTGAAAAAATCTATAAATATTTGCAAAGAACTCGGAAAATATTTTTAGAGAACTCTACAAATATTTATAGAGTAACCTACAAATATTTACAGAGTAATCGACGAATTTTTAAAATTTCTAGATGGCAAATATTTGCAGCTAACTCTATAAATATTTGCAAAGTTTTCTACAACTATTTACATATAACTCCGCAAATATTTGTAGAGTTCTCTACAAATATTTACTATTTTTCAAATAAACATAAAAGAAATTCAAAAAAGATTGATTTGATTAATAAAACATGCGATTAATATTCAGATTTAAATTCCAAAAAAATGACTTTTTTACTAAAATTAGAAACAAAGGTGTAATTTAAAAAAATGAGGAAAGGTATTTCACATACCAGATCTAAAAATAAGGGGAAGAACCAAATTTCCATAGAA
The DNA here is from genome assembly GCA_030737815.1 of Allium fistulosum. NCBI lineage: Eukaryota > Viridiplantae > Streptophyta > Magnoliopsida > Asparagales > Amaryllidaceae > Allium > Allium fistulosum. The sequence goes on from CM060907.1 coordinate 746,889,564, forward strand.
AATTATTTGCTTACTATTTCGGTTCTGAATAATAAAATAATATATATATGTGTGTGTGTGTGTGTGTGCGCGCGCGCGCTTGTGTCTATGAGTATATATATATGTAATAAACTTACCATACGGAAATTTATAAAAAAAACTACTAAACATTTTCGAACTTCAAAAAGTAAAAAAAAACATTTTTATTTATTTAAAAGTCAAAAAAAAAATTAAAATATAAAATTTTTGAAATTTTCAATTACTTTTAAATAGGATTAGGTTAAATAAATAAATACATAAATATATATATATATATATATATGTATGTATGTATGTATCTGTGTGTGTGTGTGTATTAATAGATACTTATTTTGAAAAAGTCAATTAAAGAAGTTTAAATTTCAAACCATTTAAACAATGATTCAAAATCCAAAAACTATTTTTATTATAATTAAATTTTAAGCAACTTCATCCATATAAAATCATACCTTTATGCAATAATACTTTATGTAATATTACGTATATCTCTACATTTATGTGTTTTATACATGCATTTATTTACATTTAGCTAATAATAATTAAAATAAAATGGCTAAAAAGCTTTTTTTACTGTAATTATAAATTAAATTATAACATATGTCCTTACTCCATTTGACATCACCGTGACATTTATTCATCAGTTTAATATTTATTGACAGTAGGACACAATGATCAATTTTCCCATTGCACACATAAGTTAATTTATTCTTAATATTATATGATTTTCATATTTGAATATGAATATCTCAAAACATTAAAATAAAAAACTAAAATAATATTTAGTAATAAATTAATTTTAAATTAAATTAAAAGCAAAATATTATTTTAAAACATTAACAAATAAAGAAATATTTTAAATAAATTAAAATATTACTCTAACCTTTTTATTAATAAGTACTAAATTTGATATAGTTTGATTAAACCTTGTTCACTAAACACAAAATAAGACCTTGTGCAATTAAATAAAAGGAATTTTTTTTTTGAAATTCACCTTTTTAACCTGCCTACTAATGCACAAAATCCAAAAACAATGGTAATAGAGCCCGCATTGTGTTTATGTGAATAATTAACCAGCATGTATGGCATTATTTTGGAAAAGGCCAACGTAGATATGTAACAACCTGTATTTTTAACGATGGAATATTTAAATAATTGAGTTAAATATTTAATCGTTAATTAAATGAAGGCCAAAAAATATGATTTTTCACATACGACCGATCAAGATTCGAGACCACTTCCATCGAGTTCAGATTGACATTGCAGATTAAACTGAGTAAAAGAATCGCTATATTTGGAGATCGGACGATCTGATGGGTGAAATGATCTCGAAATGAGCGAAATTAGTATCCTGGGGTATAGTCTTAGATAGGGACGAAATTTATACGGTTGGATCCTAGAAAATGAGCTGATGTACGTAGACGAGTTTCGTTGCAATCGGATGCGTCCTGTGATCGTACGGACTGAAAATGTATGACCGTTTCTTTAAGAAATCAAATGTAACGACCCACCTTTTTGGACGGTTTAAATCGACAATAAACCTTACATGTCAAACTCAAACCATTCAAAAGGGAGGATTGTTATGGGGTACATAAGAAAAAAATAGGGAAAGAAAGAAAAACAAATACAGAGTCTCGCGGCGAAATGACAAAATATAATAATCAAATAAACAGTTCATGAAGTTGTTTACAAATAACATTTGATTATACTTTTACAATACAGATCAGAGTACATACAGCAGTAATAAATAAATAATGCGGCGGAACAACATGATGCAGTGCAAATAATATAATAAATAGCAATAGTACTAAGTCTTCGTCCTCCATAAAGTAGTCTTCAATACACTGAAAAGCTCAGACTGACCCGAGCGAATTGAAAAGACAAAACACTCGAGTCGAAACTAAAATATCTTATGTAAGTTAAATCAACAGTAAATAAATATGAGTGTGACGGCGTCGGAGATGTTTACAGGGTTTGACATATCCTATCCAGTGTCTAGCGTGAGTGTAATAACTTAAGAGATGTTCGGGATTACCATCTCCTAAGGATCCGTTAAACTATCTACTATGTAGTACAATACACTATTATAATATGTCTACAGTAAAGTATTAAAATAGCGTTAAGTCATTACCCATATCCCCCTTAACACATTTTATATATTCCCATAGTCTATACAGTACCGTAATTCCTCTGTAAACTGGAGGGCTATCAGAGGGCACTCCATAGGTATGGTACAAACCAAAATCGTAGAAGGCGCAATACGGCATGTGAACATGGCACTTGAGGCAATACCAGGGTAGGTAACTACCATTTGCACTCCCGGACTGGTGGTAACGCATAGCAGCTACTACCGCCCACCTCAGAACTCACTCCCATAATCAAATCGAGGGGTGGCCACCAAATCAATCATAAAGTAATAGTATGGTATCGAAGAAATGTGCCTGATCGGAGGTGCGACCTCACTTGGCCCGGTATAGCTCCTGTTTTAGTCACACCTAAGCTGACTTACGGGATCAGGGCTATGTAAATACCTCATACAGAATTGTTTGCCAAACCATCCTACTTCATTCTGGAACCTCCACCACGTACATGGTTGTTCAAGTGGTTTTCGGTATTGGCAGAGAGTATGACAATATCTGATCCCGGTCTGTTTAACAACCAAACGCTTATTTCACACCGGATGGTTCTTTTAAATTTCCAAAACCATTTCATAATTGATATCAAAATATCATATTTACAAAAGCATATCACCTTCGAAATCATATCTACTTTCGAAAGCTTATTCACTTTCGTAATCATATCACCTTTGAAATCATATTTTCAAATCATCATATTTACTCAAAATATGTTATTTCACTAGAAAATATCATTTCAAATCCCAACTTAGATAATAACATCCTTTTACCATATCTGCTTTTAAATCAAGGATTTAAAATATAAACACTTCAACTTTACACAGTCTGGAATTTAGAAATAGTCTGGATAGTTTAAAATAGTTTTAAAAATATTTAAAATAGTTTAAAATAGCTTTTAAATGGTTAAAATCCTTTAAATATAGTTTAAATGGTTTTTTATAGTTTAAAATAGATTAAAATAGTTTGAAATAGGTTAAAATAGTTTAAATACTTTAAAATAGTTTAAAATAGTTTAAAATATGTTAAATTAGTTTAAATACTTTAAAATAGTTTAAAATACTTTAAAATAGTTTAAATGGTTTTTAATAGTTTAAAATAGATTAAAATAGTTTAAAATATTTAAAATAGGTTAAAATAGTATAAAATAATTTAATGGTTTATATTAGAATAATTAATTTGGAATTAATATCAAAATTAAGCCATTTCTTTCATTTCAACACATCTGGACCTTGTCCAGCTTCCAAATCAACTAACTAAAATTGGTCCTTCAATTCAAATTCTCATTTAAACCGTTTAATCAATATCGATATCAAATCCATGTTTGAATTATCAATTTAAACCACTTCAAATTAAATAGATTTCAACGTTATATTCAAGCATTTCAGTAACTCAATTTCGATAAAACTCATTTATATTTGACAATTCAACTTTGAAATTCCAATTTAAATCCTTTAAACAATTTATTAAGACTATTTCCAATTTCAACATTTAAAGCTTGGATTTCAAAATTAGTTCAGTTTATATAAATCCAATTTATTTCAAAATATCGTTTAACTGAATTTAAATTTTAAGGATTTTAAAATCATTTAATTTAACCAATCCGGTGTCCGTATATAATTTTCTATCCTATGGTCAAGTGATACGGATATTTATCATTTCAATCCGCAATTTAAAATTTTACGGGTATATATCATTTCAACCCGCAATCCCAAAATTTAATTTCAAATCCATGAAATCACTTGAGTCTATCATTTCAACTCATAACGATTTCCCCTAATCTATCAGACGTTCGGGTATGTATCATTTCAACCCATAGGGAACTTGCAGTGTTACAACAATATAAAATATAACATCCAGTCATCCAATATCAACAATCAAACATCCATCAAAATCATCATCCAAATCAATCAATAAACATTAATAGCTAACTAATTATCAATAACAAGTATAAACTGACGAATTAAAATTTAATATTAAATTAAATGGCAATAATAATAAATAAAAGTCAGATTTAAAAGGCATGACAATTTAAATATACCAAACATCAACCAATCAATTTCTAATCATATCATAAATTTAATTTAACTAACGTAAGATAATTTAGTAATTGTGAGTGGGTTAAAACACTCACCTTTGATTTCAAATCAATTTGAAATCCAAAATAAGGCCCAAAATTCAACAGTCTTATAATTCATTCAAACTAGTTCCAAAATGTCCATAATTTCAATACGATCATAGCGGAACAAACTACGCATAAATCTGACCTCGTACGCAAAAAATATGGGGATTGGAACGATTGAAAATTAAAATAAATAAAACAAGATGAATATGCCACATAACCTCTCAACATTCATGAGCAAACCCTAGATCATGCACGCGATATTCACAGCCTTGGTCAACACATATGCACTGTCACCTACCATCGATTATCACAGCTACCACGCAAGCTTCCCTCCAGATCACACATCACCAATGACTTCTGCATGCCGAGATGCCCATGCCAGCACCCACGGCGACAAATCCGGCCTCCCCTAGCCCAACTGCCGCCGTTCGCCTTCAACCGCAAATCACGGTGATTTTAGCCACCTACGAGATAAACGAACAGCACCACTATGACCTGCTCTCCACCATCTTCCCAACGCCACCACGCGATCATCGATCGGATGAAGATCCACCGTTGGATCCAAACTCTAGCAAATGAACGATCGAAACTCAATCACTGTTTTTAGACAAACGGTGATTCGATTGCAAGAATGAATTGCACCAGTGGATTATGCTCATTGAGAGCTTCGAAATGGTATATAATATGATAGGGTTTTGAGGAGTTTCATTTTTGGAATTGAATTTGAAATTGGAATAGAGTTTTGAAATTGCAATATGTTTTTGCCATTGAGAAGGAGAAGTGGACAGATGAAATTGTACGTACTCAAATGAGAAATAGAAAGATTGCTAGGGTTTTGGAAAACAAGACTATTTATATTAACAAAATCCGATAAGAAAATAAACACATATCGAATTTATACGAACGACGAATAGCGACCCAAAAAGCCCGTTCTGCCTCCAAAACGAAAGTGGATCATCCCATATATCAAAATAGATATTTTTGATATTTTTAAACTTAATGGAACAGGTTTCAAGTCTTAATTCCATCGTATGAAGAAGTTATCTTTTAAAATCAGCATATTTCAAATTGATTTCAATTAAATTGATTTCTACGCGTTTCAAGCCCGTATGATCAAACGACAAGTCCGATCGCTATGAAACTTGAAATCATACAATAATTCACTGTTACGGATCCGATGAAACTGGTTTCGTCGAAATCCGAGTCAGTGGTCAAAAATGGCAATTTTCACATTAATTAAATAAATTATTATTAAATGGATTAAATTACTTTTTAATTTCAAATTTAATAACTAACAATTTTCATCATTTTTGATTACTTGGACATTTGCAATAATTTAAAACAAATTTACATATCAATTCAGTGTTAGCTATTACACTAGTTACTATGTTTAGTTTCAACTGCAGTTAAATCCAATTAATTATATTTTAATTCCAATGAATTGATTTAATTTGATTTCAATCTTTTTATTCAATCAATCATTACTCTATGGGCATAGTTAACATTGGTTTATATCTTATTACATTAATATTCTTCAATTTCATCTTAATTTCCATTAACGTAATATTTAATTACATTTAATTTCAATTGATTTCCAATTTAATTCAACAGCTGAAATAAATAGGTGACATATCACAATGGTCGCTTTTTACTTAATTTAATCACATTTATGGTTTTATTATTTACAAAAAATGTTATAAATACTTACACAATACTAATTTCATCCAATTACAATTTATTACACATTATTTCACAAATTAATATAACATTTAAATTATTTCCTTATTTACAATTTATAACCAATTTTATGTTTACAGTTATTTCAATTTATTGAAATTGCGTTAAGATAATTATCAGTTGCGTTAAATTAACATTATTAAATTTCATTCTAGTTATTATTCTCATAAATTAAATCACAAATTTTAATTTCTTCCAACATTAAATTACAAAATCTTATTAAATTAACTATTTTTAATTATCAAAAATCATGGGTCGTTACATCAAATAAACATGGAATATTACATTAATATTGACATCCCCAAATCTAATCCCTCCATAATCTAATTTCCATTTTATGGTTGCTTTGTCTGATATTTGATGCTCCTCATATTTCACTTCAAAAATTAAAATTCGTAGATCCGGTCCACTAAAAATCGCGAAACCAGATCCGATGAGCTCGTATGGAGGAGAGCTTTACGATGACCATGGTGGAATTTTGACCGATTATGATTGGTGACATCGACCTCTTCATGGTCGAATCTAGGGTTTTACTTTACCGTTGGTTGAAGGCGAGACAGATCAAGGCATTTGTAGCATTGGATTTCTCTTCTAAAATGACACCTTTGCACAACATTTGGATGGATCTGATCGAGTATGTCAAAACATGTACATTAGATGAGACCACGTGCGGCATTAGGTCGCGACTCGAAGTGGATGATCGAGCTTCAATTCTTCGGGTCAAATGCGTAGAGATTATGTTGTGTCATTCATTGGGGAAGATGGGTACGATTTCATCGAGTAGTTAAAGAGAAGGAAAGTGACATGGATTGGTAGCAAGGATCAGTATACCCTGGACCTATGCCTTTGGGTCTAGTGTCTAACTTTGGGCTACGAGACACGTCCCAAGCTTTGGGCTGTGTGATACGAGAGTACAACGAGAACGGGAATTTTCTACTTGTCCCTGGCAGTATGGAGGCCATACGAGTTATTATATATCTAGAGCACACTTGTTGACAGTTAGTATTGTTTAATGGATGCTATGTTTGATATGGTTGCTTCACTAGCCACCTGTCACCTTAGGGTGTCACACGAGGTAGGTATTGTGCAAAGGGATAGCTAGACACTCCGAATTTATTTAGTATGGAGTAGGTAATTAGGATGGAGATACCTAGGCACCCCGACTTTACTAAGTACGGACTACCCCTTTTCTGATATTGTAGAGTAGCATATTATCGATGTTATGTGCCGACTCTTTAGTTGAAGGGACAGATCGGGTATTACTCGTGTTCCCTCTGTTCCATATAGTATATCGACTTTTACAGTATTTTGAAATTATTTATCGCTCACACCAGACTATTCTCTAACATGAGGTTTTATACTTTGCTTCTTATTATCTTGGGTACTCTTAAGTGAGTAGATGTACGTAGACGACGGTTCATTCATAGGAGTTAAAGGTGCGAACGGATGACCTATTGAGAAGATGGTTTATTTGTAGGAGCATGTTTGGGTAGGAAGCACATATAGTGCTCGCCACTAGGGTAGATAGCTCTTTGGGGTTGTTTGTTGGTTGTCGGAAGCAGAATGAGATGACGAACAAGTATCCACTCCTGCTTATAGATACCTTATTCGATCAGCTTAGTAGTGTGAGGTTGTTCTCTTAGTTTGATCTTGGGATGAGGTTTCACCAACTGAGAGTATTTAGAGACAGTGTGCCGACTATAGCGTTTTGTACGCTACTTTGAGTTTCAATAGGTTGGTTATGCTATTTGGTCTAACCAATGTGTCGGCATGCCTTGCTGATCTCATGGACCGTGTTTCGAGGGGTTGCTTGAGTAATTATGTGCTTGTGCTCATTGATGGTATTTTCGTCTACTTATAAACAAAAGAAGAGCACAAACATGATTGATAATTATATTATGGTGTTGAGAAGACACCGATTGATGATGAGATTTTGGAGTATCACTTCTGAAGGAGCAAAGTGAGATGCTTGGGTCATGTTGTTTCAGAGTAGAACATCGTTGCAGATCCTGTAGAGATTTCGGTAGTCCGAAATTTGAATTGACCCAAGGTAGCAGATCATTAACCTATTGGATAGGAGAGGATCAGACTTTTATTTGAGACACGAGGCGCGGACACGTGTTAGTGAGTTTGACAACGAGGTTAATGAGTGCATCAATGTTACTCATTCTGAGTGGGAATGAGGAGACTAATATGAGGACCAAATTTCGAGCGGGAATGAACACTAAATTTAAACCGTTGGATCCGAAAAAATAAGATGATGTATGTAGACGAGTTTCGTTGCAATCGGATGCGTCATGTGATCGTAAGGGCTTAAAATGTATGATCGTTTATCTATGAAATCAAATAAAGAAATGAATATTATACTAATTTAAATATCACCAAATCTTATCCCTCCCTAATCTCATTTCCATTTTACTGTTGCATTGCCTGGTAATGGCTGCTCCTCATATTTCACTTATAAAATCAAAATCCGTTGATCTGCTCCACTAAAAATCGTGAAACTAGATATGATGGGCTCATATAGAGGAGAGATTTGCGATGACCATGGTGGAATTTGATCGGTTTTGATTGGCGACATCGACCTCTTCATGGTCAGATCTAGGTTTTTACTTTGCCGTTGCTTGAAGGCAAAATAGATCAAGGCATTTGGTGCATTGGATTTCTATTCAAAAATGACACCTTCTCATGACATTTAGATGGATCTGAATGAGTATGTCAAAATGTGTCCATTGGAGGGGGACCGCATGCGGCATTAGGTCATAACTCGAAGTGGATGATCGAGCTTCAATTCTTCGAGTCAAATGCATAGAGATTTCGTTATTTGATTGATTGGCAAAGACGGATCATGATTTCATCGAGTAATTAAAGAGAGATTGAAGAGAGAAGGAAACGAGGTTGTGTGCATATCTGGTGCATGCACGGCCTGGGTATCTTGATTGGAGAAGGACTAAAGGGAAATTAGGTAACTAATAATTGTAATTAGTGAATTAGTTATTCAAATAATCTTAATTCTTATATTGACCATATCTTTTGCATACGAGGTCTGTTTTGGATGCAATTTCTTATGTTGCACTCATAATGGAGAGATCAGGGATGAATGGCAATGTAACATCATGGTGAAAAGCCTTGTAACTTCGGTTTTTGACTCGTGATGGGAGTAGGTACCTAAGTTTAGAGCTATATCTTTGGTTTTTGACTCATGTAGGGAGTATGTACCGAAAAGGCTCGTAGTGGGAGCCGTGGAGTGGAGGAACGTGATAGTGGAAATTGGATTAAGCAAGTAGGGCTCGGATCTGGATTGAGCGAGTAGGGGCTTGATGGATGTGTATATGCTAAGGGGTCGTTGATGACTCGGAGTGTTTTCTGTTGTACTCAAAGTAGGGGTATTGTATAGTAGGATGCTCATGGATTGGTAGTAATGATCTTTATACCCTAGACATGTGGCTTTGGGTCTAGTGTCTAGCTTTGGACTATGAAAAATGAATCGAGTTTTGGGCTGCGTGATACGAGAGTACAAGGAGAACTGGGATTTTCCGCTAGTCTCTAGCAGTATGGAGGCCATACAAGTTATCATATATCTAGAGCACACTGGGTAACATTTAGTATTGTTTGATGGATGTCATGTATGTTGTGGTTGCTTCACTAGCCACCTGTCACCCTAGGGATGTCACACGATGTAGGTATTATGCATAGAGCTACCTAGACGTCTCGACTTTGTTTAGTATGGAGTAGGTATTATGGATGGAGATACCTAGGCACCCCGACAGTTTACTGAGTAAGTACTCCTTTTATGATGTTGTAGAGTAGCATATTGTCGATGTTATGTGCTGACTCTTTGGTTGCAGGGACAGGTTAGGTATTATTTGTTTACCCTCTGTTCCATATATTATATTGATTTTTATAGTATTTTGGGATAGTTTATCGCTCACACCAGACTATTGTCCGACCCAAGGTTTTATAGTTAGCTTCTTATTATCTCGAGTACTCTTAAGTGAGTAGATTAGAGAGCAGGTGTGGATGACATATGGAGTTATGCAGATGCACTAGTAGGAAGTGATGTTTACTCATACTTATATTTGAGTTTGTTAATGTATATTCTAATGCCTAAGACGGTGGAGCCTTGAAAGTGTTTGACTTACTATTATTAGAGACAGTTATCAGTTGAGTTTATGTATCAGTTGTATAAACAATTTTACTGTGTTGTATTACTCTATGGATCTTATATCTTGATGATTAGTTCACATTGTTATTACTATCTCAACTATTTTATATCTATGTTACCTATTATATTTTATCTAATGTGATGTGAGATACATAGCAGTTTATGTAATTATTTGATATTTCCTTTTTCTTCTTTTACATTCTCTTCTATTTCCTCTTCTTTACTTCTTTTCTTACCTTTGATAACCATTCTACATCGTATGTGATAGGGAGGTCAGTACATTTGGTATCAAAGCTTAGGTTACATTATTATCCTGTGTTGATACCGCAATCCAGTTGAGATAGGGTAGGAGTTATCACCTTAGGCTGGACCTAGAGTGTGTGTATATTGGAGAGAGTTCGTATTTGTTATATATTTTGGTTTTTAAAACTATATAGTAGTATATAAGTTGTATTGCACACATGAGCACAATTGATGTAGTTTTCTTCATGAGAGACCGATCATCCTTATTGTAGAATTGGAATGATTTGGCATATGAGAAATACTACTATTGATTCCATCCTCAGAGTTGAGGATTGGGCAAGATCGGGGATAGTCACTAACCCTGATTGATAGGATATATTCGCACATATAGTGCGAATCATTTTCCCGAATGCCCAATTTGTTCTGGGTTATTATGGTGCTCAAGTGCAAATAGTTAGAGTTGACTTTGCCAAGCTTTATAAAGACTACGGGAGTGGAGGAGGCAGACCATTCTTTGGAATGGAGTCGGCTATTGAAAGGTAAGATTTGATGGCTATTTACAAAAGGATCTTCGATGAATTGGATTTAGATGTTGTAATGAGGAAGAAGTGACCTCTAGATAACTCCAGGGATGAACAATGAACTAATGGAGTGTCTTTATAGCCTCGATTCCCAAGGATCGATTTATTTGGGATTAGTTCATAGTTCACTTCGAAGAACAAAGAATTTATTATTGGGTTGAGTGATCATCTTAGGAAGTGAATGGTTAGTCATATTGACAAGAGCTTCAAGAAGATGATCAATAAGGCTTTATGATCAGAGAGCATGTACCTAGAGTAGAAGGGTTGTCCCGAACCAGCTGAGTAGGGACAAGCTGTGGAAGCATATGTATTGATTGCCATTTCAATTTTGCAGAGTGCTCCATCGACGAAAGAGAAGGGAAATGACATTACCGTTTGAGATATGCTTTCCGCTTATGGCATTTCTATACTTTTTTTATTTGATGTCGAGGTTTCATATTCCTTTATATCAAGATTCAATGGAGATATTGGGATTGAGACTCGAGATAGTTAACCGACCTTTGATTGTGACGGACCAAGTTAGGGGCTCAACCGGCCTATATAGGGTTTATCGAGACCTTGTCTTGTTGAGCCATGGATGTTTATTTGTTTGCTATTGGTTTGTTTTGGATTTTGATTAGGTTAGGTATTATAGTTTGGGAATAGACTGGTTGAAGTGGGTACGGTATAGCGCTGGACTGTGAGAGACCATTCGTGACGATTGGGGTTTATGGAGGAGCGAACAGTAGTGATTGGCTGCCTACAAAGGATGGGGTTATGGTTAGCTTTCTATATTCGCTCGATATTCCACATGATGAGTTCTCATCTGTGACTATAGCTGGAGAGTGTCCGGACATATTTGATGAGGTAGTCGGATTACTACCATATAGGGATAGGTTACGTATCGATCTGGTTAGAGGTGCTAGATCAGTAGTTATGCCTATAAGGCATATGATGCCCAAAGAGTAGAGGAATTTAAAGCTACGAATAGATGACCTATTGAGATGATGGTTTATTCGTAGGAGCATATTTGGATAGGAAGCACCTATAGTGTTCGCCACTAAGGAGGATGGCTCTTTGGGGTTGTCTGTTGGTTGTCGGAAGCAAAATGAGATTATGAATAAGTATCCACTCCTGCTTATCGATAGCTTGTTCGATCAGCTCTGTAGTACAAGATTATTCCTTTAGTTGGACCTTGCGATGAAATTTCACAAACTGAGAGTATTTAGAGAGAGTGTGTCGATTATAGCGTTTTCTATGCTACTTTTATTTTTGATTGGTTGGTTGTGCCGTTCGGGCTAACCATTGTGTCGGCATGCCTTATTGACCTAACGGACCATGTTTTGAGGGGTCACTTGAGTAAATCTGCGCTTGTGCTCTTTGATGATATTTTCGTCTACTCATGGACGAAAGAAGAGCACAAGGAATGATTGATGATTTTATTGTAGGTGTTGAGAAGACACCACTTGATGATGAGATTTTGGAGTATCACTTTTGAAGGAGGGAAGTGAGATGCTTGGGTCGTGTTGTTTCAGAGTAGGACATCGTTGTAGATTCTGCAAAGATTACGGCAGTCCAGAATTTGAATTAACCCAAGTAGCAGCATCATTAACCTATTAGATATGAGACGATCAGATTTTTATTTGAGGTGGGAGGTGGGGACACGCATTAGTGATTCTGACCGAGAGGTTGACAAGTGTAACAATGTTACTCATACCGAGCGGGAATGAGGAGATGATAGTACACACATGCCTACTATACTTAATCGGATGTCATATTGATACCAAAAGGTAAGGTTGTCTCATGTTAGTCAACAACTGAAACTGCACGAGAGGAAGTATTTGACTTTTGATTCGGAGTTGACGGCGATAAAGTTAGCTTTGGAGAGTTAGAGGCATTGTTTAGTAGGAGAGGAGTTCGAGCTATTCAGTGATTCTGCATCATTGAAGTATCTCTTCTCCGAGAAGGATCTTGACCTTCACCAGCAGCGAGGTTAGAGTTCTTAGCCTCCTATGGATTTGACAGTTCATAAGGGAAATGTAGTTATTGATGCTTTGAGTGGAAGACACACTAGTTTGGGAGCAATATTCCTAGAGTGGGCATTGCTTGAGCTAATCATTGTTATGACTTCAGAACTCGATGATCTATAGCCAAGGTTGATGGCTAATTTGACTACCAGACCTACATTGATCTAGTGGATCGGTACTAGTCAGAGGCATAAAGCTAGACTACTGAGGATCATTGCTAAGTTACAATATGAGTAGTGTCTATAGAAGTGATGCTGTGCGGACCCGATCGAGATTGTTGGTTCCGTTGGGATGAGAGATTGTATGTTCTCAAGTATTGGGAACATATATTTATAGACTGCATTGATGGTTGTCGATGACTGAGGATAGTATTATGGAATTTGAGTCACAATCGATTGGTTGACGAATAATGCTAGATTTATATTCCCTAATTCCAGTAGAATGGCATTCGAATTTATCGAGTTATGTGGGATGGATGGAATGATTTCATTGTGTGCCAAGAGAATTGTAAGTGGTCGAAACCCGTTGTTCGATAGTAGGTTTTGTTACAGAGGGCATTTGGAAATTTGGCACTGAATCGATTATATAATATTGAGACTGAACTAGGGACTTTGAAACCTCGTAGGCCTATTCATACTAATAAATGTGTTATGAAATAGGTTAGGAGGAGGGCAGTGGGGTAGTAGAGGTTCGGTGGAGTACAAGCGAAGGCGATTGTATATAGGAGACCGAGGGGAGCATGAGGACCGTTTATCCGAAGCTCTTTACATGATGAGATTTCATTTTTATCGTCGGCTTTCATATAGGATGTCATATTCGATGTTTTATACTAGATAGTCTAATATCCTGCATGTTAGGATAGGCATTGATGCTCGATATTCTATATGCATGTTGGATGTTGGATTATTAGCATTTGATATGGTATCTTAATCTTATGTGATTGTTAGGCGTGCGGGATAGTTATGGTTTTATAGCATTCTTATTTGAGACAATTGCTATATATGATCTAGTCTGCTTAAATATATGATGTATATATATCTTTGTTGTATTGGGATTTTTCCTAGACCTAGCTGCGCAAAGGAGGTGCTGCCGAATTTTTTTGAAATCTGAGAGCCTTTGATGGCCTATGGGTTAGGAGACGTTCTCTTTGCTTTATAAATTCGGGGACGAAATCTTTGAGGAGGGGAGAATCTAATGACCCGTATTTTTAACGATGAGATATTTAAATAATCAATTTAAATATTTAATCATTAATTAAATAAAGACCCAAAAATATGATTTTTGAATATGGTCGAATTAGGACTCAAGACCACTTCTATTGAGTTCAGATTGACATTGTGAATTAAAATGAGTATAAGAATCGCTATATTTGGAGATTGAACGATCCGATGGCTGAAACAATCTTAAAATGTGTGAAATTAGCATCTTGGGGCGCAGTCTCAAATAGCGATGAAATTTATACCATTGGATCCGAAAAACAATGTGATGTACGCAGATGAGTTTCACTATAATCGGATGCATTGTTTGATCTATAGACTCGAAACATTTGACCGTTTATTTGAGAAATCAAATAAACAAGAATATCATATTAATATAAATATTCCCAAAACTATCCCTCCCTAATCTCATTTCCATTTTACTGTTGCATTTGCTGTAATGGCCACTCCTTATATTTCACTTCAAAAATAAAAATAGGTTGATACACTCCATTAAAAATCGCAAAACTAGATCCGATAAGCTCGTATGGAGGAGAGCTTCGCGATGACCGTGGCGGAATTTTGACCAATTGTGATTGGCAACATCGACCTCTTTATGGTCGGATCTAGGTTTTACTTTGCCATTGATTGAAGGCGAGATAGATCAAGGCATTTTAGAGCATTGGATTTCTCTTCGAAAATGACACCTTCTCACGAAATTTGGATGGATTAAGTCGAGTATGTCAAAATGCATCCATTGGAGGGGACCGCGTGCGATAGTAGGTCGGACTTAAAGTGAATGATCGAGCTTTAATACTTCGGGTCGGATTTGTAGAGAGTTCGTTGTGTAATTCATTATGAAGATGGATCACGATTTCGTCGAATAATTATAGAGAGATCGAAGAGAGAAGGAAACGAGGTTGTATGCATTATGGTGCGTGCATGGCCTGGGTATCTTGATTGGTGAAGAAAGATTAAAGGGGTAATTAGGCAATTAATGTTTGTAATTAGTGAATTAATTGTTTAAATAATCTTGATTCTTATATTGGCCATACAAGGTCCATTTTGGACACAGTTTCTTGTGTTGCATCATAATGGAGAGATCTACATTTTGGCAGCAGTTTGGACAGCATTTGTTGAGGTGAGTAATATTGTCCCTCTCCGTACTACGGTTGATTGTACAGTATTGTAACGATGTTCTATAATGATTTTTGGTTTTAAAATGTGATTTTCTTGTACTTATATACCTACAAGATTTTTATAAAATAATATAAAAATATTTTAAAATAATTTATATCGAATATCACATTTTTCCATCGAAGTGCCATTTTTAGGGAATTATTAGATTTGGGCTATTTCTGAAATAATTTCTCCCATTGGTTGATATGGATGTACTATACATGTTTTATGTATGTTGTTTTGGATGTATGTATGGATGTTGGTTGCATGGTTGCCTGTTTGGTTGTAAACGCTGATTTAGCGGCGATCGACTGTTAGGGAGTATCTTGTGCATTTGGGTTTCAAACACACAAAAATCTAACAATTGAGATAAGTTATAGAGGAGGGTTAAGATATGTGTTGACTGATCTGAAGGTGGAAAACAAGGGTTAAGACTTTAAGGCAGATGCAGGATGTTTACTTATCCATTTTTGGTTAAGTACATGACCAAAGTGGTTGGTATAGACCATCGTAAAATGGTCAATGTCCATCACTATTGTTGATTGGCGATTTGGCTTGGACATTGATGAGATTTCGTGATGCGTGATTTAATGATTTGTTCGTGCGACCGACTTAGAGTCTTGATGTTGTTGCTCTATGACGAGCAATTTAGATGATTAGGTAATGATGTGATGCTTTGACATGGGAGTTGGTACTTTGGATTATGACTCCATGATGTACGGAGTAGATTCCGAGGTTGATAGTTTCATGACTCCGTAGATCGTGCTGGAGTTGTTGGCTCAACTGCATCAGGGATGGATGGCGATGTAACAGCATGATGAAAAGCCTTGTATCTTTGGTTTCTGACTCATGATGGGAGTAGGTACCGAAGATTATAGACTCTATATCTTTGGTTTGTTACTTATGTAGGGAGTAGGTACCGAAAAGGCTCATGGTGGGAGCCGTGGAGTGGAGGAACATGATGGGTTCCGTGATAGTGGAAATTGGATTGAGCAAGTAGGGCTCGGATCCGGATTGAGCGAGTAAGGCTTGATGGATGTGTGTGTGCTAAGGGGTCATTGATGACTCGGAGTGTTTTCTATTGTACTCGAAGCAGGGGTATTGTATAGTAGGATGCCCATGGATTGTGTAATTTCAATATGGATAATCCACTTTGATTATATTTAAACAATGGCATAGCATTCATCGAATGACTATAGTTGGGTCTGAGTTAAAGCGTTGGAAGTGAAACACTATTAAATAAACAATTTGTCTCCTCGGTTATATATGGTTGATATCACGGTCAACTGTAGTTAACTCAAAATCAGTCTCTATCCATAGCATTATGGTAAATATCAATTATAATTATTAAAACAAGGACTTTGTGTTTGGATTATTTTGGTTGGATGTAGATGATGTTGGAATTTTGACCAAAACCAAATTTCATAAGTCCTAAAGTAATAAAGCATCGACGAAGAGAATTGTTGTAAGTAATCATTACTACCAAGTACCACTTATAATAAGTAAAATTAGATTTTATTGAAAAGATGTGTAATTGATAAATTCAATAAAAATGTCATATAACTAGCTAAGGTGATGTGCGAACATTAATATTTGAATTGTTCGATATTAATCGCTAATCGAATTTACACCATTGAGTCGCACAATAATAAAGATGAATACTTTAAAAACCACATGATTTAATTAATTTATAATCATTATAAATTAATATTTATGAAATATTAATTATAAAATTTTATTTGATTTGTTTGAATAACATTAGTATTTAATAAAGTGTGTATATAAAAGTTATAAACAAGCATATAGATATGCGATATCGATGGAATATTTGAATTAGATTTAAATAAGCTAATTGCTAAGTGGTTTTTGGAAAATTTTCTAGCCCACTAGTCTCTTTTTTGGTCGACTATGCATGATGAATAAAGATAATTTTCAAATGTGTTTTGAGAATCCAAAGGAGGAATTAAAGGATGGAAATAGTCATACTTTACTCTTCCTTATGACTCACATAAGTTTTATTTATAAAATGATTTTTGGCTTTTTTTCTTTGGATCATTTTTCTTCCAAAAAATATGAATAAAGGAGAGAGCTAAGATTTAATAAATAAATAAATAAATATGGAAGGTTTTAAAGGAGTGAATTGAAAGGTTATAACATTTCCCTTAGAAACAAAATCTTCTTTAGTTCATTTCATTACTGTTATTCTCCTGACAAAATTCATTACGTTTTAATCTCTCATCTTCATCCTCTAGTGAAAAAAATTATAACTATAGTTAAAAAAATTCAAAAACGGATATAAATTAGATCAACTGATTAAAGGTGGTTTATGTCTTTTGATCTTCTTAAAATCTGGAGGTTGATTCGATAATCTAGAAGCCTTTTATTCATCATTTATTCATGGTGCATTCTTTTGGCTACATTTTAAGGTAAATTTCTAGTTTTATTTATCCATATATTTATCTTATGCTTATGATTTAGATCTTTTGCATACCCCTTCCGAATATATGCTTTTCTATTTGACATTGAGTAAATCCCCTATTATCACATCTCCTTTAATAATGTATATGTTCATAATGTTAATTTGATTTAGATCCATTTTGTGCTATTCCTCTTTATGATTGCATATTCATCTTGTTAACATTAGAGCCATCACATGTTATATCTTATTTAATTAGTTTTTCATGTTGTTTATATAGTTTGGATCTGAAATTTTATAGCGAATTTAAATGTGCCTAAGTTGTCCTTTTGTTCTTGTTTTGGAAATTAATGTTTAACAAAAAACAACAATTTTGATTGAAACCAAATTTTAAATTAATTGATAATATTTTATTATTTGTTGCGCACACACAAAAACAAGAATAAATTGCATATGTAGTCTATTTGAAATCATCTGGCAATTGAATATAAGTTTTTATGTGACTGTTGTTTGAATATAATTATTTTGATTATTATATACTTTTGTTTAAAAGTTGTTGATTATTATATACTTTTGTTTAAAAGTTTCTTAAAAAACATAAGTGGACTTTTGTGCAAATGTCATAAACTTTTAAAACTTTCATGTTAGATCTTGCCTTTTGAGTTTCAATGAGACAATTATACATTTCCATACACACACACACACACTATTATTATACTTGCAAGAATATATTTTAGGTGATATAATGATCAACCATGGAATCAAGCTCAAATATTAAAGACAAAATTAAGTAGAGTATTGTCATATATATAGTTGATATTGAACTTATGTAAAATCTCCTTTATGTTGATCATACCTAAACACAAAACCTTTTGAAAATTATTTTTAGAAAAATTAATTTAAGATTTTTTTGTTTCAAAGAACTTAGACATATGGTCATAAAATTTCAAAGCAGCTGAATTTAAAAGAAATATAAAAACATTTGCTTTTCTTTTTCAGGAAAATTCAGTCGTTCGAACTATAATTTCAACCACCTGAATTAGCCTAATTTTACATTGTTTCATTTAAGTTTGACACTGCTATTTTTTAACCATCTAGATCTGACCTGTATGAAAAGAAGTGTCTCTTCATGGAAAATTCAAATTTAGAGAGTTGTTTTTTCCGAAGGTTGCAACTTTTCTAATGTGATAACCTTTCAAATTGAACCTAAACACTATACATACAAGTGAAATTTGAATTTTTAGATTCACTAACTCTTACTTACTTTCTACTTTCTACTGTCTTGTGAATTGTCAAAAAGCAATCAAATTTCTATTTTCTTAATCTACACATACAAATCATTATTTAAAGGAGATTACAGGAAGGGTGTACTTTACTGACTCATCGGTGTTTATTTAGAACACACAAAGTCTACAACCGATTACTTATATAGTTGAAGCGTTATTGGGGATCTTCAGGCAAGTGAAGTCATGTTCGGCTGCTCAGGCATTTTGTAAGATACTTTTTCCTCTGGGTTAAGTGAGGGTTGCTTAGTTAATTTAAGAAGGAGTATGAGACTGGATGTAGGACAGGAAGTCTGAACCAATATAGAAATATCTGGTGCACTTCACTTTAGAGCATTTTTATTTAAGTTGTTGTTATACAAATTTTAATTTATTAGACAAATTCATATTACTCAATCCATAGCGACTTTCATTTACTATCTGATGAAAGAACCATATGACCGGTGTTTTGATGATAATAACCATACGACAATACTATTAATGTGTTCGTTGGGTTATTACAGCTATAACAACTAAAGTAGAGAAGTTATGATTTACAAAGAGGAGAAATATGAAAGAAAAAATCAAATGTAAAATAATCAATGATAATGGACTAGAGGACGTACATTCAGGACCTTACAACAAAATCAGTAGGAGCTCAAACAGACACTCGAAGAATGATAAAAGTGTTACAAAGTGTAAATGTGTCAATATCGAGTGCTTATAGTTACGATTTTGTGTAACCACTCAAATGATCTCCAAATCCCGCAAAACTTAGACACAACCTCCTCAACATATCCTAGATTTACCATAAAAAATTTCAGATTTTTTAAAAGCTAAAACAATCAAGAATTAGAAAATTGTGCAAAGCACGGATCTGCAAACTGCAAGTGAAGCACGGGCCAGCGGACTATGTGCGAAGCCTGGGCCTTGACTGTTTGGACTAAAAAGGCGTTTCTTGATTTTAAATCATGTCTCTTCATTTCAGACCGTTGCTCCTTTTCATCTAAGCATAATTTCTCTTCGTTAACCTCTGCAAATCAAATAGAAACAACTCTTCATCATACCTATTTGATTTTTATATAAACCTAAGCCAATTCCATTCTAAAACAAACTTTTTCATTCCTTGCCATATTTCATGCTTTCTACTTTCTAATTTGCAATTCCTAGCTAAAGAAGCAATTTGTGTACTTAAACTCCACTTCCAAAAGTTTGAAAACTCCACTTCCTAATCCAAACTCCGCTCTATCAATTCCTTGATTATTTGAGTCGTATAGGAACCTATAAAAGTTTCAAATAGGCAAATCAATGTTATAGACACATTCTCGCAGAAGAAGTCATTTCTTCGATATAGAGTTGAAGCCATGTAATGTATCTTAGGAAAAGTGTGTAGATAAGCCTGTAGCCTTGAAATCAGGTGGATAAGCTTGAGGCCCGCAAATCAAATAGTGCTTTAAGGTTTTTTCCTACAGACGAGTGAGAGTGTTAGTTAGCGAAAAGCTAGAATAGTGATTCTAGGAGTGGATGTAGGATTAGAGATCCAAACCAGTATAATATCGACTGTGTGATTTTATTTTCACTGCTATTAAATTTTAATTGTTGTTGCTATGATTACTGTGATTTAATTATATATTTATATATTTGGCCATCATTGATCCTCTACATAGCGACTTACAAGTAATTGATCGACGCTACTTGACTAACATGTGGTATCAGAGCCTGGAATCCTATCGATCGTCACAACATTATAGAACAATTGCCAAAAAAAAGTCCGGTCGAAATACAGCAAGAAAACACCCCAGCACTATCAAAGCCACCACTAATGAGGACTACAAAAAGATACTTTCTGATTTACAATTTTCAGTAGAAGATAATGAATTAGTTAGCATATGTGATAAGATCTTAAATCTTAATTTTGTTATTTTAGAAAAGATGAAAACTATCGAACTTGAAAATGAGAAATTAGATATAGAAAATTAGCATGGTGTTTTGAAAATTATTTTTGTGGCTATTAAAGATTTTCTAGATGAACAAAATACTATGTTTGAAAAATAGAGAGAATTAATTTTCAAAAGAAATTTTGGACTTGAAAAGGCAAAATGTTTTATTACAATTCTCTTTAGAAATTTCAGAATCTCGAATTTTTCTTCTCGAAAATGAGAACTATACATTGAAAAATGAGAATTTTGAATTTATTAATGAGATTAATATTTTGAAAAATAGTAATATTTCTTTTGAAAATAATAATTGTGACTTTAAAGCTAAATTTGAAAAACTTAAAAATGAAGTCACAAAATTTAGTAAAGGTCAAAACGATTTAAACATGATTTTATCTAGTCCTAGACCTTTACTTGATAAAAGTGGAATAGGATGTAATAAAATGAATAATAATAATAATAGTTTATCTTAGTTCTAGAAATATAAATATAATGGGAAACAAAATTTTCAAATATATATATATATATATATATTCCTGTAAAATGGGTGAATAGAGATAAATATATTCATGATTATTTCATTGATGTAGCAAATAATAAAAATTATATTTTTAAAGGTTCTACCACACCCTCTTGGGTATAGTTACCTTCTATCTAATCCCCGGACCCTAATGTAGGAAGTGGGTGCCAATTATTTTTTTACAGGTACGCCACATATTAAGAGGGAGATTGATTTTGAATTTACCAATGCATGTAGAATGATGATTTAAATAAATAAAAATCAATAAAATTTGGGAAGTGCCTCATACATTGCAAAATTAAGTAGGAGCAATATATATCCTAAGTTTTATCTCCTTTCGTTGATAAGAAAAGGGGAGAGAAACCTATGAAACATATGATTATATTGGTGATATATATAGACTAAAATATAGGATATCCTCATGGGGACTTATATTATTTTATATTTTAGTTGTGTGGTTGTCATCATCAGAAAGAGGCAGAATGAAAGACCCATATCTATGGTGTTTTTATGATAACAACCATATGATAATGCTACTAATGTGTTCATTGAGTTATTATAGGTATAGCTGCTAAAGTGGAGAAGTAATAATATATAATGAGGAGAAATACGGAAGAAAAAGAATCAAATGTCATATAATGAATGGCAGTGGAGTGGAGTACATGTATTCAAGACCATACAACAAAATAAAAAAAATCAATTGGATCTCAAGCAGACACTCGAAGAATGACAAAAGCGCTACAAAGTGTAAATGCATCCATATCGAGTACTTATAATTATGATTTTATAAAACTACTCAAATGATCACCAAATCTCATAAAACTTGGCCACAACCTCCTCAACATATCCTAGGTATACCATGAAATTTTTTCAAATTTTTTGTAAGCTTAAAAAATTGAATCAAAAAATATGCACGAAGAATGGGCGTTCAAACTGTGCATGAAACATTGGCCTACAGACTGTGTGAGAAGCATGAGCCTGGACTGTTTGGACTGAAAAGGTGTCTCTTCATTTCAAACCATTTCTCTTTATTTCAAACTGTTTCACCTCTTCATCCAAGCATCGTTCCTCTTCATTAATTCCTGCCAATCAAATAGCAACAACTCTTTATCATACTTATTTAATTTTTATATAAGCCTAAGCTAATTCCATTTTAAAACCAACTTTTTATTCCTCTTTATATTTCTATGCTCTCTACTTTCTAATTTGCAATTCTAGCCAAAGAATCAATTAGTGTACTTAAACTCCACATCCAAAAGTTTCAAAACTCCACTACCTAAACCGAACTCTGCTCCATTAACTCCTCAATTATTTGAGTGGTATAGGAAGTTGTAAAAGTATCAAAAAGGCAAATCGATGTTATAGACACATTGTTGTAGAAGAAGTCTTTTTCTTCGATATATAGTTGAAGTCCTATAATGCATCTCACGCAAAGTGTGTAGGTAAGCTTGTAGCCTTGAATCAGGTGGGTAAGCTTGTTGCTTGCAAATAAAGTAGTGTTGTAAGGCCTATTCCTCCAAGTGAAGTGAGAGTGTTAATTAGTGAAAAACCAGAATAGAGATTCTGTAACTGGATGTAGGATTGGAGATTCGAACCAGTATAAAATCGACTGTGTGATTTTATTTCTATTGCTATCATATTTAAATTGTTGCTGCAGTAATTACTACACTTCAGTTCTATATTTAAATATTTGGCCATCATCGGTCTTGTACATAGCGACTTACAAGTAATATTGATCGACACTACGCGACTAATATTTCCTAATTTAATGTTATCCTTTTAATTTTTTAACCTTAAATCTTAATAGATATATTAAATTACAAACTTTACATATACATATGTTATTTTAATTTTAAAACATAGTTTGCAATTAATTATATATGTGTATAAGTGTTTATGTTATTTTAATTCAATGTTTATTAAATTGTCGTTTGTGCAAAATCACAAATTTAACTTTAAAATCCTTCCAAAGATGAAACTTGATTCTCACTTATCATTATATATTTTATGAAATGCTCCTAATTAATTTTATATGCATATATGTTTAGGAATTTAATTTTTATTTTGAAATGACATTGAAGGAGTAAACGAAGGTGTAACGACCGACCTTTTCGACCCTCAAAAGTCGACACTAATACATTCACAATATTCACGTGCCAAGCATCTAATTGCCGAGAAGACAGATTGTTGGGTGAAAGAAAATAAAAGATAGAATGGAATTTCACATCGTGATGAGTAATATATAATATCCAAATGATTAGTACAAAAGAAATTTTTAATACACGTACAACATCAGAGTAAACTAACATATCATCAACCTAGATAGTTATAACAGCATGTCCGCACAAATGCTAATAAATACAAAACAGGCAATGCATCGGATATAAAATATGGGAATATGTCTTGGAGGCATCCAGCTCGTCTCCTGAAGCTCCAAAGCATCCATAACTAAATCTAGAAATATATTCGGGTCTGACCCGAGTATTATAAAAAAATAACACCCGGATCAATCTACCAAACCAGCATGAGAAACTCAAGCCATATTGATTTTTAATGTTATAACCTTTCAAAAATAAAGGTATCTCGTAAGACCACGCCGCATATAAAACGGATGGATTTTTACCTTACGATAGCCAGACCATTTTTACTAAAAATCCTGTGATATTATAATAATGTCTAGGGTCTAAAATAAATATATATAACATAGCTGGAATGCTTGCATCTCATGTCCTAACATATTCGGTATACAAATGAGTCCCTAAGACACGAATTGGAAAATGAATTCCATACAATGACAAGGTAAGGGACTACCTTCTATACAGTATATCTCTAGATAAAATGTACCGAAGCTGCAAACACTTCACCTCTACCAACACAGAACTGGCCTACCCCTTCCTAGATAGTACTGAATATGATCATCATCCCGTTTGCCAACTTGATAAATTGTTTCCGTGGGCCCAACATACATAATCCGTAAATATTGGTCTAGAATAAAGTGATGACCATACCTTAATGGTAGCGAACCGCATAGCCCTGTTGCATCTCCCATATTTTAGTCATTTTCGGGTGTGAGGCTTGAGGCTACATTTTTCTTTTAGCAAATCCCTCTTGGAATGTTAGCACTGCCCTCTAGGTAATAATGCTATGCCAGCATTCATCCATACAAGTTGTTCTAGGATTGAACAAATTGAAGGCACTATCTCTCCTACAAGATGTCTTCAATTCGTACGCTTATGCCAATACGAAGTGGTTTTCACATAACCTATTTGTTCCCGATCTCTTCAAACTAATAATCGACAGTTTCCAGTTGACTCGATCCCGATTCTTTCAGAAGTAAGCAGAGGATATAAGAGTCCCAAAGGGATCTCAAATATCCACTCTTAGAGCGAGAGACGTTTAACCAAAATGAATTCCCCTAAGGGAATATTAAACCATATGAATACGTGAAGCTTTCATATACTTCCAAAGTCAAAACTAGCCAAGATCTAATAGTTGATTATTTAACTATCAAATACGCAAACAATCAAAGCAAAGATTTAATTTCATATAGAAACCAAGCATGATTAAGCACATAAGCAACCACTAAGCATCTTTAATTAATCCCTTAATTAATTAAAATAATTTTATAAATACTTATATCAAAATAATTTTACAAACATATACATATGTATACGATTCATTCACTATTCATTTATAATCTTTCAATGCTTGGAAAAATAACCATATACTTATCTCATCGGTATAAGTATATTTGCAAAACACTACAATTTCAATACTTAGAAAATGCAACCATATACTTATATCAACGGCATAAGTATATCCACAAAAATTTTATGAAAGATTTCATATTTCAAAAGCATACTTAAATGGGTCAAAAACAAATGTCATTTAAAAACATTGTTAATATAAACCCAACCCCTTCCTTTTGCTGTAAATAAATGGATCGTATGAAAATTAGACCAAATATACTTACCACCACTTCTTTTTTTCAAACTTGTACTATCCTTCGATTAACAATGTACTCGAACAAGTTAGCATGATATCCTTGTCTCGACGTACGTTCTTAAACGCTCATAAATAGAGGCGAGTTTCTCTACCTTGGAATTTGATGTTAAGTATGAAAAGAATATTTTCTATACCACCATAAATTATAAAGATCATTTATAGAAATCAAATATCCTACACTTGTCACATTTCTGATAATTCAACTTACTCTATCCCTCACACAAAAATGAAGCCAGGTATGTCAAGGCACTGATTGCTCCTAGCCTTGACTTAATTAAAATACTCCAATTCTAGATCTCACAGATAGAGGATCAATCAATTCATCGACTTTTAGTGCCAAGTATAGGTCTACCTAATTCCCATAAGTAATTGAATTCATATATGAAAAAATACTTTATGCACTTAACATTATTCAAACTTAAACTATCCTTTGGTTAACAATGAAGTTGTTTAAATTGGAGTATTATTACCTCTCAATTATTGACTCGACAACATTCTTGTCTTTTAGGATAGGTAGAAGTTTCCTTACCTCGAAGCTTAATATCAACTATAAGACCTCAAAATTATGTATACTATTTATATTAGCAAAGTATTACAAAACAAACCTTCTTTCCACTTTTTCTAAAACCATTTATTATAACGAGAATGTTACAGTCCATATTCCCTTTTCTTTTCTCGAACACATTTATTACAACAATGGTGTTGTAATCTATGATTTCTTCCTCTTTTAAAAAAAATACTTATAAAACCTCTTTAAACATAATTTAAAACTTGTATTTAAAACATTCTTTTTAAAAATGGTCTCTTTTACACAAAACCTGACTTTTGAATACCAAGGAGTTTCCTTTATAACATTTAAACTTCTTATTTAGATAACTAAATAAATTCTCAACAATATATTTAAGTCTTCAAACTCTTGTTAAAATACTTATACAACTTTTATAAACACATTAGGAAAGACCTTTCAATATATCTAAAGAAGACAACCTTTAATAATTTACTAAAATCGTAGATTTCCAAAGTGCATCCATAGCAATTATCGCTATATGGACCGTAACTTTTAAAACATTGTTTTGTAAATCTAGTATCTTTTCAACTCTATTTCTTTTTATTTTTAATACTACTATAAGTATAGAAAATATTTTGCTTCAAAATATTGATGAGTTCGAAGTCTTCAAATAATTCATTCTTCAAAACTAAATTTTAAACCAAGTGTTTTCCACAAGAAATCAAAAACAATAAGAAGTGACTTTTCAAATTCGGAAAGAGGCTTAGCGACTACCCTTGAAAATCAACAAGTGCTACAAATGTTTCTATCCCAAAAGAATTCAACTTTCCATGTCATCTCACAAGCATTTACATAAACAAGAATATATGTAAATAAAAATCAACAAGGCGAAGAACTCCTTAGAGTTCCTCTAAAGTCCCCTACAAATCTCATATATGTATATGCATCTTGAAGTGTTTCTAGCATCCTATTCGCTCTGAAGATACTTCGACTTCCTCTTTTTGTCCCCTGCAAAGTAGTGGTTACTTATGCCATCTGCTTTCATGCGGAAATAAAATCCATACAAACAATATACAGAAGTATAAACAACATGAACAATAATTTTTATTTTTACAATATTTTTCAATTTTTAAATCCATTTTAAAGTGGAATTCAAAGTGAGAAACCTCACTTTAATCTTGGCCAAAACCCAAGGCAAAGCTCCTAGCTTCTTATCCCTACCTTGTAACAACAAAACTCCATCTTTTCTTTGCTTTTGCTTGCACCTACCCCCTCCCCTTCTTCCTTTTTCTCATTTCCAAGGACCCCCTCCTTTAACATGCGCATGACCATAGGGATATTTGGGGTGTTGTGCTCCAAATATTGGATCTTTGGAATGATAAGAGTGTTAGCTATGTTGTAAAGGGGTCAAGGTAGGAGTTTGGGTGGAGTTTGAGTATGTTTGGAATTAGTTTTGTCATTAGAAGGATGGATGATGAGGTAGGATAAATAGTGAAATGGAAATGAAAATGAGTAAAGGAGAAAGAAGAGAGGTAGGTGCTCTTTTATAAAGAATGAGAAGTGCAGTGAAGAAGATTGGGAAGTGCAGTAAAGAAGAATGGAAGTGCAGTGAAGAATATTGGGTAATATAGTAAAGAATATTGGGAAATCTAAAGGTGGAAATGAAGTAAGTAGGTTTTTATATAGAATTTGTAAAATAGCGTGTGCAAAAAGTTACAACCACTTTCATTCGATAAAAAGCCGAAAACCCGAAAAACGATTTTCGGTCATATTTTCGATTTTTCAATGGACTATTTATTTTTGTAAAAAAATTTCAAAATCGAATTTATTATCATTAATTATTAATTAAAAGAGTTTATTTGACCATTAAAACCCATTAATTGATATTTAAAATTAATTAAATATTCATAAATCAAAGTGATGAAATTCCGTGTTGTTATATAATTCCCCCATGGATAAATTTTGATCCCGAAATTTCATCACAACCAAACAATACAGAAATAGGCCACTACTAATACTTAACAATTTACTTAATCCCATACAATGTGCACAAATCATCTGTCTGCAATATCTGATTCGGTCACTTCTCAAATACATAAATCTCTCATCCAAACTAGTATAGATCACTTAACTTCTCCATCACGTAACTCTGATCTGGTTCTTTGATATGATACTTATAATTTCCTTAGATAGCTCTAAAATATAAAAGAAAACACTCACATCATCCCAAGAATCCATCCCAAGAACCCACCTTTGAGAATCAAGTGAAAATGCTTAGTTTGGGCCGGTGTATAATACCTAGAAATCTTGTGCTGAACTCTGGAGCTAGAATGGTCATGCGAATAGAATGATCCAAGTCAAACTTATGATTTTTATCCAGTTAGGATAACTTAATAATTACAATACTCCAATTATTTTTACTTCTCAAAATTATTTATGAACCATTTCGTAAAAATACACTAAAGTTTTAAACTGGTATAATACCCTTTTAAATCTAGATGTAGGCCCAAAATAAATCTAGGACTTAAAAGTGAGTCGACCTCTTCAACCCCTTTACCCATCTGGTCCAGTAAGTTGCTAAGAAGAGTAGGATACCGGTATCCAAACACAGTCTTAGAGTCTACTTTTTCTTGGTCTTCTAAGATAAGGATGTTTATTAGTCCGTTCAATAACATCAAATAATTTTCACAACTTAGATGTGAAAACAAAAGGCCCGATTTAATAAAATAAAGTTTATTAAAACCTTCTTATTAAATTTGACCCATTTAAAAACTAGTTTTAAATTATTTCTTCTCTAACGAAGAGTGATATAAACCCTATATTAAAAATTTCATTTATCAGCACATTCTTTTATCAAAATATCTTTGTTATTTTGAATCCATTTTCCTTAAGGAAACTTTAAGTACTATATACCCGGTTTTTATTTCAAAACCCTTTTGAAATGGTACTGTATATTTTAATTCAAAGAAAATATACATATAAATCAAGTAACACTAAAATGAAACCAAGGAACTAAGTCTTACCAAATAGTATCATATATCCCCATATCAATAAGGGTAATATTCATAGAAGTTCTTACCATCTGAACACACCTTTTGCCCATTTTTAGTCATTTTCAAGCCACTTGAACTAGTTGACATAAAAATACTTCTTCTTTTTCGAATCCCATTTTGAAACAATACTACATACATTTTCGTATAAAAAAGTTTTTAACAAAATATCTATTACTACTTGCTTTTAGGTTCATTCGGACTCGAACTCATCTCCATCGTACCATGACAAAGGGTATAATTTACTAAGAGCACTATAATGTTCGCCTAAGCAAACATCCGATCGTCACTTAGATGATTATTTAGATTGCTACAAAACTAATCGGGACATTTTTCCCGAACTATCCAAAGAAAATGTACCTTACTTAAAATTCTCTTTGAAATATTATACTTATAAATACTTTCAAGTAATACTATTATTACTTTTCTAAAAAAATCATTTGAAATCTTTTACAAAGACACCGGGATATAAATTCGCAAAAATCCTCCTTATTTTCAAAACACATTTTATAAACCATATTTATAAAATCATCTTTATAAATAGAATCGTTTCATATTCTAGTATCCCTTTTTAACAACATTACTACCGAACACCTTATAGTTAGATTGTGAAATTTAATTCACAAAGTGTTCATATTTTTGATTTAACAAAAACAATAAATACTCATAAATTAGCTGAGCATAACAACCAACAATCAATATCCAATGCTCATAACTGAATGAGCATGAATAATCAAACAATAAATAATAATATTTGAATATTATCATTTCCTAAGAAAAAACACATCATAAATAGCTATATCAATTTTTAAAAACTATTCTTTTATATATAAAATATAATCCTAGATAAAATTATTTTGTTTACCAATTTTAAAAACAATACTATGTTGGTTTGCCTTGTTTAATGTTTAGAAACCACTATCGATGCAGTTGTACATTTTGTATCCACTAAAATCGTAAACCACTCAATAGATCAATCAACACAATGTATAACATCTTTATAGCACTAATAAATACGCGCCCTCATAAATATACACATTCTAGAGTGTCACTTACCCTATCTCTAATGAGTTTATCCCACTAAGGGTTAGGTGTTTGCTTAACCTAAGCTCTGATACGTCGTGAAATGACCGACCTTTTTGACCCTCAAAAGTTGACACTAATACATCCACGGTATTCATCTACCGAGCATCCAAGTGCCGATAAGACAAATTGTTAGGGTGAAAGAAAATAAAAGATCGAACAGGATCTCACATCGTGACAAGTAATATATGATATCTAAATGATCTTTATAAAAGAAAATTTTCACATACGTAGAACAATCAGAGTAAACTAATCTATCATCAGCCTGGATAGTTATAATAGTCTGTCCTCACAGATGCTGATAAATGCAAAAATAAGTAATTCAGCGAAAATAAAATACAGGAATACATCTTGGAGGCATCTAGCTCATATCAGAAGCTCCAAAGCATCTATGACTAAATCTGAAAATATACTCGGGTCTAATCCGAATATTATAAGAAAATAACACTTTGTTCAATCTGGTAAACCAGCGTGAGAAGCTAAAACCATATGGATTTTTAATGCCATAAAACCTTTCAGAAATAAAGGTATCTCTTAACACCATGCGCACATAAACACGGACGAGTTTTTACCCTACAATAACTAAACCATTCTTATTAGAAATCTTGTGATATTATAATAATGTCTAAGGTTTAAAATAAATATATGACATAGCTGAAATGTGTGTATCTCATATTCCAACATATTTGGTATACAACTAAGTCCGTAAGGCATGTAACGGAAAATGGATTGCATACAATGACAAAGTAAATGTGACGACTGGCCTTTTCGACCCTCAAAAATCGGCAATAATACTATTATGACCCTAATTTTGACTAACATTATTTACGACATTTAATTAGATAAATTAAATGAAATAATGTAAATGGTTAAGTGATTGAGATTTGAATAATTTAATATAGTCGTGCCTTAATTAACCTATAAGCCAAAGAGAATTAAAATGAAATAAGTAAGAGGAATAACATAAGGGAAAAATTGGAACAAACTAAGTTCTTATACCCTAAACCTTCTTACTTTCACTCCTTATTCATTCTAAACATTTGCAAACAAAACTAAAAATGTTCAAAGCTTAGTCGGCCACCATTAAGGGAAAATAAAAGGGAAGATAAGCAAGAATTCAAGTAAGAAGCTTAATCAAATCAATTCAAGAGCAAATCTCAACCTCCTTAACAACAAGCTAAGGTGAATAATATATTACATCACATTTTTATTGTTTTTGGTTTCTAGATGAGATCCGAATTTATTTTGCAAGTAAAAAAGACATGATTTGATTGTTTAAATGGATATATAAGCATGTTGATGATTTATGTTGATTCATATAGATTTTATGATGAGTCTTGATTTGAAAAACCTATTAAATGACATCTTAATGACTTGTGCTTTTGATATAAGGTCAAAAACATTATTTTAGAGATGGGTTTCAAGTTTTATAATTTTCTAAGTTGATGGTATTTATTGTGAATTTTCTAGGAAAGAAAATGGTTAAATTGGGTTTAAATTATTTTGGAAAATATATGATAGCCTTGGGTCTAAAATTTAAATATATTAGAAAACATATTTAAAATGATTTATGGGAATTTTTGGAGAATTATCCTAAGTATTTTATTATGGATATAAAATTATTTATGGTATGGGATTTTAATGTTTTATATGCTTCTAAAAGGAGAAGGGGCTAATTTGCTAGATGTTTTTAATTGTTAATTACTGAATTCACAGCACTTTTAAAAAAAGATTTTGAAAAATAATTGGCCACCAATTATATGTTGACATATAAGGCAAGTTATTTGGAAAGATGTTACTTTAAAAGACTAGTAATTAGTTTTGCAAAGAAACACTTACAGCAGCTACCTTTCGACCCTATACTTCCACCCCAACCAAGTCGAAACCAATACACATGGTATCAATGCCTTGGTATGTGGTGGATTGGATTAGGCGGAAGGTATAGAGTCGAAACATGCTTTCGAAGGGGTAGAAGCTACTATTTTTGACTACGAATCACTTGTGTTTATAAAGGAGGCTTTCGAAGGAGTTATATTAGCTTTCGACTTAGTCAAATGTGCCTTTTTTATCAAAAGAACTTTCGAAAGGGGTTGCCGCCTTTTTATTCTAAAATGAAGCTTTCGAAGGGGTTCGAAACCCATGCTACAGCATTCAACCCTTCGAATCAATGCTTTTGAAAATATACCTTTTCCTTTACACTTTGAAGCCACTTTTCCATGCTTTTGAAAGGTTGGTTTCAAAACCATTCACTTTCTTTTACTTTGGAATAATTCTTTCGAAAGCAATGCTTTTACCCTAGTTCTTTTAAGACTCTTTGTTCTATTAAAATATAAACCCAAAGGTTTCGAAAGGAATGGTTTTAAATGGTTTCGAAGCAATGTTCCACAAACTTTTGCTTGGACCTAATGCTTTCAAAAGGTTTGTTTTAAGTAAGGAATTTTAATCCTTTAGAAAAGTATATAATGTAGGTTTTGAAAGGGAGGTACCCCAATGTTTTCGAAAGGTTTACTTGAGCCTTTGAATGGAAGGTTTCCAATGCTTTCGAAAGGCAAGTTTAAAGTATTTTGAAAAGAGGATGTCTAAGGTTTTATAAAGCTTTCAAATGGATACCTTCAATTATTTCAAAAGGTTGATTTTTTAAGGTTTCGAAAGATATGTTTTGGCCTTTCGGCTTGGTGTTTCAAGGTAAAGTAGTTAATGAAATGACCCTCAATATTATGCTTAATTTTTTTTAACATCCCTATAATTAATATTCTCAGAGTCATTTTCTTTTCAAACAATTCATCCAGGATCCAATATTTTCCACCAATATAAATATATTAGTTTAATTCCTAAAGATATACACATACATATGAAGATGTATGTGTTCCTCTTGTTTAAAATCAGAGTATGTTTTTAATTCCATTTGTTTAACAAGAGCAGGCTGTTTAGTTTGGATTAGTTTGGATTTGAAGAAATCTGTATATAGTTAATTACCTTATTCTTTTGAATATTTATACTATGATATTAATTCCTGTCCATATTTGGTCAAAGTATTTGGGATTTTTTTTTCATAGTTCAAATATTGATATTTGGCTAAGACCAGAAAATGATATGTTCTCTTATCATTTTCCACTTATTTATTTTCTAGAAACTTTCTTATTTCTGATTCAATCCATATGACTTGTTTATTTCAATCTTAGCCTGTATAACACCTTGTAAATTGAGTATTTGCATAAGATTTGCTGTGACAAGCATTTGAACTTAAAAATATTTAAAAGATTAATGTGTGTTTCCAGGTTTTAATAGTGCAGACCTGTCCAGATTGCATATCTGGTATAGCTTTAAAAAGTTGATTGTGGTGAAACAATTTCTAAATAATCTAAAGTTTTTGAAATGTATTTTACATTCAGAACACCATCAACCATAGTCAACCAAAACCTCACTCATTTGAAGCTGGTTAACCCATAAGTCTTGTATCTAACAGACTCTTGTTCAAGGCAATGACATTATATCTTAAGCCTTGCAAATTATTTACTTTTCCTAAAATAATTCAAAAAGTGGTATTAAAACTGGTTTACAAAGTTTCACAGTAAAAAGATTCAAACCTTTTATAAGTTTACCTCTGGTTAAATCCAGATTTTATTCTAAAAACTTAGTGCATTGCTATGTCTCAAGAATTGACCAATACATAATAAAAATTATGCAAAACATTTGCTCACATACATATATGTATATTATTTTTTTGGCATTCATATCTAATACTTAGGCATATTTTTCTGGTTTTCAACCCAGATATTTCTTTAAATTTTTAAACCTTAATGCATAGCAATATTCAATAGATAAACAACCAGTTCAATCAAGCATAGCAAGTTCATTACATAAAATCAAGTTCAAACACAATTGTCTCATGGATACATGCAGATAGAATCATATTAGGCTCTTATTAAAATTAGCAAGCATGTTCATTCAATCCCCTTTTGTTTGCCATAACCTCACTTTCTACTTAGCTCCTGCATTTCCTGAAAGAGCATTGGTGGCTGCCTCATTTTAAAATGAGACACCCCCATATGCCATGAGCAAATAAGGGTCAGATCCATGATCTGGTATGAGCAACATCAGTGTATTCATGATATTAAACAACAGAAAATATGAGAGTAATAGCTTGTTATTTGAATGAATTTCTACAATCACTTATTATATCATTGTGTAAATAAAGTGACTCAAGTATGACAACTCCATTTATCAAGCAAACATAATCATCTATTTGTAACATGGGCATTCACTGGAACCAACCATCATGGTTCCATACCAACCAACCTAAGAAATATTCATATTCCTATCTCTTCATATATAGGTTGTATAAATTCAATTTAACTTCCTGCCTCATCTGCCATCAAGGAATCACAGGGACACATTGCAATGAACTAATTCACATCATTGCACAAAGATCTCAGGGCTTAAACAAACCATGTGCCAACTTGCATACATCAAATATAACAAGCATTCCAGCAGCCTTCTTGGCCTTCCCTTCCCTAGTTTATTTACTAGTGCATTGATTTAAATATTATCAACAGATAGCTAAGTGAACTTGTCACTGCAAACATGGTAACACCCATAAATTTTCTAGCATAATTTACTCAGAAATTTAGTAGACAGTTATTTCCAAAAATGTGGACATTATGTCTTGATCTCAGTAAAATATAAGAATATTTTCAACTGTAAAAGAGGCATGGCATGTTCTTGTTATATTGATCTGCAAGCCTTTATGATTGATTCAGATTCATGATCTGGTTCAATCATAGTTTTAGCTTGTGAGTTTTTTTTTGATTAAGGGCTCAGCACTTAGAAAATTTCTATTGCACCCTTAACTTCTTTCTTCTCAAGCCTCAGCACTTATACCAAGTATAATGCAGCTCCCAACATTTTTTTTGTAAAATTTCCATGCCATAGATCTATAACAGTTGAGAGTATTCTCTATAAAATTTTAAGATTCTGGACTTTAACATTTCAGAGTAAAATAAAAACAGTATGATACACATCCAAAGGCAAATATCTCAACAAATCAAGGATCACCAAAAACATCCATATTAAATCATATCAGATTTAAAATTAAACATCCAAAAAGCATTGATGAAAGCATATACATCAAAACCAGCAACATGTAAATGGCAATATAAAAGTGGCTGCCTCATCTCAGGTCTTAATGCCAAGAACTCAGTGAGGTTACTCACCTAAGTCCTTCCTTCTCTTGTTTCAGAAAATCCTTATGTGTGTGTTTTCTTCTTCCTTTCAATATTTTCCTTTCTTTCTTATTTTTTTTTTGATTAACTCTGGGTAAAATGTTTTCCTGGCTAAAACTGCCTATTTATACCAGTGTTTTCTCTTAGGGTTTTGTTACAACAAAATTCCATTTCTATCCTAACCATCTTCATGCATTTTGAATTTTCACATTTTCCTCCTTAATGCCCCGGCCACTTTAGTCTATTATAGTTAGTATCCTTTTTCTTTTTCCTTTTACTTTTTCAGAAAAATGGGTATCTTTAATTGCTTACCCAAGTCATGCTAAATGTGTGATTCAGTTTTTTATTTATATTTTTTTTATTCTTTTCTGGAAATCTCCTTTTCTATTTTTACCTACACAAGCATATTGACTTGTATTACATTTCATGTCATTTTGATGTTTCTTTTAACACTTTCTGCTCACAGGAAATATACATGCACATGGGTGTATATATTTTTATTTGACCTCTCTTGCCTTTTAGAAAATATACACATATATATATTTCCTAATAAAATGAGTTAGATCTGGTAAAAGAAAACCCTATGCTAAGTAAGAATTACTTCTTTGCTCACATAAAATCTTTCTGCCTCTTTATTACTTTATTTAATTTCTTAGGCTTCACAGAAAAATGTATATAGGCATATCTCCCATATTTAACTTGGTTAGGCCTAAGTTAAATTCCAATGTTTTAAATAAGAATTTTACTTTCTTGTTTCAAATAAAAATTTCTGTCTCTTTTTTTTTTCTTTCATAAGTTCTTGGATTTCCCCTGTGCCATTTTCCAGTGTGCATGTGCACACATATCCTTGCATACCATTTAATCCCAAGAATTTTTACCATATTTAAATCTAAATATTTCAAAATTAAATCATTTTATCAAAATGATTTTTCACAAAATTTTGGGGTATTACATTCACCCCTCCTTTTAGGAATTGTGTCCTCACAATTTTCCTAGTACTTGTAACAAGCATCATCTTATTTTTCTGAAAATCTATCAAACACATGCATAAGCAAGCAAATTCAATCATGGCAACCATACATATTAGATTTTCTAAAAATTTAAAAT
Organism: Allium fistulosum; assembly: GCA_030737815.1. Classification (NCBI taxonomy): domain Eukaryota; kingdom Viridiplantae; phylum Streptophyta; class Magnoliopsida; order Asparagales; family Amaryllidaceae; genus Allium; species Allium fistulosum. The sequence goes on from CM060907.1 coordinate 746,926,053, forward strand.
TACCTTTAATCTGCAAAAAGCTTAGGATAATCTATCATAATCTTGTCTTCTACCTCCCATGTACAATCATTTGGATCAAGACTCCACTGGATCTTCACCAGTTTCAAAGTTTTGCTCCTCAATTTCTTTTCTTCTTGAGCTAAAATCCCCACTGGTTCCCTTTCATAAACCATATTAGGATTTATTTGAATCTGGGTAGGCTTTTCCAGAATTTCTTCTTTATCATGTACCCACCTTCTAAGTTGTGACACATGAAAAACATTATGCATTGCTTTCATTTCCCCTGGTAATTCCAATTTGTATGCTAAAGAACCTATCTTTTCCAGAATTTTATAGGGTCCAACATACCTTGGTGTGAGTTTACCTTGTTTACCAAATCTCAAGACTTTCTTCATAGGTGAAATCTTGATGAAAACAAAGTCTCCTACTTCATATTCCACTTGCTTTCTCTTCCTGTATGCAAATTTCTTTTATCTATCTTGAGCTGCTGCTATTCTTTTTCTTATTAACCCAATTTTCTCTGTAATTTCTTTTACATAATCAGGTCCTAGAACAGCTCTTTCTCCAGTTTCTACCCAGCATATAGGTGATAAACATAGCTTGCCATATAAGGCTTCAAATGGTGCCATCCCTATGGTGCTTTGGTAACTGTTATTGTATGTGAACTCAGCTAAATGGAGGTGGTCTTCTCAGTTGCCTCCAAAGTCCAATGCACATGCCCTTAACAAGTCCTCTAAGACTTTGTTTACCACTTCAGTTTGTCCATCTGATTGTGGATGGTAGGCAGTGCTTAAGCACAATTCACTCCCCATGGCCTCTTGAAAACTTTTCCAAAACCTTGAGGTGAAGATGGTATCCCTATCACTCACAATTGTTTTGGGAATGCCATGCAATCTTACCACCTCTTTCATGAATATTTGAGCCAATTTTGGAGCATTTCTTTCTGATTTAACTGGGATAAAATGTGCTACTTTAGTTAGCCTATCCACTATTACCCATATACTTGTGTTTCCCCTCTTAGACCTAGGCAGTCCATCTATGAAATCCATAGATATATCCTCCCACTTCCATTGTGGTATACCAAGGGGTTGCAACAGTCCTGATGGCCTTTGTGTCTCTGCCTTGACTTGTTGGCAAGTCATGCACTTTGCAACATGTCTGGCCACATCTGACTTCATTCCTTTCCACCAAAGATTTCTTTTCAAATTTTGATACATCTTGGTGCTTCCAGGGTGTATGGAGTACTTACTCCTATGGTATTCATTTAGTATTTCATCCTTCAATTCTATGTTTTCTGGAACACATATCCTATTCTTGTTCCTTAAATAACCATCCTTATCAATTTGATAATTTATTACTTCTTCCCCTTTTAGTAAGAGCATTTTCTTCTCCAATAGGTTTAAGTCTTGTTCCTGCATTTTCCCAACCTTCAGAAGTAAATTTGATTGCAGAGATACCATACTCAATTTCCCTTTACTTCCATCTTCTTCAATGGGTATCATTTGTACCTCACTGTTTGCCTCAATTTCCAAATCAGTAAGTATAGACAGATCCTTAAACTCTTCCATCATCAACATGGCTACCTTAGCATGTTGTCTACTCAAGGCATCTGCAACTTTATTTGCCTTGCCTGGTGTATAAAGTATATCTAGATCATAGGCAGCTAGGAACTCCACCCATCTATTTTGCCTCATGTTCAAATCTTTTTGTGAGAATAGATATTTCAGTGCATTATGATCAGTGTACAAGATAAATTTAGCACCTAACAAATAATGTCTCCAAAGTTTCAAAGCATACACAACTGCTGATAGTTCAAGATCATGGGTTGCATATCTTGTTTCATGTGGCTTTAATTGCCTAGATGCATAGGCTACTACCTGGTCTTGCTGCATCAACACAGCCCCTAGCCCAGAGCCACTTGCATCAGTGTACACAATTAAATTTTCATTTCCCTCTGGCACCCTCAATACTGGTGCATCAATCAGAGCTTCTTTTATTTTGATAAAAGCTTGCTCACATTTTTCTGTCCATACAAAGGCTTGGTTCTTTCTAGTTAAATTGGTAAGTGGTGATGATATTTTTGAAAAACCTTTTATAAACCTCCTATAATATCCTGCCATCCCCATAAATGATCTAATCTCACTGATTGTGCTAGGCCTTTTCCATGCTTGGATAGCTACTACCTTATTGGGGTTTACTGATATTCCTTTGGCAGAGATAACATGCCCAAGAAAATGTACTTCTTCTTTCCAAAATGCACATTTTAAAAATTTTGCCTTTAAATCATTCTCCCTTAATCTTGACAAAACTAAATGCAAATGATTTTTATGCTCTTCCACTGTTTTGGAATAAATCAAAATGTCATCAATAAAAATCAGTACAAACTTGTCTAAATAATCTCTGAATATTCTATTCATTAAATCAACAAAATATGAAGGAGCATTTGTCAAGCCAAATGGCATAACCATAAATTCATATAAACCATATCTAGTGTTAAATGCAGTATACTTAACACTTGAGTCTTCAACCTTCATTTGATGAAATCCTGATGCTAAGTCTAATCTAGAAAATATTTTAGCTTCACTGAGTTGATCAAAAAGATCATCTATTCTAGGCAATGGATATTTGTTCTTGATGGTTACTTTATTTAGTTCTCTATAATCTATGCACATTCTCAAAGTACCATCATGTTTTCTTACAAACACTACTGGAGCACCCTAGCATGAATTACTTGGCCTTATAAATCCTTTGCCTTCTAATTCTTCCAACTGATTTTTCAATTCTTTCAGTTCACTTGGCCCCATTCTATAAGGTTTCTTGATTATTGGACTTGCTCCTGGAATGAGATTAATTTGAAACTCAACTGGTCTATGATGTGGAACACCCTTAACTTCCCCAAACACATCCAAGTATTCATTGACTATGGGAATATCTTCAATGGTTAGTTCACTGAAATCTTTTTCTGAGTCAACTAAATGATATAATTTCCCTTCCTTAGCTACTTCACATAAAACTGTGATCCTCTAGCCTTTAGAATTTTGCAATGATATGGTGGATGAGTCTAAATTAATTATGGCTTTAAATTGCCTTAACCAGTCTACCCCCAATATAACACCTATATTTGGGTAATTCAAAACATATAAATTGGAAATAAAAATATTTCCTCCTATGTTTAACTCCACATCCATACAATTCATGTTCAAAACACTAGAACTCCCCAGTGGACTTTGTATAAGCAGTGGGGTTTCAACCAATATGCAATTTAATTTTAGCATTTTAACTAATTCATAGGAAATCAAGGAGTGAGTTGCCCCAGTGTCATATACTACTGCTATAGGTATGGTGCAAATAAGTAGTGTACCTTCCACTTGACCATGATTCTCAGCTCAACTTTCCACTGAGGATTTGCCTTTGCATTCCAAACTTGCTATTTTCCCTTGCTGTTTGTACTCAGGACAATTCCTTTTCATATGCCCCCTCTTTCCCACATAGGTAGCACTTGAAAGCTCCTCCTTTTAATTCTGGGCACCTTGGTTTGATGTGTCCTTCTTTTCCACATTGATGGTAAACCAACTTCTTCTTAGCATCATTAGCTTTAGTGTCTTTGTCCTTCTTGTTGTCTGTCTCCTCCTTCTTTTTATCATAAGGGTGATATCTTCCCTTATTCTTCTTGTTGTTGTTGCTCTTAAAATTCCTATACTTCTCCCTTTCCTTGTCATGATGTTCCAATTTCAATGCCAGATCTATTACTTGATCAAAAGTCCTATCTGCATATGGTAGCATAGCTCTGCTAAGTCCTGGGTTCAGACCTTTTATATACCTATCATTTTTGGATGCTTCATCCGCCACTAGCATTGCTCCATACTTAGATAGCCCCTCAAACTTTTGAGTATACTCAGTGACATTCAAAGTTCCCTGCCTAAGTCTGATAAATTCTTTAAGCAAAATGGTCTTGGCTGATGCTGGTACAAATCTTGCCTCCAACATTTCCTTGAATTGATTCCAAGTGATTTCATTTTCAATTCTTCCAGCTATGATCACCTCCCACCAGCCTAATGCTACTCCTTTCAGCTGTCTTGAAGCTACTTGCCTCCTCCTCTGATCATCAAGCTGCATGTCATTGAAAATTCTATCCAGTGTTCTCAACCATGCTTGAATTTCCATCACATTCTCAGTCCCTTCAAAACTTTTGCCTCCCAAATTGGTGTAAGCCTTCAGTAGTTTTGAAAGTTCCTCATGTGGGTTCTCAGGTCTATGCCCAATTCCATCCCTTAAAACTCTTACAAATTCTTGCATATCAAGCATCTGTGGTGCACTTGACCCTGCATGATGTGATCCCCTTCCTACCATGGTTTGCTAACCAAATTATGGGCAAATAGTATTAGTGTACCATAAGTATTTTCTATGGTTAATATTTTCCTATTTAAATTATTTCATTCAAAACAACCAAATATAATACATTTCCATAGTATTCAACAATCAATGCAACCATTTGCTCTGATACCAACTGAAATGACCCTCAATATTATGCTTAAATTTTTTTTTAACATCCCTATAATTAATATTCTCAGAGTCATTTTCTTTTTAAACAATTCATCCAGGATCCAATATTTTCCACCAATATAAATATATTAGTTTAATTCCTAAAGATATACACATACATATGAAGATGTATGTTCCTCTTGTTTAAAATCAGAGTATGTTTTTAATTCCATTTGTTTAACAAGAGCAGGCTGTTTAGTTTGGATTTGAAGAAATCTGTATATAGTTAATTACCTTATTCTTTTGAATATTTATACTATGATATTAATTCCTGTCCATATTTGGTCAAAGTATTTGGGATTTTTTTTTTCATAGTTCAAATATTTATATTTGGCTAAGACCAGAAAATGATATGTTCACTTATCATTTTCCACTTATTTATTTTCTGGAAACTTTCTTATTTCTGATTCAATCCATATGACTTGTTTATTTCAATCTTAGCCTGTATAACACCTTGTAAATTGAGTATTTGCATAAGATTTTCTATGACAAGCATTTGAACTTAAAAATATTTAAAAGATTAATGTGTGTTTCCAGGTTTTAATAGTGCAGACCTGTCCAGATTGCATATCTGGTATAGCTTTAAAAAGTTGATTGTGGTGAAACAATTTCTAAATAATCTAAAGTTTTTGAAATGTATTTTACATTCAGAACACCATCAACCATAGTCAACCAAAACCTCACTCATTTGAAGCTGGTTAACCCATAAGTCTTGTATCTAACAGACTCTTGTTCAAGGCAATGACATTATATCTTAAGCCTTGCAAATTATTTACTTTTCCCAAAATAATTCAAAAAGTGGTATTAAAACTGGTTTACAAAGTTTCACAGTAAAAAGATTCAAACCTTTTATAAGTTTACCTCTGGTTAAATCCAGATTTTATTCTAAAAACTTAGTGCATTGCTATGTCTCAAGAATTGACCAATACATAATAAAAATTATGCAAAACATTTGCTCACATACATATATGTATATTATTTTTTTGGCATTCATATCTAATACTTAGGCATATTTTTCTGGTTTTCAACCCAGATATTTCTTTAAATTTTTAAACCTTAATGCATAGCAATATTCAACAGATAAACAACCAGTTCAATCAAGCATAGCAAGTTCATTACATAAAATCAAGTTCAAACACAATTGTCTCATGGATACATGCATATAGAATCATATTAGGCTCTTATTAAAATTAGCAAGCATGTTCATTCAATCCCCTTTTGTTTGCCATAACCTCACTTTCTACTTAGCTCCTGCATTTCCTGAAAGAGCATTGGTGGCTGCCTCATTTTAAAATGAGACACCCCCATATGCCATGAGCAAATAAGGGTCAGATCCATGATCTGGTATGAGCAACATCAGTGTATTCATGATATTAAACAACAGAAAATATGAGAGTAATAGCTTGTTATTTGAATGAATTTCTACAATCACTTATTATATCATTGTGTAAATAAAGTGACTCAGGTATGACAACTCCATTTATCAAGCAAACATAATCATCTATTTGTAACATGGGCATTCACTGGAACCAACCATCATGGTTCCATACCAACCAACCTAAGAAATATTCATATTCCTATCTCTTCATATATAGGTTGTATAAATTCAATTTAACTTCCTGCCTCATCTGCCATCAAGGAATCACAGGGACACATTGCAATGAACTAATTCACATCATTGCACAAAGATCTCAGGGCTTAAACAAACCATGTGCCAACTTGCATACATCAAATATAACAAGCATTCCAGCAGCCTTCTTGGCCTTCCCTTCCCTAGTTTATTTACTAGTGCATTGATTTAAATATTATCAACAGATAGCTAAGTGAACTTGTCACTGCAAACATGGTAACACCCATAAATTTTCTAGCATAATTTACTCAGAAATTTAGTAGACAGTTATTTCCAAAAATGTGGACATTATGTCTTGATCTCAGTAAAATATAAGAATATTTTCAACTGTAAAAGAGGCATGGAATGTTCTTGTTATATTGATCTGCAAGCCTTTATGATTGATTCAGATTCATGATCTGGTTCAATCATAGTTTTAGCTTGTGAGTTTTTTTTTTATTAAGGGCTCAGCACTTAGAAAATTTCTATTGCACCCTTAACTTCTTTCTTCCCAAGCCTCAGCACTTATACCAAGTATAATGCAGCTCCCAACATTTTTTTTGTAAAATTTCCATGCCATAGATCTATAACAGTTGAGAGTATTCTCTATAAAATTTTAAGATTCTGGACTTTAACATTTCAGAGTAAAATAAAACATTATGATACACATCCAAAGGCAAATATCTCAACAAATCAAGGATCACCAAAAACATCCATATTAAATCATATCAGATTTAAAATTAAACATCCAAAAAGCATTGATGAAATCATATACATCAAAACCAGCAATATGTAAATGGCAATATAAAAGTGGCTGCCTCATCTCAGGTCTTAATGCCAAGAACTCAGTGAGGTTACTCACCTAAGTCCTTCCTTCTCTTGTTTCAGAAAATCCTTATGTGTGTGTTTTCTTCTTCCTTTCAATATTTTCCTTTCTTTCTTATGTTTTTTTGATTAACTCTGGGTAAAATGTTTTCCTGGCTAAAACTGCCTATTTATTCCAGTGTTTTCTCTTAGGGTTTTGTTACAACAAAATTCCATTTCTATCCTAACCATCTTCATGCATTTTGAATTTTCACATTTTCCTCCTTAATGCCCCGGCCACTTTAGTCTATTATAGTTAGTATCCTTTTTCTTTTTCCTTTTACTTTTTCAGAAAAATGGGTATCTTTAATTGCTTACCCAAGTCATGCTAAATGTGTGATTTAGTTTTTTATTTATATATATTTTTTTTTATTCTTTTCTGGAAATCTCCTTTTCTATTTTTACCTACACAAGCATATTGACTTGTATTACATTTCATGTCATTTTGATGTTTCTTTTAACACTTTCTGCTCATAGGAAATATACATGCACATGGGTGTATATATTTTTATTTGACCTCTCTTGCCTTTCAGAAAATATACACATATATATATTTCCTAATAAAATGAGTTAGATCTGGTAAAAGAAAACCCTATGCTAAGTAAGAATTACTTCTTTGCTCACATAAAATCTTTCTGCCTCTTTATTACTTTATTTAATTTCTTAGGCTTCACAGAAAAATGTATATAGGCATATCTCCCATATTTAACTTGGTTAGGCCTAAGTTAAATTCCAATGTTTTAAATAAGAATTTTACTTTCTTGTTTCAAATAAAAATTTCTGTCTCTTTTTTTTTTCTTTCACAAGTTCTTGGATTTCCCCTGTGCCATTTTCCAGTGTGCATGTGCACACATATCCTTGCACACCATTTAATCCCAAGAATTTTTACCATATTTAAATCTAAATATTTCAAAATTAAATCATTTTATCAAAATGATTTTTCACAAAATTTTGGGGTATTACAGTTAACCTATTTTGAAAGGGGTACTTTCGATGGATTCGAAAGGGACTGTTTAAAGGTTTTAAATATGGATTTCAAAGGTGATAACTTGGATTTAAAACCTAATGTTTTCTAAGTTAAAGAAGGGCTTTAACTTGTTCTAAAGGGATAGATAACCCCATTGATTTAGGTTTTCATCAACACTGTTTTGTGTAAAGCATATATCATAGCAAAGATATTTGAGTAAAGCAAAGAGTATATTTTCCTTGTTTAAGTATGATTTAAAGGGTTAAATAAATTTGAAAGAAATATTTTCAAGGAAAATTTAATGGGGTAGTTAACCCTAAGTAAAAGACTCAGATATTAGAATCCAGATGGGACTGGTATAGGGACACGCCCTATACTTTAGCTAGTAGCCCCTAGCTAATATAAGTCCAAAATTCCAGTGTGTAGGGCTTTGTCGTAGGTAAGACTAATTGATGTTACACACAGAAAGGAATATACAGTGAATGATAGGTTATTGGTGAGCCCGCAAAACATTAGGATTAGTTGACCTTAGGAGAAGTAAGTTAAGGACAGAACATCCAGGAGTGTGTCTAACAGAAGTTAGATTATTTATTTTTTCTGGTAGGCCCGAGTCAGCCAATGGTCAGTAGTTAGCCAAACAAAACTATATTGTTCGAACAGATAGTCCATTGATTACCTTATTTATGTGCAAATATGATATTGTTGTTTTAATCTGTTTGATTGTAGGATTCTGATCTGCAAAAGACATGTTTGAAAAGGGATATTAGTGAGGGGAAACCCGTTCCACTAAGCGGCATGGTCTCACTTAATATTAGTAAACCAAGATGTAATAGTATTATTCACACCAGGATTTATCTCTGACTCAAAGTTTATGTTTTTCCTTATACTCTTGGGTGCTCAAAATTAATTTGAGTAGATTGAGAGTTAGGGTTTTACAGGTTTAGTAGGTGGACAAAGAAGCTTCCGAAGACGTGCAGGAGGCAAAGTTAGCTATATAGGAGTAATTAGTTTTATTTCCGCTATGATGTATTTAAGACTGACGTGTCTATTGAGTACTTGATTATCTAAGGGGGCATCATCATATGTCGCACTTGGCGTAAATTGTAATAATTATATTTGATCGAAATCTGGGAATCATTTGGGATTGTGTATTGGAATATGAAACTTGGATTTAAAATATAATCAATAAAATTGTTTTTTTTCTGAATCGGTGATTTTGTTTCATATTCGTTTGCTTCTGATATTATGGATACGATTAACATTACCGTATTTTATCACCAGAAGTTAATACTATAGTTGACTACAGCATCTGCAGCCTTAGCTTTAGGCCTCGAGATAGGGGATGTTAGAACTTGGTATTAGAGCATAGGTTTATGAAAAATTTAAAAGAAATTTAAAACTTAAAATGACTTGAAAACTTAATTCTAAGGAATTAGAGAAAAGATTGGGGTATGGGATAACGTTATAGTAATGTACTTGTATTTTCTATATATAAGTATATGCTTTATCTCTATTCTCCCATTTTCATCAGGCCATTCTTCTATATCTCACAAAGACTCGAATGCAAATTTTATGGACGTAAGATATGGATGCTAGAAGTGGAAGAGTTAACATTAGTAGTGGAAGCACCATAACAAATGGGAATGCCAGAGCAAACACTAGAAGGAATCTAGGTCAGGCACAAGCTGCTAATGTGGGTGATGGAATGCCGCAAGTAGATATGGGAGCTATGTATTAGTTCTTCGTTAACATGATGCAGGCTAGAGTTGCTGGAGGTTTAGTTGGAGGAAATGCTGAAGGAGGAAATCAGGGAGCCCCAGTGGTCACTAATTATACTGTATTGAGTAGATATTATGCCAGGCTGGGAGGAAAACCGTTTATCGAGACTAAGGACACAATTGAAGTAGAGAACCGGTTACTTCATTACGAGAGGATTTTTGCTGATTTGGGGTTCAATGATGAGTAGAAAAGCAGCCTTGCTTCTAGGCAGTTACAGGGAGCAGCACTGTACTGGTGGAATAATGCTATGGTGGGAGTTAATGAGGAGACCATGAATTAGGCTAAGTTTAGAAAAAGGTTTGAGGAGAGGTTTATGTCGGAGATTGCAAAGTCAACTCTGCTTAGAAAGTTCGCTAAGTTGGAGCAGGGAGACATGACATTGCTTGAGTATACAACCAGATTTGAGGAGCTATCAAGATACGGATACGCTACGGTTTGATACAGTTATCAAAAGAAATGAGAAATTCATTCGAGGCCACATTATCACATATTAGAGATCCATGCGATATAGTTGTTGAGATGGCTTTGAGGCAGGAAGAGATGCTTGCTTTTCTTGAGGGTAACAAAGCAGGGGGAGCTCAAGGAGGGCGGAACTAGAAGGGGAAATTTTTCCATAAGAAGGGAGCACAGAAGAGTGGAGCTGCCAAGAAGGGAAAGACAGAAGTTATCTGTTATAAGTGGATAAGAAGGGACACTATGCTCATATGTGCCGGACAGGCAAAGGAAAGAAATCTGCTGACAAGAGAGGAGTGAGATGTTTCAACTGCGATCAAATTGAACATTATAGGAACTAGTGCAAGGAGTCAGCCAAGGATGGGAAAGGGAAAGTGTTAGCATTGGAGCCAGCAACCTTGAAACCAACAGCAAAGGAAAAGGGAAAAGCTGTGTTGGGAGGTACGCTTTTGATTCATGGTGTATCAGTTAGAGTTCTATTTGATACTAGTACATCGCATTCTTTTATATCTCATTGTTTTGGTAGATAAGCTTAACCTAGAACTCTCTAGTTACTTCCTTAAGGGTTGCGAATCCGGTAGGAGGATATGCGACACTTGGGATGAAGTGTGAACAGCTAGAGTTTGAATTGTTAGGTTATGTATTAACTTGCAGTTTGCATGTGTTTGATTTTGTAGGGTTCGAAATTATTTTGGGTGTTCGAAAATATTTTGGGTATGGATTGATTAAGTAAATACGATGCTAGGATATTTTTACATGATAGGAAAATATCACTTAGACACCCTGTTTGTATTGATCGGAATATATACTCCATAGAAAACCCTAGTTTTGAGGTTGATGCTTTATTGGGTGTTGTGGAGGCAGAAGACAGGTTAAATTGAGTTTTCGTTGTTAGAGAATTCGCAGATGTCTTTGAGCCCATAGTAGGATTGCCGCTGAAATGAGCTATTGAGTTTCGGATAGACTTAATACTAGGAGCAGAACCGGTGAGTAGACCGCCAAGCAGAATGACACCTATCAAGATGAGGGAGCTAAAGGTGCAGTTAGTGGATTTGGAAAATAAGAACTTTATCAGACCAAGCAGTTTGCCATAGGGAGCAGCCGTAGTGTTTGCAAGGAAACTGGACGCATCCCTAAGGTTATGTATCGATTATCGTAAGTTGAATGAGAAGATAAAGAATCGATATCCACAACCTAGAATTGACAATTTTTTCGACCAGTTGAGTGGAGCCAAAGTATTTTTCCAGTTGGATTTGGCAATAGGGTTTCATCAGCTTAGAGTGGCTGAGGATAGTATTCCTTTGAGGGCGTTTAGAACCAGATATGGATCATACGAATGGTTAGTAATGTCGTTTGGACTAACTAATGTGCCAACATTCTTTGTGGATTTGATGAACCGAGTTTTCCGGGAGCACTTGGACAGGTTCGTGTTGGTATTCATAGATGACATTCTGATATACTCTAAGATGAATGAGAGCATGAAGGTTATCTTACAGTGGTGCTTGAGACGTTGAGGCATCATCAGCCGAAAGCAAAATTTTCGACATGTCCTTTCTAGAAGAAGGAAGTGAAGTTTCTTGGTGATGTAGTTTCGGAGAAAGGGTTGTCTGTAGATCCGGCTAAGATTGAGGCGGTGAATAATTGGAAGAGACCCGAGGCAATGATTGAGATAAAGAATTTTCTTGGATTAGCTGGTTATTATCGGAGTTCCATTAAGGATTTTTCACGGATAGCGGCACCGATGACTAAGCTAACGCAAATGGATGTCAAGTTCGTTTGGACCGATAAATGTGAGGAAGCATTCCAGAGATTGAAACACTTATTGACTAATGCACCTATATTAGTTGTTCCAGAAGGGAATCAGGACTTAGTGGTGTATATGGATGCATGTAGAACAGGATTAGAAGCTGTGTTAATGCAAAGGGGTAAAGTGATTGCCTACGCTTCTCGACAGCTCAGACCGCATGCTGTTAGATATCCAACTCACGATTTGGAATTAGCTGCGGTAATTTTTGCATTGAAGGTGGGGAGATATTACCTTTTGGGAGAAAGATTCGAGTTGTATACGGATCATAAGTCATTAAAGTATCTATTCTCTCAGAAGTAGTTGAATATGAGGCAACAAAGGTGGTTAGAGTTTTTAATCGCTTATGACTTTGGTACTGGGTACACACCAGGAAAAGACAATAATGTTGCAGATGCACTTAGTAGGAAACATCAGAATGTAGTATTGGCAATGATAGCTGAGTGGAAAGATTTAGAAGCATTAACTACATGCAGAATACAGTGGAGGTCTGAGGCTAGGTCCAATAAGGAAACTGCTATGTTGTCATGTTTACAGGTTCGACTAGTGATGATCGAAAAGATCGCTTCTAAGCAAGGGGAGGATCCATTATTAGCTGAATGGATCAAAAAGTTAAGGGACTGAGCAGAGAGTGATGACTTGAAAGATTTCAGTGACCAGAATGGGTGGTTAAGAAAGAAAGGAAGACGGTGTGTTCCGATTATGGGAAACATTAGGAAAGAAGTTCTAGGAGAATGCCATTGTTCAAAATTCACTATTCATCTGGGAGGAACTAAGATGTATCAGGACATGAAAAGAAGTTTCTTTTGGGAGAAGAGAGATGTAGGCTTATAAGTGTAGCAGTGTTTGAACTGTTGTAACGACCTGCTATTTCGAACCATTCAAATCGACAATCATCCACTCATGTCAGACTTGAATTGCCCAAAACAACATATTGTTAATCTATATTTGGCAAAACTCAATATGTACAATAAATAAATCAATCAATCACAGACACAGAGTAATATAACAATAAGCAGCGGAATAGATAAATAGTAGTTCATGAAGCAACTATATAAACAACATAGTCTAGAGTAAAATACAACAGAAATCCAATACATAGAAGTCTCAATACATTAGCAAATAACAAGTCGGATATAAACAACTGGAAGCAACTGAAAACTAAAAAGCTGAAAAGACATAAGACAGATCTTCAAGCAAAGCTCCAAGCACCAAAAGTGAGTCTCAAATGCTGTGACACTCAGCCTGACACGAGCATAAAGCAAAACACAAAACACTCGAGTCGGGATTAACATTCTTATACCAGTAAATCAACTCAAGTGAAATGTCAAGTGAAATACAAATAACTTAAAGGATGTTTGGGATTCCCATCCTCTAAGGATCCGTTAAACTATCTACATACATAGTACAATACGCTATATATATAATGTCTACAGTAAAGTAAAATATTAAAATAGCGTTAAGGCGTTACCCAAATCCCCTTTAACACATTTTTATATATTCCCGTAGTCTATACAGTACCGTAATTCCTCCGTAAACAGGAAGGCTATCAAAGGGCACTTTATAGGCACAGTACAAACCAAACTTGTAGAAGGCACGATAAGGCATGTGACAAGGCACGCGAGGCAATGCCTAGGGTAGGATTCTACCATTTTGTAGAACTGGGTTGGTGGTAACGCATAGCAGCTACTACCGCCCACCTCAAGACACACTCCCAAAATCAATTGTGCACCCAATCAAATCACAAAGTAATAGAATGGTATCGAAGAAGCATGCTCGATCGGAGGTGCGACCTTACTTGGCCCAGGTATAGCTCATGTTTTAGTCAAATCAAGCTAACTCGTAGGAGTCAGGGCTGCGTTAATACCTCATATAGAATTGTCGCCAAACCATCCTACTTCATTCTGGATTCTCCACCACGTACAAAGTTGTTAAAGTGGATTTCGGTATTGGAAGAGAGTATGACAATATCCGATCTCGGTCTCTTTAACAACCAAACGCTTATTTCACACCGTGGTCATTTTATATTTCAAACATTTCATAATTCATATCGAAATATCATATACATTTCAAAGTCATATCACTTTCGAAATCATATTACTTTCAAAATCATATAACTTTCGAAATCATAACCACAAATAGTTTAAACCATCGTATCAAAATGTTCGCATTTAAATCCATCAAATCTAAATTATAACAGTTCCAACTTAAATAGTTTAAATATTGAAAGTAGTTTATATATTGAAATAGTTATACATTAAAATAATTTATATTTAAAAATAGGTTATAGATTAAAATAGTTTATATTAAAAATGGTTTATATATTAAAAAGAGTTTATATTGAAAAGTTTCAAATTAGAATTGTCTCTTCCAATTTCACAAATCAATTCAAATCAACTTTAATTCCACAATTCAATTTAAATCAATTTCAGTTCAACAATTTCAATTAAAGGTTCAATTCAAATTATTATTTAAAACTGTTTTTAATTTATATTGATTTCAAATCCAGGTTTGAACTACAAATTTTAAACCACTTCAAATTCAATAGATTTCAAGATTCAAATATCCAAACAATTTCGATAACTTGATTTTATAATTACATTTGTATTTCAAAAATCCAACTTTAATTTTTTTCTAAATTTGAAATATTCACTTAATCATTTTTAAAAACATTTGAATAAAATCTCAAATTACAAACTTAAATAAAATCAGTAATTGAATATCTCTTCAACTATATTTAATTCTAAAATATTCCCCTAATCACTTTTAATTAAATCAAGTTATAAAATCATACTTTTCAATATCTCAAAATCAATAAATTTCCAATTATTTCTTATTTCTGTTTAATTCTCAAACAAATTTAAATTATAAATTAAATTATATCTTCCTAACCTTTATTTTATTAAAGTTATTACGAAATATATTTCAAAATATTAATATAAATTGTAAATAAATATTTAAAACATATTATAGACATTAGTTAACTTTAAATTCTCATTAATTTTATTATATTAATTGTTATTAAATTAAATCTTATTTTACTAAATATATTGCATAAAATCTTATTTATATATTTAAAAACAATAAAATTATAAGTAAAATCTAAAATTTACATTGTTCAAAACTTAACTTATAAATTTAAATTTCCAATTATATAATTTAAAAATCTAAATTTTTACACATATATTAAAATAAAATCTTTCTATTATATTTAGAAATCAATATTTAATAAAACCGATATATTTCCTTTCAATCTACGGAAATCATTTTCAAATTATAGACCAACGGTGTCCGTATATAATTTTCAACCCTATGGTCAAGTGATACGGATATTTATCATTTCAATTCGCAATTTAAATTTAATATTTACGGATATATATCATCAACCCGCAATCCCAAAATTTCAAAATTAATAAAAATCGCTTGGGTTTATCGTTTCAACCCATAACGATTTTTTCCTATTCTAAAATATCGTTCGGGTATGTATCACTCCAACCCATAGGGAATTTCTAAACTAACAGGGAACTTGCAGTGTGAAAACAATAAAATAACATAACATATCAATGGCAAATATGATCACAATTAACAATTTTAATATATATATATATACACACAACAGGTTATTGGTGTCAATAATGTAAATTATCAATGGTGAACAAATGTAAATAATATCATATCATAATTAAATGATTTAATTATTAACAAATTCAAATTTAACAACATTTTTAATTTGTCATTTCATGCGAATTAAATTTACTAAATATAAGAATGTTAATCGTGAGTGATTGCTCACCTTTCGAGGCTAGAGGAATAACAAGAACAAGATCTGACGAATCTAAGCACAAATTCCAAAGCAAAGCACGACAGACATGAATCGATGAATTCAAAAATTGAAACTAGCTTGATATAAATATGTATCAAATTATTAATATTTTCTAAAATTAATATTCAATAATAAAAAACACATATTAAAATCCAATATCATCATATTATATATATTTTTCTCTTAAAATCACATATAAAAATAAAATCTATATATATATATATATTTCAAAATCACTATAGCTTAAAATACATCTATTTCCTTTTAAAAATTCCTTATAGCTAAAAATAGATTTAAACGCATATTCAATTTAAAACATTTATCAAATATATATATAATCAAAACACATATAAAAAATCATATTATATATTTTCAAAAATCGATATTTATTAGAAGACATATATTAAATCAAAATATAATATCAATATCAATACCAAAATCAATATATATATATATATATATACATACATTGTTATAAAAGATGGTTGCAGGGTAAAAGAAGGTGGTTGTAGCTCGGCAATAGGCTGGAGATGGTGATTGCATGCGCTGCGTGGGTCAAGGCTGACGATATTGTGGCTTCGGCGGAGTGAAGGCATCATAGTGGGTTTTGCATGGGTCGGTCGAGTCGGCTAATGGGTTGAAGGGATGGTCACGTGGGTGATGAGGCTGTCATGTTAAGGTGGCTGCTGAGCATGGTCAGAGGTAGGCTGCAGAGGTGTGGCAGATGCAGGGAGAATGGTGCGGTGTTGCCGTGGCGAGCTGGCGGCAGAGGGAGGGGAGAAGATGTTGCGTGGCTTGGCATACAAAGGAGGAGCAGGTTTCGGTGAAGGGGCTGTTAGGCTGCGGCCATGGCTCAGCTAGGGGTTGCTGTTTGGAGCGGCAGTGCTAGGAGGAGAGGGGAAGGTGAGCACAGGCATGCTCGGGTGATTGGTTGTGAGGAGTGGATCTGGCTGTGAGCGTGGAAAGATGAGGAGGTAGCTGCTGTGTGGTGTTGCAGATCGGACGCAGGTGGTAGGTCGAGTGGGTTGGACTGGGGTTGCGGGGTGGATTAGTTTTGATGGTGGAGGAGTTTGGGGAAGAATATGGTTGTTTTTCAGGGTGCGGATCCAAGTCGAAAGGGGGAAGGGTTTTAAGGCCAAGGTGGTTCTGGACGGAGGGAGGAGGTTTGTTGGTTGTCGAGGTGGAAGCAGTGGTGGGTGGATCACGTGGAGGTTGCTTCATCAGGGAGAAGGCCGAGCAGCGGCTACTTGTGTTGAGGATCGAAGGTTTGCAAAATGCAAATAGAAGACGCCTAGGTTCAGAAATATACACGAATGCAAACTAAAATTTTAAGAAATTCTTGCCTGCAATTTTTTTTCTTTAAGTTTGCAGAACAAAAAAAATGGAAGAGATTGAGAGGAAGAGTACGAACCAGTGAATAATATTGGAACCATGGAATGAAAAGCAATTATATTCTGAACGGGTAGGAATAGAAAAGGTTAGAAATAAACTCTGAGAATATAAAAAGGCTAGTGGCTATTGGTTTACACGATGGATAATGAAGAGACAAAGGAAAACCAATGGCTCAAATGCAGAACCGATATGGCTAATCATTTTACTGATTTCGCTGCGTATCGGATGCCGAAATGCACAAATGAATATACTGCGGAGATCAACACGATGAGACGAATAGAATGGTACACAGATGTCAGCGATATGATCATCCTATCAAAACTCGATATTCGCTACCAAACTGCTACTCTAACGCCGAAAATAAGATAAACGAAGCCAGAGCAGTCCAAATTTGGCGAAACGAAATATGAGATCGCGCTCAGAAAATGGTCTACATTTTTATTATGTAAAAATATTTGGATTTCAAAAATATTTTATTACTATCAAATTTAACCGATTTAAATTTAAATAAAATTACGCAACAAAACAAACATATATGTTTTCTGATGAAAATCTGACATTTGCTACGCTTAAATAGACGTACTCCAAATATCAAATTTTCTTTATTAAATTTTATTGTTTATTTTCAAGACAATTTAAGTTAATTACGTTAATTAAAATCTTTAAAATTACCAGATCGTTACAACTGTCAACAGATAAAAGCTGAAAATCAGAAACCAAGTGGGTTACTTCAGCCTTTAGATGTTCCATTATGGAAATGGGATTTTATCTCAATGGATTTTATAGATGGGTAGCCAAGGTCGAATCGAGGAAATGATAGTATACGGGTCATAATGGACAAATTGACCAAGAGTGCCCATTTAGTCCAGTTAAGTCAACCAGGACGGCACCTGTTTTGGCTAAATTATTCATGAAGAATATAGTTAGACAGCATGGAATTCCTAATAGTATAGTAAGTGATAGAGATTCCTTATTCACTAGCAAATTCTGAAGGAGTCTGCAGGAGACTTTGGGTACCAAGCTCAAAATTAGTACCGCTTACCATCCGCAGACAGATGGGCAAGCGGAAAGAGTTAACAAATTCTTAGAGGATTTGTTACAAGCTTGTGTACTAGATTTTGGGGGAACATGAGAAAACCATCTACACTTAGTCGAGTTTTCGTATAACAACAGCTATCAGGCTAGTATAGGGATGACACCATTTGAAGCTTTGTATTGAAGGCCATGCAAATCTCACGTTTGTTGGTTAGAGACCGGAAATAGGTTAGTTCTTGGTCTAGATTATGTTAGAGAGGCAGCAAAAAAGTTTGAGCTCATTCGAGCCAGAATGAAGGAAGCTTAGGCAGAAGAGCTATGTTGATAGAAGACGGAAAGACTTAGATTTCTCAATTAGAGATTATGTTTTCATCAAAATATCACCGATGAAAGGTGTTATTCGATTTGGAAAATTAGAAAAAATTGGCGTCGAAGTCGTTGGACCATTTCTTATTATAGAAAGGATTGAGAAACTCGCATATAGAGTGGATTTACCAAGTAGTTTGGCAGGAGTCCACAATGTTTTTTTATTTCTCATCTAAGGAAGTGTATTTGAGATCCAAAGACTACTATAGCACCGATTGTGTTAGATGACTTAGTAGTGGAACCGAATTTGAATATAGTTAGAAAACCATTTCGTATAGTCATGAGGTATGAGAAAGGGTTAGGGAACAAGACAGTCAGATTAGTCAAAGTTCACTAGAGTGACGACGAGAGAGACTGTACTTGGGAAACTGAGAGCATGATTAGAGATACTTATTCTAACTTATTTCATGGTATGTTTAACCTTTATGATTGATTGTGATGAGTACCTTATCATAATTTAGGGAACGAAATTCTTTAAGGATGGGAGTCTGTAATGACCCTAATTTTGACTAACATTGTTAAGGACATTTAATTATATAAATTAAATGAAATAATATAAATGGTTAAAGAATTGAGATTTGAATAATTTAAGGTAGTCGTGCCTTAATTAACCTATAAGCCAAGAGAATTAAAATGAAATAAGTAAGAGGAATAAAATAAGGGCAAAATAGGAATAAACTAAGTTGTTATACCCAAACCCTTCTTACTTTCATTCCTTATCCATTCTAAACATTTGCAAACAAAACTAAGAACGTTCAAAGCTTGGCCGGCATCATTAAGGGAAAACAAAAGAGAAGATAAGAAAGAATTCAAGTAGGAAGCTTAATCAAATCAATTGAAAAGCAAATCTCAACCTCCTTAACAACAAGCTAAGGTGTATAATAGATTACATCCCATTTTTATTTTTTTCGATTTCTAGATGAGATTCGAATTTATTTTTCAAGTAAAATGCCATGATTTGATTGTTTAAATGGATATATATAAGCTTGTTGATGATTTATGTTGCTTCATGTAGATTTTATGATAAGTTTTGATTTGAAAGACCTATTAAATGACATCTTAATGACTTGCGTTTTTTATATAAGGTCAAAAACATTATTTTAGAGATGGGTTTCAAGTTTCATAATTTTCTAAGTTGATGTGGATTTATTATGAATTTTCTAGGAAAGAAAATGGTTAAATTAGGTTTAAATTATTTTGGCAAATATACGATAGCCTTGGGTCTGAAATTTAAATATGTTAGAAAACATATTAAAATTGATTTATGGGAATTTTTGTAGAATTATCCTAAGTATTTTATTATGGATATAAAATTATTTAAGGTATAGGATTTAAATGTTTTATATGCTTCTAAAAGGAGAATGGGCTAATTTGCTAAATTTTTTTAATTATTAATTACTAAATTCGGCAGCACTTTTATAATAAGATTTTGAAAAAGAATTGGCAACCAATTATATGTTGACGCATAAGGCAAGTTAGTTGGAAAGATATTACTTTAAAAGGCTAGTAATCAGTTTTGCAAAGAATTACTGCTTCGCCACTTACAGCAGCTACCTTTCGACCTCATACTTCGACCCCAACCAAGTCGAAACCAATAGACATGGTATCAATGTCTTGGTACATAGTGGATTGGAGTATGTAGAAGATATAGAGTCGAAACATGCTTTCGAAGGGTAGAAGCTACTATTTTTGACTACGAGTCACTTGTGTTTATAAAGGAGGCTTTCGAAGGAGTTATACTAGAATTCGACTTAGTCAAATGTGCCTTTGTTTTATCAAAAGGAATTTAGAAAGGGGTTGCCGGCCTTTTATTTTAAAATGAAGCTTTCGAAGGGGTTTGAAACCTATGCTGCCACATTCAACCATTCGAATCAATGCTTTCGAAAGGGTACTTTCACCTTTAAATTTTCAAGCTGCTACTCCATGCTTTCAAAAGGGTTGGTTTTGAAACTATCCACTTTCTTTTACTAAAGAATAATGCTTTCGAAAGCAATGCTTTCGCCCAAGTTCTTTTAAGACCCTTTGTTCTATTAAAAGATAAACCCAAAGGTTTCGAAAGGAATTAAATGGTTTCCAAGCTATGTTCCACAAACTTATACTTGGACCTAATGCTTTCGAAAGGTTTGTTTTAAGTAAGGAATTTTAATACTTTCAAAAAGTATATAATGTAGGTTTCGAAGGGGAGGTGCCTCAATGTTTTCAAAAGATTTACTTGAGTCTTTGAATGGAAGGTTTCCAATGCTTTCGAAAGGCAAGTTTAAAGTAATTTGAAAAGAGGATGTCTAAGTTTTTATAAAGTTTTCGAAGGGATACTTTCAATGATTACGAAAGGTCTATTTTTAAAGATTTCGAAAGGTATGTTTTAGCATTTCGGTCTAGTGTTTCAAGGTAAAGTAGTTAACCTATTTTGAAAGGGGTACTTTCAATGGATTTGAAATGGACTGTTTAATGTTTTTAAACAAGGGTTTCGAAGGTGATATCTTGGATTTGAAACCAAATGTTTTCTAAATTAAAGAAGGGATATAACTTGTTCTAAAGGGATAGATAACCTTATTTAGGTTTTCATCAACATTGTTTTGTGTAAAGCATATATCATGGCAAAGATAAAGCAAAGAGCATATTTTCCTTGTTTAAGTATGATTTAAAGGGTTAAATCAATTTAAAATAAATGTTTTCAAGGAAAATTTAATGGGGTAATTAACCCTAAGTAAGTGATTCAAATATTAGAATACCAGATGGGACTATTATAGTGTCGCGCCCTATACTTTGGCTAGTAGCCCCTAGCTAATATAAGTCCAAAATTCCAGTGTGTAGGGCTTTGTCATAGGTAAGATTAAATTGATGTTACACACAGAAAGGAATATACAGAGAAAGATAGGTTATTGGTGAGCCCGCAAAACCATTAGGATCAGTTGACCCTGGGAGAAGTAAGTTAAGGACAGACCATCTAGGAGTGTGTCTAATAGAAGTTAGATTATTTATTTTGTCTGGTAGGCCCGAGTCAGCCAATGGTTAGTAGTTAGCCAAACAAAACTATATTGTTTGGACAGATAGTCCATTGATTACCTGATTTATGTGCAAATATGATAATCGGTTTGATTGCAGGATTCTGATTTGCAAAGAACATGTTTTAAAAGGGATATTAGTAAAAGGAAACCCGTTTCGCTAAGCGGCATGGTCTCACATAATATCAGTAAACCAAGATGTAATAGTATTATTCACACCAGTCTTTATGTTTGACTCAAAGTTTATGTTTTCACCTTAAACTCTCGAGTGCTTAAAATTAATTTTAGTAAATTGAGAGTTAGGGTTTTACAGGTTTAGTAAGTGGATGAATAAGCTTTCGAAGACGTGCAGGAGGCAAAGTTAGCTATATAGGAGTAATTAGTTTCATTTTTGTTGTGATGTATTTAGGACTGACGTGTCTATTGAGTATTCTTATCATCTAAAGGGGCATCTTCATATGTTGCTCTTGGCGTAAATTGTAATAATTATATTTGATCAAAATCAGGGAATCATTTGGGATTGTGTAATGGAATATGAAACATGGATTTAAAATGTAATCAGTAAAATTGTTGTGTTGAATCTATGATTTTGTTTCATATTCATGTACTTCTGATATTATGGATACCATTAACATTGCCTTATTCTGTCACCGGAAGTTAATACTATAGATGACTGCAGCATCTGTAGCGCTTAGCTTTGGGTCCCAAGATAGGAGTTGTTATAAATACATCTACGGTATTCACGTGCCAAGAATACAAGCATCGAAAAGATAGATTGTTGGGGTGAAAGTAAAAAAAGATAGAACAAAATCTCACAACATGACGAGTAATATATAATATATAACAAATCTTTACAGTAGAAAGTTTTATATACATACATCAATCATATTCAACTACTATCATCAGCCTAGACAGTTATAATAGCCCATCCTCATAAATGCTGATACATACAAAACAAGAAATACAGCGGAAATAAAGGAAAAACGCGGGAATACGTCTTAGAGGCATCTAACTCATCTCTTGAAGCTCCAAAACATCCATCACTAAATCTGGAAATATGCTCGGGCTGACCCGAGCATTACAAGAAAATAACGCCAAGATTAGTCTGGTAAACTAGCGTGAAAAACTCAAAGCATATGGATTTCTAATCTTGTAAACCCTCTCAAAAAAATAAAGGTATCACGTAAGACCGCTCTGCACATAAATACAGATGCATTTTTACCCTACGATAACCAAACAATTTTAAATAGAAGAATCCAGTGATATTATAATAATGTCTAAGGTTTAAAATAAATTTAACATATATGGAATGGTTACCCATAATTACATTCAATGGTACTAGGTTCTACAGCTAAAGCCATAAGATAGTATTGGAGATTGGATTCCATATAATGACAAGGCATCGGGGTACCACTTTCCATAGTATACCTGTAGAATATTATACCGAGGTCGAAAACCATTTGATCCCTGCAAACATAGAACCGGCCTGCCCTCGAACACGACATGCCGGATTAAATCATCCTTCGAGCACTGAGGATACAAACATTGCACTAGGCCACGGTCTTACCCTTTTCCATATGTACGCATACCAAAATCCATAAATATCGATCTAGATCTGAGAAATGATGCTCCTAATGGTAGCGAACCACATAGCTCTCCTACATCTCCCCTGATTTTAGTCATTACCGGGTGTGAGGCTCGGGAGGCAATTATTACCTTTTTCTTTAGCAAATTCCACTTGAAATGCTAGCACTACACTTCAGAAAACAATGCAATACAAGCATTCATCCATATAAGTTGTTCAGGACATAAACAAACCGAAGGCACTGCTTCTACTCTATCCATTTCGGAGTCACCCTTAGGATTAGCAGCAAGTAGCTCTTGAACTTCAAAGAACTCCATCTTCGATTCCATCATCTTCAAGATGTCTCCGGTTTGAACTCTTATGCCGGTTCAAACTGATTTTGGGATAACTCATGCTTATCTGATCTCGATCTCTCCAAACCAACAATTAATAGTTTCCGGTAAACTCGACTTCGGTTCATTTAGAAATAAACAAACAATACATAAGAGGAAAAATCACCTCCTAACCGTTTAAGCAGAAAGGATTTCCTTATCATTTGTCCTAAAAGAACACAATGAGTTTCTATGTATAATATAACATCATCGAAGATAACTGTACCATATAATTCTTGTATTTCTTATATATATTTCCAGAGTTATATTTGGTCAAGATTTCATAGTCAATTATTTAACTATTAAATAAACAAACAATCCAATCAGAGATTTATTTCCTAGAAACCAAGCACGATTAAGCACATAAGTGACTGCTACACCTTTTTAATTAATTATTTCATTAATTAAAACCACTATGTAAATACTTGTAAATAATTTTACAAAAATATACATATGTATACTACTCAATCACTATTCATTTATATTCTTTCAATGCTTTGAAAAATATCCATATAATTATCTCAATGGTATAGGGATATTCATAAAACACTACATTTTCAATACTTGGAAAATGTAACCATATACTCATCTCAATGGTATAAGTATATTCACAAAATACTACACTTCTAAAAGCATACTTATTAAGGTTAAAATAAATGTCATTTGGAAACATTGTTTATTATAAACATAGACCACTTTCCTTTTTATAAAATTTCTTTTTATAGAATTCCTTTCTATTTATAAATCTCCTTTTTATAAATTTCTTTCTTTATTTATAAAACTTCTTTTAGAGATCTCCAAATTTATTTATAAAACTTCTTTAGAAATCTCCTTTTATAAATCTCTAGCATTATTTATAAAATCCCTTTCATAAAATAACACCTATAAAAATATTCTTTTATTTATAAAACATAATTTATAAATCTTTCTTTCCATAAAACATTTTAAACAAAGCGTTTCACAAATATTTTTCAAAAATATTTCCATCTTCTTCAAAAACAGAATCACTTTATTATAAGAGATAAACTCCTTTGCATTATATAAACATTATATTTACTTTTCCATAATATAAATGGTTCCTAAAATATTTTTAAAACATTTCCATACATTTAGAAAAGCCCAACAAAAAGGGATGAAGTAAAATAGACATACTCAAAAACCATTTCAAAATGAAAGGTCGCCAAAAATTCCAGTGTCACTTTTAAAATCATCCTTCAAATCAAAACCATTTTTAAGTCAAAAGCAGCAATGTAACATCCCGTATCTAAAGGCCAAAAGCTAAGCGCTATAGATGCTGCAGTCATCCATAGTATTAACTTCTGGTGATGAAATACAGTAATGCTAATGGTATCCATAATATTAGAAGCACTTGAATATGAATAAAATAACAGATTTCAAAAAAGCAACACTTTGCTGATTACATTACAATATCATATTCAAGTTACAAAAATTCCCAAAACATTTCACAGGCGATGATCAAATATAATTTACAATAATATGCCAAGAGTGACATATGATGATGTCCCCTTGGATGATCGAAGCAATATAGTCATATCTGACTTAATACACACCGAAATCAAAACAAAATAAACTGAACTCCTAAAATAGCCATTTGTCAGCCACCTACTCGTCTCTGGAAGCTTTATTCGCCAAAACTATGAAAACCTGAAAACCTCAACCATCAGCCTAATCAAATCAATTTTGAGCACCCGAGAGTTTAAGGGGAAACAAAAACTTCGAGTTAGACATAAAGCCTGGTGTGAATAATATTGTTCATCTATGTTATTTTAGGTTAAGTGAGACCATGCCGCTTAGCGGAATGGGTTTCCCCTCACTAACATTCTTTTAAAATAAATCTTTTGCAATTCTTTTCCTACCACCAAAACTGGTCAAAATATATGTAAAGCATCATTATGTAAACATACATAAATATAACAGATAATAAATGAACTATCTATTCAAACACATAAGTTTGGTTTGGCTAACTTTTAACCTTTGACTGACTCGGGACTGCCAGACAATATCAAAATTTATCTAACATTTGTTAAACATTCCTCTTCTTTTGGACGATCCGTCCTTAACTATCTGTTAAATTCTTCTCTTCTAGACGGTTTGTCCTTAACTTATCATCTTTCAGGGTTATCTGATCCTAATGGTTTTGCAGGCTCACTAATAACCTATATGTATACACAAATATATTCCTTTATGTGTGTGTCAATAATTTTAGTCTTACCTATGACAAAGCCCTACACACGGGAATTTTGGACTAAATTAGCTAGGGCTAATAGCTAATGTATAGGGCGCAACCCTATATCAGTCTCATCTAGTATTTTAATATCTAAGTCATTTTACTTAGGGATATCTTCCCAAAATTTTCCTTGAAAACCTTTTCAAAATGATTTAAGACCTTTAAATCAAACTCAAACAAGGAAAATATATAATCTCTTATGCTTTACTCAAAATCACCTTGCCATGTTACATATATACTTTACTCAAATCTTAGTTGATGAAAACATTTATCTTTTGAATTAAAGTCCCCCTTCCAAAACCATTGAAAGTACCTCTTCCGAAACCATTGAAAGTACCCCTTTCGAAACCATTGAAAGCACCCCTTTCGAAACCAAGTAAAACCCTTTCTCTTATCTAGGCCGAAAGGTCAAAACTTTCCTTTCGAAACCATCCTCAAAACCCTTTCGAAACCGTTGGAAATCTTCCTTTCGAAAGCTTTAAAAACCTTAGACATCTTTCTTTTAAAATCTTTAAACATTGCCTTTCGAAACACTTGGAAAACCTTTCCTTTCGAAACCATCAGAAACCTTCTGAAAGCATTAAATATAAACCTATCGAAAGCACTTAGGTTCAATTTAAAACATGTGGAAAACACCTTTCGAAACCAATTTGGGTTATACTTCAACTGAACAAAAGGGTCATTAAACCATTTAAGTCGAAAGCCTACCTTTCGAAAACATTCCTAAGTAAAGAAGTGATGGTGTTGAAACCATCCCTTCGAAAGCATTGGAGAAAAGGGCAAACTTCTAAAACAAAACAACCCCATCGAAACCCACTGGGTCGAAAGGTAAAAAGGCGGCAGCTAGGTGTTTCGACTTAGTCGAAAGCATTCATTTAAAACAAAGATGCAACCCAATCGAAACCATTTCCTTTTAAACCATTTGACCTAGTCGAAACCCAACTAAGTCAAAAGCATCTTAGTCGAAAGTAAGCAGGCGCATTTTCTCTTTAAAATCAAAGCAAAGCTTCAACCCTTTCGGAACCACATGGTTTCGACCCTATACCTTTCGCCCACATCCACTTCATTATGTACAAGTTGCTTGATACCATATGCATTGGTTTTGACTGTGTTGGAGGCGATAGTATGGAGGCGAAACCTGGTGCCGAAGAAGACGAAACAGTGAAAAACATATTTATTTGTACTTTTAAACTATTTCTATTGTACATAACCTGCCTTGTTTGTCTAAATCTGATTGGTTGCCATATTACATTTTCAAAAGTGCTGCCATTTTCCAAAAATACCAATTTCAAATTATTTACAAAAATCCCATTTTCTCCTTTTAAAAAATATATAAAACATTTAAGTCTCGTACCTTAAATAATTTTATATACCCATCAAAGCACATAGGAAAAATATAGAAAAATTCCAGAAAATCTCTTTTAATATGTTTTTTAACATATAAAAAATTTATACCCTAACCATTTATTATTTACCCGTAAATAATTAATAACCCAAAATAACATTTTATTTACTAGAAAATTCATATAAAATTCACATTAATTCCAAAAATTCTAAAAATTGAAACCTATCACCAAAATATTATTTTTGATCTTCATAAAAATTCACAAGGCATAAAGATGTCATATAATAGGGTTTTTATTTTAAAACATATCATAAAATCAATATGAACATGTATAAATCATCAACAAGTATATATAAACATTCCATCATTCAAAAACATGGCAAAACATTGCAAATCAATTCAGAATCATCTTAAAACCGAAACAATTCTAAATAAAGATGTAAACATTATTCACCTTAGCCTTTGTGATTAAAGAGATTGAGATATGAATAGATTTGATTTGCTTAAGCTTATTCCTAGCTTTTATTTATCTTTTTCCCTTTTTTCCTTGTTAATGGTGGTCGGCCTTGAGTTATAAAAATTTGAAAATGAAATGAACGTGTATAGATATAAATATAGGAATGGCCTCTTTCCTATTTTACCCCTCCTATATATCATTTTAAACTCTTCTTTAGTTCATTGTTAAATGGCACGGCTACCCCTTTAATAAAATCAAATCTCAATCCCCTAATCAACACATTATTTTATTTAATCTATCTAATTGAATATCCTAAATAATGTTATCAAAATATGGGGTGTTATAAGCAAATAATAGTATTTCAAAATACTATAACTAGGCCTAGGGCTACTATACGCTTAACCAATGTTATCACTATTTTCGTTCCAAGAAGAGTTCAACCTTTGCGACATATCAAAGTCACACCCAATACGGCCAGGCTACCAAGCTTCTGGCACTCAATAATTTATACAACAAGTATATAAATGAAATGAAAATCAATAGTGGTAAGGAATCCAGTTGGATACATCTATAACATTTCCCTGTATGTCATATAAGACCCCTGCAAATTATTTCATATAACATCCGCTTTCTAAAGCGGGAATTTAACCAAACCCAACAACCAAACAACTAATAATAATAAACCCATTATTTATCTAATATTAATTAATCCACATATTTTAACTTCAAAAATTATCTTTTACTTTGCAAGTGCAAAACAGGGATTTATTCTACTTGATAGATATTCAAAATAATCTATTCAATTTAATTATAGCAGAATGTGTTTTATTTTGCCAAATAGATATCACTAACGAAGTATAACTAATTTAACTATGTTATTATTTAAACTGATGTAATTATATTTACCACTATTAATTTATCAATATTTTATATATCGTTTAAAACTATCAAGAAGTTATACCATAATATTGTACTCGTCAATATGAGTCTAACGCCAAAATTCATGGGTTAAACAGATTTAAAATGATTGAGATATGGCTTTTTGAAGTTAACATGCTTAATTCATATAATTTAAAACAATTAACTTATAATTATTCACACTCAAACAAAACAGGCCCAGCTCGCTTGCACTTCAAACCCGAACCCGCTTGAATAGTACTCCTTCCTTAAAAAATTTAAATTCACGCCCAAGCAAACACGTGCATGCCTTAATCATCCACCTTCCGCCACCGCCTTGGCCACCGATAATGCTACCTTCACCACCATTAGCTCCACCACACCCTACCACACCTCCAGCCGAGGCCACTTCTGCCTCGACCTCCCCCATCACCGCCAACGAGCTAAATGTCAAACCCAAAAATAAACAACACCTTAAACCCTAGATCGTTCTCGATCGAGCTCCTCCAACCACCGTGCCTCCTTCAACCACTATCGTTGTCTCCACCTTAACCCCACACCGCCTCCAGTCACCGCCATTCCTCCTCTAGCCGCTTACATTACCAACAAACTTAAGATAAATGAAAAACATTAATCCTCCTCCCCACGATGATTTCGGCCACTAAAAATCCTATGACCAGCACCAAAAATATCGTCTTGCTACCACAAACACAACCACAATCTCCGATTTCCAATTCATGTTCGTAAAAAAACCACCATTATTTGACCACCACTGAAATCGACCAACTCCCGCCACTCCACTCGACGAAACAATGAACGTCTATTTTTAGAAAATACTAAGGACGATAACGAACAACTTAGCAGTTGGAAGTTTTAGTTGAAAATGAATGGACTGTGAGATATTATTTTGGAAGTAGAGGGATAGAGGGGGTTTTTCTTTTGTATAAAAAAATGAAAATAATAAAAGAAGAAGAAGAAGGATTGATGAGTGAAGTGAAATGAAGTGAGTGCAATTAAATGAAGTGAGTGAAATGAAATGAAGTGAGGTATGGTGTATAAATAAAGCAACACGAAGCTTCCAAGCAAAGCAACCATCAAATCAAGATTTGGCTAGTTCTAGGTACCTCGCTATACAATATCACATTCGCGTACATAACGCAAACGACAGAAATGAAAATGTGATTGTGCACAGCAATGCAGTGCAATCATAAAACAACAATAAAATACATTGGTTATCTTATTCTATGAAATTTCAAAAATACCAACATTTGCCGCAAAATACGTCAAACAATAATTTAAATATTTTCCAAACTAAAAATTATGGAAATTTCCTATAAATTCACTTAAAAATACATCACTAAAGTCAAGTCGTTTAATCAAAAATTGATTTTCTTATTATTTATTATAGTCGAATCAAATTTAAATATTTAAATAAATTAAATATTCCCATTCGAAACGTTAAAAATTCTAGATCATTATTTCTTCCCCCTTAAAAGAATTTCGTCCTTGAAATTCCCAAAGTAAGAAAATGTCTCTAAACCCTTAGGTTGCTATAACTCTTTATGTTACGGAAATATTCGATAGTAACTTCTTTGCATGGCTTGATTCGAAAAACCATAACTCGCCACAACTGG
Source organism: Allium fistulosum (assembly GCA_030737815.1). Lineage (NCBI taxonomy): Eukaryota > Viridiplantae > Streptophyta > Magnoliopsida > Asparagales > Amaryllidaceae > Allium > Allium fistulosum. Next base: position 746,956,229 of record CM060907.1, read on the forward strand.
CCCAAATCAACAAAGAAAACAAAAGCCCAAAAGTGGCATCCCAAAACTATGGCATAAAATCATCAAAAATGGTATAAACTTATGGTATATCTTATAGAGTGTGTATGACACATAGCGAACACACCAGTTAAGCATAGACATGTACCAATTTGTCGAGTAATCAAACTCTACTCTTGAGATCAAAAGCAACAAGAAAGCCTTTGCATCCATGTCCCTATATCTCACTTGCATAATCCAAAAGAGAGTTAAACATGATAATTGATACAATACAACAACACAATCATCATATATCATGAATCTTAAGCCTGCTAAATCATATATAGCAATCATCTCACCGCAACATGATATTTCAAACCATGTAAACTACATTTCTAATGTAAGAAGCATATAATATATTAAAACACATGCAATGTATATATGTCATCCTTACAAAATATCATATCCGATCACTTGTTCGATCGCATAAATTTTGCTTTTGAACTAGTATCGCTCACTCGACTTCCCTAATACGGACTCTGATCAATTTCCTTGATTAGAAACCTTTGTTTCCCATACATAGCCATATATTATGATAGAGAACTTCAAGATTATGTCGAGAATCTGTATCAAGTGTTCGCCATCAAGAATCGAGTGAAAAATTCTTGTTTGGATCGATGTAAATCATTTGAAAACCATGTACTTGAAACTAGATCTAGAACAGTTACGTGAATAAAAGTGATTTAACTAATTTGGGAATAACTCGTTTAATTAACGTGTAAAAATAGCCTTTTGGGGCACTGTCTTGGATTTCAATGAAACCAGTTTCATCGGATCTGTAATAGTGAATTATTATATGCCGTCGAATTCCATGGCAATCTGACGTATCGCTTGGTCGTGGGAGTTTGAAATTATGATAATTTGATTTTTTTTAAAGTCATCTTCTGAATATGATGGAATTGGCTCCCGATATATATTCCATTGTGTTCGAAATAGAGGTATAACATATAGAACGTCAGGCTGCACACTTCGTTTGGAGTTTGAAATTTTCACGTCTGAATAGTGCCATGAAAATTTTTCTATATAAGGTCATCAACTATCTTCATTTGAAAACCCTAATCCTAAAATAAATTTTCAACCGCCATTAAACTTAACCATCTAACGGCCAATAAAGATCGGAGCCTCTAGAGGCCGAATTGGCTTTCGACTTCAACTAGGAAAACGTAGAGAGCAACGATACGAAGCTAATCAATGGGTCGATCATCGATCGACAAACCGAGGTAGCGGTAATTTGCTCGCGTTCGTGAGTAGTTCGAGCTCGTTTTTGGGCTCGGTGATGGCATACGCACGCGCGAGTGCGGTGGAGGGTAGGAGGAGCGCAGCGATGCGAAGGGTGGTCGATAGAGCATTGGAGGCTGGCGAATGCGGTATTCAATTGTGATAAAAAAACAAAAAAAAACAAAAGAAGGTGTGTGGGCTTGGGTATAGCGTGCGAGTAGAGGGGAGATGATAGGAGAAAGGTTTTAAGTTTTAAATTTTATTTTATTTAAGTTAAGTTAATTTTAATTTCATCAAATGTTAATTAAATCCATAACTTTCTCGTACGAGGTCCAAATTGAACGCGACAAGTTCCGTTGCAGTTGTATCAGCAAGCACTACGCTATGGAATTGGATTGGATGGATTCGGAGCTAGTTGGGATTTGGGTTAAAACTGAACGTCCGTTCAATTTTAATTCAAAACGGAATGTTTTGACAAAACTGAAAATCAACGTGAGTTAACTCACCTTTTTGGTTAATTAGAAAATGTATATAGTCAGTATAATTATTTATTGGATGCGTGGATATTTTATTATTGACTATTTGGGTAATTTACTAATTAATATATAGTTGAATTGAATATATTACCGCCCCTAGAGAAAATGAGCCCCTGTTACATTCATGTGTAAAAGCGGATGACCATTTGTATACGAATCCTGCATCGAAGTAGTTGATTTATATTTTTATGATTATATACTGTATGTGATGTAGGGGGAAAATTGGAGGGATCCACTAGGATTCCTCACACTATTGATTTTACTTTTCATATATATTGTGAAATATGATATGTTGGATGTTATATTGGATGACTGAACATGATTTTTCTTATTAGTGCTTTAGTAGCATTGGGCCTTGTATTTTGGTATTTTAAGATACCGTAAAATAGTGATAAATTTAAAAAGGGGATTTCCAAGAAATTTAAAAAAAAAATATGTTTTAAACAATTAGTCCTGAATTATTTGAACGAGTAATTTATTTTAAAATCAAAGGTACGATTTTTAGATATTATAATTTAATAGTTTTATGAAATATTTAATAAAGAGATTTTGAACCATGAATAAAGACTTTTAAAATCTTGGAGAATATGTCGGTCTTTTATAATAAAGGGATATGGTTTTAAAAGGAAATAGAAATGTTTTGATATAATATTTATTAATCATCTTTGTATAAAGTGATATATATATATATCTATATATGTATATAGGTACATATATTATAATTTATTCATAAATGTAAAATTTATAAATGGGATAATTTATAAAAGTAATAATTTACAAATGAAGTGAAGATTTGTAAAATTGTATTTTGTTGATAAAAGTATGAATTTATAAACGGGGCTTATAAGTTAAAGGAAACTATTATTGATTAATAAATTGGAGAAATAAATCAAACGGTGGATTTATTATAAGATATGGAATGATATTTTAGAAATAGTTACTCTACTTTCGAAATTGAAGGCGAGGGTAAATTGGAATGTTAAACGATATTTTATAAATAGAAAGGGATTTATAAAAGGAATTTATCCATATGGAAGTTACGTTAAAATGGATGGCGATTGATGTTTCAAATGAGAGTTATGAATAAGTGAGATTAGAAAGGAAATAAAGTTATGAATGGATTTCATAAAGAAATGGGTTTTATAAGAAGAAGATTTTTATAAAATGGAAAGAGATTCTTAACTGTAGTTTTATAAATATCGAAATGACTGGGTTGAAGATTTAAGAATGGATTTTTATCAAGGAAATATATTATGTTATAAAATTGGTTATTTATGTTAATATTGCTTAAATTTGTTTATAAATATTTAAATAATTTTGAAAGTTAATTATTTAAATTATTAATATGGTTTGAAATTAATAATAATGATTATTAATAATATTTTGGTAAGTTATCATTATTATTTGTATGGTAAAGATTAACGATTGTTTTATTCATAATGTTTTGAATTATTAATTATTATATTTTAAGGGGTTAAAAGTTAATAATTATTATTTATTTAGAATGTTTATTATATAATAGTGTAATTAGGAATTATTTGTGATGTTTTCAAGATTCATGAATAGAGTTTTGTAAATGGACTTGGATTTTTATAAGAGGAACTTTTAAAATGGTCTGAAGATTTAAAGAAAGATTACTTACAATGTAAAGAGGTCTATAAATAGCTGGATATTTATAAACGAATTTTATAAATGGGTTTATAGATTTATAAAAAGATTTTATAAATAATTGCATGGTTTTATAAGGGGTTTATAAATGGTTTATAAAGGGTTTTAGAAATTTATAATGGAGTTTATAAATGGATTCAGAATTTGGTAAAAAGGAGATCTTCCTCAGTGTTTGATAAATATACTTGTACCATTGAGATAAGTATATGGATATCTTCTCAGTATTGAAAATATAAGGGTTGTGAATATATCTTTGTAAAAGTATTTTGATAGAAGAATTTGCAAGATGATTTTAATTAATGAAAGAGATTAATTAAGGAGGCTAGTGGTTGTTTATGTGCTTAAGCAATGCTGGAAATAAATCCTAATTTGGATGTGTGTTTGTTGATAGTTAAATAACCGACTATCAAATATGGATCCAAACGTAACTTTTGGAAATATCTAGGAGAAACACGTGAGTTATATGGCACAGTCATCTCCGATGATGTTGTACTATGCGTGTAAATCTTGTTTCGTTCTTCTAGGACAATGATAAGGAAATTCGTCCACTAACGGTTAGGAGGTTATCTCCATTCTTATCTTTGACTATTTATTTCCTAAAGAACTGGGGTTGAGTTTATCAAAAACTGTCGAATGTTGTTTCAGAGAGACCTGTTGAATATGTGTGTATATGATTTTTGTTTGATGATAATAAACATATATATTCATTTAAATGTATTTGTTATTGTACTATTTTATTTTCACAGATTAAATAAATATTTGCTGAATAAAATAAATAACACAGAGTTTAAATTCAAATAGATATTTTATTCAAACAAATATTTATTACAACTTTTGAATAGTACAAATTCAAGCTCTCACTATATATACAACATTTCAATTACAATACATTTCATTTTATACAACTGTCCTCACTACATATCACTCGTTCACTCAAAATTTATCTTCAACTCCATTCCAGATTGAATCCAACATCTGAGCAATCTGCAAAAATACACACTAACGCAGTAAAATTGAAAAGGAAATATTTTTGCAGTATAAAATAAAATGTGATTTTGAAAATTTTATTTTGCCTCGGTTATTTGGGTTGTTCGTCATCATTTAATTCTAAATTCATCATACACGAATAGCTTGTGACATGCACAGTGTATCACTGTACATGCCACAAGGCCGTGCAAACCAATATATACACTTGATAAATTTACAGGGACAGGTGAGCACAAGGTCAAACCCAAATTAAAAGTCGGGTTTAACTCAAGTGTAATACAAATGAAATCACGACACGAGTACAAGGTCAAACCCGAGTTTTGAAACTGGATTCAACTCAAGTACAATTTCAAAAATCAACATACCAAATAAAGACTCGACATGTACATGAAGGCAGCAAATACAACTGATTCAAGTGAAAGGCAACTATACACATGAAGTCGAAATGATCAAGAATCAACAAAGCTGACCCAAACAATACATGCATCCACACATGGATACACATATGTGATAGCACAGCAACCAAAAAAGTCGAGACAAGAATTTACACATGGTTGCTGAAACATATGGTTCAGGCATGCACAAAGTCAAGACAAGAAGGCAACACAAACCAGACTCAAGGCTACAAACCAACAAGATGAACACATGAATGCAACAGTCAATATCAAGGCATGAACCAAACCAAGTGGAGATTCAATGGAGCAACAATATGAATGCAATGAACTGGTCAGAGCAACTACTATATGAAACAAGTCAAAGAACCAAGCTACAGATTGAAGCACACTTGAATACAAAACTGCAAACCAGTCTAGAAACACAACATCAATATGACAACAAGACCAACATCACAAAATCAAGTTTGCAGTCGAAGACAACTGCAGTGCAAAGTCAAAACCATGAGCTATTGAACGAAGTCGTGGATTCACAAACACAAAATCTAGACCGTACTCAATATGAACAAGTCAAATTCGAAATCGTGGTGGCCAAGAAAATTGACCGAGTTAAAAATCAATACCGTAAGAAGCAAGCATCAATTATACGCATTTGATTAAGTCAGAGAAATCATCAGTGTCAAAACAATATCGAATGGCCGAAGCTAAAATGTTGAAGAAATCAGACGAACGCAAATATAGGGATTCAAATTCTATATAAACCATAACATCATCGGCAACGAAAATCATCGAGTTCAAGTACGAAAATCATTAAAGCACAAAAAGGATAAATTACATACCGAAGCAAAACATCGAACTCGATCAAATAGAAGCTGCCGTGAGCATCTCAAAGAGATTGTCGATCAACAAAGCAAGGACCTAAATCATCATCAAGCATCTATTATCGGCAGTAAAGCCCTAATTTGGATCAAAGGAAAGAAAGCCCTAATTGTGATCGAACAAAGAAAAAGAGCCGCCATTATCTCAAAAAGGAACGGGCCAAATTATATAAAAAGGGGTCAGCTTTCTTTTTTATTATAAGGGTTTTTTCAATTTTTTAATTAGGGTTGTTTTTAATTGTTTTTTAATTTGTATTTTGCTTTTTAAACCATTGTAATTTCTAGTCGTGTGACTAGGGGACAAACTACGTGGCGTAGTTTGAGAATTCGCAACTCAGTGGCTGAGTTGTGGCAGGGTTTTGAGCGTAGAGTTAGATTAGTCAATAGCGGGTATAGCGAGTTTACGTGTGTAAGCGAGGGACTATCTACTTTCTAGTAGAAACCTTGGGGGCAGCACGTAGGCAGGGTTTTGCCGAAGCTGGGTAAATTCTGTGTTGTTCTTTTCTGCTTTTATTATTTGCTGTTATCTGTGCTGTGTTTATTCTGCTATGATCTGTGTTAAAATTAATATACACTTCCGCAATAATTTTTATAATTAACACTATCACCCTATTCACCACCTCTAGGGTGAAATCGATCCTACAAGTGGTATCAAAGCTAGGAATAGAAGTCATTTTTTGTTTTAAAAATTTGATTTTTTCAAAAACCAACTTTCGTTTTAAAATTTTTAATTTTTAAAATGGCTTCTTTTAATAATGCTTTTGCTGAGGGTCAGTCGATAGTTAGACCACCAATGTTCAATGGTGAATATGCTTATTGGAAAAATAGGATGAAAATTTTTCTAGAAACCATTGAGGCTTGGAATATTGTTGAGACAGGTTATAGAACTCCAACTATAACTGTAGATAATCAGGAAGTAGAAAAACCGAAGAATCAATGGACAGAGATAAAAAATAAACTACAGAATATTAAAGCTAAAGCTATGAATTCTATTATTTGTTCATTGGATCAATTTGAATTTAATCGTGTCTCACATTGTCTAACTGTGCAGGAAATATGGCACACACTCGAAGTGACTCACGAAGGAACATCTCAAGTTAAAGAATCTCGCCTTGCCATGGTAAGCAGCGAATATGAGAACTTCAAAATGGCCAAGGAAGAAAATGTCAAAGAGATGTTCGGGCGACTTTCCAATATCGTATACAAATCAAAAGCTCTTGGAAAATCATACACAGAATTGGAGATAGTCCGAAAAATTCTCAGAATTCTTCCACGAAGCTTTGAAGCCAAAGTAACTGCCATTCAAGAATCAAAAGATTTGAAACTGTTGAAAGTTGAAGAACTCATCGGAAATCTCACTACTTACGAGTTAGAGATGAAATTCAAGGAAGAACAAGAAGGAGGTGATACTCGAAAAAAATCGATAGCTCTCAAAGGAACAACTGAAAGTGATGATGTTGATGACGATGATGATGGTGCAGCAGAACTAGAGCTAATAATAAAGAAATTTAAAAAGTGGAATCACAGATACGGAAATCCAACTCTAAATCAAAAATTGAAATGCAGAATAGCTAAAGCACTAAACTACTCAGAAGAACAGAATATCATCTGCCATAAGTGCAACAAACCCGGTCATATCAAGCCCGATTGTCCACAAAATAAATTTAGCCATGGAAAGAAACAAAAAAAGAAAAGTTTTGCAGCCACTTGGGATGAAACAGACGAGGATGATCAAAGCACTAGCAGTGAAAGCGAAAAAGCAGAATTGTGCCTTCGAGGTGATATAACTGACAGTGACGATGACGAGCCAAGTGAGGTATCAAAACTTACCCATTTTGAGTTGCTTATTTATTTCCATGAAGTAAACGGGTGTTTTGAACGACTTAGGGAAAGATACGCTAAACTCGAATCACAAAATGATAGTTTGATAGAATTAAATGAGCAACTTGATCAATTAGTGGAAAACTATCAAAGTAGGATCCCTAAGTGTGATAAGTGCCCATCACTTGAAGAAGAAATTAAAAAATCAGAAATTAATATAAAAACACTTGAAAATGAAATTCTGATTTTGAAAGAACGTGAAAACACTAGGAGAGAAAATTCTATCAAAAAGTGCACTCAACTATTAAACGAAAATGAATCTCTCAAAACACAAGTCCAAAAAATTTCTACTACTTTAGATAAATTTTCCAAAAGTGAAAGATCGTTGAATATGCTATTAGGGAAACAAACTATCAACATTGATAGACAAGGACTTGGGTATACTCAAAAAGAACGTTATAGAAGTGAAATTAAACAAGTAAGTTCGATGTGCACTATTTGTAGAAAAGTTGGACACAATCAAAATATTTGTTGGTATAGACCCAAAAACGTGAAAACAATTCCAATTTGGGTTCCAAAAGGCACGAATATAAAATCCCTCAAAGTTAAACAAATTTGGGTGCTAAAAGGAACATATATAAATAGTTATGGGTCTCCACAAAATTATTTTTCAAAATATTCTGCCACTAACAACAATGGACCTATAAAAACAAATAGGTCACAAAAACCTTTTATCGTGTAGGTGTGGTGGCAGGCTAAGGAACAACATCAGTGTTATCTGGATTCTGGCTGTTCCAGACACACAACGGGCAACAAATCAAAGTTCCTTAGCCTAATATAAAGGTGACAGATTCACAATGGGCAACAACGAAAAATTATCAAAAAGGTAAAATAGGTAATGATATTTATTTTGAACGATATAATCTGCACCATAATCTGAATTAAATCAGCCAGTTATGTGAAATGATTGATAATGTTGATTCTGACTTATTCAAACAGTTGACTAATCATATTTGAATTGCTTGGATTAATTATGATGTTGATTGATTACTGATTTCTCATGCTACAAGTAGATATATTTGTTTACTTGTTTATTTCAACGGCTTCAATTCAAATTCAAAAGAATTTCAAAATGTAAGAATGATTTCAAAGAAATTTGTTTCAGGGTCACAAGTCTGGTCTATAACATTTAAACAATGATAATGTTGAGTGAAAGAAAAATTCAGATGCAGATTACACTGGCAATCTAGTTGATGAAAAATTACTAGTGGAGCGTGATTTAACATTCAGCAATTGCATCGTTTTTCAAAGAAAATATCTGCATATTTTTCATTTCAAATAATTTTCAATTAACAGATATTTTTCTTAGATAAACCCCTTCTAGAAAATCATTTTTGTTGACCTTGTTTCAGATTAGTTATTTCAGAAAATTGATTTTATAATTACTTTTGAAATTGATTTTAAATCACTACATTAACTAATCTGACCCCCTACTAATTATCGAAAAGATAAATAATGATTGAAAAAGTGATGAGTGTTGATATTAATCATATATTATAACTCGAGACAGTATATTTAATAAAATTTCTTTAGAAATTTAAACAAGAGTTATAAAAACTTTCGTTTGACAAAAATTCCATGACCATTTCTATTTCTATCAACCATCACTCATCAAAATCCAATATAGTATGTCAATATGTGGCATTTTAAACGGGAATCATTCGTTTTTCATTTTATTATATATTTTTTAAACAAATAAAAACATCCAAAGTATTCACTCTCATTTAAAAGTCCTCACGGTTATGCATGGGTGAATTACTTGGATTTTTTGATTATGTGCTCCATGCTCATTTAAAAGTCCTCACGGTTATGCATGTATGGAACGCATATCAAAATTGATTAATTAAATAGACAAGTTGATTCTAATCCCATTTAAAAGTCCTCACAGTTATGCGTGGATGCTTGAATTCATTTATTTTTTTAAAATTTTGGAATACTACTAATCTCATTTAAAAGTCCTAACGGTTATGCATGGTTAGTAGATATTCAAATTCCTGATATAAATATACCACAAATAGACACAACTATATGGTTGAAAGTGTGTACGCTTGTGCACACTAATTGTGGATCGTGTAATATGGACTAATATATGCGGAATGTTATATACAATTGCTATATAAGTAAATATTCAATAAACTAACTATATAGCAATTCACAGATATAGAATGGTAAATGCAGTAAACAGTAAAAATCACACCAGGGATTTTTATACTGGTTCGGACCTCCCGTCCTACGTCCAGTCCCAGACTTCTATCTGGATTTCACTACCAACTACCTCGCTTCACCCGGAGGAACAGGTTTATAACACCCGAACAGCCGAACGGGATTTCGTGCCTCTTACAACACCGAGGACTTCAACAAAAATAAATACAATTGTCGTTGACAACTTGTGCTCTTAACAACACCGATTTGTCACTTGTAGTACACCCTTCCTATAATCTTATCCTCAAAATATGTGAATGATGTTTGTAAAGATTGAATGAAGTATATTACTTATTTGAATCAAAAGATATGAAATAATTTCAATGATTCAATAAGCAATTTGAAGTAGAGAGCTTTTAGAATGCAAGAGTATTTAGAATTTAAGATCAGAATTTTAAAGCAAAGAATTGTTGTATTTCAATCAATGATTTAGATATGTTTATATAGAGAATAAATGGTTGTAACTCTTTGTGAAGAGTAGCCATTAAAAGATGTGATCATTGATGAAAGGAAAGAGAAGCAACCATTGAAGAAAGAAGTGTCTTTTGGGAAAGGTTGCTTTCTGTTTAAAAACGGTCGACAGGTCAAAAATGACCAGTAGACGAAAATTTCAAATATATAGACGTTATGTGCATGTGTGCACGTTCATTGTGCAATTTACACAGGAACGGTCGACCGCCTGGTTTTGGACCGGTCGACCGGTCGCTGTTAAATTGCACAGTGAATGTGCGCTGTCATCCAAAACGTTTATACATCGATTCTTTTGAGATGCATGATTATTTTGAGGATAGATTTTAACATAACTAATATTACTAACATACCAAAAAAATCCACCTCTAATGTATGAAGCTCGTTGTGTCTCAATGAATGACTTCTTTTTGACGATCACGGTTTAACCCTTTGTCAGAAATCAAAACTATATGAAAATCTTGACTCAACATTCTCCCCCTTTTTGATTGATGACAACATAGTTATGAGTCTCCCCCTGTATTTGATCTCCCCCTGAGATTGTGCCTGTAACTCTATATTTTCCTGCATATATACTGTTAGCACAATTTTCTCCCCCTTTGTCATCGACAAAAAGGAGTTTATTAAAATATAGGATATAAAATATATAATTCAGAGTATAAGCAAAATAAGACTACTACCATAGATCAAGAGTTAAGAGTCACATAATATGATAATGCCAAAGAGTCTAGTACGAATTAAAATGCGACACTATTTAGTACAAGTGCCAGATAATGTCTTAAAGCAAGAACTAAGTCATAATTTACACATAATAGTAAATAAAGACATAGACTAAAAGGATTCAATCTGAATCTGTCTCACCCTCCTCTTCTTCCTCTTCTTCTTCTTCAACAAGCTGAGATTTTCCGTATCCACGTCCATGACTCGTTCCCGAGCTTGTACCCTCCTCCGAGGATGTCCAAGCAAAGGTAGGAGGAGCTGGGCGCTTGCCAGGGTCTTGAGTTGGCATGGATGAGGATGATGCTCCACATGATATTGCTTCCCATATAGAACTGAAGAACGACTTAAGTTTGTTAAATCGTTTATCCATTTTGGTGTCCATGCGCTTAAGTCGGGCTTCTAGAAGAAATTGATTTTGAGCAATAGTGTTAAGTGATTCTTTTGTTGAGGAAGATGATCTTAAAAGTTTAACTTCTCCAGGTTTAGATCGGGATGAACGGGAGGAAGCCTCTCTATGTCCTTGGTCTTTCCATTGTTCAAAAGGCATAATATTGAAGTATGGAGCTGGAAGCTTCATTCTTGCAATCGAAGCTTTGTTGATGGCTTTTGGTTTGGAAATAGAAGACTTTGGTGGTTCAATGCCACAATCGAGCAAGAGTCGCATAATGTACTCGTTATAAAACAAGTGTGGTCTAGAGCTATCATTTACTTTCAAGATCTCATCAAAGATCATACCAATCCAGTTTATACGAATACCCCCATAAATTGCGTATAATGCCTTGAAATTTTCTTCATAGACGGCATCAAAATTTCCAGTTCTTGGGAAAAGGGAGTGCATAAGAGTATGATGAAGAATTCTTGCAGACGGCCTTAAGCCAATAGACTTAGTGCTATCCTTGTCATCTTCAGTAAATTGATGACTAATTTGATTACGGACATGAATATTGCAAAAGTCATTTGAGAATTTTTCACCAATAAACCTAGAACCAAGAACACTTGCCATCCTATCACATGAGATAAACACTTCTTTGCCACATACAACAGACCAAAGACAATAATTGGGATTTGCGGGTTTGTTTTTCTCTATATTTAGATTAGCATAGAATAACTTGATCATGACATGGTTAATTTCCACATTGTTTTGATCATAGTCAATTAGGTTTTCAATGTCGGTATCCCTTGCTAAATCTAAAATACGATAACTAGAGAAATCTGAGAATTTAACAAACGAACCCGGATGGATAGTAAAATCTTTCATTTCATTCCACCTTTTGAGTGAAATTGGATCCACAAGCCATTTCTTGATAGAGAGATCAATGGGTTGTGTCTCTGAGGTAGAAGCTTGCTTAAATTTCTTTTGTTGAGGAGCCATTAGGGATAAGTTTGAAGAAAGAAATTTAATAAGGGAATGTAGGGTTTCTTTGGTTTGGGGAAGAAGACTGGTTATGAAGAAAAAAGAGTGATAGGGGAAAAAATGAAAGGACGGATATATTAAAAAAAAAAAAAAAAAACAGAATACTCGTAACCGGTCGACCGGTGAAAATGGGGCGGTCGACCGTTTTTATCCAGAGAGCAAAACGGTCGACCGGTTCATTTTGAGCTGTCGACCGGTGCTGTTCTGGAAGCACAGTTCAGCCTGTTTTCAATATAGTTGTGTCCTATAAATTGTATATCACTTTTATTATAATATTTAATTGTTATTAAATGAGTGATTACAAAAGAAAATAAAATTAAGTCCATGGTACCCACTTTTTATGGGGTCCTAAGAGTTAGGTCTTAGGAGTCCAAACCCATACGGGTCTGGTATCCCCTTTATATATATAATTAGTATTAAGATGTACAGTATTCATGAAATTCTGAATATATTTATTCCTAATCAAATTGTTATTTGTTTTAGGAACCCATATTTTGATAGTCTTGACATTTTTCTTCTGAAATTTCACAACTGGTTTTGGTTTGGAATATAATAAACTAAGATTTTTCTTAGCTCCAGTCTTTTGTACTTTCTTTTTCCTTCCATTACCAAGATGTTTCTTGGTTTCTGGTTTCCTATATCCCAAACCTTGTTTATTTGAAACAGATTGTGAACTTTCAATGATTTTTGTCAAATTTTCTCGACCTTTGTTAAAGTTAGAAACATTTTGAGTTATGTCATCTAACTTAGTTTGTAAGCTCGCCTTTTCTAGGTCCAGATTTTTGACTTTTGCCTTAAGCTCATGATTTTCAATAGCGAGAGCATCATTTTTCTCTTTTTGAGTTTCAATTTCTTGACTCAAAAGAGATAATTGAGAGTCAACATTAGATGATGATTCTTGAAGTTTTTCAAGTTCTTCTTCTAATATTTTCTTCTCGTCTTTTAACATATCTCGTTCAAACTCTGCTCTACTCAAATCTGCTTTGGCTACTTTTAATTGACGTTTTATGTCTTTATATTTGACTATCAACTCAGAATTAATATCAAGTAATTCATCAAATGTAGGAATTTGTACCTCATCTTCTGTTGCCATAAAACAAACATTAGCTTGTTCATTCTCCTGATCACTTTCACTTTCAGATGAGGATGAGTCTGAATCATCCCATGTTACTGAGAAGGCTCGTTTCTTTGACTTGTCCTTCTTATGTTTGAATTTATCATTTTCTGACTTCTTCTTCTGTTCTGGACAATCCTTCTGCATGTGCCCCTTTTTGTGACAGTTGAAACATTCTATAGTTGATGAAGATGGTTTGCTTGATCCAGGTTTCCTTTTGTTGTAGCGACTGGCTTTTCGATATTTTAGGAATTTTTTGAATCCTTTTGCAATGAATGCCAAATCTTCATCTTCAGAATCTGATTCATTTTCATCTTTCTCAGCATGAAATGCTACATTTTTCTTTTCTTCTTTCTGTTCTTTTCTAGCCTGCAAATTTGCTTCATAGGACATTAAATTTCCTATCAATTCATCTGGCTTCATGATGGAAAGGTCATTAGCTTCTTCAATTGCTAATACTTTTCCTTCCCATTCACTAGTCAGAGAATGTAGGACTGTTGAAACAACATCAAAATCTGAATATTTTTGCCCTAATCCGATAAGTGCATGATGAATAGTTTGAAACCTTGAATACATATCATTGATTGTCTCATTTGGTTTCATTTTGAAATTTTGAAACTGACTCTTCAGCATGGCTATTTTGGCTTGTTTAACCTTGTTAGTACCTTCATGAGTGGTTTTCAGCGTTTGCCAAATTTGATATGCAGTAGTGCAGATACTAACACGGTTATATTCATTTTGGTCTAATGCACAAAACAACATACTTATTGCCTTTGCATTTACGGCTGCTGCCGTTTTCTCAGCCGTTGTCCATTCTGAATATTCAGTTGTTGGATTTACTATTTCTTTTTGAGTAGCATTCCAAGCATCATAACTATTTGATTGCATGAAAAATGACATACGTGTAGCCCAATAGCTATAGTTGAGACCATTAAAGAATGGAGGTCTTTGTGTTGATTGACCTTCCGTGTAAGTGCTAGAGCTAGTGCTTGCGTTATTTGCCATATTACAAGAATATATCAAATAACGGTGTTACGGTTATATGATAACCGTGCTCTGATACCAAATGAAAGTGTGTACGCTTGTGCACACTAATTGTGGATCGTGTAATATGGACTAATATATGCGGAATGTTATATACAATTGCTATATAAGTAAATATTCAATAAACTAACTATATAGCAATTCACAGATATAGAATGGTAAATGTAGTAAACAGTAAAAATCACACCAGGGATTTTTATACTGGTTCGGACCTCCCGTCCTACGTCCAGTCCCAGACTTCTATCTGGATTTCACTACCAACTACCTCGCTTCACCCGGAGGAATAGGTTTATAACACCCGAACAGCCGAACGGGATTTCGTGCCTCTTACAACACCGAGGACTTCAACAAAAATAAATACAATTGTCGTTGACAACTTGTGCTCTTAACAACACCGATTTGTCACTTGTAGTACACCCTTCCTATAATCTTATCCTCAAAATATGTGAATGATGTTTGTAAAGATTGAAGGAAGTATATTACTTATTTGAATCAAAAGATATGAAATAATTTCAATGATTCAATAAGCAATTTGAAGTAGAGAGCTTTTAGAATGCAAGAGTATTTAGAATTTAAGATCAGAATTTTAAAGCAAAGAATTGTTGTATTTCAATCAATGATTTAGATATGTTTATATAGAGAATAAATGGTTGTAACTCTTTGTGAAGAGTAGCCATTAAAAGATGTGATCATTGATGAAAGGAAAGAGAAGCAACCATTGAAGAAAGAAGTGTCTTTTGGGAAAGGTTGCTTTCTGTTTAAAAACGGTCGACAGGTCAAAAATGACCAGTAGACGAAAATTTCAAATATATAGACGTTATGTGCATGTGTGCACGTTCATTGTGCAATTTACACAGGAACGGTCGACCGCCTGGTTTTGGACCGGTCGACCGGTCGCTGTTAAATTGCACAGTGAATGTGCGCTGTCATCCAAAACGTTTATACATCGATTCTTTTGAGATGCATGATTATTTTGAGGATAGATTTTAACATAACTAATATTACTAACATACCAAAAAAATCCACCTCTAATGTATGAAGCTCGTTGTGTCTCAATGAATGACTTCTTTTTGACGATCACGGTTTAACCCTTTGTCAGAAATCAAAACTATATGAAAATCTTGACTCAACAATGGTTTTATATGATGACATTATCCATATCATTCTAAAGTGAAATATGCATCATACAGAGTATTTATGATTTTTGTTTGATTTTTTATTGAAATTTAATATTTATACTCGATTGGGAATTAATATTGTTTTAATGTCTATCACTTTATCTCTATTTTTCTAACACTACTACTCTTTTGCTGATAACAAAAGGGGGAGAGAAAAGTTAAGATTTTGGTGAATAAAGGTCGAATATTTTCTAATTGCATCAAGGCTCATTTGAATATTTTTATTCTCATGCATATATGAAGGGAGAGTATTGTGTAGAGAGGGAGCATTCAAATAAGGGGAGCAAACTGAATAATCAAATACATTTAATATAGTCAAAATCTTAGATATATGTTTGTTATCATCAAAAGGGGGAGATTGTTGAATATGTGTGTATATGATTTTTGTTTGATGATAATAAACATATATATTCATTTAAATGTATTTGTTATTGTACTATTTTATTTTCACAGATTAAATAAATATTTGCTGAATAAAATAAATAACATAGAGTTTAAATTCAAACAGATATTTTATTCAAACAAAGATTTATTACAACATTTGAATAGTACAAATTCAAGCTCTCACTATATATACAACATTTCAATTACAATACATTTCATTTTATACAACTGTCCTCACTACATATCACTCGTTCACTCAAAATTTATCTTCAACTCCATTCCAGATTGAATCCAGCATCTGAGCAATCTGCCAAAATACACACTAACGCAGTAAAATTGAAAAGGAAATATTTTTGCAGTATAAAATAAAATGTGATTTTGAAAATTTTATTTTGCCTCAGTTATTTGGGTTGTTCGTCATCATTTAATTTTGAATTCATCATACACGAACAGCTTGTGACATGCACTGTAACGACCCAGAAATTTCGATAATTAAAATTCGAATATTTAATTGATTTTAAATATTAATAAATGGAATTTAGAAGTCGAATGATTTATTTCTCGAATATTGGATTTAATTTGATAATTTAATCGATAAATTAAATAGTGAAATTCCAGAGATAATTGAAAATCGAGTTTAAATTGATTGAAAATGATTTGTAAAATTTTACTTAATCATACTAGAGTTATAGAAAGGTTATAGAACTTTCAGGATCGAATTTGGGGTTAATTTGTGAAAATCGAATAATTTAATATTTAATTATCGACTGTAAAAATAGCCAATTTTCGAACAGTCTCAGAATTGAACGAGACCAGTTCCATTGGATCCGTAATAGTTAGTTATTATCGGATTTCAATTTTCATATCCATCGGAGTTATCGTTTGACCGTGGCAACTCGAAACGCATCGATATCGTTTTAATTTTAAATCGTCGAGTTAAAATAGTCATTTTTCAAAAGGTCTCGGATTTCGACGAAACCAGTTTCATCGGATCCGTAATGTGATATTATTGTAAGATTTCAAATTTCATAATTTTTGGATTTACCGTTTGTCCGGTACAAATTAAAACGCCTCGAAATCGATTTAAATCGGTTTAATTTAAATCGATCGTTTAATTCCATATCTTGCACAGACGATCGAATTAGCTTTCAAAACCTGTTCCATTGCGTTCGGAACGCAGGGTAAACCCCAGGAACGCCAGTCACTGCGCGTAAATCGGAGTTCGGGAATTCGAAGTGAATAATGTCGTTCAAAACTCTATAAATACCCCCATTTATCACAAAATAAAAAAAAAATGAAACCCTAGCTAAAACGTGCAGCCGCCATCTTCCATTTCTAAGGCCAGAAATGATCGAATTTCTTCCATCAATTACTCCCAATCCACACATTTTTAGCAAAGATTGTCAACTAATAAATTGTAGAGATTCGTGAGAGCTTTGAATACGTACGGTTGCGATCTTGTTTCGTTGACCATAGGGGGAGATAGTGGGTCGTGTATGTGCTGCGTTCGCGTGCGTTTTTCTGGTGGTAGGTGCGGCCGAGTCGCACGTGACTCTAGCTGTGGGTGGCACACGTGGAGGCGGTTCCGGTGGGGGTCTCTGATCAACGTGGTGAGGCTCGTAGGGGGTCGCGTCATTAGGGTTTGGAGGCGGCAAAGATGGGTGATGTCGCGTGTTTTGACTGGAAGGGGGAAGGAAGAACGTGCGCGCGTGGAAGAAGATCACGTGCGGCCTGGATTGTCACGTTCAAAATGAACGGCAGATGTGGGTTTGAAATTAAAATAAAAATTGTAAATTTAATTTTATTAAAATCGTATTAACTTCAAACTGCTATAACTTGTTTATACGTGATCAGAAATTGACAAAACAAAATGCGTTGGAATCGTATCGTCGAATACTACGCGATGCAACTGGTTGGAAGCGATCGGGGTCAGTGAAAATTTTGAGTGAAATTAAACGGCTGTTTAATTTTATTCGAAATAAACGCTGAAATCGGAATTGAAATCAAGGTGAGATCTTCTCACTCAAATCGAATGTGGAATTTTTGCAGTTATTATTGATTAATATGATTGCTATATTGGATGTGATATTAGATATTATAGGATATATATCTATATATAGCAGTATATACATATTGGCATATGTATATATTGGATTGATTAATTTCCCGCCTCGTATAGCGGATGAGACCCTATTGCGCCGTTAGTAAGCGGATTATTATAAAAAACTATATACCGCGATAATTCCGTACTGGAGCGGAATTGGTATTGTGCTAACATCTTTGGATGCAGGGAAACAGGTTGGAGGGATCCAACTGGATTCCTCACCGTATTGATTATTTACAGATATTTTGATATATTCTGTTATCATATTGATATATGATATTTGACTGTTGTGATGGACTGATTGGTGTTGTTGCATCATCGGATTCAGTTTTGAAATGTAAAAATAACGACTTTTATTTTAAAAAGATTTTAAAGTGATTTTTGAAAAGTAGACGTTTATCGAATTTTTGAATTGATTTATTTCAGAAAAATAAACGTCTAGAATTTTAAAGTTATAAGGGTTAAGATTTTTGGTGAAATATAACCAAAGTGTGATTTTTGAAATGAAAGTCGATTTAATTGTAAAATGGGTTAAATTGAGATTTTTAAAGTATTATAAAAGATGTACAGAAAAATTGATATATTTATCAATTAAAATTTTTGGAATTTTAAAACGAGTTTTTATAAGTGAAGATATGAATCTTATAGAATTTTAAAATTGTGAAGATATGAAATTTATAGATGTATAAATTGTGAAGTTAAAATGAATGAAATTGTAGAATAGAAGATTTATAAGGAATTAACTTATAAATTGGATTTTTTGCCTACAAATGAAATATTGATCGAATTTGTTAATAAAGGAGATTTACAAATCGAAGTTGTGATAAAATATAAAAGGTGAAATTTATAAACATTGTTTTATAAATCCAAAACCAATTGAAATTGATAGGTTAAACATAGAAGTTTAATAAAGGAGATATATCCGCGATTTTGGATAGTGGATAATTATTGAAATAAAAATGGGTAGAAAATATTGAAAAGTGGTTAGTGAAGTATATTCACGATTTTGGACAGTGAATATATTGTTAAGTAAAATGGATACTGTTTTGGGAAAGTGATATTGAAAAATGAAGTTAAACATTTTAAAGATGTTTTAAAATGTATTATGAATCGAAAGCATAGATTTCAACGTTTATTGTTGAAATAGACGTTTTCGAGAAATAAGGAAATGGTGGACAATAACCCTGTTGTTATAGTAAATGATTTTCGAAGGGAAATGTTTTTTTTATGTAGTATTGGGATTTATATATATCTATCTTAAAGTCCGGATCCCTATACTAGTGATTTTGAGTCGTCGTAACGATGTTTTACGTAACATTCGTTTTGACTCAAATAAATGTTGTTATAATTAATGATTTCCTTAAAGAATGAGATATATACTTAATTTTGATTTTAAGTATATCGAATATTTTCTAAGTGTTGAAAATAAATGATTTGTGAATTACTTATTTTTAAATAAGTATGGAAATGCTTTTCCAATATGAAGTGAACTGTTTAGAGATTTTATCTTTTAAAGATAAATTGAACGTGAATATTTGAAATCTGTTTTCAAATGGTTAAGTGTGGAAAATAATATATCTAATAAAGATATTTTTGGAGATGAAATAATTTGGAAAATTATTTGGAATCTGATGATGTTGCGCATCTTTATTGATAGTTAAATAACCGACTATCAATAACTACCTTGAATAGGTATTTGTTGTGAATTGGATGAATTTGAATGCCACACTTATTTTTAAATAAACGCTCACTATTCGGGTTAGCCGGGAAAGGACCATGGGGGTCGTATAACCCATTCCGAATATGTGATACGTCGTTATGAATCGCATTTGAAGACCGGTGTTGAAGACCGGATATTTTTGAAAACGGAAGGATTACCGTCGAGTTACTCTACATCGACTGATCTTCGATTTAGAGGTTTTATCACCCTTAGTGACGGGAAGTCCTGACGTGATTGAAAATTATCCGAATATGCAAGGGCTTCGTGAGAAGTGCCTTCGGTTCTGTTCGATCCTGGAACAGACTTATATGGATTGTATGTCTGACATTACACTTTGAGATATAAAGCCGATTTCTTTCAAATACATATCTGTTGGTGGCGGAGAATTTATTCTCTTAGCTTAACACCCTTCTCTGAGACGTACGAGCTCAGAGGTTATGTAGTTGAAATTTATCAGCGATATATCCCAATTTGGTAACGTGGCATACTGAGTGTTGCTGTAAAATGATCAGTGTTTGATCATTTGTGATATGATCATTTGTTTGATCTTATATCTTAATGATCATAGGTTGATCATTTTGTTTGACCCGAAGCAGGGCTTTTTGAGAAAGCGTAGCTTTGTGGACGAGACTTCATCGAGCCTCACACCCCGGAAATGGTCGAAACAGGAATGTTGCGGCAAGGTTATGAGGGTCGCGCCCTTTAGGGTATGTCATTTCCTTCTGGAAAGGGGTGGTATCATGGTATGAAGCCCAGATACTTACTCATGTGGATACACTTTCTTTATGATGTGTGATGTTGGATATCGAGCGCTCGGATAAAGGTCCCAAAGGACCGGGTGATGACATATTCGTGAGTTACCTGTTACAGGGGTAACCTGGCCTTGTTTGGCAGAGAGCAGTTTGTCTCTCGGGACGTCCAGCCTGAGGCGATCCTATTCGGCAGGAGGAAAGGAAGTTCCTTAGCCTGACCATTTGTTGGAAATCCATTTCCCAAATACGAAATTTGTACGGTTTTAGTTGTAGAACCTGCTATCTAATATAGCAGCTATAGTAGGCATAGTATAATGGTACCTATGCTGGCTAAGATTAATATTATACTTTCGAAATGTTTTCACACTAGACATTAATAATAATATCCAATGATTGACGTAGTAAGCATATTTGACTATCATAAGAAGAAATCTCCTCCAATTCTGCGTTTGCATTGTGTGTGTGGCGGGAGGTCTTATGGTAGTTTCATTTTCCAAAAGCATTGCGAATTTGTTTTATTTTCTTTGTGAAAGAATAACTGTTTTACGATCTCACACCAGTCACCATGACTGACTCGGAGTTTATTGTTCCCTTCTAAACTCTGGGTGCCCACCAATTTCCACACGGGCAGTCTAGAGTTAGGTTATCAGGATATTCTGGATATTCTGGAGCTTTGGAGATAAGCTGGATGACGAGACGTAGTATTTGTATCTGATAGTATTTATTCCGCTGTGTATTCTATATGAGGACAAGTTATGTAATTGTCCATTGTTGTATATTGACTCTGATTGATGTATGTATAAAAAGATATAGTTCTTTGTTTTAAAAGACCAGTGATTATCTATTATATATTGTTCCGCTGCGATATGTGAGATTCTGATATTGTTTCTGTTTCTGATGTTGTTCTTTTGTTTCTTCTTTCTCTTTTCTTCTATCTTCTTCTTCTTCTACCTCTTCTTTAAAACCCTAATGGTTCGGTTTTTCGTTCACCTTGAGTAAATCGATGGAGATTAGTGTCGATTAAAAGGGTACGGAAAAGCGGGCTATTACATTTGGTATCAGAGCATATGGTTAAGCGGCAACCCTGCTCTGTTGGGCGTTACTCATTAGAGATAGAGTCAGTAGTACTCTAGAATGAGTTGAGTGTAATAATAGATATGAGCGCGTATTTGTTAGTGAATATAAAATTGTTTTATATTGTGATGATTGGTTTGTTGGGTGGTATATGGATTCTGGTCGGTATTGTCCGTACAACTCTATCGATAGGGATCTCTAAACACTTGTATAGAACAATTCGGCACAATATTGTTTTAAAATAGGGTAAATGGGATAATTTTGCCCAAAACTATTTTTGTATAGAAAATAAATGTTTTTCTATAAAGTACTACAGTATATGGTTGCATGGTTGCTAGAAGTAATAATATTAAATTATTCCCATTGGAATTAAGTAAGAAATTGAAATCGTAACTCCAAAGTTAAGGAATAAATTCTCATACAAATGAAATCTAAGAATGTAAATTATAAATGTGATTGTAATTTAAAACGGAATTCCAGAGAAGTTTTTGGAAATGTTTAAAAAGAATTTGAAAATTTTGGAGATTTGGAAAGTTAAATCATTTTTGGAGTTGAAAATGAATTTCAAAAGGTTTTGAAAAGTATTTTGGAGAGTTGAAAGCTCTAAACTCTTTTCGGTCGCTGGAAAATAATTCCGATGATGATCGCGACATCACCGGTGTTCATTTTTGGGTTTCCAAAAGAGAAATTGCTGCCAAATTGTTTTAAATAGAAGTTGTTTGAAAAATTTGGATTTTGTTTTTGAAATTCAAAGGATAATTTGAATTGTTTTCAAAATGGCTTTGAAATGTTGGTAAACTCTGGAATGCTATATAAAGATATTTATGAAATATTATTAAGTTGATAACTTATACAATTTGAATTGATAGAATAAATTCAATTTAAAGGATGGAGTTAAATTAAATTAAGTATAAGTGAATCAATTAAATAAAGTGAAATGAATTAAATTCATATGGAATTTGAAATCCAGTTTAATATGAGTGGTTATAAACCAAAATGGCAAATTGAAAATAAATTTTGGGAATGAACGAAAGAATAAAACTGGAATTGAAACTGAATGTTGAAAACAAATTTGAATAAGTGAATTGCAATCTGTGATGAATTAGTAATTGAAACTAATTTAAAAAGAGTGCGGTTATGAATGAAAGATAATTGATAAAATTCAATATTCAGAAGTTAAATAGAATCCAAATAAGGTTGGAATTGTGAATTGAACTCAAATGAGAAATTGAAATGTGAAATTGAATTCAAATGAATTTGAAAATGCAAAATTTGACGAAATTGAATATATAACTTCAATAGTGAATTAGAGATGATATAAGCAGTTATATTGAAAATTTTGTAATAGAATTTGCAAAATGGTTTGAATATATGCAACTAGACATTATGGCTAGTAGGATATACAGGTGTAAATGAATTGGATTTGATTTCAAAGATAAATTTGAATTGCTCGACAAAAGGTATGTATTTGAATTATAATATGAGATTTGCTGATTTCTGGTCTAGCCGCTTGGCTTTTTCTTTTCTTTTTGAAATCTGAGAGTCCGTAGGGACGTTTTGTAGTCGTACCGTATTAGCCGCGCAAAGGAGACGCTGGCGAAATTTTAAGGCGTTAGAAATTTTTGAGAAAATTTTGAAAGTTTAAAATTTGAATTTAAACTGGAATTTGAATTTTGAAGTTAAACAATGTCGTTTGGAACTTATAATTGAAGTTGGAAAACGAGTTGAATGATAACGAATCTTTAATAGAAAGATTTGTTTTGATAAATTTATAAAACTATTGGATTGTGAAAAATAGTAGACGAGTTAAGGACTCTTTTTCCTTACTTGGTAATTTCGAGGACGAAATTCTTTTAAGGGGGAAGTCTGTAACGACCCAGAAATTTCGATAATTAAAATTCGAATATTTAATTGATTTTAAATATTAATAAATGGAATTTAGAAGTCGAATGATTTATTTCTCGAATATTGGATTTAATTTGATAATTTAATCGATAAATTAAATAGTGAAATTCCAGAGATAATTGAAAATCGAGTTTAAATTGATTGAAAATGATTTGTAAAATTTTACTTAATCATACTAGAGTTATAGAAAGGTTATAGAACTTTCAGGATCGAATTTGGGGTTAATTTGTGAAAATCGAATAATTTAATATTTAATTATCGACTGTAAAAATAGCCAATTTTCGAACAGTCTCAGAATTGTACGAGACCAGTTCCATTGGATCCGTAATAGTTAGTTATTATCGGATTTCAATTTTCATATCCATCGGAGTTATCGTTTGACCGTGGCAACTCGAAACGCATCGATATCGTTTTAATTTTAAATCGTCGAGTTAAAATAGTCATTTTTCAAAAGGTCTCGGATTTCGACGAAACCAGTTTCATCGGATCCGTAATGTGATATTATTGTAAGATTTCAAATTTCGTAATTTTTGGATTTACCGTTTGTCCGGTACAAATTAAAACGCCTCGAAATCGATTTAAATCGGTTTAATTTAAATCGATCGTTTAATTCCATATCTTGCACAGACGATCGAATTAGCTTTCAAAACCTGTTCCATTGCGTTCGGAACGTAGGGTAAACCCCAGGAACGCCAGTCACTACGCGTAAATCGGAGTTCGGGAATTCGAAGTGAATAATGTCGTTCAAAACTCTATAAATACCCCCATTTATCACAAAAAAAAAAAAAAAATGAAACCCTAGCTAAAACGTGCAGCCGCCATCTTCCATTTCTAAGGCCAGAAATGATCGAATTTCTTCCATCAATTACTCCCAATCCACACATTTTTAGCAAAGATTGTCAACTAATAAATTGTAGAGATTCGTGAGAGCTTTGAATACGTACGGTTGCGATCTTGTTTCGTTGACCATAGGGGGAGATAGTGGGTCGTGTATGTGATGCGTTCGCGTGCGTTTTTCTAGTGGTAGGTGCGGCCGAGTCGCACGTGACTCTAGCTGTGGGTGGCACACGTGGAGGCGGTTCCGGTGGGGGTCTCTGATCAACGTGGTGAGGCTCGTAGGGGGTCGCGTCATTAGGGTTTGGAGGCGGCAAAGATGGGTGATGTCGCGTGTTTTGACTGGAAGGGGGAAGGAAGAACGTGCGCGCGTGGAAGAAGATCGCGTGCGGCCTGGATTGTCACGTTCAAAATGAACGGCAGATGTGGGTTTGAAATTAAAATAAAAATTGTAAATTTAATTTTATTAAAATCGTATTAACTTCAAACTGCTATAACTTGTTTATACGTGATCAGAAATTGACGAAACAAAATGCGTTGGAATCGTATCGTCGAATACTACGCGATGCAACTGGTTGGAAGCGATCGGGGTCAGTGAAAATTTTGAGTGAAATTAAACGGCTGTTTAATTTTATTCGAAATAAACGCTGAAATCGGAATTGAAATCAAGGTGAGATCTTCTCACTCAAATCGAATGTGGAATTTTTGCAGTTATTATTGATTGATATGATTGCTATATTGGATGTGATATTAGATATTATAGGATATATATCTATATATAGCAGTATATACATATTGGCATATGTATATATTGGATTGATTAATTTCCCGCCTCGTATAGCGGATGAGACCCTATTGCGCCGTTAGTAAGCGGATTATTATAAAAAACTATATACCGCGATAATTCCGTACTGGAGCGGAATTGGTATTGTGCTAACATCTTTGGATGCAGGGAAACAGGTTGGAGGGATCCAACTGGATTCCTCACCGTATTGATTATTTACAGATATTTTGATATATTCTGTTATCATATTGATATATGATATTTGACTGTTGTGATGGACTGATTGGTGTTGTTGCATCATCGGATTCAGTTTTGAAATGTAAAAATAACGACTTTTATTTTAAAAAGATTTTAAAGTGATTTTTGAAAAGTAGACGTTTATCGAATTTTTGAATTGATTTATTTCAGAAAAATAAACGTCTAGAATTTTAAAGTTATAAGGGTTAAGATTTTTGGTGAAATATAACCAAAGTGTGATTTTTGAAATGAAAGTTGATTTAATTGTAAAATGGGTTAAATTGAGATTTTTAAAGTATTATAAAAGATGTACAGAAAAATTGATATATTTATCAATTAAAATTTTTGGAATTTTAAAACGAGTTTTTATAAGTGAAGATATGAATCTTATAGAATTTTAAAATTGTGAAGATATGAAATTTATAGATGTATAAATTGTGAAGTTAAAATGAATGAAATTGTAGAATAGAAGATTTATAAGGAATTAACTTATAAATTGGATTTTTTGCCTACAAATGAAATATTGATCGAATTTGTTAATAAAGGAGATTTACAAATCGAAGTTGTGATAAAATATAAAAGGTGAAATTTATAAACATTGTTTTATAAATCCAAAACTAATTGAAATTGATAGGTTAAACATAGAAGTTTAATAAAGGAGATATATCCGCGATTTTGGATAGTGGATAATTATTGAAATAAAAATGGGTAGAAAATATTGAAAAGTGGTTAGTGAAGTATATTCACGATTTTGGACAGTGAATATATTGTTAAGTAAAATGGATACTGTTTTGGGAAAGTGATATTGAAAAATGAAGTTAAACATTTTAAAGATGTTTTAAAATGTATTATGAATCGAAAGCATAGATTTCAACGTTTATTGTTGAAATAGACGTTTTCGAGAAATAAGGAAATGGTGGACAATAACCCTGTTGTTATAGTAAATGATTTCCGAAGGGAAATGTTTTTTTTTATGTAGTATTGGGATTTATATATATCTATCTTAAAGTCCGGATCCCTATACTAGTGATTTTGAGTCGTCGTAACGATGTTTTACGTAACATTCGTTTTGACTCAAATAAATGTTGTTATAATTAATGATTTCCTTAAAGAATGAGATATATACTTAATTTTGATTTTAAGTATATCGAATATTTTCTAAGTGTTGAAAATAAATGATTTGTGAATTACTTATTTTTAAATAAGTATGGAAATGCTTTTCCAATATGAAGTGAACTGTTTAGAGATTTTATCTTTTAAAGATAAATTGAACGTGAATATTTGAAATCTGTTTTCAAATGGTTAAGTGTGGAAAATAATATATCTAATAAAGATATTTTTGGAGATGAAATAATTTGGAAAATTATTTGGAATCTGATGATGTTGCGCATCTTTATTGATAGTTAAATAACCGACTATCAATAACTACCTTGAATAGGTATTTGTTGTGAATTGGATGAATTTGAATGCCACACTTATTTTTAAATAAACGCTCACTATTCGGGTTAGCCGGGAAAGGACCATGGGGGTCGTATAACCCATTCCGAATATGTGATACGTCGTTATGAATCGCATTTGAAGACCGGTGTTGAAGACCGGATATTTTTGAAAACGGAAGGATTACCGTCGAGTTACTCTACATCGACTGATCTTCGATTTAGAGGTTTTATCACCCTTAGTGACGGGAAGTCCTGACGTGATTGAAAATTATCCGGATATGCAAGGGCTTCGTGAGAAGTGCCTTCGGTTCTGTTCGGTCCTGGAACAGACTTATATGGATTGTATGTCTGACATTACACTTTGAGATATAAAGCTGATTTCTTTCAAATACATATCTGTTGGTGGCGGAGAATTTATTCTCTTAGCTTAACACCCTTCTCTGAGACGTACGAGCTCAGAGGTTATGTAGTTGAAATTTATCAGCGATATATCCCAATTTGGTAACGTGGCATACTGAGTGTTGCTGTAAAATGATCAGTGTTTGATCATTTGTGATATGATCATTTGTTTGATCTTATATCTTAATGATCATAGGTTGATCATTTTGTTTGACCCGAAGCAGGGCTTTTTGAGAAAGCGTAGCTTTGTGGACGAGACTTCATCGAGCCTCACACCCCGGAAATGGTCGAAACAGGAATGTTGCGGCAAGGTTATGAGGGTCGCGCCCTTTAGGGTATGTCATTTCCTTCTGGAAAGGGGTGGTATCATGGTATGGAGCCCAGATACTTACTCATGTGGATACACTTTCTTTATGATGTGTGATGTTGGATATCGAGCGCTCGGATAAAGGTCCCAAAGGACCGGGTGATGACATATTCGTGAGTTACCTGTTACAGGGGTAACCCGGCCTTGTTTGGCAGAGAGCAGTTTGTCTCTCGGGACGTCCAGCCAGAGGCGATCCTATTCGGCAGGAGGAAAGGAAGTTCCTTAGCCTGACCATTTGTTGGAAATCCATTTCCCAAATACGAAATTTGTACGGTTTTAGTTGTAGAACCTTCTATCTAATATAGCAGCTATAGTAGGCATAGTATAATGGTACCTATGCTGGCTAAGATTAATATTATACTTTCGAAATGTTTTCACACTAGACATTAATAATAATATCCAATGATTGACGTAGTAAGCATATTTGACTATCATAAGAAGAAATCTCCTCCAATTCTGCGTTTGCATTGTGTGTGTGGCGGGAGGTCTTATGCTAGTTTCATTTTCCAAAAGCATTGCGAATTTGTTTTATTTTCTTTGTAAAAGAATGACTGTTTTACGATCTCACACCAGTCATCATGACTGACTCGGAGTTTATTGTTCCCTTCTAAACTCTGGGTGCCCACCAATTTCCACACGGGCAGTCTAGAGTTAGGTTATCAGGATATTCTGGATATTCTGGAGCTTTGGAGATAAGCTGGATGACGAGACGTAGTATTTGTATCTGATAGTATTTATTCCGCTGTGTATTCTATATGAGGACAAGTTATGTAATTGTCCATTGTTGTATATTGACTCTGATTGATGTATGTATAAAAAGATATAGTTCTTTGTTTTAAAAGACCAGTGATTATCTATTATATATTGTTCCGCTGCGATATGTGAGATTCTGATATTGTTTCTGTTTCTGATGTTGTTCTTTTGTTTCTTCTTTCTCTTTTCTTCTATCTTCTTCTTCTACCTCTTCTTTAAAACCCTAATGGTTCGGTTTTTCGTTCACCTTGAGTAAATCGATGGAGATTAGTGTCGATTAAAAGGGTACGGAAAAGCGGGCTATTACATGCACAGTGTATCACTGTACATGCCACAAGGCCGTGCACACCAATATATACACTTGATAAATTTATAGGGAGAGGTGAGCACAAGGTCAAACCCAAATCAAAAGTCGGGTTCAACTCAAGTGTAATACAAATGAAATCACGACACGAGTACAAGGTCAAACCCGAGTTTTGAAACTGGATTCAACTCAAGTACAATTTCAAAAATCAACATACCAAATGAAGACTTGGCATGTACATGAAGGCAGCAAATACAACTGATTCAAGTGAAAGGCAACTATACACATGAAGTCGAAATGATCAAGAATCAACAAAGCTGACCCAAACAGTACATGCATCCACACATGGATACACATATGTGACAGCACAGCAAACAACAAAGTCGAGACAAGAATTTACACATGGTTGCTGAAACATATGGTTCAGGCATGCACAAAGTCAAGACAAGAAGGAAACACAAACCAGACTCAAGGCTACAAACCAACAATATAAACACATGAATGCAACAGTCAATATCAAGGCATGAACCAAACTAAGTGGAGATTCAATGGAGCAACAATATGAATGCAATGAACTGGTCAGAGCAACTACTATATGAAACAAGTCAAAGAACCAAGCTACAGATTGAAGCACACTTGAATACAAAACTGCAAACCAGTCTAGAAACACAACATCAATATGACAACAAGACCAACATCACAAAATCAAGTTTGCAGTCGAAGACAACTGCAGTGCAAAGTCAAAACCGTGAGCTATTGAACGAAGTCGTGGATTCACAAACACAAAATCTAGACCGTACTCAATATGAACAAGTCAAATTCGAAATCGTGGTGGCCAAGAAAATTGACCGAGTTAAAAATCAATACCGTAAGAAGCAAGCATCAATTATACGCATTTGATTAAGTCAGAGAAATCATCAGCGTCAAAACAATATCGAATGGCCGAAGCTAAAATGTTGAAGAAATCAGACGAACGCAAATATAGGGATTCAAATTCTATATAAACCATAACATCATCGGCAACGAAAATCATCGAGTTCAAGTACGAAAATCATTAAAGCACAAAAAGGATAAATTACATACCGAAGCAAAACATCGAACTCGATCAAATAGAAGCTGCCGTGAGCAACTCAAAGAGATTGTCAATCAACAAAGCAAGGACCTAAATCATCATCAAGCATATATTATCGGCAGCAAAGCCCTAATTTGGATCGAAGGAAAGAAAGCCCTAATTGTGATCGAACAAAGAAAAAGAGCCGCCATTATCTCAAAAAGGAACGGGCCAAATTATATAAAAAGGGGTCGGCTTTCTTTTTTATTATAAGGGTTTTTTCAATTTTTTAATTAGGGTTGTTTTTAATTGTTTTTTAATTTGTATTTTGCTTTTTAAACCATTGTAATTTCTAGTCGTGTGACAAGGGAACAAACTACGTGGCGTAGTTTGAGAATTCGCAACTCAGTGGCTGAGTTATGGCAGGGTTTTGAGCGTAGAGTTAGATTAGTCAATAGCGGGTATAGCGAGTTTACGTGTGTAAGCGAGGGACTATCTAATTTCTAGTAGAAACCTTGGGGGCAGCACGTAGGCAGGGTTTTGCCGAAGCTGAGTAAATTCTGTGTTGTTCTTTTCTGCTTTTATTATTCTGCTGTTATCTATGCTGTGTTTATTCTGTTGTGATCTGTGTTAAAATTAATATACACTTCCATAATAATTTTTATAATTAACACTATCACCCTATTCACCCCCCCTCTAGGGTGAAATCGATCCTACAAGACCGAGATTGGATATGTTATTTGAAAACCACTTCGATCCAACTATGCGTTCGAAGTGAAGACATCTTGAAGATGAAGGAATTGGAGACGGAGCCCTTAATCGTTTTGTTCAGTCCTAGAACGAACTTGTATGGATGAATGCTGGTATTGCATTATTGCCTAGAGGGCAGTTTAGTATTCCAAGTGGGAAGTGCTATATAAAGCAAGGACATGCGGCAGGGCTAAGTGGGTCGCACCCAAGTAGGGTATGATCTTCCCAAGTCTAGAGCGATATTCATGTATGCTTCAGAATCCCATTGTATGGTTGTTGATTGCAACCAAGGGGTGGTCATATTCGATGCTACTTGAGAAGGAGGTACTGTCGGTCCTGAGTAGCAGAGGTGCAACGTGTTGTAGCCTCCCGTACATTTTATCTAGAGGTCAACGGATTCGGTGGGTAGACCCTTTTCCTTTCATACTTGGAATCCATTATCTAATATGAGCCTTCGGTTTTGGTTGTAGAACCTAGTATGCTGGAATTTAATTAATGTAACAATTTCGGCTATGATTAATAACTACTTGTATATTAGATACTATTATAATATCAGAGGATTTCATATGAAATGTTTTGGTTATCGTAAGGTAAAAACCCGTTTGTGTTTATATGCGGCATGGTCTTACGAGATAATTTTGATTTTTGAAAGGTTTTGATAACTTTAAAAGTTCAGTTGGGTGTGTTTTTCTCATGTTGGTTTTCCAGACTGAATCAAGTGTTATTTATTATAATTCTCGAGTCAGACCGAGCATATTTACAGATTGCTTTGGATGCATTGGAGTTCATGAGGCGAGTTGGAGGTCTTCAAGTCGTATTCTCGTATATGTTTATTTTTCGCTGCTTTGTTATTGAAATTATCAGCAATTGTGAGGACAGGATGGTATAACTGTCTAGGCTGATAATTGTGATTGTTGTTATACTCTGATGGATGCATGTATAAAATAGTTTCTCTTTTATAAAGATCATTGATATTATATTATATGTTGTTCTGCTACGATCGTGAGATTCTGTGTTTTTTTAGTTTCTTTTCTCTTCTTGTTCTCTTCTTCTTTCTTCTTTCTTTCCCTTAATTATTCGTCTTTCCATTTGATTTGGGTTGGACATGTGTGGTTTATTATCAGCTTGAATTATACAAAAAAGTGGGTTGTTACATATACCATTGAGGTTAGCTGAATCCCCCTAGCCATGCCCCTTCTCTGTTTTCTATCATTTTCTGATGTTGAGGCTACGTTCAGCATCTTTCACAAGAGTCTTCAATACTTGAACAAACCATGATCCCACATGGATTCAAACATCATGAATAGAGCTACTTCCAAGATATAAAACACATATCTCGGTCTTGAAGTGGTTTTCGATAAGTAAAACACTTACCGATCCCGATATCTTCAAGACTGAACCGATGAATTTGGTCATATTCAACAACAGTGAGAATGATCGCATAAGTAAACTAAGTCCTGTATACTTTTCATAAGCAAGTAAACACATAAGCACTATTAATTCATACAAAGCATGACCAAGTCGCCTAAACGGCTTTTAATAAATTTTTAATTAATTTATCATTTATTAATTAAAAACCCATTTTATTAGTAAAACTCCTATTATTTATCTAATAAAACTTCCTTTATTAGTTAATACTCCTTTATTAATTAAAACTTCTTTTATCTTATTTATACACACACACACACATATATATATATATATATGTGCACGCACGCACATATATGCACACGCACACAGATATACATACATATATATATCCGGCATTTTAATCTGGCTATATTGAACTAATTGCATGAGTTAGATTCGGTTGCCATTAAGGCCGATGACTTTGGAGTGATGATTGTGGGGCCCAGAAGTCAAGCGCGGATGATAATATGAAGTAAAGGTTAAATGGGATTGATAGATATGCAAGGAAGATGTTCGATATATGAAATATGGTTCAACACATATGAGGGATTGTCATAAAATTAGCTCTAATAAGAGGTATCGGTATGTTTTAAGGTATGGAAGCATTCTTATAGAAAATAATTAATATCTTACGATCCATAAGTCCAATGCATGTGAAATTTGGTGAGTAAGATATGGGGACCCTAGAAAGCCTACCCTAGGGATCGCACCGCAAAGGGATGAAGTTGGAGGGATTGGTATACTTCCCTTGGAAGGGATCGGCAGAAAGCAGCATGCAAATCATATTGAAGCAAAAATCAAGCAATAACTCGAGCTCCACCGATCCAATTGGCATGAAATTTGGAGGCTAAGCATATTTTAGCATGAGGAAGCCACCATAGAGATTGCATCACAAAATTCAACCAAAGAAGGGATGGTACCGATCCCTCTGTTTTGGAAATTGGACCATGATACCCCTTCTGTAGGGCCATATGGTTTTAAGGGTCCTTCTGCCAAGTTTTTAGAGAGATATTTGGCCATCTCTATCTATAAATACCAGCTTGGTTGTTCATTTTGAGACTTTAAGACTGCTATTTTCTTTATATTCTTTTGTAAATAAGGATTTTAATCTGGTCCCTCTTGTACTCAGATTATATAGTTATTAATAAAGTAACCTATTCAAAGTGAACGTAGGAAAACAATGTCGAACCACTATAAATCATTGTGTGTGTGTGTGTGTTTTTCTTTCAATTAATTGCCGTTTCTTTGGTATAATCCACTTTTTCCATTTTATTCTTCATTTAGTCCTCTTCATAAAGTCTTTGTTAGGTGGTTGTGCCAATTTTCAGTGCAAACATTTTGGTGCTTTCACTAAGAGCCTTGATTCTCAACTGATTAGGATCCCTTTGTTGCTACTAGATTGCATTAATCCCCCGAAGGAGATCGATGTTATCATCATGAAGTTCGCTTATACTATTCAGATTTGCAAAAATCTAAGGAAAACTGTCAACAATGGTGAGGAACACTAGATCTACTTCTCAAAACATGGAAGGAAATGAGAACATTAGTATCCAATAAGGAGGCCCGAACAGTCAACCAATGGATGTGAATGCTGAAGTAGTTGAAGTCCAGAATCCAACTTATTTTATTACAAGAGCTGAATTCCAGAATCTGATGAGAGAGCTAATGGATAGCCATCAACAATAAAATCAGCAGATTCAGACCAATATCAACCTAATGAACCAACTCACTCAGCAATAGCAAGGAAAAGCTAGGAGGGACCCTACCCCTTACTCAGCATCGGAGAGTTCTAGTTCATTGGACGAGTATCACAGGCGTAGGCGTCGCAAAACAGATGGATATTGTGCAAAAACTTTAGGACGTCAATAGGCAGACCATCGTGGTCTACCAGGATCGATCGGTGTCGATCCCTCCATATGGATTGGTGTCGATCCCTCCTCCAAAGGAGGGAACTTACCTATGCACATTGGGATGCAAGTTGGAGCTGTTGCGGTTGATTTGGATGATGGAGTTCAGTTAAATGTTGACCAAGTACTTCTTCGGAATGACGATGAAGTGAATTTACGAGACACACATCGGGAAGATGTTGAACCAAGAAGGCGTGGAACGACCCATAGACATCAACCGCACCATTCACGTGAGGTGGAACACAACCACCGCTTGGCACCGACTACCCAAACGTCAGACTTGTCGGCTATGGTCAGACAATTAGAGCGAGAGAGCCAAGGATTGACCAATAATGATGGGGAATCTCGAGAAGCCATACTCCATTCATTGATAATGTCCTACATGCAGAGTATCCAAGGAGGTTCAACATGTCGTCAATGCTTGCCGATAAGGGAAAAACTGACCTCAGGCAGCATATCATGAGATATGAATGGCTGATGGATTCCGCATGAGCAAATGATGCAACCAACTGTATATTTTTTTCCCATAACTTTATCTGGAATAGTAACGATGTGGTTTACAAGGCTAAACCCATGGTCCATATCTAGATTTGATGATTTGGCAACAATGTTTATGGAGCAGTTTCGAATGCACGCAGCTCGCCCCAAGGATGTAATGTCCCTATCCAGTGTGATCCAGGCTCCAGGAGAATCGTTGAAAGGTTATGTGGAGAGATTCCATACAACTGTTACATAAATCAGTAACCCAAATGACCATGCAATATTGATGGCCGTGACAAGAGGAATTGATCTAGAACCTAATTTTGGCAATTGGTTGGCTAGGAAACCACCTGCAATGTTTGAATGCTTTTATGCAAAGGAGGTTCAGTATTTAAGGAAGGAGGAAGCTGAATCCTCCAAGATGAAGAATGCTATAGGACCGAATAGAGAGGGAGTACAGAGTAATATTGCTGTTAAGCGGTCTGATGAGAGTTCTAGAAAAGTTCAAGTGATTGTCCAGAACAAACCGAATTAAGAAAAGAAAGGTGGAGATAGGAGCCGAGAAGGGAAGAGGGAATCTGGAAGAAGGAAGCTTAGGATTTTGATGTACAATACTTACATGCCACTGAATACATCCCTGGAGAATATCTATTTGTCTACCTGTGTCACGTACCAAAATTTTCGACTTTCGAAAATTCGACATCGATACTCACTTTATCGACTGCCGAGCAACCGAGTGCCGGAAACTCCAATAGTGAGGGTTTTATAAAGAAGAAAAAGTAGAAGAAGAAGAAGAAGAAAGCAGAAGGAAGAGAGTAGAAAAAGAAAAGAAGAACAACACATCAGAACAGAAACAGAAAACAATATCAGAATCTTACATATCGCAGCGGAACAATATATAATAGATAAACACTAGTCTTTTAAAACAAAGAACTATATCAGTTTATACATACATCAATCAGAGTCAATATACAACTCAATACAATACAGCACAACAATGGACAGTTATATAACTTGTCCTCATACAGAATACACAGCGGAATAAATATATCAGACACAAATACTACGTCTCGTCATCCAGCTTGTCTCCAAAGCTCCAGAATATCCTGATAACATAACTCTAGGCTGCCCGTGTGGAAATTTGTGGGCACCCAGAGTTTAGAAGGGAAACAATAAACTCCGAGTCAGTCATGGTGACTGGTGTGAGATCGTAAAACAGTTATTTTTCACAAAGAAAATAAAACAAATTCGCAATGCTTTTGGAAAATGAAACTACCATAAGACCTCCCACCACACACACAATGCAAACGCAGAATTGGAGGAGATTTCTTCATATGATAGTCAAAGATTCTTACTACGCAAAATCAAATCATTTTTGATATTTTTATTAGTGCATAGTGTAGAAAACATTTCGAAAGTATAATATAAATCTTAGCCAGCATAGGTACCATTATATTATGCCTGCTATAGCTGCCTCCTGAGGAGACAGGTTATACAATTGAAATCGTAAAGGCTCGTATTGTTTCTTTGGATTTCCAACAAATGGTCAGGCTAAGGAACTTCCTTTTCCACGATGGGTACGTCCCTGGAATAGACGACCCGAGAACCTAACCGGATCTCTGCCAACACAAGGTCGGGTTACCTCTGCAAAAATAGGTAACTACTGACACGCGTATGCCATCCCCCGATCGTCACCGATCTTCCCGAGGATCCCCGATTCGCAACAACCACAAAGTAATAAATTTGCAGCAACCACAGAGGTTAAGTATCTGGGCTCCATACCATGATACCACCTTTATCCAGAAGGAATGACATACACTAAGGGGCGCTACTCCCTAGAACCTTGCCGCATCCTTCCTGTTTCGACCATTTCCGGGGTGTGAGGCTCGACGAAGTCTCGTCCACAAAGCTACGCTTTCTACAAAGCCCTGCTTCGGGTCAAACAAATGATCAACCTATGATCACAAAGATATAAGATCAAATAAATGATCATATCGCAAATGATCAAACACTGATCATTTCACAGCTACACTCAGCATGCCACGTTACCAAATTGGGAGTATATCGCTGATAAATTTCAACTACATAACCTCTGAGCTCGTACGTCTCAGAGAAGGGTGTTAAGCCAAGAGAATAAATTCTCCGCCACCAACAGAAATGTATTTGAAAGAAATCAGCTTTATATCTCAAATTGTAACGTCAGACACACAATCCATACAAGTCTGTTCCGGGATCGAACAGAACCGAAGGCACTTCTCACGAAGCCCTTGCACATCCGGATAAATTTCTAATCACGTCCGGACTTCCCGTCACTAAGGGTGATAAAATCTCTAAATCGGAGATCAGCCGATGTAGAGTAACTCGACGGTAATCCTTCCGTTTTCAAAAATATCCGGTCTTCAACACCGGTCTTCGAATGCAATTCATAACGACGTATCACATATTCGGAATGGGTTATACGACCCCATGGTCCTTTCCCGGCTAACCTGAATAGTGAGCGCTTATTTAAAAATAAGTGTGGCATTCAAATTCATCCAATTCACAACAAATACCTATTCAAGGTAATTATTGATAGTCGGTTATTTAACTATCAATAAAGATGCGCAACATCATCAGATTCCAAATAATTTTCCAAATTATTTCATCTTCCAAAATATCTTTTAATAGATATAAAATTTCCACACTTAATCATTTGAAAACAATTTCAAATCAATTTCCACATTTCATTTTATCTTTGAAGATAAAATCTCAAAACAGTTCATTTCATATTGGAAAAGCATTTCCATACTTATTTAAAAATAAGTATTCCACAAATCTATTTATTTTCAACATTTGAAAATATTCAATATACTTAAATCAATATTAAGTATACATTTCATTCTTTAAGGAAATCATTAATTTTAACATCTATTTGAGTCAAAACGAATGTTGCGTAAAACATCGTTACGACGACTCGAAATCACTAGTATAGGGATTCGGATTTTAAGATAGATATGTAAATCCCAATACTAGATAAAAACATTTCCTTTCGAAAATCATTTACTATAACAACAGTGTTATAGTCCACCATTTCCTTATTTTTCGAAAACGTCTATTTCAACAATAAAAATGTTGAAATCTATGTATTCGATATCATAATACATTTTAAAAACATCTTTAAAATGTTTAACTTCATTTTCAATGTCACTTTTCCAAAACTATCCATTTTATTTAATAATATATTCACTGTCCAAAATCGTGAATATACTTCGTTATCCAAATTCAACATTCCTACACGTTTTATTTAAAGGCTTATCCACTGTCCAAAATCGTGAATATACTTTATTTACCCAAATCAATGTTTCTACACATTTATTAAAAGATTATCCATGATCTAAAATCATGAATATAATTTCTTTAATTAACTTCAAAAATTCACTTATCAAATCAAGTGATTTCGGATTTATAAACAACGTTTATAAATTCCATTTATTATTTTATAACTACTTCAACTTATAAATCCCTTTTATTATCCAATTCGTTTATTTACAAAATCGTTCTTTTAGGACTTCACAAATCGTTTATTCTATCCTTTATAAAACCCATTTTAACATCTTTTAAAACGTCTTTAAAACTCCTTTAAAATTTCATCACTTTGATTTATAAAAATCAAATTTTATAAATCCTATATATAGAGCTTTCAAAATAAATTCAAAAATCTCTATTTAAACAATTTAATAAATAAATCAACTTTTGTTTCAAAATTCACATTTTGCTTATATTTCACAAAAATCCCAATTTTCATAACACGAGATTTTAAACATTCATTTATTTAAAATGAATCGATTCCAAAATTCAATAAAATGTATATTTTCAAAAATCACTTTGAAATCCTTTTAAAAATAATATCGTTATTTTTAACTTCAAAAATGGATCCGATGATGCTACAGCATCAAACAATCAATCACAACAATCAAATATCATATATCATCATATGATAACAGAATATATCACAATATCTGTAAATAATCAATACGATGAGGAATCCAGTCGGATCCCTCCAACCTGTTTCCCTGCATCCACAGATGTTAGCACAATACCAATTCCGCTCCAATACGGAATTATCGCGGTATATGGGTTTAATAAATATTATCTGCTTACTAACGGCGCAATAGGGTCTCATCCGCTATACGAGGCGGGAAATCAATCAATCCAATATATACATATGCCAATATGTATATATTTCTATATATAGATATATATATCCTACTATATCTAATATCACATCCAATAGCAATCAAATTAATAAATGAAAATTCCACTTTTCAATTCTTGAGTGAGAAGATCTCACCTTGATTTTCTGATAGCAATTTGTAGCGATTTATTTCAAATGAAATTAAACGGACGTTTAATTTCACTCAAAATTTTCACTGACCCCGATCGCTTCCAATCCAGTTCCATAGCGTAGTGCTCGACCATACGATGACAACGCAACTGGTTTCGTAATTTTCTGACAATATATGACAAAGTTACGATATTTTAAACTTTATACAATTTAAATCTTAATATTGTTTACAAATTCCTTTATTTCTTTATACCCTTGCAATCATCTGCCGTTCATTTTGAAAGATGAAATCCTGGCCACTGTTTGCATCTTCTCCCACCCGTTCTTTCTCCAGGTCACGAAACCCACGTCGCCGCCATATCTCGTGAATTACGGCACCAACTCCGACGCACTAGAAAGCGATCGAGCTCCGCCACCCTGACCGCCTACACGAGAGCCATGCTCGGCTGGAAGGACTTCGAGCTCGGCCCTCCCTATGCTTGGGAAAACAAGCATAAACGCACGCCATTTGAACACGTACTGCAGTCAATCCACCACCCCGATTTCGATCATCACCGTTGAATGCCTTCGTCTCGCCAAGGTCTACGTTCTTCATGTTGAAGGTTTATCGAATCGATGAACGGATTTGAAGAATTTGAGGGAGGAAGAAAATTGCTTTCTGGCCATAGGTTTTGAGAATGGCGGCTGAAGCTTGAGAGGATTAGGGTTTTAGTTTTCTTTTGCAAATGAAAATATGTAGGTGCTTTTATAGAAAATTTCTCAATTTACTATTCATCCGAAATTTTTCGAACTCCAAATCGAGCGTGCCGGCTGACGTTCGTAAGGTTTACCCCGCGTTCCGAATACAATGGAACAGGTTTCGGAAGCTAATTCGATCGTATGTGTGAGATATGGCAATAAACGATCAATTTAAATTAAACAGATTTAAATCGATTTCGAGGCGTTTTAATTTGTACCGGACAAATGGTAAATCCAAAAATTACGAAATTTTAAACCATGCAATAATATCACATTACGGATCCGATCAAACTGGTTTCGTCGAAATCCGAGACCTTTTGAAAAATGACTATTTTTAACTCGACGATTTAAAATTAAAACGATATCGATGTGTTTCGAGCTGCCACGGTCAAACGACAACTCCGATTGATACGAAAATTGAAATCTGATAATAACTAACTATTACGGATCCAATGGAACTGGTTTCGTTCAATTCTGAGACTGTTCGAAAATTGGCTATTTTTACAGTCGATAATTAAATATTAAAATATTCAATTTTTCACAGATTAACTCCAAATTCAATTTTAAAAGTTCTATAACCTTTATATAACTCCAGTATGATTAAATAAAATTTTACAAATCATTTTCAATCATTTTAAACTCGATTTTCAATTATCTCTGGAATTTCAATCATTAAATTATCGATTTAATTATCAAATTAAATCCAATATCCTTTAAATAAATTATTCGACTTATTAAATTCATTTATTAATATTAAAAATCAATTAAATATTCGAATTTTAATTATCAAAAATTCTGGGTCGTTACAAATTTCCCCCCTTAAAAGAATTTCGTCCTCGAAATTACCAAGTAAGGAAAAAGAGTCCTTAATTCGTCTACTATTTTCTCAAATTCAAATAGTTTTATCAAATTTTTCAAATCAAATCTTTCTACTAAAGATTCGTTATCATTCAACTAAATTTCCCAACTCAAATTATAAGTTCCAGACAACATTGTTTACTTAACAATTCAATTTAAATTTCAAATTCAAATTTAAACTTCAAAATTTTTCTCAAAATTTTTTTCTAACACTCGAAATTTTCAAAAAATTTCGCCAGCGTCTCCTTTGCGCGGCTAATACGGTACAACTACAAAACGTCCCTATGGACTCTCAGATTTCAAAAAGAAAAAGAAAAAGCCAAACGGCTAGACAAGAAAATCATCAAGTTTCATATTGAAATTTAAATACTTACCTTTTCCGAGCAATTCAAATTTATCTTCGAAATCAAATCCAATTCCTTTATAACACCTGTATATCCTACTAGCCATAATATCTAGTTATAACATTCAAACCAATTTGCAAAGTCTATTACAAAATTTCGATACTTCTTATATCATCTTTACTTCCCTATTGAAGTTTCATATTCATTTTCATTCAATTTTACATTTCAAATTTCATTTGAATTCAATTTTATCTTTAGTTCATTTCATTTGCAATTGATTCCATTAAATCTAATTTGCATTTCATATTTTCATTCGGTTTATTTTATTAACCAACAACTTTCATTCATAACTGCTCTTTTTAGATTAAATTTAGTTACTAATTCATTACAAATTACAATTCACTTATTCAAATTTGTTTTCAACATTCAGTTCAATTCCAATTTTATCTTCATTTATAATTATTCAATTCAATTTATTGCCTACAAATTCGAAATGAATTTTAACATTCAATTTTATTTTCTCGCATTTGCCATTGCAAATTTATTTATTTGTTCACAAATTCTTTTATTTCAATTTGAACTTTCATTTCAATCAGATTTCAAATATTCTATAAGTTATCAACTTATTTTCATTTCGATTTATATAATCACTTATATATTCATATTACAAATTCATTTCATTAATGAATTTTAAATTTTCCAATATCTATCTGGAATTCCATTTTCATTTATAAATCACATTTACAATTCATATTTACCATTTTATTCATATATGAATTCGTTTCCTTATGCTTCCAATTCATATTTAAAATTTCATTCGTTAAATGGATTTTTATTTAAACTTTAAACTTTACAAGTTATCAACTTCATAATATTTCATAAATATTTTTTATAGTATTCCAGAGTCTTTTCAACATTTCAAAAACCATTTTTGAAAACAGTTCAAATTATCCTTTGAATTTTCTAAAACAAAATCCAAATTTTCAAAACAACTTCCATTTAAAACAATTTGGCAGCAATTCCTCTTTTGGAAACCCGAAAATGGACATCAATAATGTTGCAGTCATTACCGAAGTTATTTTCCAGCGACCGAAAAGAGTTTAGAGCTTTTATCTTTCCAAAATACTTTTCAAAACCTTTGAAATTCATTTTCAAATTCAAAAAGATTTAAACTTTCCAAATCTCCAAAATTTTCAAATTCTTTTCAAACATTTCCAAAAACTTCTCTGGAATTCCGTTTTAAATTACAAATCACATTTATAATTTACATTCTCAAATTTCATTTGCATGTGAATTTATTTCTTAACTTTGGAGTTACGATTTCAATTCCTTATTCAATTTCAATGATAATAATTTACTATTATTACTTCCTAACATCCATGCAACCATATACTATAGTACTTTATAGAAAAACATTTATTCTCTATACAAAAATAGTTTTGGGTAAAATTATCTCATTTACCCTATTTAAAACAATACTGTGCCG
Organism: Allium fistulosum; assembly: GCA_030737815.1. Lineage (NCBI taxonomy): Eukaryota > Viridiplantae > Streptophyta > Magnoliopsida > Asparagales > Amaryllidaceae > Allium > Allium fistulosum. The sequence continues at coordinate 746,998,369 of CM060907.1, forward strand.
AATTGTTCTATATAAGTGTTTAGAGATCCCTATCGATAGAGTTGTACGGACAATACCGACCAGAATCCATATACCACTCAACAAACCAATCATCACAATATAAAACAATTTTATATTCACTAACAAATACGCACTCGTATCTATTATTACCCTCAACTCATTCTAGAGTACTACTGACTCTATCTCTAATGAGTAACACCCAACAGAGCAGGGTTGTCGCTTAACCATATGCTCTGATACCACTCTGTCACGTACCAAAATTTTCGACTTTCGAAAATTCGACATCGATACTCACTTTATCGACTGCCGAGCAACCGAGTGCCGGAAACTCCAATAGTGAGGGTTTTATAAAGAAGAAAAAGTAGAAGAAGAAGAAGAAGAAAGCAGAAGGAAGAGAGTAGAAAAAGAAAAGAAGAACAACACATCAGAACAGAAACAGAAAACAATATCAGAATCTTACATATCGCAGCGGAACAATATATAATAGATAAACACTAGTCTTTTAAAACAAAGAACTATATCAGTTTATACATACATCAATCAGAGTCAATATACAACTCAATACAATACAGCACAACAATGGACAGTTATATAACTTGTCCTCATACAGAATACACAGAGGAATAAATATATCAGACACAAATACTACGTCTCGTCATCCAGCTTGTCTCCAAAGCTCCAGAATATCCTGATAACATAACTCTAGGCTGCCCGTGTGGAAATTTGTGGGCACCCAGAGTTTAGAAGGGAAACAATAAACTCCGAGTCAGTCATGGTGACTGGTGTGAGATCGTAAAACAGTTATTTTTCATAAAGAAAATAAAACAAATTCGCAATGCTTTTGGAAAATGAAACTACCATAAGACCTCCCACCACACACACAATGCAAACGCAGAATTGGAGGAGATTTCTTCTTATGATAGTCAAAGATGCTTACTACGCAAAATCAAATCATTTTTGATATTATTATTAGTGCATAGTGTAGAAAACATTTCGAAAGTATAATATAAATCTTAGCCAGCATAGGTACCATTATATTATGCCTGCTATAGCTGCCTCCTGAGGAGACAGGTTATACAATTGAAATCGTAAAGGCTCGTATTGTTTCTTTGGATTTCCAACAAATGGTCAGGCTAAGGAACTTCCTTTTCCACGATGGGTACGTCCCTGGAATAGACGACCCGAGAACCTAACCGGATCTCTGCCAACACAAGGTCGGGTTACCTCTGCAAAAATAGGTAACTACTGACACGCGTATGCCATCCCCCGATCGTCATCGATCTTCCCGAGGATCCCCGATTCGCAACAACCACAAAGTAATAAATTTGCAGCAACCACAGAGGTTAAAGTATCTGGGCTCCATACCATGATACCACCTTTATCCAGAAGGAATGACATACACTAAGGGGCGCTACTCCCTAGAACCTTGCCGCATCCTTCCTGTTTCGACCATTTCCGGGGTGTGAGGCTCGACGAAGTCTCGTCCACAAAGCTACGCTTTCTACAAAGCCCTGCTTCGGGTCAAACAAATGATCAACCTATGATCACAAAGATATAAGATCAAACAAATGATCATATCGCAAATGATCAAACACTGATCATTTCACAGCTACACTCAGCATGCCCCGTTACCAAATTGGGAGTATATCGCTGATAAATTTCAACTACATAACCACTGAGCTCGTACGTCTCAGAGAAGGGTGTTAAGCTAAGAGAATAAATTCTCCGCCACCAACAGAAATGTATTTGAAAGAAATCAGCTTTATATCTCAAATTGTAACGTCAGACACACAATCCATACAAGTCTGTTCCGGGATCGAACAGAACCGAAGGCACTTCTCACGAAGCCCTTGCACATCCGGATAAATTTCTAATCACGTCCGGACTTCCCGTCACTAAGGGTGATAAAATCTCTAAATCGGAGATCAGCCGATGTAGAGTAACTCGACGGTAATCCTTCCGTTTTCAAAAATATCCGGTCTTCAACACCGGTCTTCGAATGCAATTCATAACGACGTATCACATATTCGGAATGGGTTATACGACCCCATGGTCCTTTCCCGGCTAACCCGAATAGTGAGCGCTTATTTAAAAATAAGTGTGGCATTCAAATTCATCCAATTCACAACAAATACCTATTCAAGGTAATTATTGATAGTCGGTTATTTAACTATCAATAAAGATGCGCAACATCATCAGATTCCAAATAATTTTCCAAATTATTTCATCTTCCAAAATATCTTTTACTAGATATAAAATTTCCATACTTAATCATTTGAAAACAATTTCAAATCAATTTCCACATTTCATTTTATCTTTGAAGATAAAATCTCAAAACAGTTCATTTCATATTGGAAAAGCATTTCCATACTTATTTAAAAATAAGTATTCCACAAATCTATTTATTTTCAACATTTGAAAATATTCAATATACTTAAATCAATATTAAGTATACATTTCATTCTTTAAGGAAATCATTAATTTTAACATCTATTTGAGTTAAAACGAATGTTGCGTAAAACATCGTTACGACGACTCGAAATCACTAGTATAGGGATTCGGATTTTAAGATAGATATGTAAATCCCAATACTAGATAAAAACATTTCCTTTCGAAAATCATTTACTATAACAACAGTGTTATAGTCCACCATTTCCTTATTTTTCGAAAACGTCTATTTCAACAATAAAAATGTTGAAATCTATGTATTCGATATCATAATACATTTTAAAAACATCTTTAAAATGTTTAACTTCATTTTCAATGTCACTTTTCCAAAACTATCCATTTTATTTAATAATATATTCACTGTCCAAAATCGTGAATATACTTCGTTATCCAAATTCAACATTCCTACACGTTTTATTTAAAGGCGTATACACTGTCCAAAATCGTGAATATACTTTATTTACCCAAATCAATGTTTCTACACATTTATTAAAAGATTATCCATGATCTAAAATCGTGAATATAATTTCTTTAATTAACTTCAAAAATTCACTTATCAAATCAAGTGATTTCGGATTTATAAACAACGTTTATAAATTCCATTTATTATTTTATAACTACTTCAACTTATAAATCCCTTTTATTATCCAATTCGTTTATTTACAAAATCGTTCTTTTAGGACTTCACAAATCGTTTATTCTATCCTTTATAAAACCCATTTTAACATCTTTTAAAACGTCTTTAAAACTCCTTTAAAATTTCATCACTTTGATTTATAAAAATCAAATTTTATAAATCCTATATATAGAGCTTTCAAAATAAATTCAAAAATCTCTATTTAAACAATTTAATAAATAAATCAACTTTTGTTTCAAAATTCACATTTTGCTTATATTTCACAAAAATCCCAATTTTCATAACACGAGATTTTAAACATTCATTTATTTAAAATGAATCGATTCCAAAATTCAATAAAATGTATATTTTCAAAAATCACTTTGAAATCCTTTTAAAAATAATATCGTTATTTTTAACTTCAAAAATGGATCCGATGATGCTACAGCATCAAACAATCAATCACAACAATCAAATATCATATATCATCATATGATAACAAAATATATCACAATATCTGTAAATAATCAATACGATGAGGAATCCAGTCGGATCCCTCCAACCTGTTTCCCTGCATCCACAGATGTTAGCACAATACCAATTCCGCTCCAGTATGGAATTATCGCGGTATATGGGTTTAATAAATATTATCCGCTTACTAACGGCGCAATAGGGTCTCATCCGCTATACGAGGCGGGAAATCAATCAATCCAATATATACATATGCCAATATGTATATATTGCTATATATAGATATATATCCTACTATATCTAATATCACATCCAATAGCAATCAAATTAATAAATGAAAATTCCACTTTTCAATTCTTGAGTGAGAAGATCTCACCTTGATTTTCTGATAGCAATTTGTAGCGATTTATTTCGAATGAAATTAAACGGACGTTTAATTTCACTCAAAATTTTCACTGACCCCGATCGCTTCCAATCCAGTTCCATAGCGTAGTGCTCGACCATACGATGACAACGCAACTGGTTTCATAATTTTCTGACAATATATGACAAAGTTACGATATTTTAAACTTTATACAATTTAAATCTTAATATTGTTTACAAATTCCTTTATTTTTTTATACCCTTGCAATCATCTGCCGTTCATTTTGAAAGATGAAATCCTGGCCACTGTTTGCATCTTCTCCCACCCGTTCTTTCTCCAGGTCACGAAACCCACGTCGCCGCCATATCTCGTGAATTACGGCACCAACTCCGATGCACTAGAAAGCGATCGAGCTCCGCCACCCTGACCGCCTACACGAGAGCCATGCTCGGCTGGAAGGACTTCGAGCTCGGCCCTCCCTGTGCTTGGGAAAACAAGCATAATCGCACGCCATTTGAACACGTACTGCAGTCAATCCACCACCCCGATTTCGATCATCACCGTTGAATGCCTTCGTCTCGCCAAGGTCTACGTTCTTCATGTTGAAGGTTTATCGAATCGATGAACGGATTTGAAGAATTTGAGGGAGGAAGAAAATTGCTTTCTGGCCGTAGGTTTTGAGAATGGCGGCTGAAGCTTGAGAGGATTAGGGTTTTAGTTTTCTTTTGCAAATGAAAATATGTAGGTGCTTTTATAGAAAATTTCTCAATTTACTATTCATCCGAAATTTTTCGAACTCCAAATCGAGCGTGCCGGCTGACGTTCGTAAGGTTTACCCCACGTTCCGAACACAATGGAACAGGTTTCGGAAGCTAATTCGATCGTATGTGTGAGATATGGCAATAAACGATCAATTTAAATTAAACAGATTTAAATCGATTTCGAGGCGTTTTAATTTGTACCGGACAAATGGTAAATCCAAAAATTACGAAATTTGAAACCATGCAATAATATCACATTACGGATCCGATCAAACTGGTTTCGTCGAAATCCGAGACCTTTTGAAAAATGACTATTTTTAACTCGACGATTTAAAATTAAAACGATATCGATGCGTTTCGAGCTGCCACGGTCAAACGACAACTCCGATTGATACGAAAATTGAAATCCGATAATAACTAACTATTACGGATCCAATGGAACTAGTTTCGTTCAATTCTGAGACTGTTCGAAAATTGGCTATTTTTACAGTCGATAATTAAATATTAAAATATTCAATTTTTCACAGATTAACTCCAAATTCAATTTTAAAAGTTCTATAACCTTTCTATAACTCCAGTATGATTAAATAAAATTTTACAAATCATTTTCAATCATTTTAAACTCGATTTTCAATTATCTCTGGAATTTCAATCATTAAATTATCGATTAATTATCAAATTAAATCCAATATCCTTTAAATAAATTATTCGACTTATTAAATTCATTTATTAATATTCAAAATCAATTAAATATTCGAATTTTAATTATCAAAAATTCTGGGTCGTTACAACCTGCAATACCATGCAGTACAGGAAGCCGCCTCCAAAACAATCAACAGAGAAGCAGAAACAAACTGGGTAATATTGTCGGTTTTATGAATGCTATGGGCATAACACAAACGAATGCAAGCATCTCCGGGATATTATCGAAAAGCTGATTTGAGAAAGGAAGTTATAGTAGTTTGTGAAAACCCCTCAGGATGAAAGGCATGGGACATTTGACCCCAACTGAGGACAAGCACCGCACAAGGCTGAGGAGCCTGTATGGACTAGTGGAAGATTGGTAATCAATATTATAATTGGAGGTCCGCATCCAGTTGATAAGAATTGGCATGAAACGGAGCGCTATGCTAGCGCGATTAAGAACGTGGATTTTGAATGTTATTCAAACACGGAAGATAGGGCTCTGACAATGCAGCAACGTATAATGGCAGATGATATCATGTTTAGAAACATAGATGCAGACAAAGTGGAGGCTCCAACGATCGACCCAATGGTCATTTCGTCCATGATCGGCCCCGCTTTACCGAGAAAGATTTTTGGTTGACTATGGAAGTTCTGTAAATATAATTTTCAAAAAATCTTATGATCAGATGAGGACACAAGCCAAGGACTTGAAACCGTCTAAAGCCCGCATTCATGGCTTTAGCGGTGCTACAACTGAAGTTGTTAGTTATGTTGAATTACATGTAGAGTTGGGAGAAGGTGGCCGTAGGAGAATATGGATTTTGCATTTTGTTGTTTTGGATGCTGACTCTCCATGAAACACTTTTCTAGGTCGACCAGCCCTAGCTAAGTTTCGGGCAGCTCTTGCCCCATGGTGCTTGACTTTGAAGTTCCCGACGGATAATGGAGTCAGGGTTGTTCATGATGATCAGGCGGCTGGACGTGCCTATTATGTTGCTGAATTGAGGGATGCTCAATGGAAGGAGAAAGGTAAGGGTATGGACAAGTTAGTCTGCATCCAAGCCACTGAAGATTGACAACTAGTGGCTGAGCCTTGGCTTAGGTGCTACAATCGGCTCTATAAAGATATAGATCCGAGAGATGGCGGGGAGGAGCCCAAAGAGACCAAGGCTGCACCGGCTGAGTTGACGATTGACATCACAGTTAGCCACGATGACCTGTCACGGGTCCCAAAGATTGGATCGTAGCTCAGCCCCCCGATGGTGAAAGAACTTGCTGGATTCCTCATAGTGAATCTCGACATGTTCGCTTGAAAACTCTGACATGTATGGGATCTTGCCTGCCATTGCGAGCCATGCATTGAATATCAATCCCAGGCATGTCCCGGTGAAACAAAAAAGATGTTGCATGGATCCGGAGAGATTTGCCACTCTTAATGAGGAGATGGATAACTTAAAGACAATGAGTTTATTCACGATGCCCTCTACCCTAAGTGGGTATCTAATCTTGTACTTGTGATAAAGGCGAAGGGGAAACTGCGGACGTGCGTTGATTACTCGGACTTGAACAAGGCATGCCCAAAAGACAGTTTTCCCCTTCCAAGGACCGACTAGTTGGTAGATTCAACCATGGGACATGAATGTCTATCTTTCATGGTGCTTACTCGGGATATAACCAAATCCCGATGCATATTCCCGATTAAGAGCGCACCAGCTTCATTACAGATATTGGATTATATTACTATATAGTAATGCCGTTTGGACTAAAGAATGCAGGAGCGACCAACCAGCACCTAGTTAACAGAATGTTTAAAGATCAAATTGGAAAAACGATGGAAGTATAGGTGGATGATATGCTCGTGAAGTCACGAAAGTCTAGCGGCCACATCAGAGACTTAGCAGAAATGTTCGACATACTTCGACATTATAAAATGAAGATTAATCCTCTGAAATGTTCCTTTAGCATTGCATCAGGAAAGTTCTTGGGTTTCATCGTTAATGCCCGTGGAATCGAAGTTAATCCCGAAAGGATCCAAGCTATTCACAATATCCAAGCGCCAAAGACTATTAACAAATACAGAGCCTGAATGGGAAGGTTGATGCCTTAAGCCGATTCATTTCTAGAGCTACCGATAAATGCATTCCTTTCTTTGACTTTATTAGGAGAGGAAAAAGGAATTTCGAATGGACATAAGATTGTAAAGATGCATTCCAAGCTTTGGTAAATAACTTAGAGAAACCCCTCATCTTATCAAAGCCAGTGGATCATGAAGATTTATATACCTACTTAGTCGTGTCAGTACATGCTATAAGTGCTACATTGCTTTGTGAGGAGAACCGAATCCAGAGACTAATCTATTATGTTAGCAAGCGATTGACAGGAGCTGAAAGGAACTATCCGAAGATAGAGAAACTAGCATAATGTTTGCTGATTGCATCATGAAAGCCCTTACTTTGAGGTGCACCCTATCAATGTTTATACCGATCAACAGTTATGATAGTTCTTGCAGCGACCTGAGATGTATGGAAGGTTACTCAAATGGAATATCGAGCTTAGCCAATTCAACATCACTTATCTTCCCCGAAGGGCTATTCAGGGTCAGACACTAACATATTTTATAGCAAAATTTACTGTATGGATGATTTCTCGAAGAGTAACCCTACCATATGGTGGAAGTTGTATACAGATGGAGCATCTAATGATCTTGCTCTGGAGTTGGGATTGTGCTTGTAACTCTTGAAGATCGATTAATTTGCTACGCTTTAAATCTCGATTTCCCTACAACAAACAATGAAGCCGAGTATGAGGCTCTAATTACTGGAATTAAACTCGCCAGAGAACTGGGAATAAGGTCTCTTGAAATCTTTTGCAACTCATAATTGGTAATATGCCAAGTCAAGAGAGATTACCAAGCTAAAGGACAACGGCTTGCTCCATACCTTACTCAAGTCCAAGAGTTGCTGACTGATTTTGAGTACTACGACAATATGCACATTCCTTAGGATCAAAACAGAGAGATTGATTCATTGGCAAAGTTCGCTAGCACCGGGGACGCACAACAGATAGGCTTGATTCCAGTCGAAGTACTTAATGCCCCGAGTATAAACCTGATGGGAATCGACCAGGTACTTGAGACAGAGCCTGTGAGGGAATCGTGGATGACTCCGATTAAAAACTATTTGCTATAGGGGTCCTTCCTGAACAAAGGAATGAAAAGCGAAGTTATTTGTAAAGCTTCACGATATATCATACATGAAGGAGTTATGTATAGAAAGGTTTTTCCATTCCCCTGCTCCGGTGTATCTCTTATGATGAGATAAAATGAGTCCTAAAAGAAGTTCATAAAGGAGAATGTGGCGATCACATTGGACGGAAAACTCTAGCAAAGAAAATACTCCGTTATAGGTATTGCTGCCCAAATATGAATCGTGACGCTGCTAATTATGTTAGGCGATACGATAAATGTCAGATATATGCAAAAGTCCCAAGAGCTCCGCTGACGGAAAGAACACAAATGGTCAGTCCATGGCCGTTTTCCATATGGGGCATAGATATTATTGGTTCTTTACCGATCTCTGAATATGGTGCGAAGTACGCCATCATCGCAGTTGATTACTTCACCAAATGGGCCGAAGCAGAACCGTTAGCTACAATCATAATGAAGAAAGCAATCAACTTCATTGTCTGGAACATCATCTGTCATTTCGGTCTTCCACAAACTATTATGACATAAAACGGGACTCAGTTGATGGTGCTAAGTTCAAAGACTTCTGTCGTCGGCATCGTATTGAAAAAAGATTTGCGACAATCGCTCACCCTCAAGCAAATAGGCAAGTTGAAGTTGTGAACAAAATCATAAAATCCATTCTGAAGAAGCATTTGAAAAGGGCTAGAGGCAAGTGGGTGGATGAACTCCCAACGGCACTATGGGCTTATAGGACCACCCACAAGTCCGCGACTGGCCATATTCCGTTCGCCCTTGCTTACAGTTTCGAAGTTGTTATTCATGTTGAGCTCGAAGTTCCTTCCCATCAAGTGACTTACTATGATCCCAGAACAAATAAAGATATCCTCTTAGAATCTTTAGAGTTTATAGATGAAAAGCATAAGGAAGCTGATTTGAGGGCAGCTGCACACTAACACCGAATCATCCGATACTACAACACTAAAGTCCGACCTAGAACCTTTGAAATTGGCGATCTCATCTTGAAACGGGTTTTTCCTACCCCATCGCATATGAATCCAACCTGGAAAGGACCGTATGTCATTAAGCAGAGACTTGGCGAGGGAACTTTCAAGCTAGCGACTGTTGATGGTATCACACTCCTAAGGGTGTGGAATAGCGAGCATTTACGATGTTATTTCACTAAGTTTATTTCTTTTTCATTCAGTTGTATTTACTTTCAGAATTTGCTTTAGCATTTGATTTTCCGGATATGTAATAAGAAAAATTATGTTATTTCCTTTCATTAAGCAAATAAAGTTTTGAACTTCCTTTATGTTTGTGTTTGCTATAGCATTACATGTTAGTTACATTACGAAACTGACTAATGTCGGTATGTCTGAACAGGTTCCTAGAGTTTGAAACTAACCAATTACGCTAGTTCTCGATTGAATTAAACAAAATTAGCATGGTCCGACCGTTCATTTGATAACTCTTGTTCATAACCCGATGGACAAAATACATAACGAGGAATGGACGTAACTCGGCCATCTGATGACCGAATAAATCCTGCCGAGTGATGGGACTGAAATAAATCAAAAGCGACCGTGACACGACCGATTGCTTCCACAATTAAACCCTGAACCTCGAGGATAAGTTATTCAATTAAGAATAGTATGATCCGACTATTCTTCGAACTAACTCTAAGTTCTAGAGTGCAAACTAGAGTATAAATATAAATTGAGTGTGAATGACTATCCGCGAACTAACTCTAAGTTCCTAGAGTGCGAACGGGAGTATAAATATAAATCGGGTGTGAATTGACTACCCGCGAACTAACTCAAAGTCCCCAGAGTGCAGACTGGAGTATAAATATAAGTCGGGCGCAATTCGACCGCCCATTAACTAGCTCTTATCCCTAGAGTGTGGATATGAATATAAATAAAGAGACGAGTGCGGTTCGACCGCTCACTATTTCGCAAACTCCGGCCTGAAATCAACAGGAGGAGTATAAACTCATTAAGGATGGAGCTCGGCCATCCACCGTCTAACTTCGCTAACCTGAGACTGGGGGTAGGAGTATAATCACTCAAACAGCTGAATCCGACAGCGCAACATTCGGGCTCGAGCCCCGTGTTTGGTACAAGTTAAGACCATGACCGCATGGAAGACTTGGAACAGAGTTAGTGGATTGTTATCCGAATCGACGAGCAATAAATTATAAGTAATGGAAAGTAATAGCTCAACTACTTAGATAACAATTCACATGATGGTTCAACAGAAAACAAAAAACCATTATTTACATAATAAGCTTCAAAATTGTGATGCAAGTTTATTCAAAAAAGGGGGCCATACTCGTACAATCACGGCCAACAAAGAGAAAAACAGCTATACAAGTTATGTGTAAACAAAGCTGAAACGCTGGTTATTTCTTTTGTCTTATCTCCTTTTTGTATTTTTCTAAAGTGGCACCACCTGAGCTTCCGCCTGGCCACTTCCTCGATCAGTTACCTCCTTTGGTGGGGGAGCTTTCAAAAGTAGGAGGGATTTTTAAGAAATCAACCCGCCAGGTGGGATGACTTATAATGGGATGAGATTTGGATCATTAATATCTGCATCAACGGGTTCAGACTTGGCTTGTTTCATCAACAACTTGTCCCTCTCCACGTGCTCTTTTAAGCTGAGCTCGTTGATGTGCTTAGTGGCACCGGTGACCACAACATCATCAGATTCGTCTAGCGGTAGAAGATCTTCAACCCTATCGTCATCAAGTGCTCCAATGACTTGAGCATTGGGCCCTGGAGCACCGGTGGCTACCGGGATCTTAGTTAATGTTGATTGTTGCTCCATGGTGGCACCACTTTTTAGAGTTTGGTAGGGAATTGGAAGACTTATAGATTCACGGAAACAAGAAGATAAGCCTATGACTATTGGACATGAAGAAAGAAATTGATTGAAAAGTGGAAGATAAGGCGGAATACCTGCATTCGGCTGACATTTTAGTCGTCACCGAGGTCCCCCCTTCTAGAATAGGGGTCGGCTCTTTAGATTAATAACCGAGTTTGTCCTGATCATAGCTTAGATTCTGACTTGGACTGAAAGAAACTGATGCTCCGGCTACTTGAAAAGAGGAGGGGGCCCTTAGGATTAGACTCCAAAGATTCAGCCATATTTTTCCCTTTGCCGGAAGATGTTAGAATGTCGAAGTATCGGAGTCTCGCGGGGGCAAAGTCTAATGGTTCATTTCCATGAAGAATCTCCCACACTAATTTCTCTTCATCTAAATCGACTTCGCCAAGGTCTCCCTTTTTCATTTTAACAATATACTCCTAGGCCTCGGAGAGCGACTCTAGATAACCCTCACCAAGAAAGCTCATATCACAGTGGAGAAGGACTTTAGCATTGTATTCGATGATCAGGGTATTGAACATGTCCTTGATTTCATTCCGACCGGCTTCCTTGGCATCCTCTACTTGGGCTTCGAGCTGTTCTCTCATCTCACTGCGGCACGCTTCCTTTGCCTCTCCTTTGAGGACTTCAATCTGAGCAAGTTTCTTATAAAGTTTAATCTTTGAAGTCTGGGCCTCAATAGCTTCTTCGCAATATCTTTGTGATTCTTCTTGAGCTTCGATCTTCTCCTCCCTCATTTTCTTAAGAAGCTCTTCAAGCTCTTCAACGCGATAGGCTAAGATATTTTTCTCCTTTTGTAAGGAATCTTTTTCAAAGGTGAGTGCACTTCTACGGTTGAGGGTAGCATCAAGTTCCTTTTTATGGGCAACTTCCAAACGACTCACTACCTCAGATATTTCCTTAGCACTTTTTTCTGCTTCAGTTAGTTTTGACATGAACTCTGATATCTCATTACCTTGGTGCTTAATTATATCTTTATCATGGATCGCCTCTAACTTAAGACGATCTATCTCATGTTGTCGCTCAATAGACACCTCAGAGATTTTTCTGTTAAGTGTTGGAATGATTCATGCTGCACGGAAACATTGTTGACATATGCGAGAGAGCTTTCTTTGACAGTCCCTGGGATTGTATGGATGGAGGGGAAGAACTTAAGCCCATCAAAATAAATCTATGGGAAAATGACCTTGAGCTTGGCTAATTTCTCTGCCGTGGAAGCTTCAGGAGTAGCGGTCGGCAAAGATGGATCAGAAGCACCGATTGGACGTTTGCTCGACATGCGGTCATGGGATAGCTTGGAGCTAGATGAACCAGAATATTGCTCGGGTGGTACCGGAGCTAGAGGACCGTGAAAAAAGGTATGATCGCCACTACGCACAGGAAGATTAGGTTGCACTTCCTAATGGAATAACCGAGATTGGGATTTATGTTTTGAAGATGAAGACTCCCTAGAGCAACGACTTCTTTCTTGATCATCATCTCTCTCTCTACGCCTACCCGGTTCTGAATTACGTATGGATCTGTATTGCGTTGAGGAGCTCCTCAAGCGATCAAAAGCTCGGGTTGAGACATCGAACCTACAAAAAACCAAATACAAGAGTATAAGTGACCGTTGCACAAAATATATATAGAAATAATGTGGTGAAGTGCACATGATTGTGAGTATTGTGAGTGTCCTAGTGTCCCCCCAATGGACCGGTTACTACAGCCTTGTTCATGGGAGTTTTCTCTCTTTTGCCAGTAGGAAGAATGTCGTCACCACTTCTGGTAGGAGAATTGAGCCCATCGATGTTGATGTTAGGGAAGTCATAAGTCATAATGTCATCAAGAATTTGGAGATTTGAAACCCTTTTATCGAACTTTCTAAATGTTGGGAAGATGACTCTTCATCGATAGAAATGGTAACGAACTCCGAATCCTTAGCAGTTTTTCTCTTATAAAGCTTATATGCAAGCTTCTTTCTTCTCTTAGCAAGCATGTGGGATTGCAAGCCCTATGATGGTTCGACCACAGGTGCCCTGGTCCTGCATCTGCATCGCCAAGCCCATTGATCTGGATACCCCTAATTTTGCCTTCTTCGGTGTCATCCTGAGTCCCCTTAACTGTGGGCACAACAGGGTTATTAATATCCTTTTCTTGTTTGATAGCGCTTCTTAGTAATGCAGCAGTTCTAGGAAGCCCAATGTTACGGTCTTTATATGTTCAAAGTTTTAGTGCATATGCTAAGTTTTAGTGCATGTTAAGTCCATATGCTAAGTTTTAGTGCATGTTCAAAGTTCCCAAGCATTTGAACGTTCAATTTTGAGCGCAATAATGAATATCCAAGTCTTATTGTTCATCATCATCATCATATGTTCAAGTTCATTGAGATGGAATTAGTTGTAATTGCTCAAATAAGTGATTATGGATTAGGTTTCGATTTCGATTAAAAGTCAATATATGCCGATCCAAAATGGTGACCCATATATGCCGAACCATATTTTGTCGATCTCTATCCCAAAGTAGCTCAACTGATCCCTCTTTCCAAACAAAGGATGCCGACCCCTTTCCTTAAACAAAATTTGTTGATCCCACAATGCTACCCATTTTCACCGATCCCTGCATTCCTTTCACAAATCATACGAATCCCACCATGTCATTCGACTCCACCGATCCCTCTCCTACTTAGCCAGTCCTACCTACCCGTCTACTTCACTGTCTTCCACCAAAACTCCCGATGCCGATCCTTCCACGTTGGTCCATTCTACCGATCCCTCCACTCTACTATTTTTAACCTTCCCCCCATCAAGCTTCCACACTGATCCCTCTCTCACATCATCAAACAAGGGATCATTATATTCACACCATACAACAACTCCCAACCGATCCCTCCTCTACTCTCCCTTCTTCTTCCTTCTTACTTATTCTGCCGAACCCATTTCACATACCACGACTCACCTCCTCCAGGCCACTTCGACCACCGTTTCATCGTGGCATTAAGCACCATCGTAATCGCCAATGGCATGGAATCCATTATCTCATCATAAAATCAAAATTTATAAACTAAAGACCTACTACATAGGTGTATGAGTTAGAATTGTAGAAAAGTGGTTTGGAGTTGTTTGAAATGGAAGGTGAGAGGAAGCTGGTTCATGAGGCAAGTTGAATTATAAAAGGATTTTGTTTTGAAGCTAAGGGAGGAAGGAAAGGAGGATTCGGGTATGATAGAAGAATGAGAGGGTTCGGTGCTTTGAAGGATGGTAGAAAAATGAAGCAAGTGAGGTTGGAAAGAAGAGATATTGGTTTATATAAGATAGTGAAGGGGTCGGCCCACGTTTTCAAGCAAGAGAAAAGGGATCAGCATAAAAGATACTGATCCCTATGAGCACAAGGAATGGAAATGAGGGATCGACTAAACATATGTCAATCCTTACAAACATTTTTAAAAAAAGAGAGGAAAGAGTGGGGAATCGGTCATAAATATATATGCAAATAAATATATGCACGGAAATTATTAAAAATATGAACATACAAAATGCAATAAAAAGTGGCGACGACCCGTGAACGTATGAACACATCTGGAAGACAACAACAAAGAACGTGTATATGAATGTGCACGTGCATGACCCAAAAAAAGTTCAATTTTTGAGCGATGGAAATTGAAATCGAACTAAAGCCCTCAAGTACGAGGCTAAACTAGATAACCAAAGCTTGTTAGTCTTATTGAACCGGGCTTATATATATCAACTGATGGAGTATATCCCTGGATTTATACTATTGGAAATCGACCAAGCATCATGACAATCAATGAGAAATACAGCACCTTGGAAAAATAATTCAACAAAGAGATAGCAACTATTCAGGAAGCTGGATGGATCTCATTCTGACGACACTAACTTGTTTCGATTCAAAGCATATCATGTTCATCACAAGGCGTACTTTGGGGGGCAAGTGTTATCTAGCATTTTAACCCGGCTATATTGAACTAATTGCACGAGTTAGATTCGGTTGCTATTAAGACCGATGACTCTGAAGTGATGATTGTAGGGCCCAGAAGTCAAGTACAGATGATAATATAAAGTTAAGGTTGAATGGAATTGATAGATAAGCAAGGTAGGATGTTCGACGTATGAAATATGGTTCAATGCATCGGAGGAATTGGCATAAAATTAGCTTCAATAAGAGGGATCGGTATGTTTCAAGGTGTGGAAGCATTCTTGTAGAAAACAATTAACATATTAAAATCCACAAGTCCAATGCACGTGAAATTTGGTGAGCAAGACATGGGGACCCTAGAGAGCCTACCCTAGGGATCGCACCCCAAGGGGATGAAGTTGGAGGGATCGGTATACTTCCTTTGGAAGGGATCAGCAGAAAGCAACATGCAAACCATATTGAAGCAAAGATCAAGCAATAACTCAAGCTCCACTGATCTAATTGACATGAGTTTAGAGGCTATGCATATTTTAGCATGAGGAAACCACTATAGGGATCACATACCAAATTTCAACCAAAGAAGAATTGATACCGATCCCTCTTTTTGGGAATTGGTCTATGCGACCCCTCCTTTGGGCCTATATAGTTTTGAGGGTCCTTCTGTCGAATTTTCAGAGAGATATTTGGCCATCTTCGTCTATAAATACCAGCTTGGTTGTTCATTTTTGGGACTTTAACGTTGCTATTTGCTTTATATTTTTTTGTAACTAAGGATTTTAATCCAACCCCTCACTTAGATTATAAAGTTATTAAGAAAGCAATCTATTCAAAGTGGACGTAGGCAAACAACGTCGAACCACTATAAATCGCTGTGTGTGTGTGTGTTTTTCTTTCAATTAATTGATGTTCCTTTGGCATTATCCACTTTCTCCATTTTGTTCTTCATTTAATCCTCTTCATAAAGTTTCTATTAGGTGTTTGTGCCAATTTTCGGTGCAAACAATATATATTTAATTTCTCTTTATAAAAAATATATTATTTCACTATTCACTTATATTCTTTTCAATACTTCAAAAAATATTCATGTTCTTATTTCAGCCGTATAAATATATTCACAAATCATTTAACAATATTTACTTTCTTTAAACTAAAATCAAAGAGGTTAAAAACAAATGTTACTGAAACACTGTTACTATAAACTCCTTTTCTCTTTCATATTTTAAACATATACTTTTTCTATCTTTTTATTAAAGATTCCATACTTGTTCTTATCTTTAAAATTCCATTGTTAAAGATATAACTATATACTTAAGAGTTAAAGACAATTTTTATTTAAACATTTGTCACTACAAGCCCAAAACTATTTCACACTTAACCATTTTCTTTAAAACTTGATTTTAAAGATTTAGTTACGTTTAAGGGTTAAAGAAAATTGTTACTTAAACAATGTCTACTACAACCCAAAACCTTTTACTTACAGTTATCTTTAAAATATTCATTATTAACTATCTAATTATATTCCTAAGTATAATTGATAATAAGGGTTAAAAATAAATGTTACTAAAACTTGTTTACTACAACCCAAAACCTTTTACATACTTATCATTAACTTTAAAACAATTATTTTGAAGATCAAAGTATATCCATACTTATTATTTAAGGTAATATACTTTTAATTAATTTCACAAAACCATTTATTTTAACTTAAGTGTTAAAATCCAAAATTCCTTTATTATATTTATAGAATACTTAACTTACTTTTTAAAACATTTATATATATAAATACCTTTAAAATACTTACTAATATGTTAAAACACTTTTAAACTACTTAAAAATATATTATAATTATTAATATAAAATTTTATGTAAAAATAACAGACTTCAAAATAAATAGAAAAACCAAAATAAACATGTTTTATTTTAAAAACCACTCATTCTAAAAATCCATAATTAATTATTAAAAATATATTTAAACATGAAACCAACTTCAAAACACTCTAATATAAGTTAGAAAATAACATTAAAAAGATTAGAGAAAAATACATAATTTAAATATCATTTTTACATAACTTATAGTTTCAAACAGCAAAGACAGCATTTCTACAAATGCCACCAAAACAATTCGCAATAGTTAAACGGTGTTTTAGAAGCAAAGATAGAATTCCAAAAATGTTGTCTAAAGTTCCGGGCTGTTTTCACTTGATTTTGCTACAACTTTGTGACTGTTTTTCGACACTTAAACAATTGATTTTTGTTCCAATTTTTCTAAGTAGTTAGTATACTTTGGGTACTTAAAATCATGATGAAAAATAACAAAGAATATCTTTTTATTATTTCATAGAAATTTCCAAAAACAAGGTATTTTTTCGAGGTGATCATATAATGACGATTTTGTTATAACTTTTGCCACTTCGTTCAACTAGCTATCAAATGAATTAAACTCCAAAAAATTTATAGTAAGAACAAAATATACTTTTATTTTATAATAGTAAAGAAACCCCTAAAGGATCTCCCCACAAAAATGAATGTTATTTCCCAAAAAATAAGACATTTTAAAGGTGTCGATATAGCGACCTTTTTATTTTAAACTTTCTTACCTTTGTTCAGCAGTTTCCACAGCTTTCCAATATATTCTTAGCTGTCAAAACACTACTAGAAGTATAAAGAACAACCAAATCAAGTTATATCAAGATATGTCCATAAATCGCCAAGTAACACAAGTTAAAGTTAAGAGATTTCAAAGTGCTTTCATAGCAACTTTCTCACTTCAAACATTCACATGCACACTTTTACATCACATAGAACATACTCAAACATGTAAACATAAGTCATGGCCATTTTACAAGTTTTAGAGGGATTATAAGAGAAGTTGTAATACATATATTTGCTTTCAAAAGCAAGAGGGGGCCAAAAAGTTATAACTTGCATTGTTTTTCACTTTAACATTTTTACTATTGCAATCAAACATCTATAACACAATATACACTTGCAAGATGGTGAGATAACTCACCCTAAACCAAGAAAACCACCAAGCTAACAGCATCACCATGCCTTCATCTTCCTACCTCAACCAAAGCAAGCTTCAAAACCACCACCCCATCATCAAATTGCTCACGACATGCCTTTAAAAAGCACCAATTGCTCATAGCCTTAGTGTCATTGGGCTTGTGTGCTCCTTTTCTTCATATTTCAAGATGCTTGGTGTTGTTATTATGATGTTCTAAGGTTATAGAAACAGTTTGGATGAGGAAAAAGTTGTTTTACATTGTTTTGTATTTAGAAGTTTGAGAAGAGAAAGGAGATGGAAGAACATTATTTTTCTTTGAAGTGAATTAGAAAACTAAAATGAGAACCATGGGTATGTAATTATAGACTTATAAAAGTGGTAAAAGACCTCCTATACCCCCACATGGGCTTCCATGAACTTACACCCCGCCCATACCTCTTACACACCATACTTCCTTAAATCACTCCCTCTATCATGCCCTGAATTAAGGGACAATGTTCCCTTAATTCTTTCTTATGTTTAATGAACCTTTGGTTATGAAAAGATATGATTTAAATTGTTGTTAGTGTATTCATATGTTACTATTCTTGTTCCAAATAGTTCGAACGGCTTTTAATGAATAAAAAATCGTTTATCGATAAAATGATTTCTGATCACATTATCGATATTTTTTCGAACTAATTATTTTTGTAAATGCAATTCAAAGATAATTTTTCCTTCATTAATTATTAATTAAAAGGGGTTAATTAGGTTATAAAATCATATTTATATATATTAAATTGTAGATACAAATATCTAAATAATTCAGATATTTAAATACAAAGTATTCAAAATTCTGGACCGTTACATATACTATAACATTTGCACCAATCAATACTACAATACAAGAAACCACAAAGTACCATTTGAAGGACATGCCCTGATCTTTGCTGCCGTTGAATTGATTTTCTTCCATTGTTATTATATTGAATTGAGACTGTTAACTAGGTTTTTTACCCATCAAAATTAAATAAGAATTAGAACATTTAGACTACGCCAGAATAACTCAAGAGTCAACCAAAAAGACCAAAAAAAGAAGAAGAGAAAGACCCAAGAGGAAAGATGCCAAAATAAGCTAAGGTGGTGAATCACTAGCGATCTATAAGTCTTGCTCATGGACCCTCCAAACCTCTTGCATCATGATTCATTACAATTACTAAGCATGCTTGCCAAGTTTCATAGCATGCCAAACAATCTACTCGAGAAGTGGAGACTCGTCTGATTCAAGCTGTTTGGACAGAATTAGCTAACTTAAAATGGACCTAGAACTCATACGAAGTCGGATTGACATGAAATTTTGGGAGAATATTTAAAAACATAGGAGAAGGCTCACAAAAAAATTATGTCATTTAGAGTTGATTTGATGGATCGCTAGCAACCCATCTAGAGTAGGCCCCACCATCTCAAAATTTTATGGTGGATCCCTAACACCCTCTAGAGTGTTCCTGCATATTTTCGTTTGATTTCGTTAAGATTTGGGCGAAATATGGATGATTCTTCTAAACCAGATGACCCATGAAGACGGATGATCAAACTAACTCAAAACAATTTGATATTTGGACAAGACACTTAAATAGAAGATAGGAAGACAACCAAAAAAAGATCACTCAAAAATATGCTAAGTGGATGGATAGCTAGCGATCCATCCCCTACGTATAGCCAATAATCCATCAAGATAGGTCTGATCGCCCTCAAACTTTATGAGCTCCTTCGTAGCACTAAGTAAAGGATTCTGGTAGAATAATATGCTAAGTTGATGGATAGCTAGCGATCCATTCACTATGGATAGCTAGCAATCCACCCCCTATGGATAGCTAGCGATCCATAGAAATGACTAAAATTGATTTGAGATTTTTGGTGATGACTTGGCATAACAGCTGGACTCTTCTGCACCTGGACTTTTGGCCCAATACTCACTGAACTTCCCTATAAATATTCACTACCTGCAATTTGAGATGGACCTTTTTCGGATAGAGAGCTGTCATTACTCGACTAGAATTTCTTCACTTCTTCAGCTTTCTTCTCCCTCACAAAAGTCATCAAGGTTGTTACTGTGATTCTCCTGTCAACCCTTGAACTTGTGACTTATTCTAACTCATTGTAACATAGATCTAAGGACTAACTAGTTGATATGTACAGAGATTAAATTAGTATAATCATAATAAAGATTTATTAAAGTGGACGTAGGCCAGAGTAAGTCGAACCACTATAAAAATTTTGTGTCTCTTTTCTTACTTCTGCTCTTTATTTGTTGTTTATTTGAGATTTGTACTGCTGATTATCTACATTGGTGCTTTCACACTTGATCCAGGGTGTTGATCCATTTTTTGGGTAAACATTTTGGTGCTTTCACTGAGAACCTTGAACGAGATTTAAAGATTTGAAGTTTGAATCTAGGATTTAAAGAATATGAGTAAGCCTAATACTAGATCTAGAGCTGTAGCAAGTCAACCGGAGCTTGGAGGCAGACAGGAGGTGTCCTCAAATTCTCATCAACCCAACTATGTGATTAGAGAGGAGATGGAAAAGATGATGAAAGAGGTGCATGATGGAATCTTAGCTAGACAATATGAGATGATGGACGGCTTCTTCCAGAGGATGGAGCAGCAATGGATGGCTAGATCTATAGGGAATAGGAATCAAACTTCAGGGGGTAACGTTGGAATCAACATGGGAATCAATCCCAATGCCAGAGTTACTATTGGAACACCAGGAACTGGTGGTACTGGAGCTAACCCAAATACTAGGATGCAACCGATAGAAGATTATGTACTAGAACTTTCGCAAAGGAACGTAGCTCTGAATGAAGCTAGAGTTATGAATCAGAACACATGCATGCGGCCGCAAGAGTGCATCTCGGGATACGCCTACCAGAACAGAGGGCAAAGTATTGCTTTAGGATGGAGACCTTCATTGGATGGTGGGAAGCAAATTGCTGAATTGGTACGAAGGTTCATTAGAGGAGGACCCCCAGATCAGGGTTTGGAAGACGTGAATAGGAATTTGTTTACTGCTAATATCTGGAATGCGAGAAATCCTCCAGATTTCAAGCTTCTGATATTGGAAATGTACGGCGGGAAAACAGATTCGAAGGTTTATTTGATGAGATACATCCAACATATGGAGGTGTTGGGTGCTTCTGAGTAGGTAATGGGGCGGCGCTTTCCATTATACTTAATGGATTTAGCTACAGTGTGGTTCAGACCGTTGGAGAATGGGTCCATAAGCACATGGACCGACTTGGTGAGCAAGTTCTTGAGACAGTTCAGAGTTCATGTCTCACAACCAAGGAATGTATTTACGCTCTCAAACGTAAAACAAAAGTCTGGAAAGTCCTTAAGAAGTTATTTAACAAGATTCAATGCGGCGGCGGCTGCGGTTGACAAGCCGGATCCATCATTTGTCCGAATGGTAGCAGTATCTGGGGTCGTGAGTAAGACTGGTTTCAAAGCTGCATTGAAAAGGGATCCACTGAGGGATCTTGCAGAATTCTACTATGAAGCTGAGAGATATTTGCATCAGGAAGACGCTGAAGCTGAAGATGAGGATATGATTGTTGAAATAAATGTTATGGAGGACAGGGGGCCATCTAGAGCTGGAATTGGAAAAGACAAAGGGAAAAGGAAAACCGACGGCGACGTCGAGGAGCCGAAACGACAAAGGAAGGAGCCGAGATTCTCTTCATACGCTGACTTGATGAAACCTTGGAGAGGATATACTTGGATACTAGAGGGCAGAACATCTACTGAAGGCCACCTAAGAGGGAGCCCACTGATCGAGAGAAAAGATCTGGAAAGTTTTGCATCTTCCATAAGCTGAATGGACATGAAACGAATGAGCCCGACACCTTCGTGATCTAATAGAAGAACTGGTTCGGAACAACTAGCTGCCACAGTACATAATAAACAAAATTGCGGTAGAATTGCAAAAACAACCACCATCCTCGGCAAATGCATCAAGAAATGCCCAGGGATTTGAGCCAAGATAAATTATCCCATGACGGGGTAGATGAGAATCAGATCTGGCTCCTATGCTTTGCTTTTTCGTTTATTTTTCCGCACTTTTCTTTTGGTATTTAGACAATAATAACCTTAGGCCGCTTACACGTTTACGAGATCCTGAACGGTCCCTAGGCATGCTCTGAGTTAGATTCCTGAGATGACTATTTAGGACAATAATTACCTCGGACCGCTTACACATGTATGAGACCCAAATTGGTCTCTAGGCACGCTCTGAGTTGGATCTCCGAGGTGAAAATTTAAGATTTCTACTTGTTTTGATTCCTACTTATTTGATTTCTGCTTGTTTGTTTTGATTTGAATATTTGAATTTTGAAAAATCCACATTGATTATGAAGACTGATATTGATCGCCTTAGAGCCCCGCCATGGGACCGGAGTGCAGGATGCAAGTCCCCTTGTTAGAGAGCGAGCTGATGGACTTGTACAATATTGATCGCCTTAGAGTCCCGACTGAAAAGATGGGACCGAAGTGCAAGAAGTAAGTCCCCTCATCGGAGAGTGAGCGGATGGGCTTACTTAATCCCCCTTAACTTAACAAACAAACGATCCAGAGAGATCGTCCCCTTAACTTAAAATATTAAACGATCTAGAGAGATCACACATTAAACTCAAACGATCAGGAGAGATCAAGCCTTAAAATAAATCTGATTTAATAAAAGGATTTGAATGCCTTATAAATAGAATAAAGCTGATAAATCTTGGATGAACATAGGATGATCTCGATATATGATGTGATTTTTGATATATATTGTGATTTTGATATATGATATGACAACTCTGAATGAGAAGCAAAATGATAATGATGTAAATCCCGAATGAACATGGGATAATTAGAGATATGTGATGTAAATGGAGATATGTGATGTAATTGGAAATATGCGACGTAATTGGAAGCATGTGATTTAATTAGAGACATGTAATGTAATAACTCCTAATGAAATAGAAATGATTGTGATGTATAGATTACACTTGGGTAGAATCTAGAGTCTTAGGATGTAACTAGTTTGGAAGGACTTGTAAATGGCAAGAGAATCCGAAGGAACTGAACGATTCGCCAAGGCTAAAGCAGCTAAAAATCTCAATTATCGAAGGTTGGAGACAGGAACTTGTTCTTAAATAAAGCACACCTTTCATTCAAAAGGCATACTTTAGGGGGAAAGTGTTAACTGGGTTTTTAATCCATCAAAATTCAATAAGAATTAGAAACATTCAGACTACACCAGAATAACTCAAGAATCAAACAAAAGGACCAAAAAAAGAAGAAGAGAAAGACCTAAGAGGAAAGATGCCAAAATAAGCTAAGGTGATGGATCTCTAGCGATCCATCACCTATGGATCGCTAGCGATCCATAAGGATTGCTCATGGACCCTCCAAACCTCTTGCATCATGATTCATTACAATTTCTAAGCACACTTGTCAAGTTTCATAGCATGCCAAACAATCTAGCTCGAGAAGTAGAGACTCATCTGACTCAAGCTATTTGGTCAGGATTAACTAAGTTAAAATGGACCTACATAACTCATAAAAAGTCGGGTTAACTTGAAATTTTGGGAGAACATTTAGAAAACATAGGAGAAGGCTCACAAAAAAATGAAGCCATTTAGAGTTGATTTGATGGATCGCTAGCGATCTATCTAGATGGATCGCTAGTGACCCATCTAGAGAAAGCCCTACCACCTCAAAATTTTAAGGTGGGTCTCTAATACCCTCTAGAGTATTTCTGTAAAGTTTTGGTTGATTTCGTTAAGATTTGAGCGAGATATGGATGATTCTTCTAGACCAAATGACCCATGAAGATGGATGATCAAACTAACTCCAAACGACTTGATATTTGGACCGGGCACTTAAATAGAAGATAGAAAGACAACCAAACAAAGATCACTCAAAAATATGCTAAGTGGATAGATAGTTAGCGATCCGTCCTCTATGGATAGCTAACGATCCATCAAGATAGGTCGGATTGCCCTCAAACTTTTTGAGCTCCTTCGTAGCCCTATGTAAAGGCTTCTGGTAGAAAAATATGCTAAGTTGATGCATAGCTAGTGATCCATCCCATATGGATAGCTAGCAATCCATCCCCTATGGATAGCTAGTGATCCATAGAATTGATTCATAATGATTTGAGATTTTTGATGATGACTTGGCATAACAAATGGACTCTTCTGCACCTGGACTTCCGGCCCAATACTCACTAAAGTTCCCTATAAATACTCACTTACCTGCAACTAGAGATGGACCTTTTTCGGATAGAGAGCTGCCATTACTCGATTGGAATTCCTTCACTTCTTCAACTTTCTTCTCCCTCACAACAGTCATCAAGGGGTTACTGTGATTCTCCAGTCAACCCTTGAACTTGTGACTTATTCTAACTCATTGTAATTTTGATCTAAGGACTAACTAGTTGATATCTAGAGAGATTCAACTAGTACAATCATAACAAAGATTGATTAAAGTGGATGTAGGCCAAAGTTAGCCGAACCACTATAAAAATTATGTGTCTCTTTTCTTACTTCTGCTCTTTATTTGTTGTTTATCTGAGATCTGTGCTACTGATTATCTACACTAGTGCTTTCACACTTGATCTAGGGTGTTGATCCATTTTTTGGGTTAACAGAGACCCTCCTTGTAAATCCCTTATTTAGAGGCCCAAAACTAACCGCTATGGATGTTGCAGTCATCTATAGTTATTAATTCTCCGTGACCAAATGCGATAATGTTAGATACATTGATATACCAGAAACACATGAATATGAAAGATTTTTAAACTCAATTTAAAACGAATTTCTCTTTTCATTACTGATAGCATTTTAGATTCATTACATAATCTCATACGTAAGCCACATTTATAGAAATTATAATTTATTACAAAGTATGCCAAGAGAGACATATGAAGATGCCCCCTTGGTTGATCAGAGTCTAAATATAGGCACTAAACAACTTTGCCATTACATCCAATAACACAACGGAATCAAACATAAAGAACTCCTAATGGCTAGCTTGCCTCCTACACATCTCCAGAAGCTTATTCGTCTAAAGGGAACCTGAAAACCTTAGCTCTCAAACTACTAAAAATTAATTGAGCACTTGAGAGTTTAAGGGGAAAACATAAACTTTGAGTCGGACAAAAAGTCTGGTGTGAATAATATCATACCATCTCAACCCATATAGATATCTAGTAAGACCACACTACTTAGAACAACGGGTTTTCCCCCTACTAGTATCCTAAACCAATTTATAATTACCATATACTGTGCACCTGCATCCACAATAGTTAAGACATAACATAATAAAATGTATCATGATGATATGCAAACATGCAATATGCTTTGGATTTCCCATCCACATTCACCTTACTACCTATCTCTAGTTATAGTTTTGGGGTCACTATTAACCTATTAGTTTTCATGGGCTAACTAATAACCTGTTCCAAGCTTACGAACTATCTGTCCGGTTTCATAGTTTTCATGCGATCACTAAGAACCTATTGGTGTCTACAAATAACATCATCTAATCATAGTTTTCATGGGGTCACTATGAACCTATTAGATTCTCTAATAACATCTCTCATGTCATAGTTTTTATGGGATCGCTATGAACCTATCGATTCCTTTCAATAACTTATTCTGGACACATTTTCATGGGATCACTAAGAACCTATTGGCCTCTACCAATAACACTTTCCATACATAGTTTTCATGGGCTTACTAAGAACCTGTCTAAACCAATAATCCTTTGATTAGTCTTTGGGAACCCTATATTCTGGTTTGTCAGACCTCCTAGATGCAACTCTACTCACACAGGAGTTAACTCAATGTATATTCACTACTAGGTCAACCTAGCTGGTTATTCTGCCCTTAACACCCCAAAATGCAGTTATGGATTAATTATGAAGTGAATATGTTTACGGAAGCATACATGATAACTGATCAAAACATAATAATATAAACATCTATGATTTAATTCCTTGTAATCATTTTTCTACGGAAACATGGTTAAATACCCTTAACCTACTATCTTTAGCAAGGAAAGCTTCTTTAAAATTCAAAAGTTAAACACCATTTCAAAACTCTTTCATATTGCTATGGGTTTTACCTTTAAAAATTGAGATTGGATTTCTTGTTTGAAAACTAAGGCTTTCGACTAGATCCTTCAGATCATTGTGACATCATGAGTTACCCTCCATCACTCTCCCTTTCGAAAGCATTACTTAAAATTTTAGGCCTTCTCTTTCAAAACCATTAAAAACACACCTTTTGAAAGCATTAAAACCTTCCTTTCGAAACACTTAAAGATATATCTTTTGAAACACTTAAAACTTACCTTTCGAAGGCATTTAGTTCAAGTAGAATTTATAGAAGCATAGCTTCAAAACCATTTGAAAGTATCTCTTTTGAAATCATTGGGTTTAACATTAAATATAATTACTGGGTCAAAGAGAACAAAAGTGAAAGCTTTGTTTTTGAAAGCATTAATCTTAAGAAAAATAATCGGGAAGAGGATAGCTTTGAAACCATCCTTTCGAAACCATTGCCTTCGAAACCATTTTATAAAAGCAGCTAAAAGTACCCTTTCAAAAGCATTGGGAAGGCAGCTTCAATATTAATAAAACGAAAGCCTTCCTTTCGAACTCATTATTATAAGGCTATAAAGGAAAGCGGCCTTTAACCAATTCGAAAGGTATGAATATGGCAGCTAGGTATCGAATGAGTTCAAAATGTGGTAACTCTTTCAAAAGCTTCTTTAAAAATGAAAATAAGCAGTAACTCTTTCGAAAGCTCCTTTCTAAAAGCAAAGACAAGTTGATGGATTCGAAAGCTTATAAAAGCGACTTCAACCCCTTCGAAAGCATGCCTTCGACAAAGACCCTTCTGTCTTTCTCCAATACACTACGTACCAATTGCTTGATACCATATGCATTGGTTTCGAACGAGTTCGAAAGGCCTGTTGAGAATGGTGGCGGAAGCAAGCAAAGGAAGTGGCAAAGTTGTAATTTGTAACAAAACTGATTTTATGCCTTTCAAAGTAATTTCTTTTTACCTAACTTGCCTAATTTGTCAAAATGTGATTGGTTGTCATTTCTTTATCAAAATCATTTTTCTAAAAAGGCTGCCAAATTCACAATTAACAATTTAAAACATTTAAAGCAAATAAGCCTTTCCCCTTGATAAAACATATAAAACATTTAAGTCCCTTAACTTAAATAATTTTATAACGATAGTAAAATACTTTGGAAAATTCCCCAAAAATCACAATAATTCATTTTTAATATGTTTTCTAACATACATAAATTTCAGATCCGAAGCCATTATATAATTGCCTTAAATAATTTAAACCCAAAATTATATATTTCTTCCATTCAAAATTCATAATAAATTATACATAGCTTTATTATGAGAAATTAAACCCACCTCCAAAATGATGTTCTACATAACATATTCAAAAATCATGGCATTCGAAAATCAATTTGCATGATTTTAACATTAAATCGAATTATATTATCCCATAAAAATCTTTGTTTAAATTATAACATGGTGAGCATATCATCATCCATCCATCCAAACGGTTTTAAACCTTAATATCGAATTTAAACATTCAAGAAGTCATATATGAGACGGTTTTGATCATTATTCACCTTGTTTGGATAAGGAACTTGAGATTTGTTATTCACTTTAATCTTCCTAGCTTGAGTCTTAGCCTTTAATTAATTTTGAGCTCTTCTTCTCCTAGGGTTATGGACGGCTTTGTTTTTCCTTTGTTTGTGTTTTTGGTTTATGAAAATATGAATGAGAATGAGGTAAGGGTTTAGGGGTTATGATATACGTTTATTCCTTTTTTACCCTTGCCTTATTCTCTTAAATTTCTATTTATAAATCACACATATATTCGTTTAGTTAAGGCACGACCCTAATTAGTTCTCAAATCTCAATTCCCTTATCACTCTAAACTCTACATTATTCTATTTAATTTATCTAATTAAATCTCCTGAATAATGCTATTTAAAATTAGAGGCGTTACACTCCTGCACCAAATGAAAGCACAGTGATTGCTGCGTATATCACAGTAAGTTGAATGGTTGAAGGGTTGGTGCATGCACTTGGTCTTAACGATTTGATCATGGCAGTTAGTGTGAATAGAATAACTGCCTACAACCACAACTAGCATTATATTTTTAATTATTCTTCTCAATGAACAAATTATTATACTACTAAATACATGTAACAAGAAGTATTTTCACATATCAAAATGTATACATTATGCATCTAAATTATATATTATTATGCATGATACAAATATTAAACTCTATAAATGAACTGATATATACAAACTAACATTATTGTATAATAAACAAAAATATATTTAGAAATATAGTCAAAGAACCAAAAACTAACCTAATAAAAATTAGATGGTAGTTACACAATACTCAAACAGATTTGAATTACATAGTAAATGAAAAAAAGCTAATTCAAAGTATTATTACAATTTAAAAACTAGTTCATAAAAAATACAATATGGTAAACTTGAAGTTTTCGAAGAAGCAAGACAATTCCTTTTGTTGTGACCTGTTGCATTACACCGACTGCATTTGTTTATTTTATTTTGAGAATAGCCAAATCCACCATGCCTCTTGGTCAAAGGTCTTCCTGTACCATGAACTTCTTTAGGAGGCCTAATAACAACATCATTTTCAGTCACAATTGGCTTATCAAAACTAGGAATAGGATCAATAGCTTCAGCATATGAAGATCGAACAGCATTTCAACAGTAAAGTAGTACTCCATATAATCATAAACTGATAACCTTGACCAATTAATGCACTTAGTCGCATGAGCACATAGAAAATCGATAACTCTCTATTGATTACAACTACATGAATGATTTTGAAGATCAGCAACATGTGACTTTGGCGATTTAACTTCAAAAACAAGCTTTGAAGACTTGTAAACATCCCAAATAAAACCATCATCAACTAATTTTGATAAGCGTTCTTCCATAAAGGACAAAGAACCGTTGTCCACAAACGATAATCCTCTCTCCTTCTAACCATCTTCTCCATTACTTTCACTCGAATACCATTCAAACAAGAAGTAATTGGCATAACTCTACCTTCCAAAATCCATGAGTTAAAACTTTCAGCGGCATTAGAAGTGTATTCACCATAACGCTTCCAATATTCAAAAGGTTTATCTCTTAAAAAATTATCTACAATCACACTCCTAATTGCCTTAAATTTACAAATATATCGATCAAAATCATATATATTAAAAGCTTTTGCACAAAATCTAAACAACTCAATAATTGACAAATCACCTTTACCCACCTTAACAACAGTATCGATTTTTTGCCTTATATGAAGTAAACGATAACTATGACAATAAGAAGGAAATATTTTCAGTACAACTAAAATCAAAATCCATTAATGATCTGACATAAAAACTAAAGGACGATCTTCGTGAAGGATTGCTTTTAAATAAGACAATCATCAAGACCAATTAGCTTCATTTTCATGTGAAATAATACCCATTGCAAGTGAAAAGAAACCTACAAAATAAATTATTAATAACAAAACTAGCAGTAATAAATATGATTGTTGTACACTGGCATGTATTAGTAATGCAGAATGATAGATGAACATAGCATTTATATTTATAAAGTCCATAATCATGTAATAGTAATTTAGAATGATAGATAAACATAGCATTTTATTTTTAATCCCACTAAAATGTATTGACACCGCAGAATAAAAGATAAACATAGCATTTATGTTTACAAAGTATATGAAAAATGATAGATAAACATAACATTTTTATTTTCAGAGCCTAATAACATACATTAGTCATACATACTGATATATAAACATAACTGTACTAGTAGGAATTAGCAATGCTATATATAACGAGAACTACAATATGAAGATTAAATGAACACCCTGAAACTAAGCAAAATAGCATTCAACATCAAATACAAATATTCTAACCACTGTCAAACTAAACTACACAGCAAACACAAAAATGCTACCTACATATATCAGTACAAAAAAACATAATTAAAATGACACTCATACCTTGATTACCACTTTTAGTAGTAGCACCTAACAAAACACCGAGCCTTCCCTTTAAAGTAGCTACATTTATAAAAACAATGGCCGACAATGCTTGAATCTAGGAAAGCAAGCACTAAAACCAAGACAAATCCTTTCAAATTGATTGCATGAAGAATTAATGTCCATAGCTACATAACTACCAAGATTATAATTTTGCAAAACTTCCAAATACCAATTTGAATCATTGTATGACATAGCATCATTTCCATATATTTCTTTCAACGCCAACTACTTTTCACTGTAGGTATAATAATATAACAAACTACGATTATACTCTTTTCTAAACTCTTCCATAATATCTTTCGGATTCTTCATTGAGCTATATCGAATTTGATCAATAATTAATGATTTCACAAATCTACTTGAAAAATGAACTTTATTAACATCCCTAAGACCAACAACACATGAATGATCAAAATTTTAGGTTCTTATAAAAAAAATGAGAAAGTAGTCCAAGATCTGAAGAAGCATTAACATAAAACTTACTACCATTTTTAGACCAAGAACAAATAACTAAAATTATTTCAGGAGGATTTCTAACAAAAGTCAAATCATATCCATTTCTAATTTGATAAGCCATTAAAAACTCCTTAAAATCCTCATATCCATCAAAACAAAAACCAAGAAAATCCATAAGAGTTTTTTGAGAAAATTTCTTTAACATATCATTCAAATAACAAGACGAATCAGCATGTAAATCATTGTTTCCAGCAGAATTACTATTAAATGAAGTACTTTGGACACTAGAAGCATCTATATAATAAAAGGCTTTTTCGACCTCCAAATGTCGACACTAATACATCCATGGTATTTTCGTGCCACACACCCAAGTGCCGGAAAGATATAATGTTATGGTAAAAGAAAAAGAAAAAGAAAAAAGAAACAGAACAAGAAAGAAGAACACAATATTAGAATCTCACATAAAGAACGATTACATATAATTTTTCAAAAGATCTTTACCAAAAAGAAAACTTTATTATATATACAACAATCAGAGTAAACTAACCTATCATCAGCCTGGACAGTTATAACAGCCCATCCTCACAAATGCTGATAGATACAATAAAAGAAATGCAGCAAAAAATAAAATATGTGAATAGGTCTTGGAGGCATCCAGATCATCTTCTAAAGCTCCACTACATCCAACTAAATCTGGAAATATACTCGGGGGTGACCCGAGCATTATAAGGAAATAAGACCCAGATTAGTCTAGTAAACTAGGGTGAGCAACTCCAATCATATGGATTTTATATTTCTAAAAACCTTCAAAATATAGAGGTATCTCATAAAACCATGCTACAAATAAACACGGATGGGTTTTTACCTTAAGATAACCAAATCCTTTCTATTATAAAATCTAGTGATATTATAATAATGTCTAGGGAGTGAAATATAAATAATCAAGTAGCTGTGATACATGTGAGTGTACATCACAACAATAATAGGTATACAATCAAAACTGCTAGGGTGTGTTCGCTAAATATGTAGGATTCCATAGAGGAGTCCTTAGTACTTCGAGAATGGTCCTTCTGCACGAGGATCAGAGATATCCTCCCAAAGAACTATACATCCCTAGTTGATGTACATATATAGCTGGCCACAACATGAGGTCGGGTGCAACACGCATGCATGCATAACTATAGGTATCTCTAAGGTAAAGTTCGCTTGCACCCTTGGGTTAGCTAAACCCCTAGTCTATGCATCCTATCTGTGGTTTTACTCATATCCGCTGGTAAGGTACATCCTATATTCCAGAGTAACCAGGAAACTTGGGAGTGCTGGGACACACGAGTCACAACTCGAACAGGTCTCGACACACGAGTCGCCAACTCGAATAGATCTCAGAATCACACATGGATTCCCATATCTTAACAGATCACGGAATTGCACATTGACTCCCACATCTTAACAGATCTTGGAATCACACATGGATTCCCATGTCCTGAATAGATCATGAACAACTACATGTGTTCGAGCATCTCAAACAGATCTTGAATCTCCATATAGATTCCAACATCTCGAGCCAATCACGAACCTCTTTCAAAGCATAGAACATGTATATAGTTTTGGAGTGTTTACGTTTTCGAGTCATCTCATATAAGTACATTCCCCCGCTTACGGGCGCTCCAAAAACCAATCGATCGATTTTCGATAAACTCAACTCTGGTTCTTTTGGAAAGAAACAGACAATACATAAGAGCATAGATCACCTCCTAACCAGATAAGGTTAGATTTCCTTGTCATTTGACATAGAAGAGCAAAACGAGTTTATAAGTATAGTACAGCATCACCAAAGATAATTGTACCATGAAATTCCTGTGTTTCTACTAGATAATTATGAAGTTTTATTTGGTCAATTTCAACAATAATGAGAAAGATCGCATAAGGGAAACTAAGTCTTGTATACTTTCCATAAGCAAGTACTACATAAAGCATGGTCGACACACATAAGCATAATCAAGTCATATAAGAGATTTTGAATCCCATTTTTAATTAATCATCTTTTATTAATTAAAAACCTCTTTTATTAGTAATACTCCATTTACTAAATAAACTTCTTTATTAATGAAACTTCACTTATTAATTAAACTTCACTATTTAATTAAAACTTTCCTATTAATTTCAACACATTTCAATACTCTCAAAAATATTCATATACTTATCTCAATGGTATAAGTATATTCACAAATCAATTTTGAGTTTTACTTAATTAAAACACAATCAAAGAGGTTAAAAACAAACATCACTCAAACATTGTTATTATAAACCCCTTCTCTCTTTTATACTCTAAAACTTATACTTTTCTATCTGTTTTCAAAGATTTCATACTTGTTATTATCTTTAAAATTCCATTATTTAAAAATCCAAGTATCTCCCAAAATCATTTAACAATATTTTACCACTTTAAAATGTTATTCAAGGATTTTAAAAAAACAAATGTTACTAAAACATTATTTATAACAAACCCAAAACACTTCATACTTAATCATTATCTTCAAACTCTCCTTTGAAGATTTTATTTCTTTTCAAAAGTATAATTAAATGGTTTAAAAACAATTGTTGCTTAAACATCATTACTATAAACCCAAAAACATCTTTCATACATGTCATTAACTTTGAAACACATCCGTCTAAAGATCTGAGTACATCTTCACCTATTAAACAAGGTGATATACCTTTTCAATTATTCTTACACAACCATTCATTATAACATAAGTGTTATGATCCCAAAAACCTCTTTAAAAACTTATAATATGGTTTAAAACATTACACAAAGTATTACTTAAGATATCTATTTTATAATTTATTTAAAAACCATAAAACAAGTTTTATAATTTAAAACCCTTACTTAAACCATTCATAAATGATTATAAAATCATATTCAAACTTCAAACTTCCTTTTAAAATACTTTAATACCATTTACAAACTCCTATTAAATATTTTAGAAAAATATCTAAAGTATCTGATCATTTATACTTTATTAAAACAGAATTTTCAAAGTGCATCTATAGCGACCTTTTTGCTATACAAATTTATGCAACATCATTTCATAATTTCTATAAACTTCCAAATAAATTCCAATAGGTAAAACACACCTAAACAGCTGTAAAGAACAACCAAATATATTTTTTCATAATATATTCACATTTGAACCAATTTAACATTTGTCAAATACAGGGGAATTCAAAGTGCGTTTATAGCGACAATTTCGCTTCAACCATTCACACACAACTTTATTAAACAACAATATCAAACATGTAAGCAAGTAGTATGGGCCATGATATAAGCTATAGAGGTTTAAAAGAGTGATTACACTATATATATTGTTGTTGTTTGCTTTTCAAAGCAAGAAGCTATCCAAAAATAATAGCTTGCTTTGTTGTTTATTTTAATTCATATTTTGCACAACAAATATTATATACACAACAATATAAAAATCAACTGGTGAGTAAACTCAAACAAGCCCAACCAGAGTCATAGAAAATTCCAATACAAGTGCAACGGTGAAAACAATGTCTCGATTGGACCTCGTATGCAAAAGTTACAATAATCATAAGATTCTAGATCAATTAAATAATTAATTTAATTAATTACCCATTTAATTCAATTACCTTCTTCCCCAATTGATATTCACGGGGCTAAAATCATGCACAACCCATACATGTCGATTCTTCTCTCGTCGATTTCCTACCTTACACTCAATGGATCGAAGAACTGGTAGCTCCTACACATCACACTACACTAGGACTTCCCAATGGTCCTCACCATGGCACAGTCAGCTACACCTACCAAAAACTGACCAGTAGCCTCCCATGATGCTTCCCAAAGTCGCAATCACAACCTCATGGTTGGATCACCTCTGACCACTGCCATTGCCACCCTCTTCGCATGTCGATTCCAACTGTGCCATCGTTTATACCTCTCGCCCCCACAGTAAATTATGACACCGCACGCCCCTATATGGAAATAATTGTTGCGATCTTCCTCGGTGCCTTGGAGCAACTTCCATTGGCGCGAGGAGATGTACGTTGCCAAGAGAAGTGCAATGATGATCACTACTTTATCCAATGCCTCCTAAATCATTATTGAGCTTCAACCCTAATCACAACTGCCAAACAGTGGCTACCCCAAATCATCATCGTACCCATCGACGCTTATATGGATTTGAAGCCCTCTCCTCTATGAGTACAATGGACCAAACGATAGCCTCTCTCATTGCCTGTAGCTCCAGGAAGAATTGGATGTCTGTGGCGGTTGTGTTTTTTCTTAACAAGAAAACGAAATAAGAGAAGAATGAGAAGTGTAAGAGAGAGCGGTGAGGGTTAAGGGTTTTATAATAAATTTTTTATTATATGTAATTCTCTTAAATTTTCGCTATGCATTTCGAGCTTGCACGACCACAAAATGCATCGGATTGTCACAAAACTTGTCAGCACACAACTCAATATTCCGGATCCAATGACACTATTTTCATCAAAATCCAAGACAGTGCTGCAAAATGATAATTTTACTACTTATTAAAAAGAATTATCATCAAAACTAGTTTAATCTCATTAATTATAAATTAAAAGCCTTCCATTATTATTTAAAAAGAGTTTAAATAAACTTTTAGAATCATTTTTACATCATTAAATCCAAGGTCAATTATTTAAATAACTCTGATATTTAAATATAAATCGTTTAAAATTTCATATCATTGCATTCTCCCCCATTAAAATATTTCGTCCTCGAAATACTGACACGAGCAGCAAAAGCAACAATCACACATCAATACTTAATGGTATTGCAATCACTAGCAACCAAAGAACAATCACATAACAAAACTACACAGTACTGCAATCACTAGCAACCAAAGCTCGTGGTTTCTACAGGTTCAGAAACCTTCTCATTGCACAAGGATGATAAATAACCTACTAAGCATACCATACGCCCAACAGCCTTAGATTATTACTCAGTTGATTATTCATGCTATCTCAATTCTCAAGAAATTCGAAGAGCCATTCCCCAAACTCTCCATAAGCCAACACACATAGCATACAAATATACTAAAGCATGTATGTTATACATATATCATCCGTACATAATTTCAAATCTGATCACTTGCTCGATTATATAAATTTCACTTTCGAACTAGTATATCTCAATTGACATCTCTAGTGTGGACTCCAATCAGGTTTCTTGATTAGAAACTTCTATTTTCCTTACATAGCCATATACTATGGTAGAAAATTTCAGGATCATATCAAGAATCCGTATCAAGTGTTCATCGTTATGAATTGAGTGAAAAATTCCTAACTCGACCGGTGTGAACCACCTCGAAATTCATGTACTCAAATTCTAGATCAAGAACTGGTATGTGAATAAAATGATCTACGTACAACTTACATAATTTATTCCAATTGGTTTCTTAAGTACACCAATTACTTTTCATTTTAATACACATTCATTTTCCATATAGTACATTACTCAATATTATAATCATTTCAAAAATCCACAACTTCATTTTTAAAACTTTTCAAGACATAATTTCATATCCGTATATCACTCCACTACATCCTAGGAGTATATACAAAGTAATCTTAATCATTTTACTTATTAAAAATTCCGACGAAGGCCCAAAGTACATTTGGATCTTATTATTGAGTCAACCTTCTAGACTACTTTATCCGTCGGGTTAGGCAAGCAACTAGGAAGAGTCGGACTCTGGTAACCAAATGCAAGACTAAAGTCTACCTTTCTTAGATAACCCTAAGGTAAAGACGTGTATTAGTTGGTCTAATAACATCGATTATTCCACTTAACAAAATGTTTAATCAATTTAAAACTAGTTCAAATTCTACTATCTTTCAATTTAAGAGTTACAAAAACTCAACTTTTATATTTTCACAAAATTACTTCGAATTTCTATCCCAACCCAGAAGTTTCCGGCTGTCCAAAATGGTCGAAAATTCCAGTTTATTCCAATAATTGAAAACTACTAATCAACAGATCAAGCATGATGCACAATCAAACTACCTGAATGCATAGGATACATGCGTCCATAATATAACTTAATAGAAAA
Organism: Allium fistulosum; assembly: GCA_030737815.1. Taxonomy (NCBI): domain Eukaryota; kingdom Viridiplantae; phylum Streptophyta; class Magnoliopsida; order Asparagales; family Amaryllidaceae; genus Allium; species Allium fistulosum. The sequence continues at coordinate 747,035,436 of CM060907.1, forward strand.
CTAAAGAATTAAACATTAGGTTTTATTTTAAATCATTTTGAAATATTATACACTTACAACTTTTGTATATCAAACCATACTTCAGGATTCAAATCAAAATTTGGTTTACCAAAACAACCTTGTAGCAAAGCTACTACAGTAGCATCCCTCGCTTTGAAACTCGAAAATGAACGCAGATGATGCTGCAGTCATCATCATAATTATTTCCAACGATGGAAGTGAGTTCAGTACCTTCTATATCTTTTAAAATCCATTTGAAAACATTTCTATTCATAAATACCTTCAAATAATACTAGTATTATTTCCTCCTCACAAACTTTGAAAAATAATTTCCAAAACATCAGGATTTAAGTTCTTAAATTCTCAGTTTAAATCATTTTTATTTATAAACTATACTTTACAAACCATGCTTGTATAAGTTAATTCCTTATCTAAATCATTTCATAAATATTTATTTTTAAAATATCTTATCTTTCTCAAAGAATACAATAAACAACTTTTAATAAAAATTAATTTTAACCCAACATTATCATCGAACATCTTATAGTCAACCCACGAAACTTAATTCACAAGATGTTCGTTTCAATGTTCCCATAAGTTATTATCTACCCAACCCATGTAGTGAAAAGGTAAAACTGCTCATAAACTGGTCGAGCACAATTCAAAAATCAACAAATAATAAATGATAATAATTGAATATTATCATTTCCTAACAAACAAACACATCATAAATAACTATGTCAATTTTTGAATATTATTCTTTTATATATATAATATAATCTTAGGTAAAATTATTCCATTTAACAATTTCAATATAATAATATGTTGGTTTGTCTTTGTTTAAGTATTTAGAGATCCCTATCAATAATGTTAGCAACACGCATTGACCAGAATCTTTAACCATTCAACAGACCAATCAACACAGTACAAAATATTTCTAAAACAATAATAAATACGCACTCTCATATATATAATACACTTAACACAAAATAAGGCATTCCATTACCCTATCTCTTAATTAATTGTACCCGCCAAAGCCAAGGTTCTCGCTTAACCTTCAGCTCTGATACCAAATGTAATGAAAGGCCTTTTGTGACCTCTAATGTCAACACTAATACATCCACGGAATTCTCGTCCCGTGCTGAAAAGACAGAACATTAGGGTAAAAGAAAAAGAAATAGAGCAAGAAAGAAGACCACAGTATTAGAATCTCACATGCTAAACGGTAACATATAATATCTCAAAGTATCTTTACCAAAAAGAAAATTTTATTATATATACAACAGTCAAAGTAAACTAACCTATCGTTAGCTTGGACAGTTATAATAGTCCGTTCCCATAAATGTTGATGGATACAATACAAGAAATGCAGCGGAAAATAAAATATATGAATAAGTCATGGAGGCATTCAGCTCGTCTCCAGAAGCTCCAAGCATCCAGCTAAATCTACTCGGGGCTGACATAAGCATTATAAGGAAATAACACCCAGATCAGTTTGGAAAATTAACATGAGAAACTTAAAGCATATGGATTTTTATATTTATAAACACCTTCAAAATATAAAGGTATCTCATAAAATCACACCGCAAATAAACACGGATGGGTTTTTACATTACAATAAACAAACCTCAATTAGAAAATCTAGTGATATTATATTAATGTCTAGAGTGTGAAATATAAATAATTGAGTAGCTATGATGCATGTGAGTGTACGTCACAACAATAACAGGTATACAATCAAAATTGTTAAGGCGCGTTCACTAATTGTATAAGATTCCATGGAGGTGTCCTCGGTACTTTAAGAATGGTCCTCCTGCACAAGGATCAGAGATATCCTCCCAAAGCAACATGCATCCCTAGCTGATGTACATAGGAAATACGTAGTTGGCCACAACATAAGGTCGAGTGCACCACTCACACATGCATAATTATAGGTATCCTTAGGGTGGAGTTCGCCTACACCCGTGGGTTAGCCAAATCCCTAGTCTATGCATCTTATCTCTGGTTTTAGCCATATCTGCCGGTGAGGCTACATTTGGCATTCCATCATAGGAGTCACAACTCAAACAGATCTCGACACACGAGTCCCCAACTCGAACAAATCTCGGAACCACACATGGATTCCCACATCTCAATAGATCTCACAATCACATATGGATTCCCATATCCTGAATAGATTATGGACAACTACATGTCTTCGAGCATCTTAAACAAATCTTAAATCTCCACATAGATTCCAACATCTCAAACCAATCATGAACCTCTTCCAAAGAATAGAACACTTATATGGTTTTGAAGTGGTTACGGTTTCGAGTTATCTCATATAAGTACACTTCCACACCTACAGGTGCTCCAAAAACCATTCGATCAATTTTTAGTAAACTCGACTTCGGTTCTTTTGGAAATAAACAGATAATACATAAGAGGAAGATCGCCACCTAACAGGACGAAGTCCGATTTCCTTATCTTTTGTCCTAAAAGAGCAAAATGAGTTTATACGTATAGTATTGCATCACCAAAGATAACTGTACCATATAATTCCTGTGTTTCTTCTAGATATTTCTAGAGTTATATTTGGTCAATTTCAACAATAATGAGAATGATCGCGTAAGGGAAACTAAGTCCCGTATACTTTCTATAAGCAAGTAATACATAAAGCATGATCGACACACACAAGCACGATCCAGTCGTATAAACAACTTCGAATCCTTTTTTTAATTAATTTTCCATTATTAATTAAAAACCTCTTTTATTAGTAAAACTCTTTTTTATTAAATAAGCTTCTTTATTAATGAAACTTCACTTATCAATTAAACTTCACCATTTAATAAAAATTTTGCTATTAATTTCTACACATTTCAATACTCTCAAAACTATTCATATACTTATCTCAATGGTATAAGTATATTCACAAATCAATAATAACTTTTACTTAATTAAAACACAATCAAAGAGGTTAAAAAATGTCACTCAAACATTGTTATTATAAACCCCTTCCCTCTTTTATACTCTAAAACTTATACTTTTCTATCTTTTTTCAAAGATTTCATACTTGTTATTATCTTTAAAATTCCATTATTTAAAGATCCAAGTATCTCCCAAAATCATTTAACAATATTTTATCACTTTAAAAAATTATTCAAGGATTTTAAAAAACAAATGTTACTAGAACATTATTTACAATAAACCCAAAACACTTCACACTTAATCATTATCTTCAAACTCTCTTTTAAAGATTTTAATACTTTTCAAAAGTATAATTAAATGGGTTAAAAACAATTGTTGCTTAAACATTATTGCTATAAACCCAAATCACTTTTATACTTGTTGTTAATTTTGTAACACATCCATTTAAAGGTCTGAGTACATCTTTACCTTCTAAACAAGGTGATATACCTTTCTAATTATTCATACACAAAACCATTCTTTATAACATAAGTGTTATAATCCCAAAATCCTCTTTAAAATACTTATAATATGGTTTAAAACACTTGCTCAAAATATTACTTAAAATATATATTTTATAATTTATTTAAAAACCAAAAAACAAGTTTTATAATTTAAAACCCTTACTTAAACCATTCATAAATGATTATAAAATCATATTCAAACTTCAAGCTTTCTTTCAAAATACTTTAATACCATTCACAAACTCCTTCAAAATATTTTAGAAAAATATCTAAAGTATCCAACCATTTTATACTTTATTAAAATAGAATTTTCAAAGAGCATCTATAATGACCTTTTCGCTATACAAACTTATACAACATTTTTTCAAAATTTCTATAATCTTCCAAACCAATTCCTTTAGGTCAAACACACCCGAACAGGTGTAAAGAACAACCAATTATATATTTTCACAATATATTCATATTTGAACAAATTTAACATATGTCAAATACAATTAATTTCAAAGTACGTTTATAGCGATAATTTGTCTTCAACCAATCACACACAATTTCTAATTTTATCAAATAACAATATCAAATATGTAAACAAATAGTTTGGGCCACAATACATGTTGTAGAGGATTTAAAAGAGAGATTATACTACATATATTGTCACTTGCTTTCCAAAACAAGGAGTGTCTACAAATCATAACTTGCATTGTTATCTATTTTAATTTATATTTTGCATAACAAATATTATATACACAAAAATATACAAATCAACTAGTGAGTAAACTCTGTTAGGAAATCAAATCTACGGTTTCGATGACAATAACTATACAATGGAAATCAAATATACATATATATTTATATATATAAGTACTTGCTAGAACAACATCAATAGAAAGACAAGAACGAGGCTCAAAAGACACTACAAGAGACTACAAGTCGATAGGTACAAAGAAGTAAAAGAAAAGATGCACAAAACAGACATGGACAAGTATCAGACGTCTGGGTGCACAAGCCAGACGTCTGGAAAAGTCCTCTGGAATAATAAACAGGCTAAACCAGATGTCTGGTAATAGCACTCAGACGTCTGAAAACCTACTATGTTCAAAAAATATATAGTATCAGACGTCTGATACAAACACCAGACGTTTGATTTCAAACTCGGATTTCAAATAAAGACTTCAACTGTTACATTCGAATGGACATCTCCGCTTCTCTTCGCTGCAACTCTTCATCATCAACAGAAGCAACTATAGAGCACTCATTAATGGATGCAACTACTCAACATACCTATCTACAACTATATATAGCATCAGGAATCAAGAGAAAGAACTCACCTGACTACCTTACTGACTTACGCTCTCTAACTCTATCATATTCTTGATTTATGCACTCTAGCAATCTATACTTGTATTCACTCTTCCTTATACTCAGTTCTTCGTAGACAATATTCTTTAGAGATATATATTGGAAGAAATTGTACAAATTAGGCAACATCCATGTTATACTAGAACACACATTTGACAAGAACAACTCATTGTAACCAAGCCTATTCCTCCAGGCGAAGCGAGGGTTTTTGATAGTCGAAATCCGAAGGGGAGCTTCGGGACTGGATGTAGGACGGGAGGTCCGAACCGGTATAAAATCCTGGTGTGCTTATTCTATATTTACTTAGATTAATATTATTTTAGTTGCATCATATATTTTGTCACATATACTTGCATATACACTACAAGATCCACTCCGTAGACTTTCAATTGGTATCAGAGCAAGGTTTGATCAAAGTACAGTAACACATATTTGAATCACTTTAATATGGCAAGTATTTTTCAAGAAGGATAATCCACAGCACGTCCCCCATTGTTTAATGGTTCTAATTATGCATAATTGTCAACACGTATGAAATTTTTTTATGGAAGTTAATGGATTAGAAATTTGGTCAACCGCTCAAAATAAATATGAAGCACCTACTATTGCTATGAATACATGGAATGATACACAAAAAAACCGCAGCTTCTAATAATGCCAAAGCTATGAATGTGTTATTTTGTTCATTAGATAAGAATGAATTTTCATGTGTCATGTTATGTAACACTGCATATGGTATTTGGCGTACCTTACAAGTTACGCACGAAGGCACAAATAAAGTTAAGCAAACTAAAATTTCAATTTTACAAAATCAATTTTCATCATTTAAAATGAAACAAAATGAATCTATAGTAGACATGTACTCTAGATTCCAAACTATTCAACACGATTTAATGGCACTAGGAGTTAAATTCACAAATTTTGACTTAGTATCTAGAATACTCAATTCTTTAACTCCAGAGTGGGAAAGAAAAGTATTAGCTATCGAAGAAGATAATGACCTCTCAACACTCTTAGTTGAAGAATTGATATGAAATTTAATGTTCTATGAAGCTAATTTGCAAGCAAGAAAAGAACAAAATTCGGAGAAGAAAAACATAGCATTCCCAGCAACAAATGAAGACTCCGACTTAGACGAAGAGGAAATCGTATGTATTGCAAAAAATTAAAACAAATTCAAGAAGTTTAGGAAAATTACCAAATTTCAGAAAGGAGGAAAATCAAGCTCAACAAATCAAACGTCAATCAAATGCTATGAATGTGATCAATTTGGACATGTGAAGAAAGATTGTCCCAAGCTCAATAATGATAAAAAGAAGAACAAATTTGAAAATTTCAAAAAGAAGAAAGCTTTTAAAGTAACATGGGATGACTCAGATTCTTCATCATCATCATCATCAGAGAGTGACAGCGATAGTGACGGAGAACAAGCTAATGTATGTTTTATGGCACAAACTGATGAGGTATATCCTGACCTTAGCTATGATGAATTATTAAACTTAGCATGGAATTATATGATAAATTTAGACAAATTAAAAAATTAAATAAAGATCACATAGCTAAATTAAATCGATTAGAACTAGAAATAGGAATGTTAAAAGATGAAAAAATTATTTTAGAGGAGGAACTAGAATTATCTCAAGAAAAATTTAAAAGTAGTTTGACTGAATATGAGACTATATCTATCGATTTTGGAAAAGTTAAACTAGAAAAGGATATCTTGTTAAAAGAAAATATCAATTTAAAAAGTAATATAGAAACATTGAAAATTGAAAATTTTGAATTAAAAGAAAAATCAGATAAAATTACAAATAATGTTTCAAAATTTAATAAAGGAAAACAAGATTTGGAAAATCTTATCAAAACTTCAAAACTTTCAGGAAATAGAAATGGAATAGGATTTAAAAAAATTCCTAAACAAAAAGGGAATAATATTAAGAAATATAGTTTTATTTATCAAAAGACTAAAGGATCACCTAAGTCTATTATGAATACCAAAAATATAAAAATTTGGATTCCTAAGACAAATAATAAATTGATTAGACAAAAACATATTATTAATTTCCTAGATAACGTAGTCTATAATAAAAATTATATTCACAAAAGGTACCAAACCTTCTTGGGTGTGGCTACCTACTCCTTCTAACATCTAGGACCCTAGCAAAGTGTATGGGTACCAATTAAATCATTTTCATCTTGCAGGTACCCAAAATAAAAAATAAGGAGAAATGGATACTTGATAGTGGATTCTCAACATATGATCGAAAATGCAAAAATGTTATCAAATATAACATATATCGATGGTGGAACAGTAACATTTGGAGATAACTCAAAAGGATACGTCGTTGGCATCGGAGAAGTCATCAACTCTGGTATTTCTAGCTCTCCTATTATTACAAATGTTTTGTTAGTAGAAAATTTAAAACACAATCTACTTAGAAGTAGTCAATTATGCGATAAAGGTTTTCAAATCAATTTCGAAAAAGATAGATGCAATATTTTTTATAATAACAAACAACTTACCTTTGAAGGATTTAGAAACAAAAATATTTATGTCTTAAATATGAATTTAAATCGAAATTCAAACTTATGTTTAACCGCCAAACATGACGATCCATGGTTATGGCATAAACGTTTCTGTCATATTAATTTTAAATATATTAATAAATTAGCAAAATATGAGCTAGTTAGAAGTTTACCTAAAATAAACTATAAAGTAGAAATTTTATGTGATGCTTGTCAAATCGGTAAATTAAAGAAAAGCTCTTTTAAATCTAAAAATAATATTTCTACAAAACAACCATTAGAATTATTACATTTAGATTTATTTGGTCCAACTCAAGTACGATCTATAAATCACAACAAATATGTTTTCGTAATAGTTGATGATTTTTCAAGATATACGTGGACTTTATTTTTAAAACATAAAAGTGACACTTTTGGTATGTTTAAATTTTTTTCTAAAAGAATTAAAACTCAAATGGATTAGAAAATTAAGAATATTCGAAGTGATCATGGTGGAGAATTCGAAAATGATATTTTTACTAATTTTTGTAATAAAAAGGGTATAAGTCATAATTTCTCTTTTCCCCGCACACCACAACAAAATGGTATAGTAGAAGGAAAAATCGTACGTTACAAGAATGTGCTCGAACACTATCAAATAGTAGTGGTTTACCAAAACATTTTTGGGCTAAAGCTATTGCTACGGCTTGTTATGTTTTGAATCGAGTAACCATACGACCTATGACTAAACATACTTGCTTCGAAATATTTTTTGGAAGAAAACCTAAAGTATCATACTTTAAAACTTTTGGATCAAAATGTTTTATATTAAATACAAAATACAATTTAGGAAAATTTGACCCGAAGGCCGATGAAGGAATCTTTGTTGGATATTCGGATCGTAGCAAGGCATATAGAATTTTTAATAAACGTACTAACACAATTGAAGAAAGTTTACATGTTTCATTTGATGAAAATTTCCTTAACAATCATACTAATGATGATGAAGAAATTATTTCTATAACAAAAACAACAAACTCGTCTAATAATGAGACAAATGTACAAAATAATACTCTAGTGTCATCTCCTAGAATTCTTAAAGATCATCCAAAAGATAAGATCATTGGGGATCTTAATTCCAGAGTAACTAGAAATCAACTTAACCAATTAAGTCATATTACATTTGTGTCAAATCTTGAACCAAAGAATTATAAAGAAGCTTCAAACGATGATTTTTGGATAATAGCCATGTAAGAAGAATTAAATCAATTTGAACGAAGTAATGTTTGGGAACTTGTACCAAGACCAGAAAACCAATCGGTTATTGGAACAAAATGGGTATTTAAAAACAAAGCAGATGAATACGGAAATATAGTTAGAAATAAAGCGTGTTTAGTCACTCAAGGTTATAATCAAGAAGAGGGAATCGACTATGACGAAACTTTTGCTCCAGTAGCAAGACTCAAAGCCATACGTACATTACTTGCTTTTGCAAATCATCACAATTTCAAATTATTTCAAATGGACGTCAAAAGTGCTTTTTTAAATGGTTTTATTAAGGAAAATGTATATGTTGAACAACCTCCATTATTTGTTCATGAAAAATATCCTGATCATGTTTTTAAATTGCACAAAGCCTTATATGGTTTAAAGCAAGCCCCCATGCCTGGTACAAACGTCTTAAAAATCATTTGATTGCATCTGGTTTCCAAATAGGTAAAATTGACACGACTTTATTTATTAAACGGGAAAATAATAACATTTTAGTTGTACAAATTTACGTAGACGATATTATTTTTGGTTTAACTAACGAAAATCTTTGTACTCAATTTTCAAATATTATGAAAAACGAATTTGAAATGTCTCACATGAGAGAATTAAATTTCTCTTTAGGTTTACAAATAAAGCAGTTTGAAAATGGTATTTTTATTCATCAAGAAAAATATTGTAACGATCTATTACGTTGTTTTGGAATGGATAAAACTTCAAGCAAACCAACACAATGAGTACTAGTGTTCACTTGGAAAAAGATGATAACGGAAAAGATTTTGATGAAAAATTATATCGTAGTATGATTGGCTCCTTACTTTATTTGACGGCTAATCGACCTGACATTATGATGAGTGTATGTCTTTGTGCCCGATTTCAAGCAAAACCAAAAGAATCTCACCAAAGAGCTGTTAAACGTATCTTACGATATCTATCCATTACTAGAGATTACAGTTTGTTTTATCCTAAGGCATCAACGTTTGAACTAGTTTCATATAGTGACGCGGATTTCGGTGAATGTAAAACAGATCGTAAGAGGACTAGCGGAATGTGTCACTTTATCGGACAATCATTAGTTTTATGGTTTATCAAAAAGAAGAATTGTGTCTCCTTATCTACTTGCGAAGCCAAATATATTTCAGCAGCTCTAGCATGTGCACAAGTGATATACATGCAACAAACACTTAAGGACTTCAGCAAAGTTATCGATAAATCACCAATATATTGCGATAATACAAGTGCAATAAATCTATCAAAAAATCCTGTAAATCACTCACGTACTAAACACATAGATATACGATATCATTTTTTACGTGACAATGTAGAAAAAGGAATTATTACATTAGAATACGTAAATACCGAAAATCAAATAGCAGATATTTTCACAAAACCACTAAATGAACAAACATTTGTTAAATTACGACGCGATTGAGGAATATGGTCCCTTAATGATCTTCTAAACTAATACTACACTTTCATCCATTCTATTTTTGGCTAAAAATTTTTTATCCACAAATTAACATTGTTAACACTAACCAACAATTTTTTAGCAATTTGTTTTCTGAAATTACCTATGTATAACCTTTAAAATCATGTATAAATAGCCTTTTTACAAGAATATATAAATCTCATATTTTTACACACAAAAAAGCATGTCTTCCAACAACTCTCATCTCTCCTTCTCAACACCAACAAAGGATAGCTCAGCAAATACACCTCATCGCCTTCCTACTCCTACACCAGATCAGGAACCGACATATAAGTGGTCCTCCTATCACACGGGATTCACTCCCGATAATAAGAAGTCCAAACGATCTCTATTTTTCTCTCCTAACACCAAGGAGAAAATCGATGAGATACATCACTACCAAAAGCAGCAAATAGATTTACAACGAGAATTATACTTTGAACAAAAGGTCACTGCGCGGCGACTAAGTTTTCTGGAGCAAGTAGCAATCACATTTTGTAATTCACGAAAGAAGGATGTACATGAACCACTTCTGATTCCTTGCAATCCTTTGGATCCCTCTGCTTCTTATCGTACACCTTTGGATCCTTCACCTAGGCGATTCTCTGGTTCCCCAAGAACAAATGAACGTGGAAATATATAGTCTCCACTTAAGCCATGGAGGGATGACAAGTCTGAAGATCGCAATGCTCCATCGTCTTCTAAATAAATTTACTTATTCTCATTGTATTTTAATCTACGTATTTTGTTCCAAAAATAGTAATATTATGCTAAAAATCAATCTCTCGAAAAATAAGCAACACCCTTACAAATTAGGCTATTTTAAGAAAAACTGGCTATTTTAGACATCTAAACATTGCCATCAGACGTCTGATACTCTTGTATCACAAAATTTTTAAAACATCGTGCATATATCAGACGTCTGATATAACCTACCAGACATCTGAAAAATATCTCTGCTTAATAAAAAATACAAACGAGTCTATTTCAGACGTTGACCTATTGACCAGACGTCTGAACAAAGTCTCTGCCTCCTTAAGATACAAACTCAGGCCATTTTCAAACGTCTAATATTACATCCAGACGTCTGAGAAAACTATCTGTCCTACAAAATTTACACTTCAAGCCTATTCCAAACGTCTGAATCTACATCCAGACGTTTGATAAATCTCTCTGCCTTTCAAAATTCCAAATCGATCAATTCCAAACGTCTACTACCACTAACCAGACGTCTGAACATATATACCATCTCCAAACTAGGTTAAATCAAACGTCTGGTTCACCTTCCAGAAGTCTGAAATTCAATCGACACTTTAAAATACCCTACTAATGTCTATTTTTTTCGCTTATTCTCACTTATATTTTATTTCATTTCTACTGCAAGGTCGATTCTCTAATTCTCCAACTTATTTTTTCCTTCAAACACGGTCGAATTTCATGGCCCCTAAAACAAAAAACCCTAAAATCTCTAAACGCAAGCAAGACCAAGTCACTTCATCCAATTCGCAAGTTTACTCTGACGATCAAATTGAGAGATGGATGAATCGTGTACCACATTCAATCAAGAGATACGAGGATATTCAAAAGAAGAAGCTCCATACAGGTCCATTTTATAATTTACTAAAGTTCCCAATGTATGATTTGGACGAAATGTGCGAAAGTGCTGGATTAGAAACATTGATTTCCTTCAATCCCAGTAATGTTCAAATCGATCAGCTAGCCATATTTCTTTTCTATGCTAATTTAGATAGCACAGCTGTTTGGAACACCGACAACGATGATAATTGGTTATGGTCAAGTGTTTACAGCAACATAATTAGACTTACTCCAGGGATCATAGGTCGTACTCTTGGATGTTCTGACACCGGAGAAGATTTATATAATATTCCGGATATGCGTCTCAAACCGAGAGATAATATCACACATCAAATATGGGAAGATGACATGCCTAGATTTGCATCAAAATACCTAAGACCTAAGGCGAGACTTCTCACTAGAATGATCATCAACACTATCATTCCTCGCCTTGGTAGTCATGAGCAAATCATAGAATTAGAGCACAAGGCTCTATATGCTATATTCAGTGGAACAAGGGTTAATTAGGCAAAATTTATATTTGACGAGCTCAAACATTTTTGGACTAGATCACGACCATCCATCATCTATCCTACATACACCATGAGACTTCTACGAGCTCACAACATCCCTTCATATTTATCCACTTTTGAAGAAATTTCTCCAAAATATGTGTCCACAAAATTCTTCTCTCTAATGCACCTACCAGAAAATCCTCCGAATTTTATCTCATTTGAAGAATGGACGCAACGTCGTCAAGAGAGACAAGCTAGGCCTCCACCCCAACATCAACCTGAACCATCACAAGAGGTAGAACAACATCGTGAGAATACTCCTCCTCCTCCTGCACCTTTTGATTATACGTGTCAAGACGATATTTTGGAGACTCATACTGAGATGAATCCAAACGAGAGTGTTCGCGACTTAACTCTCCAAAATCAACTTATCCTATCCCGAAATCAAAAATTATTGGCTAAACATATTGATAGTTTTGAAACATCCTTTGCTTCTCGTTTGGCCACAGTTGAAGAATCACTTTCAACTACATTATCCGTTCTAAAAGAGGTTCTTCAAAGAGTTCGTGGTCCTACACCACCTTCAGAAGATTGGCCAACTCCAGTGCCTTCTCCTCCTCCTTTAAAACATTCCAAACTTTTTGAAGAGGAAAAAGAACCTGTAACGACCCGTAAATTTTAATAATTTTATTTGTTTTATTAATATATTTAATTGAAATTTAGTGAAATTTTAAACAATAAAATTTTGAAATAAAAATTTGATATTTGGAATGCGTCTTCTTAAACATAGCAACTGGTAAATTTTCATCAGAAAATAAGGAAATTTATTTTCTTGTGTAATTTTATTTCAATTTATATCAGTTAAAAATCAATGGTAATAAAATGTTTTCCAAACCCGAATATTTTTCTATAGAAAATTTGTAAATCATCTTCTGAGTGTGATGTCATCTTCCATTTCGTCAAATTTGGACTGTTATTGATCCGTCAATCTTATTTTCGATGAAATAGCAGCATTTTGGTACTAATATCGATTTTTGATCGGATAATCGTACCACTGACGTCTGTATACCGTTTCGATCGTCTCGTCGTGCTGATCACTACGGTATATTCAATTTTGTGTTTTGAAGTCCGGTTCGCAGCGAAATCCGCGAAACGGTAACCGTATCGATACTAGGTTTTTTTGTGATTTTTGGTTTCTTTTGTCCATTCGTTTCCTACCGCGAAATCAAACGGCCTTTTATTATTCCTAGAAATTCAGATTGTGGCTATTACTATTCTCACTGTTTCAATTGGTCTCTGGTTCACTTGTTTTACTTTGAAAATCGGTTCATTCTCTTCCCTACTCATCTGTTCTGTTCTTCTTCTTTTGAGGAAATATATTTTATATGTGTAGTCTTTGAAAAACAAATATTTTGTTGAATCCTACTACTTCCTCACCTACCCACGTCCTCTCTCCCCAGAGATCTTCCACCTAAACACCGCGCACTGCCTCCCCATCAACTGTTCCATCACCACCGCCAACTCGTGGCTCTCCCCTGCTCGGCTTGCTCCTCTCTCTCCATCTTTGCGCATACTATTTTCTGCACCTCCTCACTCTTCCTCATGACCGCATCATGTTCCACCCTTTGTTCGCAGCAGTTCCTTCCTCTTGTGCTTATATATATTGTTGCATAGGTATTTTATTATATTATATAAAGTTATGTATTATTTATATATTTAGTCTATATATTTAAAGCTTGCTGTCATGGGTATATATTATATATATCATTATATATGATTATATGTAGATGTTATGTTTAAGACTTATATATATATATATGTTTTATTCTAAAGTCATACGTTATATATATTTATATACTAAGTTATGCATGTATATATGTTAGTCTGTTTACAGTTACAGTAATATATAAGTTTATAATAGTTTGTTTTGTAAAAATAAGCTGCAGACTTCTTTATACATGATTATATATACTTCGTAATACAAGCTGCAATATATACATAGTTTTAATTGTGTACAACTCATTATATTATAAAGTTCTGATATATATATATATATGAATATATAATTTTATATAAGATTTATACAACTGTTGTTTATGTATATAAGTTTTATAAGTTTTAAGTATAAACTGCTGTTGTTTACGTATATGATAGTAAGATAAGGGACTTTGATAAAAATGTATGTTTTATATTCTAGTACTACTACTAGCTTGCAGCCTTTTCTGATAATATAGCTGTAAGTCATGTTAGTAATATAGAGATATATATGATCTGTTGCATATCAGACTTTGTATTTAAAATGTATTAATTATAATATATTTTAATCTTCATATAACTTTATTAGTCAAGTATACATATACAATCTGTTGGATTTCTATATATATTATAATGAACTAGGTCTATATTGATCTTTATTATAGATATAGGGATGTAAGTAAGGGTTTTATAAATTGTAGATACTGTGATTTTCAATCGGTATATTACAGATTTGATGGATAGAAATTTAAGTTTAAAGCATATACTTGGACTCACTTTGAAAGTATATATATATAAGTATTGATTTTAATTATAACATATATACCTTTGATTTCTTTTAAATGCTTGAGTTTAAGAATAATGATTTAGAAATTTTATAATATTTTAACCTTTGTCGTAAATTAAAATACTGAATATATATTAATAATATATCTATTTTTAGTTTGTATCAAAACTGATTCTGATTAGTTCTCATTGATTTCCCATTTATTAGCTTTGTCCGTCGTGCTTGTTTTCTTCATCGAATCGTGTCCATCTAGCGTTGCTTTGGAATTTTTAGCTCATTTCTTTATCAAATCTATCTAGCCTCGAAAGGTGAGCAATCACTCACGATTAATGTTCTTATATTTATTAAATTTGATTTCAATTGAAACGACAATTGAAATATGTTGCCGCTAGTTATTTACATTGTTATATATATGCCATTATCTGTATCTGTTCACCTATGACATCTGATACCATTATCTATTATTTATATTGATGATATATGCCTGCTATATTATTATCATATATGTTATCACTTTGCAAGTTCCCTGTTAGTATAGAATTCACTATGGGTTGAAATGATACATAATCGAATGATCTGTAGAATAGGAGAAAATCGTTATGGGTTGAAATGATAAACCCAAGCGATTTTCAATTGAATTGAATTTGGGATTACGAGTTGAAAAGATAAATACCCGTATATATTTAAATTGCGGATTGAAATGATAAATATCTGTATCACTTGACCATAGGATAGAAAATTATATACATACACCGTTGGTCTATATATAAATATTTTGAAAATGATTTCTATAGTTTTGGAAAGAAATATATGGCTTTTATAAATATTGATTTCAAGATTTATTAAAGTTGATTTAATAAAGTTGATTTAATCAGCATAAAATATGTTTAAGTATTTATTTAAAATTTATATTTTCAAATATAGAGTTGTAATGATTCAGGTTGAAAGGATAAATTTGAAATTGATTTGGAATTATATTTATTTAAGAATTTTACTTAAATAAGTTTGATTTGTAATTATTAAATTTGAGATTTTAAAGATATGATTTTATAACTTGGATTTGATTAAAAGTGACTTAAATGAATATTTCAAACTTATATAAATTTAAATGGGATATTTTGTTTATTTAAATTTATAAATTGAAGTTGTATTTAGATGTTATTGAAATGATTAAGTAAATATTTCAAAACTGAGAAATAGTAAAGTGAATTTGATATATATATGAAATTATCGAACTTAGTTTTGAAAATGTTGAATATATTGACTTTGAAATATATTTAAATTTGAATGAATTATTGTATGGTTCAAATCTGTATTTGAAATCGATATAATTTAAAATGGTTTATTGAGAAACTGAATTGAGTTGAAATTTATAAATTGAGATTTAATTAAAAATTGAATTTTGGAATTCGAGTTGATTTGAGTCGATTTGTGAAATTTGAGGAAGCTATTTTATTATATATAGTATTTTTAAACTATATCTAAACTATTTATATTATAAATTATTTTAATATAAACTATTTTTATATAAATCATTTTTCAATATAAATTATTTTATTATAAACTACTTTAACTTATAACTATTTTTTATAAACTACTTTTATTTTATAAACTATTTTATTATATACTATTATTAATATCTAAACTGTTTAAGGGTGGAAGTTATGATTTCAAAGTTAAGGTTTTCCAAAATATTATGATTTCAAAGTGTTTTGGTTTTGGAAGTGTTATATCTTTGGAAGTATTATGATTTTGGAAATGGATATATTTGAAGTGAAAATGATATCATATTGATTTGGTTTTGAAATGAAAATGATATTTTGGTTTTGAAGTATAAACTACTTTGAAATAACCGCGGTGTTATAATAACGATTGGTTGTTATAGAGACCAGGATCGGATATGGGCATACTCTCTATTGATAACGAAAACCACTTTAACAACTGTGTACGCGGTGGAGATTCCATAATGAAGTAGGATGGTGGCAACGATTCTATATGAGGTATATACGTGGACCTAACTCCCGTGAGTTAGCATAAGGTGGCTAAAACAGGAGCAATTGATGGGTTAATAAGGTAGCACCTCTTATCGGACACACTCCATCGTATGCCATTCTATTACTTTGTGATTGATTTGGTGAGCACCTTCGGAATTTCGGGAGTGTGGCTTGAGGTGGGCGATTGCTGCGGCTCTGCGTTATCACCGGCCCGGAAGTGTAATTGGTATATCTACCCTGGCATTGCCTAGTTATGCCGTGTCACCTACCCTAACGTGCTTTACTACGAGTTTGAATTGTGTCGTACCTATGGAGTATCCTCTGGCAGCTCCAGTTTACGGGGTATTACGGTAGTGTATAGACTGCTGGCACTATAAAATGTGTTAAGGAGGATATGGGTAACACCTTAACACTATTTTAATAGTTTACTTTACTATAGACATATTATAATAGCGTATTGTACTACATAGTAGATAGTTTAACGGATCCTTAGAGGATGGTTATCCCAAACATCCTTTAAGTTACTTGTATTTCAGTTGATATTTCAATTGAGTTGGATTTATTGATATAAGAATGTTAATCCTGACTCGAGTGTTTTGTGTTTTGCTTTACACTCGAGTCAGACTGAGGGGTTCAGTGTTCGAGACTCACCTTTGGAGTTGGAGCTTCGCTTAGAGATCCAGCTACCTATCCAGCTTTCAGTTATTCAGTTGATTCCAGTGATGTATTATGATCTTATATTTGACTATTGTATTAAGACATCTATGTATTCGAGACTTCTGTTGTATCTTGTTTAACTCTGTTATATATATATATAGTAGCTTCATGAACTACTATTCTTTTGTTTCCGCTGCATTATTGTTATTACTCTATGTCTGTGATTATTTTATTTACTATATATGCTGAGTTTTGCCAAATTTAAATTAACAATATGATATTTTGAGCAATTCAAATCCGACATGAATGGATGCGAATGGTTGAAAATTCCAGGATGTTACAGAACCTCTCGAGCGCACTCCGACATCTCCTAAAAAACAAGCTAGCTCATCCAAGAAAGAAGATGAAGGAGGTGATCAAGATAAAGCTTCCCGAAAAGATACTTAGATTTTTTAGGATTCCATCTTTTGTATAAAAATGATAAAAAAAATATATGCATGTAATCTATTAATATGATTAATGAAACGTGCTTTTTGGTGTGTTATTTCTGTGTATATTCATATAACCTTACGACGATTGGCAAATATTAGATGGTACGACAACTATTTCTACACTTAAAAGTTATTAACGCTTTTTGATAATGTAAAAGGGGGAGAAATAATAGAAAGCACAATAAATAATGGAAAGCACATATTCAGGGGGAGATTTATAAAATTATATATATCTAAGTACATTGTATATTTGTCATCATAAAAAATAGTGAGATTGTTAGGAAATCAAATCTACGGTTTCGATGACAACAACTATACAATGGAAATCAAATATACATATATATTTATATATACAGGTACTTGCTAGAACAACATCAATAGAAAGACAAGAACGAGGCTCAAAAGACACTATAAGAGACTACAAGTCGATAGGTACAAAGAAGCAAAAGAAAAGATGCACAAAACAGACATGCACAAGTATCAGACATCTGGGTGCACAAGCCAGACATTTGGAAAAGTCCTCTGGAATAAGAAACAGGCTAAACCAGACGTCTGGTAATAGCACTTAGACGTCTGAAAACCTACTATGTTCAAAAAATATATAGTATCAGACGTCTGATACAAATACCGGACGTCTGATTTCAAACTTGGATTTCAAATAAAGACTTCAACTGTCACATTCGAATGGACATCTCCGCTTCTCTTCGCTGCAACTCTTCATCATCAACAGAAGCAACTATATAGCACTCATTAATGGATGCAACTACTCAACATACCTATCTACAACTATATATAGCATCAGGAATCAAGAGAAAGAACTCACCTGACTACCTTACTGACTTACGCTCTCTAACTCTATCATATTTCTTGATTTCTGCACTCTAGCAATCTATACTTGTATTCACTCTTCCTTATACTCAGTTCTTCATAGACAATATTCTTTAGAGATATATATTGGAAGAAATTGTACAAATTAGGCAACATCCGTGTTATACTAGAACACACATTTGGCAAGAACAACTCATTGTAACCAAGCCTATTCCTCCGGGCGAAGCAAGGGTTTTTGATAGTCGAATTCCGAAGGGGAGCTTCGGGACTGGACGTAGGACGGGAGGTCCGAACCAGTATAAAATCCTGGTGTGCTTATTCTATATTTACTTAGATTAATATTATTTTAATTTCATCATATATTTTGTCACATATACTTGCATATACACTACACGATCCACCCCGTAGACTTTCAAACTCAACCAAGCCCAAGCCCAAGCCCAATCCTAACCCAAGCCGTATAAAATCTTGATACGAGCGCAACGACGAAAATGACGTCTCGACCGGACCATGTATGCAAAAATTATGATTTTTATAAAATTTTGGATTAATTAAATAATTAATTCGATAAATTACCCATTTAATCGAATTATCTTCTTCCCCACTTGATATGTGGAGGGCCAAAATCATGCATAACCCATAGACATTGATTCTTCTCTCATCGATTTCCCGCCCTACGCTTAACGCATCGAAGAACTGACAGTTCTAATGCATCACACTATGCAAGCTCTTCCCAATGGCCTCCACCATGGCACACTTGGCAACAACTACTAAAAACGACATGTAGCCTCCCCTGATGCTTCCCAAAATCGCAATCATAACCCATGGTCAGAGCACCTCTTACCACCGCCATCGCCTCCCTCTTCGCCTGACGATTCTAACTGTACCATCGTTTCTATCTTCGGTTCCCTACAATAAATTATGACACAACACACCCATGTACGAATGTAATTGTCGCGATCTTCCTCGGTGCCTTAGAGCAACTTCGGTTGGCATAGGGAGATGTAAATTGCCAAGAAAAGTGCAACGACGATCACTACTTCGCCCAATGCCTCCTAAATTAATGTCAAGCTTCAACCCTAATCACGGCTGCTGTAACATCCCCTATCTAGAGGGCCAAAACTAAGCACTACAGATGCTACAGTCATCTATAGTATTATCTTCTTACGACTAAATACGACTATGTTAATGGTATCTATAATATCAGAAGCACTTGAATATGAAACAAATCACAGATTTCAAAACAACATTTCTTCATTAAATTTCAAAACAGATGTTCCATATTCATACAACATAATCCCAAATACGTTCCCAGGCACAGATAAAATATACTTATTACAAAATACGCCAAGAGCGACATATGAAGATGCCCCCTTGGTTAATGAGAGTCATATAGTCATAATTGACTTAATACAAACACAGTGGAAATAACAACAAACAAAGAACTGCAACTCCTAAATAGCTATCCGTTAGCCTCCTGCTATCCATCGGTACCCTTATTCATTATCCTACTAAAACCTGAAAAGACCTTAACCCCTCAGCCTACTCAAATTGATTTTGAGCACCCGAGAACTTAAAGGGAAAACATAAACTTCGAGTTAGACATAAAGCCTGGTGTGAATAATACTATACATCCCGGTTATAAATGTTAAGCGAGACCACGTCGCTTAGCGGAACGGGTTTTCCATCACTAACATCCTTTTAAAACATATCTTTTTGCTAATCTTTTCCTGCAACCAAAACTGGTTAGATATTGTAAAGCATCATTATGTAAACATACATAAATATCAGGTAATAAATGAACTATCTGTTCAAACACATAAGTTTAGTTTGGCTAAATTTTAACATTTGGCTGACTCGGGCCTACCAGACAATATAAACAAAATCAATCTAACATCTATTAGACACTCCCCTTTTGGACGATCTGTCCTTAACTATCTGTTAAATAATTCTCTTCTGGACGGTCTATCCCTAACTTAATCATCTCCTAAGTCAACTGATCCTAATGGTTTTTTGGCTCACCAATAACCTATATGTATACAAATATTTATTCCCTTCTATGTATAATCATAACTTTAGTCTTACATGTGACAAAGCCCTACACACTGGAATTTTTGGACAACAATTAGCTGGGGCCAATAGCTAATGTATAGGACGCGACCCTATACCAGTCCCATCTGATATTCTAATATCCGAGTCATTTTACTTAGGGATATCTTCCTAAAATCTTCCTTGAAAACCTTTTCCAAAATGATTTAAAACCTTTTAAATAAAAATTACACACGAAAATAAATAAATTCTGTGTTTTACTCAAAATCACCTTAGTTGATGAAAACATTCAAGCACTTGAAAGTACCCCTTTCTAAACCTTTGAAAGCAACTCTTTCGAAATCAAGTAAAACCCTTTATTTATCTGGGCCGAAAGGCCAAAGCTTCCCTTTCGAAACCATACTTCAAACCCTTCTGAAACCTTTAAAATCCTTCCTTTCGAAAGTAATAAAACCTTAGACATCATATCTTAAAACATTGAAAACCTTGGAAAATCCTTCCATTTCAACCTTTTCAAAACCATCAGAAAATAGTACCTTTCGACTCCTTCAAAACCCTTTGGGGAACCATCTCTTTGAAACCATTTTAAATACCTTACGAAAGCATTAAATCTTTGAAAACTTAAACCTTTCAAAAGCTCTTTTGGTTTAATTTAAAACATGTGGAAAAACACCTTTCGAAATCATGTAAGTCGTCTCTTTTGAAACCCTTGGGTTATACTTCAATTAGAATAAAAAGGGTCAGTTAAAACATCTAATTCGAAACCTACCTTTCGAAACCTTTTTCCTAAGTAAAGAAGTGATAGTGTCGAAACCACCCCTTCAAAAGCATGGGAGAAGTGGCTAATTTTAAAAGACAAGTGTACCTTTCGAAACCATTGACTTCGAAAGGTAGAAAGGTGACAGCTAGGGGTTTCTACCCCTTCGAAAGCATTAGTTAAAACAAAAGAATGCAACCAAGTAAAAACATTTACTTTGAAATATTTGACCCGGTCGAAAGCAACTGAGTCGAAACCTATCTCTTTCGAAAGAAAAGCAAGCGCTACCTTTGGTTCTAAAACAAATATACTCCAACCCCTTGGGAACCTAATGTTTGGACCAAGTACCCTTCCACCTTAGTCCAATATGCTACGTACCAAGTGGCTTGATACCATGCACATTGGTTTTGAAACCATTGATGGCGAAAGGTCTGGGTCGGAACCCCCCGTGCCGAAAGTGGCAGAACATGCTAAAAATATGTTAATTTTGTTTTTAACTTAAAAGAGAAAACCTTTCCAACTAATCTGTCTTTGTTTGTCAAATTCTTATTGGTTGCTAAATACTTTTCCAAAAAGTGCTACCAATATTTTCAGAAGTAAATAATAATTTTATTTTGCAAAATGCCCCTTCTCCTTAATTAAATACATAAAACATTTAAGTTCCATAGCTTAAATAATTTTATATATTCATCAAAACACTTAGGAAAATTCTATAAAAATTCCAAAAAACCTGTTTCTATATGTTTTCTAACATATATAAATTTCAGACCCAAATAATTATTTATTTTGCCGTAAATAATTTATAACCCAATAAATTATTTTCTTCACTAGAAAATTAATATAAATTCCACATTTATTTACAAAATTATGAAAATTGAAACCCATCTTTAAAATATCATTTCTGATCTATACTTGAATTTTTAAGGCATTTGGATGTCATTTAATAGGGTTTTCATAAAAATCCATATGAACATGCATAAATCATCAACAAGTATATATAAACATTTAATCATCTAAAACATGGCATAAACATGCCAAATCTTTTCGGATTTAACTTAAAACCGAGAACTATAAGAAAAATGGGATGTAGTAATCATTCACCTTAGCTTTGTAATTAAAGATGTGAGATTTGATCTTGTATAAGTTGATTTGATTCTTCCTCTTGAAAATCCTAGCTTTATCTTCCCTTGAGATTGAAAATGGTGGTTGGCCTCTCTTTTAATTTTAATTTTTGCAAATGAGTGTAATGAGGATTCACGGCTAGGGTTTAGGGTATTAGAATGCCTATTTTCCCATTTTACCCCTTACTTATTTCCTAACATATATTATTCATGTTATGTCGTTTTGATTTACATATTAACATGGCACGACTACCCTTTATTAAATCAAATCTCAATCCCTTAATCATCTCACATTATTTTATTTTATTTAGCTAATTAAATGCTCTAAATAATGTTACTAAAAATATGGGGTGTTACAGAACCCCCTCCTTATAGAATTTCGTCCTCGAAATTACGATAAGGTACACAATAAATCAATCAACAAGGTAAAACATACCATCTAATAAATCAAGATAAGTGTTTTTAATCCTGCTCCCAGTCTCCCAAGTACAGTCTCTATCATCGTCACTCCACTGGACTTTCACTAGTCTGACTGTCTTGTTCCTTAGCCTCTTCTCATCTCTCCCGATTATCTGAATCGGCTTTCTAACTATGGTCAAGTCCGGCTCTACTACTAAATCTTCTAACACTATTGGTGTTATAGTAGTCTCCGATTCTCTAACACATTTTCTAAGATGAGAAACATGGAAAACATCGTGGACTCTTGCCAAATTACTCGGTAACTCCACTCTATATGCGAGTTTCCTGATTCTCTCAATAATACGAAAAGGTCCAACGAATCTAGATGCTAACTTTCCTGATTTTCCAAATCTTATCACACCCTTCATCGGTGAAACCTTAACAAATACATAATCTCCAACGGATAACTCCAAGTCTTTCCTTCTTCTGTCTGTATAACTTTTATGCCCAGACTGAGCTTCCTTTATTCTACCTCGAATCAAATCAATCTTCTTTGCGGCATCTCTCACTAAATCCGCACCAAGAACCAATCTGTCTCCGGTCTCCAACCAACATACGGGAGATTTGCATGGTCTTCCATACAAAGCTTCAAACGGTGCCATCCCAATACTAGTCTGATAACTATTGTTATACAAAAACTCGACTAGATGAAGATGATCTTCCCATGATTCCCCGAAGTCCAATACACAAGCTCTTAACAAATCCTCCAAGATTTAGTTAACTCTTTACGTTTGTCCATCAGTCTGTGGATGGTAAGCGGTACTCATGTTGATCTTGGTTCCTAAAGCTTCATGTAGATTCTTCCAGAACTCACTAGTAAACAAAGAATCTCTATCACTAACAATACTACTAGGAATTTCGTATAGCCTAACCACATTCTTCATGAATAGCTTCGCCAAAATAGGTGTCGTCCTAGTTGACTTTACTGGAATGAAATGGGAACTTTTGGTCAGCCTATCCACTATAACCCATATATTTTCATTTTCCCTATTAGATCTTGGCAACCCATCTATAAAATCCATAGAGATAGAATCCCATTTGCAGATCAGAACATCCAACGGCTGAAGCAATCCACTTGGCTTTTGGTGTTCAGCCTTTGCCTGCTGGCAATTCATGCATTGCTTTACACAAAAACCAATGTCCCATTTCATACCTTCCCAGAAGAAACTTCTCTTCATATCCTGATACATCTATGTTCCTCCTGAATGGATGGTGAACTTTGAACGATGGCTTTCCTCCAAAACTTCCTTCTTTATGTCTCCTACATTCGGGACACATGACCTTCCTTTCTTTCTCAACCACTCGTTCTGGTCAAGACTGAAATCCTTTAAGTCATTGCTCTCCGTTCCATCCTTTAATTTCTTGATCCTTTCAGCCAACACTGGATCCTCTTCTTGTTTGGAAGCAATCTTCTCAATCAATACCGGTCGAATTTTCTAAACAAGACAACACAGTACTTTCTATACTAGAACCTACCTCGGATCTATACTACACTCTACAAGCTGACAATACTTCCAAATCTTTCCACTCGACAATCATTGCCAACACTACATTCTGATGTTTCCTACTAAGTGCGTCTGCTACCTTATTTTCTTTTCCAAGTGTGTACTCAATTCCAAAATCATAGGCAGCAATGAATTCTAACCATCTCTGCTGTCTCATGTTCGGCTCCTACTGAGAGAACAAATACTTCAACGACTTATGATCCGTATATAGCTCAAATCGCTCTCCCAAAAGGTAATGCCTCCATACCTTCAAGGTGAATATAACTACAGCTAATTCCAAGTCATGCGTTGGATATCTAACTTCATGCGGGCTGAGCTGTCTAGAATCATAAGCAATCACTCTACCCCTCTACATCAATATAGCTCTCAATCCTGTTCCACACGCATCGATATAAACAACTAAATCCTGATTCCCCTCTGGAACCACCAACACCGATGCATGAGTCAATAAGTGTTTCAAGCTCAGGAATGCTTCCTCACACTTTTCGGTCCATACAAACTTCACATTTTTTTGCGTTAGCTCAGTCATCGGTGTAGCTATCCGCAAAAAATCCTTTATAAACCTTCAGTAATATCCGGCCAATCCAAGAAATCTCTTTATCTCGTTCACCGTCTCGGGTCTCTTCCAATTGTTCACCGCTTCAACCATAGTTGAATCTACAGACAACCCTTTCTCTGAGACTACATGACCAAGGAACTTTACTTCCTTCTTCCAGAAATAGCACTTAGAAAACTTAGCCTTCAGCTGATGCACTCTTAGCGTCTCAAGTACAATTCTAAGTTGAACTTCATGCTCCTTCTCATCCATAGAGTATATCAGAATATCATCTATGAATACCAACACGAATCTGTCCAAGTGCTCTCAGAAAATTCGGTTCATCAAATCCACAAAGAATGCCGGCGCATTGGTTAATCCGAACGGCACAACTAACCATTTGTATGATCTATATCAAGTCCTAAACGCCGTCAAAGGAATACTATCCTCTGCTACTCTAAGTTGATGAAATCCGATCGCCAAATCTAACCGAGAGAATACCTTGGCTCCACTTAGCTGATCGAACAAATCGTCAATTCTCGGTAATGGATATTGATTCTTTATCGTCTTCTCATTCAGCTTACGATAATCGATACATAGCCTCAACGATCCATTCGGCTTCTTAGCAAATACTGTGGCAGCTCCCCAAGGTGAACTACTCGGTTGAATAAAACTCTTGCCTTCCAAGTCTACCAACTGCACCTTCAGCTCTTTCGTCTCTGTCGGTGTCATTCTGCTTGGCGGCCTACTCATCAGTTTTGCTCCAGGCACCAAATCAATCCGAAACTCAATGGCTCATTTCGCTGGCAATCCGATTATCGGCTCGAAGACATCGGCAAACTCTCTAACCACAAAAACTTGATGCAACTCATCTTCCAATTCCACACAACCCAATAAAGCATTCACTTCGCAACTAGGGCTTTCTACGGTGTAAACTATCTGATCATTACAATCAGGGTGCCTTAGTGATATTTTCCTATCGTTGCAAAATATCCTAGCGTCATACTTACTTAACCAATCCATCCCAAGGATGATCCCGAACCCCACAAAGTCAAACACATGCAAACAGCAAACAAAAGTATAACCTAGCAAGTCAAACTCTAATTGGTCACACCTCATCCCAAGTATCGCATACCCTCCTACCGGATTTGCAACTCTTAAGGAAGTAACTAAATACAAAGGTTCTAGGATAAGCTTATCTACAAAACATCGAGAAATAAAAGAATGTGATGCACTAGTATCAAACAGAACGCTAACAGACATACCGAGAATCTGTAACGAGCCTCCCAGAACAACCTTTCCCTTCTCCTGCACCACTGGCCTTGAGGTTGCAGGCTCCAATGCATACACTTGCCCTTTCCATCTCTAGCGGGCTCCTTGCATTGATTCTTGTAATGGCCGATCTGATCGCAATTAAAACATATGATATTCTTCTTTCCAATCACCTTCTTTCCTTTCCTTTTTCCAGCACGACATTCATGAGCATAGTATCCTTTCTTATCGCACTTACAACAGACCACTTCAAATTTCCCCTTCTTCGCTGCTGCTCCCTTCTTCGCATTCTTCTTATGGAAATTTTTTCTTTTTTGGATTTGTCCCACCTGAACTTCCTTCTCTTTCTTCTTTTCCAAACAAGCTAATGCCTCTTTTTGCCTCAGCTCCATTTCTACAACAACATCACATGGATCCCTTATGTGCGGTAAGGTAGCTCTTGCCAACTCCGGCTTCAAACTTCTAATAAACTTCTCATTTGTTTTCATCACTGTATCAACAGTGGTATACCCGTACCGGGCTAGCTCTTCTAATCTTCTAGCATACTCTAGAACAGACATCTCTCCTTGTTCTAGTCCAGCAAACTTTCTAACCAATACCGACTGCGCCATCACTGACATAAACCTTTCTTGAAACCTTCTCTTGAACTCCGCCCAAGTCATTGTCTCCTCATCTACTCCAGTAGTAACCGTATTCCACCAATACATAGCAGCTCCCTAAAGCTGTCTTGAAGCAAGTCTCCTTTTCTGTTCGTCGTTGAGTCCTAAGTCAGCGGAAATCCTTTCACAATGGAGCAGCCAGTTTTCTACTTCAATTGCATCCTATGTTCTAATGATCAGCTTCCCTCCAAGTTTAGTATAGTCACTGTTCAAGTTAGCTTAATGGTGGACTATCAGAGCTTCCTGAACTCCTGCTCCAGCAGCATTCCCTCCAACAACTCCAGTTGTAATTCCAGCTTGCATTATGTTTATGAAAAACTGATACATGGCTCCCATATCCACTTAGGGGACCCCTGCACCAACATTTTCAGCTTGAGCCTGACCTGGACCTCTTCTAGCATTTGGTCGGGCATTTCCATTTGTGGTGGTGCTCTCTTCTCCAAGGTTAACTCCGCCTCTTCTTCCGTCCATATTTGTATTCAAGCCTCGTGAGATACAGATGAATAGCCTAACTAAGATAGGAGTCTAGAGATATAGTGTATACTTATATATATAGCAAATACAAGTATGCTACTATAGTGTTATCTCATGCCTCAATCTTAACTCTAATTCCTAAGGATTATGTTTTCAAAATCAATTTTAGTTAAAGTATTTCATAAACTATGCTCTGATACCAAGTTGTAACATCCCCTATCTAGAGGTCTAAAACTAAGCGCTATAGATGCTGGTGTCATCTATAATATTAGCTTCCGGCGACTAAATACGGCTATGATAATGGTATCTATAATATAAGAAGCACTTGAATATGAAACAACTCACATATTTCAAAACAACATTTCTTCATTAAATTTCAAAATAGATGTTCCATATTCATACAACATAATCCCAAATACGTTCCCAAGCACAGATAAAATATATTTATTACAAAATATGCTAAGAGCGACATATGAAGATGCCCCCTTGGTTGATCGGAGTCATATAGTCATAATTGACTTAATACAAACACAGTGGAAATAACAACAAACAAAGAACTGCAACTCCTAAATAGCTATCTGTTAGCCTCCTGCTATCCTTCGGTACCCTTATTCATTATCCTACTAAAACCTAAAAAGACCTTAACCCCTCAGCCTACTCAAATTGATTTTGAGCACCCGAGAGTTTAAAGGGAAAACATAAACTTCGAGTCAGACATAAAGCCTAGTGTGAATAATACTATACATCCCGGTTATAAATATTAAGTGAGACCACGTCGCTTATCGGAATAGGTTTCCCCTCACTAACATCCTTTTAAAACATATCTTTTTGCCAATCTTTTCTTGCAACCAAAACTGGTTAGATATTGTAAAGCATCATTATGTAAACATACATAAATATCAGGTAATAAATGAACTATCTGTTCAAACACATAAGTTTTGTTTAGCTAAATTTTAACATTTGGCTGACTCGGGCCTACTAGACAATATAAACAAAATCAATCTAACATCTGTTAGACACTCCTCTTTTGGACGATCTGTCCTTAACTATCTGTTAAATAATTCTCTTCTGGACGGTCTATCCCTAACTTAATTATCTCCCAAGTCAACTGATCCTAATGGTTTTTCAGCTCACCAATAACCTATATGTATACAAATATTTATTCCCTTCTATGTGTAATCATAATTTTAGTCTTACATATGACCAAACCCTACACACTGGAATTTTTAGACAACAATTAGCTGAGGCCAATAGCTAATGTATAGGGCGCGACCCTATACCAGTCCCATCTGGTATTCTAATATTCGAGTCATTTTACTTAGGGATATCTTCCCAAAATCTTCCTTGAAAACCTTTTCCAAAATGATTTAAAACCTTTTAAATCAAACTTACACACGGAAATAAATAAATTCTGTGTTTTACTCAAAATCACCTTGCCATGTTATACACATGTATACTTTACTCAAACCTTAACTGATGAAAACATTCAAGCACTTGAAAGTACCCCTTTCAATTCCTTTGAAAGTACCCATTTCTAAACCTTTGAAAGCAACTCTTTTGAAATCAATTAAAACCCTTTATTTATCTAGGCCGAAAGGCCAAAACTTCCCTTTCGAAACCATACTTCAAACCCTTTCGAAACCTTTAAAATCCTTCGTTTCAAAAGCAATAAAACCTTAGACATCATATCTTAAAACATTTCCTTTAGAAAACCTTGGAAAAACCTTCCATTTCAACCTTTTCGAAACCATCGGAAAATAGCACCTTTCGACTCCTTCGAAACCCTTTGGGGAACCACCCCTTCGAAACCATTTTAAATACCTTATGAAAGTATTAAATCTTTAAAAAATCAAACCTTTCGAAAGTGGTTTGGGAACATGTGGAAAAACACCTTTCGAAATCATGTAAGTCATCTCTTTCGAAACCCTTCGGTTATACTTCAATTAGAATAAAAAGGGACAATTATAACATCTTAGTCGAAACCTACCTTTTGAAACCTTTTTCCCGAGTAAAGAAGTGATAGTGTCGAAACCACCCCTTCGAAAGTATGAGAGAAGTGGCTAATTTTAAAAGACAAGTGTACCTTTCAAAAGCATTGACTTCGAAAGGTAGAAAGGTGACAGCTATGGGTTTCGACCCCTTTGAAAGCATTAGTTAAAACAAAAGAATGCAACCAAGTAAAAACCTTTACTTTGAAATATTTGACCCGGTCGAAAGCAACTGAGTCGAAACCTATCTCTTTCGAAAGCAAAGCAGGCACTACATTTAGTTCTAAAACAAACATACTCCAACCCCTTCGAAACCTAAGGTTTCGACCAAGTACCCTTCCACCTTAGTCCAATATGCTATGTACCAAGTGGCTTGATACCATTCACATTGGTTTCGAAACTATTGATGGCGAAAGGTCTGGGTTGGAACCCCCCTGCCGAAAGTGGCAGAATATGCTAAAAATATGTTATTTTTGTTTTTAACTTAAAAGAGAAAACATTTTCAACTTACCTGCCTTTGTTTTTTAAATTCTTATTGGTTGCTAAATACTTTTCCAAAAAGTGCTACCAATATTTTCAGAATTAAATAATGATTTTATTTTGCAAAATGCCCCTTCTCCTTAATTAAATATATAAAACATTTAAGTCCCATACCTTAAATAATTTTATATATTCATCAAAACACTTAGGAAAATTCTATAAAAATTCTAGAAAATATGTTTCTATATGTTTTCTAACATATATAAATTTCAAACTCAAATAATTATTTATTTTGCCGTTGTTATCCCGCCTTTTGGCAAGGCCGTGACACCAAAAACTTGACTAGAGACCAAAGACAGTTCGTCTAGAAAATCGGCTATATGCAGGTTCACTATGGATATCGACGAATTTTGTCCCAGTCCGGATCGAGGCAAAATTGATATGACACGATAAGCTAAGCTATGAGAGTCAACATTCCAAATCTCAAGTCAATCCGAGTTCGTATGCTCAAGTTGTGGACGGTACAAAATTGGTCAAAAACAGCCTCCTTCGACTCGCTCCAGTTCGAATCCATAGTGAGTGCACATTTCGACTCGCTTCACAATAGACAGAGATGACAAATTCGACTCGCTCCGTCTACATGCTTCGAATCGCTCCGTCTACTTACTTTGACTCGCTCCACATCGACTCCATCTCAGAACCTTATTTCGACTCCATCAAAGAGCCACACTTCGACTCGCTCTGCCTCGAGCATGCTTCGACTCGCTCCACTCCACCTCCATCAAAGAGTCTACTTCGACTCGCTCCACTTCACATCCATTAGAAAGTCTTCTTCGACTCGCTCCATAGCCTTTACAGAACCACTGTTCGACTCCATCTAGTTCGACTCCACTAAAGGTCACCGAGTCGAACGAAAGCGAGTCGAGCAAAGCGATACGAACAGAATAGCCAACGGAAGATCTCATTTCGTATCGATCATATCTCCTAATCTACAAGTCCAAATGCTATGAAATTTTCACAGAAGACTACGTGCATGCTAAAGAATGTCCACGCCAAATTTCGACTCCATTGGATGGAATCTTGAGCAAGTTGAAATATGTCCGTGTCGATCACGGATCGGACCGAAACTTCACGGGCTTGGGCGTACGGGCCTGGTCACGTGCCAGAGAGGATCTCTCGAGATCTGAGCGAAATATCAGCCTCCTACACCTATAAATAGACCCCCAAAGCCAACAGAAAAGGGGTTCTTCTTCTTCTTTGAGATCTCCAACGTCCAGACTCTACCAGATCCAGATCCAAACTCCATTGCTGCTGCTACCAACGAATTCCACTGCGGCAAATCACAATTATCTGCTGTAATTCATTGAATTCACTTGTAAACATAAAAGAAAGATCAATAAAGCAAACTACTTCAAAGTGGACGTAGGCAAGATCGCCGAACCGCTATAAATCTTGTGTCTCTGTCTACTTCTTCCTGTTTTAAGTTTATTATTCTTCATTTTTATCCTCTACAATACATAGATCTGAGATCTGTGATTATATACTGCTAATTTGTGTTCATACACTGGTGCTTTCACGACATTTGGGGTTTGTGACCATTTTTGGCGCAAACACTTTGGTGCTTTCACTGAGAAGAACTAGCAGCCACTATACCAGATCTGAAGTTCAGATTTGAAGGCTTATGGATTCAGATTAAGAGCTATGACAAGGCAATCAACAAGAAAACAGAGGGGAGAAAGGAGCCAGCAAGAGGGAAGCAAGAGGCCTCTTCTGGAGCTGGAGCAGGTCAAACTTCGATCTACATCACTAGGGATGAGATGGAGGCTATGGCAGATTCAATTCATGAGAGGTGGTTGAAGAGTCAACAAGAAATGATGGTGAACCTCCTCAGACAGTTTGGACAAGCCGGAACAGCTGGAGCTTCAGGAGTTTAGATCCATGGAGCTAGAACAGAAGAACCAAACAGGCAATCGAATAGAGGAGCTCAACAAGGTACAACCCCTAATCAACACACAACCGCTAACCTGGATGGATCCAGACATGGGGGCACACCGCCCGGCAGCAACGGACCAATCAACGGAGGAATTCCAGGTGGCACCACACAACAGGATCTTGGAAGGAATGTAGGAGCGCAAGATGAGGAGTATGTACCAGAGTTCCCTCGGAGACTCGGGGGGCAACCCTTGATGGACGACGTTGGGTTAGCTGAGATTATCAAACGAACTATGCGCGGAGGTTTGACAAACAAGGATCTGGAAGGGGTAAATAGGAGTCCATTCACTCGTGACATCAGAATTGCTCGGAATCCACTAGAGTTCAAGCTACCTACTTCGGACATGTACAATGGCAAGGCTGATCCTACTGATCACTTGATGAGATACACGAGACATATGAAAGTGCTGGGGGCATCGGAGGAGGTGATGGCCCGATGTTTCCCTTTGTACTTGACAAATATAGCTGCTATGTGGTTTAGACAGCTGGAAGAAGGGTCTATCAGAACATGGACGGAATTGGTGGATAGGTTTCTGAAACAATTTCGGGTTCATATCAAAAGGCCGAAGAACGTGATGACGCTAACGTCAGTAAAACAAAGGACGGATGAATCACTTAGAGCTTTCTTAACTCGATTCAATGTTGCGGTTGCTTCGGTGGATCGACCAGATCCATCGATGGTTTTAATGGCGGTAGTGTCAGGAGTTAGAGAGGATTCAGATTTCAAAGTATCTCTAATACGGGACCCACCAATGGACCTTGGAGAATTCTTTCACGAAGCTGAGAGATTCCTTCGGTAGGAAGATGCACGCTCAGATATGAAGTTAAAAGAGGTGAACGCAGTTGAGGATGGTGGGCCATCCAGCGGAGGCTTGGAAAAAGATAAGGCAAAAAGGAAGCTGGATGATGAATCAGGAAAAGCTAGGAAGCGATGGAAGGAACAAAAGTTTTCCACTTACACAGGATTAAACGAAACATTGGAACAAATATTCATGGAAACTCGAAATCGCCTTTCCTATCGAAGGTCGGCTAGGAGGGAGCCCTCAGAACGTGAAAGGGCATCAGGAAGGCACTGTCTTTTTCACGATTTAGACGGACATGATACCAACAGTTGCAGGCATCTGAAGGACATTATTGAGGAGCATGTAAGGAGTGGGCGATTACAACAATATGTCGGGGCTCGGAATGCGACGATGGAGCAAGAGCAGCCGCCATCTACCTCAAACCACAATGGTGCAAAACCTAGGAATGATGGTCGACTGGTTATCAATGGACCGGGATGATACGAAATAAGTAGCAAACTACTGGCAAACGGCCAAGTCATCTACTCATGTACGGGGACGGAGATAGCCCCTAGGCATGCTCTGAATGATGATAAACCGGGACACTATGGTTTGTGAAATCTGCCTTTTCTTTTGGTTTGGACATTTCCTTTTTCCGGTTTGGTTTTGGAAGTTTGGTTTGAACTCCTGGTTTTGTTTTCTTGATTGAACTCCTGGTTTTTGTTTGTTTTCTGGTTTGAACTTTCGTTTGGATGATTGCTTTCTGTTTTGGATATTGATTTGGATTTTTGATATGGATTTTTGGTTTTCCGATTTGATTTGGATTTTGAATTGGATTTTGATTGGGTTTTCATCTGGTTTTTGGAAAACGGTCGTCGGGTATGGATTATGCATGGCAAGGGATAAGTCTCTTCGTCCGAACGTGGTGAATTGGCTTATTCAGGTTGTCGAGTATGGACTATACTCGGCAAGGGTCTGGAGCGACCAGGATTCGGCCTAGGACTTAGGCCCTATATTATCGGTTACTATTTCAGGTCGTCGAGTATGGACTATGCTCGACAAGGGCCCAGAGCGACCAGGATTCGGCTTAGGACTTGAGCCATGGCAATTATTTAATGCCCAGGGACACTGGGCCACGGTCGTCAAGTGTGGATTGCGCTTGGCAAGAACCCGGAGAGGTTACAGATTTGGATATCGACCCGGAGAGGTCTTGGATTCAGTTATTAGTTATTGAATGAGGATGGATTAGGACTCGGATATCGGGTATGGATGGACACGGAATTGGCTAAGGCTTTGGTTATTGGATCTGGAATCAAACGTCGACTCGGAGTAGTCAAGAACGATGCACTTGGATGATATGGCTATGGACTTTGGATATCAGATTCTGAACTATTCAAAACACACCTTCTTATCACAAGGCATGTTTTGGGGGGCAAGTGTTATCCCGCCTTTTGGCAAGGCCATGACACCAAAAACTTGACTAGAGACCAAAGACAGTTCGTCTAGAAAATCGGCTATATGCAGGTTCACTATGGATATCAACAAATTTTGTCCGAATCCGGATCGAGCCAAAATTGATATGACATGACAAGCTAAGCTATGAGAGTCAACGTTCCAAATCTCAAGTCAATCCGAGTTCGTATACTCAAGTTGTGAACGGTACAAAATTGGTCAAAAACAGCCTCCTTCGACTCGCTCCAGTTCGAATCCATAGGGAGTGCACATTTCGACTCGCTTCGCAACAGACAGAGATGAAAACTTCGACTCGCTCCGTCTACATGCTTTGACTCGCTTCGTCTACTTACTTCGACTCGCTCCACATCGACTCCATCTCAGAACCTTACTTCGACTCCATCAAAGAGCCACACTTCGACTCGCTCTACCTCGAGCTTGCTTCGACTCGCTCCACTCCACCTCTATCAAAGAGTCTACTTCGACTCGCTCCACTTCACATCCATCAGAAAGTCTTCTTCGACTCGCTCCATAGCCTTCACAGAACCACTGTTCGACTCCATCTAGTTCGACTCCACTAAAGGTCACCGAGTCGAACGAAAGCGAGTCGAGCAAAGCGATACGAACAGAACAGCCAACGGAAGATCTCATTTCGTATCGATCATATCTCCTAATCTACAAGTCTAAATGCTATGAAATTTTCACAAAAGACTAAGTGCATGCTAAAGAATGTCCACGCCAAATTTCGACTCCATTGGATGGAATCTTGAGCGAGTTGAAATATGTCCGTGTCGATTACGGATCGGACCGAAACTTCACGGGCTTGGGCGTACGGGCCTGGTCACGTGCCAGAGAGGGTCTCCCGAGATCTGAGCGAAATATCAGCCTCCTACACCTATAAATAGATCCCCAAAGCCAACAGAAAAGGGGTTCTTCTTCTTCTTTGAGATCTCCAACGTCCAGACTCTGCCAGATCCAGATCCAAACTCCATTACTGCTGCTACCAACGAATTCCACTGCTGCAAATCATAATTATCTGCTGTAATTCATTGAATTCACTTGTAAACATAAAAGAAAGATCAATAAAACAAACTACTTCAAAGTGGACGTAGGCACGATCGCCGAACCACTATAAATCTTGTGTCTCTATCTATTTCTTCCTGTTTTAAGTTTATTATTCTTCATTTTTATCCTCTACAATACATAGATCTGAGATCTGTGATTATATACTGCTGATTTGTGTTCATACACTGGTGCTTTCACGATATTTGGGGTTTGTGACCATTTTTGGCGCAAACAGCCGTAAATAATTTATAACCCAATAAATCATTTTCTTCACTAGAAAATTAATATAAATTCCACATTAATTCAGAAAATTATGAAAATTGAAACCCATCTCTAAAATATTATTTCTGATATATACTTAAATTATCAAGGCATTTGAATGTCATTTAATAGAGTTTTCATAAAAATCCATATGAACATGCATAAATCATCAACAAGTATATATAAACATTTAATCATCTAAAACATGGCATAAACATGCAAAATCATTTGGGATTTAACTTAAAACAGAGAATTATAAGAAAAATAGGATGTAGTAATCATTCACCTTAGCTTTGTAATTAAAGATGTGAGATTTGATCTTGTATAAGTTGATTTGATCTTCCTCTTGAAAATCCTAGCTTTATCTTCCCTTGAGATTGAAAATGGTAGCCGACCTCTCTTTTAATTTTAATTTTTGCAAATGAGTGTAATGCGGATTCACGGCTAGGGTTTAGGTTATTAGAATGCCTATTTTCCAATTTTACCCCTTACTTATTTCCTAACATATCTTATTCATGTTATGTCGTTTTGATTTACATATTAACATGGCACAGCTACCCTTTATTAAATCAAATCTCAATCCCTTAATCGTCTCACGTTATTTTATTTAATTTAGCTAATTAAATGCCCTAAATAATGTTACTAAAAATATAGGGTGTTTCAGCTGCCAAACAGTAGCCACCCGAAATCATTGCCGCACCCATCGACGCTCATATAGATTTGAAGCCCTCTCCTCTACGAGTACAATGGACCAAACAGTAGCTTCTCTCGTCGCCTGTAGCTCCGATAAGAATTGGATGTTTGTGGTGATTGCATTTTTGCTTAACAAGAAAAAGAAATAAAAGAGAAGGGGAGAAGTGTGAGAGAGAGAGGGGTGAGTGTTAAGCGTTATTCATAATAAAAAAAATATTATATTTAATTCTTTTAAATTTTCGCTACGCGTTTCAAGCTCGCACGACCACAGAATGCATCGAATCGTCGCGAAACTCGGCGGCGCACAACAACTCAGTATTCCAGATCCAATGACACTAGTTTCATCAAATCTAAGACAATGTCCTAGAATGATAATTTCACGAGTTACTAAAACGAACTGTTATTAAAATAAGTTTAATCACATTAATTATAAATTAAAAGTTTACCATTATCATTTATTATCTAAAAAGAGTTTAAATAAGCTTTCGAAATCATTTTTACATCATTAAATCCCGAATTCAATTATTTAAATAATTCTAATATTTAAATATAAAGCATTCAAAATTCCGAGTCATTATAATCTAAAACACCACCGTCAATATCCAATTCCCATGCACAAACATTTGACTTAACAATAAACTTAAAAATATTGCTCTTCTTATCAAATAGAAAGCACACAATACTAAGCAAATTAAAATTGGTATCAAGAATAATAACCATATTTTCAAGAACATAAGATATGTCAATAGAAAAAAACTAAGATGTGATCAAATTTCATAAATTTCACTTTTAACACCAAATAAAGAAGAATCCATGGTAAGATGAGTAGAATAACAACTCTCAATGTGTTCAAAAACAACTAACAAACTATTTGGTTGAACAATGGGCCCATCATTACTACAAAACATGATAAAAACATATAAAGACATAAAATAAATAGAATATATAATACAACTTAGTAACGCATAATGATAGACGAATATAGCAGGATGAATCATAAATGAAGAATGACAGACAAACATATCAATTTTACGTGTAAAATGCACCATAATGAATTAGTAATGCAAAATGATAGTTTAATATAGCATTACATATAAAAGCAAACTTGAAAATATCTCTGGTATTGTTTGAACCCAAATCAGCCATCAACAAATCAAAAAAAAATCTAAGAATGAAAGATCAACAAAACTAAACTCAACTAAATAGAATAACAAATGTAAAAACGAACATAACATTGCACGTATGTCAATAAAAGGTCTACAATAAATTCGAAAGCGTTAAGATAGTTTAGATTGATGCAAAATCGAAAACGATGAAGTCGATCAACTAAATTGAAATCGTTGAAGCAAACCGTAGTATCTGAAAATTAGAAGGATGTTACAGCAACTTGAAATCGTTGAAGTTGTTAATTTGTATGCAGAAGATTTGATGTTAAGAAATCAAATAAAATTCGAAGTTGAAAAGGAAGTAAAGAGGATGTTTAGAAGAACATAACGTTTAAAATTTATTAATGTTTTTCATTCTGATCGAAAAAAGCCCGTTTTTTACAATTAAAAAGCAAAACCTAAGTCCTTCGGTCCAAAAAAGAAATAAGTTTTGCTCACGGCCTATTTTCCTGTATCATATATTTAATCAATAAATTTAAAAACATTAATAGAATGTTTCCATAACATTGGTTGTAAAAGTAAAAAACATAAACAAATACAAGTTAATAAAATAATAAATACTCATAGGCTGTAATACCAACAAGTTCCGACTGTATATTTTTAAATGCAATCGTATCTGCGTCCGCCCAAGGAGGAAAACAGATCCTAGACAACGGACCTGGGTAAAAAAAAGTACAACTCAAAATTTGATCAAACTCATTAAAACTTGTAAGCGTCCCTCTCGCATATGACCCTAATTGTTCCTAGCCGCTAAATAAGTCCTGAAATTAAACCCTAATTGTTCCGGCTTCCCATCCGCTCAACAAGCCTCAAAACTAGCAACCCCAAAAATGCCGCGGACGAGCGCACTAGAGTCTCCAGGCTGCCCGCCTCTCCGTGCTTTGACCACCGACGTCCTCGGTTTAGTCAAAGGTAAACAACTATGCCATTTTGATTTTTTTTAGTGAATATAATTGTTTGTAAGTTCTTAACTATTTTTCTAAACTAAAAATTCCTTATTTGGATGTTATAGTTGTCGAAGCAAGAGGGAAGGAAGGAAAGGCAGAGTTTCCGAAGGTTGTGGACACTTGGGGGTCACCAAATTCTTCACGGGCGATTCATGCTGCCTCCTTTTTAGATCATCCTACTAAACCTGTTTGTGTTTTTAATTCGTTTTGATATTTTAGTTTATTTTTGTGCTATTTGAGATTGTGGATGGGTTTAGGTGAAACTTTATCTTCTGTAATGGAGATAGCAAACTTTAGATAGCTCGATAAGTGTTAAAACTGATTTAATAACGGTTAGATTGGTTATAGTATTACATACGATTAATTTTAACTTTGAATTTTCATTTTTTTTAAAGGAAAAAAGGGGAAACTGAAGAAGTTATTTTAATTTTTGGAACAAAAAGGAAAGGCAAAACAAAAAAGTTATTCTAATTTGTGAAATAAAAGAACTATCTCTATATATCCAGCTTAATAGGAGCCATTTTATAAGTAGAAAAGAAAAGGTAATATTTCAGGCTGGACATCTGATACCCAGACCACATTTTATTTCCATACCATTGGGAACCTTTTTAGGTTAAGTAATGTCATTTTGATTTGATACTGAGGTCGGACTCTTATTTCTTGAGGTTGCTGTTCGATCAACTCCAAAGTTTTTAAAAGTAAATAACCAGTAGGCTTGCTTGTAGTGTATGTTGCACCACACACAGACATGCTTGCAGTGTGTATGGTGCCGGGCACATGCCTTCAGGTTTGGGTGCCACAAGTTTACTTATTGTGCGTTTGTTCTCCAGCATAACTCATCATTAGTTCACTTCATTATCCACTCATTTCCGATAATGTATTTTAATGGTCAATATGACTCAAATAAGTTGAACATATCAAGCAATCCGAAGTCCTAACACGTAGGTAGAGTGAAACATATAATGTTATCTAACATTACATTGTTGTTGAAAAAACAGAGACATTGTATTTGATTTAAAAATTAGTATGCTTCTTTACACCTGCAAAATTAATTCAATTACATGTTCTCATTGTTTTAAGTAGGCTCCGATGATGATCTTTGACACTTCCTTTTGCTTTAATTTTAAATCAAATTACCATTTAAGACTATTTGGATGTCAGATCCCACATATCATGATACATAGGTAGCAGTTGCTTTTTTTTTTGAGGGGGGGGGGGTGTCATTGAACATTATTGTTTTTTTTAAACTCTGTTTTCTTTTTGCAGCTCTTAGCCTTAGCGAGGAAGGATAATTCGGTAAGATTTTCAACAACTGATGCCGATTTTTTGACAAATATTAATCGTCAATGCAATAATCTTCCAGCATTTTGAAATGGCATGTTTTTGACATTTCACAGATGGAAATTCTTAATCCTTTGAATGGACAAGTCCTCATGAGTAAAGTAGCCAAACCTAGTTCAAATGAACAGATTTGTGAAGAAGATCCCATTGTTGCATTACATATTCTTAATTCAAGAAGAGTTGACTCGCCATCCAAGTAATTCAAGTTTTTAATGCTTAACTCTCTATGCACATATACAATTTATTTTTCCATCTGTGCTTGAATAAACATGTTGTTCGCTATGATTCCTTGGGAATTATATTTTTGATTTTTTGGTTTATATTACTATTCCTTGAACTCAAGAGCGGAGTCGGTTTAAGTTGGGGGGTTAACAAAAGTAAATTATTGAATGTTTACACTGATAATGCGAAACAAGTATGACTCTGATCACTGCATAACGTGAAAAATCAAGAAATATTCATGACATAGTTTTTAGTCTCAAGTTCCAAGAATGGGAAAACAAAACTTATAAAAATAAATAATTAATTGAATTAAAAATAAATCAAACCATGTAACTGTTAGTGCATAATTCTCCAACTAAGTTATTTGAACACACA
This sequence comes from Allium fistulosum, assembly GCA_030737815.1. Lineage (NCBI taxonomy): Eukaryota > Viridiplantae > Streptophyta > Magnoliopsida > Asparagales > Amaryllidaceae > Allium > Allium fistulosum. Next base: position 747,075,641 of record CM060907.1, read on the forward strand.
AAAACAATTAATATCTATATCTATATTCTATCACATTCTAAAAAAAAGTTAATGTAAGGCTATCATATTATTTTACGTTGGAAGCAGTTTTATTCAGTCCTATATCTTGTGAAAGGGAAAACATAGGATTTTAATAATGTTATAACTCATAAGGTATTAAACATTATCTTTTTGGTGATTGTTGTTTTATTTAAAGCTCGTAAATTTTCAATGAACACTTGGACGGTTAAAATTTGAGAGGGGTCAACTTTAAGTACTGGTTTATATATGTATATATGTGTGCGCACACGCGTGCGTTATATGTGTGTGTGTGTGTGTATTTTTAGGGGTAACAACCACCCCCCACCCCTGCGAACTCATATTCTCTAAAGCATGTTTTACTTTCTTCTGTACAAAGGTAAGGTAGTGTTTTTGGATGAACAGTTGCATTGCTAATAAAGACTGAAAACATTATGTATCATGTATATAATAGTTTAACTATTTGATAATTATATGTATATCTGCTGCTTATAATACAAGTATATCATATAGCGTAATGTTATGTATTGATCGGTTAATAATATATTATGTATCGCCAATGACTGTTCTTTCAAGTGATAAGTCTTCTAGCATGAGGGGTTGCTAGAGGGTCTTGGGTTCGATTCCATAAGCTTACATCAAAACCAAATTTCAATGTGTGTGTGTCTATGTATATGTGTGTGTTTGTCGATCAATCTTGGTTTTCAATGCTAAAGTACTATCTCGTTTATTCTTATCCAATTTCTGCCTTGGTTATTACTTATTATCCAAGGGAGCATGCTTCCCCAAACATAAGTCTTGGCCAAAACCAGTACTACCGGTACCAGTTTTACCGGGACATATGGTAAGATTAAAAAAGACAAAGGAATACAAAACACATAATTAGCTGAATACCAGGTCGATGTTTTTTCAATGGATGTTAGTCTTGAGTGTTTGACAAGTGCTTCAAAATATTAAATATTTTTACCCTTTTATTTTTATTATTTATAAAAATACACGCAAGGTTTTAAATCTTGGATTTCAACCACATCCCATTTTAGGAGTTTTACACGCAATATCTCACATCAGACGAGATGAATGTATCTTAGATGTACACCTCAGATCGACACCTCGGATATTAAAGTTCATCTTGGGACTATCTTGGAGTAATTTAAGCTTCCAAAATTTACATTTTAAAGGTTTCTATAATAATTATTATCTAAATATATATATATTTTTAACATCATAATTTGTATAAAATGATAACATTAATTTTTCTTTTTGGAGGAGAGTGGAAACATAATTGATTTGGTATTTGATTGAATGGATTCTACTAACATGAATGTTATACATAAATAAAAAACAACAAATCTTTTATTTTTGCTAACTCGTTAAAAATAAAAATAGAGTTAGATGGCTAGTAAGAAGTCATTAGAGTATAATATTTTTTTTTGGATCCACATAAGAAGCAAAAGATGTATGCAAATGAAAAAATACCTAGTATATGATCCTCTATAGAGATCTTACCTCAATTTTCGCTTGAGGTCTTAATATTAGGGCTGTCAATGGGTCGGGTTTGGGTCGGGTCAAGTCGGGTTCGAGTTGATTTTAAATGGGTCGGGTCAACCCGTTTATTAAAGGGGTCAAAAAAAGCTCAACCCAAACCCGACCCGTTTATAAACGGGTTGACCCGACCCGACCCGTGTAACCCGATTATAAACGGGTCGGGTCGTAAATGGGTCGGGTCAACCCGTATAAGGTGTAAACGGGTCATAAACGGGTCGGGTCAACCCGTATGAGGTATAATTGGGTCGTAAACGGGTCGGAACGGGTCGTTAACGGGTCGGGTCAACCCGTATAAGGTACAAACGGGTCGGGTCGGGTCGTAAACGGGTCGGGTCAACCTATATAAGTATAAACGGGTTGTTAACGGGTCAATTTCGGGTTAGCGGGTCAATCTGAAATCCACCATTTATAAACGGGTCAAATTCGGGTTGACCCGAAAATGACCCGCCAAATTAACGGGTCGTGTAGGAAATTGACAGCCCTACTTAATATCATGTACGATTTGAGTGTCAAGTAATATATAAACATAATTTAATGTCTCATATTGCTAAATCTTGTCTCACTCAAGTTCGAAAATGTGATCTCAAGCGAGTTCTTGGGTGAGATATACAAGATTTGAAACAGTGAATATATGATATATCTCTGAGGCATCTCCCTTAGATCTTTGGAGTGATTATTTTCCAGGTCAAATATTGTCCTCACTTGCACTGAAAAGGGAAAGTCATGTTTGAGATCTGTTGACCTCGGCAATTCAACAGTACATTCACAAAGTACATGGGATGTATGCCAGACTGGTAAAGTTATATGCTCTGCAGTAAATGCGAAAGAGACACATGCATTATTTGGAGGGTATGCCATTGTTGAATTTTACTAGAGAAAACATTTTCATCTACTAGTTTGCATCATTCATGAATGGATCATATGGTTTATTATAGGAAGGGACTTGAATTGAATGTATGGGACCTTGATAATTGCAATAAAATATGGACTTCTAAAGCTGTGAGCTCTACTGTCTTACATGTTCGAATATTTCATTACTAATATATGATATGATAATTCATTAAAGTAAAGCTGTGACATTTTCTTATCTTTTTTCTTTTTACAGCCTCGTCCTAACAGTCTTGGCATATATTCTCCAACTTGGTTCACTGCTGCAACTTTTCTTTCGAAAGAAGATCATCATAAAATTGCAGCTGGCACAACCGATTGCCAGGTTTTATTGATTTTCACAAAATAAGTTAATAAATATAACTGCTTATTAATATGCTGTTGAATTTGAATTCCTTTTGGGAAAAAAATTTGAACATGAAATCAAGCGATATATGCATTCACATAGACATTTACATAACTCGATAACCTCTACGTGTATATTCATCAGTTCTCATGTGGCATGCTATATATTCACTATACATCTGATACACATGATGCTCTTTCACCTGTCATGTTAAGAAGTTAACTGTAACTCTATTATTTCAGTTTAAATTGTTTTGTTATATGCTAATGTCAACAAGGTCACTCAAGTTTAAATGTTTAATTCCACAAGTAATTATGTTGAAATTTGTCTTCAAGTAGAACACAACAATTATATTTTTTCATCATTTTTATATTCCTTCTGATAATTTGGCTAATTACACATCTTTTTTTGTTTATTTTGCAGGTCCGCCTATATGATATATCTGCCCAGAGAAAAGCAGTTGTATCATTCAATTTTAGAGAATCACCAATCAAGGCAGTAGCTCCAGATCTAGATGGTAACATAATTTATGTGGGGACTGCTATTGGTGATCTTGCATCATTTGATATGCGAACAGGTATGATGTGTATCATTTGACATACCAGAATCGAACCTTTTCGTATAAATATTGCAACATTGATAAATCGTTTCTTTTGGATATATTATGTGTTTTCTCCTGCTCAAATGAATTTATTTTACTCTGGATTTCATTCAAAAAATGACAATGCGGTCGACATGATGACAGAATAATTTAAAAAACTTGATTACTGTTGGCGTCAAAATTGGCCACCAACACCCAGTTGTAAAGCACCAATATCCAATCCAATCATAGAAATATGAAGAGAAATAAATGAAGAACAAAATTAAAACAATCAGAAAGCAAGTAAATAGAGGCGCATATTTAGAGTGGTTCGGCTAACTCCGGCCTACGTCCACTCCAGAATAATTCTTTTTATTATACCGAAGTTTTTTTACCGTTACAATCCGAAATCCAAGAATCAAATTGATAGAGTGTAGTCTAGGTTGAAGATAAAAAGAAGCAGAAAGAAGCCCCCCTTTTCTGATGCCATGCCTGCTGTATTTATAGGTGAAGACGAGCACCAATTTCTCTAAAACTTCGCCAAAAAGTCCTTCTAATCCACATGGGCCCACCATAGGGGTCGTCGCTAGGCCCAACTTCCAATGAGGAGGGATCGGTACCGATCCCTTCACTGGTTGATTTTTGGGCAGCGATTTCTATGGCGGCTTCTACATACTAAAATATGTTTAATCTTCAATTTTCATTTCATTTGGATCAAAGTAGCTCAAGTTATTAATTAATCTTTGATTCAATGTTGCTTGGGTGCTGTTTTCTGCTGATCCCTCCCAAGGGTTGCCTGCCGAACCCTATTCATTGAAGCGTGACGATCCATAAAAGAATGTCGATCCCTCTCTTTCATAAAATATGCCGAACCCTCGTTTACTGAACTATGTCGAGCCCTTCTTCGTGAACTGAGGTATACAGATTCGTAGTTGCCAATAAAGCCTGCCGATCCATCTTATGCCGACTCCTCCTTCATAGGCCGAAGTATGTCAATTCCTCTTAATTAATCATGCCGATCCCTCCCCATTCCAATGAAGTAGACCGAACCCTCTATTGCACCCAACCCATGCCGATCGCTTCCAAGATTGCTTCCAAGTTGCTGAGCCATTGAAGTATACCGATTCCTCCTGGATGTAGCATGCCGACCCCTCTGAATTGAAGCCGATCCCTCGACTTATCTGATCGATCCCTACATATGTTTTGTCACAACTAACTTCACCGATCCCTCACCCTATACAATACCACCGATCCCTCAAGCAATGCCAAACCCTCACAAGGAGCCCATCCATACCGATCTCTTCCAATTTGCCATATCATGCCGAACTTCCATCCGTTGAACCATATTCCATACTTTGAACATTCTGCTTTGCATATCTTTCAATTCCATTCAATCCCGACTTCATGTAATCGTCCGTACATGATTTCTGGGTCCTACAATCGTCTCTCTGTACTCATCGGCCTTGATAATCGTGAAGTCTGTTGGGTTAAATACGCCTGTGTACTGTCTTGCCAAAAGGCGGGTTAACAATTAGGTAAATTGAAGTTAAACTACATTGATACCAAAGTGCCCAATAATTTCTTTGCTTAGCATTATGTAAGCTTGCACTAATCAGTACTCTAGGATGTTTGATCTTATCTTGTACATATTCAAGAAGAAACTTGTACCTATATTAAATTTATATTGTTGCTGAACTGGCAAACCATGCCGTATGATTGTCCATCTGTTTGTTAACAACAAACAGAATGGTTTAACAGACATTTTACTCCCTCACAGGAAAAATGATTGGATGCTTTATCGGTAAATGCAGCGGGAGCATTAGATCAATAGCCAGGCATCCGAAACTACCATTACTTGCTTCTTGCGGTGAGATGAATTCCTTTATGTATAAATAAATTATGTTGCACATAGCAACCTTATGACTGCATCATCTAAAAACCCAGGACAACCAAGTCTATATTTTGTTAACATTCTCTACCTATGAAGAAATGGACAAGGTCTGTTAAATTGGCTCATACCTAATACCTATTTTATTTTTCTATTTTAAAAAATGGAAAAAATTGTTCGGATGATCCAGTTCAACAAAACTAAGGACTATGATTGTCTTTTTCAGAACAATGGTTTGGTTTTGACTTCTTGAAACCTTTAATGAATTTGTGATCACAAACCTTTCCTTTTATGGTGATACATTATTTCTGTTATTTGAGTACCTTGTTATTGTCTTCTAAAATGATTAATGTTGACATGGCTTGGTTTGGTAATTAGACTTGTTTGATAATATTAGTTTTTCATGGTTCTAAAATCTAACTACAGTGTTCATCCTTTTGTTTATCAGGCCTCGACAGATATTTGCGCATCTGGGATACAAATAGCAGGCGTCTTCTTTCTGCGGTACGTTCACTGTTACAAAAATCCTTTTAGGCATTCGATTAATCCTCACCTAATACCACCCAAGTTCTGCCTAGGCATTAGGCAAGGTTTACTGCCTTACCTAGGCGGCTGTCTTAAGAACGCAGCATTGAATATATAGTATGCTTCATAACTATGGATGAATACAGGTCAAATAATATGAAATCTTAAATTACAATTTACAATACTGCTTTCGCATTTGCCTTGAGAATTGAAAATTGAGATTCAACTATTAGATATATGTATATTTTGTACAATAGTAAATAAATTATGTATGAAGTATAACATTTTATTATATCAAAAATAGCCAGCTTCAATTAGTCCTCGTCTAGATGATTAATTTCTAGTTCAAACCTACCGTCTAACATCCGCCTAGCAATTGCGTAGTTGTATAAACTATAGGGATGTGAAATGACGTATAGCAAAAGAGGGATGTATATAATACTAAATCATAATATTTATATGATACTGCTCACAACATGCTTTATCACCATTCACCCAATGATTTCAGATGCGCTATTTATTATTCATGAGATGACAATAAACTCTGGCAGCAATCTTTTTAATTTATGCACCTGTTGGGTTTTGGTCACTACACCTTTAAAAGTGCACTCTGTTTTCTTTTCTTGTTTTCTCATCAACAATTGTTTATTGAATATTAACAAGAATTGCTGGCCAGACCTCGTATACTTGAAGTAATGTGTGTACTCCCTTTTTACTACTTTGGAGAAAGTTAACGCTATTTTTTTTCTCTCTCCGTTTTTGTATATCAGGTCTTCCTCAAACAACATCTTACAAATGTAATGTTTGATTCACATATCGATGCAGGTAACCTTTTTTTTCCCCCTTATTGCCACATCAGATGCATGTACCTTCTTATTGTAATCTATTTGACGGAAGACAGGATTTCAATGAAAGATAATCTATAGGTTGTTTAATTGTTCATCGATAAGCAATAACTGATTATATGTCCGAGTTTGTATAGTCTTTTATTTGAGGGACAAGCTTCTGGTCTTTTTTAGTCTTTAGGCCACTAACTTTTAAATTTAACCAAAGGTCAAAATATTATTTTCAAATAATGTTCCCTAACCGGTCGCCCTCACCACCGCACATCCTTTCAATGCTACCCCTGCAGTCGTTTCACCTCACTGCCACCACATCAACCGCCACCGTCAAATCAGCTGCCACCTAAACCCTGAAGCTTTGAATTGTTGCAAATTCAACCATGATGCAAATTTTCATGACTTCGACGTACAACCATGCATCACTCCATCACCATGACATTATTTTTCACATCTTCTTACCATCTTTCCTCACCAATAACCACTATAATTAAATAAATAGTTGTATGTATGAAATGTTACTATATAATATCATTATATGGATACTATTTGTGTTCACCAAAAGAGAAGTAGCAGTAGCTCTATAAAAGAATATCTCAAGCATTTCTTTTTAATGTATTAGGTTCAAAATGCTAGTATATAATAGAATTATAGGAAAATATTTCCAAAATAAAAGGATATTAAACACTTCATAAAAAATAATGCAACTTTAAAACAAGACGATGAACATATAAAAAACAAAATGAAACTAAAGAGCAACAAAGTGTAATGTCAAATCATAAAGAAATAACCAAGTAATGAAAATTGAAACAATACTGTATGTTGCTGCATAAAATGCTGTGCAACTCATGAAATGCTACTGTAAAATTGTATTATGAACATAAATATACATTATTAGAAAAAACATAAACTGCTACTATATAGCATCATCACTTGCAATTATCATCTTCTTTCCCAGTTCGCTGTTGCTTTTCCACAAACCACCTCTACCTTTAATCATCATTCGACACATATTGTGAAAATCTCGTGGTCTTTAGACGAAGGTTTTGGACTTCTGCTCAATTTTATTGATTTTTTTTTTGTCATTGACATGGAATGGTGAAGTGATTGGTTAAAAAATGCTTGAAATTAGTCTTTGAGACAAGTTTCTTGTTATGTATATACTGACAAAATAGAAAGATGTCTTATATGTCACAAATTATGTAGGGAAAACCGATGAGCAACCAAGTGATACACCTGATGCTAATCAAATTGAAGGGAAAGAGACTGATGATGATGGTAATGCTGAAAACAATGATGAAGAAGAAGATGAGCTTTGGATCGCATTACTAAACGAGGAAGTGGAGAAGGAGAAACGAAAGTTGAAGAAGAAGAAGAAGAAAGCCGAATCCAAACGAAGTAAGCAGATGAAAGAAGATGAGCCTTGTGGCTTAAGTGAAGATGACGGAGAACAACTTTCTAGTTTAAAGAGAAGAAAATCTTCTTCAAATAGCAAAAAGGAGCATAGTAAAAAGTTAAAGAAGAGTAAGAGCAAAGGTGCATAAGTTAAGACTGTTTTATTATTGATTATATATTGGTTTTGGTCTTGTATTAACGTTAGAGTATTGTACCGTGATTCTTTAAACTGAATATTCAACAGATTTTGACGCAAGAGCATTAGATATTATAACAAATAGACCAATTGCACGGGTGCAAATTTTAATGGATGGTACGTTTGTTGGTTTGAATAATTTACTTAAAAGAAATATGGATGCAAAATTCGTTGAAATAATTTCAATTGGCATGGTTCAAAAGTGTCCAAATATTTTATTCGGTTGTGCATTAGGGTTAAGTGAATCGAAGACCAAAAGATTGATCTGTTTACTAGTTTGTATTTTAGGCTTTATCAATAGCGTGGTTTTCTGAAACATGATTAAGGCATGGCTCTTCATTTCTGCAAAGGAAATTGAATATTTATGGATATTGCAAAAAACTGTTGTAAGGGCTCTACATAAATAAAAAGGTTTATAATTGTACTTTTCATGCAAAGCGAAATTCGGCAAGCACTCATCAAAAAATGAGAAAAAACGATGATGGATCATTAAAAATCATTTTCGACAAGAATCTTGTCAAAAAAGTAATAAAACGGTGTTATAAAATGAAGAAAGTAGAAACCATGAGAGAGAGAGAGGCAAAATATATATTATATATTTCTAAGAATAGACATATATTTACATTACATAGCCTCTTTTATATAAAGGCTTCAGAGCTAAGGATTTAACTTATTCCACGATGTGCGACTAAACAAAACAACATAAAAGCATATTCATTTCATGATTTACATATATTGTAACACCCCCTCTTGAATATGCGTCTTCAAAATCTTGAATGCTCTGATAACTTGAAATTTTCCCTTTCGAAACGTGTATGATGATTGCTCCTCCTCATTATTATCTTGCTTGCATTTATCTATTCAGTCGATATAGATATTGTTCGTTGCCTCATTAAAAACTTCTATTAGGAAAACATAGTGGAAAAAACCTTGAACGAGGAAAAGAGTGCAACTTGTAAAATCATATTAAAAATGATATTCTTTCTAAAGGGTTTGATACTTCGGAATCAAAATAATGTCTCATTAAAACCTTACTAAGAAAAACTCAATGAGAAAAATCTTAGTGAAGGAGAAAGAGTATAATGATGTATTTTATTTTCTTATTTCTTCAAATAAAGCTTGATACTTCTGGATCAAACTAATGCCTCGTTAAAACCTTACTAGTAAAAACTCAGTGGGAAAAATCTTAGTTAAGGGAAAAAAGTACAATATAGTATGACATATTTCAATAATTTACATAATCAAATAGAGTTTGATACTTCTGGATCAATATAATACTTCATTAAAAAACCTTACAAAGGAAAACCCGATGGGAAAAACCTTAGTCAAGGATAAAAATACAATTTAACTTAAATAACATATTTGAGATGTTATTTTTTGAAAAGACGTTTGATTCTTCTAGATCAAGATAATGCTCATTAAAACCTTAGTAAGAAAAACCCTGTGGAAAAAATCTTAAATAAGGGAAAATAGTACATTGTAACTTATTTTCAAATGTTACTGGGAGTTGATACTTCTGGATCAAGATAATGCCTCATTAAAACCTTACTAATAAAACCCAGTGGGAAAAATCTTAGTTAAGAAAAAAGAGTGCATTATAAAATACTTATGGATGCTCCTCCTGATTGAAAAGTTTTCTCTGAATTCGTATTCGTCTTTCAATAACTTAAATTGGTTATAGATACTTCTAGATCCATAAATATGTATCTCATTAATAAAATAATTTATTAATAGTTTCATTCGATACAATCAAAATTTTCAAGATTGTTTCTTCCAAATATGATTTGCATTTTATGCATTTTGTTTGCCACCTTTTGAAAAACACATAATGTGCTTTCATTTTTACGCTTCAAATCAGTTTTGCATATTGCAACTACACCTTTGATGAATATTAAAAGTTCCATTACAACAATACTTAAAAGCAGGAAGTAACCTACTCATCTTGAAGTGCATCAAGATTTTCATTACAGCAATACTTAGAAGAAGGTTGTAATCTACATTCCATGTTCTTTGCATTCTTTATAATCATCAAAATTATTTATATTCTTCAGGAACTTATATATTTTAATGAGTTTTGCATATCGCAACTAACACTTCAATGAATATTAAGAGTTTCATTACAACAATACTTAAAAATAGAAAGTAATCTACTCATCATGAATTATATCAAGATTTTCATTACAACAATACTTAAAAGTAGGTTGTAATCTACGCTTCTTGTTCTTTGCATTCTTTATAACCACGGAAGTTATTTATATTCTTCAGGAATTTGTATACTTTCATCATTTAATATGATTTAAACCATATTTATACCTTCGGGGTATATTAAACATTTCAAGTACTTTCGCTACTTTGTGGACAACATGTCCATATTTCTCCATTAGTAAAGGATTTATGATGGCCAGTCATGTTTTCCTCTAATTCAAAATCCTTAATCTATTTATAAACATAAGCGCTTTATTGTTTACAAATTTATCATCGATGATTATTTCTTGTCAGTTCTAGACATAATTTATTGAGATCTCTTTAATTATCATGTTTTAGGTACCTAAACCACTTTTGGGGTAATTTGACAATCATGTCATTAGTCTCTTCAAGAGCACCCTTAAGTGTTTCTTCAAGAACACTCACCTCTTTTATTTGACATCTTTATTACTTACTCCAAAAGTATTTCAAACTGAATTTTGTACCATAAATCAGGTATGGTTTACACATTTTGATCCTTCAGGGATTCAAATCTATATTGGAGAAAGTCTACTAGGGATATTATTAATAATTTATTCAAGTCACTTAATATTATGCATCATTATACATGTTAACAAATATTTGACACTGATGATCAAAATGAACTTGTATCCCTTTATCCCCCCCTCAATGTTGACAAACATTGTCACATTAAATAATAATCATCTTTGGATTCTCATTTTGATCCATTATCATATTGCTACTAGCAAATACACCATACATATTAATAATAGGAGGATAATTCTTTTATCAATTGATAAGATGCATTCAAGTGATATTTGTGAGCTTCTGGCTCATGTTTAAATATGAGATTCAATTATGCCAAATTTCTTGAAATATAATCTAGTTGAAATTGTATCAGTTTTTTTTAAAAATAAGCTTCTGGCTTTCAATTTTAGAAATAACGCAAAGTTATTCTTTGACGTTTTCATTATTGTTCCAATATGGTAGCCATTCATTTATATATCCTCAAAACTTAATAAATTTCTTTTAAATTTGCTTGAGTATAATGTATTTTGAATTAAGATATATGTACCATTTGATAATACTATATGGGCTCTTCCGGACCCTTCAATTATATTAGCAGATTTGCTATGGTTGAAACTTTTAGCTAAAATATTTTCAAATAGTTCAGAGAAAAACTTCTGGTTTTTCAAAGTCATATAAGTAGTTGCACTATCTAGTAGGCATATATTATCAATCAAATATTGATGGTCCATATCTTAAGAATTAAAGACAATATAGTTAGTCAACTACTAAAACTTGTAAGCATTAAATAAATGCTAATACTTTCCAATTTTTTTTTTAAAATGGACTACTGATTAAATACAACATTCATCGGTACGTTATTTCAATCAGTTCTGAAAGGAAAAACACACAAGCACCAACTTCCAACTGGTTGAAACTTCAGGTTCAACCACTCTTGTCTAGTGTTTGGAAGTGTGACCATCTTCTAGTGGTCATAATGCTCCTTCAGGGAGTTCCATAAGTAAAAATGATCTTTTTCAGTTAAATGTCTTATTTTAAGATTGCCATGGATATGACACCTTAAAATATAAGAGCCTTTGTTTTATCCTACTGTGACATATTATTATCATTTTTAATGGCATTTTCTAAGCATTGAGATTGTAATTGAATGTCAGCGTCCAATATCTATGACAAAAAGTTATCTCCTTCTAAGTCCAAAGTTTTAAATTCAAGTTTGGCTATGTTTATCATATTACCAACTATAAGCGAAAATAAAAATGCATAAGCATCAAAATATTGTTCATGGGTATATAATCAACGCATTTCATAAAATAAGAACCCATATCTGATAGTAGTTACAGTGAAAGAAAAAAAACATTACTGCAAAATAGTAAAAGACAACCAAATATAATCTATAAAAGCGACTATAATTTCTTATTTACATTCTTTTGACAGCTCTAGATCCAATCTCATTAATTGCATTCATTAATTTCCTTGAAAATGCAAAACTACCCTTGAAAGTATGGAAAGGCCTTTATATGGATTGATTGGTGGAGAAGGGATGAATTATAATAAAAAATTGTGCTGACTTTATTATGTTTACTTTCATAATATATGCAGATTTAAGAATATGAATGGGTAGTATTAAATACCATTTATTAATTCATAACAACTGCAATATTGAGAAACATAAATATATACTATGTATATACGTTATGATCCTTGTCATCAATAAGAGATATAAAAAGAAGAATAAATGTATGAAGTATTCATACGCATCTTTGTTGGACCATTCTCATTAATCAATTAATTTTATTTAATGATTTATTAATTGCTACAGATTAATATATGAATTAATATATGCGGCTATTTACATATTGTAAGCTAAACAAAGAGAGGAAATTTGTACATCACATAGTGTATGAATAATATAATGAAAAAGTATGTTGTATGAGTTACAACTATTGATAACAATCAATAAGTATATTCTTGTGACATGAAAACAATAGGTAAAAGATTAAGCATATAAAATAGTAAACATTGGAATACCTCTTTGCTGAAAGAGGAAAGATGAATGAGTTTTATATATAATATAACATAATTGATGGGTGTATAAATATTAACATTCATTTTATGAAGAATCCAAAATACTTGCTTGATGAGCCAAAGGGAAGAAACTTGATCTATTATATATTTTACCTTTTGAAAGGCATGATTGGATGCATGGAAGAAGGAAAAAAAATTAGGAAATAAACTTCCTGTTAGAATACCTTAGTTTCTATTAAAAAGAAAGAGAGCAGGAGAGTAGATATAATTCTATGTATTTATTTGGTTTAGTAAAAGCACCAAATATATCAACAAATCTCTTCTAGAGATTTTGTTTTTATTATCATTATCACCGCTTCTGGAGTGAACAAATTTCTATACATTTATTTGATTTAGTAGTTAATACTATTGGCAAATATTTTTAGAACTTTAGGTCCCAATTTTACTTTAAAATAAAGCCTTTTTTTAGTACTTTAGATCCTAAATGGTACAACTTGATTTTCATTATCAAACTTCAGGTTTGATTGCAAACATGGTTGGAATTTACCATAATCTGAATTAGCTTTTCTAATAACTCAAAGCTTCACATCTCAAATTTATATATTTGAGTTTTGATATATAATTCCTTTTTTTAGGAATGCAAACATATATGCATAATTTTTATTTGAGAACTTCAGGTCTCCAATATTAAATAAACACAATGAAACAAGAGGACTCTTTATAATTGTATTCGAACATGAGAATCATAATATTATTTCTCTTCCAGGAAATAGTATTTACCACATTTGTAATATTATTCTAGCATATTGTTTTTATGTTATGTCTTCTGGACATATCAACATCTTCTTCTAGAATTGCTCGCTTATTTTCTTTAAGGCTTTATATTAGCTTATGAAAACTTTAATCTTTCACCTTCGCACATATGAACTTCAGGTTCCTATTCTTTCGTATAAACTTAATACGATATTCTAGATACGTATTATCCTTATATTTGTTTCTCTAAGAAACAATGAAATATTTCTTCTACAAATATAAATCATGTGGAAAAATCATTTCTACAGTTCTCATTTAAACCGAAATCCAAACAAAAATAATTTCAAAATGAAAACCATTTTTTTTCACCAAACAATGGAATGAGATCTAAAAGTTTAGATCTACGATAAAATGAGATCTAAAATGATAAGATTAATAGAGAAAGATCTATGAGGTTATATATATATATATATATATATAATGAAATCTGGAAAATTAGATCTATGATAGATAAGATCTAAAAAGAAAACTAACATAATAGGGTTTGAAATTACATTTTAATCCATGAAACAATTTAAGTTTCAGATCAAATTCAAAATTATCACAAAAAAATGGATATACATGAATAAAAATTAAATAAGAGATCCGATGATTAAAATCTATAGATCTAAAAATATATCATTTGAACATGATAGTAAAATTTACAAAAGATCTGAAAAATTAGAATTAAAAATAAAATAAAATAAGATCTACAACAAAACAAGATCTGAAATACATGGACAAAAAAATAAGATGTACAAATAGAATCAAATTTGAATAATTAGATCAATGATACAATGAGATCTAAAAAAAATAAAATTAATAGAATGAGAGCCGAAAGATTTATCAATCAGATCAGAAAGATAGCTTACCATTTTGAAGATTTATAAGAGCTTCATGTTGATAACGTGTTATAAAATGAAGAAAGTAGAAGCCATGAGAGAGAGAGGCAGAAGATATATTATTCATTTCTAAGAACAGACATATATTTACATTACATAGCCTCCTTTATATAAAGGCTTCAGAGCTAAGGATTTAACTTATTCCACGATGTGGGACTAAAACAAAACAACATAAAAGCATATTCATTTCATGATTTACATATATTGTAACAAACGGTGATTAACAGTCAAAAAAAACTAAAAGTAATTACTGGAATAATTTTTTCTTTTGAAGGGTCCCTGGCAAATTTTCGAAAAATAAATAGATACCACACCTTATCCAGTTTAATAGTCTCTTTAATAATACCCTATTTATGTACATCATAAGAATCTTCAGAAATAAAAATAACTTTGTCCAAGAGAAAACATAGAGTGAAGGATCATCAATAGTTTGCTTTATCCTATGGTGCAAAATGAAATTAAGCACGAAAGTATAAAATAGAAGATATTACTTTTAACGTGTCTAGTTCAAACTCTCTCCTTAAATATCTATTCCATTTAAATGCATCAAGCCATTTTTTTCTATATAATTTTAACAAAAAAATATGTTTAAAATTCATGTACTTGTAGCTTTATCAGTTGGGTTTTTTTTTTCGTTTTTTTCCGTTATTACTTTCTAATACAAAATATAATATCATAAGAGATTTGGCTATTTTCATTTAAAAAATCATTGTTCCAAAAAAAATCATTTATTTTGAAAAATATTCTATTTTCCCGAAAAGATTAATTAATACTAAGAATGTATAATGTATCTCTATATGCTTACGTTGGAACTGGACCAACCCAGAGTGGAAGTACGAGTGAAATTCAAAAAAAATTCCCTTATAGGATCTATATTAAGTCTATGAAGTCTAATTTATTTAGAACTTTTATAAATTTAATTTAAATAAAATTTCTAATTTCATTTAAATTTATAAATTATATAATTTTATTTAATTTATATTCAATTAAATATATAAGTACGTATATGTATCATATACATATATGTATGTGTGCATGTGTAACATGATAATCCGTGCAAGGTATAACATGCCCGTATATAGATTGGAATTTACATCACAACATGCATGTTAGCTTATCATATACGTATTGTATGTTGTCCAAATATATGTATGTATGTAAACTTGTTATTTATATAAATGTTAAAATTACGTTTATGTGTGTGTGTGTATTTTACTTATATGTAAAAATATTAATGATTTGTATACATATATATTATTGTATTAACTATTATATATATATATATATATCTGTGCAGTTAAAGCGCTCGGCAGATTCAATGCGGCGGAGGTGCAAAAAGTCATAGCGGGGATACAGCGAGGATATAGCGGGATATAGCGAATGACTCTAAAATAGCATATAAAACTCATACTTAATGTTTTTACAAATATATAAATGGTAACTAAATGAAAAATTAACAGTTGAATTATAATTAATTCATAAATAATTTTAAATAAAAACATGTGCGAATATACTGTAAATAAACGTAAAATTGTTATATAACATAGTTGAATTTAGTAGAATATTAGAGTATTTTCATTTTTGAGAACATATTAAAAATTCAATTAAATAAATTAATTTCATAATTTTTATAATGTATAGATGTCATTTTTCAATTCATTTCTTTTAAAGAAGATATAGCGGAAATAGCGGAATATAGCGGGAATAACGAAATATAGCGGAAATAGCGGGGCTTAAAGTGGAAAGGCTATATTTGAGGCTATATGGAAATATTGTAGCGGTAGAAATCCGCTACGAGATATAGCAGGGTTATAGCGGGGTAATATCGGGGCATTAACTGCACAGATATATATATATAAAGTTATTTTTGAATCAAAACACACACATATTTGTATGTATGTATCATAGTAACAAATTCTTTTATATATATATATATATATATATATATATTATAAGTATATATAGGGCAAAGATCAGCTACACCTCATTTTTACGACACATCAAATCCCCTCTAATCTCAATAACATGTTCCGTATTAAATAATACATCTTCTCTCCCTTGTCACTTCAAGAGAAAGAAGATGTATTATGTAATAAGGAACATGTAGTTGAAATCAAGGGGGATTTGAGGTATATCAAAAATGAGCTATAGCCGATCCTTGCCCCCCTACACACACATATAAATTATAAAATGAAATGATTTTTTAAATTTCCAGATCATATGCACAACACAATAAAAATTTAATTATAATTTTATTGTATTAAAAATATTTACATGAATTAAATAGTCAAAAAACATTAAAATAATAATAATAAATATTTTCATAACACATTATTCGAATTTTAAATTTTTAGAAAATCAAGTATGATGTTTAAAGGTTAGGAAAATTTTCCATAATTTTCTCGATCAAAATATTTTTTTTATTAATTAATTGATTTTTATTGAATATTAAAATGATTTTTTTAACTATATAACTAATTTTTAAATTTTGATTTTTTTGGCCACGAGTTTATATGATGAAATAATAATTTTATCAAAATTTAAAATTTAATTTTCAAAACATGTTTTATTTTATATGAATTATTTAATTAGTATATTCATTTAAATAACAATAAATAATAGTAAATAGTTGTAAAAATTAATTTTGCAGTCACCGAAATTATAATCAATGTAAATATGAATTTATAAAATATAAGTTCAATTATTAACATGATATGATGATATAATTAAATACAAGTCATAGAATTAAATTAAGTGACATATTAATACATACATACATACATACATACATACTTATATATATATATATGTATTTATTTATTTATTAGTTAATAAAAAGATAATAATTAAAATAAAATTTTATTCGGCCATGCACATCGGATCTACATGAAAAAATTGTTTTTTATAAAATATAATTACATACATATAACTAATCTAGTATGTGACAACATTGATGCACATAAAAATTGTCACCTAACTAACAATATAATAATATATACCTACATACATGTGTGCGCGTGCGTATATATATGAGTAACAGAATGTTTTAACAACCCACCACGGAACATGCCTAAATTTCGACCCAAAAAAGGCCTATCGAAACTTAGATCCATTCTAAGCTAAGTGGTTGGTAGAACTTAGAAAATAATAGTATAGAGCCATAACTAAACTTTCAGAACTCACAGTGGATGAAACAAAATATAATAGCAAAATATATCTATTCATTTCAAAATCATAAATATATTAAAATACAAAGTACCATCAATCGTATCATAAATCCGTTACAACAATAGTCTAGATACATGGGTACACATAAAAGCAAGTGAAAATGATAAATATTACCACAAGCAAATCACCTCCGTCTCTAAGCATCATCTTCGCCATCGACGTCCTTTAAACTATGTTGTGGAGGGAGTAAGAACAATAAGTGTCTGGTGAATAAAAACCCCGAGTCTTACTTTTTTAGTACTTGGGCAGTATATTTCAAAATAAGAATATGTTTACGAACATAAAACCATTAAAATCATTTAATTCTTCTTTTTAAGGAAAGAAGCAGGTCTTCAAAAATCCAATAACCCAAATCCTGTGTTATAATTAACTAGCGATGCAAGATATAGTACCTAAGCCATTTGATACCATTTATTGAAGAATAGGCAGACTCCGGTCGTTTAATACCTTAATAAAGGCAGGCCCCATCATTTAATACACATTCCCAAGGCGTGCTCCTCAATGGTACTATCAGCTGGCATCATACGTAAACTCAAGTCATTTAATACTTCTTTATTTGGAAAGGCAAACCTTCAATCAGTCACTTAATACCATATCCAGAAGCGGACCCGTGTATAGATACCACCTAACGTGTCCCCTAGACTATTTAATACTTCATTTAGAGAAAATAAGCGGGTCCTCAAACAACCACTTAATACCTAAAGACCCCACAGCAAGCCCCTCGTACTATTCATAACGACGACTCACATTGGTCCGACTATTCGTAGGAACTGGTAGTCAGCTTAGCTGGGCAGATTTCTCCTATAGAATTTGAGACTAACCTCGCGTCATTATAAATATTTATTATAAGAGTATCTCACATCAATAGGAAGTGCGCACAACTGCTGGTAGCCTCAAAATGAAGGGCAGAATTCCATCATGTAACTCTATTGACCTCGCATCCTTATGAATTAGCCATAAATCAAATACACTCCATATATAATAAACTCGTCTCACCATTTCATAAATAAGACCTTATAAGGAATCTTCCTTACTATGCCTTAGAATAATAATTACGCTATATAAGAGTTTCCTCTTATTTTTCACGTAACAATCAATTACATTCCTAATGGGGAAAATAAATACCTAATTAACTACTCCATATACGTAATTATTATACGTTATTTACGCTGATAGAGATAAGTAAATATTCGCTCCTAATAAATTCTAAATGGACGGATTTTACGCCCTAAACTAGCGTCAAAGTCAATTCCCTATCCAAATACTATTACAAGTCCTTTTTCTTCAAATTCCCAAGATTTCAGCATATCGAAATAAGTGATTCTAATATTCAAAATAGGGAATAAATATTCATAACCAAAACTGTAATAACAGACTTGTAAATAAAATAGAAACTCGATTTATTACACTAATTCAATGGAATATCCTAAACAATAAGAATTGCAATCTAAACTCCATATTCTATTCAACTCATTTTTTTACAAAGAAATAGATAAGAAGGAAATTTGTGTGGAATAAGTGGTGTAAACTACAAATAGAATTCGTAATCTAAACCTTTATTTTATTAAGATCACAATTTGAATCAAGGAACGAGGACAGGTGTAATAGACTATGAAATTATCAAAAATTGCATAAATAAAACAAATTCCATAAAATTAATTAAATAATTGAGAATCTCAATATAGAATTGACGTTTCGAAATAAAATGGAATTTTGGGAGATTTTATCTACCGTATTTTTGCAACCCCAAAATCCCTAAGGTACATTCAAATCCATAGCGATATACTAAACAATTACTGAAAAAAGAAATACTAAAGTTTTCGCTTACAGAACAGCCTTAGCTTCACTTTCCTTGAATTTGCTCGCCTTTCAATCTCCTTCAGAATCTCTCTCTTTTGATATATACACGATAGGGAAGATGTATATATTTTTATTAGATTCAGAACAATTGGAGAAAGAACAAAAGAAGAATAGATTGGAGGAAGAAGAAGAAAGAATTAGAAAAGGGATTGAATTCTTATATGAATTCTCTATGGAGTTTCTGAATCTAATTTGAAGAGATAATAATGGTAGGGTTTCGTTGTATTCCCCAAAATAATATGAATAAAAAGTGAAGACGGTAGGGTCCTATTTATAGGGATTGAAACGCACCAGAACCGTAGAATCAAATTGGAAGAGAGACGGATAAATCTGGAGCGTTAAACAACGTAAAACCCTAAGCGCCACCGCCAAGAACCGGTCGACCGTCTAAGCTCGACCGGTCGACCGCTACGATCAACCGGTTGACCCATGTAGGTCGACCGCTCCGTCTTATATTGGGTAATAATGATTCGTTTCCGTTGCATTTTGATTTTAATTAATTTCTTACCCTGTTTATTCTTAACGTTAAACGTTAATTAAAACGTTTACTTAGACCCCAAGCTAATTTGAATTTAAACCCTAAATTTAAATTCTCATTTCAATTTAAATTCAAACTAAATTAATTTTAATCTGAAAACTTCAAACGCTCATATCTTCTTCGTTTGAGCTCCGTTTTCAGCATATTATACATGTAAACAGATCAGAATCTCTCCACAAACCCAATAGAATAACTCTCATTGTCAAATTCCAACTTTTATAAAATTTTCTTGTTCTACCTTATTATATTTAATTAAATTTTATTTCATTTATTTACGGTTTATTTTACGGGATGTTACATTCTCCCTCCTTAAAAAGGATTTTGTCCCGAAATCTTTCAAGGGGCAAACAGCGTAACGCCCAATAACATCCATGTTATACAACCAAGTTATCTATGCAACTATCTGCTCAACTGATAGTGCAATATGATTATGTACTGCAGACATGCTAAAATGAACTCAATCCTAGCATGGGTGTGTAATTATGTCATGCAAATATGTATGCAGATAACCTAAACATGCATAAAACTGCTATATGAGTGAAAAGTGATGGTGAAAAAGTGTAGTAACCATCTCCTACCATCCAATTTAGCAACCACGATGCAACCAAATTTCTAATTTTGGAGAGAAAATTTACTGAAGAAAGGCTTAGGATGAGAAGTCCCTATGCCTTCTATCGAACTTTCTCCCTATTGTACTCGGACCAATCTAATTTTTTGTTGCGGAGCTTCCTAGTTCCGTGCTCCACAATGATTGTAGTGGCATGGGATGTCAGTGGCTCCATCTCAAAATCCTTCCATTGATTAGGCGCTACCACATTGCTATGCTACAAAGGTATTTCCTCAAATGAAAAAACTCATGGACTCCAGCTGACATAAAAGTTTTTTTTGTTTTTCCCCATGTTGGGAATAGACCCAATAAATCTGGTGCCAATTTTTCCAATTATCTAAATTTTACGACTTTCACACACTACCTAATCAACTTTGACTTTTTGAAGTCTCACAGTAAAAATTGATTCGAGTAGAATTTGTCGATGGTTTCCCACCTACAATTTGGCGATTTGCATGGCCTCCCAAAAAGTGCTTCAAGGGTGCCATACCAACCGTCTATTGATGACTACTACTATACGCGAATTCTACTAAGGGCAAGTACTACTCCTAATGTCCTCCAAAGTCCATGACGCAAGCTCTCAACAAATCCTCCAAACTCCTGTCCATTCCTTCAGTATGTCCATCGGTCTTCAACTAGTAAGCGATGCTTAGTTTAACAAAATTTCCAAAGCTAGTTCCTAAAGCTACTAGCAAACTGCTCCCAAAATTTGCTAGTAAACTAAGAGCCCATATCAGTAACGACGCTAACCGCAACTCTATGAAGCTGTATTGGAGACGTTGCGGTTCCACTGCTTCTGATGGAAAATTCTGCCACTGTCCCCTTAGTCCTTGTTCAATAGGAAATTCCACTCATATTCCTATACATTTTATCTTTTCCTTGAATGGTGGCATTCTGTGAGGTAAATTCCTTATGTTTCCAAGAATTTTAAGGTTTTGGGATTGAAACATTTATTCACGTTAGGTTGCTGACCTAATTTCCTCATTAACTTCCAGTTTTATCTATGGTTTATTGCTAGTTAAGTGTTCCCAAAAAATTTCCTTATGTACTTTGCTTCCCAACATATATCAAGTGGTTTAAATCTCATTCATAAAGTCAACATAGGAATAAAACAGGGATATATCTACTTTTCCAATACTAAGGGGGACAACTAGCGACTACAACCCAAGAATTCTAAAAGAAAATTTTGCTAGAAGCCGCCATGTATTATCAACTGATATAAATGGTGTTGAGGTCCTAACACTCCTTTCTAAATTAAGATGGGTATTTCTAAATTGTCATTTCGTCATTACGCATTTTCCTTAATTTCCCTTTTCGGTCTTTAATAAATGCGATCCATCCCTTGCCTCAATTAATATACCCATAGCAGCTGATCATTACCGTTAAAATTGGACTATTCTCTATTGATCCTTCTTTAAGCTTCTCTAGGTTTACAAAATTCATTCATCACTCAAATTTCTTTCTTCCATATATGCCATACCAAGTTTCCTTAATCAGGCCCCATTAAATTCCTTTTTACTCTAATTAATTAAAATTTTATTACCCGTTAAATTCGTAATTAATGTCCATAAATCCTAATCCGTCAATTACTAACTAATACGCATATAGTCGTAATCTATGCTATCTATTTATATTCTAGTCGTTAAGCATGGCCATATGGGTATATATCTAACTACTAATTTCTACAACTAGAACACAAATTTCTATATTTTAATTTATCGAAGCTATCCTTCTAAAAAGATCATCGTCATAATTTCTCATAAATTAACCACAAGTGAGTTATTGCTTTGTTTTGCACTTACAAGGAGTTATTTCTTTTCTTTTTATTGAAATAGACAGTATAAACTATGAAAAAGAATATCCATCTCTTACACATCTCTTTCCTTTTTAGTATATTCCTTGTTACTTCAAACAATACACTTTTATACGTATTCGGAATTGGATAATTTATGGAAATTACATAGAAACTGCTCCAAAATTAAAATATAGAAATTCATATTCTACGGACAACCTAATTTACAACCCAATTACAAATCTAGAATACCTTTACACTTTACCAACTTCTTCAAATAGAGGTATGGGGTTGATTTCAAATTTTCAGGTCAGGCTGTACACTCGATTCATATTTTATTCATATCCTAAAAAGCTTAGCTTGTCTTACCTAAGTTGTGATCCCTATCTACTCCGTGAAAACTATTCTTTATAAGACCAGAATTTTAGCAATCATACAAAATAGTTTTAAATAAACTATTTTCATCAAACTCAAAATCAGCATTTATTACCTCATTTCTTGTAAAACTTAAAATTTCACAAACATGAAGTAATAGACTCAAAATTTCTATCTTTGAAAATGTAAACTTAGAATCCTTTACCAAAAATTCAAAATTTCTTAGTTCCAAATAGGAGCAAAATAATTCTTCTTTTTAAAACTTTCTTCATCAAAGATTTAACTTCTGAAAGTTAGACTTTCAACTCATAGAACTCAAAGATTGCTTGGTTTTCAAAAAAATATAAACTATGGAAAACTTCCCTTTTCAGCGACTTACTAAAATAAGGACTTACTCCTTTTGAAAATAAGACCTTTAACACAAAACATTCAAAACTCAATTATCATTTCAAACTAATAAATTAGACCTTTAATATTCCAAAGAGTTTTCTTATTACAAGAATTATCATTTCCAAAATAATAGATTTTCCTCAATTACCATTTCAAAATAACATTATATTATTCTAAAATATAGATTAATATCTATTGCCTTATTACTCAAAATATACTGTTATTTGACAACATATTTTTTGTAATTTTGCCTAAAACTCTTAAAATCACTTGCAGTCCTTTTCTTATTCATTCCAATAATATATTCATTCAAAATAAATAGGAAAAATGTATGTATAAAATTACCATCTTTACATAAATGCTTTTCCAAAAATATCCAACTCTTTAATTTTCATTCAAATCCTTTCAATTATCAGAGATACCTTTTATAACTTCAAATGATGGGAAAATGGAGTATACAAAGATATCTCATATCTATTCCTAATACTCCTCTCCTATTTCATTTAATACTGAATAATAATTCCCAATTCTATTACTACCTAAATTCAACTATCATTTCCGCATTTCCTTATATAAGAATGTTCCTCCTATCTACCTTACCAGATATTGTTATACTCTAATTCTTTCTAACCCATGCTAATCAAGTGCCTTTCCCATTTGTACACCCTTTCAAAAGAAATTTAAGGAAAAAAATCACTAATTTTATAAGGTAGGAGAAATCATGGATTTCAAAAGAAAATTCCCTTATTAGAAATCTTCGGACCAAAAACTTTTGGCTTAATAAATTTAAACTAAGAACTTTAGAATGCAAAATACTTTTCAGTTAGAACTTTCTGACTCTATTTAAAAATTATAACTCTCCAAATTTCCTAGCTTTTTTTCAAAATAAAAACTTCTAAATCTCTAAAGTAGCAGGACTCATAAAAATAGAAGAATCAAAAAACGAAAAATCCAAAAGTTGAAAATTTTTAATTCAACAAACTTTAAATTAAGAAGTTAATAATTGAGAACCTTTTTTTTTCAACTTCTCAAGGAATTAAAAATCATCCACCATCTTGTTTTAAAAATGTTTCACCACTTCTTTCTAAACTTTTTACAAATGGTGGTATATTTTCAAAGCTGCCAAAATCACTTTCTATCAAAAAATTTCAACTTACAATACATAAGATTTTCACTTAATAATCTTTTGGAAAGCTCTTTCAAAACATTCATGGAGTTTTCAAAAATAAACCTTTTTACCCCTTCCTTTCTTAAGGGGTAGGATAAAAAATTGGTTTTGGTTGTTCTTCTCTTTGAACTCCCTAATAATCTAATCTACTTATCTTCTTGTGATGATTAATGTTCACCTTCTTACGGAAGCTTATTTCACTACTATATTTCTTACTCCATATGAATACTATGCGTTATAATATCTGACTATTACCTAGCATCCATACTTACTATTCTCATAAATGTCACTTTATCCGTACTAAATGGTTATTGCCTTAACCGATGTTTCTAAGGACATTTATTTGCTTATTCATCTTTACCTATTTAAATTCTTCCTTATCTTCCCATAATTACCTTAATGGTCTCATCAATATATTTAATTTCTTGTAACTCTCCACTTGTTGTCCATTTATTACCTATTAAATTTTAGAGTTACTACCTTTTCTTCTACGATTCCTATCCCCATTACTTTAACACTTATAGGGTCTACAAAGGCAAGGAAGTCTAGGTCCAACAAAGTAGTATAAATTTAACTCTATTTATTTTTCCAACTCACAGTTGGTTCGCCTACCTTTTCGGAATATGGTAGCAACTACTTCTATAGTCGGAACATATTGAGTTAAGCATAAATTCAAAATAAGTATATATGTATATATAGTATGAGTTTTATAAAAACCTTTAGAAAGATCTTTTCAAAAATAACAAGTACGCCACTCATGCATATACTTTTCCCCGTTGATCGGATAACTTAGTCTTTCATACCAAATGCAACAACCCATCCAGGAACAGGTCTAAATTTCGATCCAGAAAAGACCCATCGAAACGTAGATCCATTCTATGTTAAGCTGTTGGTAGAACTAAGAAAATAAAAGTATAGAGCTATAACTAAACTTTCAGAATTCACAGCGGATGGAACAAAATATAATAATAAAGTGTACCCATTTATTTCAAAATCATAATGTCGAAATACGGAGTACCATCAAATCATATCATAAATTTGTTATAACAATAGTCTAGATACATGGGTACACATAAAAGCAAATGAAATGATAAATACTGCCACAATTAAACCACCTCCATCTCTAAGCGTCAACTTCGCCATCAATGTCTTTTAACCTATGCTGTAATGAGAAAGGAGTCAAAACAACAAGTGTTTGGTGAATAAAAACCTCGAGTCTTACTTTTTCAGTACTTGGGCAGTATATTTCAAAATAAGAATATGTTTACGAACATAAAACCATTAAAATCATTTAATTCTTCTTTTTAAGGAAAGAAGCAGGTCTCCAAAAATCTAATAACCCAAATCCTATGTTATAATTAACTAGCGATGCAAGATATAGTACCTAAGCCATTTGATACCATTTATTGAAGAATAGGAAGACTTCGGTCGTTTAATACCTTAATAAAGGCAGGCCCCATCATTTAATACCTATTCCCAAGGCATGCTCCTCAATGGTACTATATAGCCGGCATCATATGGAATATCAAGTCACTTAATACTTCTTTATTTGGAAAGGTGGACCCTCAATCAGTCACTTAATACCTTATCCAGAAGTGGACCTCCGTAGTGATACCACCTAGCGTGTCCCCTAGGCCATTTAAAACTTCATTTGGGGAAAAAAGACGGGCCCTCAAAAAACCACTTAATACCTTAAGACCCCAAAGTAGGCCCTTCGTACTATGGTCCATACTCATAATGACTCTCAATTAGTCCGATTATTCGTAGGAACTGGTAGCCAGATTAGCTAAGTAGATTCCCCTACAAAATTTGAGACTAACCTCATGTCATTATAAATATTTATCGTAAGGATATCTTACACCAATAGGAAGTGTACACAACTACTAGTAGTGTAACGACCCGGAATTTCACTACATTGATTTGCGTATATTTAATTAATTTTAAATATTAAATATAGGTTTTATAATGAAAATAAAACTCTTTTAAATAATAATTAATGATGGTGAAATATTTTTTCAAATTTGCTTACAAAAATATTTAGTTCGAAGGAAAAGTCGAAAATATGACCGGAATTCGTTTTCCGATTTTTTAACTTTTCATCAGCTAAAAGTTATCGAAAATGTTGTGAACTCTAGTATAAGTTTATACACATTTAAAATGTAAATTAGTTAGTATATATTGGTATATACATAGTTATATATACTTAAGTATATACATGTATATACTAAAGGATGCCTTAAGAAACATACTTAAACATGATTTGACACTTTGACGACCCGAGTACAAAACATATTTAAACATGTTTTTTGACATGATGAGGGCGGGGGGGGGGGGGGGGGGGAGAAGGCGGTGGGCGGAAATGGAATGTGTGGTGGAGGGTGTTGAGGTGGCAAAACAATGGGGAGGGTAGAAGTACAAGGGTAGATATGCAATTCTCTTTTTTCTCTTGTTTATAAATAGTCTTCCATTCCTTCATTTTTCCTCCTCTTCTTTCTATCATATCTTCTTCTTCTCTAATTCAAATGGAGAAAATCCTTTTTTTAAACCATATAAAATTCTAGTGGCTACAACTTCCACTAGTACCACTTCTTCAAATTTTGAGCTTAACTATAGCAAAAATACATTTCTTTCAGACCTATTTTTGGACTCAGATTTTCTAGCTCGAAAATATCACTCTTTCTTTTGACCATATATCTCTTAAAATAATCCAAAACGAGTGATTCTTTTTTTAAAATGATAGAGAAAAGAATTTCCAAGAACGTTTCTTTTGATGACTTTATAGAATTACAAGAGGAACGTGGTGAAAAGTTAAGGGGAAGATGACCTATTTTCGAGTTGTTTTTTTTGTGGTTTTCCAAGCTTTGCAAGTTCTAAAATATTTCAAGTTTTCAAAAGAGTTTTGCAAAATGCCGATGAGTAAACTTCTTAATTTTTGGGAAAGTTTTTACTTTCGTGTATATTGACTATTGAGTGATAAAATAAGTAAATTGTTTGGTTGGATTATTGTATGGTTTGGATGCATAATATGTTGCTTATATATGTGAATGCATGTGGTTAAGTTAGTGTACGCTTGAATGTGAAGTCTAGATTGTGAAAGATGTAAAAGTTTGATCTTGTTTGGGTTGGGTTTGTGGTATGAATAAGTTGTTATGGACATAATTATGTGTTTGTTGTGCAAAGAAAAGTTAACAATGTAAACAAGTAGATTTGGTTATCGATGAAGAATCCTTTATGAAGAGTATGATTTTTGGTTTGTAATCAAAATCGATTTTAAAGTTAGAAACTTGGTTTCAAATTATTTATTTTGTGTTTTTGAAAAGTTAGTAAGCTTTCTAGCATTAAGTTTCCAAAGAGAAAGGACGAAATATTTGTAAGTATGACATGCATAGCGATACTCGCTATGGATGTAGTTTCATTAAAATCCGATTTTAGAAAATTCAGTTTCATACTTTTTAATTATTTTGGAAAGGTTTTACAAACTTAATAAAAATGTTTTAGAAAGTTAATTAAGTTTTAATAATTAACTAATTAAGTTTTGATAACTAATAATTAATTAAGTTTAAATGAGGTTTATTAACTTTAATTAAGTGAAGATTAGTACTAACTAATTATCTTTTAAAAGTAAGATTAATTTTTAAATAAATTATGAGTTAAGCATATGATTTATTTTTATTAATTATTAATCAAATATAAGGTCAATTATTTATTTATTTATTTAACCAAGTGTTTAATTATCTTTAATTATAAATTAATTAAAGTTCTAATTTAAAATCATTATTTATTAAAGGTTTAGTTTATTATTTAAGTTTTAATAAAAAGATTATTTAATTACTTAGATTAATTAATAGTAATTATTAATAAAGGTTTTAAATTATTATTTAATAATTAACAAAGGATTAATTAAGGGTTTAATTTACAAATAGATTATTTATTAAAGGTCTAATTATGTATTAATTTATAATTAAAATTAAGTACAAATTTAATAAAGATTAATTAAGATTTAATAAGAGTTTAAATTGTAATTAATCATTTTGAAATGGAGTTTTAAGTTTTAAATCTTTTGTTTTCGAGAATCAAATTGGTTTAAAGGAACTTTTTTTCAAAGATGGTTTTGAATACAAGGGATTCAAGTGTCGATACCATTAAGGAACCATATAACCATGAATGAGTATGATATAGATTGTTTGATTTGTGTGAACATCTATTAGTAGAATAAATCACCATTTCGCTATAATGAAATTGTTGTTTTTATGGACATGCGTTTAGCAGAATAAATCCCCGTTCTGCTATAAATTGATTGAAATGTTTTGGACCTCTATTTAGTATGAAAAATCACCACCCTGCTATTATGTTGTTGGACATGCATATGTCAATTAGTTTATATTGACATGTTATTCCCTGATAAGAATATGAATTGAATTTACATATTTGTTAGCTTATGTAAATAAATTGTGAAGTGACTTGGAATTAAATTGAAATGAAATGGTAACTTAAATTAGTACCGTTGGGATTGTTAAGCTTGTTTGGAATTTATAAAGTATGGTTTAGAAATTATAAAGTATGCTTTTGAAGAAACTTCAACTCTTTAATCAATTTGGGGCTTAAGATTTATAAATGATTTTTCAAGTTATATTATTATTTTATAAAGGTATTATAAGTAATAACTTGTTTATAAATGGGTTTTACAAAGTAAGAAGGTTTACTTCAAGTGATTTAAAAGGATGAGTTGCAAAAGGATATTTTGTAAAGGATTTTTCTTAAAGAAGATTTATCAAAGGGGTTTTAAATGGGGAAATGTTTTATAAATTGTAACAACCCGCATATTTATCAGTTGTATATTTAAATATTTTATTTAAATATAATGTCGTTTGTCGGATTATAGTCCAAAAAGCTACTTTTTGCAAACGGTCGAATTGGGACTTGAGACCACTTCCATTGAGTTCAAAATGCCGTTTGCGATCTTTTTGAGTATAAGCTTCGACATGTTTGGAGTATGTCGAAATCTGCTACTTTTTCTAGTTGGGTTTTGGGTTGGGTTCAGCCCACTAGCTAACTAAACCCACTTAACCCCCCTA
Source organism: Allium fistulosum (assembly GCA_030737815.1). NCBI lineage: Eukaryota > Viridiplantae > Streptophyta > Magnoliopsida > Asparagales > Amaryllidaceae > Allium > Allium fistulosum. The sequence continues at coordinate 747,105,346 of CM060907.1, forward strand.
ACTCAGCTCCTTCTCTTCATTCCATCTTCATTTCATTTCTTTTCTCAAGCTAAAACTGAAATGGGGGAAAGGAAGAGGAAATAGAAATTGCAAACCCTAGTTTTCTTTGCAAAGCTTGAATCCTTGCTCCAAAATCAAGTGGAAGCCATTGGTAAGCCTCCTCTTCATCTTCTCCATCTCTTCTCCTCTTTAATTACAGAAAATTCCTAACCCTAACTTAGGAAATACTTGTTTTGATCTTAAATTGAAGCTTGTTGAGTTGAAGTAGTGAGTGGTTGATCTTCTCTTTGCAATTGAGCTTCTTCTTCTTTGTTTTGGGTAAAAAGGTGAGATTTTTATCTCACATCTATGTGTATATCTATCATTGATGTTGGGTATGAATTCCTAACAAATATTCATGTGCTATTGCTTTTGGTTTGGAAAGAATTGGTATTCACTTGATAGGGCAAGAAGTGCTGGAAAACAGGCTCCGGCCGACCGAACGCAGGGTCCGGTCGACCGACCTGCTACCTGAGCACTTCCCTGCCTCTGTTTTGGGAGTGCAGGAATCTGGGCTCCGGATGACCGACCTAGGAAGTCCGGTCAACCGACCTGCTTCCCGAGAATTTTTCCAGGACAGTGTCCGGTCGACCGAGCCCTGTAGCCGGCCGACCGACCTGCTCCTGTTTTCCCTGTTTTGCCTATTTTTGTTCGTTTTGATCGGTTTTCCAAATCTTATCGATGCAAGTTGGTTTTTAATGTTTGTTATTGCATCTTTGGCTTTGATAACATACTTTTGACTTCATTCACGAGTTTTATAAATAATCCCTCTAAATCGTATTAAAAGCTCCCTTCTCCGCTTTATAAATTTCTATTTAAACACACATGATTTTTCACTTCGAACGAAGTGGAAAGGAGATTAAATGGTTAGGTAAAACACGGACCATGAATCCGCGCGTTCACCTTTCCGATTAGTCCCCGACCTATTTGATTGATCGTTTTGACCTTTGTGTCTGGTTTACCGATGACATGAGGTAAACTTTGTAATGCTTTGAGTGTGAAATTGGCTAATGGATAGTAAACCGTTTAGTGCGAACGAGTGGTTATGGGACATACGTTAACACTTTTCGGGTTCCTTTTCGAGAGTTATGACACATTACGCCAGTTAGTGGTGTCCAGTACCGGGCCTCCGGACCTTCACCACTACGGTTTGTTGCCTTTGGGATAGTGTCTTCGGACAGTCTCCCTAGGTTTGTTGCCTTCGGGTATGTGCCTTCGGGTTTGTGCCTTCGGGTTTGTTGCCCTATAGTATCGCTTCCGATGTTGGTCTTTTTGAGCCGCATGGGTGATATTGGGTTTGGAGCCTTCGGGCTCATGGATCCTTGTTTATACAGTACTAAGCTCGAGCATGTTTTGTTGTTTTGATTGATATGTATATTCCCTAGTGCATCGCCTTTCGGTGTTGGTCTTTTTGAGCCGCATGATATGTAGCGATCATCTAGTGGAACTTGTGTACCTTTATTGGTATTTGTTATTTGCCTTTTTGGCTTGATTTGGGATATGATATCTTTTGCTTGTTGAGATGCCGATGATATGAGGCTTGTTTTGTTATGATTCATCTTATGTTAGATGATTGAGTTATCTCCTTTAGAGATAATTGTTATACTATATGATCTTGCAGGTTTATTATCGTTCAGTTTATCTAACTGATTTGTTTAGCTAGACTGACCCGTGTATTCTATACTCGGGTCAGACCGAGATGTTTCAGGTTAGGTGCTTTTGGACTTAGCCTCTTTTGCTTCCGCATGGGCTATTCCGCTAGCTTCTTTTTGTCTTAGCTTTTTGTGTAGTCCTTATCTATTGTAACTCTGATATGTATTCTTGTGAACTCGTCTGTATATTGTGGTTTGCTATACCACTTGACATGTATCATTTTGTATACTCTACTTTGTATCAGAATATGTGTTTATGATGATCCGCTGTTCTGTGATGTATATTACATTGAGTTGTTACATTTTGTTCTGATAGATCCTATAGCCATTGTAGTTTTGCTTTAAGTATTTATTGAACTTGTCGAACCACATGAGATGATAAAAACCACTTTTCGGCGTGTTCAGTAGATAGTTAAAGTAAGACTACACATGGTCGCTTCCATTATACTCTATTGTCCGCATTAGCAGACGGTATTATCCATATAATACTCTTTGTTAATGAGGCTCTCGGAGTGGGGCGTTACATAAATGATTTTAGAGGTTTGTAAAGAGGTTTTGTAAATTGACTTGTAGACCTATAAAAGTGTTTATAAATTGATTTTGAAACTTCATAAAGGTATTTAAATATGAAGTGAGCGTTTAAAAGGGAACTTTTTATAAAAGATAAGTGGATTGGTTTTTAGTAAGTAATGTTTTCAAAAAAGAATTTTATAGGAGGAAATTTTCCAAATATTTTGGTAATATACTTATACCATTAAGATAAGTATAAATGTTTTCCAAGGATAAAAGAAATGTAAGGGGTTTGGGGAAAATGTTTTGTAAAGATTTTTTGGTCAAGTTTTATAGCGTGATTTTATTAATTAAAGATTAATTAACAAAAGCTTAGTGATCCCATATGGAATTTAATCCATGTTTGAATGTTTGTTTATTTGATAGTTAAATAACCGACTATCAAACCTGGACCAAAATGTAACTGTGGAAATATCTAGGAGAAACACGTGAGTTATATGACACAGTCATTCCTAATGATGCTGTACTGTGCGTATAAATTTCGATTCATTCTTCTAAGATAAATTATAAGGAAATCCGTCCACTAACGGTTAGGAGGTGATCTCTGCTCTTATTTTTGTCCATTTATTTCCTAAAGAACCGGGGTTGAGTTTATAAAAAATTATCGAAAGTGGTTTCGAAGAGACCGCGAACGGATATGGTATCCAAAACCATTTCGATCCAACTCAAGCGTTTCGAACTAAAGACATCTTGAAGAGCATGGAATCGAAGATGGAGTTTTGAAGTGCAAGGGCTATTTCTGTTACTTAAGGGTGATTCCAAAATAGATCTAGTAGAAGTAGTGCCTTCGGTTTCCACTACAAGAAAAGCAGTCTTTTATAGCGGCATATAGCCGCTATTAAACATAACTATAGCGGTTTGATAAACGATGTATATCGACATGTTATAAAAAAGAATTGCATATTTAGAACATGAAAAAAACCCGCTATAAAAGAGCATGATTTCATAGCATAAAGTTGCCGCTATAAAATAGTTATTCTATAGCGCCTATTTCGCGCTATATATCAACATGTTTATAGTATATTCTACATCCATTTACAACATATATATACCTTTACAAAATATGTAGATACAATTAACGCCTATATGCTGCTATCCTTTGACAGTAACCTCATACATTGCATTATCTTTTTATAGCACTTATGTCATATAGTTATAAGCTTTTTTAGGAGCTAGCTTTATTTTACTATATATTGATGCACCCTAATATTACATTTTAATAATGATAATAAAAATGAATCTTCTTTAAATAGATAACAATTTGAACAATGTATGAACGAAAAAATATAATAATCAGCAAATGTAACGCATATTCATGATAACAAAATAAAGTATTAACTAATAAAAAATAAGTTCAATACATGAGTTACCAAATTCAATACATATTCATGATAACAAAAGACAACAAAGTTCAAAGTTAACGTCTACTAGTACCAAATGCATCACTAAGAACTTGAACTGCTCAAAGCCTTTCTTCATGCACGTCTTCGATCATTAGTAGTACTTCCTGAAAATTCAGAACAATTTGAAAATAATTATATAAAACTATGATGAAAATTACAGGTTATTGGTAGTACCTTCTATTAGTAGATGGATGAAGATTTACATAACTTTTATAAATATCAAATTTTCCTTAGATGGATGAAGATAATGTCTTGTTGCATGTTGCATTACGACAGCCCTCGTTTGCTTTTTTTTAATAATACAAGTGCACATACACACATGCACCAAACTGCACACACACCCAAACTTGGGTATTTTCTATTTTTGTTCTATTTAAACTACTTTCTTTTTTGGTTTTATTTTGACTAAGTGTCTTGGGTGCTACGGAAAGAGTTGAAATAAAAAAACAAACGCTGATCGTAAAGACTTGTTAACATGTTGAGGCTAAAGCGAATTTCTTTGTAAACATCAACATCAAGTATTACCTGATTATACTTGGCTAGCCGCTCACTTCTACATGGTGCTTCTGTTTTGATCTGACAAATCAATAACATAACAAATTAGAATTACAACATCCAAATAAAATAAAATAAAATAAGGAATATGGATATATGGTCTAACCTGTCCACTTGCCAAACCTACAAAGAGATCCGCTATGAAGTTGTCTTCAGTCTCTCCACTTTGGTGGCTGACTAGCACACCCCAACCTGCAGCTTCGACAGACTCTGTTGTATGGATCCGAATTTTTTCCTGTAAAAAAAGATGTGAAAAAATATTGTAATCTAAACAGGTCAGAGTCTTACCAAATCTATATGAGCTCAATAGCAGGTCTATACATCTCAATTACTCTATCATTTAGCAGCTGTTTCGGCCTGGCATTCATCTCTGATTCCTGCAACCCACAATTTTTTAAATATTAACAGTCAATTCCCTATGTGTGTACATTTTATCAACTAAATCACAAAGAGCTAAAAAGTTATGTGCAAATGAAACTCACATCATGCACTGCCTCTCTCAACATGTACAACTGCTCCTTTGACACCGTCACACTGTCCTCACCTGCATTGTTAGTTCAACCTTTTTAGAACCAATCTAATTAAGAACTTTCTTAATTTCCATAACACTAACCATAATCATAGTATTTAAGCAATATATATCTTGTTTCATGATTCATGAACACTTGTACATTTCATCCAGTTGATATTCTTTAATTTTATTGTACTATAAGACAGTGTTTAATAATGATGAAGTCTCTTATATAACCTCTTAAAATATGGTTTAAATTTGTTAGTCTTGAATGATGATTCTATCTAAAATTATCCAATAATGTAAAATCTTGTTACTGTTAGAATTCCTAAAGAGTTTGAATGAAATACACATTAGTCCCACATTGGCAAAATAAGAGGTAAGATTTGGGTATATATATTAAATCCTCATTCTCTATATTGGCCCTTAGGGTCAGGTAATTTTGTGCGAGAGGGAGGACCTAAATCTGATGAACACACGCGCGCGCCGCCCGCCCGTCCGACCGACCGATCCGAGCCGTGTCGGGTCGGGTACCTTATTTTTGCTACGAAAAACAATGCAATTTTTTTTGTATATAGCAGATTTGAAATACGGCTACGACCGTTGGAAGGAACTGGGTGCGACCCTTGGAGATAGAACGGGTGCGACCCGTTAGCAAGCGGCGGGTCTTTTGAAATTAAACTCAATAGACGCGACCGTTTGGACACTATAAATAAGTGATAACTTGTGATCAGAAAACTCACTCGTTTTCCTTTTTCTCCGTCTGGATTCTTCCTCTTCCCTGATTCAAATCTGCTGCCGTCAGACTGACATAACCATTACAATTTCGCGCGGTCAACGTCTGTTGTATCCTGGGAGGCTTCGATTAAAAGTCTTAAGGAAACTGATACGTTTCAGGCCTCAGACGATCTCGGTATTATACTGCCTGCCTTCGTTCAATTCAGTTTATTCTGTTTTCCTCAGTTCGGTTGTGCCGTTATTGTTTTCATAAGTGTTGCTGTTGCAAACTTGAGTTAGGAGTTTGTATACATACTGTTGACAAAACCTGTTGCGAATTCTGTTTTAGTCTTAATACAATTACATCTTAAGACTTTTACTCCTGATAAAACAGAGATGGCAACGGATCAAATGACAATTAAAACAGCTAGTTTGAACAAACCAGATCTGTTCAAAGGTGAAGGTGATGATTTTCTGACATGGCAGAGTCAGATGCTATTCTATCTCACCACCCTAGGCTTGCAAAAATATCTTGAAGAAGATGAACCAGTGCCCCCTACACCGGGAAACACCAATGCTACAAATCAGCATACTGGTCCAACAATTGATGCGTGGCGGCACTCGGACTTTTTATGCAGAAACTACATTCTCAACTGTCTTGATAAAATCCTGTACAAAGTGTACCAGCCCATAAAGAGTGCAAAAGCTCTTTGGAATGCATTGGCTACAAAGTACAAAACACAGAATGTAAGTTTAAAAAAGTTCATCGTTGACAAGTTTATGGATTATAAAATGGTGGATTCAAAGTCGGTGACTTCTCAAGTGCAAGAGTTGCAAATTATTATCCATGAAATGGAAGCAGAAGGCCACAAAGTTGGTGAATCATTCTTGGTTGAAGCAATCACTGGAAAATTGCCACCATCTTGGAGGGACTACCGCAACTACTTGAAGCACAAGAAGAAGGAAATATCCTTGCAAGACCTCATCGTCAGATTGAAGATAGAGGCAGATAATCGTGGAATCACCATACCTAAAAGCGAAGAGACCTTTGTTGCAGAAGGGTCAAAGAAGAAAAAGAACTTCAACAAAACCAAGAAAAGGAAGGCGCCAGAAAATAAACAGAATAACCAAAAGCAGTCCAAGAAGTTCAATGGGCAATGTTGGGTTTGTGGCAAAACTGGACATGCAGCGAAGGATTGCAGATTCAAAAAGCAGAATAATTCAGAAGCAAATGTTGTGGAAAATATGGATATTGATGAATCCAATTTTTCAGGAATTGTGTCCGAATGCAACTTGATCCAGAACTCTGCACAATGGTGGTTGGACACGGGTGCTACAAGGCATATATGCTCTGACAAATCCGTATTTTCAACTTACAACAAATTGGATCAAGATGAGAAACTCTATATGGGCAATTCATCGGTTTCCATGATTGAAGGCAAAGGAACAGTCACCCTCAAGTTCACTTCTGGGAAAACTGTTAAACTGAATGATGTCCTTCATGTTCCAGATATCCGCAAGAATCTCATTTCTGGGTCCGTGCTTTCAAAGAAGGGATTCAAGATGGTCTTCGAGTCAGACAAGATGGTTCTGTCCAAGGCAGGAATCTACATAGGAAGGGGTTACTTATGTGATGGCCTATTTAAGGCAAATGTAGCCGTAGTCGGCAATAATAATATGTATTCTGATAATGCTATGAATAAAAAGGAAGTTTCTTATATCGTTGAGCATGAAACTTTATTATGGCATGATAGATTAGGACACATAAATTTCCGAAAAATGAAAAAACTTGCAAATTTAGAGTTAATTCCTAAAATTCAAGTGGATAAAAACTACAAATGTGAGACATGCGTAGAAGCAAAAATGGTTAAGAAACCATTTCATTCTGTTGATAGAAGTACTGAACCATTGGGAATGATTCATACTGACTTATGCGATTTCAAAAACTTACCTACAAGAGGTGGAAAAAAGTATTTTATCACATTTATTGATGATTATACACGATACTGCTACGTATATCTTTTAAACAGTAAAGATGAAGCAATCACATCATTTATAAAATATAAATCTGAAGTAGAAAATCAGCTAAATAAGAAGATCAAGATATTAAGATCTGATCGAGGTGGAGAATATGAATCACCGTTTGAACAATTCTGCGTAGAAAATGGAATAATTCATCAAACGACAGCACCATATTCACCACAACAAAATGGTATAGCCGAGAGGAAGAACAGAACGTTAAAGGATATGATTAATGCATTACTTTTAACTTCTGGTCTACCGACGAACTTGTGGGGGGAAGCCTTAAATATGTCTAATCACATATTAAATAAGGTTCCTCACAATAAAACAGGAACAATTCCATATGAATTATGGAAAGGACATAAACCAAGTTTTAAATACCTTAAAGTGTGGGGGTGTTTGGCAAAAGTTCCAGTTCCGCCTCCCAAGAGAGTCAAACTTGGACCAAAAACAGTAGATTGTTACTATCTAGGGCCAGCCCAAAATAGTAGTGCCTACAGATTTTTGGTATTCAAATCTAATATACCTGATATTCATGTAAATACAATCATGGAATCAAGAGATGCCTCGTTCTTTGAAGACGTGTTTCCACACAAAAGGAATGAAGGGAATAATGTTCCTAAAAGGATACGAGAAGAATCAACTAACCCACATGAAGATGAAACTCATCGTGAAGATGATGAAGCTGAACCAAGAAGAAGCGTAAGGGCCAGAATTTCCAAGTCATTTGGCTCGGAATTCCTCACTTACGTACTTGAACATGAACCTCAAACATATAAAGAGGCCATGTCATCTTCTGAATCTTTGTGTTGGAAAGAAGCAATCCAAAGTGAGATTGATTCAATTCTAAGTAATAAAACTTGGGAAATTGTTGATATTCCACCTGGAATAAAACCTATTGGCTGCAAATGGATTTTCAAGAAGAAAATGAAAGCAGATGGCTCTATCGACAAGTATAAAGCCAGATTAGTAGCCAAAGGATATCGTCAAAAAGAAGGAGTAGACTTCTTTGATACATATTCGCCAGTAACACGAATAACCTCAATAAGAATGCTAATAGCAATTGCATCAATTTATGGTCTAGAAATTCATCAAATGGATGTAAAGACAGCATTCTTAAATGGAGATCTCGATGAGGAGATCTACATGGAGCAACCTGAAGGTTTTATTTCCAAAGGAAATGAAAACAAAGTCTGTAGATTAGTAAAATCATTATACGGACTAAAACAAGCTCCAAAACAATGGCACGCAAAGTTTGATAGTGTCATGATAAGAAATGGTTTTCGTATAAATGAATGCGATAAGTGTGTTTATTATAAACAAATTGGACAATCATATGTGATGATTTGTTTATATGTAGACGATATGTTAATATTTGGTCCAAATACTAAAGTTATAAATATCATAAAGAAAATGCTGATCAACAATTTCGATATGAAGGATTTAGGAGTTGCAGACGTTATTTTGGGAATCAAAATAATAAGAACTCCTAATGGAATTGAATTGTCTCAGTCACACTATGTAGACAAAGTGATTGAAAAATTTCAAGACTATGGAATTAAAGGAGTGAAAACACCTTTTAATCCATCAGAAGTACTGCATAAAAACACTAATGAAAGTGTAATGCAACTGGAATACTCTCGTGTAATAGGATGTCTCATGTATCTCATGAATTGCACAAGACCAGATATAGCTTATGCAGTAAGTCGATTGAGCAGGTATACAAGCAATCCAGGAAAGGAACACTGGAAAGCACTACTGAGAGTGCTTGGATATTTAAAAAATACCACAAATTATTCCTTACATTATGGAAAATATCCTGCCGTCTTAGAAGGATATAGTGATGCAAATTGGATTGCTGATTCAGAGGAATCAAAATCAACGAGTGGTTATGTCTTTACCTTAGCAGGGGCAGCAGTGTCATGGAAATCTACTAAACAAACATGCATAGCTCGATCCACTATGGAATCAGAGTTCATCGCTATAGATAAAGCAGGGGAAGAAGCAGAATGGCTTCGTCACTTTTTAGAAGATATTCCATTTTGGCCTAAACCTGTACCGGCCATATGCATACACTGCGATAACCAAGCTGCGCTAAGCAGAGCGCACAACTTTGTGTATAATGGAAAATCACGACATATTCGTCGACGCCATAACACAGTTAGGCAGTTACTCTCAAATGGAACTATTTCCATAGATTATGTGAGAACAAATGATAACCTAGCGGATCCATTTACTAAAGGTTTATCAAGAGAGAAAATTGACTGCGCATCGAGGGGAATGGGTTTAAAAGCCTAAACCACCAAGAGTTATCTTATACGGAAACCTATCCTAGCGACTGGAGATCCCACGGACTATGATCAATAGGCAAACCAGTTCTGAATAACTCAAGACGTAATGCATTTGCGCGGACATAGTCCAACTCCATTCCTATGGTGCACAATATAAATGCATGCCTACAGAAGTATTTAAAGGTTAAAACTATGTTTTTTAGTGATGACCATATCTTGGAAATAACAAGTGGGGTATATGTAGGATACTCTTAATGGTTGCGATCACCTATGTTAGTGTGAGCTGGGTCGGCTCTATGAGAATATTAAAAGGCTTTTATTCTCTAAAACACTCGCAGAACCAAAAATTGTTCAGGACCAAAATGAACACAACCAAGAGATTGGATGAGAAGGGAAACAATGCTTTGTAAAGCTTATTGTCTGGTTATACAATAACGGCTGACAGTTCAAGATGAAATAATTCACCGATTAGCCAAGTATATCCGATGAGTTTTAACTAGGGAAAGTTCAAAGTGAAATATCTACTTGTCCTTAATAAAACAATGTTCCATATGTAGTCTGACATATTCCACTTTGTGTGGGGGATAGTATATTATCATTCATGTGGGGGATTGTTAGAATTCCTAAAGAGTTTGAATGAAATACACATTAGTCCCACATTGGCAAAATAAGAGGTAAGATTTGGGTATATATATTAAATCCTCATTCTCTATATTGGCCCTTAGGGTCAGGTAATTTTGTGCGAGAGGGAGGACCTAAATCTGATGAACACACGCGCGCCGACCGATCCGAGCCGTGCCGTGTCGGGTCGGGTCGGGTCGGAAACCTTATTTTTGCTACGAAAAACAATGCAATTTTTTTTGTATATAGCAGATTTGAAATACGGCTACGACCGTTGGAAGGAACTGGGTGCGACCCTTGGAGATAGAACGGGTGCGACCCGTTAGCAAGCGGCGGGTCTTTTGAAATTAAACTCAATAGACGCGACCGTTTGGACACTATAAATAAGTGATAACTTGTGATCAGAAAACTCACTCGTTTTCCTTTTTCTCCGTCTGGATTCTTCCTCTTCCCTGATTCAAATCTGCTGCCGTCAGACTGACATAACCATTACAATTTCGCGCGGTCAACGTCTGTTGTATCCTGGGAGGCTTCGATTAAAAGTCTTAAGGAAACTGATACGTTTCAGGCCTCAGACGATCTCGGTATTATACTGCCTGCCTTCGTTCAATTCAGTTTATTCTGTTTTCCTCAGTTCGGTTGTGCCGTTATTGTTTTCATAAGTGTTGCTGTTGCAAACTTGAGTTAGGAGTTTGTATACATACTGTTGACAAAACCTGTTGCGAATTCTGTTTTAGTCTTAATACAATTACAGTTACTGCATATTGTAATAGTTTAGATAGATATTGTACATTCGGCTGCCTTAAATTTGGTCACTAATGGTTTCAGAATGAAGTTACAGCTGGCTCGCATATTTCCATTTCAACCAAAGCACTATTTAGAAAGAAAAAAGTTACCTTTTTGATAATGTTCCAGACAACGCCTTCAGTACAACGAGGAGTTGTAAGAGATCCCAAGTATCTATAATACTTCTGGTTGCCCCACTTCACTTCTCTTGGATTTATCATTCCCAACTTCTCCTTAACATCCTTAACATTCTTTAGGTTTTTTATGTATTTCTCCGGCTATAGCACAACATATTATTCAGCATATACACATTTCAATAATTTATAAATGGTTTTTTGTCAAATATCAAAGAATTGATGTACCACTAACCCTTCTTAGTAGTGGATCGGAGCATCCAATTTTGGACATGATGCCAATAACCACAGTCTTGTTATCAGCGTTCTGATGAACCATATGCAACTCCAAGTCATATCTGTGCATGTCTATAACCATTACCATATTTGACATTGTTATATATATAAAAACACTAAAAAATGGTGTTATGTAGATATAAAAACTATTACTGGTTTTATGACTTTAGTAATTAAGGCTGTTTAATTTTCCCCTTAGACGTTAAATTAGCATTATGTACACTATAAATGCATGTAAACGTAACTTGTCAACTGACTCAATTTGCTTCAACAACTGAAATCTAGAACCAAATATCAGAAGGTTGAGTATTCATCATGGTTTTTCAAATCATACAAATTTAGCATCAAAAAAGAGAGATGTACAAATTAACCTTTTTCCATTGATAAAATGTTCGGTAGGGGAATGCCAATGCAATTGCTTTATCAAATACCCGGTTTCGTTCAAGAGCACACCACCTGCATCCCCATCCTATTTGAGCTATAAAGTTACAAACACAGAAAATTAGATTTGTGCATCTCATCAGAAACAATATCGTGTTCAAGAATATTACCATATTTTCTATTGGAGAGCTCCAGTTTCGCAAGCGCAAATGAACACTATGCAAGTTAGGCAGAAGTTATCTTCTCTTTAGCTGTATTAATGTTTGCCTATTTAGGTAAGGTGTGTATGAATGAATGTTATTCCAACTGTAAATTCTGTAGTGATGGTACCAAGGCCTATTATTATTAGTATTATTAGTGTCCTAAACTTGGTTAATTGTTATGAAACGTAGTTAATTTTTATAAACTTTGTTTATTTATTATTATTATTGCTATTATGATTTTTGTTGTTGTTAGTATTATTATTATAAATAATTGATTTTCATAAACGTTAGTTATATTATTATTATTACTATAAACTAGTGGGTGATTTTTTGGAAGGTGGTCATAAGAATACCTGCCTTTATTGTTTACAAAACCACTATTTGGACTATAAGCAATACAATGTTGGCTCACTAAAACCACCAGGGCACATAGGATATTGAAAAATAAGGGTGAATGTTAATTTCAGTAACAACCCTGGGTCTATGACGCAGCGGAAATAACAGAAATGGATACAACGATGAAAGTAGTAATCGGTGGATTGAAAAAAACCCAAATGCTCAAATCTGTTGATCTCGTGAGATACCGGACTTTAGCTATCTTCGACACGTTGATCGTGCACAATGCCGTGAGAGAAGATCTACGATTCTTTGAACGTTGATCTAGCGCACTAGATTCCGTGAATCGGCTTCAACAATCGTTGATTCGAGCGCACTCGAATATCCGAAGGTGGAGATAGGAGATAACACTCAACTACCAATTTTAATGGTGGCACAAGAGCACACAAAGAAATTTTATTCAAATTCAACAACCATTACAAATGACACAACATCCCTATTTATAGGGTTTTACAACTCAACACACGACTTAAGAAAATTACAAAACAAGCGACTTACAAAACAAACGACTTAATAAAAGAAACGACATAACAAAAGAAAATACAAACGACTTAAAAAAACATTACATCAGTACCAACGACTTAATAAAATGCCACATAACATCATATGAAGGTATTACAGCTCTTCGCGACCTAAAGAATCAACTTCTGGAATTTGCGACCTAACGAATGCGACTTAGGGACATTCGCGAGATAAGAATGTGGAGCGACCTACTGGAGACGACGACATAAGACATCTCGCGACCTAACGAAGCTCGCGACCTATCGAACAGCGACTTAGGGGAAGAAGCGGCATATCACTTCGCGACCTAAGGAAGATCGTACGCGACATAAAACCGGAGCTCAGGAACTTGTTCATTCGCGACCTTCGTTCGCGACCTACTGACGGCGACTCAAAGCGATGTCGTTCGCGACCTACTGGAGGCGATTCAAGGCGATGTCCTTCGCGACATGAGATAACTCGAGCGGCATAGGTCATTCGCGACCTAAGCTTCAGCGATCTAGCTGTGGCTTCGCGATTTGGGGTTGAGCGACAAAGCAATGTCGTTTGCGAGCATGAGGTACGCGCTGCATCATCCTCCCCAGGTTGAGAAAAATTCGTCCTCGAATTTAAAGTTTCTTCTTCTTTGACAATCTTATCCTCGTGAAATGGAACCAAGTGTTTGATATTGTCAACGTTGGCAATAGGAAGATGACCCGGCAAACTCAACTTACAAACATTCTCATTAATTCCCTTCATAACTTCCAAACGACCCATCCCTCCAGCCTCTAGCTTGTTGTAAGTACCAACAAGAAATCGTTCAACCATCAAGTAGATAGATTCGTTGCCACTTTGCGTCTTCATCAAACTCCATACAAAGTCCACACTTACCTCCACCCATATTCTAGTATGTATAGGTAATGACATACATAAATCTGTCTTTGTCGCAGTCTCTTTCGAAATTTGATAATTATGATTCTTCTGAACAAACCTTTCAACCTCCTTCCTTATTGACGGCCCAAAACAAGACGTTGCAATCAACTGCATGGTACGATCACAGTCCTCGTGTCTTTCTACATGTAAGTCTTTGATAACTCTTATTCGCCAACTGCAATCAGGAGTATACAATTGCCTTCCTTCAAACAGAAACCCATCAACCAGTCTTCTCAACTCTACCTGCTCTGTCGGACACATATGATTACGTGGCATATGCGGTACAATAGCAACTGGCACTTGATCAACCTGATGTTGTACGTCCCTCAGTGGCAGTAATTCCTTGGACAACTCTACAGGAGCTACATCTTCACATTCATTCACCACTGGCTTAACCTCTTCGAGAATTTCAACACTTTCACTGGTTTCATTTTCATTTAACAGGAATACTTCTGCACTATCCTCCACTTCTTTAACAAACTCTCTTGTAGATTGTAGACTAGTCGAATCCACCTTCCTCACCAATAAATCACCCTCTTCATCTCCTGACTTACTTTCTTCATCCTCATCCAACTTTGCTGATTGTGAATTTTCAACCTCATGTTCATCAGATTTCGTTGGTTGAAAATCATCAACTTCATCTTTATCAAACTTTGGTGGTTGAAAACAATCGACTTCATCTTCCACATCAACAAATTCCTTTAAAGACAACAAAGTCTTTAGTTCCTCAATTTCCTCCAATTTGTTTTCACTCTGTTGTCGCCTTTTAGGAACTAACGTGATTCGTGTACCCTCGAACATAAAACTGTAGCTGTTGGTGCGACCATCATGTTGCACAGCTCTATCGTATTGCCATGGTCTTCCCAACAACAAATGACATACATCCATGTCAACCACATCACACCAAATTTCATCTTTATATTTCTTCCCAATCGAAAAAGTTACACAAGCTCTTCTGCCAACCTTCACTTCCCCACCTTTTCTCAACCAAGCTAACTTGTAAGGTTTAGGATGTTTCTCAGTCTTTAATGCCAACTTCTTCACAGCTTCTATAGAAATGATATTATCACAGCTTCCCGCATCGATGACAAATTTGCAAACCTTCCCCAGAATAGTGCATGTTGACTGAAAAATGTTGCTCCTCAACCAGCTAGAATCATCCTCTTGCTTTGGTGTTAAACAGGATCTCCTCACCAACAAACTACAACCCTCATCTCCTGTCAATAATTCTTCTTCTTCAACTGGTAGTGAATTGACACACTCTACCTCTGCATCTTCATTCTCAATCTCCGCAATCATTGCTTGCTTCTTTGGCTTTGTACATTCATTGCTTTTATGGCCCAACTCTTGACAATTAAAGCATTTGAGACTACTATTGACCTTTGCTTTGTTGGCTTCATTCATAATCGGCTTACTGACGACTTTGGAAACATCCGCACTGCTACTAACATCCTTGTTCTGGTTATTGGAATTCGTAAACACACCACCTCCTCGTCTCCCTTGCTTTTCCCAAGCCATCGCTTTCTGGTGTGCTTCAGCCACGGATCTAGGGTCAAACATATTCACCATATCCTGAATCTGCATTCTCAACCCTCCAACAAATCTAGCGGTCAACTGTTCCTCCGTCTCCATGATGTCATTCCTCGCAATCAATTGATAAAATTCATCCGCATAATCATTCACTGACTTTGTTCCCTGTCTCAGATTCTGCAATCGCTGATACATAAGAGACTGATAATTATTCGGCAAAAATGCAGCCTTCATTAACTTCTTCATCTTCTCCCATGTAGCAATCTTTGACTTCCCCATTCTCTCCCGTGTAAGTTTAGTTTGTTGCCACCACGCCATAGCTCTTCCTCTCAAACGAGTAGCAACCAACTTAACTCTCCGATGCTCGGGAACTTCCTTAAAGTCAAAAATTGCTTCAACATTAGATAACCAATCAAAAATTCCTCAGCTTGCATACTACCCTTGAATTCTGGAATTTCAGTCTTTATCCCCGACTCCCATCGTCGATCATCTTCAACATCCCGATATGCATTTCATACTTGGTCTCGATCTCGATAATGAACACTACATCTATCACCATCTTCATCAAAAACAGATGTACTTCGATAACGATCTCGACCATCCACATCTCTATGATCACGCATATCCCTTCTACTTTGTCTTTCAACATCACGATATGGCTCATGTTCAAACTCACGTGGAGTTCTTCTCTCTTCATTTCTATACTCATGATGTTCTCTTCTCAATGAAACTGAAGATTCTCTTCTTTCTCGGTAAGATTTCGGCGACACCCTCCTCGCTTCCGTAACCGATGGCGAAACTCTGTTTCCTTCATGGTTCGAGACTGGCGACCTTCTCCTTTGACTTTGATTCATATCAATCATCAGTTTCTCTAACTTCCCAATGCCTTTATCAAATTTCTCATTGATACGTTGTTTCATTTGTTCAGCTTCTTCTCTTCTATACACATCGGCAATATTCTGATGACGGTTAACTCTTCTCGGAGGCATGATTGAATCTTCAACAAACTTCAACTCTCGGCTTGAACAAATCCGAACTTGAACACTTCAACTTTGCTCCAACAGGCTCGGCTTAGCTATGATTGGCTAAGTCTAGCTCTGATACCAAATGACGCAGCGGAAATAACAGAAATGGATACAACGATGAAAGTAGCAATCGGTGGATTGAAAAAAACCCAAATGCCCAAATCCGTTGATCTCGCGAGATACCGGACTTTAGCTATCTTCGACACGTTGATCGCGCACGATGCCGTGAGAGAAGATCTACGATTCTTTGAACGTTGATCTAGCGCACTAGATTCCGTGAATCGGCTTCAACAATCGTTGATTCGAGCACACTCGAATATCCGAAGGTGGAGATAGGAGATAACACTCAACTACCAATTTTAATGGTGGCACAAGAGCACACAAAGAAATTTTATTCAAATTCAACAACCATTACAAATGACACAACATCCCTATTTATAGGGTTTTACAACTCAACACACGACTTAAGAAAATTACAAAACAAGCGACTTACAAAACAAACGACTTAATAAAAGAAACGACATAACAAAAGAAAATACAAACAACTTAAAAAAACATTACATCAGTACCAACGACTTAACAAAATGCCACATAACATCATATGAAGGTATTACAGCTCTTCGCGACCTAAAGAATCAACTTCTGGAATTTGTGACCTAACGAATGCGACTTAGGGACATTCGCGAGATAAGAATGTGGAGCGACCTACTGGAGACGACGACATAAGACATCTCGCGACCTAACGAAGCTCGCGACCTATCGAACAACGACTTAGGGGAAGAAGCGGCATATCACTTCGCGACCTAAGGAAGATCGTACGCGACATAAAACCGGAGCTCAGGAACTTGTTCATTCGCGACCTTCGTTCGCGACCTACTGACGGCGACTCAAAGCGATGTCGTTCGCGACCTACTGGAGGCGATTCAAGGCGATGTCCTTCGCGACATGAGATAACTAGAGCGGCATAGGTCGTTCGCGACCTAAGCTTCAGCGATCTAACTGTGGCTTCACGATTTAGGGTTGAGCGACAAAACAATGTCGTTTGCGAGCACGAGGTACGCGCTGCATCAGTCTACTACCTGCATATAAGAAGTTTAAGATTAATATTTTGATGTAATGAAGAAAAGACAAAGATTAAAAGTAGAATAATCATAAATATGCAGAGAACACAAAGAATATGAATCAAGATGTAGATACTGTAAAATTATAAAGAGTTAACTTGATTAATATTTTATTATTATTATTATATTATAAACTCAGTTAATTTATTATTATTATACAAACTTAGTTGATTTTTATAAAATTTAGTTAAAGAAGTTAATATTTATGCACTTAGTTAAATTATATTATTATTATTATTATTTTATATAACTTTAGGTAATTTTTAGAAAACTTAGTTAACTTGGTTAATATTTTATAATTTATTATTATTATTAGTATTTGTATTATTAGTATCCTAAACTTAGTTAATTGTTATGAAACTTGGTTAATTTTCATAAACTTAGTTTATTTATTACTATTTTGCTATTATGATTATTGTTGTTATTGTTATTGTTATTGTTGTTAGTATTATTATTATAAACTTAATTAAGTTCCATAAATATTAGTTAAATTACTATTATTGTTGTTGTTATAAACTTAATTAATTTTTATAAACTTACTTAATTTTTATAAAACTTAATTAACGAAGTTAATTTTTATAATCTTGGTTAATTTATTTTGATTTTGACTATTATTATATGCATATTTAGAAAATTTTATAGAACTTAGTTAACTTGGTTAATATTTTATAATTTATTATTATTATTATTATAAAATTGGTTAATTTTCATAAACTTTATTAATATTGTATTCTTATTATAAACTTATTTAATTTTTATAAATCTTACATAATAAATCAGGATAGTAACAGCTTCCTGAATCAATTTCGTTTTAATTCGTTCTAGTTGTAGGAATTAATTATACTAGGTGGCTCGTAATAGTAGAAAGTAAAAAATTAAATAACAATACCTCATTTGATACCACATCCTTTATATCATCACTTGTAAGAATGAAGAATTCAAGTGATCGATCAACCACCTCCTCCTGGATTAGCACAATAAAGGTCCTCCACTCATAGAAATTACTCGATAATAAGCAGTATGTGCACTTCAATTGCAAAAATGTGCATAACTAGAATATAACATGATGAAGAAAATACCTTACTTTCAGGCTCAACAACAACATTCTACTTCAAAAGTTTATCACCAAATACGTGAGAAACAGCAAGCACATCGCCCACCCGCCATATGCTGATTTGGGTTGGTTCTGCATCCATTAATTATCTAATTTCTGTTTAAGGAACTAGTTTTGACACCTTAAAATCTTTTTGGTTTTACAGTACTATATAGTTAATTCTATTACAAACCTAGCCAGCCAAAGAGCAATAGCCTACCTCAAGTTCATAAATACTTTTTAAGCCTTGCATATTGCAAATTCAAGTTCCTACATACTACTTAAATATGGTTTAAAAGTGATAATTGATGACCTGCAGTTGCAACCTTGCTTGTCACTAAAAACAAGAAACTTGAAGTTGCAAGCTTGCCTGCAGCAGGCAACTTTGATATCTTAACTTTGATATCATGAATTCATGATATCATGATACACATTCAACTCCAATTTCTAGAAGTTACATTGGTACAAGCTAGCAAAAATTCTGTTTGGCGCAGTTAATGGTGTGTTCAATTATGGTAAAACAATTAAGCAAGTCAACCATACCTTCATCTCCCTTATACCAAAAATCATACCTATATCTTGTTACCAAACTCTCTACAAATTTATCTTCAAATATGTTTGTAATACATTTAGACCACTTATTCCCAAATTCGTTTCACCAAATATACGTGCCTACGTACCTGAAAGGCGCATCATAGAAGATAATATTAGCCTATGAACAAGTTAAAAACTTCAAAACTAGTGTTAAAAGTTATCTATCGCGATTTATTTGCAAAAAAAGACCTATGATACTCTCAATAGAGACTTCATCCTTTATTTATTATGTCATACGTGTTTCCCTTATAAATGGATCCTTTTTAATTGAAAAGTTGATCAAAAGCACCTTCATTATAATTTATGAGACAATACTTACATCTATAGTGGTTTTTGTTTATGATGCAATTTGATATTTGAATGAAGAGTCAAATCTGAAGTGCTATAGGTTTTAAAAGAAAGTACGTGGTTTTATATAAAAACCAAAAACCTAATAGTTAAAAAGAAATAAAAGAAAAAATTAAAAAGAATAAAGAATAAACAGAGAAGAAAAAGGAAGGAGAGAAATTAGTGGGTCAACTAAAAACTTGAAAATTTGGAAAAGGCCATAAAATTTTATATTTTAACTCAATGTATTTTTACATGGAAATCGATTTCAAAAGGATGTCATTACATTAAAATTTTGACATTGATATAAATGGGTAAACTTATCAATTTTATTTCCTTCAATTTTGGATAGTAATACTATTCTAATTGGCACGGACCATATAATTTCTCAAATAACCACAATATGTATTATTCAAATTTAAGATTTAAATAGCTATATTTATGTCAGCGAGATCCACTGTGTTCGCATAACATACATGCTATAAACAATATAATATTAAGCAGAATATGTTTTTGATAGTAAATAAATTACACTACGGATTTATTAAATTTTTTATAAAAAATCTACTGCAAATGTCCTTTTAGGAAAATAACCAATAATCGACTGAAGAAAAAAAGCCAATTCACTAGTCATTTTTTCGTAACATTCCTACATAAATAAGAGATGTTAACATAAAAATGAACTTTCTTACTAAAATAACATAGTGAAATCAGATTTAAACAGATTCAGGTATCTTTAGTAACATTTTTGGTAACCTTTACTGCTGAAATATGGAAGATATATGTATCTTGGTTTCCAGCAAACCCATGATCCTAGGATTATAATTCTTTATATAATATAATCAAAAAGGGTGACAGTGGGTCACCATATCTAATTCCTCTATTACTAGTAAATATACTATTAGGAAATCTTCATCATTTGGTTGGATACTAGTCATTCATTTAGGCTTTTGTATGCCTATGTATTTAGGAACGTTAGTAACTTACTTCAGAAATTTTATAGTTACTGTAACCAAATTCCTCATTTTCCAAAATGTTGTAATATTTTAGATCCCTTTAACTTAGTTGTCTGGTTCTCCATCATTTTCATGTTTTCCATTAAACAAAAATATATTATAACTAATTTCAATAGACCAGCTAGCTTAGATAATATATATAGTACAAGTATAGGATTTACCAAAATAGTTTGCTCAATTGAATAACATACTCAAACATATACCATATATTTCACAAACAATTATGATATATGATATATTCAATAAATGAAAATTGAAAGAAGAAAATTAATACCTATTATGCAGTACGTTTAATAAGTGTAAATGCAAATAGGAAATAAACAACACTCACATAGAGTGAATTCATTAAATATGGTGCTGAATATTTTTGTATGAACAATTCAAAATTTAATTTTTGGGATCAGAAATTACTACTTAGAAAAAAAAAAATTTCACCGCTGGTACATGTTGTTTATATATGACTTATATATATATATTATGTTTGAACCGAAAAAAGGATATGGTCTACAAAAACTTGCTTCTAACAAGTGAGTCCATGAGAAAGCAAGCAAACATACATGCACAAATGCATACATTTACATAACAAAACTAAATGAAAAATAAATCTGTTTTTACTTATATTGTGTTGATTATATACATGTGTATATACATATACACATATATATTGATTTATATTACAAGATTGAATGCCCAAGTATGCTCTATTCTTGCATGAAAATCAGCTACTTTTAAAACTGAAGAATATGCAAATAATTTGTTATGACCTTTTATTCCTTTAAAAGGAAAAGGTAAAAACTAAAATAAAAAGTTACCTATATGCTAAGAATAGTATAATTAAAATAACAGTTGATAATATGCATACTATATTTATACATAAGTTATATTAAAGGATATCTTACCTATAGAGACCAAGTGCAGTTGCAAGACCCGCAATTCCAGCACCAACTATCACCACATCTTTAACCGATGTGTCCATTGATCAATACAAATAGTTTTGAATACTTATTTTTGTTAGCTATGCAAGAATTGATGTATTCTGTTGAAATATATATACGCATAGAGATCGAAGATATAGAAATATAAAAGCAGTGATGTCATTGCTGATGAACTTGATTGCATCTGTTCTCTGTTCGATAATAGACTTGAAAGAAACGTGTTCAATTTTGGCAAGAGGAACATTGCCTTGCATAGTTTAATTGAAAAACCATAGATGCTTTATCAACTTCTTATTAGAATTAGGCAAACATTCGGTGGTAGAAACCACTCTGTGATGTCCAAATTCAGACCACACATTTATTTATCAGTTAACAACAAAATGCACATTGCATAAATATGAAACAATATAAAAACATACAATAGCAATATGGACCGCTATTGGCATGAAGCTTTTTGCTTTATTTTTATTCAAACAAAGCAAAAAAATATTTTAAAATACCGTTTGGATTCAAAACCATAATATATGGAATTAATTTTGATTTTATTTTTCTTTTTTGGATATAGCAATACAAGGAATAAAGTAGTATGAAATGAGATTTAAGTGTAATTGACTAACTATTTACATGGAGTAGAGGATTGACCCATCATATCCAATTCCTCAAGTTCTTTCTTAATTTAAACAAAAAGGTTACACTAAAATAAACATCAAGCTAAAAATTCATGTTCAGTACATCCAAATAATATAAATTTCAACGGAAGAATACCTAAAGAGGATTGATCTCTTTTTCAAGTCGAGCAATGGCGGGAGACGAACGGTGTTTTCCTAAATAATCCCCGTTTCTTTGAGGCTACTGGTGGTTATTATTTCCATTCGTCATCATGCCAATTAAAATATCGGACTGCTTTTTATTGACTTTAATATGAAAATAAGAAGAAAGGGAGAAGATTTGAAAGGTGGAGGCATTGAAATGGACGAGAGGAAGCAAAATACAAATATTTTAATGAAATTGTAAAATCAGCCCCTCAAAATCAAATTAGAGCATGCGACTAGCAGCAACGCAACCAAAGGGAACGTCGGCAATTGGTGTCGAGACGGCCAGTAGTTGGAGGTGGTTGGCGTCGACGCGGCTAGCATGTGACAGTGTGGTTGCAAGTAGACTGCGTTAGGATGATGGCGCTGTGGGAGACAATGAAATAAAAGGAGTAGCAGCGTTATAGTGAATGAAGCCACGACCGTGGAAATAGAGGACAATGGGGAAGTGGATTTGGGTGCTGATAGTTTGATGCAGACTTAAGATTGAGGATTAGAGAAGATAATTTGAGGAAGAGGGAAAGGGGAATAATTTGGAGAATTGGCAGCCAACAAAAAACAGGCCACTTTGAATGTGTTACATAGACGATTTATCCTCTAAACCAAACAAATTTACAAATACAATAACACTATCAAATAAAGCGTTATCTATTTGTGTTATAAAAATCCACTTTTCTTGTAGTATTCGTTCAGTCCCGGAACGAACTTGTATGGATGAATGCTAATGTTGCAATGATGCATGAAGGGCGGTATTAGCATTCCAAGTGGGTTTGCAAATAAAAAGGTAAAGACGTGACCTCACAAGCTTCACAAACCAGAAAATTTGCAAAAACGGGGTATGCAGCAGAGCCATGTGGTTAGCTATCATTAGAAGCCGTCATCCCATTCTAGATTATCCCTATTCAGAGTTGGTTGCGTGCAAACATTGTGGTAGTATAAGGGCTTGGTGTCAAAATGGGGATGATGTAATCCAGTATGGCATGTTAAAGGGGCGACTAATTCCGTGTTGGCATCGGTGCATTTTCTAAGGGTGTACCATCGGAACGTAGTCCCTTACCTTCCCATAGTATGGAATACGATCTCCAATACGTGCCTTACGGTTTTGATTGTAGAGCCTAGTATACTGGAATTTAATAATGGTAATAATTTCAGTTATTTTATATATATTTACTTGAACCGTTAAACACTATTATAATATCACTAGATATTTTATATAAAAGTGTTTTGGTTATCGTAAGGTAAAAACCCATCCGTGTTTATGTGCGGTGTGGTCCTACGAGATACCCTTGTTTTTAAAAGAGTTTAGATGTAATAATTCAAGTTGTTTGAGTTTACTCACACCAGACCCATGTCTGACCTAAAGTTCTATTTTCTTTCCTTAAAACTCTTGGATGCTCAAATTTTCATGGGCAGCCAAATAGTTCTGGTTTTCCGACGGATGCATCTTGGAGGAGCTTGGAGCAGGAGGCTTCATCGATAGCTAGTTATTATCTTATTTCCACTGTAT
Organism: Allium fistulosum; assembly: GCA_030737815.1. Classification (NCBI taxonomy): domain Eukaryota; kingdom Viridiplantae; phylum Streptophyta; class Magnoliopsida; order Asparagales; family Amaryllidaceae; genus Allium; species Allium fistulosum. Next base: position 747,129,276 of record CM060907.1, read on the forward strand.
TATATGTATCTTGTACCAGTTAGGTAGGGACAGGCTGTTCTAACTGTCCAATAATAGAATTGTATTAGTATGAATCTGATGTATCATTTTTGAAATGACTTTGTAAAGTAATATGTTGATTAATATATGATATTTCGTTGCATTGTGAGATTCTGTGATTGTTTTTGTTTCTTATATATTCAATCTTCTTATTTCACCCCTAACGATCGGCTTTTCCAGCACTTGAATGCTCAGCATGTAATATAGTGGACATATTAGTGTCGATTTTCGAGCGTCAAAAGGCCCGGTTGTTACATTTGGTATCAAAGCGCAAGATTAAGCGAGAACCTTGGCCCTGGTGGGGTAAACTCATTTGAGATCGGGTAAGTGAGACCCTAGAATGAGTATGAGTGTATTAGATATAAGAGCGCTTATTTGTTAGTGAATACAAAATGTTTTATATTGTGTTGATTTATCTTTTGAGTGGCTTAAGAACTCTGGTCAAGACGTGGGATACCATGGTGTCGATATGGGTTCCTAAACACTTTAACAAGGCAAACTGGCACAATATTGTTTTAAAATTAGATAAATGAAATAATTTCACCTAGAAATATATTTTGGATATAAAGAAAGATTTCAAAAATAGTATAGTATTTTTGAGGTATTGTTGTTAGGAGATAATAATATTCTATTATTATCATTTAGGGTTTGTTTAGTCATGCTCGTCCAGTTGAGCAATGACTATTGTTAGTGTGTAGGTAGCTTCCCTTTTTAAGATTTGGGTTGGGTAAATAGAAATAGGGAAAACATTGAAACGAACACCCGAATTAAGTTTCACAATTTGACTATAAGGCGTTCGATTGTTAATATTGGATTAAAATTTGATTTAACGAAAATGTTTTTATAATGTTAGAATGTTTCGAAATAAATATTTGGAAACAAAATTAAAAAGAATGTGCCTTTTCATTAAGAATAATTTAAGTTGAAAACTTAAGGACTTAAATCCTCGGTTTTTGAAAAATGGTTTTCAAGGTTTTGAAAGATAATAATAGCATTATTTGAAAGCAATTTTAATTCAGGTATAAAATTTTAGGAATGAAAATATTAAGTAAGAAGTGTTTTCTTTGGATTGGTTTGGAGGAATGAGTCTTGATTGTTTTGTGATAATCGAAATAATCTTCTAAGTGACGATTGGATGTTTGCCTAGGTAAACATTGTAGTTTACTTGCTAAATTATTCTCTTTATCATTGTACGATCGAAACAAGTTCAACTTCGAACGAACCCAAAGCGAGTTGGTGATAAACATTTTGTTGAAAAAATGAAAAGTATTATTTCAAAAATGAGATTTTGAAATAAAAGTAATTTTTTTAAAGTTAACTAGTTCGAGTGGCTCAAAAATAACTTAAAATTGGGAAAGAGATGTGTTTGGATGGTAAACACTTGTATTTAGTATTACCCATCCTAGTAAGGAAGTGTATAATACCGTTTGGTAATACCTAGTTTCTTAATATCATTTTGGAATTACTGGTGCTTTACATATATATTTTCGATTAAAATATAGAGTTTCATTTTGAAAAAAATTTGAAATAAAAACCGGGTATTTGGATCTTGAGTTTTCTAGGGAAATAAATGCAAAATGGAATAGTTGAATCATTACTCTTAGGATGTAGTGGGGTATTATCCAAATTGAACCTAATTTTAGTTTTATAAAATGTTTTCATAAATAATTTAGTGAAAATAGAATTGGTATTAAGGGGAACGTAGAATTGGTATTAAGGGAAATAGAATTAAAGAAGTGCGTAGGTTGGACATAGATCACCTCTCGTTTCCATATAGTTTGATCTTAGGTTCGAGTAGATGGCTTTGAGGCGTTTCACGCCATTCCGAATAAAGATCTATTACTTGATTTTTGACGACGAGCACTTGATGAGGGTTTTTGATATGGGACATATTTTTTCTATCATATTTACAACTATTAAGGAGAACAGAGGTTCCTAATTGATCTGAGTCTGCACTAGAAATCGAGTGAGTGATACTAATTCGGAAGTGAAGTTATGTATTCGAGTAGTGATCGAATCATATTTTTGTATAAGAATGATTTATGTACATCATACGAACTGATATATAGTGTTAAGTGTTTTCTGGGTTAGGTTGAGGTGAAATATCGGGGACGAAATTCTTTTAAGGGAGAAGAATGCAACGATCCAGAATTTCAAAGTTTGATTTGCGGATATTTAATTAATTTTAAATCTTCAATATATAAGTTTTATAATGAAAACAAAACTTTTTTAAATAATTAATGATGGTGAAATAGTTTTCCAAATTTGTTTAAAAAATATTTAGTTCAAAGAAAAATCGAAAATATGACCAGAATTATTTTTCTGAATTTTCGACTTTTCGTCAACTAAAAGTTATTAGAAACGCTGTGAACTCTATTACTAGTTTATACATATTCAAAATGTAAATTAGTTAGTATATATTGGTATATACATAGGTATGTATACTTAAATATATACATGTATATACTAAAAGATGCCTTAAGAAACATACTTAGACATGATTTGGCACTTTGGCGACTCCAGTAAAAAACATGTCTAAACATGTTTTCTTTGACATGATGAGGGGGAGGACAAGTGGTGAGCAGAAATGGCATGTGTGGTGGGGGGTGTTGAGGTGGCAAAACAATGAGGAGGGTAAAAGTACAAGGGTAGATAGGTAATTCTCTTTTTTCTCCTGTTTAGAAATAGCCTTCCATTCCTTTATTTTTCCTCCTATTCTTTCTATCATATATTCCTCTTCTCTGATTCAACTGGATAAATTAGTTTTTTAAACCATATAAAATTCCAATGGCTACAACTTCCATTTGTACCACTTCTTTAAATTTTTACCTTAGCTATGTCAAAAATGCATTTCTTTCAAACCTATTTTTGGACTCAGATTTTCTAGCCCGAAAATACCACTCCTTCTTTTGACCATATGTCCCTAAAAAAATCCAAATTTTTGGAAAAGTTCTTGCCTTTGCATTTATTGACTATTGGGTGAAAAATAAGTTGATTGTTTGGTTGGATTATCGTATGGTTTGGATGCATGTATATGTTGCTTATATATGTGAATGCATGTGGTTAAGTTAGTGTATACTTGAATGTGAAGTCTAGATTTTTGTGAATGATGTAAAAGTGTGATCTTGTTTGGGTTCAGTTTGTGGTATGAATAAGTTGTTTTGGACATAATTATATGGTTGTTGTGCAAAGAAAAGTTAACAAAGTTAACAATTAGATTTAGTTATCGATGAAGAATCCTTTGTGAAGAGTACAAGTTTTAGTTTATAATCAAAACCAATTTTAAAGTTAGAAACTTGGTTTCAAATTATTTGTTTTGTGCTTTTGAAAAGTTAGTAAGCTTTCTAGTATTAAGTTTCCAAAGAGAAAAGCTGAAATATTTGCAAGTATGATAAAAGTCCGATTTTTGAAAATTCAGTTTCATACTTTATAATTATTTTGGAAAGGTTTTATAAAATTAATAATAATGCTTTAAAAAGTTAATTAAGTTTTAATAATTAATTATTTATTAATTAAGTTTTTATAATTAATAATTATTTAAGTATTAAACGAGGTTTATTAACTTTAATTAAGTGAAGATTAGTGCTAATTAATTATCTTTTAAAAGTAAGATTAATTTTTAATTAATTATGAGTTAAGTATATGATTTATTTTTAATTAATTATTAATAAAATATAAGGTCAATCATTTATTTATTTAACTAATCAAGTGTTTAGTTATTTTTAATTATAAATTAATTAAAGTTTTAATTTAAAATAATTATTTATTAAAGGTTTAATTTATTATTTAAGTTTTAATTAAAAGATTAATTAACTAATTAATTAAGATTGATTAATAGTAATTATTAATAAAGTTTTTAAATTATTATTTAATGATTAATAAAGGATTAATTAAGGGTTTAATTTATAAATAAATTATTTATTAAAGGTCTAAATATTTATTAATTTATAATTAAATTAAGTTCAAATTTAATAAAGATTAATTATGATTTAATAAGAGTTTAATTTGTAATTAATCATTTGAAAATGGAGTTTTAAGTGTTAAATCCTTTGTTTTCGAGAATCAAATTTTTTTAAAGGAACTTTTTTTTCCAAAGATGGTTTTGAATACAAGGGATTCAAGTATCGATACCATTAAGGAACCATATAACCATGAATGAGTATAATATAGATTGTTTGATTTGTGTGGACATCTATTAGCAGAATAAATCACCGTTTTGCTATAATGAAATTGTTGTTTATATGGACATGCGTTTAGCAGAATAAATCCCTATTCTGCTATAAATTAATTGAATTTTTTTGGATCTCTATTTAGCAGGACAAATCAATATCTAACCATTATGTTGTTGGACATGCATATGCCAGTTAGTTTGTATTGACATGTTATTCCCTAATTAGAATATGAATTGAATTTACATATTTGTTAGCTTATGTAAATAAATTGTGAAGTGACTTGGAATTAAATTGAAATGAAATTGTAACTTAAATTAGTACCATTGGGATTACTAAGCTCTTTTTTAATTTACAAAGTATGGTTTGGCAATTATAAAGTATGGTTTTGAAGTAAATTCAATTCTTTAATCAATCTGGGGTTTAAGGTTTATAAATGATTTTTCAAGTTATATTATTATTTTATAAAGGTATTATATGTAATAACTTGTTTATAAAATGGGTTTTACTAAGTAAAAAGGTTAACTTCAGGTGATTTAAAAGGATGAGTTGCAAAAGGATATTTTGTAAAGGATTATTCTTAAAGAAGATTTGTCAAAGGAGTTTTAAATGAGGAAATGTTTTATAAATGATTTTAGAGATTTGTAAAAATGTTTTGTAAATTGACTTGTAGACCTATAAAAGTGTTTTACAAATTGATTTTGGAAATTTATTAAGGTATTTAAATATGAAGTTAGCTTTTAAAAGGGAACTTTTTATAAAAGGTAAGTGGATTGGTTTTTAGTAAGTAATGTTTTCAAAAAGGAATTTGAAAGGAGGAAAATTTCCATATGTTTTGGTAATACACTTATACGGTTAAGATAAGTATAAATGTTTTCCAAGGATAAACAGGATGTAAGGGGTTTGGGAATAATGTTTGATAAAGATCTTTTGATCAAGTTTTATAAAGTGATTTTATTAATTAAAGATTAATTAATAAAGGCTTAGTGGATTCCATATGGAATTTAATCAATGTTTGAATGTTTATTTATTTGATAGTTAAATAACCGACTATCAAACCTGGGCCAAAACGTAACTTTGGAAATATCTTGGAGAATCACATGATTTATATGGCACAATCATCCTAATGATGTTGTACTGTGCGTATAAATCTCATTCCGTTCTTCTAGGATAAAGGATAAGGAAATCCGTCCACTAATGGTTAGGAGGTAATCTCTGCTCTTATCTATGTCTATTTATTTCCTTAAGAACCGAGGTGGAGTTTATCGAAAATTATCGAAAGTTTTTTTGAAGAGACCGAGAGCGGATATTGTTAGCACCAAAATTGGTCACTAACACCCTTGAATAGAATTATGTAGAGAGATTAACAAAGAAAATAAATTAAAATAGAGGAAAATCACAGTAGAATGCAAAAACAACAGCAAAAACAAGAACACCAGACTTATAGTCGTTCGGCGTAACTGCCTACGTCCACTTTGAATGTAATCTTTATTGCTTTTTCAAATAATTGAATACAGACATAGTCCATAAACAAACGGTTTGAATACAAGTTTGTGTAAGAAGAAGTTGAGTGTAGAAAATGGCAGAGTCTCCCTGGAGTTCTCGAAAAAAGGTCCCTTCAACTGTACCCCTGCCCCTCTATTTATAGACGAAGACAGGCTAGTTCCTCTATGAAGGCCCATGACCAAGATACTTCGGCCCACAATAGGCAATTCATGTCCACCGACCCATGTATATCGACCCCCTATGACTGAACCAGTAGTCACCGAGCCACTCTGGCCGAACCAGGGGTTCCTTGTGCATGACTCGAAACGAACTCTCCTATGACTCAGAGGAGCTAGGGATTTAACCCGAAGTGAAGGAAGGCCGACCGTATTTCCTTGTTGGTAATCTGCTAACTTCCCTGATGCACACCGAACCAAGTATGCCAAACCATCATGACTGAACCACAAGCGCCGAACCAGGCTCGACTGAACTATCTTGGCCGACCCATGCACGACCTTTCTTCCTTGATCGAGTGGCATCTGCTGAACCACCTAGACCGAGCCACGTGTAACCTTCGTCTTTGACCGAGCCATGTATTTCGACCCACCTTATCCTTCATACCATGAACGAACGATGAATGGCCGATCCACCTTAGCCTTCTCACCATGACCGAGCGATATATACTGAGCAACCCGGACCGGGCCAACAAGACTAGATCCAAGCTGCTGAACCATATGCGTTGAACCACTTAGGCCGAGGCACATGAACTAACTCTTCTAAGGCCGATCCATCCAAACCAAACCATTTGTATTTAACTATCTTGACCGAACCATCACCTAATACCGAACAATACAACCAGGCCGATCCTTTCTTTGCTTGAGTCCCATCTTGGTCCAACTGTAACCTCTGCAACTGTCGCCTCGTAGCCGGGTCACGTAGCTAGGTAACATTTGCCTCCCAAAGTGCGTTGTGTGAATCAACACGACGCGCTTTGAATCGACAGTCAGTCCTTGCTTTAAGAAGCTAGCTCATCCAGAATGATAACTGACTATTGTTTTTCATTGGTCTTCGATAAAGCTTCACGTCACCTCAACGTATTAGCTCAATCTCAAAGAGGCTCTCAAAATCCTGTTTTTAACTTTTCAGAAGCTAGATGTATACAACCTTTCGAAGGCTGAGTCACGGTGGATTTTCCAAATACGCGCTTCTCCACTTATTCGGTAGTATTTGTCTCCTCTTAAGATTACCATTCTCAATCATTATTATCTGTGCATATACATATAAATATATATAATTTTTTTTCTCTTTTTTTAAACAATGGATGGATCGACGTTCGAACACCGAACCACGCGTTCGGTTTACCCGGAGACGTTCGACATGTTCATTCACCGAACCGCCGAACCATTCTGACCGGTTCCACAGGGTAAGGCCCGTTCGTCTCCCCTCCACCATATATAAACTCACGCCTTCGTTCTTTTCCTTCCACCTCTAACTTTATTTTTAACCTCCTCTAATATTTCTCCAAACCCAAACTCCTTCCTTTCACCGAACTACTTTCCCACCTCGTTCCACAATCTTCCAAACATGTTGCCTTATCCTTCTCAACTCCAAGCCTCACGAATCACCCCCCCTCAACCTCGAATTGACACATATGTGAGATTCCACGAATTAATTTAAATTCTTAGGCCATGCCTTCGTGAACTCGAACTAGATTAGGACCGCGTGTGCATACAGCCCTATGCGATGAATGAGAAAGGAGAGAAACATGGTGGGTGAGGGGAAAGGCATGGTCAATGGAGTGTTTCTGATGGTGGACTGCACCAGGTTGAGAGGAGTTAGCATAGGTGTTGATTGGAGAGGAAGTCGAGTATAGGAGAAGAGGGGTTGTTGTTTTGTGAGAGAAGGGAGTCCAGTGATTTTCAAGGGTCGATGCATAGGCTGCAGGCTCCTGCTTGGCACATCGATCGAGGGAAGGTAGCCGGTAGTTTATTGAAGTATAGCTGGACCGGTAGGATTTGTGCAATAGAGATGCTCGGTACTCTGAGAGGGAGTGTTGATTGGTCCTGAGAGAGAGAGAGAGAGGGTCGGCAGCATGAACTTAGGAGTGTGGGTCACTCGGTATTAAGGGAGTTAGTATGGGTCGGTGTCTTGTATGATGGTATGGGTTGGCAGGAGTCTAGGAGAGTGGCTTGGTATAGAATGAGAAAGGTGGTTCGGTGATCAGAGAGAGAGGAGAGTGGACGGTTCGGTCGTCCTATAGGGTAGTGTGTCGGTATGTCTGGGTCGGCATTGGCAATCAAGACTGTTCTAACTTGAACACAACATACATTCGGGCAACTTACCTCCACAACCAAGCATAACATAATGGACAATGACAAGTAATAAAACATATACGCCCAAGGACCTAATTTGTACTAACCACTCCATAGTTCGAATAATCTTAAATGCAAATTTAACTCGACAAGAGCATGTAATAACCTTCACAGTAGATGATGCCAATGTTTGACCCCAAGGTCTTTGCTACCAACCACAAGACAAACTTTGGAGATGGTCAGTGACGACCGTCTCCAAGGATGATAACTCAAATCTCCATCATGCTGCATTAGCTTTTTGAACTTCAAATTTTCTGCACTTTTGTTTGAATCATTGCACTAGTTCACATACCACACAGGGGAATACTTTGTTGTTATATCTGATATCTATTGTCTTTCAAGTATAGCTTAAACATGTATCTATTCACACAAATCGCTCTTTGGAGATGTCCGAAAAATCAAGTTCCACTACTATTTCTGACAAGCCTGGGCCAAGTTCTCGGCAGGAGGCAGTGTGGACTCTGAACCCATCGTCGTCCTCCACACCTGGCATTCCGGACCCACCTACCTCGGTTATAGGCCCAGCTCCCGATGCTATAGATGGGGCCATCGTTTTGGATGACCCCATCGACTCTCAAACCTCGAAAATCGGCGAATCTCCTCTCCGTCGATTATGTTCTATCCATGAAATCCCTTTCGAAGACGTTCTGGTTCCTTCGGCATAAGATCGGCCTCACTTGCCCTCAGTCGGATATACTGCTTGCAACAAATTTATGTGCTGGGCCAGAAGTGTGCCACCATTCAATTCATTCATCTGTAAAGCATTGCAGTATATAGGGATTTCTCCAGCACAACTACACTCTAATAGCCACGCATTTATCCACGGTACATGCGTTCTTTTCATGAGTGTCTTACTCAGACTTCCAACTCCTAAGGATATCCGTTATATTTATCGCTTTAAGAGACGTACCGACAGTCCATCTTATATATTCCTCGAGCCACACCCCAAATGTCAAGTTCTAATGGGTGCATGGAGTAAATTTTCTCAGTATAAACAAGAGTGATTCTACGTGCGCTGTCTTTTCGGTTTCGTGAGAAGATGGCTAGAAAGGAGTAAGTCTCATTTTTATCCCAATCTTTGTCTTAAAGCTCGAAGTGCATCTTTTCTAAACTTCTTTCAACTCTTATAGATATCCGCCCATGACCCGAAGGTGCCAGGTATTCTGAGGCCATCGAGGCCATCCGAGCTATTCCCGTGGGAGATCAGGACATTAAATCTGTAATTACAAACGAACAGCTCTCGAAGTTCGGATTACTAGAAGAGGGCCGCCGGACTAGCCTTCCAATTGGAGCCACTATAGCAAGAACGACTATAGAAACGGGCAAAGAACAAGTCGGACCTTCGGTGCCCCCTGCCGAAGGGGCCCTTGATACTACCGAGGAAGGCGAGATTAAAGAAACTGAGGTGCCAGTGGCGACTGACGAGAATATGGGTTTCGTGTGCAGGTGATATGGGGCGTACATACGACATTGACCGCCTTCGCGGATCCTCTATCTTCTACCATTCTAGTCGATATTCAGGATCAGGTAAACGATGAGACAGGGACGCCAGCGGTGATATAGATTATCGTCCCAGAGAGTCGTCGTCTTCCAGAAGGAGAACTTACAACCATTCTTCATATCCAAACAATCCTCCCCCTCACTCGGAGCATAGTAGGGAGAAGTCTGCTCAGAAGGGATCCCAAGCCGAAGTTCCTCGCGACCAACATTCTGGCTCGTCGAGTACCAAGCAATCCCATGAACCTTATAAGAAATCTATGACTCCGGTTAGGCAAACCCCTCTAGCCTCCGCACATGATCCGTCGACAGCGGAAAAATTAGCTGAGCTCAAGGCTACATTCCCGTAGATATGTTTTGATGGATTGAAATTCCTCCCCGTGATTCATCCTATCCCCGGACATGTTAAACAGAGCGCCATTGCTTGCAACAACAATGTTTATTTTCAGCACGATGCGTTCATACACTTGGTAGAAAAAGTTTCAGAGGTTTCCATTGAACGCCAACACGAGATTGATCGCCTTAAACTCGAAGCTATTCATGACAAAGACATAATTAAGGGTCAAGATGAGGAACTATCCTCATACAAATCTCAGCTCGAGACAGCCCAGAAAAATGTTAAGGAGACAACCGAGGCAGTTAGTTGCTTGAAGGCCACTCACAAGAAAGAACTTAATGAGGTAGTCCAACGTAGCGGTGCTCTGGCTTTGGAGAAAGACTCTATCCAAAAAGAAAAAGACATTCTCAATCTACGGGTCAAAGAACTAGAGGAATTACTCTCTAAAGAGAGAGAAAAAGCTATTCCATGCTCTGGGGAGCGTCACACCATCAACAGTCGCTAGCTTGAAGGTTGCTTCTCCAAGCTTCCATTCGATGACGTAGGGACCTTCCCATGTGGGATTCATACGTGACAGGACTGGAAAAACTCGCTTCAAAACTAGGTCGCCCACATCGAAAGTTCACGGTCGAACTTTTTCATTATAATATCGAGCGACTCAGTGTCGATACGCAGCCACCCTCAGATCAGCTTCTTCACGTTTCTCGTCGACAAAGTCCAACGACTCCAGTAAAAGATCTCGATTCGTTCTAGGATCATAATGAGTCACCCGGTGAGAAGGAACTTCAAGTTCCACATGTATAACAACTTCATTGCCGTATGCTAAGGCGAAAGGAGTGTGGCCAGTCGCGGATTTGTGGGTGGTTCGGTAGGCCCAGAGTGTTGTTCGAAGCTCATCCACCCACTTGCCTCTAGCCTTCTCCAAACGTTTTTTCAAGATGGACTTGATTATCTTATTGATGGCATCGACTTGCCCATTCGCTTTAGGGTGAGCAACTGCTGCAAACCTTTTCTCAATGCAATATTTTTGGCAAAACTCTTTGAATTCTCTACTCTCAAATTGAGTTCCGTTGTCAGTAATGATAGTCCGTGGTAGACCGAAGCGGCATATAATGTTTTGCACAACAAAGTTAACAACCTTTTTGGTGGTGATCGTAGTTAGTGGCTCTACTTTTGCCCACCTGGTGAAGTAATCGACCGCGACGATTGCGTATTTCGCACCACCTTTGGAGATTGGCAAGGAACCGATTATATCGATCCCCCATATTGCAAACGTCCATGGACTAACCATTTGCGTGAGCTCTGTTGGCGGTGCCCTCGGGATCTTTGCGTACTTTTGACATCTGTCGCATCTTCTTACATAGTCCACGGTGTCCCGATTCACGGTCGATGAATAATACCCATATCGGAGGATCTTTTTGGCTAACGTTTGCCCCCCAGTATGGTTGCTACATTCTCCTTCATGGACTTCTCTTAAGACCTACTTTATCTCATTGTGAGCGATGCATCTAAGCAAAGGAACGGAGAATCCCTTCTGATACATTACTCCATCCTACATTATATACCGTGAGGCCTTGCGAACGACTTTTCGTCTCTCGTTCTTTCTCTCGGGCAAGGTTCCATGTAGCAAGTATTCTTTGAATGGGGTCATCCACGACTCTCTTTTAGTTTCTGTCTCTAACACAAGATCTACCTCCATCTCTTTTATGCTCGGGGCGTGTAAAGTTTCGATGGGAACCAAGCCCATCTGTTGTGCATCACCGACACTTGCAAATTTTGCCAAGGAGTCAGCTTCCCCATTTTGTTCACGCGGAATGTGAGAAATATCATAGTATTTGAGGTCCGCTAACAATTCTTGAACCCTAGTGAGGTATGGGGCAAGCCTTTGCCCCTTTGCCTGGTAGTCCCCCCATACTTGGTACACCACTAACTGTGAGTCACAAAAGATTTCAATCGATTTCACTCCAAGTTCTTTGGTAAGCTTCATGCCCGCAATCAATGCTTCATACTCAGCTTCATTGTTCGTAGCGGGGAAATCAAGTTTCAAAGCATAACTAATTGATCGGTTCTCGGGAGTTATAAGAATAACACCAACCCTAGAACAATGGTCGTTGGATGCTCCATCGGTATATAGCTTCCATCGAACATCGGGAACTACATCACTACCGCTTGACTCATTTGATATGGTGAACTCTGTAATGAAGTCTGCTAACGCTTGCCCTTGGATCGCCCTTCGTGTCAGGTAAGTGATATCGAACTGACTCAGCTCAATATGCCATTTGAGTAGCCTTCCAAAAGTCTCCAGTCGTTGGAGCACTTGCCATAGAGGTTGATCGGTATAAATACTGATCGGATGTGCCTGGAAATACGGGCAGAGCTTGCATGATGCGATCACCAAGCAGTAGGCTAGCTTCTCAATCTTAGGATAATTTCTCTCTGCCCCCGTTAAGCGCTTACTAACATAGTACACTGGCTTTTGGATTCGGTCATCCTTATGAACCAAAGCTGCACTGATGGCATGCTGAGATATAGCCAAGTAAACATACGACACCTCATGATCTACGGTCTTTGACAGAATCGGGGGCCTCTCCAAGTGTCTCACCAGAGCTCGGAATGCATCCTCATAATTCGGCGTTCATTCAAAATTTCTTTTCCCTTTCCTTATCACATCAAAGAAATTAATACACTTGTCGGTTGCTCTGGATATAAATCGACTCAACGCGGCGACTTTCCCATTTAGGCTTGCACTTGTTTTATAGTTCTGGGTGCCTGTATGTCCCGAATAGCTTGAATATTTTCTGGGTTGGCTTCGATTCCCCGTGCGTTGACAATGAAACTCAAAAATTTCCCCGATGCAACGCCAAAGGAACATTTCAGTGGATTGATTTTCATTCCGTAAAATCTGAGTATATAAAACATCTCAGCTAAGTCTCGAATGTGGTCATTTGACTGTCGTGACTTCACGAGCATATCATCCACATAGACTTCCATCGTTCTACCGATATGGTCTTTAAACATTCGATTCACCAGCCGCTGATAAGTTGCCCTTGCGTTCTTCAACCCGAAAGGCATCACTACATAACAATACAGTCGAACGTTCGTGAAAAAAATGGTATGCTCCTGATCCGAAATGTGCATCAAGATCTGATTATACCCCAAATACGCATCCATAAATGACAACAATTCGTGTCCTACTGTCGAGTCTACCAGCTGATCAATTCTGGGCAAAGGAAAACTATCCTTAGGGCACGCCTTGTTCAGGTCCAGGTAATCAACACCAGTCCTCCACTTCCCGTTTGCCTTCCTCACTAGTACGGGTTTGATACCCATTCAGGAAAGAGGGCGTCGTGGGTGAACCCATTGGCTTTGAGTTTATCCACCTCCTCTCTTAGAGCAGTGGACCACTTCGGGTCCATGCCTCTCCTCTTTTGCTTCACTAGCACATAATTCAGGTCAATGTTCAACATATGACTTGCGATGGCGGGAGAAATCCCACACATATCAGAATGGGTCCAAGCGAAAACATCTAGATTCGCTCGGCGGAAATCGGTAAGATCCTCTATTATCGAGGAGTTGAGCTGTGATCCAATTTTAAGCACCCGTGATGGGTCATTTGGTTGACTGGAATGTCAATCGTCAGTTCAGCCGGTGCCGCCTTGGGTTCTTCATCGTCATCTCTCGGATCTATATCTTTACAGATTCGACTGTATTTCCCAAGCCAAGGCTCGGACATTACTTGTCTATTTTCGGCAATATAGATGCGGACAGGGTTGTCCACACCCTTTCCTTTCTCTCTTCGTTGAGCCTCTCTCAGCTCAGCCACATAGCAAGCACGACTAGTCGCTTGATCACCATGCACTACACCAACTCCTCTGTCCGTTGGAAATTTCAAGGTCAAACACCACGGGGCCAAAGCTGCCCTAAACTCTACTAGGGCCGGTCGACCCAGAAAAACATTATACCGGGAATCAACATCTAAAAAATGAATGGTGGGATCTGTACCCTCCTGCATTCACCTTCTCCTAGTTCAACTAGCAATTCAAAAAAACCTATCACATCAGTGGCTGCACTATTAAAGCTGTGAATGTGGGCTTTAGACGATTTCAGATCCTTTGCCTCCATCTTCATTTGGTCATACGTCATTTTGAAGATAATGCTAACAGAACTTCTACAATCAATTAGTATCCTTCTCACAAGCGCCGGTCCAATCGTAGCTGAGATAATCATCGGGTCAAAGGTAGGTGCCTCCACCTGATCGACATCCCTGCTTCTGAACACCATATCATCGGTCATCATTCGCTGCTGCTTCGCTGGAGTCCCATCTTCCGTGTTCGAGCAACATTCGAAACCCGCATGCTTCAGGGAACTAGTATAGCGTTCCATTTCTTGCCAACTCTTTTCTGTCGGATGAGGTCCACCGATTATCGTGTTTATGACCAGCCTTCCTCCGATCCAAGTGGGCTGCTCAGGTCGATGTGAAGCTTGCTCGCGATTGGAGTCGGATGTCCCCTGTCCGCCTTCCTACAGATTCTTAACCAACTGCTATAACTTCTTCTGGCGAATCAGCTTTTCTATAGCATCATGGAGGTGTCTACACTCTTCAGTGTTGTGCCCATAGGTCTCATGAAACTGACAATACTTTCTAGTCTACTTTTGTTCCTCAGTGGATTCCTTTAGGTACGGCTTTAGATATTGGAATGTATTACAAGTTGATAGATAAATATTCTCTAAAGATGTATTCAGAGGAGTATATTCGCTATAGGTCGGGATTCTGGGTTTCCACTTTCCTGCTTCCCTCTTTCGCCCGGAATTTCCTCCTACAGATCCTTTAGACTGCTCTGGCTTATTTTGAACATTGACTTGGATATTGCTAGAGTTTTCGCCAGATTGCTTTACCGCAATGTTGCTTTGCACCACTTCCTTGCTGGGCCCTTGTACACCGCTTCGTCTTGACCACCTAGCCACTTCCCTCCTCATGAATTGGTTCACCTTTGAATAGAAGCATTCCAGGGTAGTCGGTGGTTTGCCAGCCAGCCAGCCACCAAACTCCGAGTCCAGATCTACTCCTCGCATCACGGCCATAAGGATAGCATGGTCATTCGGATTACTAACTTCGGTAGCAGCAACATGAAATCTTTGCAAATAATCCTTCAATGACTCTCCTAGATCCTAGATCACATTGGACAACAACATCACATCCTTTAGGCGAGTGGCATGGATCCTAAACTGCTCCACAAATTTCGCCGCTAACTCATCAAACCTGGAGATCGATCGCGGGGGAAGTCTGGTGAACCATATGGTAGCAATTCCGAATAGGGTTATTGGGAAGCATCTGCATTTGGTCGCATCATTTTCCCTAGCTGAGTCCATCATCCACTCGTATCTCATTACATGTTGTTGGGGATCAATCTTCCCCTCATAAGCTAGAATAGTAGGCATGTTGAATTTTCATGGATATTCAGCTTGTAGGATGGTATCCGTAAACGGAGTATGGCTCTTAGAAATGCCCCAGTCATCATTGGTTAAGCCCTGATTCTCCCTCATCAGTTGCCTGACCATAGCTGATAAATCCGGAGTCTGGATGGGAGGTGGCAAGTTGGTATCCGTCTTGCGTGATCATTCCGGTTGGTGCCTCCTCGGTAAGTGATCATCTAAGTGTGCATCCCGAGGACCCGCTTCGCTACGACCCTGGCGAGGCGGTGGACTAGCTCCCAAGCATGCTCCAGATCCTAAGTTTCCCCCTTCAGGTTGGGAACGACTCCCTAGGTGCAGATGAGGAGCCACGGTTCCAGGTAGGGAATCTGGACCATTTCTGTCGGTTTGCTCTTGGCGAGTCATCACCAATTGCTCTGTTGCCCAGTTTGTGTCATCTCGATCCTATAATGCCTGCGCCTGGGGTGTTCATCTGACAAAGCGGAGCTGTCGGATGATGAGTAGGAAGTAGGGCCTCCTCCAGCGTTCTGACGCTGCTGCTGAGCGATTTGGGTCATCAGGTTGGTGTTCGTTTGAATCTGCTCGTTAAGCTATCTCCTACTTTCCACAAGTTCCCTCATCAGCTCATTGAACTCTGCCCTGGTGACAGCTTCTGGTTGGTTTGGGATGGTGGCAGGCTTTGCACCTGCATTAGCTTGCTGGTTGTAGCATCCCACTTGCTGGACATTGGCGGTCTCATTGGCATCCGCGTTGTGAGAGGCGAATCTGGTACGTGGTCTTGCCATCTTAGAGTTATCTGTAGGAACTTTCAGTAGAATCTACGAACCCTTGAGAATGAACTCGGATCTCCTTCGGGGGATTTCCTCAATCCAGTAGCAACAAAATAGATCGTAACAGCTTGAGAATGCACGCTCTCAGTGAAAGCACCAAAATGTTAGCACCAAAATTGGTCACTAACACCCTTGAATAGAATTATGTAGAGAGATTAACGAAGAAAATAAATTAAAACACAGGAAAATCACAATAGAATGCAAAAACAACAGCAGAAACAAGAACGCCAGACTTATAGTGGTTCGGTGTAACTGTCTACGTCCACTTTGAATGTAATCTTTATTGCCTTTTCAAATAATTGAATACAGACATAGTCCGTAAACAAACGGTTTGAATACAAGTTTGAGTAAGAAGAAGTTGAGTGCAGAAAAATGGCAGTCTCCTTGGAGTTCTCGAAAAAAGGTCCATTCAGCTGTACCCCTGCCCCTCTATTTATAGACGAAGACAGGCTAGTTCCTCTATGCAGGCCCATGACCAAGATATTTTGGCCCACAGTAGGCAATTCGTGTTCACTGACCCATGTATATCGACCCCCTATGACCGAACTAGTAGTCACCGAGCCACTCTGGCCAAACCAGGGGTTCCTTGTGCATGACTCGAAGTGAACTCTCCTATGACTCGGAGCAGCTAGGGATGTAACCCAAAGTGAAGAAAGGCCGACCGTATTGCCCTGTTGGTAATCTGCTAACTTCCCTGATGCACACCGAACCAAGTATGCCAAACCATCATGACTGAACCACAAGTGCCGAACTAGGTCCGACCGAACTATCTTAGCCGACTCATGCACGACCTTTCTTCCTTGACCGAGCGACATCTGCTGAACCACCTAGACCGAGCCACGTGTAACCTTCGTCTTTGACCGAGCCATGTATTCCGACCTACGTTATCCTTCATACCATGACCGAACGATGAATGGCCGATCCACCTTAGCCTTCTCACCATGACCGAGCAATATATACTGAGCAACCCGGACCGGGCCAACAAGACTAGATCCAAGCTGCCGAACTGTACGCGTCGAACCACTTAGGCCGAGCCACCTGAACTAACTCTTCGGAGGCCGATCCATCCACACCGAACCATTTGTATTTAACTACCTTGACCAAACCATCACCTAATACCGAACCATACAAACATGCCGATCCTTTCTTTGCTTGAGTCCCATCCAGGTCCAAGCATAGCGTCTGCAACTGTCGCCTCGTAGCCGGGTCATGTAGCTAGGTAACATATATGATATCCAAAAAACACTTCGATCCAACTCAAGTGTTTCAAACTAAAGACATCTTGAAGAGCATGGAATCGAAGATGGAGTTTTGAAGTGCAAGGGCAGAGTTTTGAAGTGCAAAGGCTATTTCTATTAAGCTTGAGGGTGATTCCAAAATAGATTTAGTAAAAGTAGTGCCTTTGGTTTCATTCAGTCCCGAAACGAAGTTGTATGGATTAATGCTAATGTTGCAATGATGCATGAAGGGCAGTGTTAGCATTCCAAGTGGGTTTGCAAATAAAAAGGTAAAGACGCGACCTCAAAAGCTTCACAAACCGGAAAAATGGCAGAAACAAGGTATGCAACAGAGCCATGTGGTTAGCTATCATTAGGAGCCATCATCCCATTCTAGATTATCTTTATACGGACTTGGTTTGCACGCAAACACCATGGTAGTATAAGGCCTCGGTGTCAAAAAGGGGATGAGGTAATCTGGTATGCCATGTTAAAGGGGCAGCCGGTTTTGTGTTGGCATCAGTGCATTTTCTAGAGGTGTACCATCGCAAGGTAGTCCCTTACCTTGCTATAGTATGGAATCCAATCTCCAATACGTGCCTTACGGTTTTTCTTGTAGAGCCTAGTATACCGGAATTTAATAATTGTAACAATTTTAGTTATTTTATATATTTATTTGAACCATTAGACATTATTATAATATCACTGGATATTTTAAATAAAAGTGTTTTGGTTATCGTAAGGTAAAATCCGTTCGTGTTTATGTGCGACGTGGTCTTACGAGATACCCTTGTATTTAAAAGAGTTTAGATGTAAAAACTCAAGTTGTTTGAGTTTACTCACACCGAACCCATATCCGACCCGGAGTTTTATTTTCTTTCCCTAAAACTCTTGGATGCTCAAATTTTTATGGGAAGCCAAGTAGTTTAGGTTTTCCCATGGATGCATCTTAGAGGAGCTTGGAGCAGGAGGCTTCATCGATAGCTAGTTATTATCTTATTTCCACTGTATTATATGTATCTTGTATCAGTTAGGTAGGGACATGCTGTTATAACAGTCCAAGTGTAGAACTGTATTAGTATAACCCTGATGTATTATTTTTGGGAGGACTTTGTAAAGTATTATGTTGATTAATATATATTATTTTATTGCGTTGTGAGATTCTGTGATTGTTTTTGTTTCTTCTACCGTCTATCTTTTTCTTTCAACCCTAATGATCGGTTTTTTTGGCACTTGAATGCTCGGTACAAAATACAATGGACGTATTAGTGTCGATTTTCGAGGGTCGAAAGGCCCGGTCATTACAGATAGCCTCAAATTGAAGGGAAGACTTCCGTCATGTAACTCTACTGACCTCGCATCCTTATAACTTAGCCATAAATTAAATACACTCAATATATATAATAATACTCATCTCACTGTTTCATAAATAAGACCTTATAAGGAATCTTCCTTATTACGCCTTAGAATAATAATTATTCTATATAAGGGTTCCCTCTTATTTTTGTCTAACAATCAATTACATTCTTAATAGGGGAAATAAATGAAAATAAATACCTAATTAACTACGCCATATCGCAATAATTGTACATTAATTACGCGAATAGAGACAAATAAATATTCGCTCCTAATAAATTCTAAACGGATGGATTTTACGCCCTAAACTAGCATTAAATGTCAATTCCCTATCCAAATACTATTACAAGTCCTTTTTCTTCAAATTTCCAAGATTTCAACATACCAAAATAAGGGATTCTAATATCCAAAATAGGGAATTAATATTCATAACCAAAATTGTAATAATAGACTTGTAAATAAAATAGAAACTCAATTTATTACATCAATTCAATGGAATATCCTAAACAATAAGAAGTGCAATATAAACTCCATATTTTATTCAACTCATTTTTATACAAGGAAATAGTAAGAAAAAAATTTTGTGGAATAAATGGTGCAAACTACGAATAGAATTCGTAATCTAAACCCTTATTTTATTAAGATCATAATTTGGATCAAGGAACGAGGAGAAGTGTAATAGACTATGAGATTATCAAAAATTGCATATACAAAACAAATTCCATCAAATTAATTAAATAATTAAGAATCTCAACATAGAATTGACATTTCAAAATATAAAGGAATTTTGAGGAATTTTATCTATCGTATTTTCGCAATCCCAAAATCCCTAAGGCATATTCAAATCCATAGAGATATACTAAAGTTTCCACTCACAAAATGGCCATAGCTTCGCTTTCCTTGGATTCGCACACCTTTCATTCTCCTCCAGAATCTCTTTATTTTGAATTCTTACCTGAATTCTCTATGGAGTTTCTAAATCTAATTTGAAGAGATAAAAATGGTAGAGTTTCATTGTATTCCATAAAATAATATGAGTAAAAAGTGGAGAGGGTAGGGTTCTATTTATAAGGGTTGAAACGCACTAGAACCATAGGATCAAATTGGAAGAGAAACGGACAAATTTGGAACATTAATCAATGCAAAACCCTAGCCGCCATCATGAGACGGTCGACCGGTCGTGCTTAGGCGGTCGACCGGTGGACCCATGTAGGTCGACCACTCCGCCTTATTTAGGCAATAATGGTTCGTTTTCGTTGCATTTTGATTTTAATTAATTTCTTAGCCTATTTATTCTTAACATTAAACATTAATTAAAACGTTTACTTAACCCCCAAGCTAATTTTAAAATTTAAACTCCAAATTTAAATTCTTATTTGAATTTGAATTCAAACTAAATTAATTTAAATCTGAAAACTTCAAACGCTCATATCTTCTTTGTTTGAGCTCTATTTTCAGCATATTATATATGGGAACAGATCAGAATTTTTCCATGAACGCAATGGAATAACTTCCTTGGTCAAATTTCAACTTTTATAATATTTCCTATTCTACCTTATTATATTTAATTAAATTTTATTTCATTTATTTATGGTTCATATCATGGGGTGTTACAGAATGTTATTCAGAAATTATAAACCATATAGTATAGAAAATACATACCTAAAACAAATGCCTCGAAGCATACCTAGTAATGATGACTTCTCTCTCTTGTGAAACCTTCTTGATTCGGCAAACTGTTAATCCTTGAACCGTATATCTTTGGTTATCCAATAGCTATCGTCTTTTGAATTGATTTGAGTTGAATTTATTAGAGCTACTTGATGAGATCACCCAGTAATGGAGGAATAGTGGCAGTCAAAAAAAAGTTCTAAAACAATTAGGGTTAGAGGTCTTTTTATAGTGGATGAAATAGAGAGAAATATGGATTACATCTCATACCAATTCTCACTAGATCAAAGCCATCCATCTCAAAACACCTCTTTCTTTTTTAGCCGCCCCCTGTAGGTGATATTGCTGTCGAAATTATCATCTTATTATCATGGGCTAATATCCCATTTAAATCCAAATAAATATTATTAATTAAATCTAATTTAATTGCTTGTCGATATCACATATCGACCAATATATTTAAAACTATTATAAATATATACAACAATATTTATTCCTCAAATCATATTCAAAATTTTATAATTAATATTTCATAAATATTAATTAATTTAACTGATTTATAACAATTATAAACTAATTATATCGTTTGGTCTAAAGAGAATTCATCATTTCAGTTGTGTGACTCGTCAAGTGTAAATTTGGTCAGCGATTAACATCGAACTATTCGAATGTTAATGTTCACACATCACTTAGCAGGTGGTGTGACATTTTGGCAAAATTTATCACTTACTTAGTTTCGATAAAATCCAATTTTACATTATTAAGCATTACTGTGACGCCCCACCTCTATACTCATACTAGCCAAGGACACTACGGGGTAATGCCGTCGACTAGCACGAAGAATAAGGCTGTTGAGGAGCGACCATCTGTGTAATTGCTTTATGCGAATATCGATATGTCAAATAATATGACCTACATTTCATTTCAAGAGGAAATTTGACATATCCAATACAAGCTCAAAACTACTACACAATGGTTATGTGGCCTTCAGGAAACAAATATAAAATAAGCATAACATAAATCAGTCACAGATATTCATATCACAAAGGCGGAAATAGATATGAATATACCATATAAAAGTGTACATCAGAGTAGTGGTCAAACAAGATCCAATACATCACAAAAGAATAGGTACAAGTGCTAAGCAAAAGAATATGTATACATCAAGGAGTCTCTATCTCAAATGTATAAAAGCAAAAACTACTAAGCTAAAGTAGCTAGCCAAAAGTCAGAAGTTAGCCCCTGCTAAGAAGTCAAGTGGAAGCACCTGTAACACCTCGGTCTGACCCAAGTATTATTTAAGAAAAATAATAATAAACGGATCAGTCTAGCTATAAATATCATATGAGATGAGAAAGGATAAGAGATACCACAAAAATGTATGATAACAATAATGCCATACTGTGACAAGTATACATTCGATAACAATACAAATCATACAATATCTCAAATCTCGTCAAATATCCAAAAATAATATCACATTCTTTAGCTTATTCACCAAACCCTAAATATTGACAAAACATATCAATGTCAATCGCAAAAATTGGTGAAACACAAATTCCAGAAATCAACAATTAGAAATCCAGAAAACACAAAGGGGAAGGCCTATCACAAACGGGAGCATGAAAACTCACCAACACGTGTATCACAATCGGGATGCTATCCCATGGTCGCTAACCATAGAGCCGGTGCAACGGCGTAGTACAATAATGGTACGCTCGAGGAACCTGAAACTCAAATGAGCCGGAACAATGACGTAGTACAATAACTGTACTCCCGATGAACCTGCAACACAAATAATTCGGAACAACGACGTAGTACAATAACAGTACGCCCAATGAACCTGAAACACAAATAATTCGGAACAACGACATAGTACAATAACGGTACGCCAGATGAACCTGAAACACAAATAATTTGGAACAACGACATAGTACAATAACAGTACGCCCAATGAACCTGAAACACAAATAATTCGGAACAACGACGTAGTACTATAACGGTACGCCCGATGAACCGAACTCCATAAAACCCATAGGTCGCTAGCCTATAAAAATGAGACAAAGCTCAATAGAATGGGGTACAGTCCCCTGCGCGGACAAAGAGACATCGCATATCGCTAGTCTAAACCAAAAAATGATCATCATTGATCAACAAGAAGCGTAAATTACAGTAAGCTAATAAATAAATGAGTTTAGCTTCATGTCCTATAACCACTGGCTTAACTTAAATATTTACGAACAAATTGTAGATTTCAACTTGAAAATTGTCACAAGGTTTCAATCGAACAAGTCTAAGAATTAACCAACAAAGTAAACGCAAGCGTTTCATACCACTTGTTTTGCTAAGTCGTTTAATTGGATTTCTTGTACGAATGAGGTAAGGTTTGTATATACTAATAGATTGGAAAACGGTTTTAAAACGAGCTTTGTATTTAAAAGTAATGTTGAAATCATTTTTTGTGAAAGATTTTGAGTATTTACTATTAGTATAGAAACCTTTGTATTTAAAAGTGACAAATCATAGAAAACGATTGTAAAAACAATCGATCACCAAAAATTCACATTCGACGACGTGAATTCCAACCATAAAAATCGATATCAAATCCCAATCAATTGGATATTCCCAAAAATCCATAAATAAAGTCATCAAAGTCGATAATAATTGACAGCAACTAACCGGATCAACAAAAATCGATAAAAATTGGAAATCCACTCAAAACAGCCAAAATAGGAAAAATTGCACAGAACCAGATGTCTGGTTGAAAATCCAGACGTCTGGATTTTTCAACCAGACATTTGGATTTCCTTCCAGACGTCTGGATTTTCCTGCTAGGCAAAAATCAACCTAGCCCAAAAAGGGCAAAAATCCAAACCGGAAGGGATCGAACGAGCGATGGATTCTAGGGATTTATGCCAATCGACAACCCAGCCCTATAGGCTCTTCGATACACCACCAAAAACATGTCAAAACATCCAAGATAGGATTTTTAAAGATTTTGGCTTCAAAATACCAAAATTGGAAAATTCACCAAATCGGTTCAATTCAAAAGCAATTGAACATGAAATAGGTGTTAGGAATTCATACCTAACAACAATGAAAGCTATAGACATAGATGTGAGTTCAAGAACTCACCTTTGAACCCAAAAACAGTGAATGAGAAGCTCTAAAACAAAGCAAGACCAATTCCTCTTCAATACACCTCTAGAATCTTCTATCTATTATCAAAGGTGAAGTTTTTCCTAAGTTAGGTTATAGGAATTTCTGAAAATTGGAGAGGAATTGAGATGGAGAAGATGAAGAGGATGCTTACCTAAGCTTCTCTTTGATTTTGGAGCTTGAATCTAGAATTTCCTAGTAATCTAGGGTTTAGTAATTTTAATTTCCCTTTCTTTCCCCCATTTTCCTTTAGCTTGAGAGTGTTAGGAAAATAGAATGAATGAATGAAGAGGGGGTGGAGTGTTAGGGTATTTTGTTGGGTTGGTGGGCTGAAACCCAAACCCAATAGAAAAATAGCAAAATTCTACTCAACTCCAAACATATCGATGTTTATACTAAAAAAGGTCGCAAACGCCATTTTGGACTCAATGGAAGTGGTCTCAAGTCCGGATTCGACCGTTTACAAAAAGTCACAATTCAGACTTTAAATTCAACTAATGATGTTATATTTAAATAAAACATTTAAATATATAATCATAAAATATGCGGGCTGTTACAATTACCCAGCTGTGACATTTATTTACATCAATTCTCTTCGTCAAAACTATATCACTTTGGACTTATGGAATTTTGTAATGGTCAAAATTCCAATATCGTTCACATTCAACACTATAGTCCAAACATAAATTTCTTGGTTCAATAATAACAATTATTATTAACCAAACCGCTTCAGCCAGAGACTTTGACTTTAAGTTGACTTCAGTTGACTGCGATGCTAACCCTATATAACCAAGGAGATGAACCCTCTCTTGAATAGTGTTTTACTTCCACTCGACCAAACTATAGTCACTCAATGGACGTCGTGCCATGATTTGACTATACTTAAAGCGGAGCTTTCATATTGAAGATCAACAGTATTCTCAAGTCGAGAGAACTATGTAAATCAGTCCATCTATATTTTCTATTTGACCTTAGTTATATTAACCAATAGAAAACTATCGAGTGAATCGTCCCTTGTTATCCAATAACTATTAGTACGTAACCCCTTGGTGCCTCCAGCAGTCATGAGTAATACACAGCCCAAAATTTAGAGAGCGTTACTTACTCTAGTCTCAATGGATACATCGATATCCTGTCTCGATGCATTTTGACTAGTAACATTTAAAATGGTATATTTGTTTTCATTATGATAAATCACTCACAGTTTCAACACTTTGTAACTACTATCACAAAACATATCATATATGGATTTTCTATTTAAATATTATTTTAACTAAATTAATTAATACAACACATTATATCAAGTATATAATAGAAAGAAAATGCCTTTTATTTCAAACAAGATTGGTTATCAAGTTAGGTATATGTAACAAATTATATAATTGCCCCTAAAGTAGACCTCTAACTCTATCAATCTCCCACTTGCACTTGGGTTTAATTATGGAATCTTATTCCAACTTCTCTAATCGATTTACTCAAAACCAATTGGGTTCATCCCTCAGTGAATGGGTATGCTATTATTTTTCAATTATCTACTCTGTCAATCAACTCTCTCCGACGTTGACAAACAATCTTTATCGTGTGGAACAATTCAAAGTATGTCTCTTGACTTCTAGTGAGCTCTAAGTTATGCTATGAACTATATCATGGCATTGTTATCATATAACAATGTTATGGGATTCTCAACATTTGGAAATTCCCTTGGCTCGGGTTATAAATATTTATATACATTGTTTTATTTTGGCGCTATCCAAGACGATGTACTTAGCCTTTTCATGGAATCAACCATCGTCTTTCATTTGGAACATTTCCAATTTAAAGATTTTTAACTTGAATTTGTTATTGACATATTATACTCGATGTCATTTATGAAACTTTGAGTTTGAACACTCCTCCATAAGGAGTTCCTTGATTTTGTAAACAATTATCTAGTATTTCATAAATACACGAGAACACCTCAAACAACCATTTAGCGATATCAATTTGGATTTGATATTTGCTTCAAGTATCAAATACATAAACAAATCATGATATCATGGACAATAAAACATGTATGATAATTCCTATTGCTAATACATAAAGAATCCATCTTACACGTTCCATATTAAACGTTTTAATAAGATGTTGTTGCATATCGTTTGGGACATTCCCAGCATCTTTTATACTTACTATTAAAGACACTGTTTATAAATCCAACGTTGAGTATTTAAACAACTAACGCTAATTTTAACACAAGTACATCGTTAACAATCAGCAATGTGTTGTTTACTTATGGTTTAGAAATATCTATGTACCTTTTAACATTCTTTCTTATGAACACATACTTCCTCCGCACTTTGATTGAAAATCAAACTATTTGATATTTTTATCAAAATACTTATTCAATTTGGATGCTTATAAAATGATTCTTTCATATCATTTCTTGGATCATATCCGAAAACTCACAACCTCTATATCGCTCCCACTGTCTTCGAGATACTTTGGTTGTTATATGAAAATAGTCTATTCTAAATCATTATTTAGAATTTTCTATTTCAGTACATATGTGCCAAAACAATAAGTCTTATGAAGCGATAATCTTGTGAGTAAATTCGAAATAACTTGATCATGTTCAATGATGAATCTATTATGCTAATTTCAACATTTGAAATTTATAAGATTATTCTTATCAACATTGCTCATTTAATTTCAACTGCATTAGTCTTTCTCATAAATACACAATCACGGTCGACGGATCACATCCCTTTGGTTACGACTACCAAAATCATATTTTGATAACATACTTGGAATTCTTTTGGATTTGCGCATTACACCATATCATAGAGTCGATACTCTTAACGGTTTGATTGAACAAACGAGAATTGTGTATTTTTGATATTGATAAGAAACTCATAGTTTCACTTCAACAAGCGAGAATACTCCCTAGTGTAATGTGTTCGTTTGAGCTAGTTCAATTCATTTCACCTTATGTAATCAGTTTTATCTCTGGATCATATCCAATTTCATTTTACTGCCAATAATTTCTTAAAGAAATTCTTTCGCTACAAAGTTGGTATTTGTTGAAACAATAATTGTTTCTCAGTGCAATGGAATGTGCATTCATAAACATTTTACAAATGACCTTATATAAAACTGATTTCATATTAGTTCATAATATGTTTATGTTCACAACATAGGTTAGTCATCTAATGACTATTGTACCCAAATTCTTTTGGGCAATCATAGTATACATGTTTAATATCTTCGAAATGCAGATTACACAAATAACATTTATTATCATTTTGAATATTTTTTTCTTTTTAAACATTCTATAGTATTTAGTTTTCCATGTAAGATTAACCACATATGAATTTTAGATTTAGGAAGAGCATTTGTTTTCCAAATAAATTTAAAAGAGTTATTAGTTACACCCGAGAAGTTAAGAAATCTATAAAAAGAATTAGAAGTATATTTCTTACTCTTATCCCATTCCAAACTAAAATTATTCTTATCATTATCAATATTATATAGATTTAATCTAGCATAAAGCAAAGAAATTTGCCTAAGAGTAGTACCTACTAAAATTCTATTAAAGCTAAAATTCCAAGGGGGTCATTTTCAGGAGAAAAAACATCTATAATTAAAGCATTCTTAAAGTTACAAATTTCGTAAAGCTCTTTAAATTCTATCCTAAGAGGGATAACAGAAATCCAACATCATGCCAAAAAGAAGTACTATTTCCTGAATGAACTACTGTTTTAGTACTTAGAATTTTTTTTATGACATTTTAGAATTGATTTCCAAAAATTAGACAATTTACAAATAACTGTAGGAGTAATTTGATGTAAATTATTATTACAATTATAGTAATATTCAGTAATGATTTCTTTCCAAATAGGATTATTATTACTATCCTTAAATTTCCATAACCATTTACCTAACAAAGACAAATTCATGTTACGCAAATTAATGACCCATAAACTACCCTCCTTTTTGGATTTACAAACAGTTTCCCAATTAACTAAACATTTAATACTACTATTAGAGTTTTCCCCACTCCATAAGAAGTCCCTTCTTATTTTATCAATTTTGTTAATCACCCAATCTGGAAAAAGATGCATAAACATCCAATAGATTGGGAGAGCTGATAAAACAGAGTTTATAAGAACTAATCTACCCGCTCTCGATAAAAATCTCCCGTTCCAATTAGAGATCCTATTTTTAATTTTATCAACGATAGTAAACCAATCATCATGTTTAAGTTTAGTTGGTCTAATCAAAAAACCAAGATAATCAAATGGAAAATTCATAGTTTTACAATTAAGCGTATTAGCAACTAAATTTTCAACCTTATCTAAATCATTTAAAACTAAAACCGAACTTTTATCAAAATTTATTTTTAAACCCGATAGAAGTTCAAAACTATATAAGATAAATTTAAGGGTAATAACATGATTAGGCAAATGAGAGGTAAATAGCAAGGTATCATCCGCAAATTGAAGGATAGAAAGACCATTTCGTGAGATTTCGCTACCAACACTCCCCAAAGCTCCATTATCAACCGCTTTTTTAATTATCTTAGCAAA
Source organism: Allium fistulosum (assembly GCA_030737815.1). Lineage (NCBI taxonomy): Eukaryota > Viridiplantae > Streptophyta > Magnoliopsida > Asparagales > Amaryllidaceae > Allium > Allium fistulosum. The sequence continues at coordinate 747,157,406 of CM060907.1, forward strand.
AACATCTACGGCTAAGTTTAAAAAAAAGAGGTAATAAAGGATTACCTTACCTTAAACCTCGTTTAGACTGAATTTTGTTACCTAAAATACCATTAACCATTATACTAGAGTTGCCAGTTTTAAGTAAAGACATGATCAGCTAATCTATCTATGACTAAAACCTCTAGCATGTAACATATCAACTAGAAAATACCAATCCACTGAATCAAAAGCTTTTGCAAAGTCCAGTTTTAAAATCACACAAGTAGTATTATTCTTACAACAGTGATTAATGTATTCCTGAACAACAGCCACACCGTCAGTGATATTTCTCTCCTTAATGAAAGCAGTTTGGGAACAGTCAATTAGATCATTCATTCTTTTACTAAGTCTATTAGCTAAAACTTTTGAAATAATTTTAATGGAACAATTAATTAAGGAAGTAGGTCTAAAAACTTTTAATCTATTAGCATCGATTTTTTTGTGCAATAAAATAACATTTGCAAAATTAAATCTACCTAATTGCAATTTTCCATTATAGAATTCGTTAAACATGCTAATTAAATCAAATTTTAAAACATCCCAAAAAAATTTATAAAAGAAAATAGGGAACCCATCCGGATTCGGGGATTTATCACCAAGCATGTCATTAATAGCTTTCAAAATTTCCCCTTTAGAAAAAGGATTATCAAACTCAGAAAGGTCGATGTTAGAATCAGAAGGATAAAGATCATTCCATCTAGAATTAATTCTATGCTTATTTTTATTACCGAAAATATGTTTATAATATTCAGTAAAAGCCTTATTAAGATCTCTTTGATCTACCAATTTCTCATTATTCATAAAAATAGAATTAATTGTATTACTATGTTTTCTACCATTAGCCATATTATGAAAAAATTTGGTATTGTTATCACCTTCATTTATCCATTGAATTCTAGATCTCTATTTCCACATATTCTCCTCTTTTTCTAAAATTGAATTAAGCTCTTCTTTTAGATTAGCTAGAACGTTACGCTCACCTAGATTTAGTTGCCTAGTTTCTTTTATCTTGTTTATGTTAAGCATTTTGGAAAGAATGTTTTCTTTTTTTATTTTAATACTACCAAAAACATTCTTACTCCAATATTTAATTAATTTTTCATTAATTAACATTTTAACCAATTTTATATTATTTTAATATAATATTCATACTAAATATTTATTACATACTAACCTTTATAGTATTACACATATATCTTATATCTGTGTATTTTCATTTAATAAATTATCATTTAATTAATTAATTTAAATAATTAACCTTTAATTAATTAATTTAATTAAACAATTTTAATTAATTAATTTAATTAAACAATTTTAATTAAATTATATTAATTCCAAAATTCAATTCATATACATATACTTATGTTATTTTAAACATTTAAAACAACATAACATATATCATAATGTATAATACATGTATACATTTATTAATTAATTTATTTTATTAATCTTATTAATAAATTTGAAATTTTCAAAATTAATATTTATTTCCAAACATTTTGAATTTTTTTTATTATGTTATAACTTTTATAATATTTGTATATTTTATTTTAAATTTAACTTTTAAATTTAAATCTTATATTTTTATTTTCAAACAATTTTGAAAATTAGCCCAAGGCCCAATTCAAATTTGGGCATTTTCTATTAGGAACAACTTTTGGACTGTGAGCTTAATAATTAACCCTAACATAATTAATTTAGACCGCATAGGCTACTGGGCTCTGATACCATTGTTGGAACTAGGCCAGCCCGTAGTGGAAGTTAAGGATGAATTTCAAAAAAAAATTCCTCTATAGGATCTATATTGGGCCCATGAACTCTAATTTATTTAAAACTTTTCTAAATTTAATCTAAATAAAATCTCTTATTTCATTTAAATTTGTAAATTATAGAATTTTATTTAATTTATATTCAGTTAAATATATAAATACATATATGTACCATATACATATATGTATGTATGTGCGTGTGTAACATGATAATCTATACAAGGTATAACATGCCCGTATATAGATGTTGAGATTTACATCGCAACAGATATGTTAGCTCATCCCATATATATTGTATGTCATCCAAAGATATGCATGTATGTAAACTTGTTATTTAATGCATATATATGTGTGTGTGTATTACTTAAATGTAAATATATTAATGATTTGTATACACACACATATATATTATTGTATTAAATAGTAAATAAATAAATAAATATAATATATAAAGTGTTTTTTGAATTAATATACATATACATATATGTATGTATCATAGAAACAAAATTATATTAATTATTTTTTATAAAAATATATATAAGTATAATTATAATATTTAAATATATATGTGTATATATATATATATTAATTATGAAATTAAATAAGCTTTTTAAAATTCTTAGATCATATGCATAACACAATGAAAATTTAATTATAATTTTATTGTATTAAAAATATTTATATGAATTAAATAGTCGAAAAAACAATAAAATAATAATAAAATACTTTCATAATATATTATTCTACATTTAGATATTCAGAAATTCATGTATTATATTTAAAGGTTAGGAAAAAGTTTCCATAATTTTCTCGGTCAAAAAATTACTTTTTATTAATTAATTGATTTCGACCGAATATTAAAATGTTTTTAAAAAAATATAAAATATAATTTTTAAATTCTAATTTTTCTAGCGCAAAGTCTATACAATGATATAATAATTTTATTAAATTTAAAATTTAAATTTCAAAATATATTTTATTTTATATGAATTATTTAATCAGTATATTGATTTAAATAATATTAAATAATTGTAAAAATTAATTTGTATTCACCAAACATTATAATCAATGTAAATATGCAGTTATAAAATATAGGTTCAATTATTGAGAAGATATGATGATATAATTAAATTAAGTGATATATATATATATTAATAAAATGATAATAATTAAAATAAAAACTCATTCGGCTATACACATCAGATCAACATAAAAAAATTTGTTTTTTCTATTAAATAATTATATACATACAACCAATCTAATATGTGACAACATTGATACACATAAGAATCGTCACCTAACTAACAATAATATATATATATATATATATATATATATGTGTGTGTGTGTGTGTGTGTGTGCGCGCGCGCGTGTGTATAATAGAATGTTATTAAGAAACTATAAACAATATATTATAGCTAATACATATCTAAAACTAATGCCTTGAAGCACACCTAGTAATGATGAATTCTCTCTTCTACGAAACCTTCTCGATTCGACAAACTAATAATCCTTGAACTGTAGACCTTAGGCTATCCAATAGTCGTCGTCTATTGAATTGATTTGAGTTGAATTTGTTGGAGCTCCTTGATGATGAGATCAGCCAGCAATGGAGGAATAGTGGCAACTAAAAAAAGTTCTAAAACAATTAGGGTTAGGGTTTTTTTTTATAGTGGATGAAATAGACAAAATATGGATCACATCTGATCTCATACCAATTCTCACTAGATCTAAACCATCCATCTCAAAACCCCTCTAGCCTTTTTAGCCACACTCTATAAGACATATTGCTGCCGAAATTATCATCTTATTATCATCGGCTAATATCAAATTTAAGACCAGATAGATATTATTAATTAAATCTAATTTAATTGCTTAACGATATCGCACATCGATCGATATATCTATAACTATTATAAATATATACAATAATATTTATTCCACAAATCATATTCAAAATTTTATAATTAATATTTCATAAATATTAGTTAATTTATAATAATTATAAACTAATTAAATCGTCTTGTCTGAAGAGAATTCACCATTTAGGTTGTGTGACTCGTCAGGTGTAAATTTGGTCAGCGATCGAACTATTCGAATGTTAATATTCACATGTCACTTAGTAGGTGGTGTGACATTTTAGCTAAATTGTCACTTACTTAGTTTCAAAAAAAATCCAGTTTTACATTAATAAGGGTTACCCGGCTTTGACATTTATTTATACCGATTCTCTTTGTCAAAACTATATCACTTTGGACTTATGGAATTTGATAATGGTCAAAATTCCAATACCATCCATATTCAACTCTATAGCCCAAACACAAAGTCCTTTGTTCAATAATAAGAATTATTATTAAATGAACTACTTTGGCCCGAGACTTTGACTTTGAGTTAACGTATCCTCTCTTGAATAGTGTTTCACTTCCAATACTTCTTCTCGACCGAACTATAGTCACTCGATGGACGTCGTGCCATGATTTGACTATAATCGAAGCGGAGCTTTCATATTGAAGATCAATAGTATTTTCAAGTTGAGAGAACTGTATAAACCAGTCGCATCGATATTTTCTGTTTGATCTAAATTATATTAACCAACTGAAAACTATCGAGTGAGTCGTTCCATAGTTGTTCAATAACTATCAGTACATAACCCCTAGGTGCCCCTAGTAGTCATGTTTAATACACTGCCTAACTTTTGGAGAGCATTACCTACTCTAGTCTCAATGGATACATCGATATTCAGTATCGATGCACCTTGACTAGGAACATTTAAAGTGGTATCTTTGTTTTCATTGTGATAAATTACTCAAGGTTACAACACTTTGTAACTATTATCACGAAACAAACCATTTACGGATTTTTTATTTAAACATACTTTAAATTAAATTAATTAATTAATATAACACATTATATCAAGTATATAATAGAAATAAAATAGCTTTTATTTCGAACAAGATTAGTGATCGAGTTAGATATATGTAATAAATTACATATTTGTCCCTCGAGCATACCTCTAACTCTATCAGTTTCTTCTTAAGAAATTAATATTTTGTAAAATGCCTTATTTTCCTAGAATAGTTAAATTTGTTTAAAAACTAAAAAAGACTTGTAGAAATATTTTAAAGTGAAATTATTTTACAGAAGTTCATAAAATTCCAAAAAAATTGATTTTTTTACCTAATTAACCAAAAGTCCTCAAAAATTTCAAGTACTAAAAAAAATCTTTCTTTAAAACTAACCAAAAATTTAGAACAATTAGAAATTGATGAAATTTTTTTCAATTTTTTTGAATATTATACAGAAAAAGGAAAATCAATCCTTTTAAAAATTTTCCAAAATATATTAAAAAAAACTAAAAAATTACAATAGCATTTTACATTTTTGTTTTGTGCTTTTAATATAAATGAACTCAATAATTAAAACATACTAATGATTTTCATTATTGCGTGGTAATACCTAGTGTCGGTGGAACTAGCCTTAGGACCAATTGGGCTACAGCTCTATCAATATAGGAAAAAAAAGTTAGTATATGAAAATTTGTTTATGGGCTTCAACCCAATACAAATTTTTTCTAATCTTCCTCTCAATCTTCTACTAATCATGTTCCTATAATTAAATGAGCTGTCGAACTATGAGTTTTAAGATATTGATTGTACCTGCATCTCACTTATGAATCCCCACCGCCTCCCTTTTAGTATGAAATACCACTGCCTCTCACTAGAATGAGTCATCTCTACAATTCACCCACCAGTAAATTGAAGCAGTCGTTGTGGGAGTAGGTGGTATGCTCTAAGAATAATTATGTATTTTGTTATGTATCTAACTCTGCAATCAATCTTGTTCATAATAAAAGTTATTTTTGATGTTTATTTTCTTTTATATATGTTGTGTTATATTGTGATACAAATAATTATTAATTAATTTATAGTTTATAAATTAGAAAATTCTTAAATGAAATGTTATATGATTATAGTTGCAATCATGAGTAATTATCCTAAACTAGAATAAAATTTTGTTTTAAATATTCACAGTCAAGATTTTTGAGATAGGATACCAATACACCCATTGAGACCATGTTCGTTGGGGCACCAAGGAGTTACGTACTTGTGGTTATTGGATAACTATAAAATGATTCGACCGAGAGTTTCATAACAGTTATACCAAACTAGAAATCTCAATATGATGATGTTATATGGTTCTATTGATTTGAGAATACTGTAGAACTTTGACGTGATTACTCTGCTTTGATTATAGTAAATTGTGACATTAAAACCATCGAACGCCTATAGTTAGGTCTGAGTTAAAGCGTAGAAAGTGGAACACTAGTCAATAAAGAATTTGTGTCCTCAATTGTATGAGGTTAGTATTACAGTCAACTGTAGTCAATCCATAGTCAAAATTCTGGTAGAGTAAAATGGTTAATAGTAAATGTTATTACTTAACCAATGACTTTGTAGATGGACTGAATAGTTGTATACAGATATTATTAGAGTTTTGATCTATACAAAAATCCATATAACTTAAAGTGGTGTAATGTTATCGAAAAGAACGTGTGTATATTATATCGTCGCTTAATAGTACAACTAAAGTTGATTTAAAATTTGATTTTAGCGGAAAGTCTTTAAAAAAACGACGTTAGCCACACTGTCACACCATCAGCTAATATGAAGTGTGAGCATTAATATTTGAATTGTTCAATACTAGTCGCTAACTGAATTCACTCCCATGAATCACATAACCGCATGTGTAAAATCTTCAAAATACCAAATGATTTAATTAGTTTTTAATGTATTACAAATTAATTAAATTAATTAATATCTAAGAAATATTAATTATTAGTGCATTTGATATTTAGGGTGTCTTTAGTAGTTATGGTGGCTTCAAGAAATTTCCGAGGTGTCATTAATAATTATTTGGGTGTGTATATCAGTATTATTTATGCACATATCAATAGATGATATTGATATATATTTGCAAGGGGTTTTAAATATATGCACAAATAATAAATTTGGTTGAAATATATTGACATATTTAGCATATATAGGGCCGACCATATTAGGTCAAGGGTAGAGTGGAGAGATTTTTGAATTGGTTTTCGAGACCAAGTAAGGAGGGCTAGATATTTGGATCTGGGCTCTCTCTGTAAATACTCTCACATTCTTTTCTTTACCTCTACTTGATGCATGCTTGGCCGCCTCCCCTCATCTACTCATAGCCGAACCAGAATGGTTCCCTTCTTCCAAATCAAAATATTTCCACTGGCATATCATCTCCTTTTTTTGCAAAGATAGAGTGGTGGATTCTAAATCCAAGGAGAACAAGGGATATTACAAATTGTTGTTTTTTTAAGGTAATATCTATTTTACAGATTCAATATGTAAATATAATCACATGTCACTCCCCAATCCTAATATATATATATATACACACTAGTAAAAATTGCATGTATGTGCATCTATAGAAATATTTTATTTTAATATATAATAATTAATGGATGGATGTGTAATATAACCGCAAAAACTTTGGTGGTCACAACACTTGTTGCAAATGGTTTTATTGGTTATGTTAGTTACAAATTGGTAATGAAATTCCGTTGATGGGTGGTTGGAAAGGGGATGGTGGTTGAGGTTGCAAATGGATGATGAGATTTCATTAGTGGATGATGAGATATCATTAGTGGGTGATGGGTATTCAATGGAAATCATATTCAGTGAATTCACTTTATTAATAGCATATATATACACATATTAATGCCATGTATATAAATTACAATTAATAATCAAGGATTAGTAAATAATTTATATGATTCACATACAATTAATGTGATTAAATTAGGAAAAATAAAATAAACGTGTATTTTTATTCGTCCATTATATATAATTATTTTATAAATTATTTAATATTATATAAACATATATTTATTTTTTAATAGAAATCTTTTTTGGTTCTATAAACAATTTATTTATATATCAATCAATGATAGAATGTATACGGATTTTTAATAAAAAAACTTTTTTACAAACGGCTGGTTTAATAAATAAATATTTTTTATCGATCATGAATCAATAATATATAAATGTATTATTTATAATATATACTAATATTTATATAAAATTATATTTATCGAACTACTTTTAGGCCGAAATAAATATATACTTTTGTAGAACTAAAATATTTGAATTAGTCAGAATATTGGATTTTAAATTTAAGATTTTAAATTTAAGATTTTAAATTGATATTATTTCGAAGTTGTTAAAATTGATTTTAAAAATCTAGTATAAACATCTTAGAACCGGTCAAATAATTTTGAATTAAGAATTTTTTTAATTTTTATTTTCAAACTTAAATAAATGTTTTACTTAGTCAAACTAATTATATCTTTTAAAATTTAAAATTTAAAGATATATAATTATATATTAATATTTTTGAAATTATAATTTGCCATACATATACATATTTTTTGATTACTTAAACATTGCAATACACACACATACACACACATATAATCCCTTGATATGTATACGAAACTATCATATATGTATTGGTGAAATACACACACACATATAAAATAGATATAAATCCCATTAACTATCTATATATACATATATACATATATATATTTATACACATGTTTTATTGTCTTATGTATATATGTTATATCTAAATATAAAATATAAACATTTAAACATAAAACATGATATTATTTTAAAATGTAGACTAGATCAAAAATGCTAACTAATAGTTTACATTTCACCCGTTGTTAAATGAGGTAGATTATAAATCGCCCTCTCGCATGTGAACTACCTCATCTCTCAACGAATCTCAAACTCCAATTGTCTACCTACTTGTAAAACCTAGTTGTCAACACTTCCACATTAGTTAAGAATCCATTTCTTTGTGAATTATTTTATTATAATACTAATTTGTCAGAATACATATTATCGAATTTGATGCAAATAACCATATAAACACTCCTACTAACATGTTCACTAAGTGATACAAGATTTGTTGAAATATTAAAGTCTATAATCATATAATACAAAAGAATACTTGATAAAAACAAAGAGCAAAAAATGCACAAAGTATATATATGAGTCTGTCATTTTGACTTAGAAATCATGTTAAAAACTCCACAACAACAAATTTTCCCTAAACCGCTAGCTGTACAAAATTTTGAACGATTTCAAATGAGTTTTTCCAGTTAGATAAAATGTTAGTTTCCTTTCATAATGTAAAAATCCTTTTAGAGCGAGATATTTCGAAAGGTTATTGTGATATGTTGACAATTGAAATGCATTTTGATTTTAAAATTCAAATAATCATATATTTTTTGCTCTAACTTTCTTGTTACTAAACGTGTCCTTTCATTCTTTATAAAAGGAATTTTGTGTTCGAAAATTAAAAAGACAATCTGATCTCTATCTTTAAATATTATTTTGTTGTTTTCAAAACTCTTAAGGGAAAATTCTCTCTTGTACTTTAAATCTCAATAACAAATAATTGTTCTTTCTCTCATATTCATCTTTCATTTGTTGTTTTGAACCAGAGAATAAACTTAAACTTCATTCTATACATCTTTGGTCTCATCCTATAAACTCTATTGATAATTCAAAGAGAATACCTACTATGAGAAGTTTATAGAAGACTGTACTTCATTGCAAGATCCGCATAGCAAGATCCGCTGCTTGTGATCTTAGTTTGAGAATTTTGAAAAGTTTAAGGTGATTGGTAGAGTTTTGATGCCCAAAATAGGAGTTTCTAGCGGTGATATCTAGTGAAGGAAATTATTGGTAAAGAATTCCAGAAAAGGAGTTTCTGACAGCTGTAAGGCCTTTTTCTGTGGGTGAAGTAAGGACCCTTGATAATGAAAATCCTTATAGAGAGTACAAGATCGGATGCAAAATGGGGAGTCTTAACTAAGATAAATATGTAACGATCTTTATTATATTCCATTGTCGAGATTGTATACACCTTTACTTATTATTGCAATATATATATATATATATATATATTATTCAGAGCATAGCATTTTCATCTTAGAATGCTGTTGGGAGTTTTTTTAAACTACCTTACTGGCAACTTGAAGGATTAAATCCCAAGGGTGCAGTAAGCAGATTGTTAAAACAGGAATTAGGAACCTGTTTCTTACTGTTTTGTTTAGTTAGAATAATATCAGAGTCTTCTAATTTTTGTTTTAACATCTTGTAGTTGTCCTTCTTAATAAAATTCGTTGTATGGACAGTCCTCATACCAATAATCTGTATTTATGTGATTCGGGCCTGAATTGTTTGTCCATGCCAAGTCTAGGGGTTTATTTAACCATTTTCTGTTTTCTTTAAGTATTTCTTGTCTAATTAGTTCATAATGTTCTTTAACAAAAAGATTTAACATTCTGTTAGTAATTTTTATCTTTGGATTTTGAGCATCAAAGATAAAGTAGGTATTTCTAAGATTTTTAATTACTTTCTTTTTGTTTATCTTAGGTTCATCATCAAGGTTGATGAGTTTTTCTATATAGTTATGTTTGAATATCTTTGCAATATTATATTGCTGGTTTTTGTTTAGATTTGTGTTTTTTAAGACCACTAATATCTTTGTCATAAATTTTTGTTCTAAATAATTCTGTAGTGATTCTATATTTTCAATTTTTGGAAATCTGTTCATTATTAGTTTTCCCCATCATTATCTTCTATTATGTTATAATATGTTTTATTTTTGGTTTCTAAATAATTATTCCATTCTCTGTAAAATTCTCTAACCAATCTGGGTGTTAGTATAATATTACCAGGTTCTCTCCATATATTAAAGTTATTATATATTTCAGTTAAACTTGTTTCACAGTCATAAATATTAATTAATTCATGTGAATATTTTTGTTTAAAGATACTTATTATCTGGTGTTTTTGATTTTCTTTAAGGTTTGTATTGTTCCTCATAATATTTATTATATTTATCATAAATTTATTTTCTAAATATTGTTGTAGTTTTTCCATTTTAATTATTTTTATTTTTTTATTTTTTTATGAAAGATTGGTTGATTTGTTTGAGAAGGTAGTCGAAGCTTTTAGAGATTTTGATTTTCTTTTGTATATAGGTGGGTATGTAAAACTTGTTCTTTTGTATAAAAAGCTTGATCAAAGACGTAGGGGAGTTATTAGAACTAAAAGACATTTCTGCAAAAAATTATATTAACTTTAAAGCCATAATTAAATAGAAATTTAAGGTTTCTTAATTTACTAACAAATTTCTTATCCCAAAACATACCATCTTCAGGACAATTCAAGATTACTTTCATAACTAGTTTTCACTCTTATTACCTCACCTTGTCATTCTAGAGTCTACTGTTTTCCCCTAAACGGCCATTTGCCTAAGCTGGTACTTCTTCAACCTTTAAATGGATTTACGTCTTTTGGATTTTAAGTGACTTAAGTTATGAATTAAACTAATTGTGTTAACCGCTCAAATGATTATTTTGAGTAAGGAACATATTAGTATCAGAAAAAGTTAAATAACTTCTAATTATAAACTATAAAGAAAAAAGAATTTCTTACATATTGGTCTTTTGCGTTCTTCCTCTTTGTCTTTAATTAGAAGTTGTTTAGTTCCAGAACATTTGTTTTATCATTTCTATTAATAAAAGAGGAAATTTTAAAAAGGAAGCTTTTATTACACACTTAGAATTTTACAAATGAAGAGAGCTTGTTATGATTTTCGATGTCCCTTCATACTACCTAATAACTCCTTATATAGATGGAGTGATACATAAAGGAAGACGGGCAGCTGTCCAGAAATAACTTACATCTGGAGATAATATATTCTCCACTAGAAAGGAAAAGGAGCACTAGAAATACTTTACATTGTTTTTATTTATAATGGAGAATTCCTTATAAAAAGTAAATGTCTTTATGTCATTTCTGTTTTGTCATTATCCATCAGTGGACATGCTAGTGGATAACATGTCATCTTTGTCATCTTTATTGTTGTTTTTTCTGTCTCTTTCATTTTTGTAACTTTTGACAAGAGATGGCTTAGGATGGAAAATGTCGAATCCTCTGTAGTTTAATCTCTGGTCTTTGAGGAACTTTGTTATGTAAATCTTCATCACTGGTGTTTCGGCATGAAGATAGAGTTTGTTGTTGTCCTAATCTTCATCTTGAGCTATTTTGTATGCCCTATATCTTTCATATGTTTGTTGGACCGTAGGAATGTCATAAGCATGAGTCGGGGAATGATTATTATTCCATTCTTCGTATGTTGGATCAATGAATTTGGCTTTGATTGTAATTATATGTTTTGTTGGTTCGTATATGGATTTCCCGAAATGGGGAGGTGTTGATTTAAGATCCATATATATGTTTGTAGCTAGAACGTTTGTAAAATGGTCAACAATACTTCCTACGGGTTCAGGAAGTTCATTAGTGTGTCATTCATCAAAGTAAATTCTTTTGACAATTCCTAGATTTATGAGGAGGGAAGGATCAAAAGTAGTATCATCATATATTAAGTACTTATAATTTATGAGATTAATGGTAAGTTGAGGTATTGCAAATATTGTAGTGCAGGAACAGTTTGTGGAGGTAGAGAGGCATGAAGAATATTTTTTTATACATGGAACATTAAGATTTCTTAAAATATCCCAAGAAATTTGTAGTCCTTCAACATTTGAATCTGAAATTTTTGCCATGAGTTTGATGGCTTTGTTGAAAATTTGTGGGGAGAGTTCATATGGATGATTTATGAAAAATAGCTCTCTAATGAGATTTTATGAAAAGTTTGGTAAAATGGTTTTGTTCTACAAAACAGACTTTTCAGGAATCATGGTTTTTTGTACGGATTTCCCCAGATTTGTAAAATTGCTATTCGCAGTCTTTATAACTGTAGCAAAGGAGGTATGTGGTCTGAGATTTGTAGATATCTCAGGGATTTCTGTTTTTATCATTTTCCCAAGAGAAATGTTTTGTAAACTTTGTATGTCTTTAGAAATAACATAGTCATTTCCAAACTTTTTCTGTAATTCTGTTTTGGCTTCTTCAAAACTAGCAAAGCTTTTGTAAAGCGGTGTTCCCAATCGGGGATTTTCTTGTATGTATTTGATCTTTGTGATCATTTGTTCCCATGTGGAGTAAATTCCAGCATCGGGTCATGTAAACAGACCATAATAAAGGAATTTTCTTTGTTTATCATTTGTAAATCTCTGTACCAGAGTATACAAGACACTCAATTTCTGTTTGTTGGATTCATGTGGCGTTTTCATGTTCCATATGTTGTCTAAAATATTTTGATCTTCATTTGAAATTTTTGCCTTGGTGATAAATTTGTTTGTTTTGTTTTGAGTATGTCTTCAAATACATTGAAGGATTTTGTTGTTCTTCCATATTTGTCAATTATCTGCAAAAACTATGTTAGTAGAATCTTAAAATAAAATTCTTATCTTAATAATCTAGATAGTTTACCAGGTAAAAAGTTATCTTTTCCTTTTATATGTTCCCAACATATGTTTGTTCCACAATTTGCTATGGAATGTTTGAATTTTAGCCATCTATTATTTAAAATTCCCTTATCTTTTTTATTTTCTCTGTATTTAACTATAGATTCACAGTCAGTTCATAGTGTAATTTCCTTTTGTGAGATTATGAAAAGTTTGAATGATTCTAATACATAAATTATGGCTAGGATCTCATAATCTAAGGATGTCATATATCCTTTTTCTTTGTATACACCAGAAGTGTATCTACATATTTTTTCTGCATTTTTATTTTCATATTTATTATTTTTGCTTAATAATATTCCACCCCAACCGAGGGATGATCCGTATGTTTCAATTATTAAGTAATCTGTTTGCAATGGTAAACTTAAAGGTTTTAACTTATTTGCAATTTCTTTTATCTTTTGTATTTGTTTTATATCTTCAATATTAAAATCTCTGTTTCCCTTTGGGCTAGCTTTATTATATAAAGGCCCAGTGTATTTTGAAAGATCTTTAATATATGGCCTTGCATAATTTACAAGTCCGAGAAAAGCTTGTAATTGTTTTAGGTTTTCAATTTTATCAGGAAATTCTAATATTTTCCTTGTTATATGCGGCTGTAATTCTATGGTTCCTTTGCCAATTTTGGCTCCAAGGAATTCTATATTGTTTTTTATTAGTTCTATTTTCTTTTTGGATATTATTAAGCCATGGGCTTCAATTAGTTTTAGAGCTGTGTATAGATTTTGTTTTAGAAAAAACAAGTATGTCATCTGTGTATACACATGTGTAGTTGTTGCAATGTTGGAAAACACTATCCATTTTTCTTTGAAATATTTGTGGGGTATTTTTCAGTCCAAATGGCATAACTAGCCATTCATAGTGTCCTTCACTACAAGTGAAAGCAGTCCAAGGTATGGATTCTGGGTGCATTTTGACTTGCCAGAAACCTGATTTAAGATCAAACTTGGAAAACCAGTTTGAACCTTGTATTTTGTTTATCAGTACATCTTTGTTTGGTATGCAATATCCATCTTCATGGGTATTGTCATTTAGTCTTGTATAGTTCATGACCATTCTAGATTGGCCACGTTTTCTTTCTGATTCTTTTTGTACTATGAACGCTGCAGTTCTATGTATGGAATCTGTTTTTCTTATTACATTCAAATCTGTTAGTATTTTGATGTGCATTTTGAATTCGTCCATTATCCAATTATCTTATTTGGGCGAACTAGTTTTTATAGTTAAGTTTGGGTTTATTATTTGTAATTTACATTGTACTTTGTCTTTTTCCCAAAATTTCAGGGGTTTTTCTCCTATGATTTCAAGTTTTTCTAATTTAGAAATCATTTGGTCTATATCATCTTTTGTTATTAAAATTTTACTTATGTCTTGTGGATTTACTAACTGTAAATCATTTCTTGATTCCATCCTCTTATAACCATATTCTATTGTGAAAAGAGAGTTTATGTCTTGTTCAGTTATTATATGGTTAAAAATTTTACATTGTCCAAGAACTGGGCAAGTACAGTTTTTTTTTGGTGTAGTATTTTCTGGTGGAGTTGTGGTTTTATTCTCACCACGCTTCTCAAGCGCAAACTCTAATAGTATGGGGGTTAATGTAGTCATTTTTGAAATTTGTATATAGTCTTTATTGAATGAAAAACTTCCGTTATCATTTAATAAAAAGTCTAGGCCAAGGATTAGTTTTATGTCTTGTAGGTTTAGTTCTAATACCTATAGCTGTTTTATATTGTAATAAGGAGACCATTCTCCACATGTATTTGTAAAACATATATTGATGTTTTTTACAATATTTGTAATTATGGTTGTTGATCCATCAAATTGGATGCTTTGTTTTGATTTATCAGCTTTAGTAACATACTTATATGGTACTAAACTTGTGCAAATGGCTGAACTAGTCGCACCGGTATCTATGAAGGCTAAAACTTGTATTTCTATTCCCTTAATATTTATTTTGTTGGGATTCTTAATTCTTTTAAGTTTTCAGTATTGCAAATGAATGGAATCTGTATTGGTCTATCAATATTGTTTAGACTTATATGGTCATGGTGTTCATGGTCATTTTCTGCTTCAGTGTATATGATAGGAGTTTTTCCTTTATCAAGAATATGTATTTTTTCTTTTATTTCTTGGATTTCTATTTCAGTGTTATTTGTTCTTTCTTCAAGAATTTTTATTCTTTCATTAATTATTTTATTTTTATCTGTGTACACAAGTTTATCTTCTTTTGGGATTTCAATGTTAAATTTGTTAGTAGCATAGATTTGGCAGATTTCAATTGTACAATCTATGCATTTATATCTTTTGTCAAAGGCAGGGTACCAAGGACAAAATTTACATTTCTTTGTATCAGTTCCCATTTTATGTTTGAAATTATGTTTGCATAATCCTTTGTCCATTAAATTTAAGAATGAATCATTTGTTAAATCTTGTTCAAAGTTTGTTAATTCCCTGATTAAACCATAATAAGATGAACTTATTTGTTCATGTTCTTCCAATCCTTCTAGGGATATTATAGAATATATTGTAGATGTTTCAGAAACATCTGAAGATATTTCTAAAAGATCTTCCTTGACAGAATCAACAAGGTTTGATTCTCTTATATATAAATTTTCTTTTCTTGGACATAAGGATGACAGGTGTCCTTTTTCATTACAGGCAAAACAAGTAATGGCATTATTATATGTTTTCTTTGGATTGTATTTTCTAACATGTTTTTCTTTGTTTAAGTAAGGTTTTCTAGCAGTAGATCTTCTTAGATAATATTTTTTTTGTATATTTTTTCTTGTGTTTTAGTTTATTATCTATTTTATAATTTCTTGATCCATATTGTTGTGGAGTGTATATTTGTCCGCAAAAACCATAATTTTTCTGTTTTAGTTCTCTTTGGATTTGGATATAAGTACATTTCTTTTTTAACTCAGAGATTATATGTGTTATCCTTATACCAATATTATCATATCCTTTAGGAATATTTGTAATGTTCTATCCAAGATTTATGTATTTCTTTTCCTAAATCACCTGGTAATTTGGAAAAAAGTCTATTTCCTATTTCAGCGCTGTAATAATTTCCAGAAATAGTTGCATAATGTAAGAATTCTTTTAAGAATTTTATTATGTATTTCCAATCTAATAATTGGATTTGTTCTAAATCTCTCATGGCTTCTTGTTGTCTAATTGTTACTCCTGTATTCATGTCTCTTCCTGTTATTATTCTATGCATTGTGTAAGCAAAGTTGTATATATTGCTCCCTTGTATGGTTAAGTTGTTTATTTCTTCTGGAAAATTTGTTTTATAGGATTCCCATATAGCTTTAGCTATATCACCTAAATAGTTTTCTGCAATATTGACCATCTCTTCACCAGAATTTATATTTGTGTGTCTTGCCGCATAATCTCTTGCTATAGCAGCAGTCCACTGTTCCAGATATATATCTAGCAATTGTGGATGGCATTCTGTAACATTTAGTACGACTGAATCGTTTTTAAAGAAAGTTGTTTCATTAGGTAATCTCTTACCTATCGTTATCAGGTTTTTATTTTCATTTGTATATGGTTCAACCGCTTGTCTAGGGGGTTGTCCCAAAGTGTATGGCATTGTTTCTTGGTTTCTATTTGGATATGAAACTCCCGAGCTTCCACTTTCTTCATGGTCCGCTAAATCCATTTGTTCAGTAAATTTTGAGATTGTATCAGCTAATTCTGTATTTTCAATCTTAGTGTTTATTTGACTTGTTTCTTCTAAGAAATCATCAAGGTGGTAGATTTCTCTTATTCTTACATTGTTTGCATCATCTATGTAAATAAATGTTTATTTGATTTGTGGATCTTAGATGTTGTTTTGGTTCATATATGTCAGATGGTTCAAGAACCATTCCAAGTTCTTTTGGATATATAACTTTATCCATTAATTATTTTGTTTAGTTCTTCTGCTTCATCATCAATTTTAATTTCTTATTGGTTTGAGGGTCCATAATCTTTAAATCTTATAGACAAGGATTTGTTTAGATTATTATATGTTACAACATTGTTTGGCTTTAATGTTGTTGTTGTATTGTTAAGATTTGTTATGTTCCATTCATGTCCAGCAAGAACAGAAGAATCTATTTCCATGGGTTTTATAAAATTTATTCCTGTAGAATTTAGTGTTTCTATGACTTTATCAAGTTTAATTTTTATTTTCGGATTATATTTGGACATGCATTTTCCTAAAAATGTGATGTCTAATAGTATATTTTTTCCTGTAAAATTTTCAAAACCTTTAGTTTGTATGATGATTTTTATGTGTTTGTAAAAATCATTTAGGGTCATGGTAAAATTTGGAGCAATATAAACAATTCCTATGTTATTGTTCATATCGACTTCCATAGTCCCAAATATAGATTTATCCATATCTTGGTGCCTGTCATCTACCAATATTAATAGTAATTTTGTTCCAATCTTTTGTCTCGTTAATCCTCTTATACCTATGACTATTAATCCAAGGTAGATTAGTTTGTATTTTTGTATTTTTAGTTGGTTAATAGCTTCTTGTGACATTAAATTTAGTGTCTGTTGACTTCCATCAGGGATAGAAAGGATTTCTTCCCTATAATCTCTGTATAGTCCTGTTGTTATTGTAAATATTCCGGTTCTATATAGTTCTCTAGGATTTAATGTATTCAGTTGGCTGTTAGAAAATATTTCTAAATTTTCTTCTAGATTTATTATCTTATCTAATTGAGCTTGTGTAACAACCTTGTATTTTGTGATTATTTTAATTATATATTTTAATTTCCTGATTTAAAAACTTTATTTTATTTTTTTAAATTAGATAATTTTGTTATTTTAAATATAAATTGTGTTTTGAATGTGAATTATAATTTCAAACATAAATAAATAAGATATTTTCCAAAAATGTGAATTTTGGTCAATATGGTCAAACTTTGACTTTTAATTTAAAAATTTAAAATGATGAAATTTTGAATTTTATCTTTTATTATGAAAGTAAATAAAATTTTAAGAATACTGCTTTTCGTTTCGTTGAAATCTGATTTATAATGTGAAAGTTATGCCATTTTAAATATTGTGTGTAATTTGCTGTATTTAACAAAATTGTTTATTTTAAATTATATAAATAATATTTTATTTGTTAATGTAATTTATTTTTATATGGGTAAAATAACATGTTCTGTATATATTTTGGTTTTAAAACATTTTTAAAGGTATAATGGACATTTTCCAGTGTCAGTTGTATTTTGTTTACAATTTCTGATTTCCACTTCAATTTATTTAAAGAAATTCTTTATTTATTTTTCTATTTTCTTAAGATCTTACTTATTTTCATTTTTCTTTATTTTGTTCAGCATTTATTTTATTTTACTTGACTTTTTATTGGTTTAGAAGTAAAGTTATAATTTTTCTAAAACTAGTGATATTCTATTTGTAATTTTAAGTCCTGTTTTGAATTTTTAAACAATTTCTTTAATTCTTTTTCTATTTTCTTTAATTTTAATTATTTATCATCATTTTATTTTACTTTGTTTCAATTTTAAAATGTATTTACTGAAATTTATTTGCTTTATTTTGATTAAAAGAAATAGAAATACAAAGAGACTAAGACCTTTCATTTTCTAGTGACTTTTCATGTGCTTGCCTTTTCATTTTTCCTTTGACTCTTCATTTCTATCTTTTGGCCGTACATTTTCTTCTGTAGCCATGATTTCTCATTTCACTTTCACGTGAAAAATACTTCTCCTCATCTAAAACTCATGGCCAAAGAAAAAAACCATGGCAATGGCTTCTTCCCTCTTCTTTTTTTTCACTTTCCTTCTTCTTTTCTTTGGATTTTTGCCTTGTTCTTCTCCTTGCTTTGATCGGCCCCACTCTCCACCATCACCTCCGACCACCACCTCATCATCCATTGTAGCACCTTCTCCCTCTCCTCTGACCAAGTCCAGGCCGTGGCCTTCCTATGATGCTAGCTCCACAATTTTGCAAAGATCCACTTGAAAACAATGCCTAGACCATATATGCTTCACCTACCTTTCATCTATCACCTTAGCCACCCCCTTAGCCACCACCACCATCATCTATTCCACCTCTAGCCGCAGCTCCTGACATGTCCAGACCTGTACTATGCTTTGGCCAAGCCATATCAACCCCTAGGCCGAGCATGTGAGTGTGGAAAGCATGGCAAAAGCATTCAATTCATTTTTGCTTTTATTTTCAAAGTTGTCTCAATTCAATGTTGTATTGATTCATGTTTTATTGTATTTTTTATTGGTTGTGTACAAGATCAATTGCTTGGTTCTCTTACCACTTGAATCTATTGTTGTGTCATCGTGCTTTCTGGAATCCGTCTGTGTCATTTGAATTGATAACTCCAGCATAAACAAGTGAGTAAATCTCACCTGACATTTATACTTATGCAAATGTGAATTGACACGAATTGAATGTGTAGAATATTATGTTATGTTATACCTGCTTATGTTATATATTATATGATGTTAACTTGTTAATTTACCTGTCATCTCATCTATTACAGTTATTTGTTGTTAAACTGTTCATTTATATCTGTTTATCACACTGCAAGTTCTCTGTTAGTATAAAATCACTATGGGTTGAAATGATACATACCCGAACGGACTTTAGAATAGAAAAAAATCGTTATGGGCTGAAATGATAGGCCTGAACGGTTTTTATTTATTTTATTTTGACTTGGGATTGCGGGTTTGAAATGATAGAACCCGGATTTTTCTTTGTAAACTGCGGATTGAAATGATATATATCTGTATCACTTGACCTAGGTTAGAAAACTATATATAGGCCCGTGGTTATTTTATAAAGTATTTTGAATATTTTAAATATGTTTAAAAGTGTAAATTTATGCTAAATTGATTTAAATTGGATTTTAAATTGTTTAAATAAAGAAATTATGATTTTTCTATAAGTTAAAAATGTTGAATAAATGACTGGTTAAATTGAAATTTGAAATATAACTTAAGTTTGGAAATTTGGATTTTGGTTTAAAATGAATTTAAGTTATGAATAAGAGGGAAATTTAATTTTATTTGGAAAATGGGAAATATGATAATTTGATTTAAATTTGAATTTAAATGATTTAATAAAGTATTATTGATTTTTTTATGAAATAAAATGGTTAAATGAATGAATGCTTAAATGTGAAATTTTAAATATAACTTGACTTGGAAATGGGAAATTTGGTTCTAATTAAAGGTTTAAATTAATTAAATAAATTGGAAATTTAGTTTAATGTGTGAAATGGTAATTTGAAAATGCAAGTGTTAATAAATTGTAAAAGGTAAATATGGGAATTGTATATTTGAATGGTTAAGTAAAACTATTGAAAAATTGGATTTTATTGTAAAGTTTACTTTATAAAAATCATATGTAAAAAGGTATGTTAATAAACATTTTTGAATGTTAAAATATGATTTTTATAATGTTAAAATGGTTTAAATCAAAGTTTATTGTTTGTTGGAAATACTATTGAAAAATTGGATTTTATTGTAAAGTTTACTTTATAAAAATCATATGTAAAAAGGTATGTTAATGAACATTTTTGAATGTTAAAAATATGACTTTTATAATGTTAAAAAGGTTTAAATCAAAGTTTATTGTTTGCTGGAAATACACTAAAATCTGGAAAATATTTTTAATAGCATTCAGAAATGCTATGGTTTCTGAAACGAACTAAAAACTTAATAAAAGAGCTATTACAGCATTTCTGTAAATGCTGTAGTAGATGCATATGAACTAAAGGCTAAAAACTTAATAAAGGCCTATTATAGAATTTCTGTGAATGCTGTAGTGGTCTGCTGTCTTTGCTGAATTTAATTTAAAACCTTTAATTTGAAACCTAAGCTATTACAGCATTTCTGGAAATGTTGCCTTTGCTGTGTTAAACTAAATTTCAACTAAACTGAGATTTAACAGCAGTTTTTAAAATGCTGGTTTGCTGAATTAAAATGTTTCAAGAATAACTTATAACAGCTTTTTCTGAAGGCCGTGAAAGGCTGAAATTTCAATGTTTATAGGTTTTAACTTAGTAAATGAACTCAGAATAGTTTAAAACTTTGGAAATTGAATACTTGATTTGAAAGTATAATAATTACACTTTTAAATGGTTTAGATGAATTATTTTGGTTGAAATATAAACTATTTAAAAGGTGACTTGAAATGATAATAAATGAACGATATCTTTGAATTTAAAAGGTATTTAAAGTTGAATATTTGGATTTGAACTCAAATGATGATTTGATAATGAAGTTTTGAAAAGATTTGATATTTTGATATATTAAATGATTTGAAATGAAGTTTTGAAAAGATATGATATTTTGACATATTAAATGATTTGAAATGAAGTTTTGGAAAGATATGATATTTTGATATACTAAAATGATTTGAAATGAAGTTTTGAAATGATATGATATTTTAAATATATTGAAATGGTTTGGAATTGATTTAATCTTTATTTTGATAAAGATTTGGATTTGAAATGATATTCTATTTTGAAGTATAAAATATTATTTTAAAATTATAACCACGGGTTATAATAACGATTGGTTGTTAAAGAGACCGGGATCGGATATGGACATACTCTCACTACAAGAAAATATACTTTTGATAGCAACATAGAATAGCATGGGAAGCCATATCGCTGTCTTTCTACTATTAGTTCCGTAAAAATACACCGTCTACACGCTATATTATTATGCATGGTATTATAAGGAAAAACTTGAGCGGTAAAACATTTCGTTCCCTCTCATTTTCTTTATTCACCAAAGCCCTGTCTTGTCGACTTCCCTCAGAAGACCCTATCTTCCTCCTTTCTTCCCCGATTCGAACTCTAAATCATCGCAACCAAACTCCACTTCAAATAGATAAATGGTGCTCCACTGATCGTTGCGATTAGGTTTTTCGAAGGCAGTTCTTCGTGGCAAACTTTGCTGTTCACAATCTTTCCTCATCGCTATTTTTTGACGGATTTCCTACCTTTGCTCTTCCTGATTCCATTGGTCATCTTGTCATTTTGTTGGTCGATTCAGTGCCATGCTTCTTTATTTTTCTGACTATCTTTCCTATTAAAGGTAAAAAAATCCATTATGTTACCGTTTCTTTGTTTTTTTTGACTTGAGTGTGTTTTATTTGCTTTTTTGTTATTGTTTGTTCATACTGTAATAGAAAAATGTCAAGCAGTAGGTCCCTGTCTTGATGTTGTACCTTTCTCATCACTGATAACATACAAATTGGCTAATTGGCTATGGTTTCATCCTTGGCATGCTTCTCATTTTTTATGTTTTTTAGCTATTATCCAACTATAGTTAACGTATATTTGCCTATCAACTATGATGTGATAAAGGTTTAGCTTTTGAATTTGTTACTGCTTAGATGATGTCAGTAAGGTAGTCAAGATAGTCATTGGTAACTTGATCATAGGTAAGTTATGAATATAATTCCAAAGGCTTATAGGTGCCAATTTGAATGGTATGCATTAAAAATACATCCTGATTATCATTATTCTTTGATTTGCAATTGACCAGATATTCCTGATTTTTTTTCAGTAATAACAGACTGAAATAGAATCACAATTATTTGGTATCAAATTGACATGAATCCTGTTTTTTCTTCCTTGAGTCCAATTTCTCATTTCGAAAAGTACAATCAGTAAACTGATTGTTTGATTTGGGCTTAGAAGCTAATTTAAATTAAGATCGGGAAATCTACTTACTAACTTGATTTTTTTACTATAACGTTTAATTTATTGATTTAGCCGATCCGCTCTCAGGTTCTTTCATGTTTTTTTCCAATGATGCATAAAGCATATGTCTTTTTTATATTTATCTATTTAAGACTGTACATATATTCATGCTAATGAAGCAATCTAGCAGATTTCAGGTTGAGTTTATCTGGACAGAAAATGGACAGTAAAAGCTAATTAAAACAGATTATATTTATGAACCAAACATGTAGTTCATTGAATATCTAAACACAACATTTACTTTTTACATGCAAGATTTACTTTGGCATATTGGAATAAACATTGATTGAAAGAAGTAGCACCCTAAACTTATTTTATGTTTATTTCTAGTCAGATATCCCAGCTGCAATTATGTTAGCTTCAGCTTATGTAAAAGGTATCCAGATTCATTTACATCGTTTTGCAATATCTCAAACATGGAAGCGAACTAATGGCTATTAAATAATACAAAGTTTGGTCATATCACAAAGCATGGACAACTAGACATGAAAGAATCAACAGTGTTGAAGTATATAAATCTATAGAACATAGCAGCATGTACACATTGAGTTATACTTTCTGATTTAGTAGTGGTTGACTTATTGAATATCATTTTTTTCCCACGTAATTCAAATGTAATTTTGTCATATCACATGAATTTTGCAAAAGGTTCAAAGGCATCCTACCTAATAAAAATTTCTACCCATGTAAAAGTCCTTTAGCTTTCAAGCTTTCAGGTTTGGAAATTAATCAATTGTTAAAAATAGTTTGACATCCTGGTTGTTCTGGATATAGTCAGATCACTCCTTTAGTTATATTTACTATGTTGTGTGTGTCAAGTATCTTTGATATTTGATCCAAGATTATTAGGCCTACAGTAGACATAACATTGAATTATTAACCAAATTTATTTTCCACCCCTATGCTACTTTTACAATTATAGGTTGATAGGCATTTGCTATTTACAAATGAATTGATGAAACCCACTACTACTTTTTCAAATAAAAGGGAAGGCCTATATAATTAGTGAAGCATGGATGTATAATTATTTTATTCCTTCATTATGCAAGTTCATATGCATGATAACCGTAGATTTTTTTCACTTCTTAAATACAAGTGAAACATTAATTAACCGTAGTAAATATATCAAAAGACAACAAGGGATAAATTCTTTAGCAAACTTTCCCACTTCTATTACTGCCAACTCTTATTGTATATGTACAAAGTAACTACCTTTTCTTTTCTTCATATCTGTAACATATATATTTTTCACTCAAATGTTCGGATGTGCAAGTTCATAAATTACTTCTTGTTATTCCTAGCATCTAAGTATACCTTATCCAATACACTAAAATGAATGAAACCCGTTTATAACTTTCTATTTTTGATACCAGGCAATGATGATTATAAAGCGATACTCGCACGGTACTGGAGCCACTCCTATTGGAAAACCTAGTCTTCGTCCTGCAACTATAACTGAATTGATGATCCATATATTTTGGTCAATGTATTATTCAAATTAGAAATTTTGTTATGAACATGCAACTCCACCATATTTCAAAAATGTTAGTTAAGTTATCAATGGTTTGATAATATGCTAAACCATACACCTAGCTCACTATATACATACATACATACATACATATACAAATACATATACATATACATATGTTATTAAATTCAGAATTCCTCATTTTTTAAACATTAACCAATCTACTATGATAATATAATTTGGAGATATTTTCAGTTATCATATTCTCATGTACTCTCATAACCGTTTCTAGTTCGAATATGTCAAATGGTCTCATTAAAATAGTTTTGCACCCTAATTATTCCCTTTACTTTGCTATATAGGTACACAAAACATTCCTTTGCTATATCAAATATGCCTAGACCAGTATATATGCATTCCTTCTCGTGAACAAATGATGATAGTGTCACTACAACAAAATGGTTTATTAATACCTAGAAGGGATGACATTATAGCATGACTTGCTATTTCTTATTATTTTAATAGTCATTTAAACTAAAGATAGCTCGCTAATCACGCTACTATAGAATAAGCTTAAAATTTTGGCGGTCATTTTTTTACTATCCCGCTCTCTTGCCTTTTTCCACTGCACTACCAAAACCCTAAGTTTATCCACAAAATCCCTAATCCTCCTCCTGCAATTTGTTTTGGAGTTTTAGTTTTTGATCATTTAGACTACTATATACAGTTCAAAATCATCATGTGCAGCATATCTTGCAAACCTCGACTGGAAAAACTCTACAACTGTGACATTCAATGGAATGAATTATGACATGCCTGCATGGTCTGTTAGCATTCTTCCCGACTGTAAAACTATTGTTTATAACACTGCAAAGGTAATTCAAAGTTTAAATAAAATTCTTACATCCCTAGCTTACGGAGTAGGATTTTTTTAGAGTTCTTGATTGTTGAATTCTAGTTATTTTTAAGTATGTTTTTCAATGTTTATTGTGTATTTTTAAATGGTAATATGCATACAAAAACATTAATAAACATTATAAAAATGCTTGGACTTATTAGTTATAATCAATTGAAAATCACTTATTTAACCTGTAGGTATCTGCTCCAACAATCTACCCAAAAATGGTACCAATCGGCGGGTTTTCTTGAAATTCATACTTTGAAAGCACAAACTCTCTTACTGATAATACATTAACAAAAAATGGATTGGCAGAGCAGCTAAACACAACATGGGATCATATAGACTATTTATGGTACTCAACATAGTAAGTATCCATCTCTCTATGTATAGGTTACATTTATTTTTAAAGCTTGTGTTATCATTAGTAAACTTAATTTCTCTTTATGTTGTATATTACCAGCGTTGACATAGCAAAAGACGAGCAGTTTTTAAAATTTATGTACATTTCACAGATCATGCTTCGATGTAAAATTAACTGCATGTTACACTTATTTTTGTTATACATATGTGACACCCTAATAATGTCTACCTATTTAAACTAACAAATGTAATATTAGAAGTTTTTTATGTGACTTATACACATAATGGTTCAATTATACTCCTCATTGAATTGGCAATCACAATGCAATATGCATTTCAAAGCATAAGAGTAGCCTATGGAGACATAGGAACATCACCTCTCTATGTATATGCAAGCACTTTTACTGATGAAGTTAAAGTCACAGGTGTCATTCATTTTCATTTTCATAAGAACAGGATCAGAAGTTTCTTGTACTTAATTTTCATTTTCAACTTTGATCTTTTCAGAAAAGAAAAGAAGGAATGTTCACCTAATTGATAAATCTGATACGTTTATTGTGATGACGTTGAACAAATTTTATTGGTTTGGGTTGGGTTTACTTTTGACAGGTGTTGGGTTGGGTTTATTTCAGAAAAGAAAAGAAGGAATGTTCACCTAATTGATAAGCACATTAAATAATAGAAATTGTTGGTTTGGGTTTATTTTTGATAGGTGTTGTATGATGCTTTTGAGATTGTTTCATGAAGTCGCACTCTTTCTCCTTCAAATTGGTCATGCTTGCATCATTGTATTGTCTATACTCTATCAACGTTCATACGTCTTTGTTTTTAGCATGTATCGTTTTGGTTAGCTACATTTGTATGTATTGTTACTTTCGGTCATAAATATTTACCTTGAGCTCAATACATAAGCACATCAACAAGCCACACGATATTAGTTTCATTTTCCAAAAAAAAGTGGAAAAAATCCAAATTACATTGCATTTGTACAACTAGCAAAGTCTAAAAACCAGGAGAATTGATTTGGGTGGTTATTAAAGGGAGGAACAAATTAGGTAAGAGGCATGATAGGCTACGGGGAAAGTTCTGATGACAGGATAATTTGATAAGGAGAAAAACGTTAAAGTGGTTATGTTGTTTCTAAAACAATTATTGACCAAGATATCCTTATAATATTTTAGTTTAAATGATATGATGGAAAACGAAAACTTGGCTTACATATGCTAATGCGATATTGCTGAATTGTGTTTATGCAGGTTGCAGACTGTTGTATAAGAGAGTTTACCAACAGAAGAGATTACAACTGCCTGTATCACAATTCATAGTTCACTGGCTTGGACTTTCTGCAAAAAATCATGGTAACAATTTGGTTTGCAGTGACGATAGTCAGACATTACTATATCTAAAGGACTGGCATTTTGTTAAGGTATAATTGAGCAACTTTGTCAACAAAATCACTGGTTGGTCTTTCCATAATATTTGGGTATTTTATAGTAAGATTTAGTTGTATCTATCACTGATTCCAACCTTCATCCTGCAACATATTTTGTATATTAGAAGATTATGTGAGTGCAAAAAGCACAATAAAGCAATAAATTAAACTCATATCAAATCACAGTCCATTCTATCGACTTAGGCTAATGTTTTCTTGCATCATATTAGTTTACTTAAATTTAGTTCATTTCCAGGAGTATCCAGAATATGTGGCTTACACAACACCACATTTTTTTGCTCATGATTGGTTGAATCTGTATCTTGACAATTATTCTATGCATCAAGTTGCCTAGGCAATCACAATGCTAATGAAATAAACAATAAACTGCTTCGACTACCGCTTCGTTTACATCGGAGCTAAAGGTAACCATATATAAGCAAAATAGAGATTTATTGCAACACTACTGTAAGTCTGCAGTGTTCTTTATTGAGCAAGATTTTCATGGCTACACATGTTTTTATTACCTTAACTAGGTACATGGACACCTCTTCATGCTGATGTATTCAGATCGTATAGCTGGTCAGCAAATATATATGGAAGAAAGATTTGGTATTTTTTACCACCATCACAGTGTCAACTTATTTTTGACAGGTAATTATTCATTATTGTTTTAATTAGTTGGCATATACTCTTTTAATTTATTTTATAAAAAATATTACATTTAAAGGATAACATCTAGATATCCTTGCCATTAATGACACAACATTTATACCCTTAAAAAACAATAAATTGCTAAGTTTCGAAACAAAATAATTTGAATAAAACATTCATCACTTAGTTGAAAATGCATGCCATTCGCAATGCGTGGGTCAGTAAGAAGTGGATTTTAAATCTCAAATTTTAAAATAAATCTCAGATAGACATCTCGCTTCATATCTTAGGTTGAAATCTTAGCGTCTCGGTGAGATGAGTGTATCAAACAAGTTAAAAAATATATTTAAGATCTCTCGCCAAGTGTAAAAAGAGGATCCCGGATGAGATAAAGGAGATTTAAAACTCTGTTTAAAATCAACATTGTTAGTTGCTGATGCAACTCACAGTTAAAGTTTCACGATGTTTATAACGTCGGTTAAGCTTTTAATTAATTTTGAACCTCAAAACGAACCAAAAACTGTAATATAATATATTATTTGTATTGTATAATATAATGTATTATTTGATCTTTTTTTTCTTTTCTATTTTTGATTTAAAGTGTATGTATATCTTTTTGATGTTACTTGTTGGTGAAGGTGAGTTATTGTGAAAATAACATAAAATGTGATCATATATTGAAAGTTGATATTGTAGTGGTGGAAATGCTCTTAAGAGCAAACATGACCTCGTAATTTATTATGAATATGAATACTCTTCTATCCAATAAAGACAAAGGGGAAAAAAGGAAGAGGAAAAACAGAGGGAAAAAATTTGGGTACCCAAAATAACCTTGTAAAAGTCATGAGATAAAGTACCACATTATGACATGAACAATGAATCTCTTTCAAAGCCATGCAACCTTTATGGAACAGTTAATTCAGGTAAAAGTAATATGGATAAAATGCAAACCATAAATTTACATCAACTCTTTTGATTCTTATAAGACCAACGGTAACAATACACTTAAATTTTACTCATAGATCAACTTACCTATTTTTGATATGCGATTTTATACATCTTTGCTTCCATGCAAATTAATAACCTACCCTACACATGAATGTGGATATAGGAATTTGAAAAACTCCATGTACAATGCTCATAGCAATGTTTCTGAAACGACATTTCCAGGCTTCAAGCAGGTGTAAAAAGGATATTCCTATCAACTTTTTTCCTCCCGTTTCTAAATTTATAACTTACAATAATACTTATTGAAAGGAACTCATGCACAGGCTGTTTACCTGGAATGCACTCAAGAAAGGAATGAAATCATATTTGTTCCAAGTGGGTGGTATTATCAAGTTCACAACTTGGTAACGTTTATATCTGTTCTTATCTTTGTTTTCAACTTAAATAAATGACATGATGTTGTTCTAAAAAACTTATTCGGAAACATATAACATTCACATCTAAATCTAGTTATATTGCTTCTTCGTTCCAGTCTAGTTTCCAAAGTTCCATATTTGTTAATCTTGATGTTCACTGCAGGAAGATACAATCTCAATAAATCATAATTGGTTCAACGGTTATAATCTTTCTTGGGTGGTAGGTCTATTTATAAATGTATATTAACAAACAGTTACAAGAATATCACTTTTCTCAAATGACTAACATATGTATGTTTGTGTTTCTTCTTCACAGGTGGTGTATGTGCTTTTGAGGTTGATACATGATGTCGCACTCTTTCTCCTTTAAATCGGTCATGCTTATCGACGGTCATTAAAATATTTTTAGTATGTATCGTTTTGGTATGCTACACTCAATTTGTGTACTTATGTTTAATTTTTATCATAAATATTTATGTTTAATTCTTCATGTATGAAATATTATGGATATATATATATATATTTTGTGATTTGGCTTATGACTTAATTTGTGTACTTATGTTAATATGATGAATGTGGTTTTTTGAGTTATAATATATAAGTAGAATTGAAAATTGTAAGCTTTGAATGTTATGGCAGCAAAAAATTTGCAATAGAATTTTTTTATAGCGTTCTAACTATGCAATAAAAAGAAAAATTGTTTAGCTTTGTTATACTATAGCATCATGTTAGTGCAATACAAAATATTTTGCAAAGAGTAAATAGTTTTCATAGCAATAAGACGGTGCTATAATAGATAGTAATGAATTTTCTATAGCATTTCAATGTGTCATAAAAGGTTGACACGATGATTCCATAGCGCGTTCAAATGCTATAATAATATAGCATGTCGACATATTTATAGCAACTAAAATGCGTCATAAAAAGTTCTATAGCACGTTTCATAATGCTATAGAAAAGCAGTTGCACCAATATGGCCTATTTTAGATGGCAAGAAAAATACGTTTTCCATTGCAAGTATGACACGCTATAGTATCTACCAGACTTTTTACAACATGTTGATCTATGGCGATTATAGAATCGCTATAGAAAGTTTTTATAACGGTTTTTACACGCTATAAAAAGTCCTTTTTGTTGTAATGGATCTCTGTCGATATCGAAAACCACTTTGACAACTGTGTACGCGGTGGAGTTTCCCAAATGAAGTAGGATGGTGGCGACAATCCTAAGGTATATACGTGGACCCAACTCCCATGAGTTGGCATAAGGTGGCTAAAACATGAGCGATTGACGGACCAATAAGGTAGCACCTATGATCAGACACACTTCTTCGATACCATTCTATTACTTGTGATTGATTTGGTGCGCACCCTTGATTTTGGAGTGTTGTTCGAGGTGGGCGGTAGTGGCTGCTATGCGTCACCACTAGTCCGGATGCGTAATTGGTATATCTACCCTGGCATTGCCTAGTTGTGCCGTGTCACCTACCATATCGAGCTTTACTACGAGTTGTGATTTCTCCCGTAGCCTGTGGAGTATCGAGCGTAGCCCCCATTTTGGGAGTATGCTAATACTGGATAGACTACTGGGACTATTACGTGTTAAGGTGGAAAATGTAAAGCCTTAATGCTATTTAAAAGCATGTTTATTTTATATTAGACATTATTATAATAGCGAATATTACTACATAGTAGATAGTTTAACGGATCCTTAAAGAATGGGCGATCCCAAGCATTCTTTAAGTTACTTGTACCTTTATTACAGTTCACTTGAGTTGGTTTACATTGTATAAGTATGTATGTCCTGACTCGAGTGTTTGTATTTTTTTTACGCTCGGGTCAGCCTGAGTATTCACAGATTTGGATTCCACTTTCTGGAGATTGGAATCGCTGGAGATTATCTGCTTATCTAGTTTTATCTATCTCAGTTTTGATGTTCTATTCAGCTTGTACTTGGTTATCAAATTGAGACTTCTGTTGTACTTTATTTCTTCTGTTGTATTTTATTTAACTCTGATATATTTACATAGTAGCTTCATGAACTACTATTTCTTTTACTTCCGCTGCACTTCTTACTCTGTGTCTGTGATCTGTGATTTTTTATTTACTATATATTCTGAGATTTGCCAAATTTTATTGACAACACGGTATTTTGAGCAATTCAAGTCCGACATGTGGGGATGCGAATGGTTGAAAATATCGGGTAGTTACAGCTTGTGTATTATTAGCCCTTCTTGTTATGTTATCTAACCATCCCATGGATGATAAGGTGTTTGTTTCTGTAGGTCTATCTGTTAAGGTTCTAGATGGACCTGTAAACGACAATCTTCTATTATTCATATTTGATCAAGTTTCTTATACATTAGAAAATTGATTTTAGTCATCTATAAATGCATATTTCTATTATCATATTGATATTATATTTGTGCATATGTTGATAAATATTGTTTATTTAAGCACACTGTAACCTCAATTTGTACCAGACCCTTATAAGCACTGGAATAGATATTTGGTATCGGCAGTTGTCACAACTTTTTAATAAGTTTTAAATATGATCGTATCTAATCTTAGTAGTTTCATATAAGAAAAAAGTAGTGTTAGACCACCACTTTTTAATGGGTCAAAATGTGCATATCAATCAATACACATGTTTAACATCTCATAGTTTTATCACTTAGTAATTAACATAATAAATCATTTTAATTGAATTAAACGACTTAATTGAACAAATGACTTAAAAAGTGATATTTTTATAAAGATGAATGAATTAGGACTCAATAACCATTACATTGCATTCGTAATGTCATTCACACATGAGAAATATATAAAATTTGTTAAAATCGGATAATATGATAAAAAGAGATGAAAAGGAAAGCTAGGTGCAAAACTATAATTAAATTAGCATTTATGCTTTATAATTCTTAAAACAAAGCTATTTTCTTCATTCTTTCATTTACTCTTCTTCTCCTCCAAAAGAGAAACAGATTTTCAAATCTTATAGCCTTCATAACTCTTCATTTCTCAATACAAAATTACAAATAAATACTCTAAACTCAAGTTATAAGATTCTCTACAAATTTATCTATTCAGTTAGTAACGTGGCTTGAATTGAGCCTAGATTTATGAAAGGGAGATTTAAGACTAGGTTGACTTGAAATTTGGATTTCTTTGAATTTAATGAGTGGGATTTATCATCTATAATCCATGATCACCATTTATGCTTATATTATTGTTAAATGCTGAAAGTTAGATTAAGGCTTTATGAATGAACTTGAGTTGAGATTTTAGAGATGCAAACATGAATGAATGAGTATTTATAAATGTTTAATTATAAAATGAATGTGTTGAATGCCTGAGAATGAATGTTCTTGTTATCCGGCCTTTTAATCAGGCAGTATATGGACAAACTTGACAAATCAAACTTGTAATCTATCAAGGCGGGAAGCCTAGAGAGATAGCCTCGGAGTATGGAAACCAAGTACAAATAGAGTCACGAGACGATGGCCAAACCACCACAAGGAATGAAGTAGCCCAATTCAACTAAAGTTTTGGATCGGTACCGATTTAGCACCATGGATCGGTACCGATCTAGCCCCATGGATCGGTACCGATCCAAGAAACTTCATCAAAACTTGCCTCTCTCCTTTTGTGTATTGTATTGGATGTCAAGAGCCTACTTCAAGTGTTATTTTGTTGATCCCATGCAATTCTCCATTGATCTCCATGAGCTCTTAAAATCAGCAACTCCATTCATCCATAAATCCATCATTTGGCCTCAGAAACAAGCTAATAATGATGCAAACAAGTTGGGAATCACGAAACTAACAACAATGCACACCTATCCACGGTATTCATAGCGATCCCTAAGTCAATCTTACGGATTAGTACCGATCCAAGACCACGGATCAGTATCGATCCGTAATGGCTGACGATGTGGCGACCAATTTTTTAGGAGAACTAGACTATGGCATTGAAAACTATGTGGAGATCATGGAGGTGAGATTTTAGGCTCCTACAGCTATAAATAGAAGGTCAGGGCTCATTTTAAGGATCTTTGGATTTTTTAAAACCTTTCTCTAATCTCTTGTAATCACTCATGGATTTATGCCGATCCATAAGAATCGTACTTGAAAAACAACAGCAGGCGTCCTTAGAAGTCAACCTTCCATCCATCTATATAACCAGGGATGAGAAGAAGATCATGATGAATGGATTGCAGGAAAGGATGATTGCTCGCTAGGAAGAGATGGTGGAGAATCTCTTCAATAGAACAAGATAAGCGGGAACGACTGGAGTTGCGGCAAATAAGACTCGAAGACCAGAAGCTGAAGCGAATGCACTAGGGAGCCGAGTGGGACAAACTAGAGTGAACCCTGCATAAGTCACATGAATCAGTGTAGATCCACGAGTATGGATCGGTATCAATCCACAAGAACAAGGGGCGTTTCCCAGGATGGCTTAGAAAGAGATGGTCCATATCTAGGGAAAGCAGTTGGGCGTTTGAATGTGAATCAAAATATGGATTTATGACCAGAGGAGTACATGCCAGAGTTCCCTTGTGGAAATGGAGAGCAAGCCGAGAATGCTAATTTGAGAATTCCTTTGAATGATGATGACATACTTGACGAGATAGTGAGACGAGCAATGAGAGGTGGATTGACAAATCGAAACGTGGAAGATGTGAACATGAGTCCATTCGCTGCAAACATTCGGTACGCTAGGAATTCACCTGATTTTAAGCTACCAATGTTGGAAACGTATGACAGAAAGACAAATCCAACGATTCATTTGATGGCGTACATCCATCACATAGAGGTATTGGTGCATCTGAAGAAGTAATAGGATAGTGTTTCCCATTATATCTGATGGATTTGGTAGCGTTATGGTTTAGGCAGCTGGAAAACAGTTCCATAAGCACATGGACCAAGTTAGTGGAATGATTCATGAGACAACTTTAGGTCCATATCTCACAACCCAAGAATGTAATGACATTGTCGAGCGTGAAGCAGAGGACCGGAGAGTCCCTTAGGAGTTTTTTGATGAGATTTAATGCAGCGATTGCCGCGGTAGATGGGCCAGATCCATCAGTGGTTTTGACAGTGGTAGTTTTTGGAGTGGCTAGTAAGATAGATTTTAAAGTTGCTTTGGAGAGAGGTCCACTGATGGACCTTGTAGAATTTTATCATGAAGCTGAAAGGCATCTATGTTAGGAGGACGCTGAAGTTGAAGAGGAAGAGATTAATGCTATGAATGGGAAATACCTCCTGGAGAAGGATCTAGCAGAGACAAAGGAAAACGTAAGATGGATGATGGCTTCGAAGGTCAAAGCGATAAAGAAGGAAATCGAAATTCACTCCTTATACAGATTTGAACAAGGCCCCGAAGTGAATTTACCTGGAAACTAGGGGACATATCCCTAATTGAAAACCGGTAAGGAGAGAGCCCATAGACCGTAAAAGGATGTTTGGAAAATATTGCCTATTCCATGAGCTGGATGGGCACAACACAAATGACTGCGATCACTTGCATGATTTGATCGAGGATCAGGTCAGAAACAGCCAATTGCAGTAGTATGTGAGAAACTGAGCTGCAATGGTAGAACAAGAGCAGCCATCATCCATAGCAAATGGAAATGGCCTTGGATCGATGTAGAGGATGGTCATCACATGACCGGATGGACGGGAGTCGAATTCGATTCCCACACTTTGTTTTTTCAGTTCTTTCTTGCATTTTTCTTTTTGTATTAAGCAATAAAGACAATAATAACCTCAGGCCGATTACACTTTTATGGGATTCCAAACAGTCCTTAGGCACACTCTAAGTTAAATGCTTGAGATGACTACTTAGGATGGTAATAACCTTAGACCGCTTACATGTGTACAAGACCTAGATTGGTCTCTAAACACGCTCTGAGTCGGATGTCTGGGATGAACGCTTAAGATTTCTTCTTGTTTGCTTTGATTTGATTGGAATATTTGGATTTTAAAAAAACCACATTGAAAGTGATGACTAAAATTGATCGTTTTAAAGTCCTATTCGGAGAGACGAGATCAGAGTGTAAGGTGCAAGTCCCCTTGCTAGAGAGCGAGCGGATGGATATGTACGATATTGATCGCTTTAAGTCCTATCCGCAGAGACTGGACTGAAGTGTAAGATGCAAGTCCCCTCGTCGGAGAATGAGCTGATGGATTTGTACGATATTGATTGCTTTAAGTCCCGGCCGGAGAGCAAGGACTGGAGTGTAAGAAGTAAGTCACCTCGCCGGAGCGTGAGTGGATGGGCTTGCATGCGTTGAGTCCCCTCATCAAAGAGCGAGCGGATTGGGCTCCGCAAGGGTCCGGAGAGACCATGGATTTGATTATCGATTGTGAATGGCCATGGATTTGATTAATGGTCCGGAGGGACCATGGGTTTGTCTACCGGCCCTCAATGACCACGAATTCAATTAACAATTTGGAGATATCGCAGATTTAACTATCGGCCCTGAATGGCCATAAATTCACTAACGATCCAGAGAGATCATGACTTCAACATGCGACTGTTAACTCCCAGATGAACATGGGATGATTCAGATTTACGGTATAATAAATGAAATAACAGTTCCGGGGGAACATAGAATGATTATCTATGACTGACACTCAAGTAAGGACTCGAATCCATAGCTACCACGATCTGTAACGACCTTTGATTTATAGGTGAGTTCAAAGGAACTGGATGATTCGCAACAGCCCGATTAGCTGATAACTAGAAGATTCAATTACTAATGTTCGGTCGACTTGGATATTTTTCTTAAGCAAAGCACACCTTCCATTCACAAGGCATGCTTTGGGGGGGGGGGCAAATGTTATCCCACCTTTTGACCAGGCAGAATATGGACAAACTTGACAAGTCAAACTTGTACTATCAAGGCAGGAAGCCCGGAGAGATAGCCTCGGAGTCCAAAAACCAAGCACAAATAGAGTCATGAGACAAAGGCCAAACCACCAAAAGGAATGAAGTAGCCCAATTCAGCCAAAGTGTTGAATAGGTACCGATCTAACACCATGGATCGATATCGATCTAAGAAACTTCAACAAAACTTCCTCCACTCCTTCTATCTACTCTACTTGATGCTAAGAGCCTACTTCAACTGTTATTTTGTTGATCCCGTGCAATTCTCCATTGATTTCTATGAGCTTTTAAAATTAGCAACTCCATTCATCCATCAATCCATCATTTGGCCTCAGAATCAAGCTGATAATGCTGCAAACAAGTTTGGGAACACAAAACTAACAATAAGGTGCACATATCCATGATTTTCAGAGCGAATCCGTAAGTCAATCTTATGGATCAGTACCAATTCAAGACCATGGATCAGTACCAATCCAAAACCATGGATCGGTACCGATCCATAATGGTTGATGATGTGGTGACCAATTTTTCAAGAGAACAAGTCTATGGCGTGGAAAACTATGTGGAGATCACGGAGGTGAGATTTTAGGCTTTCTACAGTTATAAATAGAGGGGCAGGGCTAATTTTTAAGGATCTTTTGGCTTTTCTACAATTTTTCTCTAATCTTTTATAATCACTCCCAGATTTATACTGATCCATAATGAATACCGATTCGTAAGAACTGTGCTCGAAAAACAGCAGTATAATAAAAGGAAACTTGAAGTGGACGTAGGCCGTAGTACGCCAAACCACTATAAATCTTGTGTGTTATGTTTCTTACTCGTTTTCATTTATTTTCTTCACTTTTTATTCTCTACTCAATCTATTGGGTATTTGTGCCATTTTTGGTTCAAACAGTAGTATGGCCGTAGTACACTGCCGAAATTTTCTGTAAATCCAGGTGTTAGAAAATTTTTATAACTTGTTTATATATATAAGTTGTAATTTCCGTAAAGCCAATATCAAAGTGGCGTAGTAGAAGTGTGGTAAAGGTTTTCAAATAAGATTTTAAATTTTTGTAAGTTGATTATTTTGAGTAAAATATATCAAGTATTAAATTCTCTACTTAACCCCTTTTCGATGACGAAAAGTTTTGAGTGGGGGAGAATGTAATGACCCGTATTTTAACTATTTTAAACTATTAAGTTTAATATAGTTTTTGAATAAAAATGGTTAAAAATAAAATTTAATGATTTATTAATGTAATTTATTGAATATGAACTTAGATAAAATTTTAAATAACAAAATTCAATATGAGAAAAGATGATAACTTATATTAGGAAGTAAATTAAATAATATTAAATTGTAAGTAATTGATAACAGAAATTGAAATGATTAATGTTAAGTAAATTAAGAGTCAAAAGAATGTTTATTTAAAAGTAAAAGCACAAATTTATTTATATGAAATTCTATGTTTTGAATATGTTATAACCAATAGCTGGAATTGAATAATGAATGTTAAATTATTCACATAAAATAAAATAATTATTTTGATAACTAAAAATTCATTTGAAATTTGATATTGGAATTTACCGAAATTATAGTACTGGAATTCTTTGTAATTGAATTATTCCAACGGCTTTGATTTATGAAGTGTAATCTTGGTATTTCGGTTAAGAACTTTGGTTGTTCTGCATTTGAACAAACATTTTAATTTATAAAATGGTTTGAGGTAAAAATTGAATATAAAATATTTAATTTATATTAAATATTGAATGGTTAATTTCATAAGTTAAATAACTTATATTTCAAATATAGTGAATTATTTGAAAATTTAATTGTTAAATTTAATAATTATAATTATTTAAATAATTGAATCCTGAATTTAATAAGAATGAAAATGATTTCAAAAGTTGATTTAAATTTTATTTAAATAGGAATGGAAAATTTTAACTTTTAAAATTGAATTTAAAATGAATAAATTTATTTTGGAAAATAGCTTGTTTTAATTAACGGGGAAAAATAGTGTTTTTGGGCACTATCTCAGATTCCAACGAAACCTGTTTCATCGGATCCATAATAGTGAATTATTTTAGGATTTCAAGTTTCGTTGCGATCAGACTTGTCATTTGGTCGTGCGAGCTTGAAACACGTAGAAATCAATTAAAGGAATTTAATTAAAATAATTGATTTTGAAAAGCTATCTTCTGAATATGATAGAATTGGCTCTCGAGATTAGTTACATTATGTTCGGAATAAGGGTACAACATATAAAACGCCAGGCATCACTCATCGTTTGGAGTATGGAAATTTCAGAGATGAATAGTGCCGTGAGATTTTCTATATAAGGGCCTCATTTTTCAAACCCTGGTCTTCTAAGCCTGGCAGCCACTCTTATTTCGTTTAATGGCCGAAATTGTCCCCTCTTTCTTCCTTGATTTCTTCCAATCTTCCCATCAAAATCAAATGCCACCAAAAGGAAAAAAGATCTTAACCTTCTCTACGAGATGTGCGGTTAGATCGAAGTGGTTCGCTTCGTAATCGCCAAAAATTTGGTTAGTGGTTCGAGCGTTCTTTTGGGCTTTGGTGGCCGTTGGAGGCAGCAGAGGTGGCGCAGTCGCTGGCGTTGGTGGAGCTTGGAGAGGCGGCCGTCACGGTGGGGTTTGATGGAATTCCGATGGCTCTGGATGGCGTGCGCACGTGGAGGTTGAGATGCGTGATGGGTTCGATTGTTGACCTGGGCATGTCGTGTGAACGATAGGGGGAAGGAGCTGTTAAGTTTTGGTTAGTAGTTAATTAAGTTGTTAATTAATATTTTAATTATTATTTTAATTATCTTGTTATATTAATTAAAGCGTAACTCTCGAGTACTCAATTGAGTAGTTTAGAAGTCAGGTGCTTTTGGGGATACACTACCAGGATGCGCAGCTGGAACATTTTGGAGGCGTGGCATCAATATTTTGGATTTCTACACTTGATATTTTAGTAGTACCTAACAAACGTGTTATTTTTATATGAGGCCTGAAGTATCATATATTTATTCGAAATTCAATGTTGTTGGAAGTTAATGTATTATGACTTTCTATATTGATATTTATTTATCAGTTGCTTTCGCTAGTGCAGTCTCTTGTATATTGTCATCTGATTTTGTTCATGTATGTTCGGTATATTATATGTTATTATTACATTATGAGATCTTATCGATGTCTTGTTTTGGTGTTTTGTTTTAATGTAAAACCCCAACAATCTGTCTTTTGTGGCATTCGAAAGTAAGGCGAAGATGTAAGGCACTGATTTTTGGGTATTGCGATGGACGGGTTGTTATATGTGGCATATGCATTAGGATGCGTAAGCTGATGCTAGCCCAATCCTGGAGAAAAAGCATTGGACAACTGTAAAATGTATACTGAAGTATTTAAGAAATACTCAAAAGTTATTCCTAATATACAGGAATGAAGGCCTCCTTATGAAAGGGTATACCAACTCTAACTTTCAGAGTGATGTCGATGGTATTAAGTCAGTGTCGGGTTATATTTTTATGCTTAACGGTGGGGTTGTCGGTTGGAAAATTTCCAAGCGGTAAATAGTAGTTGATTCCATAATGGAGGTCGAGTACACTGCCTTCAATGAAGCAGCTAATGAAGTAGTATGGAGGCACAAGTTTTTAAGTGAGCTCAAACTGATTCTCGATACTGAGAATTAGGGCTGTCAATTTCCAGCACGACCTGAAGATTACATGGAAATTAGTAGGTTAACCTGACCCGTTTAAATGGGCAGGTCATTTTCGGGTCAACCCGAATTTGACCAGTTTATAAAAGGGTGGGTTTCGGGTTGACCCATAAACCCAAAGTTGACCCGTAAACCAAAAGTTGACCCATTAATAATCCGTTATACTTATATGGGTTGACCCGACCCGATTATAACCCAACCCGACCCGTGAATCCATATTTGACCCGTTTATAACCCGATTATGACCCATTTATAACTCATTTATACCTTATACGGGTTGACCCGATCCGTTTACGACCCGTTTACGACCTGACCCGACCCGGTTATAATCGGGTTACACGGGTCGGGTCCGGTCAACCCGTTTATAATCGGGTCGGGTTCGAGTTGAGCTGTTTCTGACCTATTTAATAAACGGGTTGACCCGACCAATTTAAAATCAACCCAAACCCGACTGACCCAATCCGAACCCGACCTGACCCATTGACAGCCCTACTGAGAATCCAATAGCATTTTTTGTGACAAAATTGTGGTGATACGGATCACAAAAGACCCCAGAGCACACAAGAAGTCATGGTATATTCTTCAAAAGTTCCACCTCATTAGAGAATTCATTGAGAAGAAAGAGGTCGAGATACAAAGGGGAGATACCAAAGACAACATAGTAGGTCCATTCACTAATGGTCTTGCTCAGTCCATTCACGAGAAACTGATAGTAGGATAGGATTAAGATTCCATAATTGGCCCCTAAATGCAATTGGGAGATTGATAGAGCGAGTGGTATGCCTTACGGGAAATTCTAAAATTTATTGTAAATTATTAACTCTGTAATCAATTCTCGTTCGTAATAAATGGTGTTTTCTTTCTGTTATATGCTAGTTATAATATGTTATAATTAAATAATTATTTAATTTAAGTATATTTAACTGGAACTCCATAAATGATGTGTTTGTGATAATAATTAAAAATAGTTGTAATCATGAGTATTTTATCATAATATAATAAACACATCATTTTAAATATTCCTAGTCAAGATGTATTATGAGTATTTTATGAGTATGGTGTTGTGTTTACTAATATTTAGTGGTTAGTGCACATTTTATGAGTTTGATGTTGTGTTACTAATGTTGAGTAGTTAATGAATAGTTTAAGAGTTTGATATTGTGTTACTATTATCGAGTTGCAGTATACATTTTATGAGTTTGATGTTGTGTTACTAGTATTGAGTAGTAACATTTCATGTGTTTGATGTTGTATTACAATTATCGAGTAGTTAGTACACATTCTATGAGTTTGATGTCGAGTATACATAAGAGGATGTGTGGGGTTATCGATTTATTTGGTGTTTATGGTTGACATTGAATATTATTTTATTTGTGTGATGTTTAATGGCTAGTATTGCTGTTTCCTCATATTTATGATGATTGATTATGACGGCTGATGTAACAACCTGCCTTTTCGATCCTCAGAAGTCGACACTAATACATCCACGGTATTCACGTGTTGAACATCCAAGTGTTAAAAAGATAGATTATTGTGGTGAAAGAAAGAAAACACAGAATAGAATCTCACAAACGTGATAAGTAACATATAATATACCAATGACCTTTACAAAAGAAAACTTTTTATATACATTCACAAATCAGTACTAACCTATCATCAGACTGGACAGTTATAACAACCCGTCCTTATACATGTTGACAAATACAACATGAACAAACACCGGAAGATAAAATACATGAATATGCGTTGGAGGATCTAGCTCGCCTCCTGAAGCTCCAAAGTGTCCAACTAAATCTAGAAAATATGCTCGGGCTAAGCATTATAAGAACAATAGCGCCTGGATTAGTCTGCTAAAACTAGCGTGAGAAACACAATTAAATGGATTACTTGATGTTATAAAAACTTTTCAAAAACAAAGGTATCTCCTAAGACCACGACGCATATAAACATGGACAGGATTTAACCTTACGATAATCAAATCATTTCTATTATAAAAACCAGTGATATTATAATAATGTCTAGGGTAAAATAAATATTAATCATAGCCGAAATTGTTACATTAACTAAACTCCAGCATAATAGGTATACAGCTAAATCCATAGGGGCACGTATTGGAGATTGAATTTCCATCAATAACAATGCTACTGGGGTACCTCTTGCCACAGTAAACCTCTAGAAAATATACCAAGAGCCTCAACATGGACCTCTTACGAAATAGAGTCGGCTACCCCTTTAACATGGCATACCGGATTACATCATTCCCCGGGCACCAAGCCTAAAACCAATGTGCACCAGCCCTAGGCCCACCCTTTCCATGCACGTGCATACCAAATCCATAAATATTGATTCTAGATCGAGGAATGACTGCTCCTAATGGTAGCAAACCACATAGCTCTGAAGCATATCCCCTGTTTTATAACCGACTTGTGAGGCTTGTGAGATCACGATTACCTTTTCTTCTCTTAGAAAATTTAGTTGGAATGCTTACACTGCCTTTCAGGAAAAATGAAATGCCAGCATTCGTCCATGCAAGCTGTTCAAGATAAGTACAAACCGAAGGCACTACTTTTACTACATCCATTTTGGAATCACCCTTAGGATTAGTAGCAAGTAGCCCTTGCACTTTAAAGTGCTCTGTCTTTGATCATTTTGAACCAGCTTTGAACCTCTTCCAAAGCATCGAACGCACATATGGTTTTGGAGTGGTTACCGTTTCGAGTCATCTCATATAAGCACACCCGCTTACCGACACTCCAAAACCAAATTGATATTCCAGCAAACTCAACTTCGGTTCTTTTGGAAATAATCTGACAATACATAAGAGCGGAGATCACTTTCTAACCATTTAAGTGGACGGATTTCCTTATTATTTGTTCTAGGAGAACAAAATGCGATTCATATGCACAGTACAACATTGTCGAAGATGGTTGTGTCATATAACTCACATATTTCTCCTAGATATTTCCAGAGTTATATTTTTGGCCAAGATTTGATAGTCGATTATTTAACTATAAAATAACAAAAAATCAAACAAATTAAATTCCATGTGGGATCCACTAAGCCTCTATTAATTCATCTTTCATTAACTAAAATATCTTCCAATTATTTGATTCAAAATACCTTTACAAAAGATATTTTCACAAAGCCCTTATATTCCTTTCAATACTTGGAAAAACATTCATATACTTATCTCACCGATATAAGTATATTCACAAACAATTATACTTTAAATCCTTAGAAAATATATCCATATACTTATCTCAAGGGTATAAGTATATTAACAAAGCTAAAGGAAGATTTTCTCTTTTCCAAATTCATATTTTAGATGGGCCAAAATAAATATCATTTAAAATATTTCTTACTATAAACCAAACCACCAATCCTTTTGTGTTAAGTATGAAATGATGTTTCCATACCACCATAATTAAGAAGGATTAATTATCAAAATCAAATTTTATTCCTTTTATAAAATTCCATTTTTATAAGCCCGTTTTATCTTTACAAAATCCTCTTATAAATCTCCAAACTAATTAATAAAACTTCTATTTACAAATCTCTAAAAATGATTTATAAAATTCCTCTCTATTTATAAAACATTTTTCTATTAATAAAACTCTTTCTATTTATAAAACTCTTTTATAAATTTCCCTTTATAAATTCTTTTATAGAATCTTTTATACAATCCTTTATAAAAGTCCTTTATATAAATTCCAAAACCCATTTTATAACTCTTATATATATTTATCACAATCTATGTTATCTTTAAAATAACACTTATAAATCCATTCCTTTGTTTATAAATTACCATTTATAAATCTCTTTTACAAATATCACCTATAAAGCTCCTTTACAAAATATAGTTTATGAATCTCTTTTACAAAATATCATTTGTGAATCTCTTATACAAAATATCATCTGTAAATCTCTTTACAAAATATCATTTGTAAATCTCTTTACAAAATATCATTTATTAAGTAAAATTCCTTCTTTAAACCATTTATTTTATTTTTTTAGAAAAGAAAAACCGCCTCATTAAAAACCTGAGCCTATAACCAGCATGGATATAGGACAGGGAAAAAGAGTGCGGCGCTTTATTAACAACACATTAACAAAGCATATGGTACAATGTTCAACAAATTACACAGAAAGACCATAAAACAGCCAACAACAATTGCAACTATAAAAAACTCACAAAAAAGCAAACAAAAACAAACTAAAGAACTCGAACAATCTCGAGACCAAAAGCACTTTCTTCCCTCAAAGACTAGGAGCAAAAAAGACCAAATTAACCTAAATCCAGCAAATCAATACCCCAACGTTCTATAATCCGCTTACTTCTACTAGAGATAGTCCTCTTCCTCTTCACTTTGCTCCCCAACAGCTTAAGATCCATTTCAATACGCTTCCAATGATCCAAATTAGACAAATTCCGACCGTCGTGAAGCATACTATTATGTTCCTGCCAGATGTGAAAAATCATCGTGGAAAAGCTAGCAAATGCCAATCCAGTAGCCTGGTCCGCTGCAGAGAAGTTAGCAAGTAGGAGCTAAATTCCCTCTTCCATTGACAGAGAACTCGGCTGAGGTAACTCCATTTTTAAACAGCAAGTAGTCCATAAATATGAAGAGTATGAACAGGCAAAAAATAAATGGGTATGATTTTCGGGGAATTGGTTACAAAGGAGACAGTTAGTATCAGTATTATAACCCCATTCAATTAATTTATCTCTAGTTGGCAAGCGATTATAAATTGCTTTATATGCAGTTAGAGACATTCTAGGATTATTGCATTTGTTCCAAATAATCTTGCCCCACTCAACAATAGGATATTGAGATCTAGCAGC
The DNA here is from genome assembly GCA_030737815.1 of Allium fistulosum. NCBI lineage: Eukaryota > Viridiplantae > Streptophyta > Magnoliopsida > Asparagales > Amaryllidaceae > Allium > Allium fistulosum. Next base: position 747,202,074 of record CM060907.1, read on the forward strand.
ATTCCATGCAGATTTGAAACAAAAGCCTTTTATATCTCTAGTCCATTTCCAGTAATCTGAGCTAGCCGAACTATCAATTTGGATGTTAGATATCTGATTGTATAGTTGTCTAGTGAAAGGAACTAAATCCATATTAAAAATCCCATCTCGCATGATTGAGGATACTTTATCATTAATGTGGCCATAAAGATGTAAGCTATCCCAACCAAGAATAGACACCATACATTCACTATTAATCCAAGGATCATGCCATAAAAAAGTATTTCTCCCATCAACAATGACTATAGATATATTATTACGAGTAATCTGTCTGTGTTTGAGAATTGATTTCCAAGTACAAGAGGAGTTGTTATCAATCTCCATGGTCCAGAATTGCTTATTATCACAATACCTTTTGCACATCCAGCGAGACCAAATATTTTTTGAATTAATGAAATGCCAAAGGAGTTTTAGACTAGCTGCTTTCCTGATATCTGTAAAATTCCTCAATCCAACTCCTCCTTCTAGTTTAGGACGACAGAGAGTATTCCAAGCAATTTTGTTCACTTTACCATTCCAAATAAAATTAGCACATAATTTATTTAATTTATCAATTGTAGCCATAGGAAGTTGATATACCATCATCCAGTACAAAACCATAGGAGTAATTACTGAATGAATTAATTCGATTCTACCAGCCATGGATAAAAGCTTGCAATCCCATCCATTTAATCCATTGTTAATATTATCAAAAAGAGCCCCACAGTCAGAGAAATGCAAATAGTTATGGGATAGAGGCACACCTAAATATTTGACAGGAAGCTTACTTTCTTGCATGTGAAGACTAGTCATAATAATTTGCTTGTCTTTTGTGCCTTTACTAAAATACAACTTAGATTTACTGTTGCTAACATTTAATCCCACATAGGTCTTGAGCTTCTCCAAACATTTACTAATCACCTTAGCACCTTTAGTGGTAGCCCGAGCAAAAATCATCAAATCATCAGCATAGAGAAGGTGAGTAATAGCCGGTTCAAAATTAAAAGGAGGAATAATTTCCTTTGTTTTGTAAGCCTTCAACATCAAAATAGAAAAGAACTCCATAGCCACACAAAACAAATAAGGGGAGAGAGGATCACCTTGTCTAATACCTCTATTGCTAGAGATAAAACCTTTAGGGTATCCATTAATCATTATAGAGAAAGTAGGAGTAGATATACATTTGTAGATTAATTTCACCAGTTTATCAGGAAAACCCATCTTTTTAAGCATATGACAAATAAATTCTCTGTTGACCATGTCATAAGCTTTATGTAAGTCTATCTTCAAGCATAACTTACCAGCCCCTTTACGATTAAAAAATCTTACTTGCTCGTGAGCAAGTAAAATATTTTCAAAAATAACTCTTCCAGGAATAAAAGCAGATTGAGCTTCAGAAATCAGATGATTAAGAAAAGGCTTAATTCTGTTGCAAATAACTTTGGCAATTATTTTGTATAGAACATTGCAACACGATATAGGCCTGTAATCGGCAAGGGAAGTGGGATTATTAATTTTAGGAACAAGAGTAATAAAAGTATGATTCACACCTTTGTCTAATTTTCCAGTTGAAAAGACCTGATTTAACATACGAGTCAAATTTCTATTTAACTCATTCCAGTGAACTTTGAAAATTTTTGTAGAGAAACCATCCGGACCCGGGCTACTATTGTCAGACATGGAAAAAATGGAATTATAAACTTCTTCAGAACTAACACTGCTAGATAGGAACTCTCTCCCTCCATCATTAATCCGACAGGTGCAATTCACATCAGGTAAATTATTGTTAATGTCATCACCATTAAATATTTTAGTGAAATATAGAATGGCTTCATTTTCAATAGTAATGGGATCATGCACAAGTTTACCTTCAAAATTGATAATGGAATTAAGATTAGATCTGTGTCTCCTTAAAGACATTTTAGAGTGAAAAAATCTTGTACATGCATCTCCTTCAGTTAGCCATTCCACTTTAGCTTTTTGTTTATCATTGAGAAATTCAATAATATTTTGCTCCTTCCATTTTTTGCATGCTGCCATTAAATTTTCGAAAGCTGTAGAGTTATCTGGGTTGTTATCAACACACTTGAGAGCTGATGCATACTCTTGCTCCAACTCCTTCAGAATTTTACCATCTAAGCATCTTCTAGAACTCCAGGCTTTGAGGTTAAATTTACAAGCTTTTAGCTATTGTCTCACAATATGAAGATGAGAACCGTCAAACATAAGATTAAAAGCAGTAGAAAAACATTCTCCATAACCATCTAATAATTCCAAGTGTTCACATATCTGAAAGGTTTTCCTACGGAAGATATAGGATAATCCAAAAATTTAAGACAAATAGGGATATGATCACTAATAGGATTAGAAACTCCAAAACAAGCTAGATTAGGAAATTTGTTCATTAACAGATCATTACATAAAGCTTTATCGATTTTAGAGGCCACTCCCCTTTTCCTCCAAGTAAAATTGAATCCCAGAATAGGCAATTCCACCAAACCTGAATTGATAATGTAGTTTTTAAAACCTTCCATTTGACTGAAAGGAACAGAGTTTCCCCCTTTTTTATCTGTAGAAGAAAGAATATTATTGAAATCACCAATCAGGCACCAAGGCATATCTACATAATTAGTTTCCTTAGATATAGCAGCCCATAAAAGTTCTCTGTCTCTTAGAAAATTACTCGCATAAACAAAGGAGATTTTCATTTTGAGACCCCCAGAATTCACCACATTTAGAGAAATATGCTGAGAAGACATGTGAGTAGGCTCAACCTGCCAAGTTGAGTTATTCCAAATAACAAGAATTCTTCCTTTACAAGAACAAATATTATTATCCAAAAAGGACCAGCTATTATTCATCTTATTCATTAAATTATGTATAGCAGCAATACTAAGTTTGTTCTCAAGTAAACCAACCATGGTTGGTTTATGATTTTTTAGAAATTTAAAAACCGCCAATTGTTTATCAGCAGCATTTAAACCTCTAACATTCCAAGCAATTATGGTCATTTAACTTTCGAATGGCTCCTTGTTTGCCTTTTAGGAGGAGCAATGTTTATAGAGTTAGCATCATCATTCTTTTTTTTATTCTTTTTATTATTTAACTCATCAATTTCATCATCAAACTCCTTGTTTACCTCAATAAAATGTTCAACATTCATAACAGGGACTTGCTTAGTAATGGGAATATCGTCCACAGCGATATGATTAATTAACTCCTCATCAGAATCAGATAAATCTTCGATAAGGCCTTCACCAGAACCTAGAGAAGAATCAGGTACTTCCTCTTATGCCTGGACCTGCTGTGAATCAATTACTGTATTTAAAAAATTATGCAATACCTTAACTTCTGTAGTAAGCTTAGGGACTGTATCGTTAACTGGGCATCCCCCCAATATTGAACTTTTACTAAGAGACAGACTGATTTCAGTTACTGGGGCAGAGGCATTACCATCTCCTTTGTCTTGAAATTCCTGAATTATCGCGAGACCATCACCTAAATTAGAAATTTGAACTTCAGCAGCCATTTTGTTCATTCCAGAGTTTTGCTCGATTTCCTCTACTTGAAGATAAGAAGATTGAGAGTCAGGATCCATAGCCAGCGGGTTGAAACTATTTTCAGTAGTCTTGAAGCTGCTATGTTGAATATTAATATTATCTTGAGCTTGTATATTGTTATTTCCATTTTGTTGTAAAAAAATATTATCCGCATCCCTGCTACTACCACTGTTAAGCTGTGAAGAAACAGTTTCATTATCCTTGCTACCATTAATATTTCCATTTATAATATTTGTTGGTGCAATATTATTAAGAATATCATCTTCCCTTACAGAATGTAGAACTTCATTACAAGTTGTATTATTTTTCAGAATCCATTTACTAGTATGTTTGATTTTACAAAAATCAGTTGAATGCCCAAAAATTTTATAGTCCTTACAAAATATAGGTTTATAATCATACATAACTGATACTTGAAGTTCTTCTCCATTATGCATTAACACATCAACATAGTTAGGAAACCCATCTTCAGCAGACATTTCAATTAACACCTTAGCATAAGCAATCCTGGATTCATCCGCTGTGATTTTGTCCATCTTCATTGGTTTACCTAAAACACTAGCTATGGCACTGATTGATTCCTTGTCCCATAATTCCAATTCGAGGTTATGCAGCTTCACCCAAATCGGCATTGTAGAAAGCAAATCTCTACTAAATCTCATTCCTGCCTGCCACTTCTTGAGAATTATAATTCGATTATCAAACAAATACGGACCCCCATTCATCACATTCTCACAGTCTGAGGCATCTAGGAATCTGATAATGAAAAACCCATTATCCCGAGCCAGTAAATTAAACTGTTTTTTTGGTTTCCAAGTACATTCAATATATGCTTTTAAATGAATATGATATGGTCTAGAACCATAAACATAAAAAATAATAGAATTATTCCATTTATCAGCAGCCCTCTTGTTCATTTCATTATTAATAAAAGCCTTTTTTTTCTTTCTGATTTTCAATTAACGGTTGTTTGTATGTTAAATCTACTAGTTCTTCTGATCCTCCAATTCCACCACCTGCAGCACTCCTCCAATCTTTGTTTTGTCCTTCAGCTAAACAAGTCTTGATCCTATTCCAGTCAATAGTACGCTCAACGAAAGGATTTCGATAATATTTAGAATTTGTGTTTCCACTTCCTCCTAAGCTACCAGTTGGATTCTTACGCACCCCTACTTGATCTGGTAAATTATGATTCCTCTGATTTCCATCTCTGCCTTTGACATGAAAGTTACGATCTCTAAGCCAATTCGTCTGCGCCTGGTTGATACCAATAGGATTACTCGAATTGCCAGAACCACCATTATCCCACCGATTGTTATTACCAAATCTCTCTGATTTATCAGATCCAATATTAAGACGTGGATTGCCAACAATAAGATTTCCATATCTCTCCGAGGATTCTGCACGACTAGGGTTCGAATTATGAAATCCAGATCCGCCAATGTATCTATTCGTTATAGGAACCCTAGCCTCATCGTCTAAAGAGACTGGCGCGGAAACATTGTCTGCGTGGAATTCCTTATCCGGAGGACGAGTTAGAGAATTGAAGCCGCCTTGAGAATTATCACCACCAGGAGTCGCCATTAAATTGCAAAAGTTACAAAACCAAATTGGTTAAATTAATTGATATTTGAGGTTTATTATTTATAAACACCTTTATTAAATTAATTAATCACCTTTAATACCATAAATAAATAATTAACTAACTTAAAACATCCTTAATAAAGTAATTAAGTACTTAAACCATCATTATTAAATCAATAAATTAACTTAAACCATAATTAAATCAACTAATTAACTTAAAAACATTAATAATATAATTACCTACCTTTAAACAACATAATTAATATAATTAAATATGTTAAACAATATTAATAATATAATTAATAATTTTGAACATCTTTAATAAAATGATTTTAAAAAAACTTACTTTAAGACATTATTAATAAGATGATTAATGAACAAAAATTAAAACATCACTTATGAACACTTAACCTCAACTTGTTATAAATTTGAAGTTAATTTAAATCCATACTTTACGGATTCGGCAAGAGGCTTAGCGTCCATAATGGTACTTCAACAAGCTACCATTAAATTTAATTTAATTTTACAAGTCACATAACTGGTATTTACATAAGCAACATATTTCTAAATCAAGCCCATAATTAACCATCAATGATTCACACATCCCTTTTTCCCATATTAATTTATCCATATATAAATTAACTAGAATATGAATAAATGCCAAAATTAATATAATAGTAGAACGAGGATTTATTCTGCTAACATATGTCATCAATAATCTGCACAATTCACTTACAGGAGAATGGTAATTTATTCTGCTCAATGAATGTCCAATATAATCTATCCAATTAAATTTAACAGATTGGTGATTTGTTTAGCCAAATAGATATCACCAATAAGGTATAATTTATTTAACAATGTTATTATTTAGAATAACGTAATTAAATTCAATCTCTATATTTATATCATAAATTTATACATCGCCAAAACTATCAACAAGTTATGCCGCAATGTTTTACTCGTTAATACAAGTCCAATGCAAAAATCCATGGATAAATCGGATTTCATATGAGTGAGTTATCACAAGTCAAAGTTCAACACACATTAGTTTAATAATTTAAAAAGTTAACTAAATTATATCCTCACCCACAATCATTCAGCCAGTCTAACTGCTACTCCACCCGACCCGCTTCAGAACCGTCTTCTTCCCCAAACATTTCTTTCGTTTCCATCGAGCTGCTTGAAAACCTACTTCAACGTGCATGCTTGCACGTGCACATGCCACTCCGACCACCACAGAGCGCCAAACCACCGCCAAAACACCTCTCTTCATGCGGGCATCCGAACCCACACTACAGCATAGATCTTGAACCACCCATGATGATCGCGACCACCTAAACCCGAACGCGACAATCGCCAAATCGCAATTCACCTGAAGCCCGCGCACCCCACCAAATTCTGGTCGTCGCCTCCCCTTCGCCCAACAAAATCGAATCTAAAAATGCCTTGGCCTGATTTGCACCCCACGACACAAGAATAAAACCCTAGTTTCATAGTAAAACCTGAACAACTCCAAACCAAATTCTAACAAAACCAAACATATATGAATTGGTAGATCTCGCAATAACAAACTCAACACAACTTTTTTGAGGTTTTTAGTAGAGTATCTTAGTTGATTTTGGTTTTTGGAATTTTAAGTTGGTTGCTTTCTCTGTTACTGGAAATAAAATAAGGAGGGGAGGATGGAAAGAAATGAAAATATGGTGGTTGAATTTTCTTATCTAACTTTCCTAACCCAATCAAAACACTTTACTTCTGATTCAAATTAAACAAATATTCTAAGCAAAACCAAATCCACAAGTAAACTAATATTCCCAATCCAATATGACATCTCAAGATTTGACTAAACCTTTGAATTTTGTTTTGATTTTATAAGTTTTGAAAAGAAATAATTGAGGTACTTCGCTACACAATGTTCCGTTCGCGTACTGACTACGAACGATAAAAATAAAAATACAATCGTGCACCAAAATGCAACACGATCACAAGTCAATAATAAAATACACATATTATTTTATTATGTGAAATTCCAAAATTACCGATGTTTGCTATAAAATCATCAAACGACAATTTAAATAATTTCCAAATTGAAAATTATGGAAAAAATCAAATAAATTAAATTAAAAATACGTCAATAAAATCGAGTCCTTATATTAATAATTGATTTTTATATTGTTTATTAAATTTAAATCAAATTTGAATATTTATATAAATTAAATATTCCTATTCGAAACGTTAAAAATTCCGGATTATTACATTCACCTCCCTTAAAATAATTTCGTTCCTGAAATTCCCAAAGAAAGAAAAGTGTCTCCGAACCCTTAATCTTATAGAACTCTTATACTCAAAATGAGTTATTAATTTTTAAAATCTCAAATGTTATGGAAAAAATCGACAGCACCTCCTTTGCGTGGCTCAACCAAAAAAACTACAACTTGCCACTACTTGCCCAAATCAACAAAAGAAAATAAAAGCCAAGTGGCCTCCCATATCCGGGGCATAAAACCACCAACAACAATATAAACGTGTGCTTATTAGTCGAGCAAACCAACTCTACTCATGAAATCAAAAGCACCAAACTAGCCTTTGCTTCCATATGCATGTATCTCACTAACAAATGATATCAAACCATATAACTTGCATTTTCAAATGTCAAAAACATATAACCATATTAAAGCTTGTATGATGTACATATGTCATCCGTACGCAATATCACTTTCGGGTTCGGTTTCTTGATTAGAGACCTCCGTTCTCCTTGCATAGCCATATACTATAATAGAAAATTTTAGAATCATATCAAAAATCCGTATCAAGTGCTCTCCGTTTAGAATCGAGTCTCGGACTGGTGTAAATCACCTCGAATCATGTACTTGAATCTAGATCAAAATCAGTTATGCGAATAAAATGATCTACATACATCTTACATATTTATTCCATTGGTTTCTTAGTTATACCGGTTATTTTTAATTCACATTTATTTACACCAATAGTGTTTCATTTAATATTAAATCGTTTATGAAACATTTCATAAAAACATTACTTAAGTTTATAAACATTTTCTGAAATACAAACTTATGTTTATTAATCACTTTAAAACTTAAGTTCATATTCGTATCTCACTATTTTACATCCAAAAAGTATGTATACAATTTCAAATTTGTTTTACTTAACCAGGATATTCAACAAACATAAAACTTGATTAATTTCTTACTAACTTCTCAAATTTATAAGTTACAAGAACTATTTCCTTATTACTTTAACAAAACACTTAGCTCAATTTCCCAATTAACTCGGAAGTTTTGACTGTCCAAAATTGCTAAAAATTCCATTTCATTTCAATAAATGAAAATTGCCTAACAACACCTCAAAACGAGATGCACAAATCAAACTATCCAATGGATAAGATACATGAGCCTATAATATCACTTAACTGAAAATTTAAGAACTAAACACGTGGTTTTTATTTAAAATCATTGTGAAATGATAATAATATACATATCTCCTTTTGTATATCAAATCATATGTTTGGAATTTTATACAAATTATTTTTACCAAAACAACTCGATAACCAATTCCTAAGGTAGCAATCCCTCACTTAGAAACTCAAAAATAAACGCCGATGATGCTGCAGTCATCACAAGAATTATTTTCTAATGACCGAACTGAGCTCAGTGCTTCTTATCTCTTTTAAAATCCCTTGATAAACTATTTCTATTCATCAACACTTCCAAAATAATACGATTATTATTTTCCTAAAATTTTGAAAAACAATTTCCAAACACACCAGGATTTTCAGTTCTTAAATTCTCAAATTTTAAATCCTTTTTATTTACAAACCATTTTTATAAATCATACTTATACAATTTCAGATTCTTATGTAAAATAATTTCACAAAGGTATATAGTTGTTTGGGTTATAATAAACAACTTTCATTGGAATTGAAATTTAAAATTTTTAACCCAACTAATTCATTGAATGCCTTCAAAGTGTGAAACTGGATTCACAAAGGTGTTCGTTGTTAATTCAACCAAAACAATAAATGCTCATAAACTATCTGAGCATAAACAATCAATCAACCAACAACAGTCAATGCTCCTAAATTGAACGAGCATGACTAATCAAACAATAAATGATAATAATCGAATATTATCATTCCCAATAATAAACACATCATAATTAACTATATTAATTTCTGAAAATTATTATTTTATATATATAATGTAATTCTAGGTAAAATTATTTCATTTACCCACTTTTCAAAATAGTACTATGTCGGTTTGCCTTGTTCAAGTGTTTAGGAATCCCTATCGATATAATTATTCCTTCTGTATCGATCAGAATTCATAAGCCACTCAACTGATAAATCAACGCAGTATAAACATTTTTATAGCACTAACAAATATGCGCTCTTATATATGATACACTCAAATACATCCAAGGTTCTTACTTATCCTATCTTATATTATTTTACCCTACCAAAGCTTAGGTGTTCGCTCAACCTAAGTTCTGATACCACATGCAACTGCCTGCCTTTTTGATCTCCAGAAGTCGACACTAATACATCCACGGTATTCATGTCCCGAACATCCAAGTGCTGGAAAGATAGATTATTAGGGTGAAAGAAAAAAAGAGAGAACATAATCTCACAAATGTGACGAGTGACATATAATATACCAATGATCTTTACAAAAAAAACTTTTTATATACATTCACAAATCAGAGTATTAACCTATCATCAGCCTGGACAGTATAACAACCTATCCTTACAAATGCTGATAAATAAAAAATGAACAAATAGCGGAAGATAAAGTACGTGAATATGCCTTGGAGGATCCAGCTCGCCTCCCGAAGCTCCAAAGTGTCCAGTTAAATCTAGAAAATATGCTCGAGCTGACCCGAGCATTATAAGAAAAATAACACCCGGATCAGTCTGGTAAAACCAGCGTGAGAAACACAATTAAATATATTACTTAATGTTATAATACTTATTTGAAATAAAGGAATCTCGTAAGACCACGTCGCATATAAACACGGATGGGTTTTTACCTTACGATATCCAAATCATTTTTATTATAAAATCCAGCGATATTATAATAATGTCTAGGGTAAAATAAATATTAATCATAACTGAAATTGTTACATTAATCAAATTCTAGCATAATAGGTATACGACAAAATCCATAGGGGCATGTATTGTAGATTGGATTTCCATCAATGACAAGGCTAATAGGGTACCGCATGCCACAGTACACCTCTAGAAAAATGTACCAAAGGCCTCACATGGATCCCTTATGAATCAGAGCCGGCTACCCCTTTAACATGGCATACTGGATTACATCATTCCCCTATCACCAAGGTTAAAAACAACGTGTACCATCCCCGGGCCCAATCTTTCCGCGCGTGTGCATACTAAATCCATAAATATCAATTCTAGATCGAGGAATGACTGCTTCTAATGGTAAAGAACCACATAGCCCTAAAGCATATCCCATGTTTTAGTCATTACCAGGTTGTTAGGCTTGTGAGGTCATGATTACTTTTTCCCTCTCTTAGAAAATCCCACTTGGAATGCTAACACTGCCTTCCAGGCAAATTGTAATGCCAGCATTTGTCCGTACAAGTTGTTTAGGAAAAGAACAAACCGAAGCACTATTTCTACTACTTTCATTTTTTAGGGTTAGTAGCAAGTAGGCCTTACACTTCAAAAAGCTCCATCTTCGATCATATCGAACCAGTTTTGACCCTCTTCCAAAGCGTCGAACGCACATATGGTTTTGGAGTGGTTAAAAATGTTATCCAGCTTTTTGATCAGGTAATATGCGGATAGATTGGTCAGGTTGAACTTCGGTGTCATCAAGACAGACAACCCAAAAAGATAGCCCAGAGTCTAGAAACCAAGTACAGTCGATGATTCACAAGGTATGCTTTGAGGAGAAAGTGTTACGACCAAATTTGTCGTAATCTTTGAACAGACTAAACGATCGAATTGGACGAGCGAACGATGGAGAAATGACCCAAGGACTTTGGGAATATCATAAAAAGTCAAGAAAAATGAAATATCAAAAAATGAGTGAAAAAGTTGAAAGTTTGGTAGTTCATGTTTTTGGAAGAGCTGACTCAAAGCAGGATTACTTTGGAAAAACTACAAGCGCGACCCGAAGCAATCCATGCAGAAGCTCCAAGTGCAACCTGAAGTTGGATCGATACCGACCCAAGTGGTTTTGGTCAGTATCGACCCATGAAAACTCGGGTCAGACACACAAAAATCTCGAGTCTGGCTCTATGCAAGCAAACTCTGGTCGAACATAAAGAAGTCTCAGGTTGGACACACAAAATTCTTCGGTCCAATACCAAGCAAACGAAGGAAAACTCAAAGCACAAAATTCTCAAAAATTCTTCAAGTCGAGCCCCAATAAAATACTCAAAATTTTCGTGCCGGACTCCAAGTTAGTTCAAGTTAACAAAGACCAAGCCAACTCAAGCCAAAAGAATCATTGATCCACCAACGTGGTGGATCGATACCGACCTAACTTCCCTCCATTAGTGGGTTCCATCTTCTTCCTATACAACCTACTTGATGCTAGAAGCCTATTCCAAGTGTTGTTTTGTTGATCCAATACTTCTATCGATCTTCATGAACACTTGAATTAGCAACTCTGTTTTTCCACGACTCCAACATTTGGAGTCACGAAACTAACCCCAAGATGAGCCAAAGTGAAGAGTTTAAGGTGACTAAATTGGAAATCTTACAGAGTCGTACCGACCCAAGCCCCTGGAGTCGTATCGACCATAAAAATTGATGAGGTGGCATCCTACTTTATTGGAGAATCAGTCTACGATGTGGAAAGCAAGTTGGAGATCCTCTAGGTAAGATTTTAAGCTCCTACCTTTATAAATAGGAAGGTATGACTCGTTTTTTAGGATCTTTTAGCCCTTGTACTTCTTACTCTTATTTCTTGTAATCACAGTCGAGTTGTACGGACTCATAAGAACTTCTGCCTCCAAGTCAGAATATAAGCAATAAAACCATTAAGTGGACATAGGCCTTGATTTGCTGAACCACTATAAACCAATATGTGCTGTTTCTTACTCGTTTTTCTTTTATTTCTTCACTTTTATTATTTACTCAATCTATTGGGTGTTTGTGCCATTTTTGGTTCAAACATTGTGGTGCTTTCACTGAGAAAGAGATTCTAAAGCATCTTGGATCCATTATCTACTATTGGATTTCTTAATTCCAAGAGATAGGTCAAATTTCCTACCTTATTTTCTACTATTCATATTTTCAATAATCTAAGAGACGCTGTCCACCATGGCCCCAAGTAGAGACCATTCGACCAATTCCAAAGCTACTACCAAAGTTGAGAACCAAAATTCTTAGCATGTGGATGATGCTGCTCAACCAGAGCATCCAGAGAACTAGAATCCAATTGAAGTCGTGACTTGAATGGAGATGGATCGGATAATGAACCAGACAGAGGATAGATTCTAGGCTAGTCATAATAAGATGAATCCAATGATGTAGCAGAAATTGAGACTAATGAATGAATTGATTCAGAATAGCCATAGAAGGAGAGATTCCAGTTCAGAGTCGGAAAGTACCTCATCATCCGAACAGAGACAGAGAGAGAGGAAATAGAAGAAGACTCGGAATGCTGCTGGAACATCATACCAAGGAGGAAGACGAACTCAGGGCATGAGTTTGGGGATCAATACCGACCCATGAACACCGGTCGGTACCGCCAATGGTAGGCCTAAGGCTCGCCATCTGGGGGGCTGTGTGGGTTTGACTTCTGGACATGCTGCTGATGATCAGAATCTAAAAAATCGTGCTACTACTAATGATATAACTCACAGGAATCAAACAATGGGGACTGCTGGACGAATGGGTCCCCCAGAGGTTAGGGAGCCTAAGTATCGAGAGCCAAACTGAGAGCATTTTCTCGGTCGAACACTTAGGGTGGATCTGATTACCACTGTTCAGTTGAACCTGTGGACCCAGAGTACTTAGAAGATATGGTCAAGAGACTTATGAGCGAAAATTGTTTTAGCACCAATGATGAGTGAGGTACCTCTCCAAGTCAAAATCAGTTTACTGAGAACATTCTGCATGAGAGATATCCCGAGAGGTTTGTAATGCCGACGATACCTTTGTACGGAGGAAAAATGGATCCTAGGCAGCACTTGATGAGATATGATTGGCATATGGATTTCACTAGAGCTTCTGATGCTGTGAAATGTTATTGCTTTCCAATTTTCTAGTTGCTATGATGTGGTTAACTCGACTCCCGTCGAGATCCATATCATCTTTTGTTGAACTATCGTGAAAGTTTCTGGAGAAGTTCCGTCTGCATATATCACGTCCGAAACATGTGATGTCTTTATCAAACTTCTTCCAAGGTGATGGAGAGTCGTTAAAGGATTTCTTGAATCGGTTCTATATGGCCATGACAGAAGTTACAAATCCCAATGATAACATAGTGTTGATGGCGCTGATTAGGGGGATCTACCCCGAAATGGATTTCAAGGAATGGTTGGAAAGGAAATCCACATCGACGATGGATGCTTTTTTATAGAAAGGCCAACGAGTACTAACGCTTGGAAGAAGCATATAATTGTCCTTAGAGGAATGGTGTTGGGATTTCAACTGAAGTGATATAAAGCAATGTCGCTATGAATCAGGCTGGAGGAAACTCTACGAATGCGATGTCGACGCTGGGGATTCTAATAATCAAAGAAAGAGGAATCGAGCTCCAGGCAGCCAATGCAGTAAGAAAAGCAAGCGCCCGAGGGTCTTGAGACTAGAAGAATATAAACCTTTGAACGATATGTTGGAAAACATCTATCTCGGCACATATAGGATGGAGCAATATAAGAATCCGCCCTAGAGAGAAGCGACTGATAAACAGAAGCACTCGGCAAAATACTATCGTTTCCATGAAACTCATGAACATAATGCTAATGAGTGTCGACATTTGAAGAGTCTAATTGAGGAGCTGAAAAGGAATAACAAGCTCCGATAATATGTTAAGGAACCGCCAAATGGCAGGGAAACTGTAAGACCGAAGGGTCTACTTTCTCTAGGAGAACTGCTCGAATCTAGGGCCAAGACGAGCCGATGAAAGACTAGTCATCAACAACCGGTCACCTATGGATGAAGCAGCAGCCTAATACAATGTTGCCCTGTTCTTTATTATCTAATTTCCTTTCGCAAATAAGCCTCTTAGTGATGCTGGGAGAATTGTAAACAGGAAGGACATGACATTTCTACTATTTATTAATAAGATTGGCTTCTAGAACCAATAAAACCATGTTCTTGCAAGAAAAAATTCTGTGCTGCAAATCCATCAACACAATCGATAGAACCGCCGGGTCGACGTTCACATTCGATCCTTAACCTTCTAAGAGCCAGTGTTTCTCCGCAACATTGGGAAGGTTCGAACTGCCAGGTCGACAGTCACATTCGATCCCTAACCTTCTAAGAACCAGTGTTACCCCGGCAACACCAAGAAGGACCGAACTATCGGATCGATGGTCACATTCGATCCCTAACCTTTTGAGAACCGATGTTGTCTTGGCAATATCGAGAAGGTCTGAACCGCCGAGTCGATGGTCCCATTCGATCCCTAACCTTTTGAGAGTCGGTGTTGCTCTAGCAACATCGCGAAGGTCAATACCACTGGGTCGATAGTCACATTCGATCCCTAACCTTCTGAGAACCGGTGTTACTCCGGCAACATCGAGAAGGTCCAAACCGTCAGATCGATGGTCACATTCCTTCCCTAACCTTCTAAGAACCAGTGTTGCTCCGACAACATCGAAAAGGTCCGAACCGTCAGGTCAACAGTCATATTCGATCCATAACATTATAAGAACCGGTGTTGCTCTGGCAACATCGGGAAGGTTCGAACCGCCAGGTCGATGGTCACATTCGATCTCCAACCTTCTGAGAACAGGCGTTGCTCCGGCTATGTTGGGAAGGTCTAATATAGAACCTATCATTTCCCATCTTTTATGGAATAATATGGCTTTTCAAGTCAGAGACTTTGTTTTTCCATTACTCAAAAGTTATGACTTGATGAACTCGAATGAATCTGAATGTGTATAGTATAGGTATGCAGGTACCTGATGTAGGTGCCAACCAAACTTCTACGGTCCATGATCGGACCCCTAAAGTTCTTCTTAGTATCCATAGATTGATACCAGCCAACTCTTGTCCTCGAATTGAGGGTAGGAGTGTAAACTAAAGATGGACGTGACACGACCGTCCAACAGCCAACTCTTGTCCTTAGATTGGGAGAAGGAGTATAAACTAAAGATGGAAGTGACACAACCGTCCATCAGCCAACTTTTTCCCTTAATGTAGAGGCAAGAGTATAAACCCCAAAGCAAATGTGACCTGGCCGTTCATACACTACTCTCGCTCTTGATGTGGGGGCAGAAGTACAAACCAAAACGAATGTGATACGACCATTCACTCTCTCAACTCTTGGATTGTGGGTAGAAGTATAAGCCGAAATGGATGTGATAAGACTGTCCAATCCTTGACATTTTGCCTAAAGTAGGCAAAATGAAAGATCCATACTTGGCATAATGTAGAATCTTACCTATGAACTTTGAACTGATGCTCGGAGGCAGGCACGATCGCATTTAAAGTTCCTCCAAAAGGAATGCTTGAAACACCTTTCCAAGTGATCGAAGTTCGACCGGGTTCCAGAATTAGATATGGTTACATGTAAATGCCCAAAGATTGGCGCTTCAACGATTGTTTTACGACGAATGGCCGACAAAGCACGGAACGGGCTAATGACTTAGTTCGACAATAATCCTGATAAGAAATGGATTGCAAGTACATTGAATGGAAAGCGCATTTCTCAAATATTTAGACAGATTCACACAAAGATTGGACGAAAATAAGTCACCGTTGCTCACATTCGAAATAGAACTCAAGAAAAGTGCAGGTTTTATTCACACTAAGCTGAAAACAAAAATGGGGGCTGAACTCGCACAACGTCGGCCTGAAATAAAAACAGGCTCCTTCCTATAACTACAAACCAAACGCGCGTCTAGCTACAAAAAAACAATAACAACAACAACAATGAATATGATGACCTACATATGCCTACATGAGTACGTGCATATGATCGAGAGCTTCTACAGGGGAGTGCATGTGTATACTTATACGTAAGCATATTCGACACCTAGCAACTAGAGTCAAAGAAAAGCATACCTATACCTGGAAAATCCATAAGAGAAACCAGTTCCTAATTATTAGGATCGAAAAAATAGATCGAGAGAGCACTCACCAGATTTATAACACTGGACGCTGGTCAAGCATCGCGACGAATAGCTATGGACATAACTCTTCGTAGAAGCAATCCACGAGAAGGATAATGAACATTCAAAGCACATAGTGGAATCCTTTACAGCAATCCAAACTTATCTCGATTCAAAGCATATTACGTTTGAAACTAGATGTAATTTTGGAGGGAAAATGTTATCCAGCCTTTTGACCAGGCAATATGCAAAAAGAATGGGCAAGTTAAACTTGGGAGTTATCAAGGCAGGTAGCCTGGAGAGATAACCCCAGAGTCCAGAACACTGTTTCAGATATCGAAAATCTCGGCCGATATCTCGTTTTGATCTCCCCCGAAACGAAACAACAAATCTCGCTGTAAATCTCGTTTTGAATATATCGGCCGAGATATTAAAATATCGGCTGATATATCGGCCGAGATGAGACGTTAAAATATCACCGATTTTTTTTTTTTTGGGGCTAAAATTTTGAAACCCCGCACCCGAGATATTAATAACTATTTTTGCTAGTAATAGCATGCTTGTAATGGTAAAATCCTAGTTTTATTTTGGTTTACCATTAAGCTCTTTTTTGTATTTTGTATGTGAATAGAAGACGTGGAAAAAAAATCATGTTTAATCTTTAGTGTTTTGTGTACATTTTGCATGTTATATGAGATATGTCTATATCATATATTCGTATATGTTCTGCAATCTTTTGCATTTTTATGTTCATCGTATTTTACATGCATGTTCCTTATGCATATATGTGTTTTATGTTCTACTTCTAGGTTATTGTTTAATGTTTTGGATTTATGTTTTATGTCTAACAATAATTCATGTTCATTGATAATGAGTTGTGAGCTATAATTTATATATATTATGTTATTCTATTAGTTTAAGCATATTATGATTTTTGAATACGAATGTTCTTTAGTTGATTAATAACAATGACTTTATTTTACAAAACAAGTTTAAATTATTATTATTTTTAACACCATTCATAAAAATTGTTGTGGAACAATATCAATTTTTAACATATAATATACCCCGAGATGGTTTTGATATGAGCTTTAAGACCCGATATGGAATTCCGAGATGAACACCCAAGATGGGCTCATCTCGTCCGAGATCTCCCCCGATACGAGATCGAGTATCTAAAATTTCCGAGACGAAACACGGCCGATATCCGAGATTTAAAACCTTGGTCCAGAAACCAAGTACAACCGAGAATTCACAAGGCGTACTTTAAGGGGAAAGTGTTATGATCAAATTTGCTATAGTCTTCGAACAGACTTAAACGATTGAATCAGACGAGCGAATGATGGAGAAAGGACCCAAGGACTTTGGGAATATCATAAAAGGCAAGAAAAAAGAAATATCAAAAAATGAGTGAAAGAAGTTGAAAGTTTGAAATTTCATGTTTTTGGAAAAGCCGACTTAAAGCAACATAGCTTCGGAAAAACTTCAAACGTGACCCAAAGCAATCCATGCAGAAGCCCGAAGCACGACCCGAAATTGGTTCGGTGCCGACCAAAATGGCTGGGTCGGTACCGACCCATGAAAACTCGGTCGGACACACAGAAATCTCGGGTCTGGCTCCAAGCAAGCGAACTCGGGTTGGACACACAGAAGCCTCGGGTTGGATACACAAAATTCGCAAGTCTGACTCAAAGCAAACGAAGGAAAACTTAGAGCACAAAAGTCTTAGAAATTCTTCAGGTCGAGCCCAAAGCAAAAACTCAAATTTCTCACGTCGGACTCCAAGTTAGTTTAGGTTAACAAAGACCAAGCCAACTCAAGCCAAAAGAATCATTGATCCACCAAAGTGGTGGATCGGTATTGACCCAACTCTATAGGTCGGTACCAATCCAATTTCCCTCCATCAGTGGGTCTCATCTTCTGCCTGCATAACCTACTTAATGCTAGAAGCCTATTCCAAGTGTTGTTTTGTTGATCCAATGTAATTCTCTATCGATCTCCATGAACTCTTGAATCGGCAACT
This sequence comes from Allium fistulosum, assembly GCA_030737815.1. NCBI lineage: Eukaryota > Viridiplantae > Streptophyta > Magnoliopsida > Asparagales > Amaryllidaceae > Allium > Allium fistulosum. The sequence continues at coordinate 747,220,536 of CM060907.1, forward strand.
CAGTTCTTCCATAACCCATCATTTAGACTCCAAAACAAGCTAATATTGGTGCAAACAACTATGGAATCACGAAGCTAACCACAAGACGAGCCAAAGCAAAGAGTTCAAGATGGCCAGATTGGAATCTTACGGACTCGTACCGACTCATACAAATTGATAAGTTGGCGTCCCACTTTTTTGGAAAATCAGTCTACGGCGTGGAAAACGAGGTGGAGACCTTCTACATGAGATTTTAGGCTCCTACCTTTATAAATAGGAGGGAAAGGCTCATTTTTCAGGATCTTTTGGTTCTTGTACTTCTTACTCTTATTTCTTGTAATCATAGTCGGAGTTGTACCAACCCGTAACGGAGTTGTACTGATCCGTAAGAACTTCTGCCCCCAAGTTAGTATATAAGCCACAAAATCATTAAGTAGACATAGGCCTTGATTTGTTATAAATTGTTGTGTGCTCTTTCTTACTCGTTTTTCATTTATTTCATCACTTCTTATTCTCTACTCAATCTATTAGATGTTTGTGCCATTTTTGGTTCAAACATTAGTGTCTATTTTACTATCCACTTTTCCAAATGAATTCTGCTTCAAGTGTATCTTCAAAACTTCACATATCATGCGAGTATAACTTCGTCCAAATCTCGTTCATACAAACCTTAACTCAAATATTTTGTTGTTCGGTTAATGTCACTTCTCTATGATGTTACAAAAATATAATTTGGACTTAGCTCTCTCTCTTTCACCAACTAAGAAACTATCCTCTCTAACTCTCAAAACTTTTAGAATCACATGCCTTGGTGGCATTTTAACAGGCCTAGTGAGCCTTATTTATTTGGGGAGGAAGATCAGAATTGTATATTAAGGATGGGATTCTTATGTTATATGATGTATAATAACTCACCATCTTGGGACTATCAGAATCATAACATACAACAAAATCATGTCCAACCCACTACTCATCATCCGAGCCACACTTCTATCTTCATCCAATAACATCCCATAATAAGTCATCCAATCTATTTCAAAATCAATCCATACCCCAAAAAAACTTAGTACATGCATCAATAAAGGACTCTACACGATGTTTAACCAATTTTTCAAATCATGGCAAATCATATATAGATGGGTCAATCCTCTGGATATATTCGACATCACAATGGATTCCTACACTATGTTATATTTTACTATCTAAACTATCTACTATCACATCACTTATCCAAAAATGATAACTCATCATCAATCACAATCTGCTTTCCCTCTTTAAAGTAGATGGTGGCGTACTCATAATTAAGGCAACTTCTAATGTGTGAGCTTTTAACATTTGACCTTCCTTATTCGCTTCCTGGTCCATTTTAAAAAAACTAATAATTTAACGATTGGAAATTTCCTTATATATTTTAAAATATAAATAAAAGGATTTCCCAATCAGGAATTCATCACAGTGTTAAAGTATAAGATTTCCATTCACCTTTCAAAATAATTTTGTTTAAAAATATATTATTTTACAAAACCTCCCATTTATTTAAAATCCATCAAAATAATATCATTGCTTTGAAATAAAATTTTAAATCCCATTATAGAAACCCTTCGGATATCCTTATGATCTTGGATAAATACAATATACATAAATAAATTCTCTTATAAAACAAATACAACAATTTCAACTTCCACAACTAATTCCTTTTCAACAATCATAAAAATATTCAACTTCTAGTACTCAATTCTTCTATCATCATCTCCTTATCCGGTGTATCTATCAAATCAAATGTAGAAGATTGAATATTTTCTCACAAGTGCTAGTTATACGCATGTCACTGAATAGGGTTCAGTTCCAAAATTGAGCTCCCCTCCCAAACTAGAAAATGCCATGCCTACTTTGGGAAATTAACAACTGGGTTGGTTAGACCGAAACTACTCCATGTATAGTAGGTGCAAGTACTATGGGGTTACATGGGTTTGGCTTATCACTTGTACATATCATCGAACTAAATAGGAATGTTTAACCCTGGATTAGCAATGGTATTAACTCTAGTATAGTTTCTAGTTTTGGTTTCAACCCCACTAGTATTTATCTCTATTCCAATTTTTGTCTCTGTTGAGTTACTTATTTTCGATTACTCGTAATTGGAATTCATTAGCAACTCCTCAACAGGTAGTTGAAATAGTAGAATAGTAAACCGTGTATACATATGTACTCGACTTATTTATTTTATATATAAATACAAATTAGCTCTCTTAATATGTCATAGTCCTGAATTTAGGGTGAATTTTGCTTTGATACCAAATATAAAAAACCACAATTTTCAACCCTCTGATTTCATGCTCAAAACGAAGTTCAAACCACGAAATGTGACGCCCCACCTCTATACTCACACTAGCCAAGGACACTATAGGGTAATGCCGTCGACTAGCACGAAGAACAAGGTTGTTGAGGAGCGACCATTTGTGTAATTGCTTTGTGCGAGTACCGATATGTCAGATAATATGACTTACATTTCCTTTCAAGAGGAAATCCGACATATCCAATACAAACTCAAAGCTACCAAACAGTGGCTAGGTGGACTTCGAAAACAAATATAGAAATAAACATAACACAAATCAGTCACAGATATTCATATCACAAAGGCGGAAACAGATATGAATACAATACATAAAAGAGTACATCAAAGTAGTGGTCAAACAAGATCCACTACATCACAAAAGAATAGATACAGGTGTTAGACAAAAGAATAAATATACATCAAGGAGTCTATATCTCAAATGTATATTAACAAAAACTATTATGATAAAGTAGTTAGCCAAAAGTTAGGTGAAGGACCCTGATAAGAAGTCAAGCAGGAGCACCTGAAATACCTCGGTCTGACCCGAGTATTATTTAACAAGAAAATAATAAACGGATCAGTCTAGTTATAAATATCAGATAAAATGATATTGGATAAGAGATATGACCAAAAACGTATGATAACAAAAATGTCATACTATGTCAAGTATACATCAAATAACAAAAAAAATCATACAATATCTCAAATCATCTCGAAACACCAAAAATAATCACATTCTTTAAATTATTCACCAAAACACAAATATTGACAAAACATATCAATGCCAATCACATAAAAATTGGTGAAACACAAATTCTAGAAATCACAACCAGAAATCCAGAAATCACAAAAAGGGGGAGGCCTATCACAAACGGGAGCATGAAAACTCTCCAACACGTGTATCACAAACGGAACACTATTCCATGGTCGCTAACCATAGAACCGGTACATCGACGCAGTACAATAACGGTACGTCCAATGCACCGAAACTCAAATAATTCGGAACACCGACACAGTACAATAACGGTACGTCCAATGAACCAAAACTCAAATAATTCGGAACACCGATGTAGTACAATAATGGTATGTCCAATGAATCGAAAAGCCGGGACATCGATGTAGTACAATAACGGTACATTCGATGAACCGAACACCATAAAAGAACATGGGTTGCTAGCCCATAAAAGAAATGAGACGAAGCTCCATAAATCGGGGTACAGTCCCCCACGTGGACAAAGAGACATCGCATAACACTAGTCTAAACCATAAAATGACCATCATCGATCATCAAGAAGTGTGAACCACACTAAGCTAGTAAATATAAGAGTTTAGCTTCATGTCCCATAACCATTAGCTTAACTCAAATATTTACGAACAAATTGTAGACTTCCACTCGAAAATTGTCACAAGAGTTCAATCGAACAAGTCCAAGAATTAACCGATGAAGTAAACGCAAGCGTTTCATACCACTTGTTTTACTAAGCCGTTTAATTTGATTTCTCATACGAATGAGGTAATGGTTTGTATATACTAATAGATTGGAAAACGGTTTTATAAACGAGCTTTGTATTAAAAATAGAGTTGAAATCATCTTTGTGAAAGAGTTTGAATATTTATTACTAGTATAGAAAACCTTTATATTTTAAAGTGACAAATCACAGAAATGATTGTAGAAACAATCAATCATCAAAAATTCACATACAAAGACGTGAATCAAATCCAAAGAAATCGATACTGAATCCATCAAAATGGATATTCTCAAAAATCCCGAAGAAGAAGTCATCAAAGTCGATAATAAATGATAACAATAAATCGGATAATCACGAATCGATAAAAATTGGAACCTCAAGCAAAATAGGCAAAATAGGCAAAAACAAGCAGGTCAGTCAACTGACTGCAGAGGCCAGTCGACTGATCCAGAAACCCGGAAGTTTCAGTTCCTGCAGACAGTCCCAGAAACTCTCAGTTCCTACAGCCAGTCGACTGACTGCAGAGGCCAGTCGACTGACTGGCACTGTAACTGTTTTTTCCATCCTATCAAATGAAGAGCAAACTCTTCCAATTTGTGATCGGACGAGCAATGGGCTTTAGGGGTTTTTTCCAATCGACAACCCAGCCCTATAGGCTCTTCGATACACCTCCAAAAGCAATGATCATACAACAAAGCTAGGATTTTTAAAGTTTTAGACTTCAAAACACCAAAAATTGAAATGTTTCACCAAATCAATTCAAATCAAAAGCATATGAACATGTAAAGATGTTAGGAATTCATACCTAACAATCAAAGATAGTTATAGACAAAGATGTGAGATAAAAATATCACCTTTAAACCCAAAAACAATGAATGAGAAGCTTAATCACAATGGAAAGATCAACCACTCTCCACTTCAACCCAAGAAGCTTGAATCTAATGCTCAAAAGAAGAACATTTCCTAAGTTAGGTTTAGGAAATTTCTCAAATTGAAGAGAGAATGAGTTGGAGAAGATGAAGAGGATGCTTACCTAAGCTTCTCTTTTATTTTGGAGCTAAAACTTGGATTTGTAAAAGAAACTAGGGCTTAGGAATTTCTATTTCCTTTTTCTCTTCCCCCATTTTTGCTAAAGCTTGAAGGTATTAGGAAATGAAAGTGAATGAAGAGAAGAGGGGGTGGAGCTAGGGTCTTATGTTAGGTTATTGGGCTGAAACCCAAACCCAAAGCCCTAAGTGAAAAATAGCAAAATTCACTCAACTCCAAACATATCGATGTTTATACTCAAAAAAGTTGTAAACGCCATTTTGGACTCAATGGAAGTGTTCTCGAGTCCCCAATTCGACCGTTTACATAAAGTAGCTTTTCGGACTTTAATCTGATTAACGACGCTATATTTAAATAAAACATTTAAATATACAATCATAAAATATGCGGGTTGTTAGACGAAAGCTGGAAACAACGGATCGTTAGGTTATGATAATAAGAAAAAAAAATAGTTTTTAACTAATCTTTCTTAACTCACAGTGTAATAAAATAACATATAATAAAATATATCTTTATATTCAAACCAAATCCAATTAAATAATTGTGTCTATACAACCAAACTAAACTCAAACGATCACCCTACAATGTTAGTTATTTATATACAGCATACATATATACAGAACACATAAACAACACCTTCGTCATCTACACCTTTAAAAGTTTCTTACACGGTAATTCCATACTTCCATCAACCTGATAATGATGGATAAAAAATATATGAGGGATTAAACATACACTGGTCTAAGTGAGTAAAATAGATCTATTTTGTATATATTACAATTATACTCATATAATATCATAAGTGTCTATGATATATCTAATAATCATACCTTAATTTTTATCACCTACAACCATAAAGTAAGGCCAACAACACTATAATTGGTTGACAGTTCAATTAAGGTCATGACTCAATACAAACATTATATAGACAGTGACACATTCTAACTTGCATACACCACCACATCCACCTAACACATGCGTAAACACTTCCTGGACCCCTCCTAATTGCTACAAGATCATATAACAACCAATTACCCAAACAACCAACATTGCACGGATAATGACATAGTATAATTGCTTACACCACCACGGCTAACCACTATTACATTCAACCTATGGCATGGTCGTAGATACGGTCCACTAAAGGTTATGTAAGCATGCGTATGAAAGCATTGATTCTCTCATGGCCTACATACTCGGTATGTACGACAGGTGATGTCATGGTGACTAATAGTGGAAAGCAAACAAACTTATACATACCAATATCAATAATATCTCTCAATATTACCTACATTCCAATATATCAAATAAGCACAATAAAAATCACTAAACACTGGCAAACAACATCGTGAAAGACCTGATTCAAATCAACGAACATATTAGAAACTAGACCTGAAGCGCATGATTCCTTATATAGGCCCTATTGGGTCTAGGTTCAACCTGGAACCCAATAGGTCCAACCAATCGATTGGTTGGCACCAACCGGTCAACCAGTCAATGTCCTATAAGCCAAGCTACTGTACTTATACACACATGCATACATGCACACACACATACATACATACATACATACATATACTTCTTATTTTTCTCTGATTTCTTCCCTACCTTCATTTAATCTTTATTCACATTATTTCTAATAGATGATACTTTAAATCAACTACAATTTAACATGTCCACTTCATCATTTAATCATATATATTTTGTTTATATTATATAGTTTAGTTTAATATTATTCATTTCCCTTTTAAATCTAAAAAGCAAATAAATTGTTTCAAATAAATTTATAATCGAACTAAAATATCGTTATTATTTGAAATAATTGTGCTTCACTTTTACACTTATGAATTAAATTGGTAATGTACCAGAAAAGAGTTGTGGGTTGGTAGCACAGATCTTCACTTCAGGCTCTAATGTACTCTCTATTTGATCGTCTCCTCATTGGACTTTAACAATTTTGAACTCCTTGTTGCGGAGTCACTTTGTGCCATGCTCAAGAGTACGAGTAGATGCATGGCATACAAGTGACTCCTTCTCAACCTCCACCTTCTCTAGCTGACTCAGCTCGACTATGGTAACTATATCGTGCAAGCATTTTTGCTAGTGTGACACATGGAAAATATCATGTACCCTCGCTAACTTTTCCGAAAGCTCTACTCTATATGCCAACTTCCCTACTCTACCAGCTATTAAAAAGGCCCTACAAATCTCGGTGCTAGCTTCCTCATCCTATAAAATCTCATAACATGCCTAAGGGGTGAAACCTTCACAAATTCCATACCATCCATTGTGAACTCTTACTTCGTACGTCTCCTGTCAGCATTATATTTCTACTTATCATGAGCAATCGTCATTCTCCTATGGATCAAGTCTACCTTCTTTAATGTCTCCCTCACCATATCTGACCTAAGAATAATCATATCCATAGTGTCCCACCAACATGATGGTGATCTACAGGGTCTACCATATAATGCCTCAAATGGCGCCATCCCAATACTAGCATGATAACTATTATTATAGATAAACTCCACCAACCGTAAATCCTCCCAAGAACCTCTGAAGTCCAAAATGTACATCTGTAATAAGTCCTCTAACACCCGATTCACTTTCTTCATCCGTCTGTTTGTCTGTGGATGATATGCGATGCTCAAACTCAACTCGGTCCCTAAAGCCTCCTATAGACTCCTCCAGAACTAGCCGGTGAAAAGCGGATCTCAATCGCTAACTATACTAGTAGGAACTCCATGTAGCCTAATGACCTCTCTCACGTATAATGCCGCCAACGATGCCCCTGTCCTCGTACTCCTTAGTGGTATGAAATGAACACACTTGGTCAATCGATCAACTGTGACCCAAATGCTCTCGTTCCCTCTCCTACTCGGTAAACAATCCACGAAAACGATAGAAATACTTTCCAACTTCCACTGAGGAATATTTAATGCCTGCAACAATCCTCTCGGCTTTTTCTGCTCCACCTTTACTCTCTAGCAAGTCATACATATAGCTACGTACTCTGCCACTTGCTTCTTCATACCTGGCCAATAGAGGACTCTCTTCATGTCACGGTACATCCTGTCACCATCGGGGTGAATGATCATCCTAGAATGGTGATACTCAACTAGTACCGCATTTACCAAATCCATACTATGAAGAACACATAGTCTACAATCCCTCTGTAATAATCCTCTTGAATCAATGGCATAACACCTCAAATGGCTTGATGACACTCCTCTTCCAACCCTCTCAATAATGCCTAATAGCTCATTATCCTCCTTTTACCTAGACTAATATGCTCCATCAATATAAGCTGCACATCTAAAGCTGCTAGTAATCCTGGAGTAATATTTGATAATGGTCGGAAATCAAAAGTAGAAATGTACTCCAAATGCATCCACTCTAAGAACATAGAACTCAATATCGCATGTTGTCTGCTCAAATCATAGGCCACTACATTACCTTTGCCAAGGTGTATGAGATATCAAGGTCATATGATGCTAAGAACTCCATCCACCTTTGCTACCTAAAATTGAAGTCATTTTGAGAGAATAAATACTTTAGAAGCTTGTAATCTGTATATATCTCAAAATACTCTTCTAAAAGGTAATGCCTCTATGACTTGAGTGCAAAGACAATGGCTGCCAACTCAAGATCATGTGTAGGGTAGGTTCTCTCATGGGTCTTGTTCTGCCTACTTGCATAACTCACCTCCGTTCCTTCTAGCATCAAGACCGCACCTAACTCCGTACCACAGGCGTTAGTATAAACGGTAAATGGCTTCGTCCCATCAGGTAATACCAAAAATGGTGCACTCGTCAATGTCTCCTTCAAATTGATAAAAGAATCTTCACATTTTGCACCCCATGAGAAAAGTAGATTCTTCTTAGTAAGACGGATAAAAGAGGTAGAGATCTTTGCGAAGTCCTTAATGAACTTTTGATAGTAGCCACCAAACTAAGGAAACTTCTCACTTTCATGGCATGCTTCGGCACATGCCAATCCTAAACTGTTGCCATCGTACTGGGATCAACTACTAATTCACTTTTTGAGATGATGTGTCCCAAAAAGCGTACATCCTTCCTCCCAAAGTGGCACTTTGAAAACTTCATTTTCAGCTTATGTGCACGGAGCGTATTGAGCACTCCTTATAAATGCAATGCATACTCCTCCTCGCTTCTCGAATAGACTAGGATATCATCCATAAATGCCATGATGAATTTGTTTAGCAACCCCCTAAATACTCGGCTCATCAAATCAACAAAGTTAGCAGGTGAATTGGTCAGTCCGAAGGGCATGACTAACCACTCATATAATCCATCAAGTTTATGGAACATTGTTTTCTGCATATTATCCTCGGCTACACGTAACTGATGGAATCTGATAGCTAAGTCAAGCTATGGGAATACCTTAGCCCCAACCAACTAGTCAAAGAGATCGTATATATGGGGTAGTGGATAACGATTCTTCTTTGTCAATTTATTCAGCTCCTTATATGTAGAGTCTCGGAGAACCATCCGCCTTGGTGGCAAAAATGACTGGGCTCCCCACTCAGAAATGCTCCTCCTGATAAAAACCTTCTCCAATAACTCATTAACATACTTGTTTAACTCTCATCTCTCATTTGGTGCCACATGCCTTAATGGTAAGACGATATGTCTGACATTCTCAATAAGATAAATTATAAACTCTATCTCTCTCTGGGTTGGGAGACCGGTAACCTCAACAAAAACGTCTAGGAAATCTCTTGCTACAGGCACCATATTTAGCTCATCATGTGATAGATCTAAAAAATATAAGTAGCTCAACATAACCGATCCTCGAGGGTCGCAATAAACCTCTAAGCCACGTCCACTATGCATGCTCAATCTAACGACCATCCTATCACGGTCTAAAATAGCCCCATACATAGTCATCCGATCCATCGTTAATATTAACCCAAACCCAGAGAATCCCAATATAAAGGCAACACAATCAAACTCGACCCCTAAAATAAGCAACTTCAAACCCGTACATACCATAGACAAATAGGTTGATCCTCCTACAGGATTCGACACAACTACAAGGTCCATGACTATACTAGGGTGTAAGTGCAAATCATCAACAAGTATACTAGAAATGAAAGAATGTGAAGCCCCAATGTCAAATAAAGTGCGAGTAGATAAACCGGAAAAAGTCAACATACCCTCGATCACCACATTCTTTCCCTTTCCACCACTGTTTACGCACTCGCGCTACGAACTACTTCCAGTGCATAAGTCGGAACCACATGAGTAGAGAACTAGGTAGAAGTTCTTGGTGGTTCTATGCAAGCTCGCTTCACATGCCCAAACTGATCGCATTTATACCATTTGACTTTTGAAAGATCTGTCTTACATTCCATCAAGAAGTTGCCTCTCCTGCCACACTTCTTACAGTGTACATCATTCTTCTGTGTCTTTCCTTTGGGTCCAAATCCTTCCTTCTTTTGATTTTTCTGCTGCTCCTTCTCTGCATACTTCTCCAATTTTTCTTCCTTAGCAAGGCCATCTCTACTAGACCCTCGTACATCCCATAGGAATGTAACTTAAAGCTAAAGCTTGGAGAGGCTGGTTCAAGCCATTAGCAAACTTTAAAGCCTTCTTATGCGGGGTATCGATTAATCCCATCCCAAATCTAGTTAGCTCTTTGAATTGGTTGACGTATTCTTTCACTGATAGATTCACTTGCTTAAAGTGGATAAACTTCTCTAGCTGAATGCCTTCCTCCGCCTTAGACAAGAACTTCACCTCAAATCTCTTACGAAACTCCGCTCAAGAAATATCTCCTCTATCGGTCTTGGACTTAACAACCTCACACCAGCTCAATGCCTCACCCTGTAACTGCCATGTAGCTAACTGCCTCCTCATCTCGCCAGTCAAAACCATCAAGCCAAAGATCCTCTCACAAGCGCGGATCCATGTCCTCGAGTCCACGTAAGACTCTATCCCCGTACATGGCTTTCCTCCCTAAAAAAAATCTTTGCATAGCTTAGTAATGTCTGGAGCAGTAGGTGAACGACCAGGAACCGCACCTATCGCTCTCTCCGTGGCTCTCTAGTGGGATTCAGCTCGGCCTATCCCTTTGCCTGTAGGTACCAGTGGAACCATATCGGGATGTTCACATCCGGGACCTCGGCTGCATCGTCGAAGCCTGAACCTACGGGATCACTCATCTTCTATATATGAATTTTAGGAATTTTATTAGCAACTTTTCGTAGGTAGTATAGGCACGAAAAGAGAGATAACATGGGTACGAATTAAAGATAGCATAAGGCACGAAAAAGAGAGATTACGATATGTATAAAATATTTTTGAAAGTTTTTTAAAATCTTTACTTATATACATAAATATTTCTAAAACTCTTTTTTGATAACATTTAGAAACCCTTTTAAAATGCTTTTTTCAAAAAAAAGTCAAATATGTTCTCTCAATACGGTCCTAATCCATAAGGAACCATGAACCTATGCTCTAATATCAACTGTGACAACTAGAACCTCCCGACATACCAATCCAAAGCCTATGGTGACTTCGGATCGTGTTGTGCCAAGAAAAATGGATCATCTAGGTTTTTATAGCGTTACAAAGACTAACATAAGCAGATATAAACTAAGAAATTGGAAGTGTCAATCTTATTCGGTAACTACATGATTTTTTATACTTTACAATTCTGATGTGAGTTATATCAATAGTGCTCTTATATGCATTTATTTGTTTATTTGTAGGATACCAAGCCAATGTTCTGTATCTTGGAGGAGTTGGATTTTCGATATAGAAAAAATTTAGGCCCACTGAGGTGTGGGTTGTCACAATTATTTTGATGGATTTTAAATAAATGGGAAGTTTTGTTAAATATTATTTTAAATATTTCGAAAGATGAATGGAAGTTTTAAATCTTGACATTATGACAAATTCTTAATTAGTAAATCTTATTGTTATTTTAATGTATGGAAAGTGAATTTCCAATTGTTAAAGTATTTATAAAAAATGGTTTAATGGTTTAGGAAGTGAATAAAGAAGGTCAAATATTCAAAGCTTACGCATTGGAAGAACCCCAAGTGCGAGTATGCCACCATCTGCTATATAGAAGGGAACGTGGATCATGATAGAAGATGAGTTATCACTTTTGGATATGAAGTGTTATGGTTGATAGTTTAGACTTTAAATTTCATATAGAGCATGAACCTATTGTGGTGTCGAATCTGTCCATATAATCGATCATTTACTACAACTTCCATGATTTGAAATTTATTATTCACGGTGTGGGGTCCTTAAGTGGTGCATATGTAGTAGGTTTCTTGGGGCATGGATTAATTTTAGAATAGATTATATGACTCATTATGGGATGATATTTGATGGTGATAGTAGTACAGCTTAAATGAGAAGTAATGGACTAGGCACGATCCTATTGTATGTCGTGATTTCGATAATCCCATGAACTTAAGATGTTATCCATCCTATAGAGTGGGAATCCCGTATACCTTCGCAAAATATTTTTATCTTCCTTCGTAAATAAATAAAACTCAATTGGACCGACCTTTGACATGGCATTTAGGCATGTGACCCTAGAAAGGAGTCGAAAGTTGGATAAGGAAGTTTCCGCTTTAGTATATGTTATTAGAGAGGAGAAAATATAATATATTTAGCTAAAATGTCATAGATAATACGCGTTAATCGAATAACAAAATATTTGGGCTAAGGTTAGCATGAAGGAGATTTGGTCGAAATTATACTCGCATAATATTGGAAGTTTTGAAGATACAAGTGAAATAGATTTTCACTTGGAAAGCTGGGTGGTAAAAGAGGTGCTAGTGATATTGGAATTTTTGTTTATTGGGTTTCATTAACCAATGATTAAGAATCATTTAGGATGTGGTTGGAAATTTTATTTAAAAAGGGCCTAGATGTAAGAGTCCTAAAACTCGGCCTTCGAAAATCAGCACTCGTACTTCACTTGTACTCAAATGTCGTAGATTCAAACGCCGAATCTGGCTCCTCGGAGCTTATAACACCATTAAGTATAACAACACAGCGGAAGAAAGAAATGGATAATATCATATACAACTCCAATGAATACAATATCCAGAATGATATACAACAGTGATATCAACATGATACAACAATATCAGAGACAAATAATGATACAGTGGAAAACAGAAGTGATAACTCCAAATGATCTTCAAAAGAGAATGAATCCAACAACTCCAACATCAGCTCGAACCACCATCATGTTGCACCAAGATAAGCAACGTCAGTCGTCAACTCCGTAGCTCCAGATAATCTACTAAACTTGACTATCTGAAAAACCCAACTCTAGACTGCCCGTGTGGAAAATTGTGGGCACCCAGAGTTTAGGAAGGGAACAATAAACTCCGAGTCAGTCATGGGACTGGTGTGAGTAACAAGAACAGTTTAACTTTAAACAACAAAAGTATTTTAAACATTGAAATCCGCAATGCTTTTGGAAAATGAAACTACCATAAGACCTCCCACCACACACACAATGCAATCGCAGACTTGAAGGAGATTTCTTCTTATGATAGTCAAATATGCTTACTACGCAAAATCATTGGATTATTATTATTAGTGCATAGTGGAAAACATTTTGAAAGTATAATATTAATCTTAGCTAGCGTAGGTACCATTATATTATGCCTGCTATAGCTGCCGCCTGAGGAGACAGGTTATACAACTGCAATCGTAAAAGGCTCGTATTGTTTCTTTGGATTTCCAACAAATGGTCAGGCTAAGGAACTTCCTACTGCCAATGGGTACGCCTCTAGATGGACGCCCCGAGAACCTAACCGGATCTCTGCCAACACAAGGACGGGTTACCCCTGACACTAGGTAACTACTACTCGAGTATGCCACCCCCGGTCCTTTGGGACCTTTATCCGAGGGCCCTCGATCACACAGCAACAATCACACAGGAAATGAGATTGGAGCAACCACATAGGTAAATATCTGGGCTCCATACCATAATATCACCTTTTTCCAGAAGGAAATGACATACCCTAAAGGGAGCAACCCTCATAACCTTGCCGCATCTTTCCTGTTTCGACCATTTCCGGTCTGTGAGGTTCGATGAGGTCTCGTCCACAAAGCTACACTTTTTCACAAAGCCATGCTTTGATCAACAAATGACCATCAACACACAGCAACACTCGGCATGCCACACTACCAAATTGGGAGTATATCACTGATAACCTTCAACTACATAACCTCTGAGCTCGTACGTCTCAGAGAAGGGTGTTAAGCTAAGAGAATAAATCTCCGCCACCAAACAAAAATGTATTTGAAAGAAATCAGCTTTATATCTCAAAGTGTAATGTCAGACATACAACCATACAAGTCTGTTTCGGGTTCGAACAGAACCGAAGGCACTTCCGAAGAAGCCCTTGCAATCCGGGTATTCACAATCCCGATCAGATTTCCCATCACTTAGGGAATCTCTATACCGGGAGCTACCTAGTGCAGAGACAATCGATAGGTTATCTTATCGTTCTCGCAAATACCCGGTCTTCAACACCGGTCTTCAATTGCTATCCATATACGACATATCACTTATTCGGAATGGGTTATATGACACAAAGTCATCTCCCGGCTAAACCGAATAGTGAGCGCAATATTTAAAAACATATGGATAATGGGATTTCAATTAAGTCACAACTTATTATCCAAAACTTTTCTTTCGAATGGTTTAAACAAATCACCATTTTAATCTTTTACAAAAAGATTCATCTCACAAAGTTCACCTAGTTTCACAAAGATCTATTCATAGATTTCCAAATCGATTTCCATTTCAATTGGATTAACTCATTAAATCTTTAGAACAAAGATTTAATTTATAGCTTTCAAAGCATGTTTCCAAAGATTTATTCGTAACTTGGAAAACTATTTTCAGTTCAACTTGAAATTCCTTTAATTCAAATTGGAAATTCATTTCTTATATGAAAGCTTTTATCATTTGAAAACAAACAGTTTTTATTTCGGAAAATCTGATTCATAAATACAAGTTAAAGTCCTTGGGTTAAATTCAAATTCCCAAACCAATACTTTTAGAATGGTTTAAGCACATTTATAACATGTATAACATCTTTAAACCATAATTTTCAATATAGAATTCAATTCCTTATTTTGAATTCAAATTGAATTATTTAAATTGAAAAACTTTACCAAGCTATTCAAAATAATTTTTATCTTAAAACTCCTTTTCAAAAGCTTTAACATTTAACCCAAATCCATTTCCAAAATCAATTGAAATTAAAATTTCAATTTCAAAAATATTAAATTTAAATCATCTATGACTTAACCGATTTCCTCGTAAAATCCATATTTGTGTGTGTAAAAGTGTAGTCCAGGGGTTTTACACAATCGTGCAACATCAATAAATCATCACAGATCAGAATACAGAAATATAGTTGATAAGTGGTATAACTATAATGCTTATCTTTTATTCACATATCACAGATCATATACAGATGTATCACAAATAAATGAATAAATTATACACAGCTCAATCCACAGAACAAAGTATCACAGATCAGATAGGATAATCAATTCAAGACATCTCATACAATACAATCATTCATAAGTAGGGCCAAGCATTCAATACTCATTTATAAGCAGGATTAATTAATTTTTTAATCCTAATTAATTCAATTAATTCCTAATTAAATTAATTACTTATGAATTAATTATTCAATACTGATTTATTAATTACAAATCAGTTGATATAAATTAATTAATCAAACACTTTAATTAATTATTCTTAATTAATCATATTAATTAAATTAATCTCCATTTGATTAATTATTCCTAATTAATCATAATAAGTAATTACCCCTAACTACTTAATTAACCAATTATTAATTCGTAATTAACTTCTTAATTACATTATTAAGTTTTAAAATAGACTTTAAAATAAAGGTTATATATATCTTAAATACTTTTAAACTTAGTTAATTTAAAATAATTTAATTTAAAAACCTTTTAACCAATTCAAAACTTGGATAAACATTTACCATTTACAAAAGAACTGGTTTTAACAAAATTGTTTTAAATAAAACTTGATTTGGTTTTAAAAGTTAAAACTATTTTTACCCTTAATTTCCAGACCCGAGAAAAACCAAGAAAATCCCGAGCTCAACCCCGGGCAAACTCCCCTCCTCTCGTCATCGAGTCAAAGCATGATTTTCTTCGAGACATACCCGAGAAAACCCTTTCTTCCTCAATCACTACAACATCATCCTGACACAACATACATGCATGCACATGTACCAACACTCTAGTCATCTCCGACCAATGCCACTACCGCCTGCAGGTCATCGTTGACCTACTCGACCCAAGCAATCACCCAGAATTCTCAAACAACAACGAATTCGAGATCGAGCAACCTGACTCGAAACTAGACCAAAACTGATCGTTCAAGAATCCCCTCGACCTCCTATCTCCGACCACCGGAACCACCGTGCCCTCGCCCACACCTCCGTCCACGTCTCAGGTACGTTCTCCTCCAGTCTGACCAAGCTCGATGCCTTGACGATCTCGAATAACCCCAAAACCAGACACTCAACTTCGCAACCCTTAAACCCTAGTTCCCTCTATGGCCCACGCCACGGCGATCGAACACCACCATCACCATTTTTCTCGACACCCTTAGACGACAAACTAGCTTCGACGAAAGCCACGACTCCTAAAGTTCACCTGGTCGCCGTAAATTGACCAATCTTCCATTTCTGATCATCTCAGATATGCAATTCAAAAACTCAACTAAAATTCGAGATTTTGCTTTTAAAAATCAAGTTTTGTAAAGAGAAGTATGATTATATAAATGAATTTACAAATCATTGTATTTGATTTTTTTACATAAACAAATGTTCCTCTGCTCTTTTATTTTTCCAGACAATATTTCTATTTACTTAACCTTAAAAATATTTTTAAATCTAAGATCTAGTTAATTCAAACCTAATTCCTTTATACAACATAACCTATAAGGGATTAGGGAAAGAGAATTTGAATTTTGATTAGGTTTTGTGTATGTAAACAAGAACAGAGGCTCCTATAACCAAACACAGACATGCATACATACATATATACATCAACTATAAACGGATATACTCGCAAGCATATTCATACTTTCATGCCAACATTTCATAACATAACTATAAGGATTTAAAAGTGATGTTTACTCACTGTAGTTTCCAGAGGAAAGAGAGCAGAGCTTTTCTTTTATGCTTGAAACAGGTTGTAATTTGCAAGTTGAAATTCTTCTTCTTGATTCTCTGATCGATTTGGGTTGCATTTTGTTTTAATTGAATTTTGTTTAAATTTTAAGATGATATTTACTTCAGTTTTCATAGCTTGGAATGGAACGAACTAAAAATAAGGAAGGCTGATATAAATAAAATGAGTACAGGTAATATTATTTTGTTTGTACCATATACCAGAGATTTTTTCCTCTTGGTGGCTGATATATATCTCTATTGTACTAGAGATGATAAATTGTGGCTAACATTAACTGCTTTGTACATAAACATTTATTTACTTTTTTTTTCTTTGTTTCCTTCCAGGTCTACATATTTTTGCTGTCTTCTTATGCAAGCTACTCCATAAATATATATATGTTTTATTTCTTGTTTGTTTAAGTGTACATACTTATGCTTTGCTTTGTCTTCATACTTATATTTGACTTGTACATGAATATACATATATTTGCTGTCTTGAATACTTGAATATATATATATTTCTTTACTTTATAATATGAATGAAATGCTATACTTAATATGTTCTTCTTTTTGTAAGTGTATATATATATATTTTCTTTTGTTTGTTTTATCAATTTGTAATATAAGTGAGATCCTATTTTATTTTAATTTTCTTTTATCTTATTTTTGAATGTATTTCCATATTTAATATGTTTGTTTCTTCATTTTGCAAATATACATACCTGACCATATTTTGTTTGTACTTGTTCAAGCCTACATACTTATCTAATTTATTTGTTCTTAGATATTTGTAATATGTTTTATTTCATGTACAACTTGATTTGGGTGAGTATACTCATATATATATATAATCTTGTCTTACTTACTAATTTATCTTGTATACATTTCTTATTTATGTTGTTAGTACTTTTGTTTGTATTATATTTGAATACTTTCTTTTCTTTTGTCTTATACTTTGTAATATGAAAAATTTCTATTTTAACTTGTTTCATTTATTTGTATTGTTTATTAATCATGAGATTAAGATATATATGTATTTACTTTATATTTATTTTGTAACATGGATAAATTTCTAGATTTTAATTTGTTGTTAAAATTTTAGCAATTATTTGTTTACTTTACATTTTTATAGTTATCTTTTATATATTGATTCTATTTCTAACTTAATATTTACTATGATTATTTTACTTTAATATTTATTGTCTTGTATTTAATTTATAATTTCAAATTATTATTAACCATTAATTCTAAGTTTAAATCATTTATTTATTTCCTTGTGTCCAAAGTCTATATTTTTATTCTATCCTATTATTTAAGATTTAAATTCAATTTCAATATATATATATATATATATTCAAACTTACTCATATATGCCCATATACATATATATTCACATATATACATATATATACAATATTTAAATTTTAAATGATTTACATAGAATTTATTAGTTGCTCGGGGAAACTCGCTTCAATTTATCAATTAATTTCACAAATTTTATCCAAAAACTAAATTAATTATTAATTTAAATATATATATAAAATATGGAATCGTTACACTAGAGTTTATTATGTGATAGGGTCTTGGTGACCCAATAGTATTCCTATATGATCTGACTTGGTGTTACGTCCGTAGATTAAATTTTGTAATAGTTGACATCCGCATTCTTTTATACCGTATCATTGTGGTAATGGTCAGAGATGGAGGAAAATAACATTTAGATGATTTATTGTTCAACGTCATTGGTAAAAGTAGACAATTTTGTTGGTTTGTGGACCGTATCATTGTGGTAAGGAGTATGCCACCCCCGGTCCTTTAGGACCTTTATCCGAGGGCCCTCGATCACACAGCAACAATCACACAGGAAATGCGATTGGAGCAACCACATAGGTAAATATCTGGGCTCCATACCATAATATCACTTTTTTCCAGAAGGAAATGACATACCCTAAAGGGAGCAACCCTCATAACCTTGCCGCATCTTTCCTGTTTCGACCATTTCTGGTCTGTGAGGTTCGATGAGGTCTCGTCCACAAAGCTACACTTTTTCACAAAGCCATGCTTTGATCAACAAATGACCATCAACACACAACAACACTCAGCATGCCACACTACCAAATCGGGAGTATATCACTGATAACCTTCAACTACATAACCTCTGAGCTCATACGTCTCAGAGAAGGGTGTTAAGCTAAGAGAATAAATCTCCGCCACCAAACAAAAATGTATTTGAAAGAAATCAGCTTTATATCTCAAAGTGTAATGTCAGACATACAACCACAAAAGTCTGTTCCGGGTTCGAACAGAACCGAAGGCACTTCCGAAGAAGCCCTTGCAATCCAGGTATTCACAATCCCGATCGGATTTCCCATCACTTAGGGAATCTCTATACCTGGAACTACCTAGTGTAGAGACAATCGATAGGTTATCCTATCGTTCTCGCAAATACCCGGTCTTCAACACCGGTCTTCAATTACTATCCATATACGACGTATCACTTATTCGAAATGGGTTATATGACACAAAGTCCTCTCCCGGCTAAACCGAATAGTGAGCGCAATATTTAAAAACATATGGATAATGGGATTTCAATTAAGTCACAACTTATTATCCAAAACTTTTCTTTCGAATGGTTTAAACAAATCACCATTTTAATCTTTTACAAAAAGATTCATCTCACAAAGTTCACCCAGTTTCACAAAGATCTATTCATAGATTTCCAAATCGATTTCCATTTCAATTGGATTAACTCATTAAATCTTTAGAACAAAGATTTAATTTATAGCTTTCAAAGCATGTTTCCAAAGATTTATTCGTAACTTGGAAAACTATTTTCAATTCAACTTGAAATTCCTTTAATTCAAATTGGAAATTCATCTCTTATATGAAAGCTTTTATCATTTGAAAACAAACAGTTTTTATTCCAGAAAATCTGATTCATAAATACAAGTTGAAGTCCTTGGGTTAAATTCAAATTCCCAAACCAATACTTTTAGAATGATTTAAACACATTTATAACTTGTATAACATCTTTAAACCATAATTTTCAATACAGAATTCAATTCCTTATTTTGAATTCAAATTCAAATTGAATTATTTAAATTGAAAAACTTTACCAAGTTATTCAAAATAATTTTTATCTTAAAACTCTGAAATGACCCTCTCTTTTTTTATACCTTAATTTGTAAGGATTTTTTTTTAACATAGATATATATATATATATATATTATCATATATATATATTTCTGAAGCCTAGAGTCATTTTTCCTTTCATCAAATAAACAATTTATCCAAGATCAAAATTTCTACCAATATAAATATATCAGTGTATTCATAAAGATATGCACATGCATATGAGGATGCATGTGTCCCTCTTGTTTAAATCAGAGTTATGGTAAACAAGAGGATAATTTGATTGATTAAATTTAATCAATCCACACATAGTTCAATTTAATTCATACAACAAAATTCCATCCATATATGTATTTGTAAGATTTTAACTCTTGATTTCTTGCTGGATTCTCTATGAAGGGTAATTCCTAGAAACAAGGAAATTGTGTTATGATCACATATAAATGTTTGGTGTAGTGCTTATGTTCTGAAAATGATATAAGTTTATATCATTTTCTATGTTTGATTTTCTATAAAATCTGCCTTAGATACAAACTCTTTTCTAGAATATTTTTAAGTGAGATATCATGTTCCTAAAGCTTAATTCTTTGATGTCATGATGCTATGCTAAATGAAATGCAAGCATGAATGAGTTTCCTGAGACCCTGAGGATCCAAAACATGGTTTTAATGGTAAGATGATTTGCTACAAAGTACAAATTGCATTATGAAAACATGCAAACACATAATACATTTTCCCTATGCCTTTAAACTCTTGTATGCAAATGTCATGATGAAAGAATAAACCATATTGTTTATTGAGACTCAACTATCCATATTTTCAATACTTAATCCTTTTTAAAGACTCAAGATTGACTAATACATTTATAAAATATAACCCTCTTATTTATCATAGTATTCTTGCTCAGATTTACATACAAAATCATAGGTTAACTTCTTCAACTTTTCAGATAATATCCAAATTTATAAACTCCAGTTACAAGTCAATTCCTTAGCAAAATACTTAGCAAAATATCCATCCATCATTCAGTACTTAATACAAGTGATAATTTAAAAATATCAATACATGCAGATTTCATCTTTTAAGCTCTTATCTAACTAATTTTAGCATGCTATAATCTTCTTCTCAAAGCCTTGCTCCTACTCCTACTTAGTTGCTGCAATTCCTGAAAAAGCATTTGAAACTGCCCCATATTAAATGAGACACCCCATATACCATTAGCACACTAGGGTCAGACACATGTCTGGTATGAGAAAATCCACTAAAACAATTAGTAAATCAAGTTAAAGTTGAAACATATATATATATATCAGTATATCTTGCCTTTAGAAAACAAGTAAGTCATAGTGTGCATGTTCTGTGTCAGTGTGCATGTGCACACTTAAATCTTTCTTTCCAGAAACCTTATAAAGATATGGAACAGACATACATTCATACAAATCAGCCATAAATCAAATAAGCATCCATACAAAACAGGGAGATCACCAAAATGAATTAAATCATTTATTCCCTACTCAGATTTCATCCAGGAAAACTCCAGTTCCTCCTTATATCAAATTTCTTACATTGATATATTTATATATCTTGGTCTCATCTGCAATCATATGAATCAATGGACACATTGTAATGGACTAATTCACTCCATTACACAAAGATCTCAGGACTTAAACAAGCCATGTGTCAACTTGTATTGCTCAAGAACACAAGTCATTCCTGTAGTGCTCTTGACCCCATTTCCTAGTTAGTTTTAAGTTGATAATAACTCTTTTGATTTTTCATGACTAAACCATTCAGTGAATCATTTCACTAAAACAAACATCCATGTCATGGCATTTCATATCTTTCATAACCAAACAAAGACAAGCGGGCAATTAAACATAGGTGTCTAATAAATAAGATTCTGCATCCATATATATATACTTGCATTTTAAAAGGGGTATAGGCAACTAACATTGGCTTATGGCTTTTGAGAGAGTTTTTCATCTTGCAAACATCTATGCTTAAGTTAAACTCAGAATGACCAAGTTTCACTGAATCATAAATTTATTTGCTATGTATATGGCTATTTATATACTTTCATTGAATTAGGAGCATCAGCACATAGGCAATCCTATTGCACCCCTAATTCCTTTTTGTCTCAAGCCTCAGCACCTATACACAAGTATATTGCAGCTCAACATGTTTATATTCTCTGGGTTATGCCAGAACCAACACTACTTGCCTATATTCATCATTTGATTCTCTGGGTATTCACTTATTTTTCCTAATATTAACATATCAAAGAGATCTGGGTTTATAAAAAACATATTTACTAATAATACTTGGAACTTTCACATAATAGATCAAGCAGAACAACCAAACTAAAGATCAAAGCATTTTCATCTTAGAAATCAAAGAAAAATAACCACATATGAAAATACATTTTAAGAAATATCAACTTATAAACTGGCTGCCTTCATTAGGACTTAGTGCTCTAGATTTTTGAGTGAGTTTTCTCACCTAGCTCTCCTTCACTTCTTAGTTGATTGATAAGCTTCTGCCTTTGCCCCCAAACCCTTTTCTTCACTTGTCTTATATATACATGATATATATATATATATATATTCTTTTCAAAAGCTATCCGGGAAGAAGAGAAGGCCCCTCTTATCACTGCTTATTTATGCAGGGTTCTTCTAGGGTTTAAGGTGCTAGCCAAAGTCATTTTTGCCCACCCAAAATCATGCCATTTGCATTTAGTTTAAACCCAAAATCCTATCCTCCCCGGCTCAAGTTTGTGGAGAGAAAAGAGGTTTTATCATTTTGGTTATTTTTAGAAATTTTCTTTTCCAAAAAATGCTTATTTTTATCTTTATATATATATATATATATCATACACATCAACATATGTTCATTCATATCATCCAGGGATTAAGCTTCTATTCATGTGTATTTCCTGTGCACACATGTACACATATAGCTACACCATATCAAGCCATATCAATTCCTTTTTAAAATTATTTTAAACTTATTTATATTTTCAAAATAAATTCCTAAAATCTTGGGTCATTACA
This sequence comes from Allium fistulosum, assembly GCA_030737815.1. Taxonomy (NCBI): domain Eukaryota; kingdom Viridiplantae; phylum Streptophyta; class Magnoliopsida; order Asparagales; family Amaryllidaceae; genus Allium; species Allium fistulosum. Next base: position 747,243,786 of record CM060907.1, read on the forward strand.
TATACCCCACCTTTTAGAAATTGTGTCCCACAATTTTTTTTCCTAAGCTTAAATCAAATTTAAACTTAATTCAGAGAACAAATACATTCTCAACCAAATAGATTTTTAGTTCTGTCACAATAACTAAAAATACATGCATCCAAAAGGAAAACAAATTAAAAATCAGAATTACCTTCAATCTGAAAATAGCTTAGGATAGTTCATCCTAACCTTGTCTTCTAATTCCCATGTGCAATCACTAGGATCATGACTCCACTGTACCTTCACAAGTTTCAGTGATTTATTCCTCAACTTCTTCACATCCTTTGCCAAAATTCCCACTGGATCCTTTTCATAAATCAAACTAGGATTTATTTGCACTTGGGTTAGGGTCTCAAGAATTTCTGCCTTGTCATGAACCCACCTTCTCAATTATGATACATGAAAAACATCATGCATCCCTTGCATGTTTTCTGGTAATTCCAACTTATATGCCAAGGAACCAATTCTTTCCAGAATTTTATAGGGTCCAACATACCTTGGTGTGAGTTTTCCTTGCTTGCCAAATCTCAAGACCTTTTTCATAGGTGAAACCTTTATGAAAACAAAGTCTCCTACTTCATATTCCACCTGCTTCCTTTTCATGTCTGCAAATTTCTTTTGCCTGTCTTGAGCTACTGCAATTCTCCTCCTTACCAGCTCAATTTTCTCTTTAGTTTCTTGTATGTACTCAGGCCCTAAAATAGCTCTTTCTCTTGTTTCTACCCAACATACAGGTGATAAACATGGCTTGCCATATAAGGCTTCAAATGGAGCCATCCCTATGGTGCTTTGATAGCTGTTATTGTATGTAAACTCAGCTAAATGGAGATAATCTTCCCAGTTACCTCCAAAATCCAGTGCACATGCCCTTAACAAGTCCTCTAAAACTTTGTTCACCACCTCGGTCTGCCCATCTGATTGTGGATGTGTAACGACCCGTAAAATTTCAACTGTTTTAATAACGTAATTAGTTGAAATTTTGTGAAATTTTAAACGATAAAATTTTAAAATAAAAATTTAATATTTGAAATACGTCTAGTTAAACATAGCAACTGGTAAATTTTCGTCCAAAAATATGGAAGTTTATTTCGCGCGTAAATTCACTTCAATTTAATCAGTTAAAAAGCGTTGAAAATAAAACGTTTTCAAAACCAAAATATTTTTACATGGAAAAATTCTAAACCATCTTCTGAGCAAGATGTCAGTTTGTAGTTTTTCAAAATTTGGACATCTTTGGCTCCGTCGTTCTTATTTTTCAGCGTTTTTCTTGCATTTTCCGCCAGTAGAAAAAATCGAATTTTTTTTATTCAATCGTACCACTGATATCTGTGTACCGTTTTGATCATCTCGTCGCGCTGATCAAAACAGTATATTCATTTGTGCAAATTGGAATCCGATGTAAAACGTCGCGTTAATATAACCATTCCGGACGGACCGGTTGAACTATTTTCAGCCCATATCCATTTAAAAAAATAAAAAAATAAAAATAAATCGAAAATGTATTTAGTTGCCGTGCATTCATTAGGGGGTTAGTAGTTGGTAGGTGTGACTTAGAAATGTGAGTGGCTGTTCGTAGTTCAAAGAGAAAATTTATTGATGAAAATTTATAAAATTTAAAGTAAACAAAACGTATCATCCCACTTTCATTCACTATCCATTCACTTCCATTCACTCCCATTCATTCTCCAACTACCCTTTCCACCTCATGCTTACATTATTTTTGCCTATTCATTTTCTCTGAGACATACGTTCCTTCTCCTCATATTTTTTCCAACCTCACACTCTCTCATTTTCTTCCTTCCTCTGCTTTTTGTTCAGCCACTCAAAAGAAAAATATATACATAAAGCTTGCTTTCATTTTAGTTTGCCTGAGAGAACAAATTTCTATTTACCAGTACTCGGTTCTTCCACTTTGCCACCGCCTTGTCTACCATGTTTTCCCTTCCCACTCATCACCAAAGTCTTCTCTTCCCCTCCGACCTATGGCAGCGCGTGCAACCATTATTCTCCCGCCTCGTCAAACACCCACGTCGGAACATCTCCCCACCACGGCCACGAGCTCAGCCTCCACTGACCGAGCCACCGCATTCCTCCTCCAATCTCATCCCATTCTCTGACCTTGCAACCGAGATCCGAACTTCCTCATGCACCCATTGCCGTGAAGCCCACGCCGTAGCCGTTGTTCCCTCACCATGATCCATGCCCAGGCCCCATCTTGTCACTGCTATAGCCGGCCTTCCCAGTGCCACCACCGAACGCACCGGAGCCGAGGCCTACCATCATGGCCGCTATCTCCATCCCACTCGCGCTAGTTGCCACGACAGCTGCGATCATGCATTCCCAATGGCTGAGAGCCTCCACGCAAGCTTCGTGCCAGCTTCTCTACTTTGATATATAAAAGGTATTTTGCATTTTATAAGTCTATATGAATCTTTTATATATAGTATACGGTATATTTTATATATTAGCATATTTCGCATATGATCGGTTTTGTCTATATGAGTTATAAGCTATTTGTTAATGTTAAATTTTAAGCTGGGTAATATGTTGTTCTTATGCAATATATATTAGTTACAAAATTCATGAATGCATTGGTTTTTGGTTATTATATATATAGGATAATAGAAAGGTTATATAGATACAGTGCAACTGGGTAGCTTTCGCATATATGGGTGTCTACATCATTTCGAGCAGCGTGTATATGTATTAGTCACATATATATTTTTCACCTAAAGCCTGCGTTATATATAGTAATAAGTATATAAAAAAAACAAAAAACAAAAATATCTGTTGGATTTATATATGAATTTATGTAAGGTATATGTATTTTTATAAACTAAGTCTCTATACCAGCGAAATTTGTTATTATGTATACATATGGTCTGTATAGACTTTTGAATATGACACGTATATATGATAGATGTTTGGTTATACCAACTTTTGTTATTTGAAAACTGAATTGAAACTATACTTTGTGACAGCTTTAAAATATATAGGGATGTAGTTAAAAGTGTATGTTTATAAATTCTTTGAATTATTTACTTGAATTATCTGTATAGATTTTATTTAAGTATATATACATTCTAAAATTGATTTTTGAAATATATGTAAATAATGTATATATTATCAGTTTGAAAAAAAAACTAATTTGATTGTTTACAATTAATTCCTGTTATCAGCTGTGCTCGTCGAACTCGATTCCATCTAAGCTTTGCTTTGTAATTCGTGCCTGAAGTTTGTAACTCAACTTCAAAGTATGTCTCTCTAGCCTCGAAAGGTGAGCAATCACTCACGATTAACGTTCTTTTATTTATTAAATTTGATTTCAATTGAAACGACAATTGAAATATGGTGCTGCTTGATATTTACACTGTTATTACCTGTATCAGTTCACCTGTGACATCTGACACCATTATCTGTTAATTATTTATGCGATGATAATACACTTTGGCTGATAATTGATTGATTGTTGATGTTTGTATTGGACGTTAAATTGTTAATGTTAAAATGATAAATAGTATGAAATTGAACTTGATATAGGATAATTAAATGTTAAATTTGATTAACTGACATTTGTATAATATGACCCCTTTAACTGTTGAATTTATTGACACGTTGGATTTGTTTAATTACATCTTGAACCACTGAATGTATGTTGTTAAATTGATGATGGATGAAATTGTAATAGATGACAAGTGAAAACCGTAATGTAATAATCTTTAATCTACATGAAATGATAGTGTAGATTCTAGAAATAATTATATTAATTCGTACAAATAACAATGCGAATTAATACGATTATTTCGAGATTATTTGAATTGATTATTGGATTGATATTGATTATTGTTATTGCTTGTTTATTTACTTTGACACCATCCCTGTTATCACACTGCAAGTTCCCTTTGTTATGTTTGATTTTGAATTGAATTGGAATTGGGTTGAAATGATAAATACCCAAATTGAACTTTGACCTAGGATAGAGAATTAAATAATAAAAACCCGATTGGTCAATAATTTGATTTAAAAATAAAATGAAGATTTTATGTGAATAAATAATATGGTTTTGAAATGAAGTTGAAATTTGAATTTTTAATGAAAGGAAAATGTTAATATTGAATAATCTGAAACAAAATATTAACAATGTAATTGATGAAAGAATGTTGTTTAATTTGAGAAATGATTTAATAATTAAGTTTGAAATTATACTTAAGTTTGAAATTATTAAACTTTGAAATGATTTAATAATTAAGTTTGAAATTATAATTAAGTTGAAATTATTAAACTTTGAAATTATTTAATAATTAAGTTTTGAATTATTTAATAATTAAATAAGATTGAATTATTTAATGATTAAATTTAATTGGATTCTTTAATAAGAAAATTGAATTTTTGAATAAGTGAATTTTACTTCGTAAATAATTGAAATTGAGTTTCTTTATTAATTAAGTTTTGGAAAATTATTTAAGAAAGTAAATAAGTGAAATGGAATTTCTTTAACAAGAAATAAAATTGTGATTTATTGAAATTAAGGTAAGACTTGAAAATTAAAGGATTTGATTTGACGAATTTAATTTAATTCAAAATTGTAAGTTTTGTTTTAATGAAGTTGAACTTAAGAATTGATTTAATGAATTGGAAATTTAATAAAATTGTTTTGAATGATAAAATTTACTTAACGAATATTGAATGGAATCGATAAATGAATGTAAATTGATTTGAATGTTAAAACTAAATTGATTCTAATGATTTCGAAATGAAACTTTTGTACGAACTTGAATCAATATTTGAAGTGTTTTCAATATAAAGATTGAAATTGAATTATGAGATTTTGAAATGGTAACTTGGAAGTTTTGAAACGAAAATTTTGGAAATTGATTTCGAAAGACAAATAAAATGTTGATTTACGAATTGAAATTGAAATTGAAATTGATTTGGTTTTGAAATAAATAAACGACCAATCGGTGTAATAATTACGGAAGTTATTAAAGAGACCGGAATTCGGTTATGGATATACTCTCTATCTAAACCGAAAACCACTTTAATAACTATACGCGGAGTGATGATCCAGAATGAAGTGGTTGAAATGATGTACGTGTTGACTGAAGAAAGAGAACGATTTGGATGACCCCTGACATGACTAAAACAGGAGCCGCACCGGGCCATTGAGGATCGCCATCTCTAGCGGACACACTTCTTCGATACCTTATCTATTACTTATGTGATTCGATTTGGGTGCACCCCTCGATTTGGGAGTGTTGTTTCGCGATGTTGGGGTAGTAGCTGCTATGCCCAACATCAGTCCGGATCAGGCAACTACTAGTATCCTAGTTGGTATCGCCTCATGTACCTTGTCATACTTGTATTCCATTTATGCGCGACCACTACGATTTTGATTTGTACCTTTAGTATATGGATTGCCCTCTGGTGACTTCCGGTTTTGGGGAAACTACGGTCTTGTATATGCTTTTGGGAATAAAAATGTGTTAAGGGTGGAATGGGCCATGACTTAACGCTATTTTGATATCTTCTTATATTACTGATAGACATTATCTACTTAGCGTATATTACTACCTAGTAGATAGTTTAGCGGATCCTTAAAGGATGGTTATTCCAAACATCCTTTGAGTTACTTGTATTTCAATTGCTATTTCACTTGAGTTGGATTTATTAATATAAGAATGTTAATCCTGACTCGAGTGTTTTGTGTTTTTGCTTTACGCTCGGGTCAGACTGAGTGGTTCAGTTTTCGAGACTCACCTTTAGAGTTGGAGCTTTGCTTGAAAATCCAGCCATCTATTCTGCTTTCAGTATTCGATGATTCCAGTGATGTATTCTGATTTGTATCTGATGTATCGTATTACTCTTCTGTTGTAAACTCTGATGTATTTTATATATTCATATAGTAGCTTCATGAACTACTATCTCTTTTATTTCCGCTGCAAAATTATTACTCTGTGTCTGTGATCTGTGATTATTTATTTACTGTATATGTTCAGTTTTGCCAAATTTAAATTAACAACGCGGTATTTTGAGCAATTCAACTCTGGCATGAGTGTCTACCTATTCACTTATAATGGATGCGAATGGTCCAAAATGGCGGGTCGTTACAGTTGGTATCAGAGCTTTGGTAGCTCTAGGCAAAACTTAACATATAGGGTAAATGTATTTACGGAATCACTCTCATTCGAGTTTCAATCTCTTCCTCTTGATTCGATTCCTTGGAATTTTGGAACGTTCCCTACGGTTCCAAATTTCATTCGTGTCCCTCACTATTCGTTTCCTTTCAATTCTGGAGCATCACATAACTCCACTTCGAATGACCCTGATAGTGAATTGGCGGTCTCGCCAAACTTCGAATAATTTGTAAAGGGGTGAAACTCCTTTATAATAGGCATTGATTTACCGGAGATTTCTGTATCCTCGGTACGATGCTATCTTTCTCCTGCTATACCTGAATTCTATTTCTTGAGATTGAGTGCAGATTTGCCTTGGAATTCTGCATCGATCTTATTCTGAAGTCCCGGTCGACCCGGTTAAGGTTGCCCGTGAATTAAATAAACTCATCCATCTTACGATTGGGGTAATTGAATTATCTTATCTTCTGTTTCAAACTTATTTTCGAATCAAATTTCTCTTTAATTTGAGTCAACAAAAATTTGAATCCCTATCCTTATTTTGAAAATCCATTCCTGTATCGTCGAGCAAATAAATGTATTTGTAAATTTATATTAAAAATGTTGTTTTCAAATTTGATAAACAAAATAGTTTTGAATGATTATATTATATATAAATATAAGTTTTCTGAAATTAAATTGTTAATGAATTTGTTGTCTGAAATAATAATATTTGATTTTCATTTATTGTTTTGTAAACCATTGGCTATTGCATAATATAAATAAATGAATTTATAAACTTGGTTATAAATTGATTGGAATTTGAAATGAATTTAATTCAGAAATTGGAGAATTTATTAGTTTTCGGTGATTTCGAACTTTGGTTTTTAAACTCTTAAAGTATATATTATTGGAAGTATTTCCGAATAGAAATCGTTTTCAAAGAATTTTAAAATGTTGAAATCAGTGCTCTTCTCTTTGTCGCTGGAAAATAATTTCGGTGATGGCGGCCGCATCATCGACATTCATTTTCGAGTTTCGAAGGGGAGAAACCATTCTGTAGCTTTGCTACGGTTTTGTTGGGAAAAATATTTAATTTGAATTTCTTAAGTATGACTTGATTTATATATATATATATATATGGGTATATTATTTTAAATTTAATTTGATTTAATATATATAGTATATACATAATTATTCTAAAGGGTTTGAAATTAAACGGAAATCTAATTCTTAAATTTTGTTAAAGGATGATTTACTTATAAATAAAACCAAATTTTGGAATAAAGATTTAAACTTGAATAATTGAATTTGGAAAATTTTATTTGTATATTGTTCAGCTGCATTCTAATACAACTTACCTAAATCATTCAGAAGTTGAATATGTAATTGGATAATATATAAGATAAATTGAATTTATAAATAAAATTTGAGTGTTTATAATAAATGTTATACACTAAATTTTGATTATAGGGATGTCAATTGAGTTAGATAGGATAATAAATAAAACTCAGTTAATAATGAAATAAATTTGTTTTGAAAGAATTAATAAATTTGTTCTGAAAGAATTAATGAATTGAAATTTTATCAACTTATGAAAATACCTTGAATTTGAAAACAATTAGGAAATATAAATTAATTTAAATCGAAAATTTTATGGTTTAAATTAATTTATATATGTGATTAGATATATTAAGTAGAATAAATTTAAAAATAATTTGGAATCAAGAAGAATTTAAAATTGTTGAAAAATATGATTATAATAAAAGACTATTCAGATTTATAGTTTTAGAAATTGTAAATTAAACATAATTGGATAACAAGATAATGAATTTAGAAATAGTTGAGATTAATTTTAGTAAAATCAAATGGATTAAATCAATTATTGAATATCAATTACTTTAAATTTGAATTTATATGATTTAAATTAATTGTTATTTTGTCTATTTTCTTTCTGGTTGTTTCTATTCTCCTACCTCGTTCCTTTTCGGGGACGAAAAGTTTTGAGTGGGGGAGAGTGTAACGACCCGTAAAATTTCAACTATTTTAATAACGTAATTAGTTGAAATTTTGTGAAATTTTAAACGATAAAATTTTAAAATAAAAATTTAATATTTGAAATACGTTTAGTTAAACATAGCAACTGGTAAATTTTCGTCCAAAAATATGGAAGTTTATTTCGCGCGTAAATTCACTTCAATTTAATCAGTTAAAAAGCGTTGAAAATAAAACGTTTTCAAAACCAAAATATTTTTACATGGAAAAATTCTAAATCATCTTCTGAGCAAGATGTCAGTTTGTAGTTTTTCAAAATTTGGACATCTTTGGCTCCGTCGTTCTTATTTTTCAACGTTTTTCTTGCATTTTCCGCCAGTAGAAAATTCGAATTTTTTTTATTCAATCGTACCACTGATATCTGTGTACCGTTTTGATCATCTCGTCGCGCTGATCAAAACAGTATATTCATTTGTGCAAATCGGAATCCGATGTAAAACGTCGCGTTAATATAACCATTCCGGACGGACCGGTTGAACTATTTTCAGCCCATATCCATTTAAAAAAATAAAAAAATAAAAATAAATCGAAAATGTATTTAGTTGCCGTGCATTCATTAGGGGGTTAGTAGTTGGTAGGTGTGACTTGGAAATGCGAGTGGCTGTTCGTAGTTCAAAGAGAAAATTTATTGATGAAAATTTATAAAATTTAAAGTAAACAAAACGTATCATCCCACTTTCATTCACTGTCCATTCACTTCCATTCACTCTCATTCATTCTCCAACTACCCTTTCCACCTCATGCTTACATTATTTTTGCCTATTCATTTTCTCTGAGACATACGTTCCTTCTCCTCATATTTTTTCCAACCTCACACTCTCTCATTTTCTTCCTTCCTCTGCTTTTTGTTCAGCCACTCAAAAGAAAAATATATACATAAAGCTTGCTTTCATTTTAGTTTGCCTGAGAGAACAAATTTCTATTTACCAGTACTCGGTTCTTCCACTTTGCCACCGCCTTGTCTACCACGTTTTCCCTTCCCACTCATCACCAAAGTCTTCTCTTCCCCTCCGACCTATGGCAGCGCGTGCAACCATTATTCTCCCGCCTCGTCAAACACCCACGTCGGAACATCTCCCCACCACGGCCATGAGCTCAGCCTCCACTGACCGAGCCACCGCATTCCTCCTCCAATCTCATCCCATTCTCTGACCTTGCAACCGAGATCCGAACTTCCTCATGCACCCATTGCCGTGAAGCCCACGCCGTAGCCGTTGTTCCCTCACCATGATCCATGCCCAGGCCCCATCTTGTCACCGCTATAGCCGGCCTTCCCAGTGCCACCACCGAACGCACCAGAGCCGAGGCCTACCATCATGGCCGCTATCTCCATCCCACTCGCGCTAGTTGCCACGACAGCTGCGATCATGCATTCCCAATGGCTGAGAGCCTCCACGCAAGCTTCGTGCCAGCTTCTCTACTTTGATATATAAAAGGTATTTTGCATTTTATAAGTCTATATGAATCTTTTATATATAGTATACGGTATATTTTATATATTAGCATATTTCGCATATGATCGGTTTTGTCTATATGAGTTATAAGCTATTTGTTAATGTTAAATTTTAAGCTGGATAATATGTTGTTCTTATGCAATATATATTAGTTACAAAATTCATGAATGCATTGGTTTTTGGTTATTATATATATAGGATAATAGAAAGGTTATATAGATACAGTGCAACTGGGTAGCTTTCGCATATATGGGTGTCTACATCATTTCGAGCAGCGTGTATATGTATTAGTCACATATATATTTTTCACCTAAAGCCTGCGTTATATATAGTAATAAGTATATAAAAAAAAACAAAAAACAAAAATATCTATTGGATTTATATATGAATTTATGTAAGTTATATGTATTTTTATAAACTAAGTCTCTATACCAGCGAAATTTGTTATTATGTATACATATGGTCTGTATAGACTTTTGAATATGACACGTATATATGATAGATGTTTGGTTATACCAACTTTTGTTATTTGAAAACTGAATTGAAACTATACTTTGTGACAGCTTTAAAATATATAGGGACGTAGTTAAAAGTGTATGTTTATAAATTCTTTGAATTATTTACTTGAATTATCTGTATAGATTTTATTTAAGTATATATACATTCTAAAATTGATTTTTGAAATATATGTAAATAATGTATATATTATCAGTTTGAAAAAAAAAAACTAATTTGATTTGTTTACAATTAATTCCTGTTATCAGCTGTGCTCGTCGAACTCGATTCCATCTAAGCTTTGCTTTGTAATTCGTGCCTGAAGTTTGTAACTCAACTTCAAAGTATGTCTCTCTAGCCTCGAAAGGTGAGCAATCACTCACGATTAACGTTCTTTTATTTATTAAATTTGATTTCAATTGAAACGACAATTGAAATATGGTGCTGCTTGATATTTACACTGTTATTACCTGTATCAGTTCACCTGTGACATCTGACACCATTATCTGTTAATTATTTATGCGATGATAATACAGTTTGGCTGATAATTGATTGATTGTTGATGTTTGTATTGGACGTTAAATTGTTAATGTTAAAATGATAAATAGTATGAAATTGAACTTGATATAGGATAATTAAATGTTAAATTTGATTAACTGACATTTGTATAATATGACCCCTTTAACTGTTGAATTTATTGACACGTTGGATTTGTTTAATTACATCTTGAACCACTGAATGTATGTTGTTAAATTGATGATGGATGAAATTGTAATAGATGACAAGTGAAAACCGTAATGTAATAATCTTTAATCTACATGAAATGATAGTGTAGATTCTAGAAATAATTATATTAATTCGTACAAATAACAATGCGAATTAATACGATTATTTCGAGATTATTTGAATTGATTATTGGATTGATATTGATTATTGTTATTGCTTGTTTATTTACTTTGACACCATCCCTGTTATCACACTGCAAGTTCCCTTTGTTATGTTTGATTTTGAATTGAATTGGAATTGGGTTGAAATGATAAATACCCAAATTGAACTTTGACCTAGGATAGTGAATTAAATAATAAAAACCCGATTGGTCAATAATTTGATTTAAAAATAAAATGAAGATTTTATGTGAATAAATAATATGGTTTTGAAATGAAGTTGAAATTTGAATTTTTAATGAAAGGAAAATGTTAATATTGAATAATCTGAAACAAAATATTAACAATGTAATTGATGAAAGAATGTTGTTTAATTTGAGAAATGATTTAATAATTAAGTTTGAAATTATACTTAAGTTTGAAATTATTAAACTTTGAAATGATTTAATAATTAAGTTTGAAATTATAATTAAGTTGAAATTATTAAACTTTGAAATTATTTAATAATTAAGTTTTGAATTATTTAATAATTAAATAAGATTGAATTATTTAATGATTAAATTTAATTGGATTCTTTAATAAGAAAATTGAATTTTTGAATAAGTGAATTTTACTTCGTAAATAATTGAAATTGAGTTTCTTTATTAGTTAAGTTTTGGAAAATTATTTAAGAAAGTAAATAAGTGAAATGGAATTTCTTTAACAAGAAATAAAATTGTGATTTATTGAAATTAATGTAAGACTTGAAAATTAAAGGATTTGATTTGACGAATTTAATTTAATTCAAAATTGTAAGTTTTGTTTTAATGAAGTTGAACTTAAGAATTAATTTAATGAATTGGAAATTTAATAAAATTGTTTTGAATGATAAAATTTACTTAACGAATATTGAATGGAATCGATAAATGAATGTAAATTGATTTGAATGTTAAAACTAAATTGATTCTAATGATTTCAAAATGAAACTTTTGTACGAACTTGAATCAATATTTGAAGTGTTTTCAATATAAAGATTGAAATTGAATTATGAGATTTTGAAATGGTAACTTGGAAGTTTTGAAACGAAAATTTTGGAAATTGATTTCGAAAGACAAATGAAATGTTGATTTATGAATTGAAATTGAAATTGAAATTGATTTGGTTTTGAAATAAATAAACGACCAATCGGTGTAATAATTACGGAAGTTATTAAAGAGACCGGAATTCGGTTATGGATATACTCTCTATCTAAACCGAAAACCACTTTAATAACTATACGCGGAGTGATGATCCAGAATGAAGTGGTTGAAATGATGTACGTGTTGACTGAAGAAAGAGAACGATTTGGATGACCCCTGACATGACTAAAACAGGAGCCGCGCCGGGCCATTGAGGATCGCCATCTCTAGTGGACACACTTCTTCGATACCTTATCTATTACTTATGTGATTCGATTTGGGTGCACCCCTCGATTTGGGAGTGTTGTTTCGCGGTGTTGGGGTAGTAGCTGCTATGCCCAACATCAGTCTGGATCGGGCAACTACTAGTATCCTAGTTGGTATCGCCTCATGTACCTTGTCATACTTGTATTCCATTTATGCGCGACCACTACGATTTTGATTTGTACCTTTAGTATATGGATTGCCCTCTGGTGACTTCCGGTTTTGGGGAAACTACGGTCTTGTATATGCTTTTGGGAATAAAAATGTGTTAAGGGTGGAATGGGCCATGACTTAACGCTATTTTGATATCTTCTTATATTACTGATAGACATTATCTACTTAGCGTATATTACTACCTAGTAGATAGTTTAGCGGATCCTTAAAGGATGGTTATTCCAAACATCCTTTGAGTTACTTGTATTTCAATTGCTATTTCACTTGAGTTGGATTTATTAATATAAGAATGTTAATCCTGACTCGAGTGTTTTGTGTTTTTGCTTTACGCTCGGGTCAGACTGAGTGGTTCAGTTTTCGAGACTCACCTTTGGAGTTGGAGCTTTGCTTGAAGATCCAGCCATCTATTCTGCTTTCAGTATTCGATGATTCCAGTGATGTATTCTGATTTGTATCTGATGTATCGTATTACTCTTCTGTTGTAAACTCTGATGTATTTTATATATTCATATAGTAGCTTCATGAACTACTATCTCTTTTATTTCCGCTGCAAAATTATTACTCTGTGTCTGTGATCTGTGATTATTTATTTACTGTATATGTTCAGTTTTGCCAAATTTAAATTAACAACGCGGTATTTTGAGCAATTCAACTCCGGCATGAGTGTCTACCTATTCACTTATAATGGATGCGAATGGTCCAAAATGGCGGGTCGTTACAGGATGGTAGGCAGTGCTTAAGCATAATTCACTTCCCATGGCTTCTTGAAAACTTTTCCAGAACCTTGATGTGAAGATGGTATCTCTATCACTCACAATAGTTTTGGGAATGCCATGTAACCTTACCACCTCCTTCATAAATACTTGAGCTAATTTTGGTGCATTCCTTTCTGATTTGACTGGAATGAAATGTGCCACTTTAGTTAGCCTATCTACTATCACCCATATACTTCTGTTTCCTCTTTTAGATCTAGGCAGTCCATCTGTGAAATTCGTAGATATATCTTCCCATTTCCACTGTGGTATGCTAAGAGGTTGTAACAACCCTGATGGCTTTTGTGTTTCTGCCTTGACTTGTTGGCAAGTCATACATCTTGCAATATATTTGGCTATATCTGACTTCATTCCCTTCCACCAAAAATTTCTTTTTAAATTTTGATACATCTTTGTACTGCCTGGGTGTATGGAGTACTTACTCCTATGATATTCATTCAATATTTCCCCTTCAACTCCATGTTTTCTAGAACACATATTCTATCATGGTTTCTTAAATAACCATTTTTATCAATATGGTAATTTGTCACTTCTTCCCCTTTTGATATGAGAATTTTCTTCTCCAATAGGTTTGTGTCTTGTTCTTGCATTTTTCCTACCTTCAAAATTAAATCTGATTGCAGAGACATTAAACTCAATTTTCCTTTACTCTTATCTCCTTCAACTGGTACCATTTGTACCTTACTACTTGCTTCAATTTCCAAGTCAGTGAGTATAGACAAATCTTTAAATTCTTCCATCATCAACATAGCTATCTTAGCATGTTGTTTACTCAAGGCATCTGCAACTTTGTTTGCTTTACCTGGTGTATAGAGTATGTCTAGATCATAGGCAGCTAAGAACTCCACCTATCTATGTTGCCTCATGTTTAAATCTTTTTGTAAGAAGAGATATTTCAATGCCTTATGATCTGTGTACAATTTAAATTTGGCACCTAACAAATAATGTCTCCAAAGTTTCAGTGCATACACCACTGCTGCTAGCTCAAGATCATGGGTTGCATATCTAGTTTCATGTGGTTTTAATTTTCTGGATGCATAGGCTATCACTTGGTCTTGCTGCATCAACACAGCCCCTAGGCCAGAGCCACTTGCATCAGTATACATAATTAATCCCTCATTTCCTTCAGGTACTCTCAACACTGGTGCATTAACTAAGGCTTCCTTTATCTTGATAAAAGCTCGTTCACATTTTTCAGTCCACACAAAGGCCTAATTCTTTCTAGTTAAATTGGTAAGTGGTGATGATATTTTTAAAAAATCTTTCATAAATCTCCTATAATATCCTGCCATCCCCATAAATGATCTTACTTCACTCACTGTGCTAGGCCTCTTCCATGCTTGAATAGCTATTACTTTATTGGGGTTCATAGAAATTCCTTTGGTAGAAATGACATGGCCAAGGAAATGTACTTACTCTTTCCAAAATGCACATTTTTGAAAATTTTGCCTTTAAATCTTTTTCCCTCAATCTAGACAAAACCAGATGCAAATGACTTTTATGTTCTTCCACTGTTTTGGAATAAATTAAAATGTCATCAATAAAAATCAGCACAAATTTGTCTAAATAATCTCTAAAAGGTTCTATTCATTAAATCTACAAAATATGAGGGGGCATTTGTCAACCCAAATGGCATAACCATAAACTCATATAGACCATATCTAGTATTAAATGCAGTGTACTTAACACTTGAGTCTTCAACCTTCATCTGATGAAACCCTGATGCTAAGTCTAATCTAGAAAATATCTTAGCTTTACTGAGTTGATCAAAGAGATCATCTATCCTAGGCAATGGGTATTTATTTTTGATGGTGACCTTATTTAGTTCTCCGTAATCTATACACATCCTCCAAGTACCATCCTGTTTCCCTACAAACACTACTGGAGCACCCCAGCATGAGTTACTTGGCCTTATAAACCCTTTACTTTCTAATTCCTCTAACTGTTTTTTCAATTCTTTTAACTCACTTGGCCCCATTCTGGTAGGCTTCTTAATTATTGGGCTTGCTCCTGGTATGAGATTGATTTGAAACTCTACTGGTCTATGGTATGGAACACCCTTAACCTCCCCAAACACATCCAAGTATTCATTGACTATGGGAATTTCTTCAATAGTAAGTTCACTAAAATCTTTTTCCAAGTCAATTAAATGATACAATTTCCTTCCCTTAACTACTTCACACAAAATTGTGATTCTCTGGCCTCTAAAGTTTTGCAATGATATGGTGGATGAATCTAAGTTAATTATGGCTTTAAATTGCCTTAACCAATCTAACCCCAATATAACACCTATATTTGGGTAGTTTAAAACATATAAATTGGAAATAAAAGTATCTCCTCCTATGTTTAATTCCACATCCACACAAATCATATTTAAAACACTAGAACTCCCCAGTGGACTTTGTATAAGCAATGGAGTTTCAACCAATATGCTATTCAATTTTAGCATTTTAACTAGTTCATAAGAAATCAAAGAGTGAGTTGCCCCAGTATCATATACTACTGCTATGGGTATGGTACAAATAAATAGTGTACCTTCCACTTGACTGTAATTTTCAGCATTAATCTCCACTGTGGATTTGCCTTTGCCTTCCAAATTTGCCAATTTTCATTGCTGTTTATACTCAGGACAGTTTCTCTTCATATGCCCCTCTTTCCCGCATAGATAGCACTTGAAAGCTCCTCCTTTCAATTTTGGGCACCTTGGTTTGATATGTCCTTCCTTTCCACATTGATGGCAAACCAATTTCTTCTTAGCATCACTGGCCTTGGTATCACTAGCCTTTTTGGTGTCTGCTTCCTCCTTCTTCTTTCCATAAGGGTGCTATCTTCCCTTATTCTTCTTATTGCTGTTGTTCTTAAAATTTCTATACTTCTCCCTTTCCCTGTCATGCTGCTCCAATTTCAAAGCCAAGTCTATTACTTGATCAAAAGTCCTGTCAGCATAAGGTAACATGGCTCTGCTAAGTCCTGGGTTCAAACCTTTAATGTACCTATCATCTTTGGATGCTTCATCTGCCACTAGCATTGCTCCATATTTGGATAACCCCTCAAACTTTTGAGTGTATTCAGTGACATTCAGAGTTCCTTGCCTAAGTCTAATAAATTCTTCGAGTAAAGTGGTCTTAGCTGATGCTGGTACAAATCTTGCCTCCAACATCTCCTTGAATTGATTCCAAGTGATTTCATTTTCAATTCTCCCAGCTATGATCACCTCCCACCAGCTTAAAGCTACTCCTTTCAGCTGTCTTGAAGCCACTTGCCTCTTCCTTTGATCATCAAGCTGCATGTCATTGAAAATCCTATCCAATGTTCTCAACCATGCTTGAATTTCCATCACATTCTCAGTCCCTTCAAAACTCTTGCCTCCCAAGTTTGTATAAGCCTTTAATAGTTTTGAAAGTTCCTCATGTGGATTCTCAGGCCTATGCCCAATTCCATCCCTTAAAACCCTTACAAACTCTTGCATATCAAGCATTTGTAGTGCACTTGTTCCTGCATGATGTGATCCCCTTTCGACCATGGGTTGCTAACCAAGTTATGGGCAAATGGTATTAGTATACTGTGAGTATTTTCTATAGTTAATATTTTCTTATCTAAATTATTTCATCCAAAACAAACAGACATAATATGTATTTCTATAGTACTCAACAATCAATGCAACCATTTGCTCTGATACCAAATGAAATGACCCTCTCTTTTATTATACCTTAATTTGTAAGGAATTTTTTTTTAACATAGAGATATATATATATATATTATCATATATATATATTTCTGAAGACCAGAGTCATTTTTCCTTTCATCAAATAAACAATTTATCCAGGATCAAAATTTCTACCAATATAAATATATCAGTGTATTCATAAAGATATGCACATGCATATGAGGATGCATGTGTCCCTCTTGTTTAAATCAGAGTTATGGTAAACAAGAGGATAATTTGATTGATTAAATTTAATCAATCCACACATAGTTCAATTTAATTCATACAACAAAATTCCATCCATATATGTATTTGTAAGATTTTAACTCTTGATTTCTTGCTGGATTCTCTATGAAGGGTAATTCCTAGAAACAAGGAAATTGTGTTATGATCACATATAACTGTTTGGTGTAGTGCTTATGTCCTGAAAATGATATATAAGTTTATATCATTTTCTATGTTTGATTTTCTATAAAATCTGCCTTAGATACAAACTCTTTTCTGGAATATTTTTAAGTGAGATATCATGTTCCTAAAGCTTAATTCTTTGATGTCATGATGCTATGCTAAATGAAATGCAAGCATGAATGAGTTTCCTGAGACCCTGAGGATCCAAAACATGGTTTTAATGGTAAGATGATTTGCTACAAAGTACAAATTGCATTATGAAAACATGCAAACACATAATACATTTTCCCTATGCCTTTAAACTCTTGTATGCAAATGTCATGATGAAAGAATAAACCATATTGTTTATTGAGACTCAACTATCCATATTTTCAATACTTAATCCTTTTTAAAGACTCAAGATTGACTAATACATTCATAAAATATAACCCTCCTATTTATCATAGTATTCTTGCTCAGATTTACATACAAAATCATAGGTTAACTTCTTCAACTTTTCAGAGAATATCCAAATTTATAAACTCCAGTTACAAGTCAATTCCTTAGCAAAATATCCATCCATCATTCAGTACTTAATACAAGTGATAATTTAAAAATATCAATACATGCAGATTTCATCTTTTAAGCTCTTATCTAACTAATTTTAGCATGCTATAATCTTCTTCTCAAAGCCTAGCTCCTACTCCTACTTAGTTGCTGCAATTCCTGAAAAAGCATTTGAAGCTGCCTCATATTAAATGAGACACCCCATATGCCATTAGCACACTAGGGTCAGACACATGTCTGGTATGAGAAAATCCACTAAAACAATTAGTAAATCAAGTTAAAGTTGAAACATATATATATCAGTATATCCTGACTTTAGAAAACAAGTAAGTCATAGTGTGCATGTTCTGTGTCAGTGTGCATGTGCACACTTAAATCTTTCTTTCCAAAAACCTTATAAAGATATGGAACAGACATACATTCATACAAATCAGCCATAAATCAAATAAGCATCCATACAAAACAGGGAGATCACCAAAATGAATTAAATCATTTATTCCCTACTCAGATTTCATCCAGGAAAACTCTAGTTCCTCCTTATATCAAATTTTCTTACATTGATATATTTATCTAGGTCTCATCTACAATCATATGAATCAATGGACACATTGTAATGGACTAATTCACTCCATTACACAAAGATCTCAGGACTTAAACAAGCCATGTGTCAACTTGTATTGCTCAAGAACGCAAGTCATTCCTGCAGTGCTCTTGACCCCATTTCCTAGTTAGTTTTAAGTTGATAATAACTCTTTTGATTTTTCATGACTAAACCATTCAGTGAATCATTTTACTAAAACAAACATCCATGTCATGGCATTTCATATCTTTCATAACCAAACAAAGACAAGCAGGCAATTAAACATAGGTGTCTAATAAATAAGATTCTATATCCATATATATATACTTGCATTTTAAAAGGGGTATAGGCAACTAACATTGGCTTATGGCTTTTGAGAGAGTTTTTCATCTTGCAAACATCTATGCTTAAGTTAAACTCAGAATGACCAAGTTTGACTGAATCACAAATTTATTTGCTATGTATATGGCTAATTATATACTTTCATTGAATTAGGAGCATCAGCACATAGGCAATCCTATTGCACCCCTAATTCCTTTTTGTCTCAAGCCTCAGCACATATACACAAGTATATTGCAGCTCAACATGTTTATATTCTCTGGGTTATGCCAGAACCAACACTACTTGCCTACATTCATCATTTGATTCTCTGGGTATTCACTTATTTTTCCTAATATTAACATATCAGAGAGATCTGGGTTTATAAAAAACATATTTACTAATAATATTTAGAACTTTCACATAATAGATCAAGCAGAACAACCAAACTAAAGATCAAAGCATTTTCATCTTAGAAATCAAAGAAAAATAACCACATATGAAAATACATTTTAAGAAAGATCAACTTATAAACTGGCTGCCTTCATTAGGACTTAGTGCCTTAGATTTTTGAGTGAGTTTTCTCACCTAGCTCTCCTTCACTTCTTAGTTGATTGATAAGCTTCTGCCTTTGCCCCCAAACCCTTTTCTTCACTTGTCTTATATATACATGATATATTTTTTTTTTTCAAAAGCTATCCGAGAAGAAGAGAAGGCCCCTCTTATCACTGCTTATTTATGCAGGGTTCTTCTAGGGTTTAAGGTGCTAGCCAAAGTCATTTTTGCCCACCCGAAATCATGCCATTTGCATTTAGTTTAAACCCAAAATCCTACCCTCCCCGGCTCAAGTTTGTGGAGAGAAAAGAGGTTTTATCATTTTGGTTATTTTCAGAAATTTGCTTTTCCAGAAAATGCTTTTTCTCTTATCTAATATCATGCTAAAGGTGTGACTTGATTTCCATTATTTTATCATATATATATATATATATATATGCCAAGGGTTCTTCCTAATTCTTCTTATACAAAACATATCATTGGTTTATCTTACTTTTCTATTTTTAGCTTTCACTTAAATAGCATGTGCTTCCCTTATTTATTTATAAAAGGATTGCTCCTTTTATATCTTCATTCTTGCTTTCTGCCTATAGTTAAAATACATTTGTGTATTTTTATTTTTACTGATTTGAACACTTGCATTTGATTAGCATACATATATGTATATATATGTTTTACAGAAATAATTAATACATATATATGTCTATACATTATTTTTACTGAACACATATGCACATATACACTCAAATACAACCAGTAGCATCCATATATATTTATGCATATAGCTTTTAAGGATTTAATCTATTTATCTGTATATATATATATATTTCATACACATCAACATATGTTCATTCATATCATCCAGGGATTAAGCTTCTATTCATGTGTATTTCCTGTGCACACATGTACACATATAGCTACACCATATCAAGCCATATCAATTCCTTTTTAAAATTAGTTTAAAAATTATTTTAAACTTATTTATATTTTCAAAATAAATTCCTAAAATCTTGGGTCATTACAAATTCCTTTTCAAAAGCTTTAACATTTAACCCAAATCCATTTCCAAAATCAATTGAAATTAAAATTTCAATTTCAAAAATATTAAATTTAAATCATCTGTGACTTAACCGATTTCCTCGTGAAATCCATATTTGTCTATGTAAAAGTGTAGTCCAGGGGTTTTACACAATCGTGCAACATCAATAAATCATCACAGATCAGAATACAGAAATATAGTTGATAAGCGGTATAACTATAACGCTTATCTTTTATTCACATATCACAGATCATATACAGATGTATCACAAATAAATGAATAAATTATACACAGCTCAATCCACAGAACAAAGTATCACAAATCAGATAGGAAAATCAATTCAAGGCATCTCATACAATACAATCATTCATAAGTAAGGTCAAGCATTCAATACTCATTTATAAGCAGGATTAATTAATTGTTTAATCCTAATTAATTCAATTAATTCCCAATTAAATTAATTACTTATGAATTAATTATTCAATACTGATTTATTAATTACAAATCAGTTGATATAAATTAATTAATCAAACACTTTAATTAATTAATCATATTAATTAAATTAATCTCCATTTGATTAATTATTCCTAATTAATCATAATAAGTAATTACCCCTAACTACTTAATTAACCAATTATTAATTCGTAATTAACTTCTTAATTACATTATTAAGTTTTAAAATAGACTTTAAAATAAAGGTTATATATATCTTAAATACTTTTAAACTTAGTTAATTTAAAATAATTTAATTTAAAAACCTTTTAACCAATTCAAAACTTGGATAAACATTTACCATTTACAAAAGAACTGGTTTTAACAAAATTGTTTTAAATAAAACTTGATTTGGTTTTAAAAGTTAAAACTATTTTTACCCTTAATTTCCAAACCCGAGAAAAACCAAGAAAATCCCAAGCTCAACCCCGTGCAAACTCCCCTCCTCTCATCATCGAGTCAAAGCATGATTTTCTTCGAGACATACCCGAGAAAACCCTTTCTTCCTCAATCACTACAACATCATCCTGACACAACATACACGCATGCACATGTACCAACACTCTAGTCATCTCCGACCAATGCCACTACCACCTGCAGGTCATCGTTGACCTACTCGACCCAAGCAATCACCCAGAATTCTCAAACAACAACGAATTCGAGATCGAGCAACCTGACTCGAAACTAGACCAAAACTGATCGTTCAAGAATCCCCTCGACCTCCTATCTCCGACCACCGGAACCACCGTGCCCTCGCCCACACCTCCGTCCACGTCTCAGGTACGTTCTCCTCCAGTCTGACCAAGCTCGATGCCTTGACGATCTCGAACAACCCCAAAACCAGACACTCAACTTCGCAACCCTTAAACCCTAGTTCCCTCTATGGCCCACGCCACGGCGATCGAACACCACCATCACCATTTTTCCCGACACCCTTAGACGACAAACTAGCTTCGACGAAATCCACGACTCCTAAAGTTCACCTGGTCGCCGTAAATTGACCAATCTTCCATTTCTGATCATCTCAGAAATGCAATTCAAAAACTCAACTAAAATTCGAGATTTTGCTTTTAAAAATCAAGTTTTGTAAAGAGAAGTCTGATTATATAAATGAATTTACAAATCATTGTATTTGATTTTTTTTACATAAACAAATGTTCCTCTTCTCTTTTATTTTTCCAGACAATATTTCTATTTACTTAACCTTAAAAATATTTTTAAATCTAAGATCTAGTTAATTCAAACCTAATTCCTTTATACAACATAACCTATAAGGGATTAGGGAAAGAGAATTTGAATTTTGATTAGGTTTTGTGTCTGTAAACAAGAACAGAGGCTCCTATAACCAAACACAAACATGCATACATACATATATACATCAACTATAAATGGATATACTCGCAAGCATATTCATACTTTCATGCCAACATTTCATAACATAGCTATAAGGATTTAAAAGTGATGTTTACTCACTGTAGTTTCCAGAGGAAAGAGAGCAGAGCTTTTCTTTTATGCTTGAAACAGGTTGTAATTTGCAAGTTGAAATTCTTCTTCTTGATTCTCTGATCGATCTGGGTTGCATGTTGTTTTAATTGAATTTTGTTTAAATTTTAAGATGATATTTACTTCAATTTTCATAGCTTGGAATGGAACGAACTAAAAATGAGGAAGGCTGATATAAATAAAATGAGTACAGGTAATATTATTTTGTTTGTACCATATACCAGAGATTTTTTCCTCTTGGTGGCTGATATATATCTCTATTGTACTAGAGATGATAAATTGTGGCTAACATTAACTGCTTTGTACATAAACATTTATTTACTTTTTTTTTCTTTGTTTCCTTCCAGGTCTACATATTTTTGATGTCTTCTTATGCAAGCTACTCCATAAATATATATATGTTTTATTTCTTGTTTGTTTAAGTGTACATACTTATGCTTTGCTTTGTCTTCATACTTATATTTGACTTGTACATGAATATACATATATTTGCTGTCTTGAATACTTGAATATATATATTTCTTTGCTTTATAATATGAATGAAATGCTATACTTAATATGTTCTTCTTTTCGTAAGTGTATATATATATATATATTCTTTTGTTTGTTTTATCAATTTGTAATATAAGTAAGATCCTATTTTATTTTAATTTTCTTTTATCTTATTTTTGAATGTATTTCCATATTTAATATGTTTGTTTCTTCATTTTGCAAATATACATACCTGACCATATTTTGTTTGTACTTGTTCAAGCCTACATACTTATCTAATTTATTTGTTCTTAGATATTTGTAATTTGTTTTATTTCATGTACAACTTGATTTGGGTGAGTATACTCATATATATATAATCTTGTCTTACTTACTAATTTATCTTGTATACATTTCTTATTGGGGCATTTCATTATAAGGACAAACTTTGTAGTCCAATTAGTTTCTAGGACGCACATTCAAAAAAATTACTTTCAAGGCCAAAGTCAGCAGAATAATTACTTTCAAGGACAAAGTCAGCAGTCCAATTATTTTCAAGAACATAATTTCATAGGCTTTTAGGCCCTAGAAACTAATTATTTTATGTTTTATCCTTAAAAGTAATTATTTCAGTTTGTGTCCTAGAAACTAATTTCACTTGTTAAAGAGGCCCTTGTGGCTAATTTCCACTTTCTTATTTATGTTGTTAGTACTTTTGTTTGTATTATATTTGAATACTTTCTTTTCTTTTGTCTTATACTTTGTAATATGAAAATTTTCTATTTTAACTTGTTTCATTTATTTGTATTGTTTATTAATCATGAGATTAAGATATATATGTATTTACTTTATATTTATTTTGTAACATAGATAAATTTCTAGATTTTAATTTGTTGTTAAAATTTTAGCAATTATTTATTTACTTTACATTTTTATAGTTATCTTTTATATATTGATTCTATTTCTAACTTAATATTTACTATGATTATTTTACTTTAATATTTATTGTCTTGTATTTAATTTATAATTTCAAATTATTATTAACCATCAATTCTAAGTTTAAATCATTTATTTATTTCCTTGTGTCCAAAGTCTATATTTTTATTCTATCCCATTATTTAAGATTTAAATTCAATTTCAATATATATATGTGACGACCGCCCATGACCCCTGCACCGAATCTAGAGATAGTGCGCTGTAAAGTGTGCCAGGCGACCATGGACGATTGTCAGGGTAAGATAAACACAACAGAATCTATCGTATTACTCACAGCGCATGGATAAAATACAATAGAACATATGTATAGTGAAGCTTTACAGAACAAAATGACATCATATAAAACTCCATAATAGTTGAATACAAGCATACACATAGTCAATACATCTAGCCTCACTACATATCTCTCAGAGAATACAAAACAGCGGAATATCCAGTACAAATAATAAGAAGATAATATGCAACCCTCCGGCTCGTCTTCGATATCAGCATCGTGAGAAGAGAACAGCACCTGTCACCTGCTACCTAGTCTGCCCGTCCCAAAATGGACGAACAGCCCAAGGCAATAAGAATTAAAACATAAAGCCTTGAGTCAGACAACAGTCTTAGTGAGCAGTAAATTAACTAACAACATACCAAAAGAGCATAAAGGAAAAAGAATAGGAATACAACCCTCCCACTCCAACCTCATTCTACAGTGATAGCCCTCAGACATACCCTAAGCAGAAGCAAACATAGCAGAGCATACAATTTAAAGTAAAGCTACTATCACTCGAATCAAGGGCGATGTTTTCCAAGTACCAAGGCCTAAATCAGATAAGCACCCAGAAAATACCACTCTTGAGTCTGAATGACGATACAACCAAACATCCATGACTCTGGCTATCACTGTTATCATTGCTTCGATATCACCGTTAATTGAATGACCGGCACATTCTTTCAGCCGTCCGTCAAGGGCTAATGGGAACCCCGGTTCTAGACATAACTCCCGCACGTCGTCGCAGCCCGTGCCTAGGACTATCGAATCTGCCCAGAGTACTCGACCATCAACAGTTGGCCGTTGGGACTATCGAATCTGCCCAAACGTACTCTTGCTTAGAGCATGCTAGAACCTTCAACAACGATGCTATCCAAGCCTCCTAGTCATCCTCCTCGACGACTATTCTCATATCCATTCATCATCCTCAACTCGAATCATATCACCGAGTTATCAACATGCTTGGAATGATCCCGTCTGGATTAGACCAAGTCTTCATCACATGATTGCCTCGCTTCATTACATCCTCGCAAAGCCTCATCTCATCATCACATCATCAAAACTATGCATAAGAGCTTCATCATCCCGCTATATATGCCACGAGCAGCTTTCCCAATTCAAGAGCCTTTCCCTTAGCTTTTGAATTGTCTTCGGTCTAAATCTAATCATCAATCATCTAGTTCATAACAATCAATCAAATCAAACATCAATCCAAGCAATCAAGCATTCAAAAATGATCTAAGTAGACAATTATAACAATAATGGCATTTTCGTAATTAAAGAGTTGAAAGTCCAATAAGCATGAAAACATGGATTATATCTCTACAAACTTGATGAATGAACTTGCATAGGTTAACATATGATAAAATGGATGTAACATCATCATGAACAATGGATCTATATGGATCTACACTTAGGATGAAGAAAATGCATGGAAATCTCTATTTTAACACCAAATCGAGCCAACAATCCGATATACTCCTTTGGATCCGTGTGAGAGATAATCACCACTCACCAAATCACCTAAACAAACCCAAATCAACACGCTTCAGATCTGGACAGCGAAGGATCAAGCTTGATCTATCACAATTCCGCTTCAAATGAAGAAATCTCTCTTGAAAAGATGAAGATCTTCAATCTAAGCTCTTGAATCTTCAATCTTGATCTTCGATTTGGATGGATGGAAGCACTAGATTAGAGTGGAGAAAAGAAGTGAAGAAGTGTAGAAGTCGAGCTCTCAAAATGGCAGCACTTCGTCGCTTCAAAAATCCGGATCCCAAAAAGTGAGAACAACCCCTCCTATTTATAGCTGAAACTCCTTAAGTCGAAATCTGGCTATCTCCCTAAGTCGCTTCCGACCTAAGCCTCTCCGACCTAAGCCTCTCCGACCTAACAGATGCACGACTTAACTCCTCAGCGACCTAACACTTAGGAAACCCAGCGACCTAACAACCTAACGACTTAACTACCTACGACTCAGTTGGGTTGCGACCTAACAACTTAGGCTTCTACGCGACCTAACACATGTCGACCTAAAACAACATACGACCTAACAGTTAGATCCACGCGACCTAACACTCACGCGACCTACGACTTAGCAAACTCGCGACCTAACATACACACGACCTAACCATCTTAGGTCGCCTACGACCTAACTCAACCCAGATCTAACGACCTAACTATGCTAACACTTAGGTCGGTCAATCCCATAGGTCGCTAACTCTTACAGGTCGCAAACTGCTTATCCCCTAAGTCGTTAACTCTACTAGGTCGCTCCCTCCTATCTCTTAGGTCACTAACTCGAACTGCCGACCTAACACTTAACTCACCCAAACACTTAGGTCGCTCACAACATTTCCTTAGGTCGTTGCCGACCTAACTCTACCCCAGAATACTTAGGTCGCCTACTACTCTTAAGTCGGTCACGACTCATCACTTAGGTCGGTCACTACCTTAAGTCGGCAACTCGACCCAGACTTATACCTTAACTTGCCTATCCCCTTAGGTCGCAGATCTTCTCTAAGTCGCCAACAACATTTAGGTCGCGTACGACCTAGGACTTAGACAAATCTGCCTAAAAATCTGAAATGACATGAAAGTGCTAAAATTCCAGATTTTGACGAACATGTCGGTCCGTAAAAATACGGGTCGTTACATTCTCTCCCCCTTAGAAATTTCGCCCCCGAAATTCCAAGCAATCAAAAACTATTCTGTACGCCTACCATCCATAGCAATCAACAAACCATGCATCCAATTCTAGCTTAGCGTACAGAATTCTAAGACCTAGAACAAGTTACAATATTGCGAGATGAGACGACACCTTAGGGCCATACCTCGAAGAGTTCAGGATGAGCTGCCTTCATCCTCTCTTCCACCTCCCACGTACAGTCGTTATCATCATCACTCCATTGTATCTTGAGCAACTTAACTACCTTCCTCCTAAGCTGTTTCGTGTCGGTTTCAACAACACGAAGCGGTTTACGAGGTCTTCTATCAACTGGATCAACTTCAAAATCTTCATAGCTATCAGCAGAAACTACTGCATTTGAGTCGTGCACATACTTCCGTAGATATGATACATGAAAAACATTGTGCACACTCGACATCTTCTCTGGTAACTCCAATCTATAAGCGAGCTTTCCAATTCGCTCGATAATCGGGAATGGTCCAACAAATCTCGGAGTCAATTTTCCTTTCTTCCCGAATCGAATAACATTCTTCAGTGGAGAAATTTTCACAAAAACCATATCTCCTACGTCGAATTCCAAATCCTTTCGACGTTTATCGGCATAACTCTTCTGACGATCTTGGGCTGCCTTCATTCGCTGCCGAATGATTTCTATACAATCTGAAGTCTGTCGAATCATCTCTGGCCCAAGCATCAGCTTTTCTCCAGTTTCCAACCAACATGTCGGAGAGTTACACGGTCTTCCATACAATGCCTCATACGGTGCCATACCAATGCTTGACTGGTAACTGTTGTTGTACGCGAACTCCACCAAATGAAGGTGATCTTCCCATGATCCTCTGAAGTCCAAAACACATGCTCTTAGAAGATCTTCCAAAACTCGGTTGATTCTCTCGGTCTGACCATCTGTTTGGGGATGATAAGCTGTACTCAAACACAACTCGGTTCCCAAGACTTCCTGGAAGCTCTTCCAAAATCCACTAGTGAACAATGGGTCTCGATCGCTCACTATACTCTTCGGAATACCATGGAAAC
The DNA here is from genome assembly GCA_030737815.1 of Allium fistulosum. Lineage (NCBI taxonomy): Eukaryota > Viridiplantae > Streptophyta > Magnoliopsida > Asparagales > Amaryllidaceae > Allium > Allium fistulosum. Next base: position 747,271,770 of record CM060907.1, read on the forward strand.
GAACTATCCACTTAACATACAACTCAGCCAACTTTGATGCAGTTCTAGTCGATCGAACAGGAATGAATCTAGCACTCTTAGTCAGACGATCCACAATGACCCAAATTCCTTCATTTCCCGTTCTGGTTCTAGGCAATCCATCGACACTTGTTCCCACTTCCATGTAGGAACTTCTAATGGCTGAAGCAATCCACTAGGCTTCTTCTGTTCGGCTTTTACCAACTGGCAGTTCATACACTTGGAAATAAAATTTCCAACATCCTTCTTCATACCTTCCCAGTAGTAGGTTCTCTTCATATCCCGATACATCTTATTTCCACCTGGATGAATTGTCAACTTCGAGTGATGACTTTCCTTTAGAACTTCACTCCTCAATTCATCTATATCGGGAACAACTAGTCGTCCTTGCTTCCGAAGCCAACCCTCTCGATCGACCTCGAATCCTTTATCCTTTTCTGGATCCAATCCAGATTCCAATTCACGGATAATCTTGACAAGCTTATCATCTCGCTTTTGGCTCTCGCCAATCCTTTCCACAAGAGTGGGTCTTATTGATAAGTTTGCCAACATCTCAGGTTCCAATTCACATCTAGGCCTGAAGTCAAATCCAGCTAAATACTCGAGACTCTTCCATTCAGAAAACATGGCTCCCAATCCTGCATGTCTTCGACTTAACGCATCTGCCACTGCGTTACCTTTTCCCGGAGTATAAGCTATACCAAAATCATATGATGCCAAAAACTCTAGCCAACGTGGATGCCGAAGATTCAAATCCTTTTGGGAGAAAAGATACTTCAGCGACTTATGATCCGTAAACAACTCGAATCGAACTCCCAATAGATAATGTCTCCACATCTTCAGAGCAAATACAATCGCTGCTAACTCCAAATCATGAGTTGGGTAATTCCTTTCATGCGGCTTCAGTTGTCGACTTGCATATGCAACAACTTTATTCTTCTGCATCAGCACTGCTCCAAGTCCAGTACCACATGCATCGGTGTAAACCACCATCTCATCATTCCCACTTGGAATAGTCAAAACAGGAGCACTCGTCAATCTCTCTTTCAGGATTCCGAAAGCTTGCTCACACTTAGCATCCCAACTGAACACTTGGTTCTTCTTCGTTAATCCTGTTAACGGTGCAGCTACCTTGGAGAAGTCTTTGATAAACCGTCGATAATATCCTGCTAATCCAAGAAAACTTCTCACATCTGATGCATTCCTAGGTCTAACCCAATCCTGGATTGCTGCCACCTTAGCGGGATCAACCGCTATTCCATTTCCAGAAATCACATGGCCTAAGAACCTCACTTCACTCTTCCAGAAGTGACACTTCGAAAACTTAGCCTTCAGCTGATGTTTCCGCAAGATTTCCAAAACAATACACAAGTGCGTCTTGTGCTCTTCTTCCGTTCTGGAATAAATCAGAATATCATCCACGAACACAAGTACGAACTTGTTCAACTGGTCTCTGAACACTCTATTCATAAGATCCACAAAATATGCTGGCGCGTTAGTCAATCCAAACGGCATTACCAGCCACTCAAAGAACCCGGATGGTGTCCTAAAAGCAGTCTTCGGCACACTATCCTTAGCCACTCTCAACTGGTGAAATCCCGTTGCCAAATCCATCTGAGAAAACACCTTAGCTTCGTGAAGCTGATCAAACAAGTCATCTATTCTCGGCAATGGATACTTGTTCTTCTTAGTCACCTTATTCAGCTCATGATAATCGACGCACAATCTCAATGACCCATCTGCCTTGGTTGCAAACACAACTGGTGCACCCCACTCGGACACACTACGCCGAATGAATCCTTTCTGTAAAAGGTCATCAACTTGCACCCTCAACTCTTGCTGTTCCCTAGGCGCCATCCGCCTAAGAGGCATTACAACAGGTCTGGCTCCTTCAACTAGATCTATCCGAAACTCGATCTCTCTATGCGGCGGTAACCCTTTGACTTCGTCAAAGACATCCTCGAATCCATTTGCGATTGGCACTAAAGACAGTCCATCCCGTGGAACAACTAGCGAATACATGAAGCTCATGAAGACGCCTTCCTCATGCTTACATCGTATCCCAATCTTTCGCCCTTCCACATTCTCGACTGTCACCTCTAGCCTCTCACAATCAACCTTAGCCGCATACTTCCTAAGCCAGTCCATACCCAAGATAATTCCGAACCCCGCAAAGTTCAGAACAAAGCAATCACAAACAAAAGAGCAACCATGACTCGATACAACTAGACCACGGCATAACATACACAAACAAGACGAACCCCCAACTGGATTAGTCACAACCAATGGCCTATCAACAATATCCGGTTCCAAACCTAACCGGCCTACTAGTTCATTACAAACAAACGAATGCGACGCCCCAGTATCAAACAGAACTCTAACTGGAACACCACATAGGAAAAGAGTACCTTGAACCACCACACTCTTTCCCTTCTCTTCAGCAGTAGGAGCTTTCGAAGACGATGGAACAGCCCCCAAAGCATAAGCTTGCACAATCTGCCTGTCCTTCCTCGGTTCTGGACAATTCTTCCTGAAATGCCCCGGCTTGTCACAGTTATGACACTTCATCGGTGCCTTCGGATTCTTACAATCCTTAGAGAAATGGCCCTTCTGCTGACAATTGTAGCAAGTCACCTCGCCTTTCGGCTTCTTCTGGCCATCCTTACCCTTCTGCTGCTGCTGCTTCCTCTTCTGGTTTCCACCCTGCTGTGGTTTAGATTCTCCCTTGGTCACAGCAAGAACAGATCCTTCCTTAGGAAACAGACTCTCATGCCTAAGAGCTTTCTCCACAAGCTTCTCAAATGAATCATCCAAATGATCCACCAACTGTCTCCCAAGATAACTATCCAAGCCGGTCACAAACTTCTCATTCTTCTGATAAGCAGACTCAATATATGACCGGGCATACTTGGACAAAGCTTCAAACTCAGAAACATACTCAAGAACAGATCTTCCACCCTGCTTGAGCTCCACAAACCTCTTGAACAGAACAGACTTCTGAGCTGTAGAAATGAACTTAGCTTCGAATCTGACTTGGAATTGCTCCCAAGTAATCTCTTCCTCCGGAGTATCGATGGTAATAGAGTTCCACCAATCAGAAGCTCTCCCTTGAAGCTGCCTTGATGCCAACTTCCTCTTCGTTGCATCATCAATTCCCAAATCACCAAAGATCCTTCTACAAGCATCTATCCACCTCTGGACCTCAATAGTTGATTCTGTTCCCAAGAAAACCTTCCCTCCAAGAGCAGTATAATCCTTGCACAACTTAGCAAAATCCACTGGTTTCGGAGTTTGGACTTGAACTCCAACATCAACCGCTGCCCCCGGAACTGGTATCCTCCTCATGATCGAAGTCATCATAGCTTCGAACATGGCTGCATAATCAGCAGTCTCTTCAGTAGCACGGCCTTCCCTAGCAGCTGGTCTCCTTCTTCGACTCATTCTCAATATCTATAAAAAGGAATGATTAGAACATCTAGAGAAACAACTGCATAAAGGACTCAACTCTACTAAGCTACTATATTATATATAGTATTCATCCATCAAAATACAATTATGTCTCTCATACGTGGTTATTTTAGCGAGCGTTGGGTAAAATCGATTAACCAATGCTCTGATACCAAATGTGACGACCGCCCATGACCCCTGCACCGAATCTAGAGATAGTGCGCTGTAAAGTGTGCCAGGCGACCATGGACGATTGTCAGGGTAAGATAAACACAACAGAATCTATCGTATTACTCACAGCGCATGGATAAAATACAATAGAACATATGTATAGTGAAGCTTTACAGAAAAAATGACATCATATAAAACTCCATAATAGTTGAATACAAGCATACACATAGTCAATACATCTAGCCTCACTACATATCTCTCAGAGAATACAAAACAGCGGAATATCCAGTACAAATAATAAGAAGATAATATGCAACCCTCCGGCTCGTCTTCGATATCAGCATCGTGAGAAGAGAACAGCACCTGTCACCTGCTACCTAGTCTGCCCGTCCCAAAATGGACGAACAGCCCAAGGCAATAAGAATTAAAACATAAAGCCTTGAGTCAGACAACAGTCTTAGTGAGCAGTAAATTAACTAACAACATACCAAAAGAGCATAAAGGAAAAAGAATAGGAATACAACCCTCCCACTCCAACCTCATTCTACAGTGATAGCCCCCAGACATACCCTAAGCAGAAGCAAACATAGCAGAGCATACAATTTAAAGTAAAGCTACTATCACTCGAATCAAGGGCGATGTTTTCCAAGTACCAAGGCCTAAATCAGATAAGCACCCAGAAAATACCGCTCTTGAGTCCGAATGACGATACAACCAAACATCCATGACTCTGGCTATCACTGTTATCATTGCTTCGATATCACCGTTAATTGAATGACCGGCACATTCTTTCAGCCGTCCGTCAAGGGCTAATGGGAACCCCGGTTCTAGACATAACTCCCGCACGTCGTCGCAGCCCGTGCCTAGGACTATCGAATCTGCCCAGAGTACTCGACCATCAACAGTTGGCCGTTGGGACTATCGAATCTGCCCAAACGTACTCTTGCTTAGAGCATGCTAGAACCTTCAACAACGATGCTATCCAAGCCTCCTAGTCATCCTCCTCGACGACTATTCTCATATCCATTCATCATCCTCAACTCGAATCATATCACCGAGTTATCAACATGCTTGGAATGATCCCGTCTGGATTAGACCAAGTCTTCATCACATGATTGCCTCGCTTCATTACATCCTCACAAAGCCTCATCTCATCATCACATCATCAAAACTATGCATAAGAGCTTCATCATCCCGCTATATATGCCACGAGCAGCTTTCCCAATTCAAGAGCCTTTCCCTTAGCTTTTGAATTGTCTTCGGTCTAAATCTAATCATCAATCATCTAGTTCATAACAATCAAATCAAACATCAATCCAAGCAATCAAGCATTCAAAAATGATCTAAGTAGACAATTATAACAATAATGGCATTTTCGTAATTAAAGAGTTGAAAGTCCAATAAGCATGAAAACATGGATTATATCTCTACAAACTTGATGAATGAACTTGCATAGGTTAACATATGATAAAATGGATGTAACATCATCATGAACAATGGATCTATATGGATCTACACTTAGGATGAAGAAAATGCATGGAAATCTCTATTTTAACACCAAATCGAGCCAACAATCCGATATACTCCTTTGGATCCGTGTGAGAGATAATCACCACTCACCAAATCACCTAAACAAACCCAAATCAACACGCTTCAGATCTGGACAGCGAAGGATCAAGCTTGATCTATCACAATTCCGCTTCAAATGAAGAAATCTCTCTTGAAAAGATGAAGATCTTCAATCTAAGCTCTTGAATCTTCAATCTTGATCTTCGATTTGGATGGATGGAAGCACTAGATTAGAGTGGAGAAAAGAAGTGAAGAAGTGTAGAAGTCGAGCTCTCAAAATGGCAGCACTTCGTCGCTTCAAAAATCCGGATCCCAAAAAGTGAGAACAACCCCTCCTATTTATAGCTGAAACTCCTTAAGTCGAAATCTGGCTATCTCCCTAAGTCGCTTCCGACCTAAGCCTCTCCGACCTAAGCCTCTCCGACCTAACAGATGCACGACTTAACTCCTCAGCGACCTAACACTTAGGAAACCCAACGACCTAACAACCTAACGACTTAACTACCTACGACTCAGTTGGGTTGCGACCTAACAACTTAGGCTTCTACGCGACCTAACACATGTCGACCTAAAACAACATACGACCTAACAGTTAGATCCACGCGACCTAACACTCACGTGACCTACGACTTAGCAAACTCGCGACCTAACATACACACGACCTGACCATCTTAGGTCGCCTACGACCTAACTCAACCCAGATCTAACGACCTAACTATGCTAACACTTAGGTCGGTCAATCCCATAGGTCGCTAACTCTTACAGGTCGCAAACTGCTTATCCCCTAAGTCGTTAACTCTACTAGGTCGCTCCCTCCTATCTCTTAGGTCACTAACTCGAACTGCCGACCTAACACTTAACTCACCCAAACACTTAGGTCGCTCACAACATTTCCTTAGGTCGTTGCCGACCTAACTCTACCCCAGAATACTTAGGTCGCCTACTACTCTTAAGTCGGTCACGACTCATCACTTAGGTCGGTCACTACCTTAAGTCGGCAACTCGACCCAGACTTATCCCTTAACTTGCCTATCCCCTTAGGTCGCAGATCTTCTCTAAGTCGCCAACAACATTTAGGTCGCGTACGACCTAGGACTTAGACAAATCTGCCTAAAAATCTGAAATGACATGAAAGTGCTAAAATTCCAGATTTTGACGAACATGTCGGTCCATAAAAATACGGGTCGTTACAATATATATATATATATATATATATATATAAATTCAAACTTACTCATATATGCCCATATACATATATATTCACATATATACATATATATACAATATTTAAATTTTAAATGATTTACATAGAATTTATTAGTTGCTCGGGGAAACTCGCTTCAATTTATCAATTAATTTCACAAATTTTATCCAAAAACTAAATTAATTATTAATTTAAATATATATAAAATCCGGAATCGTTACACTAGAGTTTATTATGTGATAGGGTCTTGGTGACCCAATAGTATTCCTATATGATCCGACTTGGTGTTACGTCCGTAGATTAAATTTTATAATAGTTGACATCCGCATTCTTTTATACCATATCATTGTGGTAATGGTCAGAGATGGAGGAAAATAACATTTAGATGATTTATTGTTCAACGTCGTTGGTAAAAGTAGACAATTTTATTGGTTTGTGGATAGGTCGGGTAATTTTACACCACACATATTTGTTTTTGTTTGGGTGGTTATAAATTATCAAGCAAGTACATTGTTGTCTTACCGTATATGTTTAATAGCAATATTTGTAAGATTTGATACTTAAGTTGTCATTAGAACTGCAAGTATATTGTTTGTGTTTGGCTATGAGATGATTTCGATATCATGTTCACTATGCTTGGACATCATCCATTCATGATGTTCCTAGATGTGGTTTTGGTGTACGATGCTACTTGGATTATTGAATATTATATTTATTGGACTGATATGATGAGGCGCCATCTTATATTGAGTTGTCTACACCATAATATGGTAAAAGTGAAATGGTGAGAAGTTATGCTTAGAAAGGATGTCATTAGTGGATTAAGGAATGATTGAATTTGGATTTAAATTTTAAAAGATATTCTGGATTAAGTCGGTGTCAAGAGCAAATAAGGAGTTATTATCGATGATATAGGTTAAAGTGTTTCAAGCTATTTTGGATAGCTAGCATACTTTAAAATGGGAGGCAATTTTCATGTAAAGAGATATTTGGAGATTCGTATATGAATTTGAGAAGGGAATGGGTAGATTCTTTTTGATCATCCCTTGGATTGAAGAGCGGCTGTTTATTTAATGAAAACTATTTTGATTGGTTGAATACAATATGATTACTTTATTTAAATGTTTGCTTACTTATAGGTCATAGAACTAAGGATAAAACTCTTTTAGATTGAGAGCATGGTATTTCAGTATCATGATTGTTGGATGTTTGAAGAAGTGGTATCATAAGTAAATTGATACCGCTTAATTTGGATTAAAATTAGAACGTTATGTTATATTCATGAGGCCAAGACATCGTCTGATTTTTATGTTCTTAGGTAAAAAGAGGAATCGTTTAGTGATTTAAGTTATTATTTTGCATAGGTGAGATACCGTCCACTTTAGAGTTGTTTTACCCTAGCATTAAGAAGATGAAGTGATGAGTGTACAACTGGATGTAAGAATGTTGTGTATATGCATTTTGGAATCGTACGATGTTGCATTTTAGTTGGGGCATTTTTATGTCAAGGCTACTGGTTGTTGTGCATTTCGAAATTAGTTTATTTGAGATGGTGGCATGGAATGAGAAGTTATAGTTGTGCATTTATATTTGAGGTTGGTGTTTCAGAGTAAGTATATATGCGAGTAGTAGAGTTTGTTAAGTTGGGAAGTACGATCTGGTTGTGAGTACATGGAAAGTGAAGGAGAGAATCCAATCTTTTCATTTCGACTCTTTTCCAGAATATTTTCTCGTTTGTTTGTTTGTTAGTGTAATTAGATTATCTAGGTATGTTTGAATGATTGCTATAGATTATTATTTCTTTGTATAGGATATGAATGGTTGATTTGGTTGTTTTGTCTATAGTATAAATTGTCTTGCTTGACTTTTAGTTGTGTTACTATGTTATAATTTATGTAAATTGTTCGTTTTTGTATCTACTTTATGATATGTTGCATTGAAAGATAGCTTCATACATATATAAACTATATGCCTATATTAGGATGTACTTCTTCATTCTTGATATGCCATGTCATTTGCATATATTTCAGGAGACTGACTAGTTTAGCAGGCCAATTATTAGTTGCATTCTTGTATCTACTTAGTATTTACATGTCATGATCATGCGCACACGTGCACGCACACAAACACACACACTATATAGCTATTATGCCGAGTATATAATTGCTAAGAAATTTTAGGGGTTAATTATGTATGATATGTATAGATGATCGTTAAGATGGTTGCTAATACATGCTATAAATAGCATCTAGGTGGTACATGACGCAGGAAGTGCAAGTTACATTTCGTGTCCCTGAGGAATTTCGTTGATGAAATTCTTTTTAGGGAGAGACTGTAATACCCTATAATTTTGATAACTAAATTTAGTAAGGACATTACGGTAATTTCAACTCTTGGAATAAAATGGTAATTTTACAAATGAATGAACCTTGCAACAAAAGTTGCACCATTGCGACGATTTAACTTTTATGATTAATTCTAACACTAAACTTATCTTAATCAGAGTTACGACCGAGGAGATACGGGATTTTTTATAAACTGGCTTTTAAATATTTTTAAATAGGCTTGACCTAAATAAATGAATGGACATATCAATCTTGTTTATAAATAAGGTGGATTTTTTAATTTGAAAATTTAGAAGTACTGTACCATTTCTTCTTCATCTCGAAAAACCCACTCCTTAGAAATCGACAAAATCAAAATACCTTTTAAATTACTTACTAGATTTTAATGAACTAAATACTGAATCGAAGAACTCAAGGAGGGAAACATGCTGATACTAGTCTCGATTGGAATAAAGGAGTTTTAGAGCATGCCTAAAGCTGGACAGTGGAGGTATCGAGGGCTTTCAATGTCATTTTGGGCTTGAATCAATCAATCAGTGAGTGGGCTAATCTAATTTGGTATATACTCAATTATAACTATTTGATATTTTGACTGCGATTGTTTTTAGGACGATAACTAGAGTCTAATTTGGTAATTACTGATATGAAATGATAACTATGATGAATTATGATTTAAATAAATTAAATTTGGTTAGTGTAATAATTATTTTGATTAATGAATCAATTATTGATTAAACATTGAAAAAGAGATCAAAGGTTGATTCTACCGATAAAATACATAATAACATGTGATTAAATGGTATAATAATGATTTATGAAAGTTATACAAATTAAATAGTATATAAAAAGGAAATTTAATGTATATTTTAATATATATATTAATATGTTATCTTGTTAAAAGTGTATAAAATGGTATACTTATGTAGTAAAACAAAGTATATTTCATATACACATAGAAATATGGCGTTTAAATGTAAGAAATAATGGTAAGTAAGGAATTACTATGATTTTAGAGAATGTTTACAATTTGTTTCGAATATAATAATTTTTAATTATTTATAAATGTATTTCGAAGTTAAGAGATATTAAAATTGAGTAAGGCTTGATTTATATATAAATATAAACCATGAGTAAAATATAATGAATTTTGCATGAAATCTATGTTGAATGGAAGTATTTTGATCTGGAAATAATATATAAAGGATTGTATTCGAATTAATTAAAAAAGAATAAAAAATCAAAAGAAAAAACTATCGCCGCGTTGAAGTGGACCCAACAGGGCCTGTATAGGAATACGTGCACTTCAGTTTGGGTTCCGATGTGCCCCTTGGTTTGAGTCAGGTTTTTGATGATGTTACTTGCTAGTATTTAATGTTTATATTATATAAATGATGTTGCATTGGTCGATGTATGAATTGTATGTGGTATTGTTGATGTCTTGATGGTTGATATTACTTGATGGATGTTTTGTTATTGTGGCATAGCAGTGTTTAAACATGGGTGTTTGTGTCACTGTTCATGTGAAGTATGTTGTTGGTATACATGAGCTTGACCATGTCACTGTGCATTGTTTGGGTGTGGCAGTGTCTGAATGCAGGAATTTATGTCACTGACCATACAATGTTTGTTGCTGGTGTGATGATATACGAATGTAATAATTCATGTGATTGTCCATACGATGTTTGTTGTTTGAGTGTGGCGCTGCCTGAATGTAGGAATTCATGTCGTTGTCCATACGATGTTTGTTGTTTGAGTGTGGCGCTGCCTAAATGTAGGAATATGTGTTATTATCCATATAATGTTTATTAACTGGGTATGGCAATGCATGAACGTGGGAATCCGTGTCACTGTCCATACATTGTTTGTTGTCCAGTCGTGATCTTGTTTTCGAATGTTAGCCATATATGTAGTATTGTTGGACTAACATGGTGGTTGCATATGAAACAGGTTAAGGTATAATGTTATATATCATAGAAAATCATAATTTTTTATGGGTATAATTATGGTATGTGACAAAGTACACTCACTTGGACTATTCTCTGATCCCTCTTTATATCTTCTTTTTTTGTATATCATTGTTAGGTTGATGGAGTTTGGACTTGCTAGTTGAGTGACGTTTGAAGGTGTAGATGTCGATGAGATTGTCGGTGTGTGTTGTATATATTGTATATGTATAATCATCTGACATCTTAGTATGGATTTAGATTGATTGTACAGACTTGCTCATGTAGTTGGATTTGTTTTGATTATATTATATATTACATATTTGTTTCATTTCGCTGTGAGTTCAGAACGAATAGTAGAATGTATAGTTTGTTTCTTGTTTCCAAAATCTAACAATCTGATGTTTTCGACTTGTTTATACATCTTTATTGCGTTAAATAACTGGGGGAAAACTAACAGATTGTTGCAACTTCGGTTATCTAAATAACAGATACTGCAAGTCAATTCATATTCTAATTGTAAATTATCGCACGATAAGGTTTTGAGTTTTGGCATATTGATGTTGAAACAGTACTTAAGAGACTATTTGCACACAATAGCTAAATCTTTCGAAGTCAGTGGGAATGATAACATATTTTGTAAGTTTTTGGATATGATCCTAGAGCTGATACAACTGTAGCATCCAACAAGCATTAGAGTTGAGTAAGTATTTTGATAGAGAAATCAAATAGTTTGATTTCACCTGAAATGTAGAGAAAGTGTGTGTCTATAAAAAGAAAATTAAAGGTACTAAATCATTTCTAATATTATAAGTAAACAACATACTACTGATTGTTAACGATGTACCTGCGTGAAAACTAGTTTTAGTGTAGTTGTTTAATTCTTGATAAAGGATTTTAAAGAGAAATAAAATATAGTAAATCAATCTTAAATTCATATTCAAACTTAATTAAGGAGCTTTAAATTGGAAGTGTTCCAAATGAGTGGTTTTGGCAAACTCAGCTACAGAGGCTAAGTACATCGCCTTGAGTAGTGTCACAATGAAAAAGTATATGAGCGCGAATTTATGAGAGGGATAGAAGTAGTTTCCATCATTGAAATCCAATAATGTACGGTGATTACAATAATGTAATACAGATTGCATTAGGAACTGACAACTCGATAAGAAATCAAGATATGTTCCCTGTAATATACACATGATAAAAGATTTTATTAATGACGAGGAGGTATAACCGAAAATTAGATACAAAATAATAATATCATGGATCCAATCATTATTGCCTATTCTCAACCTAATTCAGATAGAATAATCAAAGGGAAGGTCATAAGGCACCATAATTGGCCTTAAGTGCAATGGGGGACTATTAGAGTTAAGGGTGTGCCTAGGGGCAATTATGTAATTTATTATATAACTTAACTATTATAAAAGAATCTTGTTCGAAATGATCTAAGCATTTGGTTTTATGTTCTTTTATATATGTTGTTATATAGATGTATAAATAATGAATTAAATACATTAAACAGATATCTATAGAAAAATTAGTTTATCGATTGAAGTTACGAATGTGTTCGCAACCATAAGTATTGAATCAATACACACACGCACACACAAATACTTACTCCTTAAAAGTTCCTACTCAAGATGTATCGAGAAAAGAATATTGATATGTCTATTGAGACCAGTGTATGTAACACTCTACATGTGATGGATGGTGATTTACTCAAGATCGTAGGAGGCATCAAGGGGTTACATACTTGTGATTGTTTGGAATAATCATAGAATGACTCGATGAGAGTCATTTGTAGGTTAATACAACTAACTCAAATAGAAGATCTCATGGTAATGACGTACGGTAGTCTTTAGACTTGAGGTATTGTCAATCCCGAGTAGCTAGAATATACTTTTTTATGGCTAAACACTTGGCATGGCGACCTTGTTACGGCCATAGTTGGGATACGTTAAACTACTTGGAGTGAAACACTATAAAGAGAGAATTCGTCTCTTTTGTTGTAGAAGGTTAGTATTACCTTAACTAGTAGTCAACTTAAAAATCAAAGTCTTTGGCCAGAGTAAATCGATTAATCGATACATGTTATCAGATTGAACCATGAATTTGATAATGGTCTACATAATCAAAACAGATATTAAAAGAGATGTTGACCTTAGATCAAACTCTATATATCTAAGTGATACAACAATGACGAAAAGAATACATGTACAAAATGTCGTTGGATGAGCTTATTATAGATCATAAATTGGATTTCGCCTAAATGATCTATAACCGTTGAATTTGCGGCTGATAACGTGCTTCAGCAAAGTCTGTATAGGCATCGGTATTTGAATTGTTTAAATATTGACTAAGGATCAAGTTCACACAATAGAGTCAATATAACTACGGAATTAGTTATTTTCAAATTCGACCGATGTAAAATTAATTTATGAATGTCATAAATTGATAATAAATTGATACAGATGTTGTATTAATATTTCATGGCATTTTTAATTATTATTTTATGCTTTGATCATAACGGTGTATAAAACTTGTACGTCGGTTCGATTAGACACGAAGCTAGAATTAAACAATTAAAAAAATGATTCATATAGGAGTCAAAGGGACCTTTGGCCATACTTTGTCTAAGTCAAGGCCCGCCATAATATGTAGGGGAGAGGCTTGTGTACCAAGTCTTTTAAGGTTAAAGGAAAAGGATGAGGAAGTGTGCATCTCCTTGGTTATAAATAGGTTAGTCTTCACACTTTTTTCTTTACACTTTCTGATAGATATCTTGCCCCCCATTAGCCCCATTGGTGAAGCCAAGGTGCCAGCATTGCAAACTGGAACCAAAGTAGGGAACTTAAGGTTCACGGATGAAATAACAAGCAAACTACTTGTTCGACCATCAGATTGTTTATTTCGGCGAAAGATACTGATTTTTAAATTTATATTCAAGTTATATATATTTATGTATATATGTATATATCTATGTAAATCACTTATCCCCATCACCGTATGTTTTCGGTCATGACTATATATATACATATACATATACATATATATATATTAAAAATGCATTATATATATATATATTGAATATTATTTGAATATTTAATTATTAAACAAAGTGTTTTTAAATTCATATGTGTTTAATATTTACTTGTAATGCTTTTCTTTTGGAAAGAAAATATATTTTCGATCTTATATATAAAAACAAAACTTTGATTTATTTATATAATAAAAGGTTTTTGGCTTTAAAAATAAAAATAAATTGTTTATTGTTTCGGTTTTGTAAATATAAAAAACTTATTTTTGAAATTATATATATATATACATAATGCATAGACACACACATATATCATACATTTATATACATATATACCATACACACACATATTATATATATACATATATATGTATCACAAATTCCCCATACGCACATTTATTAAAAAGAAATTAACAGCTTTCATATTCGGTAGAATTTTTGTCTTATTTTATTTATATTTTAAAAGTCAAATAGGTTTGAAATTTAAATTGTTCTGAATTAAATTTGCAATTCCTTTTTTAATAGGATCAGATTTATGTGTGTGTGTGTATAGTATGTGCGTGTGTGTGTGTACGTATGTGTGTGTGTTTCTTTTGAAAGGTCGATTATTTTAAATTTTGAATTTTAAATTTTAAATACTCTTTATAGCAAGAGTGATACTTTACTTTTAAGCAGGACACCCATTTTTGTGTCTCGTGGGATCAAATCCACGACCTCTAGGACCACAATCTAAAGATCTTACCATTTGAGCTAATGGACATTGACTTAAATATTTATTCTAAATCAACAATTAATTATATTATAATTAAATTCTAAAAAAAAATTGTGTAAAATTAATCTTTTATAGTTTATACTTTAATAAAGTTATGTGTGTGTGTGTGCTTTTTTACATATGTACATTAATTACAATTAAAATACATTGGGCAAAAAAATTAATTTATCTTATTGTAAGTATAAATTAAATTTCTAATATATTTCCTTTACCTCTTTTGACATTATTTTAACAGATAAAAAGACAGTGTGGATCATGCTATATGGAATTATACTTATACTAGTGCGGAAATAAACTAAGATATTATAGTAATGTGAATAAGTAAAATAAAACAAGCACACCATGAATTTTTATACTGGTTCGAACTTCCCGTTCTACGTCCAGTCCCAGACTCCTTCTGGAATTTCAACTAAATATAACCCTCACTTAACCCGGAGGAATAGGTTTACAACACCTGAGCAACGGAACAGGATTTTACGCCTCAGCAGCAGAAGAGGACTTCACTTTGCCTGATCAGCAGAACGAGTCTTTTTCAAATAAAGTTTTCTTGACTTTATGTGTTCTTTAATAACACGAATTTGTCAATTATAGTACACCCTTCCTATATTCTTCTCCTTTATGATGTATATATGAATACGTGAAGAATAAGGAAGTAATAGAATGAATTTGTATGAAATTGAATGCACAGGAGTATTAGAATCAAAGAATATGAGAGTAGAGCAAGAATAGATTGAATTAAGTTGTTGAAACATGATTCTAATGTGTTTATATAGATTATAAATAGGTGCATATGTTCGTGAAGAGTTATCATGAAGAGATATGGTCATATCTATTGAAATGAAGAACGCATCTCTTCACGAATGGAAGTGCCTATTTGAAAATATAGCCATTATAGATATTCAGACTTCTGAATTGAATAATTCGGACTTCTGAAATTGCACGAGCTCAAACCAGAAAGGAAATAGGCTAAAAATAACCATTTTCAAACGTCTAAAATTAACAAGTCAGATGTCTGAATATTGTACTAAACAATATTCATTTTTTCAGATTCAGACGTCTGATTTGGTACATTCAGACGTCTGAATGTAAACTAAAAATGAGAATATGCAAAGATTATGAGTGTATGCTAATGAAAATGAAAAACGTGTCGAAATATATATCATATAGGAGAGATTTTAACATGAGTAAACTCTAGACACAGACTCGATACATACTTATATAAGATTTGAAGCTTATTTGAATCCGGTCTTGATTAATTCCTGCACAAACAAGTTAGTATATAATAATGACTTGTATAGTTGTCATAGTCAAAATATCGTAATTACGAAATATCGTAAATACGAAGTTTCAACATTCTCCCCCTTTTTGACGATGACAACTATATAAGTATATACACAGTATGAACATATATAAACAGGAAATAGAATTATATGTACTCCCCTTTACTATAAGCTCCCCCTGTCGATGGTAGTATTTAAACTCTTTCTCCCCCTTTGACATTGACAAAAAGGAAACATAATATATATCTCGGAAAATCAAATTATAATTTTTTAAACGAGACGATTCCGAGTTCTCGTCTTTGTTTTATAAAAATATTTTCAAGAAGTGGTTTCGTAAAAATATCAGCCAATTGATTTTCAAATGAAACAAAATCTAAATTTATTATTCCTTTTTCAATACAATCACGAAGAAAATGATGACGAATATTAATATGTTTCGTTCATGAATGATTGACTGGATTTTTTGATAAATTAATAGCACTCGAGTTATCACAATATATTGTTGAATTTGTTAAATTTATATCAAAATCTCTAAGTGTAACGATCCCGGATTTTAATTAAGTTTAAATTGATCATTAATTTCATTTTTGAATAAAAATTGTAAAATAATGGGTAATTAATATAAAATATTAGTTAAATTATGAATTAATTTGGATATTTGAAAATAAATAATAAAATGTTGGATAATTAAACTCTAAAAGGAATTCAAATAAGTGTTGATGTTAAACAAATATTTCAAATAAATTTATAATTGTATAAAATATGAAATGAACATATAAATTTCTAGGAATAAATATTTAAGTTAAAATAGAAGTAAATATTCAAAGTAAAATAAAACACAAAAAAAATGTACTTACAAAATACATCAAAAAAAAATATACAATATAAACTATTGAAATAAAAATATAAAGTAAATATGTATTGATACAAACAAAGTATATTCATAAGATAATAAAAATAAATAATATGTAGATAATAACTATTTGGGTTAGAAATGAGTGTTTAAGTTAAAAATAGGCTTTCATTAATATTACAAAGTGATAAAAGCAAACAAATACATATTCATGAACACTTACCAAATGAAGAAACAAAACATACACATTCAAACAAAAGAAGAAAATACAAACAACATTATATATTCAAATTGAACCAATATATATATATATATAAAGGCTCACAATAGAAAACACTGGTACCCTCAAGAATGAAACCAGACAACACAAAGAAAAAAAAGATAAGTTAGCTTATCAAAGAAGACATTAGTATGGATAAGTATAAAGGTACGTGATAATTAATGCAGCCACCAAACCAAAGAAAAATCTCTGGTATTTGTACAAACATATTTTTTATCAGCTTAAACAAATTATATCACCTGTACAACTCAGTTTATATATATATCAACTTCATTCCAGTTCGTTCATTTCACTGAGAAGAAAAAAAATCTAAAGCAAATACCACTCAAAATTAAACCAAGCTTCAACTAAAACAACAACAATTTAGCTCAGATCAAACCAGAGATCAAAAGAAGAAGAAAACTCTGTTTCTTCTGGGAAAATCACTGTGAGTAAACATCTTTTTAAAGGCTAAATTTGTTTGATATCTTGATGCATGTGATCATCCTTGAAATTTGATGTGATGATATGGTTTGTTTACCTGTGATAAATGGCCATCTAAATATATATGCCCGGATATATAATATGCTTTGAATTGCTCTGCTAAAATGTGCATATATCTATATATATATATATATACATACTATCTCTGTATATTTTACAGGCTCAAACAACTTTCAAAAATCCAAATCTCCTCATGCAATCAGAATTGAGCCTTGATTCTTGAATGAAACATGGTTATAACAACATAATACAAATTCTAAAAATAGTTTCAAAGATTTTAATGTAGTAATTAATCAAAATTTAAGGAAAAATACAAGTGGTATCAGAGCTAAGGCTAAACTTTAGCTCAGGAGTATAACACATTAAGTAGCTCATTAGAGATAGGGTGAAGTATACCCTAGAATGAGTAATCCCTAAGATATTTGTCTGTATGCCTCAGTAAATTCTCTTACTATTCACTGATAGTAAGTATGAGTGCAAGAAGAGGATGAGATATGGGACAGGGGAATACGACTATAAACGGTCAATACTCTGTAACAACAAGGAAACAATCTTTTCTCTATCAATCTCTTTTGTTCAAGCATCTCTTTTCCATTCTTTGATAGTTCCTGGTAGTTCCAAAAAGGAAATTCGATATATTAATATGGGACATAAACTGCAAATAGGAAAAAATTGTTAGTTTGGATGTATTGGTTGCCTTGTTTGCTTTGTTTGTTATGGTTGATAGGTATACTTTAGTTTCTAAACCAAAAAGTTTTGAAATTGTACCCAAAAAAATAGACAGATATATGAATACAATTTGGGTCCGAATATATTCTACGAATGGTTAGTTATCCCTTCGAACTGACCGATGCCACTGCATATTTCGTAGATCTGGATAACCTGGGTATCTTGTGAAGTGTTAAAACAGATTCGTTCTTGTATCTATTGTTGATATTCTGATTTGGTAAGCCAAATGCAGAATAGATATTCAGTTTGAGTTGATGAAACATTCTTCATCTATCTTTGTGTCTCCCTGGAAAATTTCGAGGACGAAATTCTTTTAAGGGGGGAAGGTTGTAACGATCCCGGATTTTAATTAAGTTTAAATTGATCATTAATTTCATTTTTGAATAAAAATTGTGAAATTAATCGATAAATTGATGCGAGTTTCCCCGAGTTCAAACAAATTCTATGTTAAATCATTTAAAAATTAAATATTGTATATATATGTATATATGTGAATATATATGCATATAGGCATATATGAGTAAGTTTGAATTTATATATATATATATATATACATTAAAATTGAATTTAAATCTTAAATAAATGGGTTAGAAATAAATATAAAAATATAGACTTTGGACACAAGGAAATAAATAAATTATTTAAACTTAGAATTGATGGTTAATAATAATTTGAATTTATAAAATAAATATAAGACAATAAATATTAAAGTAAAATAATAATAATAAATATTTAAACTAGAAACAGAAAATAGAAATAAAAACAATAAGTATTACAGTAAAATTTATAATAAATATTTAAAATAGAAATGGAAGTAAAAATAATAATAATAATAATATTTAAAGCTAACTTATCTTTTTTTTCTTTGTGTTGTTTGGTTTCATTCTTAAGGGTACTAGTGTTTTCTATTGTGAGCCTTTATATATATGTATTTGTTCAATTTGAATATATAATGTTGTTTGTATTTTCTTCTTTTGTTTGAATGTGTATGTTTTGTTTCTTCATTTGGTAAGTGTTCATGAATATGTATTTTTTTGCTTTTATCACTTTGTAATATTAATGAAATCCAATTTTTAACTTAAACACTCATTTCTAACCCAAATAGTTATTATCTACATATATATTTATTTTTATTATCTCATGAATATACTTTGTTTGTATCAATACATATTTACTTTATATTTTTATTTCAATAGTTTATATTGTATATTTATTTTTTTGATGTATTTTGTAAGTACATTTTGTTTGTGTTTTATTTTACTTTGTATATTTACTTCTGTTTTAACTTAAATATTTATTCCTAGAAATTTATATGTTCATTTTATATTTTATACAATTATAAATTTATTTGAAATATTTGTTTAACATCAACACTTATTTGAATTCCTTTTAGAGTTTAATTATCCAACATTTTATTATTTATTTTCAAATATCCAAATTAATTCATAGTTTAACTAATATTTTATATTAATTACCCATTATTTTACAATTTTTATTCAAAAATGAAATTAATGATCAATTTAAACTTAATTAAAATCCGAGATCGTTACAACCTTCCCCCCTTAAAAGAATTTCGTCCTCGAAATTTGCCAGGGAGACACAAAGATAGATGAAGAATGTTTCATCAACTCAAACTGAATATCTATTCTGCATTTGGCTTACCAAATCAGAATATCAACAATAGATACAAGAACGAATCTGTTTTAACACTTCACAAGATATCCGGGTTATCCAGATCTACGAAATATGCGGTGGCATCGGTCAGTTCGAAGGGATAACTAACCATTCGTAGAATATATTCAGACCCAAATTGTATTCATATATCTGTCTATTTTTTTGGGTACAATTTCAAAACTTTTTGGTTTAGAAACTAAAGTATACCTATCAACCATAGCAAACAAAGCAAACAAGGCAACCAATACATCCAAACAAACAATTATGACCTATTTGGAGTTTATGTCCCATATTAATATATCGAATTTCCTTCCTGGAACTACCAGGAACTATCAAAGAATTTAAAAGAGATGCTTGAACAAAAGAGATTGATAGAGAAAAGATTGTTTCCTTGTTATTACAGAGTATTGACCGTTTATAGTCGTATTCCCCTGTCCCATATCTCATCCTCTTCTTGCACTCATACTTACTATCAGTGAATAGTAAGAGAATTTACTGAGGCATACGGACAGGTATCTTAGGGATTACTCATTCTAGGGTATACTTCACCCTATCTCTAATGATCTACTTAATGTGTTATACTCCTGAGCTAAAGTTTAACCTTAGCTTTGATACCAAAATGTCACGATCCAAATTTCAATGTTCGAAAATCGACACCCGTACTTCACTTGTACTCGAATGCCGCAGATTCAATCGTTGAAATTTGAGTCATGCCGGAGCTTATAACACAGTAAGTATAACAACACAGCGGAAGAAAGAAATAGGTGGTATCATATACAACTCCAATGAATACAATATCCAGAATGATATACAACAATGATATCAATATGATACAAGAATATCACAGATAATAATAATGTTACAGCGGAAACAACAGAACTGATAACTCTAACATCAAGCTCTAACCATCATCACGGGTGCACAAAGATAAGCAAGGACAATCGTCCGTGAACTCCGAACACTGAACTAGCTCCAGATAATCTACTAAACCTGACTATTTGAAAAACCCAACTCTAGACTGCCCGTGTGGAAAATTGTGGGCACCCAGAGTTTAGGAAAGGAACAATAAACTTCGAGTCAGTCATGGGACTGGTGTGAGTAACAAAAACAGTTTATCTTTAAAACAAACAATAAAAGAATTTCAAACATTGAAATCCGCAATGCTTTTGGAAAATGAAACTACCATAAGGCCTCCCACCACACACACAATGCAAACGCAGAATTGGAGGAGATTTCTCCTTATGATAGTCAAAAATGCTTACTACGCAAAATCATCCGATGTTATTACTATTAGTGCATAGTGTAGAAAAACCTTTCGAAAATACAATATTAATCTTAGCCAGCATAGGTACCATTATATTATGCCTGCTATAGCTGCCGCCTGAGGAGACAGGTTATACAACTGCAATCGTAAAGGGCTCGTATTGTTTCTTTGGATTTTCCAACAAATGGTCGGGCTAAGGAACTTCCTATGCCACATGGGAACGCCTCTGGAGGGACGCCCCGAGAACCACCTGCTCTCTGCCAACACAAGGCCGGTTAACCCCTTCCCGGGTAGTAAACCTGAGATATGCCACCCCCGGTCCTTTGGGACCTTTATCCGAGGCGCCTCGATCACACAGCAACAATCACACAGTAAATGAGATTGGAGCAACCACACAGGTAAATATCTGGGCTCCATACCATGATACCACCTTTTTCCAGAAGGAATGGACATACTCTAGGGGAGTTACCCATGAAACCTTGCCGCATCTTTCCTGTTTCGACCATTTCCGGTCTGTGAGGCTCGATGAGGTCTCGTCCATAAAGCTACGCTTTTTCACAAAGCCATGCTTTGATCAACAAATGATCAGCAACACACAGCAACACTTAGCATGCCACACTACCAAATTGGGAGTATATCACTGATAACCTTCAACTACATAACCTCTGAGCTCGTACGTCTCAGAGAAGGGTGTTAAGCTAAGAGAATAAATATCCGCCACCAAACAGAAATGTATTTGAAAGAAATCAGCTTTATATCTCAGAGTGTAGTGTCAGACATACAACCATACAAGTCTGTTCCGGGTTCGAACAGAACCGAAGGCACTTCTAAAGAAGCCCTTGCAAATCCAGATAATTTCTAATCACGTCCGGACTTCCCATCACAAAAAGTGATCAAATCTCTATATCGGAGATCAGCCGATGTAGAGACATTCGATGAGTTGTCCTTTCGTTTTCGAAAATATCCGGTCTTCACCACCGGTCTCCAAATTCTATCCATATACGACGTATCATTATTCGGAATGGGTTATATGACACAAAGTCCTCTCCCGGCTAAACCGAATAATAAGCGCAATATTTAAAAACATATGGATATTGGGATTTCAGTTAAGTCACAACTTATTACCCAAAACTTCTCTTTAAATGGTTTAAACACATTACCATTTTAATCTTTTACATAAAAAGATTCATTTCACAAAGTTCACCCAGTTTCACAAAGATCTATTCATAGATTTTCCAAATCAATTTCCATTTCAATTGGATTAACTCATTAAATCTTTAAATCAAAGATTTAACGTATAGCTTTCAAAAAGAATTCACTCGTAACTTGGGAAACCATTTTCCAATTCAAACTTGAAATTCCTTTAACTTAAATTGGAAATTCATTTCTTATATGAAAGCTTTTATCATTTGAAAACAAATAGTTTTCATTTCAGAAATTTTGATTCATTAATACAAGTTAAAGTCCTTGGGTTAAATTCAAATTCTCAAAACCATACTTTCAAAATGGTTTGAATTCATATAAACACATTTATAACTTGTATCACATTTTTAAACCAAAATTTCAATATAGAATTCAATTCCTTATTTTGAATTCAAATTCAGATTGAATTATTTAAATTTCAAGATATTCAAAATATCTTTAAAACTCCTTTTCAAAAGCTTTAACATTTAACCCAAATCCATTTCCAAAATCAATTGAAATTAAAATTTCAATTTCAAAAATATTAAATTTAGATTATCTGTGACTTAATCGATTTCCACGTGAAATCCATATTTGTATGTGTATGGTGTAGTCCAGGGGTTTCACACAGTAGTGCAACATCATTCAATCATCACAGATCAGAATACAGAAATATAGTTGATAAGTGGTATAAACTATAACGCTTATCTTTCATTCACAGAAATATAAATCACAGATAATATATTACATTCATCCCAGATAAATGAACTACAGTACAGATCACACATAAATCAGAATATATCACACAGCAAAACATATCAAGGATATTAAACAATTGAACATTCAATAACATCCAAACATCCTTAAGTAGGATCAATTTAATTATCTGATTGATTTAAATCAGATTAACTTCTATGAATGAATTGGCTAGTCATGGTACACTAATAATTAATTAATTACAATGAGCAATTAATTTCTTAATTACTTCCATAAAGCAATTACACTTCACAAATGATTATTATTAAATTAATTAATTACAAGACATTTAATAAATTATTCTTTAATTAATCATTAATTTACCTTTAATTAATTACTTAAATGATTATTTCTAATCACAAATCGATTACATTGAGCAATTATCTTTTAATCATTTAATTAATCAATTTTAATCATTTATTTAACTACTTTCAATTAAGTAATTATCCTTTTAAGTAATTGTCCTTAATTACTTTCATTAATTAATAAATCATTAACAACTTAAGATTTTAATTAACTGAAATATAAACCATTTTATCTTTATTTATTACTCCATAAATTTTGAAAATAAATTATCATCATTCTATTAACTTAAACCCTTAAGTAAATTAACCTTTTTAAAACTTGTAAAATCATAAACCCGAGACCATTCGAGTGAGACCCGAGCCATATGCCATTGTACCCGAGACCCTCTTCGTGTTAAACTTCAAAACCCCCGAGTTACCCCTTTTCTTTTTAAAACTTTGTTATATATTTAAAATTTTAAACCTTTAAAAATGATTTGAATCACCCGCTGTGATGCTTGAGTCATCTCATCACCATACCCGAGCCAAACTCGTAAATCCTCGAGACAACTCCGAAGCCTATCCTTCTTCTTCTTCCTTTTCTTACCACTGATACGCACAATCTCATGTGCACATGTACAGATGAACGCCGCCGCTCTGGCGAACTTCGCCACCACCAGCAAGTCGCGAATCAACCGAACATACGAAATCGAAACTTGATTCAACACCAAAACTTTAGGATCGAGATTTAGCATTTCGCTCGAAAAACTGTAACTCAGCTATCCCACGAAACCACTTCGCCGCAGTTACTCAAACCACCGGAGCTGCCTCAACTTCGTCGACCCCACGACAACACCCCACTCTTCCATCCTCCTGAGTTTCGAGAAGCTCGGTCAATCAGAGGAGATGAACTCGTCTCATTACTTAACCACATCAAATTCGAACCGGAAACCCTAAATTGATCTCGACCTATCAATTCGTGCAATAGAAAAATTATCGAACATTTTTCCTGAGTTCACTATCATACACACTAGCTTCGATCAAAAACTCCACACCCAGTATGCTTCCAATCACCAGAAATTGATCGAAACTCCCATTTTGATCAACTTCAAACTGCTCTTAACTTACACAACTGAAAATTGTGAATCTTGCTTTGAAAATCATGTTATAGTATAGGAATTCAATTTATATTCCTGAATTCGTAAATTAAAAGGTTTAAATTTTAACCCATTTAAAGTTTCTCTCAGATATCTTGTTTTCCAGTGATAATACTAAGTTATTCTAACTTGAATACATTTTTAAAATTTAGTTCAAGGTCAAACAAACAACATTTGTTTTAATTCTAAATCCAAACATCAAGTAGATTGAGTAGAAATGATTTTTGAAATCAAAGTTTGGTTTTCAGAGTATCAGGCAGTAAGCCTGTACAAAACACTTCTAGCTTTCAATTTAGATTCAAAGAATCATGTGTATATATATATATAAGCTTATTCACAGATATATATAGATAAATAATAGATTTATACTTTTAAAATTTGAGAAAAGAATGCTACTCACCTTATTTTCTAGAAAGAAAGAACAGAGTGTGAAATGTGAAACCAGGCTTGAGCTTTGCTTGCTGAAGCTTTCCTCTAATCCTCTGGTTTGCATTTGATTTGTTTTGATGTTTAAGTTGAATCTTGTATTTTTCCTTAAATTTTGATTAATTACTACATTAAAATCTTTGAAACTATTTTTAGAATTTGTATTATGTTGTTATAACCATGTTTCATTCAGGAATCAAGGCTCAATTCTGATTGCATGAGGAGATTGGGATTTTTGAAAGTAGTTTGAGCCTGTGAAATATACAGAGACAGTCTGTGTATATGTATATATATATATGCACATTTTAGCAGAGCAATTCAAATCATATTATATATCCAGGCATATATATTTAGATGGCCATTTATCACAGGTAAACAAACCATATCATCACATCAAATTTCAAGGATGATCACATGCATCAAGATATCAAACAAATTTAGCCTTTAAAAAGATGTTTACTCACAGTGATTTTCCCAGAAGAAACAGAGTTTTCTTCTTCTTTTGATCTCTGGTTTGATCTGAGCTAAATTGTTGTTGTTTTAGTTGAAGCTTGGTTTAATTTTGAGTGGTATTTGCTTTAGATTTTTTTTCTTCTCAGTGAAAATGAACGAACTGGAATGAAGTTGATATATATAAACTGAGTTGTACAGGTGATATAATTTGTTTAAGCTGATAAAAAATATGTTTGTACAAATACCAGAGATTTTTCTTTGGTTTGGAGGCTGCATTAATTATCACGTACCTTTATACTTATCCATACTAATGTCTTCTTTGATAAGCTAACTTATCTTTTTTCTTTGTGTTGTCTGGTTTCATTCTTGAGGGTACTAGTGTTTTTTATTGTGAGCCTTTATATATATATATATATATATATATTGGTTCAATTTGAATATATAATGTTGTTTGTATTTTCTTCTTTTGTTTGAATGTGTATGTTTTGTTTCTTCATTTGGTAAGTGTTCATGAATATGTATTTGTTTGCTTTTATCACTTTGTAATATTAATGAAATCCTATTTTTAACTTAAACACTCATTTCTAACCCAAATAGTTATTATCAACATATATATTTATTTTTATTATCTTATGAATATACTTTGTTTGTATCAATACATATTTACTTTATATTTTTATTTCAATAGTTTATATTGTATATTTATTTTTTTTGATGTATTTTGTAAGTACATTTTGTTTGTGTTTTATTTTACTTTGTATATTTACTTCTGTTTTAACTTAAATATTTATTCCTAGAAATTTATATGTTCATTTCATATTTTATACAATTATAAATTTATTTGAAATATTTGTTTAACATCAACACTTATTTGAATTCCTTTTAGAGTTTAATTATCCAACATTTTATTATTTATTTTCAAATATCCAAATTAATTCATAATTTAACTAATATTTTATATTAATTACCCATTATTTTACAATTTTTATTCAAAAATGAAATTAATGATCAATTTAAACTTAATTAAAATCCGGGATCGTTACACTAAGTGTCTGTTGCATGTAGATAACTTGAGCACAAGCTAATGCAGCAGAAATATATTCTACTTCACATGTAGAAAGTGAAAAGCAGTTTTGTTTCTTACTAAACCAAGAAACTAACGATTTTCCAATAAAATGGCACGTACCGCTGGTACTTTTTCTATCTGTCCGAGATCCACCGAAATCAGCATCACTATATGATACTAATTCGAAAGGACACTCTTTTGGATAGAAAAGTCCAAAGTCCTTGGTATTACTAAGATAACGTAATATACGTTTGACTGCTCTTAAATGTGATTCCTTTGGATTGGCTTGAAATCTAGCACACAAACAAACACTCATTATTATGTCAGGACGACTGGCCGTTAAATATAGTAATGATCCAATCATACTTCGGTATAATTTTTGGTCAATACTTTTACCATTTTCATCTCTATCGAGATGTGTGGTTGTACTCATAGGAGTCGGTTTGGCAGAAGTATTTTCCATTCCAAAGCGTTTGATTAAATTATTACAATATTTTTCTTGATTAATAAAAATACCATTTTGTAATTGTTTGATTTGTAAACCAAGAAAATATGATAATTCTCCCATGTGGGACATTTCAAATTCTTTGGTCATAATATCGGAGAAGTCCTGGCATAATTTTTCATTGGTAGAACCAAAAATGATGTCATCAACATAAATTTGAACAATTAAAATATCCCTTTTTGAATTTTTAATAGAAAGTGTTTGATCAACCTTTCCAATTTGAAATCCAGATGATAGTAAATAGCTCTTAAGCCGATCGCACCAAGCACGTGGTGCTTGTTTCAAACCGTATAGAGCTTTCTTAAGTTTATAAACATGGTCTGGATATTTCTCATGGATAAATAAAGGAGGTTGTTCAACGTACATGTTTTCTTTTATATAACCATTCAGAAGAGCACTTTTAACGTCCATTTGATAAAGTTTGAAATTATGAAAACATGCATAGGCCAATAAGATACGTATTGCTTCTAATCTAGCGACAGGAGCAAACTTTTCTTCGTAGTCAATTCCTTCCTCTTGATTATAACCTTGAGCGACTAACCTTTCTTTATTTCTGGTGATGTTACCTTGTTCGTCCACCTTATTTTTATAGACCCGTTTTGTACCAATAACAGTTTGATCACTTGGTCTAGGAACTAACTCCCAAACTTCATTGCGTTCAAACTGATTTAGCTCTTCTTGCATTGCAATTATCCAGTAGTCATCGGTAGATGCTTCTTTAGGGTTTTTGGGATATTGGAAAGAAATGCTACATGGCCCATTTGATTTAATTGACTTCTAGTTCGGACGTTTGAATTAATTTCTCTAATAACATTTTGAACAGGATGATCCCGTAATATTTTTGGTGGAGATCTTAACTCATTGTTGTTATGAATAACATTTTCATCTTCTCTAGAATTATCAATTATGTTTTCATTATTTTCAAAATTTATATTGTCAATATTTGTGATAT
Source organism: Allium fistulosum (assembly GCA_030737815.1). Taxonomy (NCBI): domain Eukaryota; kingdom Viridiplantae; phylum Streptophyta; class Magnoliopsida; order Asparagales; family Amaryllidaceae; genus Allium; species Allium fistulosum. The sequence continues at coordinate 747,299,623 of CM060907.1, forward strand.
TATCTAGAAGTTCTTCATCGTCTCTTATACTTGGTTTTTGTAGAAAATTTTCATCAAAAGATACATGAAGAGTTTCCTCAACAGTATTAGTTCTTTTATTAAACACCCGATAAGCTTTGCTTCGATCTGAATATCCTAGAAAGATACCTTCGTCGGATTTCGCATCGAATTTTCCCATGCTGATCTTTGGTATTTAATATAAAACATTTTGATCCAAAAACTTTAAAATAGGAAATATTTGGTTTTCTTCCATGAAAAAGTTCATATGAAGTATTTTTGGTAAGAGGTCGTATAGAAACACGATTCAAAACATAACAAGCAGTTGCTACAGCTTCTGCCCAGAAATGTTTTGGAAGTGTGCTTCCATTTAACAAAGTTCTTGCACATTCTTGTAATGTTCTATTTTTCCGTTCTACAACTCCATTTTATTGTGGAGTTCTAGGAAACGAGAAATTGTGAAAAATTCCTTTCTTTTTACAGAAATGTTCAAAAGCTTCGTTTTCGAACTCTCCTCCATGATCACTTCTAATATTCTTTATTTTTAATCCTTTCAAATTTTGGATTCTTTTTGACAAAAACTTTAAAATGGTCAAAATATCACTTTTATTTTTCATAAATATGGTCCAAGTATATCTAGAAAAGTCATCTACAATTACAAACACATATCTATTGTGATTTATGGATTGTACTTGAGTATGTCCAAATAAATCCATGTGAAGTAATTCAAGTGGTTGTAATGTAGAAATAACTTTCTTAGATTTGAAAGATGATTTAGTTAACTTTCTTAATTGACATGTATCACAAATATGATCAACTTTGAAGTTCATTTTTGGTAATCCTTTGACTAAATCATTTTTAGAAAGTTTGTTTATTGCTTTGAAGTTAATATGACAGAATCTCTTGTGCCATAACCAAGGATCATTTTCTTTGGCTATTAAGCACATATCTGAATTATGATTGATTTTCATATTCAGAACGTATATGTTTCTATCTCTATTACCTTCAAAGATAAGATTTTTATTGTGATCATAAATGCTACACTTATCCTCAGAAAATGAAATTTTGAATCCTTTGTCACATAATTGACTAATACTTAACAAATTGTGCTTCAAGTTTTTGACAAGTAAAACATTGGAAATGAGAGGTGAATTAGATATACCGTAATTGCTCACATCGCCTTTGCCGATTATATAACCTTTGGAATTGTATCCAAATGTGACAGAGTCTCCATGTTAATATGTAATATTTGTTAGCATATTTTTGTCTCATGTCATGTGTTTTGAGCAACCACTGTCGAGTATCCATTTTCCTCTTTTCTTAAGTGGGACCTGCAAAAAATAAAAGAATAACATTGGTACCCACTTTTTGATAGGGTTCTAAGAGTTAGGTCTTAGGAAACCAAACCCAAGAGGATTCAGTATTCCCTTTGTATAAATAATTTTGACACTTATGCACATTTTCCAAAAAGGATTTTATATATTTATTCCTAATCAAACCGTTGTTTGTTTTAGGAACCCATATTTTTATGTTTTTTGAATTTTGATTCCTTTTTGGTTGAACTATGGTAGACTTGGATTTAGAAATATTTCTCCTATTTTGTTTAATTTTGGGTGGAGCTACTGATTTCTTAGAATAACCTAGTCCTTTCTTATTTAAAACAGATTGGGAATTCTCAATAATCTTAGATAGGTTCTCTCTGCCTTTATTGAAGTTAGTCACATTTTTAGTAATGCTTTTTAACTTTGTTTTGAGGCTAGTATTGTCTAGTTCAATCATTTTGATCTTGGTTTTTAGCTCATGATTTTCAGAGATAAGAGCATCATTCTTTTCCTTTTGAGTTTCAATTTCTTGAATCAATAAGGTAAGTTGAGAGTTATCATTAGAAAAAGTATCTTGAAGTTTTCCAAGTTCTTCTTCTAATATCTTCTTTTCGTCATTAAGCATATCTCTCTCGAATTCTGCTTTTCTCTGATTTTCTAGAGCCTCTTTATATTTTCTTTTGATACTTTTTAAAGTATCTAATAATTCAGAATTTATTTTAATCATGTCATTAAAAGTAAGATCATTTACCTCATTCTCTGTAGCCATGAAACAAACATTTGCTCGTTCATTTTCACTATCACTACTGCTTTCTGAAGAAGAAGAATCTGAGTCATCCCATGTTACTGAAAATGCTTTTCTTTTAAACTTGTCCTTTCGGTTCTTATTGTGATGTGTTTTCTTCTGTTCTGGACAATCTTTTTGTATGTGCCCCTTCTTGTGGTAGTTAAAGCATTCTAGTATTGATGAAGATGGCTATTTGAATTGTTGTTGAAGTTTCTTTTCCCGTTGTTTCGATTTCCTTTTCTGTACTTCAAAAACTTTTTAAAGTTTTTAGCAATGAATGCTAAGTCTTCTTCATCTGAATCTGATTCTTCTTTTTCTGCATGAAATGCCATATTCTTTTTGTCTTGCGCTTGTACTCTTTTAGCCTGCAAATTCACTTCGTAGGACATTAGATTTCCTATTAACTCTTCTGGCTTCATAGTAGAAAGATCATTTGCTTCTTCAATGGCTAAGACCTTTCTTTCCCATTCATCCGTTAAAGAGTTTAGGATTTTTGATACAATATCAAAATCAGTAAAATTTTCTCCTAGTCCTAATAGAGAGTGATAAATATCTTGAAATCTAGAGTATATATCATTAATAGACTCATCCTGTTTCATTCTAAAATTTTGAAATTGACTTTTCAACATAGAAATTTTGCTTTTTTTAACCATGTTAGTACCTTCATGTATAACTTTTAGTGTTCTCCATATTTGATAAGCGGTTGTACACATACTAACTCGATTAAATTCATTTTTGTCTAAGGCACAAAACAACATATTCTCATCTTTGGCATTTGAAGTAGCATCTAATTTTTGTGTGTTTGACCATGAAGAGTATTCTGTTGTAGGAATGTTATACTCAGTTTGAGTGATATTCCATGAATCAAAACCATTTGCTTGCATATAAATACGCATTCGAGTTGCACAATAGCTGTAATTTATGCCATTGAATAGTGGAGGTCGTGCAGTGGATTGACCTTCTATAAAATTGGTGTTAGTGTAAGTGCTAGTGCTGGTGTTGTTTTCCATATTAATAAAATATCAAAATAACTTTGTAATGGTTATTAGATGCCTTGATCTTATACCAAATGAAAAGACAGTGCGGATCGTGCTATATGGAATTATACTTATACTAGTGCGGAAATAAACTAAGATACTATAGCAATGTGAATAAGTAAAATAAAACAAGCACACCGGGAATTTTTATACTGGTTTGAACTTCCCGTTCTACGTCCAGTCCCAGACTCCTTCTGGAATTTCAACTAACTATAACCCTCACTTAACCCGGAGGAATAGGTTTACAACACCTGAGCAACGGAACAGGATTTTGCGCCTCAGCAGCAGAAGAGGACTTCACTTTGCTTGAGCAGCAGAACAGGTCTTTTTCAAATAAAGTTTTCTTGACTCTATGCGTTCTTTAATAACACGAATTTGTCAATTATAGTACACCCTTCCTATAATCTTTTTCTTTATGATGTATATATGAATACGTGAAGAATAAGGAAGTAATAGAATGAATTTGTATGAAATTGAATGCACAAAAGTATTAGAATCAAAGAATATGAGAGTAGAGTAAGAATAGATTGAATTAAGTTGTTGAAACATGATTCTAATGTGTTTATATAGATTATAAATAGGTGCATATGTTCGTGAAGAGTTATCATGAAGAGATATGGTCATATCTATTGAAATGAAGAACGCATCTCTTCACGAATGGAAGTGCCTATTTGAAAATATAGCTGTTATAGATATTCAGACTTCTGAATTGAATAATTCAGACTTCTGAAATTGCATGAGCTCAAACCAGAAAGGAAATAGGCTAAAAATAACCATTTTCAAACGTCTGAAATTGACAAGTCAGACGTCTGAATATTGTACTAAACAATATTCATTTTTTCAGATTCAGACGTCTGAATGTAAAATAAAAATGAGAATATGCAAAGATTATGAGTGTATGCTAATGAAAATGAAAAACGTGTCGAAATATATATCATATAGGAGAGATTTTAACATGAGTAAACTCTAGACACAGACTCGATACATACTTATATAAGATTTGAAGCTTATTTGAATCCGGTCTTGATTAATTCCTACACAAACAAGTTAGTATATAATAATGACTTATATAGTTGTCATAGTCAAAATATCGTAATTACGAAATATCGTAAATACGAAGTTTCAACAAAATATTCATCATACCGAGATTTATTGACCATAGGATGCAACGATCAATTTCCTTTAATACCCTATGTTAGTTTAAATTTTTAATATTGTTAAGATGTTTGTATTTTGAATATGAATATCTAAACAATATTAAATATAAAATTAAAACAAAAATAGATTAATAAATTAATATAATGTAAATTAATAAAAAATTGTTATTTTAAACATTAACAAACAATGAAATATTTTTAAATTAATTAAACAACTTAAAATATTACTCAAACTCTTTAACTAATAAATACTGAATTTGATTTAGTATAAATAAATTTTATTCACATAAACACAAAATAAGATCTTGTGCAATTTAATAAAAGTAATCTTTTTTGAGTTCACCATTTAAACCTCGCTGTCAATGCACCTGATCCAACACTTTGGACTGACCAGTATTCACATGAATTACATACACACAAATATAATATATCCTTATGAACAATCTACACAAAAGAAGTCACTTGATGACATCTTGTTTCAATTATTTCACTTGGAATGTAAGATAACCATAATTAATTTACAAAGACATGCCATAGTTAGACACCAAATGAGCATTTGCATTTATCTGAAATTATTCTTTTATATATGCGTACATATACATAATCACATAACCGTCACAAATACACACCACCCTTTTTTGAAACTGTTAGGTTTATTATTTCTCAGCCATAAATGCATTAGATGAAAAGAAATTTTTTTGATAAATAATCCAAACAACTGTTATCCATATACAAACTTATTGTAGGTATAATATCAAGAAAAGAGCTACAGGTCCATGTTTTTGATGTTGTTATAAGAAAAGTCCCTACAATAATTAATATGCAATTTTGATTCCTATTTTTGAAAAATAGAAAACCCAAGGTGCCTTGCACTTTTCTGACAGAAAATGCAAGATAACTTGCACTTTTCTGATTTTAAAATTTAATATTCTACCATAACCAACACATTTAATGCATTTTATGGAAAACATATATTAAACAAAGTATATATTTTTAGTATCAAAGCAATAATTCCTTAATTTTGATCATTTACACCTAATTTGTGATAATCATTAATTAAGTCCGGATTTCATTTCTTAAAATATTGGGACTTTGGACGATAGATCCTATTATTAATCAAAATAAAAAAATACCCTTTTTCGATAATTTATATAAATCAGTTCCCTATCCGTTGATATCCTTTATTAGTAACTGCTATTTTTACACCCATTTTAATACTTCTCACTTGTATAAAATTTAAATATTCAAAATGCAATAACATTTTATAGAAACATCATATTGACAAACCGTTTTCACCATTAAATCATAAATTTTATGATATTTTAAATGATATGTGTTACACGTATATAAATATTTGGTTGTTAAATTTTTTTTGAAAATTTTTAACTTTTCATATAAATAACATATTTCTAATTGCATCATTCAAATCAGTATGTTCACAATTAGTTAATATGCAGTTTAAAGTCAATTTCATATTTGGTATGGAGTTAAAGTTATAACTGCATTTTCATAATACAGCTAAATTATAACTGTATTAAAATTGAATAAATTATCAAATACAGCCAAAATTAGTATTGCATCACATAAGTGCAATTAAAATATTCAAATGCAATCATAATTGCATAATTCAAAAAATACGGTTAAATAATAACTGCATTTGCTTAATGTAGTTAAATATTAGATGTATAATTGCCTTTGACTTTGAGTGATGGAAATAAACATTATGTTGTTCTTTAACTTTTAAGTATTATATATAGTGGTTTGCTAAGGGCACTCGGTTTCACTCTTTCTAATACCATAAAAAAAAATAAGTGCAATAAAAGTTGTACACTTCCTAATATCAAAGTCATTTCACACGGTAACCAACCACCACGTAAAGTCACTTAGCACGGCGAACTACCGTCGACCAATACAGTTTTCCACAACCATCAACCACCGAAATGCTATTGTTCGGCGGTTGATCGCGGTGAAAAATGACGTTGGTCGATGGTTGTTTACCGTGCAAAAAAGAGTCGAAAATAATGTATTTAGTAGCCCCTTAAAAAGTCTGGTATTATGAAAAGTAAATTGTAAAAATTTATGATATTTTCTAGCAACGGTATTAGAAAGAGAAAAATGAGGTGCTCATAGCAACACACTATATATAAGTTTGATAGCGTACAATGATATTACCCTCTGTTTTCTTATAGACTGCAATGAAAATATGAGTATTCTTTACTTGTTTAACTTAAAGAAAGATGGTGAATTCTGTTGCATGATTAGTATTAGTGTCTGCATAATTAATAAGCACATTAATGGGTAATCAAATATAACCGCATCACATAAATGCAGTCGAAGTATTCAACTGCAACCATTCATAATTCTAAACTGCTTGCATTTTCTTAACATAGTTAAATTTTAACTACAATAAGGTTAAATAAAATTATCTCATGTAGCCAAAATTATTACTACATCACACAAATGCAGTTAAAAACTTCAAATGCAGTTAAGTTAATCCAAAACATGTTGTTAGATTATAACTGCATTTTCTTAATGTAGTTAATTTATAACTACTTTAAGATTGAAATAAATTATCAAATATAGTCAAAGTTATTATCACATCACATAAATGCAGTTAAAAAACTCAAATACAGTCAAATTAATCAGAAAAATTCTTTTAAATTATAACTGCATCAGTTTTAAATAAATTATCAAATACAATCAAAATTATTACTGCATTACATACAACAATATTCGAAGGCAAACATAATTGCATAATTTAAAAATAAATTCATTTCAATTAGATTAAAAGATAATACCTGCATTATCATAATGCGGTTAAAACTACTGTATAAATGTTATGATCATCCATAATAATAATGCTGTTAGAAATATGTAGTTACATAAAGTGGTGACACAAAATAACCACACTACAAAAATGCTGTTAAAACTACGATATAAAATAATGATTTTTAAAATTTTATTTTTAGCCATCAGCAATGCATATCATTGGAAAACTCATTAAATTTGTAGTTTAATGGTGAAAACAATTTTTAAATCCAATTGATCTATAAAAAGTTATCACATTGTAGAGATTAGAACTAAATGAGTTGGCCGATGTTGATTTTAGTCTCATGACGTTAAAGTAGTAGAGACCTAATTTACAAAAATTATAGACAGGACCCGTTTTAAATTTAAAATAACAAATAGGAGCTCGAAATTAATATTCTTCATTTCAAAATACTACATTGTATGTTACAATAAAGACATTGTCTTGTCCAGCATCATTGTCTTAGTGGTTAGTGTTCCGACTTTAATTCGAGAAGTCATAGAATAGAAATTTGTGTAGTATAATTCGAACTGCTAGACATATATAGGCATATAGTGTACTGCATACTTCCGAAAAAATTATAGTACTAATATGTACTACACCTAAGTATCCAATTTCAAAAAAATATTAAGTAAAGGCATTGTCTATTTATCACTTCTATGTAATTTGGTAAAGCAGTTGCAAATTCGATGATCATACTTATATAGGCTATGACATATTTTACAACGTGGGCATCCTTCTTTCGTTTATTTAAAATTCATTGAGATTATTTCAGTTTCTCATTTAAGCAAAAAATGTGCAATGAATGCCATATACAACCTAATTAATACTGGTTATAAGTTATGTTTTCTAACTCAAAATCACTTAAACATCAATCGTGATTCATACCAAAAACTCACACTTAAATAACTTATTGATATGGAAATTAGATCTGAATCCAATTAATACAAAAGAAATGGTATTTTCGTGATTGAGGTTAATTTATAGTAGAACTCAACGGTTACCCTAAATGACACTAACAACTTTCTTCTAGTATTAGTTTTTAGTTATTGATAGCAGTTTTTATGTATCAGTTTGTAGTTATCGGTAGCAGTTTGTAGGTTTCAGTTTTTAATTCGATAGTAGTTTTGAAAGAATGTTTGTCCTTATAAATAATTTTGAAAGAATTTTGTCCTCATGATTAATTTTTAGTAGAATGTTTGTCTTTGTGGTAAAATATTGAGGTCGTGTATTTGAGACTAAAAATATATAAATTTTTGTCCTTTAAATTAATTCCCTCTAAAATAAAACCCTCATTTTTTAATTAATGTTTGACAGATTTAACCATCTTTTACATGTATGAATTTACGTGTTATCTCGTAATTCATCCCTTATTTCATCATTAATACCTTACTCCTTAAACATTAAGTTTCCAAATTAATATTTAATGAACATGTTTAATTTCCGGGGGTAACTTAAAATTACATATACCGATTAAAATAGTCCAAACACATCTCAGATCAGAATCGATATCTCTAAAAGAAAACTAAAATCAAAACCTTATAAAATAATCTTTGTTTCTCAATAACTAATTGATATAATTATTTTAATAACTAAAATACTCAACATTTGTCACATCCAAAATTACTTGCACAAATACAGTCGTAGAACTCTTCTTTGCCTTGTACATATTTATTTCTAACCCAGATATAATTGTCCAACAGTTGCATCTAGTTGGCTAGATCAAGTGGCTTGATAAAAAATAAACACCATCAAATAATTAGATGAAAAGATCTAATATATTATCTACAAGAGAAATAAATCAGACTAAACAATAATAACACAACCATATACATGTATGTTTCTAAAATATATGATAATAAAATCTCTATCAATATATCCAAAATGATCTACAATCAAATTTACAAAAATAATTCAAATTGATAAATTTACATAGATCTATGTAGAGTATCTGGAAAATAATCTCAAACAACTTGAACAAAATACAAAGAAATATATTTATAAAAATGAACCTAGACATTCTACAAACAATATGGAGATTTTATCAATCTTAAATCTCTCAATTTGTATGTGTAAAAAGAAAGATAGAATATTATTTTAAAAATAAAATATCCATACAATTTAATATCTCAGATTAAAAGTAAATCTATATTCAAACGTAACTAAAAGAAAATATAACAAGAATTCTCAATCAAATCAATAATTAGTTACTTTGATATCACTTGTTAGAATTTTATACACTTTGGAACAATTAAAAACGGAATGGTAGATCCGAATACATAATTCATTTTAATTTCATCGAGAAGAAAATAAAAAACACAATAGTGCTGAAAAGTTGTATATTGAATTCATGAGACAATTAAGAGAAGGTTAATTTTGGTTTGATATTCCAAATTGACACAAACTGACAATATCTCCATAAAGGAGGTTTAGAGAACATACCAAGGCTTCTGTAATTTGAGAATTATTACTGCTTAATTATATAAACATTGTCTAATTTTATCCTTCAACAAAATTAAATATCATCTGTGCTCATGCATTAATACTACCATGACAATTATACTCTTTAGCGTTTTAATTTTAATTTGTAATTTATTCACTTTAATTAGATTTTACATCGAAATTGCATAAAACATTTTATTCTACATGTGTGACTGCATGTCGAAATTGTCCAACAGTAGACGGAGGGTTTACAAGGATTTTTTATCCAATTGATCGATTTGAAAGACGTGCAATTGAATCTATGACCGAGTGATAGCATGTATTAGGTGATGATGAGTTTATATTTTGATTTTATTTCTAATTATATTTTAGATGTTAGATTACATAATATGGAAAAGCTATTTTTTTACTAATACGAAAATCAACACAGATTATTCACCAATATCACAAATAAGGATTGAAAAAAAGAAAAAGAAAAAAGAGTAGTAGGAAAAAAACTCATTCTGATAAACACCAGACCACTATAATGCATGTTTACTTCATTAATTATTAATTATGACTCTGCACGAACACACACAGAACATAAACTTATTGGGATACAAGAAAATGCGAACAAGGCGGAAGAAAATATGTTTGGAATTCAAATTCCAATTTAATCACATTCAATGGCCAACTGTGCATATAACAGTTTGACATAAAACTGGAAAATATATTCAATAGCAAAATTTTGGAGTATATCTTTTAAGGAGGACAAGAAAAACAACAAACCGAGGTGATACATTGACAATACAATTACAAATTTTGTTCAAGGAATTAGTAAAGACCTAGAAATTTCCACCAAAAAGCCCCAACAACTGCCCAGATCAATGCATTAATCATTGCAGTCAAGAACCCGAGCTTGAACACATCAGGAAGGTCCAAGTAACCAGCTGTAAGGGGGGAAGAAAAGATAACAAGGTCAGGTAAAACAGTGTTGATGAAGAAATGATATGAATATGCAAAAAAATTATTCAAACCAGATTTTTGCCACATTGCCATGGCGACCATGTGATAAAATGTACGCTTTAAATAAAAATAAAATGATCAAAATTCAATTAAATTTCAATTTTATATGAGGTTTCAATAACCATAACTTGTAAACATAAAGAAATCAATATTTTGTGATTTCAGAATTTCGATCTAGTTTGTAAATTTTGAAAATTTCAGTTACACTTTTGGATTTTGTTATTTATTTTCCATATAATTACACATACATATATGTTTAATTTATTGAAACAAAAAATATATTTTATCTTTAATTGAAAAATATATATAAGTAAGCTATATTGATTAATTATAATATTTATTCATTACTTCACGTTCAACTTTTTATTTACACTATTCATATATATATTTTGTGATTTTGTTTGTTTCCAAAGTTAAATTTGATTTTGAATACTCTTATTTGAAATTCAAATTAATTCCTTTTTTTTGTTTCTTCTATAAAATTTAAGTTTTAATAATTTATTTTATTAAACCGGCGGTTTGGTTTGGTTACAATCCCAACTAAAACTGAAACGGAATGATTGGAATCTCAACCCTTGATTAACAGTTTTATAGCCTTTCATGCAATATTATATAATAAGCATCAGCAGCCCAGAAAAATGAGTGCTTAGTGATTGCTATTCTGTAATGAGGTATTGGTTCCAGGTTTTTCCTCTTAAAACAAAAGGCAGAGGTTTGTGGTTTTTTTTGGGGGGGGGGGGGGTGGGGGTTGGGTGGGGTGGGTTGGGCATTGAAGGTTTATTTCTTTACAAAAAGATTCAGTAAAAACAAAATTGACTTTGGAAGCAAACAAATTTTCAAAGAACGTAAATAGTAAATAAAAAAAAGTTGAAACGAAGTGTAAAATCTTTTATCCCCAATTCATTGCTTCCTTTTCAAACAGTAGAATCATCACTAGTCAACATAAATGTGTGGTATCCTAAAAACTTACTTCATGAATGCGATCCATCTAAAAATAAATGTTTACGTTTTATCAGTATTTATGTTATAAATATTTACAACTAATCAATATTGTTCATTTAACTCTTTTTTATTTAAAAATACAATAACAATTTATTTTAGTAAACACAACATGTATCTGATATAGTTTTGTAAAAATAAATGCCACAACTCAAAACAAAATCTGAAACCAAAATTTCTGAAGCCTTGGTTATTGGCCAGAATCTATGAGATGTTAAAAGACCAAAACCAAAATTGTAACTGAAATCTCAAACCACCCTTGGTTTACATACAAAGTAAGGTATGTACATGTAAAATATAAAGGAGTAAAAGGAGAGAGAAAAGAAAGTGGAATTCTGCTACGTATACAATAACAATGAAGTAAAACAGAAGTTTATTGGTGCTATCATGATAGATAGAAGTGAAGAGGTCTTTCATTATGAAATTTAGCAAAGATAATTAAAAAATAGGCAACAAGGTTACCTCCATAATAAACAGCAGCCTGACCACTGCTATAATGCGTAATAGACCCAAAAAGATTAGTATTATACGCTAATGCTAATGCAGCCAACACGCCTGGAACACCAGCTGCTAAGTGCATGGCAAGAAATGCAGAATACAATGCCCCAACATGGCCAGTTTGACTTGCGAATAGATAATGAATGAAAAAATATGATGCTTGAAGAATGCCAAATGCAGCAGGCCAACTCAAAGAGAAAGACTGTAGGAATTTCGCAACAGAACCAGACATCCATGTAACAATTCCTAGGCTTGTGAGTTGACTTGCCATTCCAACTAGAACTGCAAACCAAGCTAAGGTGTCCCATGCAGACTTTTCGCTTAAGCAATCATCCCAATCTAGAACACCAAGTAGTAGGAGGATCGATAGGCCAAGCATAGCTGCCACTACACTAGCAATGCCAAGAGTTTCTCTGTAGACAAAACGTGAAAACAAAGTTGAGAATGTGTTTAATCTGCATATACTGTCATTTATGCTACCTATTAAACTCAACGATTAAGCTAGCATAACTGAGGTTTCCAAAATAGGACCCGAAATTTTGAAGTTTAAACTTTGAATCAAAAAAGGCTTTAAATCGTGAATTGTAGATTTGAAAAGTTCACATTATAATGATTTCACATGCTTGTACGCGGTTTTATTTTGTGTAAAAAAGCACTCTCTTTTTTCCATAGTAAGTTTATATTTTCGAAAACGACTTTGATGCTTGAGCTTCTACATCTAACCTAAAACTTAATTCTCTCGTATTTTACTGTGAACTTAACTGAGTTCTGAACTGAAATTTGAGAATCAAATTTGTAGTTGGGAAGATTTGATTTGAAATATGATTTAAATAGAAGTATCTCAAGGCTGTTTATTACAATGAACATGACATTTGTGATCAAACTCGAAGGAGAAATGCTTTTCTTAAAAAACAAAAAAACAAAAACTTGGTAATGTGTTCAAGTGAGAAACTATTTGTAGCATATGCTCACCCAAACACCCAAAGCGAAACAGCAAGAAGCATAGTGCCAATCATCACCCACTCGTTCCTTGTGACAGGACCCATTTTCTCAAGCTTTTTTGCAGCCAAAGCAGGAGCATCCGGTGTATCTTTTACTTCTGGGGGAAATATCTTATATAATAGGTATGGAGTTACAAGAAGTGAAATTATAGCAGGTAAACTTGCAACCTTAAACCAAGACACCCATGGACTTGCAATTATAACTCCAAGTTCTTCTGCTAGTTTTAGACATAAAAGGTTTTGAGCAGCAGCAGTTAAGAACAAAGCACTTGAGTTGGCCGCTGCCTATGTTAAAAGAGAAGAAATAAATGTCATAATAAATGTGATGTAACAGAATACAGACTTGTTAAAGGACATTATTGGTAATACAGGAATTCCTACAAGCAAACAATTACCAAAATACCGTATCAAAATACATGTGGTCTCACAGACTTAATGAGAAGAATGCTTGTACGGCTAGCTAACACCAAAAGATAGCATTTTGATTACTATTTCTCTTTTAAACAGTTAGTTATCAACCACTCGTTTAACACATCTCAATGGAGTTTCAACATAAGTATTATTACTCGGATGCTACCACAACAGAGATAGCGTTTGGTACCCAGTATAGCAAACCGTTCATACTTGGTAGTTGTCACCAAAATGATATTCAAAACATTAAACAAATACATTGATTATAAGGGCTCGTTGTTAACCAATAATATCGTTGCATGTGTATAATTTTGTGATCACTCTAGAAGGAGGAGTCCACTTTTGCTATTTTCTTTGCTATTGTGGTCGGGAGCAAAGTGGTGTTATGGTATGTTAAGTAGGATTGATACTTGAATTTCGCCATCATATGTTGGGATGTTCTTAAGGCTTAATATCTGAGGTGAGGCTCTCAATGTTAAGCCACCATGATAAACATAAACAACCAATAACCAGATTTAAGGGAAAGTGTAAACCAAATACTCAATATGCAACACAATAACACAAAGCTCTTCCAAATCCAACCGCAATTCAATCTTTACACTAATGTGTTTTACTGATAATATAATACCAAAATTGAGCTATTTATCAGAAATATTACCTGAAACTGGGACATAACAAGAAAAGACCCAAACTTCTTTTTACTTGCATCTCCTGGCAAGCTCCCACCAGCAATGGCCAAGCTCTTGATAATGGGCAAGAAAACACCACCAGCTCTAGCTGTAGTACTCGGCATGGCAGGTGCAATCATAGCCTCACTTAAAACCAATCCATATCCCAAACCCAACGTACTCTTTCCCATCCACTTCACAAAGTAAGTCGCCACTCTATCTCCCAATCCCGTTTTCACAAACCCCCTCGCAAAAAAGAAGGAAATCACAATCAACCAGATCACCTCGTTCGTGAAGGCCGAGAATGCCGATTGAAAAGTTAGGGTTTTGGTGATGACTGAAGCCGTCAGGCCGAGGAAAGCCCAAGCGCCGACGGGGAGAGGGCTGAGTACTAGTCCGGCGATCGTGGATAAGAAAATTGAGAGTAAGCTCCAAGCTTGGGCTGAGATTTGCGCTGGCTTTGGTACTAGGAATTGAGTGATCAGCCCGATTGAGATGGATATTATGAACGGGAGAGGCTTTGCGCCGATTTGCTTGGGAGATGAAACAACCGGAGGTGGGGAAGGTGCTGAAGGAGGAGGGGGAGGGGTGGAGGAGGAAAGGATCGGAGAGAGACGGCGGAAGCTAGAGCGGGAGCGGAAATGGAGGGTGGAGATGGAGATATGGGGTTTAATAGCGGAAATGGAGAGTGACGATCGGAGGCTGACGGAGCGGGGAGAATAAGAGGGAGGTGACGGGAACGCGGGTCGATGGGTTAAGGTGAGGCTTTCCATGTTGATTTTTATGAAAGGCGGATTATGCGATGAGAAGAGTGGGAAAAAATGAATTTGGAATGGAGTGAATGGTCCCAACAAAAGTCACTTTTAGGCCGGCTTTATATAACATGGACTCTAACTAAAACTTATATTTCTTCTTATCGGTTAAATTTGGCACAGTCTCGAATTGAAAAACATGCATAAGACCAGAATATGCACATCGGTCGAAACTGCATTTCCAAGCTACAAATATAAGACATGGTCATCTTAAAATCAGTCAACAGCCTAACTCATTTGGCCCCAACTTGAAAAGCTACTATCTAACATCAAGGATATTGGAGTATCGATTCAACAATATGAAGCTATTGATCCAAGTTCCACTTAATTCCGACTTAAGACGAAAAAGTTATGGTACAAAGAAGATTGGTTCGAAATGGAACATCCAAACGGCCCAATGGGGAGTGGTCTGGTAAGAAGTTGCACCGAACATAAAAAACAGTCCAATGGTGTCCTACTGAACCGAATCAACTCCTACCAAACTGAACCAACCCCTACCGATCCGAACCGACAAGGTCATATATACTCCTTCACATCTTCATACCTATAAATACTTCATGGATGAACAACAATGGCATATGAGTTTGGAGCACTAGAACTACCGAATTGTATTAGCCAAAGAAGATTATTGGAGAACTTTGGACACTAAGGAATCATCTAGACCTTGTCCAATCACTTTCAATCATCCAATCCACCGTCCAACATTGAGTTGTAGTGGATCAACCTCAAGATCTATGATATCAAAGTTTTGTCGATCATTGATCTAGCAATTGTAACGACTCACATTTTTGGACAGTTTAAATCGACAATAAACCACACATGTCAGACTCAAACTATTCAAAAGGGATGATTGTTATAGGGTAAATAAGAAAAAGAAGAGGAAAGAAAGAAAAACAAAACACAGAATCTCACAGCGGAATGACGAAATATAATAATCAAATAAACAGTTCATGAAACTATTTTACAAATAACATTTGATTACACTTCTACAATACAGATCAGAGTTATACATACAGCAGGAATACATAAATATGCAGCGGAACAATATGACGCGGTGGAACATATATGAAAATAGTATACAAATCTTCATCTTCGTCCTCCAAAAATAAAGTCTACAATACACTTAAAACCTCAGACTGACCCGAGCGTAATGAAAAGACAAAACACTCGAGTCAGAACTAAAAGATCTTATGTAAGTTAAATCAACGGTAAACAAATATGAGTGTAACGGCTTCAGAGATGTTTACGGAATTTTACATCTTCTATCCAATGTCTAACGCGAGTGCAATAACTTAAGAGATGTTCGGGATTACCATCTTCTAAGGATCCGTTAACTATCTACTATATAGTACAATACGCTATTATAATATGCCTACAGTAAAGTAAAGTATTAAAATAGTGTTAAGTCGTTACCCATATCCCCCTTAACACATTTTATATATTCCCATAGTTTATACAGATACTATAAGCTCCACCAAACCGGTGGTTTACTCAGTAAGCACTCCATAGGTACGGTACAAACCAAACTCGTAGTGGGCGCGATAAGGCATGTAACAAGGCACGCGAGGCAATGCCCAGAGTAGGATACTACCGTTTTGCGGATCCGGACTAGTGGTAACGCATAGCAGCTACTACCGCCCACCTCGGAACACGCTCCAAAATCAAATCGAGGGGTGGCCACCAAATCAATAACAAAGTAATATGGTATTGAAGAAATATGTCCGATTGGAGGTGCAACCTCACTTGACCCGGCAAGGCTCCTGTTTTAGCCACATCAAGCTGACCCGAGGGGGTCAGGGCTACGTTAATACCTCATACAGAATTGTTTGCCAAACCATCCTACTTCATTCTGGAATCTCCACCATGTGCATAGTTGCTAAAGTGGTTTTCGGTATTGATAGAGAGTATAACAATATCCGATCCCCGTCAACAACCAAACGCTTAATACACATCGGATGGTTCTTTTACATTTCCAAAACTATTTCATATTGATATCAAAATATCATATTATCAAAAAAAACATATCACTTTCGAAATCATATTCACTTTCGAAATCATATTTTCAAAATAGGTTAAATCATCATATTTACTCAAAATATGTCATTTCACTGGAAAATATCATTTCAAATCCCAACGTAGGTTATAACATCATTTAACCATATTCGTTATTAAATCCAGAATTTAAATATAAGCAATTCAACCTTTCACCCTTTGATATTTAAAAAATAGTTTAAATAGTCGTAAATAGTTTTAATAGTAAAATAGTTCAAAATTATTTTTAACAGTTAAATTAGTTTAAAATAGTTTATATTAGATTAAAATACTTTAAAATAGTTAAAATAGTTTAAACTAGATTAAAATAGTTTAAATTAGTTTAAAATAGATTAAAATAGTTTAAAATAGATTTAATAGCTTAAAATAGATTAAAATAGTTTAAATGGTTTAAAATATTTTAAAAATAGATTTAATATAGTTTTAATAGTTTATTATAAAATGGTTTGATTATTGGAAATGGTTTATATAGTAAGTAGTTTGAAAATCTAAATAAATCAGAATTTAAAATAATATCTCTTTAAACAGTTTATATTAAAATAATTAATTTGAAATCATATCAAATTAAACTATTTCTTCTATTTCAACAAATCTGGACCATATCCAGCTTTCAAATCCACAAAACTCAATTTTAAAACCTTCAATTCAGATTCTCAATAAACCATTTAAATCTATATCGATTTCAAATTCATGTTTGAACTATAAATTTAAGCTACTTCAAATTCAATAGATTTCAAAATTTAATATTCAAACGTTTACAATAACTCAAAATTTGATAAATTCCATTTATATTTCAAAATTCAACTTTTAAAATTCCAATTTAAATTTTGTAAACAATTCATTTAAAACAATTCCAATTTCAACATTTAAAGCTTGGATTTTTGAAAATAATTCAATTCATACAAATCCACCTTTTATTTCATTTAAAATAATATCGTTTAACTGGATTTAAAAATTAAGAATTTAAAATCATTTAATTTAACTAATCCGGTGTCCGTATATAATTTTCTACCCTATGGTCAAGTGATACGGATATCTATCATTTCAACCTGCAATAGTTTAAATTTACGAGTATATATCATTTCAACCCGCAATCCCAAGTTAAAATTTAAAATCCATAAAATCGCTCGGGTTTGTCATTTCAACCTGCAACGATTTTTCCTAATCTATAAGTCCATTCGGGTATGTATCATTTCAACCCATAGTGATTTTCCTAACAATAACTAAGGGAACTTGAAGTGTGATAACAATGTAAAATTTAACATCACATCCAATCATCCAAATACCAACAATTAAACATCCATCACAATCATCATTCAAATCAACCAATAAATAACAATAATTAACTGGTTATCATTATCAGATATTAATTGACAATTAAAATTCAATATTAAATTAAATGACAATTAAATTCAAAAAAATTCAGATTTAACTGGAATGACAATTTAAATATACCAAACAACAATCAAACAATTTCTAATCACATCATAAATTTAATTTAACTAACATAAGATGATTTAGTAGTCGTGAGTGGGTTAAAACACTCACATTTGATTTCAAATCAATTTCAAATCCAATTATAGCCCAAAATTTGAACAGTCTCAGAATCCAACCAAACTAGTTCTAAATTTCCAGAATTTTGATACGATCACAACGGAGAAAACCACGCGTGAATCCGAGCTCGTATACAAAAGTTATTAACGTTAAAAGATTGGAAAATTTAGGCCCTGAGTCGACTTCGGGTTCAACTTCGGTCCGCCGCCTCAAATCCCCGGTGCTTGCTCTGAGTTTTTGCCAAAACAACCCGAGACCCGAGTGATTTGCTTCTTGACCCGAAGTCGTGCAGGGTTTTTGCCTCTGGAACCCGAAGCGCGACCCGAAGTCGCTGTAGATCCGCTTTTTTTTTGAAATTGAAATTAGGTTTTGGAATTTGGGAATTAGGTTTGATGTTCTGTCGTTTGAGAAGGAGAAAGAAGATGTATGTATAGATATAATGAAATGAGAAACAGCTAGGGTTTATAACAGCCTATATATATGTAGGGTTGGATCGAAACGATAACAACGACCCGAAAAGTACGTTTCGTTCCCGAAACGAAAATGGGTCATCCAATATATCGAAATATAGGTTTTTGGTATTTTTAAACTCAATGGAACTAGTTTCAAACCCCAATTCCATTGTATAAAGAAGTTAGCTTTTAAAATCAGATTATATTCATTTAAATCCTTTTAATTGATTTCTACGCGTTTCGAGCCCGCACGATCAAACGACAAGTCTGATCGCTACGAAACTTGAAATCCTACAATAATTCATTGTTACGGATCCGATGAAAAAAACTATCTATGAAAATAATTAGATAGGATAGCTTTTATCTTGTCAACTGATAAAGAAAGAACGAAATCGGGATAATTCATCGAAATCCGAGACAATGGCCAAAATGGCTAATTTTCACGTTAATTAATTAAATTATTATTAAATTGGTTTAATCACTTTTAAATTCAAATTAAATAGTTAACAATTTTCATCGTTTTTTATTACAGAGAAATTTAATAATATTTTTTTAAAATAAATTATTCTTATTAAATCTAAGATTTAAATATTACACTAATTACAGCGTTCAATGGCAATTGCAATAAATTCATTAATTATAATTTAAATTCCAATAAATTCATTTATTTTGATTTACATCTTATTATTCAATCATCCAATACCAATATGAATTCATTTGACACTAGTTCACTTTTTATTACATTCTTTTTCTACAGTTATCATCTTAACTTATATTAACATCAATATTTAATTACATTAAATTTTATTAATTTCCAAATTAATTTCAATGTATTAAATAATAAGATGGTAAATAAGCAATTGTTACTTTTACATAATTTAATCACAATTACAAGTTTATTGTTTCAACCAGATTATAAATCTACGTACACATAATTGATTTCATAGTATATACCAAAACCAATTAAATAAAATGACATACAATTTCATTATTAACACAACATTGAATTTATTCCTTAGTAATGATTATAACCAAATTAACTTTACAATTATTTCAATTGATTGATATTACATTAAATAACTGTCAAAACATTCAATAAACATTATTAAATCATATTCAAAATATTTTTTTCTTATTAATAAATCATAAATTTTATTCCTTACAATATTATATTTCCAAAATCTTATTTAATTTCAATTAATTACATATAATCTCACCGTTTACTACAACATTAATTTATTTCATTATTTACAATTATAACCAAATTAACTTTACAATAATTTCAATTGATTAAAATTGCATTATAATAGTTATCAGTTACCTTAAATCAACCTTATTAAATCACATTATAATAGTCTTTCCCATTTGTAAATCATAAATTTTTATTTCACACAATATTGAATTCTAAATCTTATTAAATTTAATATTTTTAATTATCGAAAAATGCGGGTCGTTATAGCAATCAATAATTGTTGTTACCGATCTAGAGAGATCTAACAAGCATTGTACCAATTGTAAATTGGAGAATCATAATAAAAGAAATAAAGTGGACGTATGACAAAGATTGTCGAATCGCTATAAAAAATTCTATGTGTCTTTTCTTTCTTTGCGTTTTACTTCTTACTTTCTAGCATATCTGGAGGTGATTTATGATCTAAATTAGAGTAAGAACTTGGCATATTTGACAACAAGAGATTCCACCTCCCAAAAACTAGCACTAGGATCACACTCAGGATCGTAGGCTCTACTGGATCTCTATTCTTGGGCGTTGGTCATTTTTGATGCAAACATTTTGAGAACTCAATTTTGATCATGAAGCCACCAACCAGAAAGAAGATATCATAGAGGGCACTGTTGGATGGAGAGTTGTCTGCCCATGGGGGCAACCAGGAAGCAATGTCTGATTCAAGTCAATAGGTCAACTACCTTATCATGGAGGAGGTACAAATAATGGTGACAAATATTGAAGCATCTTTCTTAGTTAAGCAGTGGGAGATGATGGATGCATTCCTTAGACGCATGGAACAAGCAGCACCAATGTAGGTCCAAAGAGACCGAATTGGAAATTCTATTTGCAGCCCATAAGAAATGGATTTCAAGAAGTAGATAAGGTATGAAGGAGATATGGAGATGCAAATTCCACATAACCGAACTAGCTAGTGCTAGAACAATCTCGGCTTGATACCGAACTGATTAATATGTGGGGGCATGGCGTGGCCCAGCAAGCAACCTAAGGGAGCATTCCAGTGGTAGAGGAATGAGTCGCTAAGTTGATAAATTAAGCATTGGAGGAGCATAACAAGAAACCGGACATCGACGAGATGAACCTGTTGGAACCTGACCGGTCTGTAGAGGGTGAAATAAGTAGATTTCAAAAAAAAAATCCTATTTTGGTTCATAGTGAATAGGGTTATACTAGATCCAATCTAGTTAATTTAAATAAAATCATATTTTATTAAATTTTCAGGTTTATATTTAATTAATGAATTTAATAATTAATATTTATATATTATATATTAGTAAATTTTGATATACTCATATCTATATAAAGTGTATGTACAACATAATAGAAGTGTACATAGTAAAGCTTATACTTAGTAGATGTTAGGATTTGTATCTACTATCTATATACTTCGCTCTATATATATATCAATTGTCTGAATAAATATTTCATAATAAAATTTTACAGTCTTGTCAATGAGTCGCAAGATGAATCATCGAGGAAATAACCATAACTGTTAGATTTATTAATGATAAATATTTTATACTAGAATGGTTTGTTGATGTTGTTGGATTTGAAGACACCATTGCACAAACTCTAAAGAAAGCATACTTAGGGTCCAAATTTAGGTGTTATTTCAGGAATTTCCTGCCAAATTTTAGAAGTTTTCCATGTCTGTTTTTCAGCCTAATTTTCATTGTTGTAAGTCATTTTTCTTTATGAACTTGTCCAATTATGATGTTTTATTTAACTTGGATCGGAGGTTGGCTTTAGGTCTTTCTTTCGGTCGCTTTTTTGAATTTACTTCATCTTTTTAGATAAATTTACAATTTTTTTCTCTTCATTTCTCGTTGATCGAAAATAGGGTATAATACTTGATAGTGTTAGGGTATGCTATAGGGGCAATTATGTAATAAAATATATCTAACTTGGTAATCTATCTTGTTTATAATAAAGGTGTTTGATTTCTATAATACACTTTGTTATATTGTGATATAATTAATTAAGTAATCAATGTAAAGTATATTAAATAGAAAATCCTTAGATTATATGTTATATTATAATAAATACAATATGTTGTAATCATGAGATATATATCACGTTAAAATAACATATTATTTTAAATATTCCTAGTCATGATGTTTCGAGACAGGATATTGATACATTCGTGGAGACTATAGTATATAACGCTCTGCAAATGTTATGCATATATTACTCATGGCTATTTGGGGCACCAAGATTTTACATACTGATGGTTATTAGATAACCATGAAATGACTCACTCAAGAGTTTTTTCTGTTAGTATAACTAAGGTTAAACAGAGAATCTTGAAGTGACGATATTCTACAGTTCTATCGACTTGAGTATACCATTGAAATTAAATGTGGATACTCCACTTTGATTATACTTAAATCATGGTATGACAATCCATCAAAAGACTATAATAGGGTCTAAGTTGGAGCATTGAAAGTGAAACTCTACTCATCTATCGCTTGTGATAGTAAAATTGAATTTTACCTAAAAAGCGACAAAGTCAGCCAAGATGCCACTATAACAACCCGTATTTTAGGCCTTCAAATTTGAATATTTAATTTATTTAAATATTCGGATTCGAATTTAAATTATGATAAATTATCTGTTTCAAACAGAGATTTAATTTCCAATGAAGTATTTTTATTTTAATTTTTAGAATTTTTCTATAATTTTTAATTTGGAAAATAAACAAATTAACGTTTGATGTATTTTACGATAAACGTTGGCATTTTGAGACTTCACAGGATTTAATAACTTGTCTATTTTATTTTTGTTTTGTGATCGTATAGCACTATTATATGCGATTGTACATTGTTTTCTGTCGTTCATAGCTTGGACGCGGATGCGATGTGGAGTAGCCGGGCACCGTAATCAATCCAATTTTAAAACAAAAAATATATATTTATACACACATACGTACACTGTGCATAGCCCACTTTCTTGCTTATCAACATTTCAATGTCCTGTGGAATAAACATTATAACTACTTTGCTCACTTGCTCCCCTTCACCTTAGACACCGTTGTCTCCTCTGCCATAGTACCTTGTGTCCCATTTTGCCTACTGCTTCTTCAACTTGCCACTGTATGAATGTATATATATACATATGTGTTCACAGTGTAGTGACCTTCTTCTTTACTTATTTTGGTTGCCTATAAATAGAACAACCTTACTCCCTCTCTTTCCAAAATCATAATCTCTAAATCCATCCACTTTTAGCCCCGACTTTCAACTAAGAAGTCGATCGCCATCCTCTCCAGTTCAAATTCGTCAAGAATCGAGCAAGTAATCATCAAAAATCAGTAAAGGGTTAAAAATGTTTCCAAACTTCAAAAATCAATTTCTCTCAATTCGAGTAGAATGGATCAACGCCGTATGCGTCGTTGGGATCGTATGGCGATGTAGGATTTTTGGTGAAGTTTCGAAGCAATTTCGTGTCGATAATCGACGTTGATCGGAAACTAGGGCTAAGGTTTGCCGGAGATTTAGGCACCGATTCACGAATTGGAGTTTGGCGTGTTGTCGGGCTTGGAGATTGCTTCATTGTGGCGAATTTTAGTGGAGATCGGGGCAAGCAAGTGTCACGACTTTCTATGGCATGCCGCGTTTCTTTTGGTTTGATGGGCTCAACTTCATTGGTCATAAATTGAGGTGGGGGACCGGAGTAATGGCAAGGCGGTGCAGATGGATGGTGAGATGGCGGCAGTCATGTAGGTGATCTCGGATCATCGAGTGGTGGGAGCTAGGTTCGTGCATGTGAACGAAATCGTGCACACAAAGGTGGGTTACTGGAAACGAAAAGAAGAAGAGTAGGGGGAAGGAGTAATGTTCATTGTGGGTGCGGCTATGTGGAGATGGGCTTGGCCCGTTTTTGTATATGGTGAGTAATATATATTGTTTTGTTTTAATTATCTATATTAAACATGTCAACCTTTGAAATTTCATATCTCGTTCATATTAAATCTATTTAATCCGTGGATTTTTGCATTGGGTTCGTATGAACGAGTACAACATCATAGTATTATTTGTTGATAGCTTTGGACATGTGAAATTTTATGACATATGGAAACAGATAGGTTTTAAATCACGTTATTTTAAATAATAACGTCATTTAAATTTATATACCTTATTTATTGATGTTTATTTGGGTAGATAAATTACTGTTGAGTTAAACTAGATTGAATATGGTAATTGGACATCTTTTAGCGGAATAAAACACCATTCCGCTAATTAAATTAATTTGGCAATAAATTAGCAGAATAAATCCCCGTATTGCTATTCTACAGATTTAAATATTTGATTATATGTCGTAAATTGATATGCCACTTTGGATAAGTAATATGTTAAATGAGGACGGTTAAATGTTAAATTATTTATTTAGCGGTTGATTGTGTGAATATCAGTTATTAACTTGAAAAGTTAGATCGAATGATATGGTAGCTTGTATAAGTACCAGGAAAATTGTTAAGCCTCCTTCAATATTTTAAAAGTTAAATTTTAATTTGAAATTTATTTTAAGAATTTTTATTTAGTATTAAGACTCAAAAGGGATAATTATTCATTAATAATATTTTAAAGATAATTTATAATTGTTTTAATAATAATTCAAAGTTTTTTATTTTATTAATACGGTTCTTAAAAGTTATTTCTTAAACATTATTTAAGAATGTTTAATTATTATTTTAAAATTATTTAGTTATTGTTTTTAATTTTAGTTTAGTTACTTTTTTAAATGATTTAACAATACTTTAATTTTTAATTAAAGTTAATTAATTATATTGATTTAAGTTACTTAATTATATTTAAAGGATAATTAATTTTTATATTAATATTAGTTTTAAAGATAATTAACCATTGTTTAAAAATGTTTTAAAGTTAATTAATTATTAACTTAATATTGTTTTAAAGTTAACTTGTTAATACAATAATAGTGTTTATGATTTATTTAATATATTATTAATAAGATTTAAATTAAAAGAAAAGGAAGGATGTTTAAATAATAACTTATTATTTTTAAGTTATTTTAAATAAGGTACGTTTTATCATAGGAACCTTGTTGACCTAAGGAGACTATTAAAGAAGTTTGTAAAAATATGAATAGAGTTTTATAAATGGTTCTGGATATTTATAAATGAGTTTAAGGATTTGAAAAGGAGGAGTTTTATAAGTGGAGTTTTGATATTTATGAAGAATGGTTTACAAATAGATTGAAGATTTATAACGAAACATTAATAGATTTGGAAATATTTATGAAGTTGAAAAGAAATGGTTGATCTTCATGGCGTAATTCAAGGGGCAAGGATTGCCTACATTTTACTATGGAGCTGGGATAGCGACGTAACCATTATGTAAGCTGCGATCCATAGTCGATATTGAACGATACTTTCCATATCTTTTTTCAGAAGTTTTCAAGCTTCTAAGTTTTGAAAGTAAAATGGTTTGTGAATATACTTATACCATTGAGATAAGTATATGGTTATATTTTCTAAGTATCAAAAATAAAGTGGTTTGTGAATATAAATTACCCTGTTGAGGTAAGTATATGGAAGTGATTTCCAAGTAATTGAAATGCGATTTTAAATTAATGAAAGATTAATTTAAGAGGCTTAATGATTTCCATGGGAAATATAATCTTTGTTTGGAATGTTTGTTTATTTGATAGTTAAATAACCGACTATCAAATCTTTGCCTTATATAATCCTTCTTAATTTTGGTGGTAGGGAAACATTCCCTAATTAACACCGAAGAATTTTAACTCTGGAAATATCTAGGTATGATTTATTCCAAAGGTATGATTTGATTTAGTATAGAGTAAACATGTATATTATCATTTTAAATGATTTATGAAAGAGAAATAATAATTTTATTTGAGATAGTTTTAGAGTATAATAATGTTGGAAATGGTAATAATAGTTTACAAAAATATATATATTTATAGTATAAAATCTTTTGGAAAAGGGAATTTAATAGAAATGTGTATTCCTTTTGATTTGGTTCGGGAAATAAGTCTCTATTTGTTTTGTGATGATCATAATAACCTTCTAAGTGACGATTGGATGTTTGCTTAGGCGAACGGTATTGTGCACTTAGTAAATTATTCTCTTTGTCATTGTATGGTTGGAACGAGTTTGAATCCAGATGATACCAAAATAAATTGAAAATTGATAGTTAATAAAACTGTTTATTGGGAAATATATTTGGTATGGTTTCAAAAAGGGGATTCTGAAAATTGAAAATTTGTTTTTAAGTTAACTAGTTCGAGTGGATCAAAAATAACTATAAAAAAATTGGTGAGAGACACGTTCGGATGGTAAACGTTTCTTGGTATAATTTTGGGGTTACTCGGACTCTATATATATATATATATATATATATATGGATTAAAATATATATAATATCATTTCAAAAGTTTTTGAAATAAATATCCAAGTATTTAACCCTTAAGTTTCCAAATTATATGGTATCGTTTCAAAAAGTGTTTTGAATAAAAATCCAAGTGTTATAAATTCTTAAGTGAATCAAAATAAAGGTCTGAATCTAATAGCTGGGTATACCCTTAAGGTATGATAGGGAATTCTATAAGTTTTACAACTTAAGCTATGCTATATGAAAAATGTTTTCATAAATATTTAAATGAGAATAGAATTGGTATTAGGAATAACCAATTTAGACAAGTACGTAGAATGAATGTAGATCATTTCTCCCTTCATATAGTATTGATCTAATATTCGAGTATATGACTTGAGATGTTTTACACCGTTTCAAATAAGGATCTATTACTCGATTTTTGATGGCGAGCACTTGATGAGGGTTCTTGTTATGGAACCAAGGTTTTCTATCATAGCTACAGCTATATAAGGAGAGCAGAGGTTCCTAATCAAGGAGCCTGACCAGTCTGCACTAGAAAATCAGGTGAGCGATATTAGTTTGGAAATGAAGTTATGTATTCGAGTAGTGATCGAATCAGAATTAGTATATGAATGATCTATGAACATTCGGCGGGCTTACGGATAGTGAGTATTCGTGTGCTGAAATTTTGGGACAAAATTCCTTTTAAGGGGGAGAGTGTAACAACCCGTATTTTGGGCCTTCAAATTTGAATATTTAATTTATTTAAATATTCGGATTTGAATTTAAATTATGATAAATTATCTGTTTCAAATTGAGATTTGATTTCCAATGACGTATTTTTAATTTAATTTTTGGAATTTTTCTATAATTTTTAATTTGGAAAATAAACAAATTCTCGTTTGACGTATTTTACGACAAATGCTGACATTTTGAGACTTCACAGGATTTAATAACTTGTCTATTTTATTTTTGTTTTGTGATCGTATAACACTGTTATACGCGATTGTACATTGTTTTATGTCGTTCATAGCTTGGACGCGGACGCGATATGGGGTAGCCGGGCATAGTAATCTATCCAATTTCAAAACAATATATATATATATATTTATACAGATATACGTACACTGTGCACAGCCCACTTTCTTGCTTATCAACATTTCAATGTCCAGTGGAATAAACATTACAACCACTTTGCTCACCTACTCCCCTTCACCTTAGCCGCCGTTGTCTCCCTTGCCATAGTACCTTGTTTCCCCTTTTGCCTACTGCTTCTTCAACTTGCCACTGTATGAATGTGTGTGTATATATACATACATAGGTGTTCACAGTGTAGTGATCTTCTTCTTTTCTTATTTTGGTTACCTGTAAATAGAACAACCTTACTCCCTCTCTTTCAAAAATCATAATCTCTAAATCCATCCACTTTTAACCCCGGCTTTCAACTAAGAAGTCGATCGCCATCCTCTCTAGTTTTTTTAAAATTGATCACGTTCGAATTCGTCAAGAATCGAGCGAGTAATCATCAAAAATTAGTAAAGGGTTAAAAATATTTCCAAACTTCAAAAATCAATTTCTCTCAATCCGATTAGAATGGATCGACGTTGTATGCGTCGTTGGGATCGTATGGCGATGTAGGACTTTTGGTGAAGTTTTGGAGTGTGTCGACAATCGATGTTGATCAGAAACTAGGTTAAGGTTTGCCGGATATTTAGGCACCGATTCGCAAATTAGAGCTTGGCGTGTTGTCGGGCTTGAAGAGTGCTTTATTACAGCAAATTTTGGTGGAGATCGGAGCAAGAAAGTGTCGTGGCTTTCTATGGCATGTCGCGTTTCTTTTGGTTTGATGGTCTCGGCTTCGTTGGTCGTAAATTGAAGTAAGGGACCAAAGTGGTGGCGAGGCGGTGCAGATGGATGGCGAGGTGGCGGCGGTCATGTGGGTGATCTCGGATCATCGAATGGTGGGAGCTAGGTTCATGCATGTGCACGAAATCGTGCATACAGAGGTGGGTTACTGGAAACGAAAAGAAGAAGAAGGAACACTGTTCGTTGTGGGTGCGGTTATGTGGAGACGGGCTCGACCCGTTTGTGCATATGGTGAGTAATATATATTGTTTTGTTTTAATTATCTATATTAAACATGTCAACCTTTGAAATTTCATATCTCGCTCATATTAAATTCGTTTGACCGCAGATTTTGGCTTTGGGTTCGTATGAACGAGTACAACATCGTAGTGTTATTTGTTGATAGCTTTGGACATGTGAAATTTTATGACATATGGAAATAGACAGGTTTTAAATCATGTTATATAAAATAATAACGTCGTTTAAATTTATATACCTTATTTATTGATGTTTGTTTGGCCAGATAAATTACTATTGAGTTAAACTGGATCGAATATGGTGATTAGACATCCGTTTAGCGGAATAAAACACCGTTCTGCTAATTAAATTAATTTGGAAATTAATTAGTAGAATAAATCTCCGTTCTGCTATTCTATAGATTTGGATAGTTTATTAGATGTCGTAAATTGATATGCCACCCTAGATAACTAATATGTTAACCGATGATGGTTAAATGTTAAATTATTTATTTAGTCGTTAATTATGTGAATATCAGTTATTAACTTGAAAAATTAAATCGAATGATATGGTAGCTTGTATAAGTACCAGTGTAATCGTTAAGCCTCCTTCAAAATTTTAAAAGTTAAATTTTAATTTGAAATTTATTTTAAGAATTTTTATTTAGTAATAAGATTTTAAAAAGGGATAATTATTCATTAATAATATTTTAAAGATAATTTATAATTGTTTTAATAATAATTCAAAGTTATTTATTTTATTAATACGGTTCTTAAAAGTTATTTCTTAAACGTTATTTAAGAATGTTTAATTATTATTTTAAAGTTATTTAGTTATTGTTTTAAAAATGTTTTAAATTTTAATTTAATTACTTTTTTAAATGATTTAACATACTTTAATTTTTAGTTAAAGTTAATTAATTATATTGGTTTAAGTTATTTAATTATATTTGAAGGATAATTAATTTTTATATTAATATTAGTTTTAAAGATAATTATCTATTATTTAATAATGTTTTAAACTTAATTAATTGTTAACTTAATATTGTTTTAAAGTTAACTTATTAATACAATAATAGTGTTTAAGATTTATTTAATATATTATTAATTAGATTTAAATTAAAAGAAAAGGAAGGATGTTTAAATAATAACTTATTATTTTTAAGTTATTTTAAATAAGGTATGGTTTATCATAGGAACCTTGTTGACCTAAGGAGACTATTAAAGAGGTTTGTAAAAATATGGATAGAGTTTCATAAATGGTTATGGATATTTATAAAAGAATTTATAAATGAGTTTAAGGATTTGAAAAGGAGGAGTTTTATAAGTGGAGTTTTGATATTTATGAAGAATGGTTTACAAATAGATTGAAGATTTATAACGAAACATTAATAGATTTGGAAATATTTATGAAGTAAAGAAATTTTGAAAAGGAATGGTTGATCTTCATGGCGTAATTCGAGGGGAAAGGATTGCCTACATTTTACTATGGATTCGCTGGGATAGCGACATAACCATTATGTAAGCTGCGATCCATAGTCGATATTGAACGATACTTTCCATATCTATTTTCAGAAATTTTCAAGCTTCTAAGTTTTGAAAGTAAAATAGTTTGTGAATATACTTATACCATTGAGATAAGTATATGGTTATATTTTCTAAGTATAAAAAATATAGTGGTTTGTGAATATAAATTACCCTATTGAGGTAAGTATATGGAAGTGATTTCTAAGTAATTGAAATGTGATTTTAAATTAATGAAAGATTAATTTAAGAGGCATAATGATTTCCATGGGAAATATAATCTTTGTTTGGAATGTTTGTTTATTTGATAGTTAAATAACCGACTATCAAATCTTTGCCTTAATATGTAATCCTTCTTAATTTTGGTGGTAGGGAAACATTCCCTACTTAACACCGAAGAATTTTAACTCTAAAAATATCTAGGGGAAACACGGGGATTATATGGTACAGTTACCATCGGTGGTGCTATACTGTACATATAAACTCGTTTCGTTCTTATAAGACAAATGATAAAGAGATCTGTCCACTTAAATGTTAGGGGGTGATCACCGCTCTTATGTATTATCTGATTATTTCCTAAAGAACCGGTATCGAGCATTCTTGAAATCGGCGATTGGTTTTGTGGAGCACCCGGGAAGTGGAAGAGTGTACTCGTAAGAGATGATTTGAACCCGTGACCACTCCGAAAACCATATATGGTTCTATGAAGGAGATTTGTGATATATTGAGATTGTTGGGTCCATGTGTGATTCTAAAACCCGTTGGGGTATGGGAATCCAGGTGTGATTCCAAGATCTAATTGAGATGTGGGAATCTATGTGTGATTCCGACACCCGTTGGGGTATTGGAATCCATGTGGGATTTCGTGACCTATTTGGTGGTGGTGCGTAAGCTGGAATGCCGGACGTAGCCTCATCAACGGGAATGACTAAAACCAGAGATAGGAGGCATTGCCAATAATGTTGGCAAACCCATAGGGTGTAGTCGGCTCCACTTAGACGTTACATGCAGTTGTTATGCATGCATGGGGCGATGCACTCGGTCTTAGCGAGACCAACTATGTGTTTCCTATGGTACATCACTAGGGATGTATACTGCTTTGGAAGGATATCTCTGATCCTTGAGTAGGAGGACAGTTCCTCGAAGTACTGAGGACACCTCCATGGAAATCCTACACAATTAGCGAACATGCCTTATCGATTTTCGATTATATACCTAGTATCGTTGTGATGTACACTCACGAGCATCGCGACTACTTGATTATTATTATTTTTGCCCTTAGACAGTATTATAATATCACCATATTTTCTGATATAAAAGTTTTGGTTATTGTAAGGTAAAAACCCGTCCATGTTTATGAGCGGCGTAGTCTTACAAGATACTTTTGATTTTAGATGATTTTACAGGTTAAAATAAATAACAGTCCTTGTGATTTAAGTTTCTCATGCTTGTTTTACTAGACTAACCCGGGTGTTGTTTTCCTATAATGTTCGGGTCAGATCGAGCATATTACCAAGTTTAGTTGGATTTTTTTGGAGCTTCAAGAGAGGAGCTGGAGGCCCAAAGACGTATTCACATAGATGATTATATTTCTATTGCATACATTGTTGTATTTTATTCAGCAATTGTGAGGACGGGTTGTTATAACTGTCCGGGCTGAAATAGGTTAGTATGCTCTGATTGATGTTTGTATATATATATATTACAGTTTTGTTTTTGTGTAAAGACTCATTATATATTATATGTTATTCGTTCCACTGTGAGATTCTATGCTGTTTAGTTTCTTCTTGTCTTCTTTCCTTTCTCTAACTATCCACCTTTTCATTCAATTTGGGTTGGACATGTGTGGTTTATTGTCAGCTTAAACTATACGAAAAAGTGGGTCATTACAGCCACAGCACTAGCTAAGATGATGTGTGAATGTTAATATTCAAATTTTTCGATATTAAGCATCGACTAGATTTACACCTCTGTGTAGCACCACCGTAATGAAGAATACTCCAAAAACCACACAATTTAATTAATTATTATAAATTAATTAACTTGATTTATTTATGAAATATTAGTTATTATATTTTATTTGATGTTTGAATGCCATTAATATTTAATGAAATGTGTGTATATGAAAGTTATGTATGCGTGTATCGACATACGATATCAATAAGATATATAAATTTGATTTAAATCGATTAATTACCAAATGGATTTGGGATTTTTGAAAGCCTTCATAGGACTCTTTATTAGTCGACCATGCATGGATAAGGGGGATTGATTTGATTGAGATTTGATGGGGAATTAAACAGAGAAGGTTTTAAGGAAGGATTTTAAAGGGTTTTAGTTATTCCTTTAAAATAAGATTATGTTCGTCCACTAATTAATTGTCCCTTACAATTCACTTTCTTGACTCCAACATTCTCTCCTTATGACTGAAAACTTCATGGCTTCGTGGATGGAAAATATTCCCAAAAAAATCAAACAAAACCAAATAAATTAAATACAAAAGTGGTGCTTCAATTCATTTCAATTTATGGAGGTGATCCAATCGAATCTAGGAGTTTTTCTTCATTTTAGGTGTGATTTTTTTTGCTTCGTCTAAAGGTAATTTCGACATCTTTTAATATATGTTACATCATGTTAAAATGGTTTAGATCCCCTATCTTTACATCTCATTATGATTATATGTTACATCTTGTTAATTTGGTTGAGATCTCATATCTTTTCAATGAATTTATATGTTCACATGTTGTCCAATCTTCTGTTTACCATTTTTTTATAAATTAAAGTTTAATGAAAAAAATTCAAATATAGATCATACTTTAATTATGTGGATAGTTTGTAATATATAATAAACAAATATAAGTGAAACGCATACATGATCTGTTTGAAATTATCTTATAAAATTGAATGTAAGTTTCATGTATATGTGTGTGTATGTGTTATTTTGAATATCAAATACTTTTGATTGTTATACATATGTTTATTAATTTTATTTTAATTCAAAATTATAAAAGGACTTTGGGCAAAGTTATAGATTTAATGTTGAATTTATTCCTAATTCAAAACTAGATTTCAAGTTGTTAATTTTAAATTGTAAAATGCATAAAATTATAAGTTGTATATATATATGTGTTTGGTGTGTGTGTTATTTTAAATTTAAATATAGTTATTTATTATTTATATATGTATATATATATAATTCAATTCAATTTATAAAAGGACTTGTGTAAAATTACAAATCTAATGTCGAACTTCTTCTTAAGTCAAAACTAGATTTTAAATTGTTATTTTAGATTTCAAAACATGTAAAATAGTCCAAATCAATTTTAATATATTTATATATATAATTATTATTTTTATATATAATTTACAAAAACACTATGGATGACAATGGTATATATAAAGAGACAAATTTGTTAATTGCTGTGTAAATCCTAACACCTATAAATGTACACGTTAACCATATACATTGTTTATATGTTGCACTTGCATTATACATGTATGAGTGTATTTGATACACTCATTATAAAATATTTAACTTAAATTAAATGAAACTCCTTTTAAACAAATTAAATATAATAGGATTTTAGTTAAAACTATATTAGATTGGACCTAATAAACCATTTACATTTCATAGGCCCAATAGATCCAGAAATAGGAAAAAATATATTAAAATCTACCTATTTCACCTACTTCCGGTTAGTCTGGTTTCTTCAACGGTATTAGCACCATAATGGTCTATGTGGTCTAAATTAGAAACATTAAGGCCTAATTCATTAAAGCCTACCCAATTAGTAGGGTGTCTAGAAAGGTAGTACCTAAAGTTGGGTTTGGATAGCCATGTACTCTAACCTACTTAGCTACCAGCCTTGGTTGAAGGATGATGTAAGCCCAAAGGTTATTCAACGTAAAGCCCGAATTAATTTTAGGCCTTAGGCTAATTTTCATATAAATATTTGAAAACTTAAAAGATATTTTAAATTTAAATGTTAAGTTTAATATATAAAAGGAAAATTTTACAAAAGATAGAAAATGCATTCAAACTTTTCAAAGTTGTTTTGAAAAACTAAATCATTAACTTTGAATTTTTAAATTTTGATATTTAATTAATATGATTAATTAAATAAAATAATTAATTAAAATTTAATTGATTAAAACATATATATTGATATATGTGTATTGATGGAGTTAAGGATATGCCTAGGGGCAATTTTGTAATTTATTGCAAAATAATCAACTTTGTAATAAAATCTCGTTAGAAATAAAATGTGTTTTCTTTCTTTTATGTGCTTGTTATAATGTGTTACAATTAACTAATTGTTTAATTTAAGTATATTAAATAGAAAATCCATAAATTATGTGTTTTGTGACAGTAATTACAATTGTTGTAATCCTGAGTATTTTATCACAATATAATAAACACATCATTTTGTGTATTCCTAGTCAAGATGTATCGAGACTGGATATTAATGCATCTATCCATAATATAGTACGTAACGCTCTCGAAAGGTTGGTTAGTATATTACTCATAACTATGAGGCACCAAGGAGTTGTGTGCTGATAATTATTGGATAACTGTGGAATGACTCACCGATAGTTTTCTATTGGTTAATATATAGAAGGTCAAGCAAAAAAATATCGATGCGACAATATTACACAATTCTCTTGACTTGAGAATACTATTGAGCTTCAATGTGGAAACTCCACTTTGATTATAGTTAAATTTGTTGGAAGATGGATCTTAAGGCTAATTAACAATAGAGTGTGGTGAATAGTGTTTTATAATTTTGTGAATCTTTTTGAATTCTTTTAAGAATATAGATTAAACAATGCAATTAACAATCACAGATTCAAACACAGATAACTATAAATGCAGTAAAAGTAAAAAGGAAAGAACATGCCAGAATTTTATACTGGTTCGTAGTTAACCTACATCCAGTCCTATACAATTCCTTATACGGATTTCTTTTCAAATAGCAAAGCAAATACAATCTCGATTTCAAGGCAATGAGACACACCATCTAGACTTTTCAACCTTTGGGTAGAGTCACTTGATTTACATGGGCCATAAGCACACCCACTAAATTTCCGGGCTACTAAGCATACCCATAGGTATAATAGTATGATTTGATAGAGTTTTACAGACTCAGATCGATGATCTTGATTACAAATGATCCTATAACCTCTTGAATAGTATTTTGTTCTTATTTGAGTGAGAGAGATGAGAGAAATTAGAGAGTAATCAATAGAGAATCAAATCAATGGAGTTTGAATTTGATTCTGATTGAGTTTGAGAATATTTTGAGTAAATTTTCTTTTAGAATTCAAGAGAGTGAAAGAGGAGAGAAAATATGAGAAAGTAGTTAACAAAAATTTGTTTGTTTAACCTCTATTTATAAAGAAACAACAGTCATGTCCATTTGCGAAGAGATACGACGAAAAGACACTTCCATTCAAATTTTGAATTTTGAAAATTACGGTCATTATGTCGACATATAGGAATTGGACATATCCTTCACAAAATTGAAAAAAAACACTTTATAAAAATTATTTTCAAAATATTAAGGTTAGTGAAATATTTTGATACTCTATAAAATCATCTAGACATAGTTTATTCATATTTTAATCATATCAAAAGTGAAGAAAACTCTATAAAAATATATTCAAATATATAAAGGATGAATTTATTTTGAAAATAATAAATATAAAGTAAAGTGAATATATTTCAAACCAAAGTAGTAACAAAACTTATAAATATTTAGAAATCTTTAAAAACTAAAACTATAACAAAGTATAATACAAAGTATATTAAATACAATAAAATCAAAAGATAGAAATAATTAGAAAGCTATTTCGAAAAATTATTTTGAAAACAAGAATTATTTTAAAACCATTTTTAAGATATTTGAAAATCATTTAAATAGGAGAAATAGAGAGAAAGATCAAAGAAGTGCTATCGAGGTTTTAACAAAACTACTAAGACTCTATAACTTATCTGGAATATCTTGGGTTCTTCAATACTCATAAATCTTCAATCTCTAACTCGTATATCTCCATATATGCCCCTTAAATCTTCTCTTGATATTGTACGGTCTTCTTGATCAATACCTGTCTAATATCCTGCTCTATATACTAATATAACTTGATAAAAACATTAGTATCTATATTCTATATAATGTCACATGGTTGTTATCATCAAAACTAATGCCTAATGCACTAGCAATCTCGCCCTTTTTGATGATGATAACTATGTATATAAAATATGTTATACCCCCCCCCCCCGAGTAACAAAACTCCCCCTTAATCTATGCCTAGATTCCTAGATTTTATATATTTCTCCCCCTTTGTCATCAACAAAAATCTAACTAAAAAATCTCCCTAACTAAGGTATTATAATATGGGATATAAAACTAAGTAGAATAAATAATATTAATGTAAAAGTGATAATGATGATAAGCGATGAAATAAATAACTTGTGTTTAATTTCACTAATCTAAGTAAATCAAACAAATCAATCATATATCAAACAAAGTCAAACTAATCAATCTACACATCAATTCAATCCACACAAATCCATAATTGTAATAATATATTATTACATAATTTTATTGTAAATCCAAATCTATTTAACTAGACATTTCGAGGAACTTCAATCCAACCATCAACGCTAAAGATTGGATCTGCTTTGATGGCATCCCAATCTTCATCATCTTTGTTAATGGCACATTCTAGATTTTTGATTGGTTCTTCTTTGGTAAGGGAAGAAATCATCCATCGGATAGCGTCAAATGCTTCTCTTGCTCTTTAATCATCTGCATTTGGCCTAGTTCTAGGTGTCGTTGATTTCTAAGAATGAAAGTAAGGATGTTCTTGAAAGATTCAAGTGTTTATTCAAGATTTTCGCAAAGTTTTGATGTGGAGAAGTAATTATTGAAGAGATAAGTTTATATATGAAAGAAAGTAAAGATAGAGATTGAAAATAATGATTTTCTGGAGTGAATAGGTATATATAGGAGTAAGAAGTCATTTGAAATGAATTGGTATTTGGTAGTTATTTTATTTTTAATTTTTTTTTTGAAATCTGGCCGTTATATATCGACATGCATGATTTGCGTATGTTGACATATGCACTATATTTTTCAAAACTACTTTATTTTACAATTCTATTATATTTGGCATGTACTATTATAGCACCAACTCCATTGATACCAAATATTGGTTCAAATATACGTCTTGGATTGTTGCGATTAATACAAGTGCAAGAAATAGAATTTTCATTGATAATAAGGATGAGTACAAGGAATAAAAGATAGATACATGATATTCAACATAAACTTAAAACTAGAAAATCAAATACGTAGATATCTTAAACGGATAACTAGAAAGATGTGGATGAAGATGAAGAAGAACCACCAAGCTTGCAAATGATTTTTTCAAAGAATTTATAGATTTTGTTGGAAATTGAGGTAAATCTCTTTAAGAATGATTTCTTAAGCTTTCTTTGGTTGTGAATTATCTTCTCTATTGCCTTGCTTTCTCTCCTACCCTGCATTTGTGCTTCAAATGACATTAAATTGCCAATTAACTCTTCAATTTTCAGAGTGCTAATATCATTAGCCTCTTCAATCGTAAGAGTCTTTTGGTCCCATTCAAGAGTAAGTGAATTTAGGATTTTTCTAACCTGATCCTCTTTAGAAAATTTTTGCCAAGTGTAATTAGTAAATAAACTATATTTTGAAATCTACTATACATATCAGAAATCAACTCATTTGGAATCATTTTAAATAATTGAAACTTTGTTAACATAGAAATTTTGGTCTGTTTGACTTTACTAGTGCCCTAATGTGTAACTTGCAATGTTCTTCATATTTCAAATGCAGACTTACACATAGATACTCTATTAAATTCATTTTTATCCAATAAACAAAACAAAATATCCATGGCTTTAGAGTTACTTTGTGCAACTACTTATTGGTCAGCAATCCAAGTTGAAAAATTAATCTCAGCCTCAGTGTACTCATTTTGTGTGACGTTCCAAATGTCTAAACCAGTTGATTGAAAATATATTTTCATCCTACATGACTAGTACGTATAATTACTTCCATTAAAAAGTGGGTGTATAGCAGTAGATTGTCCTTCTACAAATGAACTACTGACAAGTGGATTAACAGAACTATTAACAATATTACTAATACTATTGTTAGCCATTAAAGCTTTACAAAAATCAAAATTATGAATACTTATACCAGATGTTGGTTTAGCGGAAGATGGAGCTTAAGGCTAATTTAACGCAAGAGGGAGGGTGAAAGTGTTCTATAATTTTGACGAATCCTTTTGAATCCTTTTAAGATTATAGTTTAAACAATGAAATTAACAGTCACAGATTTAAACACAAATAAATATAAACGTGGTAAAAGTAAAAAGGGAAGGACACACTAGGATTTTATACTGGTTTGGAGTTACCCTACATCCAGTCCTGTACAATTCCTTATACATATTTCTTTTCAAATAGCAAACAAAATACAATCTCGATTTCAAGGCAATGAGACACACCCTCTAGACTTTCCGACCTTTAGGTAGAATCACTTAATTTACACGGGCCACAAGCACACCTACTAGATTTTTGGACTGCTAAGCATTCCCAATTGATTTACACATGCTACAATCACACCGACAAGTATAATAGTATGATTTGATAGAGTTTTACAGACTTAAATCATTGATCTTGATTAGAAATGATCCTATAACCTCTTAAATAACACTTTGTTCTTATTTGAGTGAGAGAGTTGAGAGAAATCAGAGAGCAATCAATAGAGAGTCAAATAAATGGGTTTGTATTTGATTCTGATTGAATTTGAGAATATTTTGAGTAGATTTGCTTTTATAATTCAAGAGAGTGAAAGAGGAGAGAAAAATATAAGAAAGCAGCTAACAAAAATTCATTGGTTTAATCCCTATTTATAGAGAAAAACAGTCATGTCCATTCACGGAGAGGTACGATGAAAAGTCACTTCCATTCAAAATTTGAATTTTGAGACATATAGGAATTGGATAAGTTGACATATCCTTCACAAAATCGAAAAACACTTTGTAAAAATAAATTTCAAAATATTAAGGTTTGTGAAATATTTTGATACTTTGTAAAATCATCTAAATATAGTTTATACATATTTTAATCATATCAAAATTTAAGAAAACTTTATAAAAATATATTCAAATATATAAAGGATTAATTTCTATTGAAAATAATAAATATAAAGTAAAAGTGAATATATTTGAAATCAAAGTAATAAAAAAACTTATAAATATTTAGAAATCTTTAAAAACTAAAATTATAATAAAGTATAATATTCAAAGTATATTAAATATAATAAAATCAAAAGATAGAAATAAGTTGAAGGCTATTTTGAAAACAAGAGTTCTTTTAAAACCGTTTTTAAGGTATTTGAAAATCATTTAAAAAGGAGAAATAGGGAGAGAGATCAAAGAAGTGCTATCAAGATTTTAACAAAACTGATAAGACTCTATAACTTATCTAGAATATCTTGAGTTCTTCAATACTCACGAGTCTTCAATCTCTACAGTCTTCTTAATCAATACTTGTCTAATATCCTGCACTATATACTAATATAACTTGATAAAAACATTAGTATCTATATTTTATAAAATGTCATATGGTTGTTATCATCAAAACCAATACCTAATGTACTAACAAAATCATGGTACGACATCCATCGAATGAATATAGTTGGGTCAGATGGAAGCATTGAATGCGAAACACTATTCAATGGAGGATTTATCTCTTTGGTTAGATGATGTTACTATCATGGTTAACTAAAGTCAACTCAAAGTCAAAATCTCTGGTCAGAGTAGTTCAGTTAATAATAATAACATTGAGCCAAGGATTTTGTGTGTGGACTATAAAGTTGAATACAGATGATGTTAGAATTTTAACCATAGCCAAATTTCATAAGCCCTAATGTGATATAGTTTTGACGATGAGAATTGGTGTAAATAATTCTCAGTACTGGATAATGCTTAAACTAAGTAGAATTGGATTTTACCAAAGCTATGTAAGCAATAAATTTGCCAATAATGTCACACCATTAGCTAAGGTGACGTATGAACGTTAATATTTGAATTGATCGATATTAATTACTCATCGAATTTACACCTAAGAGTTACACAACTGAATTGATCGATAAAATTTTATTTGATTTTTGTTGATCGGTATTAAAAATAGTGCATATATAAATGTTGTATACACACGTATTGATATACGATATCGATGTGTATTTGAATTAGATTTAAACACATATTTATTTATTCAGACTTGAAGCAATTTGGAGGCCCAAATATAAGCTATAATGGCCGGCCATGGGGGAGTAATTGGGGTTGAATATTGATTCAAAAGGCGTGAAATAGTAAGAGAAAAATGTGGATCTGGATCCAATTTTAGCTCCTTCATATCTCCACTACTTAAACACCTCAAAGCCCACTTTACCACTCTCTGATTTTTTGCCTCTATCCTCATCATTTCTAGAAGGTCTTCCCCCTTAGCCTCCTCCATACTTTCGAGAAAATTAAATACAAATTTAAATATAAATAGTAGATCAGTAGTTGGTGCTTTCAGTCTTGTAGCACTTCATGGAAGTTCTAAATACAAATTCAAGGAGTTCATCAATTCAACACTTCAAAGTGTTACAACTAGGCATTGGTCAAGGCAAATCTTTTATCTACACTTATATACATATATAATCGTTCATTATGTAATTTATGTGCATTAGATAGTATACAAATTTTCACGAATCCACATATGTCTATGATGTCTTCATTATATGAACACACACACACACATACACACACACACAAATAATAAAAACACACACACACACACACATAATAACAATATATATATGCTTATATATCATTCGACCAGTAATTGAAAATTTTATTACGATTTTTGAAAATTAATTAAAAATTTAAAAAGCTTGTAAACAAAATTGAATTTTTGAATATATATATATATATTAGTATATAAAACCAACATAAATATATTTAGTTAATCCATATAAATGATAAGTTTTCAAAAATAAAAAAATTATTTTATATATACATATATAAATTAAAATCATATAAATTAATATTTTATATTAAATATAATGTTATATATATATATGAATATGTTATAAAATATACATATAAATATTTGACAATAATAATTAAGTGTATGCTTTGAAATTATTTTCGAAACATTAATATTTTTTTTAAGATTTCCTTATGAAAATAATAATTTTTTAAAATCGCAAGTTTTTAATGAAAAAAATAATTTTTAAATATAATCATGACCGAATACATATACTTATATTTATTTATTTACATTTAAACCTATATATACATATATATTTAATTTATATTAAATTTTGAATATTAATTTAATATGTATATGTAATTTTCAAAAAACAAATTAAATTTTTATTTTCCAAATATATATAACATATATTTATTCATTAGAAAATTAATACATTGATTTGACTTTGAAATTATTAGCTATTTGTTGCGGAGATCAAGATTTGAAATTTAAAATTTGAATTTTAAAATTGAATTTTAATCTAAAATATTTATATTAATATTTACAATATTTATATCTTAGTGTCAAAACATATAAACATACAAATATATCTTTGAATATTTATATTTTAAAAATATCATCTTTTTTGTATCTGTGTGTGAGTGTGACAACACTTATGTATATTGAGGGGTTAATATGTCCATTGCGGTGTAAATCCCAACATTTATATTTATGCATGTTAAACTATTAACACTATATATAGTGCACGTGCACATACACACATCTATGTATATGATATGCATGTTATGTATTATATAATATAAATATAGTATCAAAATAAAACTTTATAAAAATTCAAATAATATATTGGTTATATTTAAATAAATTTAGATCAGATCTAAATAAACTTAGACTTCATAGACCCAATAAGATCCAAAATGGAATAAGTTTTTTAAAATCCACTCATTTGCAATGGTATTAGAGCCCAATGACCTATACGGTTTAAATTAGTCACATTAAGATCAACTAGTTAATCTTACCTATTTAGTAGGGTATCTCGAAAAGTAGTGTCTAGGTTGGGTTTAGGTAATCAAGTACCCTGTCCTACCTAACTACCGGACTGGCTCGAAATGTAAAGTGAGCCCAAAGATTCCCCTAATAGATTATGCCCAATTTAAATTGGGTATTGGGCTAATTTTCAAAAATTGTTTTGAAATTAGAATAAAGTTTTAAATTTAAAATAAGATACATATTATAAATGTTATAATATTGTTTTAAAAGTGTTTTGAAAATATAATAAACATATTTCAAAAAATTTAATATTAATAAGATT
Organism: Allium fistulosum; assembly: GCA_030737815.1. Classification (NCBI taxonomy): domain Eukaryota; kingdom Viridiplantae; phylum Streptophyta; class Magnoliopsida; order Asparagales; family Amaryllidaceae; genus Allium; species Allium fistulosum. Next base: position 747,342,234 of record CM060907.1, read on the forward strand.
AATGAAATAAATAAATAAATTATTTTATTAGTTAAACATATATATAAGATATATTATGATATATGTTACATTGACTTGAATTGTTTAAGACAATGTAAGTGCTTGTGTGTGTATAATAAGAAATTTCAAAATAAAAAATATTTAACAACAATTGTTAAATTAAATAAATTAACTAAAAGTTAATTAATAAATATTGAAATGCAAATATATAAAGATATATGTATATAACTATAAATGTTGTAGTATGCATATATAATAAAAATATTTATTTGCATGTTATAAAATTAATTAAAATATTAATTAATTAAGTTAAATAACATTTAATTAATATAATTTTATACATAAGACTATTATATAAGTAAATTTAATTATAAAAGTTACATATTAATTAAAACTTATATAATATGACTGTATATATTAAAGGTGGAACAATAAGAAACCCTACATATACTTAAGGGATAAATACATATGTATAGTACATATACCATGATTTCTGATGCGTCCGGCACTTGAATCACGAGGGTATTTCATAAGAAATACATCATTCCATATTTTGATATCACTTAATATAATATATTAATGATTATGAATTTTTAATATAAAGTTGCATTATACAATTTATTTATTAATAGATTGCTTGCATACTCCTTAATTGTTGAACTTTCCTCAAGCTAGGGATGTTACGTGTAAAACTATTAACATATAGAATAGATGGGGTAAGACAACTGCACATATTTGTTGAGCTTTCTTCAAGGTATATGAATAATACTTAAGTCGTCGTGAAATGGTAGGTACGAGTAAATAATCTCTCTTTATTTGTTGAGCTTTCTCAAGGTAAAGATGAGATTAGGATAAGGAACATGGGTTAATAGTTGTATATGATACAACCAATAAGGAGTTATTCGTCGTATGCGGGAGTTTAATTTGTCTAGCTTTCCTTAAGGTCGAAATCCAAAGGCATACGAATCCTGACACCCATTAGTGAATTCAAAAGACTTATATGTATCATCTTAGGGTTTTGAGAAACATAAAAGACTGGTGGGAGCTTATTAATAAATGCAATGTAATGTTTAACCTTATTAATATTATAAGAACATCTACTAAGTTTAAACTTGTAGAAAAATGTCCACATCCAACTATTTTCTAAAAAATGACAAACTCATTAAACCTAACTATGTTGATTGGCTAAGAGCGATAAAGGTAGCATTAAATTATGAACGTCTTTTGTCGTCGATAATTACATCTCCAAAAGAACAACTCGTTGATGATGCAGACCCTAAATTAAGGCTAGCATATGATAAATGGGTTTTGGACCTAGAAATAGCCTAGGTTTTTGTGTTATCGATGTTAAACAAGCCATTGCATAGGTAACACGAAAACATGTATGACCATGAGCTTTTCGATTGTCTCAAAGCTCTATTTGGTGAACACTCCCATTCCTTAAGGTACGAACTTACGACGAAACTATTTAATACCAAAATGACTAGGGGATAAAAAGTGGATGATTATGTTCTGATGATGAAAGGCTATATTTGTAGACTTACGTAGTTAGAACTTAGATAAAGCAATAAGCAATGAGTTGCAAGTAGATTTGATTCTTGTGTCTCTTACTCCCTAATATGAGCCATTCACATTAAATTATAATATGAACCCGTTGAATGTAAATCTTATGGAGCTCCTTAATATGTTGAGGTAGTTCGAGTCTTCATCCAAGGATCAAGGGGTTGTTTTTGCTGTTAAGGGGTACATGTCATCTTCGAAAGGTTCGAAGAAGCGGGAAAAGGGTTAACAAGAAAAATAAGAAGACTATTGCTGCTGAAAAGGACGAATGTCATCATTGTCACAAGAAGGGTCGTTGGAAATGGAATTGTTCATAGTACTTAAAGGTTGTTAACAGAAGAAATAGAATGGTTATGCTGTTCCATCAAGTATATTTATGATTTGAAATTGTTTTGCAATCAGTAAATTATCTTGGGTTTTAGATACTGGATCCAGGACTCACACCTATAATTCATTACAAAGGCTTAGAAATAGGCATCATGTGGCAAAAAGAAAAATAAAGCTTCAAATTGCTTATGGATTTATTGTAGATGCAACAACAATTAGAGATTTTCACTTAAGTTTGCCGAGTGGATTTGTTTGGAATTGTATAATTGTATGTAAAAGACTTTATTTGTAGGATTATTTCTATGTCTAGATTGTCAGAGACTAGTTATATTTTCCTTTATGTTGATAATATTATGAACATTATTTAGATGGTAATAAAGTCTGTGATGGTATTTTAGATAATGGGCTGTACGTGATCAATACAAATTATGTCTGTTTTGTGAGTAGTTATTCGAATGACAATATAAATAAAAATTATCTTCAGCATTATAGGCTGGGTCATATAAGTGTGAAACGACTACACAAATTGAAAACCGAATGTTTTCTACTATCACTTGATTTTGAATCATTTGGTACGTGTGGGTCATATCTCAAAGGTAGATGACCAAGCACCCCTTTAGTAGAAGCAACAAAATAGTTAACGAACTCTTGGGTTTTGTACATAGTGATGTATTTGGAATAATACCTGTAATTACTAAACATAATTATTCTTATTTTGTAACCTTTACCAACGATTTCTCTAGACTATGATATGTGTACCTTATGAAGAAAAAATATGATGTCTATAATTTTTTTATTGAATATAAGAATGGGGTTGAAAATCAGACGAACCGAAAGATTAAAATAGTTCAATCCAATCGAGGAAATGAGTATGTTGGATAGGAACTCCAATAGTACCTAAAATAGTGGGATTGTCTCTTAGGTTACTCCACTGTATAGTCCACAACACAACAGTGTCTTGCAGCGAAGGAACAGAACCTTATTAGATATGGTTCATTCCATTAACAGTAAAACCGAGTTACCTCTGTCCTATTGGGGATATGCATTGGAAACTACAACCCATTTGTTGAATTTGTTACCCACTGAATTTTTGCCTAAGATGCCATAAGGGATATGGAACAGGAAGAAACCCCATTTCAATTATTTGAAGGTGTGAGGTTGTCAAGCCTTGGTTAAAAACGTCGGTCCCAATAAACTTAAGGCAAGATTAGTCTTGTGTAACTTTATAGGATATCCCAAGAATTCTAAGGGATTATTTTCTACAACATAGAGGAATAAAAAGTTATTGTTTCCATACATGTTATCTTTTTAGAAAATGAATTCCTATCAAAATAAATTAACAATGAAGTTGTAGACTTGGATGGGATCCGAGAAAGTAACATAGAAATTAAACTAGTGGTAGAATCAAGTTCATCTGTATACAAAAACAAGCAACCTATTAGAAGGTCTAGTAGGGAATCTCCTGAACCAAAGAGATACTACGGTTTTCTCGTGGATGGTGGTAAGGAAAACTGGGTCTTAGATGACGACACTCCTTTATCATTCCAACTAGCACTATAGAGTAAAGACTCTGCACTTAGCTTGGAGCAATGAATTCCAAGACAGATTTCATGTATGAAAACTGTTATCCCGCCTTTTGGTAAGGCCGTGACACCAAAAACTTGACTAGAGATCAAAGACAGTTCGTCTATAAAATCGGTTCTATGCAGGCTCGCTATGGATATCGACGAATTTTGTCCGAGTCCGGATCGAGCCAGAATTGATATGACATGACAAGCTAAGATATGAGAGTCTACGTTCCAAATTTCAAGTCAATCCGAGTACGTATGCTCAAGTTGCGATCAATGCAAATTTGGGTGAAAACTCGCTCCTCCGTGACTCGCTCCTCCGTGACTCGCTCCTTCGACTCGCTCCTTCGACTCGCTCCTTCGACTCGCTCCTCCGTGACTCGCTCCTCCGAGACTCGCTCCTCCGTGACTCGCTCCTTCGACTCGCTCCTCCGTGACTCGCTCCTTCGTGACTCGCTCCGCCGTGACTCGCTACACGTTAGCGCCACGTCATCGAGTCAAACAAAAGCGAGTCGAACCAAACAGCCTACCGAAAAACTCCAACTTGCATCGATCATATCTCATGATCTACAAGTCTAAATGCTATGAAATTTTCACAGAAGACTACGTGCATGCTAAAGAATGTCCACGCCAAATTTCGACTCCATTGGATGAAATCTTGATCGAGTCGAAATCTGTTCGTGTCGATCACGGATCGGACTGAAACTTCACGGGCTTGGGCGTACGTGCCTGGTCACGTGCCAGAGAGGGTCTCCCGAGATCTGAGCGAAATATCAGCCTCCTACATCTATTAATAGACCCCCAAAGCCAACAGAAAAGGGGTTCTTCTTCCTCTTTGAGATCTCCAACGCCCGGACTCCGCCAGATCCAGATCTGAACTCCATTGCTGCTGCTACCAACGGATTCCACTGCTGCAAATCATAATCACCTGCTGTAATTCATTGAATTCACTTGTAATCATCAAACAAAGATCAATAAAGCAAACTAGTTCAAAGTGGACGTAGGCAAGATCGCCGAACCACTATAAATCTTGTGTCTCTGTCTATTTCTTTCTGTTTTAAGTTTATTATTCTTCATTTTTATCCTCTACAATACTTAGATCTGAGATCTATGATTATATACTGCTGATTTGTGTTCATACACTGGTGCTTTCACGAAATTTGGGGTTTGTGGCCATTTTTGGCGCAAACACTTTGGTGCTTTCATTGAGAGTTGAACTCAGGATTCTATCATTTGGAAATTGAATTTGAAGGTTTAGAGAATTCAGATCCGAAAATCTATGACAAGGCAATCAAATAAAAGACAAAGGCTAGAGAGAGGTCAGCAGGAAGGGAGTCAAGAGGCTTCCTCAGGTGCAAATCAGACATCAATCTACATCACCAGGGATGAGATAGAGACAATGATGAAAAGACAAGAGGAAATGATCCAGAACTTGCTTCTTCAAATTGGGCAACTGGGAGCGCAAAATCAAGGAGCAACCAGAGTTCAGAACGGTGCAGGACCATCTGGCACAACCCCAGAACTAGGGGGCACTTACCCAGACGAAGTTCCATCTCAATAAGCGGAGCGTGAATAATCAATCTCGTTAACAATCAGTACCATCCTTAGTTTGTCTGGGGACATCGAATCCGGTCTTAGCTTCTTTTTTCTTGGAAAGGAGGGCGCCTTGGTATGTTATCAAAAATGGAAGGAAGAGGTGCGTAGCGACTTCGAATGGCGAAGAGAGGATCCCAGAAGCAGTACCAGGAGGAGTTGCGCAGCACAGCGTTGATAGAGAAGCAAATGCTTGTTCATGAGAGCAGACTCCAGGAATCCCTCGTGAACTCGGGGGGCAAATCGGAAACGACGGACCAGGACTACGACTTGGAGATAGTGACAGATTGGCAGAGATGGTCAGCCATGAGAGGCGGACTAGTGAATAGGGATCTGGAGGATGTGAATAGGAGTCCCTTTGCTCCTACGATCAGGCAAGCTAGGAATCCACTAGAATTCAAGCTACCAACATTGGAGACGTACGATGGAAGGACAGATCCTGCAGTGCATCTGACACGATACATGAGGCATATGGAGGTATTTGGGGGCATCGGAGGAGGTCATGACCCGATGCTTTCTATTGTACTTGACAGAAATTGCAGCGCTTTGGTTTAGACAACTGGAGAGTGGCTCCATAGGAACATGGACCGATCTGACTGAGAGGTTTATGAGGCAATTCAGAGTTCACATTTCGAGACCTAAGAATGTGATGAGTTTGGCAGCAATAAAGCAAAGAACCGGGGAGTCTTTGAGGAACTTTCTAACGCGATTCAATGCAGCGGCGACGTAGGTGGATCGACCCGACCCGTCCATGGTCTTGATGGCAGCTGTATCTGGCATAGTTGATGGCACAGAATTCAAGAATTCGTTAACAAGGGATCCACCTATGGATCTAGGAGAATTTTATCATGAAGCTGAAGGATTTTTATGATTAGAGGATGCAAATGCTGAAAGAGAAGAAGGAGAAGGAGTTGATGTTTACGCCGTCAAGGGTGAAAATCTTCCTAACACGGATTCAGGAACTAACCGAGGGAAACGAAAGGCTGAGGACAATAGTGATGGACCGATGCGACCACGAAAGGAACCAAGATTCACCTCTTACACGGAGTTGAATGAGACTTTGGAGCGAATCTACCAGGATACTAGGGGGCAGATGCCCTACCGAAGGCCGATGAGAAGGGATCCAACCAACAATGAAAGAAGATCCGACAAATATTGCTTATTCCACGAGCTGAACGGTAATAACACGAATGACTGCAGACACTTGAAGGATGAGGTTGAGGAACATATCCGGAATGGTATGCTATCACAGTATGTAAGAAGGGGAACAACAACGGTGGAACGGGAGCGACCACCACCTGCACCTGCCGGGGATGGCTCAGGATCGTAGCGTCAGCTTGTCATCAATTGATTGGGGTAATGACGAATAAGTAGCAAAATCCACACCAACGCGGTTAAGTCATTTACACATGTAAAGGACCACGAACGATCCTCAGGCATGCTCTGATACGACTACTAATCGCAACGGTGTGAGCGTTTGCACTTTGACATCCTTGTTTTCCTTTTATTTTCCATTTCTAATATTTGAACCTGATTTTGTTGAACATTTCTGTTGAAAAACTTGTTTTGAATCAAAGCATGCCATTTGTGATGCAATGACGGCTAAGCCACTTACACATGTAAGGGATCGCGAACGGTCCTCAGGCATGCTCTGAGACGGTGATAAACCGCCACCACAAACAACTCAGAAACTCACTCGAACGTGAAATCTGACATTGTTAACACTAAGTCCCCCCCAGGCACACAAAAATCGCCTCGAACGGCACCCGACCGCGAACGGTCACAAATCGCCGCGAACGGCACCCGACCGCGAACGGTCACAAATCGCTGCGAACGGCACCCGACCGCGAACGGTCACAATTCGCCTCAAACGGCACCCGACCGCGAACGGTCACAATTCGCCTCGAATGGCACCCGACCGTGAATGGTCACAATTCGCCTCGAACGGCACCTGATCGCGAACGATCACAAAATCGCCTTGAACGGCACCCCGACCGCGAACGGTCACCCTTCGCCGCGAACGGCATCCGACCGCGAACGGTCGCATATCACCTCGAATGACATACGATCCAGAACGATCGTCATTCATGGTCAAATAAAACTATCAATTCCTTTGCAGGTCATCAACAGGATATGAACATCCAGCTCGTGGCATTACAAAGCAACAACTTTCATCGAAGAAACGATAACTATTCAGAGTAAAGGTTGCAGCATTTCAAAGCACATCATGTTTCCACAAGACGTACTTTGGGGGGCAAATGTTATCCCGCCTTTTGGTAAGGCCGTGACACTAAGAACTTGACTAGAGATCAAAGACAGTTCGTCTATAAAATCGGTTATACGCAGGCTCGCTATGGATATCGACGAATTTTGTCCGAGTCCGGATCGAGCCAGAATTGATATGACATGACAAGCTAAGATATGAGAGTCTACGTTCCAAATTTCAAGTCAATCCGAGTTCGTATGCTCAAGTTACGATCAATGCAAATTTGGGTGAAAACTCGCTCCGCCGTGACTCGCTCCTCCGCGACTCGCTCCTTCGACTCGCTCCTTCGACTCTCCTCCGTCTCGCTCCTCCATGACTCGCTCCTCCGTGACTCGCTCCGCCGAGACTCGCTCCTCCGTGACTCGCTCCTTCGACTCGCTCCTCCGTGACTCGCTCCTTCGTGACTCGCTCCTCCGTGACTCGCTCCACCGTGACTCGCTACACGTTAGCGCCACGTCACCGAGTCAAACAAAAGCGAGTCGAACCAAACAGCCTACCGAAAAACTCCAACTTGCATTGATCATATCTCATGATCTACAAGTCCAAATGCTATGAAATTTTCACAGAAGACTACGTGCATGCTAAAAAATGTCCACGCCAAATTTCGACTCCATTGGATGAAATCTTGATCGAGTCGAAATCTGTTCGTGTCGATCACGGATCGAACCGAAACTTCACGGGCTTGGGCGTACGGGCCTGGTCACGTGCCAGAGAGGGTCTCCCGAGATCTGAGCGAAATATCAGCCTCCTACACCTATAAATAGACCCCAAAAGCCAACAGAAAAGGGGTTCTTCTTCCTCTTTGAGATCTCCAACGCCAGGACTCCGCCAGATCCAGATCTGAACTCCATTGCTGCTGCTACCAACGGATTCCACTGCTGCAAATCATAATCACCTGCTGTAATTCATTTAATTCACTTGTAATCATCAAACAAGGATCAATAAAGAAAACTACTTCAAAGTGGACGTAGGCAAGATCGCCGAACCACTATAAATCTTGTGTCTCTGTCTATTTCTTTCTGTTTTAAGTTTATTATTCTTCATTTTTATCCTCTACAATACTTAGATCTGAGATCTGTGATTATATACTGCTGATTTGTGTTCATACACTGGTGCTTTCACGAAATTTGGGGTTTGTGGCCATTTTTGGCGCAAACAAAAACAAAGTGTGGACTTTGTTTGACATATCTGAAGGTATAAAACCCATCGGCTACAAATGAATTTTTAAGAAAAAGCAAAATGCAGATGGACAAGGGGAGACTTATAAAGCAAGGCAAGCTTTAAAAGAATTTTGTCAAATTCAAAGTGTCGATTATGATGAGAAGTTTTCACTTGTAGCAATGCTTAAATCCATTTGGATAATGCTAGCTATTATTGAATTCTATGACTACAAAATATGGCAAATGGATGTAAAGACAGCATTTCTAAATGGTGATTTAGAAGACACCGTTTATACGCCGTAGCATGAGGGTCAAGTAAGTAGGAGTGAGGGCAAGGCTTGAAAGTTGTTAAAGTCCATTTATGGACTTTAACAAACTTAAAAGAGTTGGAATAAGTGTCTTGGTAAAGTGATCAAATGGTTTGGTTTTATCAGAACATAGGGGAAACATGCGTATACCAAAACGTATAGTGGAAGGAACTGGGTAATGTTACCATATTCTTAATGTTATATGTTAATGATCTTCTGTTGATTGGCAATGGCGTTTCGTTATTGCAATCAGTGAGAGCTTGGCTTTCCGGGAATTTCTCAATGAAGGATTTGGGAGAAGCAGCCTTTATACTAGGTATAAATATTAATAGAGATATATTTATGAGGTTGTTGGGATTGTCCCAATCCATATACATAGATACCTTACTGAAAAGGTTCGGTATGGAGAATTCCGAGCGTGGTAATGTTCTAATGGAATCTAAAATCGTCCTTTCTTAGAAGGACACTCCTCGGGTTGATGAGGAGAAAGAGTGCATGAAGAAGATACCGTATGCTTTAGCGATCAGTTCCATTATGTAGTTATGATATTTACTAGACCGGATGTGGCATACACATCAGGATGCGTAAGCCGTTATCAGTCTAATCTTGGAGGTAAGCATTGGATGGATATAAACTATATACTAAAGCATTTAATAAATACCAGGGACTTATTCCTGATATATGAGAGTGAAGACATCCTTGAAGGGGTATAGTGACTTTAGTTTTAAGAGTGATATCAATGGTAATAAGTTAGTGTTGGGTTACATCTTTACTATTAACGGTGGGTGGTCAGTTAGAAAAGTTCCAAATGGGAAATGGTAACTGATTCCACAATGGAGGTCGAGTACGTCACCTTCAATGAAGCAACTAAAGAAGCGATCTGGATGCACAAGTTCTAAGTGAGCTCAAAGTGATTCCTGACATGAACAATCCAATGGAATTGTTTTATGACAACAGTGCAGCGATGAAGATCGCAAAAGATCCTAAAACACACAAGAAGTCTCAACATATTCTCCAAAATTTCCACTTAATTAGGGAATTTGTTTAGAAGAAAGAGGTCATGATACAAAGGGTAAATACCAAGGACAATATAGCAGATCCACTCACGAAGGGACTAGCTCGAATCGTTCTCATCAAGCTGATCGAATGGTTGGGATTGAGATTCCACAATTATCCTTAAGTACAAGTGGGGGATTAATAGAGTTAGGTTTATGCCCTAGGAGCAATTCTATAATTTATTATAAATTATTAACTCTGTAGTAAAATATCGTTCGAAATAAAAGGCATTTTTCTTTCTATTATAATGCGTTATAATTAATTAATTATTTAATATAAGTATATTTAATAGAAAATCCATAAATGGTTCTAATATTAATTATAATTGTTGCAATCATGAGTATTTTATCATAATATAATAAACACATCATTTTAAATATTCCTATTCAAGTTGCATCAAGACCGGATATTGATGCATCCACCTAGACTAATGTACATAACGCTCTCTAAAGGTTGGGCAGTGTATTATTCATGACTGCTGGGAGCACCAAGGGGTCACATACTGATATTTATGGATAACTATTGAATGAGTCACTTAGTTTTCTGTAGGTTAATATAACTAAGGTTAAATAGAAAATATCGATGTGACAATACTACAGAATTCCCTTGACTTGAGAATATCGTTGAGCTTCAATATGGAAACTCCGCTTTGATTATAGTTAAATCGTGGTATGAAGTCCACTGAACGACTAAAGTTGGGTTCGGTGGAAATATTGGAAGTGGAACATTATTCAGTAGAGGATTTATCTCCTTGATTATATGAGGTTAGTATCATTGTCAACTAAAGTCAACTCGAAGTCAAATTATCCGACCAGAGTAGTTTGGTTAGTAATAATTGTTATAATTAAACCAAGGACTTTGTGTTTGTACTATAAAGTTGAGAATGGACGATATTGGAATTTTAACCATTACCAAGTTCCATAAGTCCTAATGTGATACAGTTCTGACGATACAGTTTTGACGAAGAAAATTGAAGTAACTAACTGTCACTACTGGGTAACGCTTAAAATAATTAAAATTGGAGTTTACCGGAGCTTTGTAAGCGATAAAATTGGCCATAATGTAACACAACAAGATAAGGTGACATGTGAACATTAATATTCGAATATATTAATCACTGACCGAATTTACACCTAAAAGCCACACAACCGAAATGTTGAATACTTGAACTAACACCTGATTCAAATAATTGTAATTATTATAAATTAATTGAATTAATTAAATTACTTAATATATATATATGAAATATTAATTATAAAATTGTAATTGATCTGTGCTGACCAGTATTAAAATAGTGCATATATAAAGATTGTCTACACACGTATCTATTTACAATATCGATATGCATTTGAATTAGATTTAAATGGATATTTATTTTGATCAGGCTTGAAGCAATTTGGATGCCCAAATATGGGCTATGATGGCCGGCCATGGGGGAGTAATTGAGGATGAACATTAATTCAAAAGTGTGAATTAGTAAATGGAAAATGTGGATCTGGATCCACTTTGAGCTCCTTTATATCTCCACTATTTAAACACTTCAAATCCTATTTATACACTCTCTAATTTTTGCCTCTATCCTTATCATTTCCGATCGACCTTCCACTTAGTCTCCTCTACAGTTTCAAGCAAATTAAACACAAATTCAAATACAAATAGTAGATCGATGGTTGGTGCTTTTAGTCGGGTAGCTCTTTTTGGAAATTCTGAATATAAATTTAAGGAGTTCATCGATTCAAGGTGTTACAACTAGGAAATGGTGAAGTTAAATATTTTATCTACACTTACACAAACACACACACACACAAACACACATATATGTGCTTGCTTGCGTGTGTGTATAAGAATTATACATATACTTTATATCGTTCTGTTAGTAACTAAAATAATTATTTTAATTTTCAAAAATTAATTACTAAATTAGAAAGCCTTTAAACAAAATTGAGTTATTAACAATGTGTGTGTGTATTTATGTTTATAAATTAGTATATAAAATCAACATAAATATATTCTGTTAATTTATATATATGATATATTTTTTAGAAATAAATAAAATTATTGTATGTATATATATATATATTTAAACTAAAACAGTATATGTTAATATTATATTGTTTCTATATAAAATATAAATACACACATGCACACGCACACGCGCGCGCGCGCACACACACACACATATATATATATGTGTACGTATGTGAATATCTTTGAAATATATATATATAACAATAATTATGTGCATGCTTTGTAAATGTTTTCAATTTTTTTTACATTTTTAAAGATTATGTATGGAAATCTTAACTTGAAAAACGAAATTTTAATACTGTGCTATTTTGATAAAAAAATTATTTTTTCTAATATAATCATGGCTGAATGTATATATATACTTATATATATTTATTTAATTATTTATTTACATCTAAACATATTTATATATATAGTTATTTTATATTGAATATTAAATATTAATTTAGTATACATGGAATTGTATGTATATGTAATTTTTGAAAAAGAAAATTAATTTTTATTTTCGATATATATATATATAGAAAATTAATACATTGATTTGCCTTTGAAATTAATAGATATTTATTATGCAGATCTAAATTTGAAATTTAAAATTTGTATTTTAAAGTTGAATTTGAATCCAAAATTTTAATAATATTATTTACAATTATTTTGTATTATAATGTCAAATACATATATGTACATATCTAAATATTTATATTTTCCAAATGTCATTTTATATTGTATTAAAACTATACACACACACACACACGCACACACACACATATTAGACATCACATATGTATATGACGTGGCTAATATGTCTATTACAATGTAAATTCCAGAACTTATATATAGCCATGTTAAACCATGTACACTGTATATATCGCACGAGCACGTTCGGACACATGTGTATATGATACGCATGCTATATATTTTATAATATAAATATATTATTAAGATGAAACTTTATAACAACTAAAATAGAATATCGATTTATTAAAATAAATTTAGATTGGATCTAAATAAATTTAGACTTCATAGGCTCAATAAAATCCAAAATGAAATAAAATTTTGAAATTCACTCATTTAACTCGTTGCTTGTTGACCTAGATCCAACATATATAACTGTAATTATTGTAGTTATTTATTTATCTTAAAATTGTTTATGATATATTAAATTAAAATTCTGAATTAGCTAAAAATAATAATTATGTAGTTTAGTTAAAATTTATTGAATAAAATTAATTAAAATGTATACATATATTGACATGTAAACAAATTATAAATGTTACAGTTTTTTAGCAAAGCAAGCCAGCTTTAAAGTGGGCTGTCCACATTTATAAATGAATTTAGGAACAGGTGTTTGGTACATGCGCTTAAATAACTTAACAAATACAAGCCCATGAGATAGGCAGAATACATATATTACTAAACAGACCACGCTAGTCCCCCTCATAAGAGGAGGTATAACTCCCATCCCGAGAAGAGGCAAGGCCGATGACATGCAAGTATCTAGATGAAGGAGAAACTAAATAAGGAATAAAATCCACCGACTCAGTTCTATATAAATACTTCCTATTCCAAGTGCCATCTACCAACACGGACTTGTTCATATCACCAAGATCGCCCAAAACACATAGAGAAAGCACTTTACCGTCCACCTGATAGAACAACCGTCTCTCATCTCCTTTAACACATACATACTTGAAATTTTTTCCACTAGATGGCTCGTATCTCATTTCTGAAGACACATGGACGCAAGGTTGCTTAGAACGATACCAACAAAAATCAATAGGGGATGGAACCACCACCGGTTCTACCAGGGATTGAGCAACAACATCACTAACAAACGACATAAATAGGTAAATGTTATATTTTATAGATAACTTCAATAGTTTAAGATGAGTAGAATAAGATTTTAGAAATTTTATATAAAAATAAAATAAATTAATTAAATATGATTTAATTAAAAAGAATTACAATTAATTAAATAAGATTTAATTAATAATATACATAAGAGTATCATATAAGTTAAAATTAAATTATAAAAGGTTATAAATAAATTAAAATTGTATAATATGGATGTATAATATAGGTGGAACAATAAGAAACCCTACTTAAGTTTGGAACAAATACATATATATGGTACGTATACTGTAACGATCCGTAATTTATGTACCGGAGGATCGTAAAGTATTTCTTTTAATTCATATAAGGTCATATGGCTCTATAACTTTGGGAAATGTCAACTGGTAATATTTCTTATCCATAGAAATTTTATTGAATGATTTTGACCTTGAAAATCTTATAAGGCCTATAACTTTTGATAAAAGTCGAACCAGGGTCTGAAATGACTTTCATTGGAAATGGATGTTGGTTTCTCTTTCCGTAGAATGAACATAATAGCTTTTTAGACTTACCATTTAGGAGATAAGTACGTTTGAAATTTGGACAGTTTTTGGCCAGATTAATAGGTAATTAATTAGGCTCAGAATAGGCCTGCTAACCCACTTTGGGAATTGCACCTAATCAGGGATGAGGTAATTCATTCTAATTGCTTTCTCAATTCCTAAAACTGAACCGAGTATTTGTTAATCTGAATTTAACCGGAAATCTCCAGTTTTCCTTACTTTAATTCGTTTAAATATGCCAATAAGGAGTGATTAGCAAGGGGGATCAAGGGATTATAGTTTGAACCATCATGGAATTCGCGTAATTACTATTCAATCTTAGATTTATTCTTAAATTTGGGTAAATTTCGTACAAGGTGAGTGATGTTGCTTATCCACTATCCTATGGTTATTGATATGGTTAAATTGTGGTTTTTGAAATGATTTTCAAAGTTTAAATGTTTTAAAACTTATATTTGACATTAATGACACCCTAAAACCATTAAAAAAGATGGTAGTATTTAACTCGATTTACATCGGTTACCAACTATATTGTAAATTTTATATAAAATCAGGTCCGGGTTGACTTATGCTCGTAAATCTTGTTTGGATTGGTTTTATGTATTGCTTTGATGTTATGTAATGATGTGTGGTGTTTGTATAGACTATTTTGATGTGTTTGTTAGTTTTTTTTGCATAGACAGGAACATGGTCATCATTTGGTGCAATTTGACATAAAAATGCTCGAAACAAGACACGGTTGGGATATGACATTGCTTAAAGTCCTAAGAGACCCCAAAACAAGACACAAGTGGTTTGGAGTTGATTTGATGGCTCAAATTATGGTCATAGAACGTGGTTGGTTATGGCTAAATTATGATCGGTTCTGATGTGATTTGCGTGGCGGCGTATGTCTTTTGGGTTTTAAGGGTCAATGCTTTGGGTCGAGCTGGAAGCGTGAGGTAGTGAAAGAGTTTTGGACTTAGAAAATTTTGATGGTCAAAAATATGGTCGGCATGGATATGTTGCTTTGAGTCCAAGGGAGCCTGACTTTGAGACATAAAAGAGAGTGCTTCGAGCCAAGCTAGGATGAAAAGAGGTGAAAGAGTTTTGTACCCAGAATTTTTTAGGGCACTTGAACATGGTCGGTACCGGCCATGTCAAGGCCTAAGAAATTGCGCATTTGCTTCAGGCTTTGGTGGAACTTGCTTCGGGTCGATGGGAGGAGCTATTGGTGCAAGTACTTAAAAACTTTGGTTGAGTTCTTGACTAACCTACATAGTCGATGACAACTATATATGGTCGGTATTGACTATATTTGTGACGACCGTCCTACACCTCTAGTACCTAATATACCTATCAATGGTGAAAAGTAGGGAAAACAATCACAGAACATATCGTATATCTTACAACGCATCGAATAAAATATAATAATCATCATAGATATAAAACATGTAGCATAGTGACAACCAAATAAACTACAAATATCAGAGTGCACAGGTTCATAGAGTTATACAAAATAGAGGTAGAGTTTATACAACTGGAAATAAACCCAACATAAACTCTCTAATAAAATAGCTAACACTGTCTAGGCTCCACAGTGTCACACAACAGAACAAGCATTAGTAAACCCAAATAAAAACAAGAAAGAGCTATATCTTGCTTGCCCTCTGCACATCATCTCGTGTCACCCAACCCTGCCATTTAGTCTACTTATTTAAATGTACTTGGGATAATAAGAAGCAAAAAATGAAACCTCAAGTTAGATAACAATCTAGTGTGAGCAATAAGCAAATCTCAAAACACCATACAAGACGATATAGTAAGGAACAAAGGTATAAGAGTCATTCTTGCCATATCCTTGCATCCAAAGAGTTAGCACATAAATCTATAACGTGTACTACGTCCTAAGCACAATATTGGATATCTAGGTATCCACACCACAATACCTACATTGTGTGGCATCCCTAAAGTGATAATCAGTAACCATATCAACCATACAAAACATATAATCCATCAAGCAAACCTCATTATCAATCAACGTGCTCTAGATATAAGATGGCTTAAGCGACACCCATATAAGCCAAAGACCAATGGGAAAGTCTTAGTTTTGTTGCATCCCACCGCTCTATATTGTCAAGGACAATCTATCCATATAAGGTCCAGGGTAATCCACTATATAAAGATATGGAATCCACATAATCCGAGTGGGTATCCTCACATACTCCTGCAATACGAGTATTCTTCAGAAACATTCGAGTGTCAGCAATCCCTTCACACATTTTTGAACCTATCACCGTTCTATCATTTTCCATTTGTTTATAGTAGAACTCATTCTTTGTTCTGCTCACGAGCTCTCATCCTTGAACTCGCCCTTCTGGACCATCATGACCCTCATCCTTCGAGCCGTCCTAATCGAACCCTCCTAGACATCCTGCCTAAGTCATAGGCTTAGCACACCAAAGTACATAAGCCATCACATCGAAGCACTTCAACGTTGCTTCATCCATTAATCTGTTAGAATGCGGATTAAGGATCTTAAGGCTAGAATTAACACTAGAGGGGGGGGTGAATAGTGTTTTAAGAAATTTGTTAATCTTTTTGAGTTTATCTTAATTTGTTAACAATGTATACACTAATCAAACATAGATATGAACACGGAATCAAACACAGATGCAAATATAAAGTAAAAGCAGTAAAGGAAAGAACACACTGGATTTTATACTGGTTCGGAGTTACCCTACATCCAGTCCCGCAACACAAGTACAGATTTCCTTTCAAAAACAATTCTTACAAATACAACCCTCAATTTCAAGGCCACGAGGTACACCGCTCCAAATTCACAATCCTCTGGGTAGAGATACTTGATTTACCGGGCAACAAGTTCACCCAATTGATTTCCAGGGCTACAATCACACCTTCTCTCGCTCAATTGATTACAAAAAGTATATAACTCAGATTAGCACTTGGATCTTGTAGAGATAGTGGAGAGAATCAAAACCAGAAATTATCTAGTTAGATTCGATATTGATTTCGGCAGAGTAATGGTGTAATTTGTTAATAAGAAAGTGGAGAAGAAGAAGAGAAGTTAAATCAGAGAAAAAAGTAATTAAAATTCATTGAAAACACCCTTTATTTATAGTAGATCAATAGCCATGTCCATTGGTGAAGGGATGTGACGAATAGACACTTATTTTAAAAAACAATTTAACTATCACCATGTCGACAGGGGTACATGTGACCATGTCGACATGCCCTTGTATTTTTTTGTGATTTGTTTTTCTTTGAAAATAATTTCTATATTTTATTATACTTATATTTAAACTTTAAAATATACTTATATATAGTTATAATACATAAATAACTATAGAGAACAATATTATTAAAATATATATAATAATTTTCTATACTTTTATATTTAAATCTTAAGTATAAATATATAAAACAGCTAAATATATTAATATCAAAATTGTAGTTTAAAAACTTAGGATAATAATTTAAAATCAAAGATATTTAAAATTAAGGATATTTTTTAGGCTAAAATATATTGAAAAACCAGGACAGATGATTTTGGTTTTTAAACAGGAATATTTAAAATCATTTTGAAAAACAAGCTATATATTTTGAAAATCATTTTGAAATAAAAGTAAGTGGATACAAAAAGATGTTCCACTAGATTTTTCATAGGTTCCATCATACTTAGGGTTCCATCCCTTTAACGAGCACGAAGTGGATTCCATTCCACGAATAAAATAGATTTTAAGATGTCAGTGCCTTTTTATGAGTTTTAACAATATTCCTAACTATATAACTTATCTTGGAAACTTGAACTCTTGAAATTTTTGATACTCATGAGTCTTGAATCTTGATATCTTCAATCTTTGATCTTGAATCTTTATACTGTACAGTTCTTCATTCTTTAGTACCTACAAACATATCTATATATATCTACACAATAATGTTAGTATTATATATTTTATAATCTAATTCTAAGTAAGGTTGTTGTCATCAAAACCAACTCCTCAGGGACTAACACAATCATCATCTTTCATCGGGCTACCACGTTTGAACCAAATATCAAACGAACGAACACCTCTAGTACTACTTCCAGAACCTCCATAATACATCCTGGGAGATTGGAAATTTTTTTCCATCACCCATTCATGTCGGCACCAACATGAGTTACTTAGCCAAAAATTGGCTAAGTACCTCATGCCCTGACTACTTACTTCCTTTGCTCGCTTGGAACCTTCCTTTTACTACTTTGAAATCCATAACATCCTATAAATTGAACGGTAATTAAATTTAAAAGAAATTAATAAATAATTATTAGAGCAAAAAATGAAATTTTCGCAAATGTTGGAATTTGGCTATGAAACTTGCATCATTGTATTCATGTCGATTTTCCGATCAATTTTCATATATAAAGTTTTACGATCGAAGTTCAAACACAGATGTTATCAACGTTTGAAGGTTTCAGATCGAAAATAATTGTATATCCTTAATTATAATGAATTAATGTTAATTAACAATTAACAGATACTTAACATCTAAGAAAAATTAACGTTAATAAAAGATCGGTCAAAATTGGATAAAATAACGTGTAAGGGGAAACAAATTAACTTTTAACATAAATAGGCAACCGGTCGACTACTAGCGGTCGACTGTTTGTAGGCTAGCGGCTGTTTATTGAACCTAGGACGAACGGCTTGGATTTAATATAATCTAATCTAACGGTGGGCATTGATTCCAACCCCTATAAATATAGGCCTAACCCCTCACTTCTCTTCTCATATTTTCTAAGAAACGAAAAACTCTGCCATTTTCTTTTCTCCACAAATTCTAAAACCTATATAAACTATAATCTATATATATAACTAAAAAACAGAGGAGAATAATAAAGAAGAAGAATAGGATCGAATCTAATCGGCAAAACCAAGGTAAGTTGTAAAACTAAATTCAAATCCAAATTAAATTCAAATCTCTTCTTCAACCTAAATTTCTAATAAATATGTATATGCTTTCGATACATATTTTTGGTAGGAAGAAAGGTAGTCAAACAGGAATAACAAGATTTAGATCTGGAGATTTGGAAGCTAGGAGGTAAGTGGGAATCATATATTTTTATATAATATTGGATTTATATCATTGTAAATCTGTTAAATATATGCCTAAAAGTAAATTTTGGAGTTGTAGGCTTAAATATACATATATAATGAATTTGAGAACCATGTCTACATATTCTATGAATTGCTAACTTTGATTAAATATTGCATATACTTGAATCTTTAAAGTAAGGGTGAAAGAGTCCCTAAATTTATGAAATAATTTGTTAATAAGGTTGTATAATAGTTCCAGGTTTGTTAGTTGAATGATCTATGTTAGTAAACATGAATTGAAAGTTGTTATAAATTAGATTGGGATTTAAGTAGTATTTTAATTCATTTGAATGAAGTGTGTTGCAATGCAAACTTCTATAAATTATCATGTTCTATAATTATGAATAAAAGTGTATCATTTGAAATAACAAGGAATATCCCTAAAAGAAAGAGATGTCCAAAGCAAGGAAATTTACTGTATTTTGTACCTTTTATTTCAATAATAATAGAAAGATAACAATTTAATTGTAAATCTAATATATACGATTTAATATAAATTAAAAAAATAAACAATAAGCAATGAAGTGTAAGTAAAGGGATGAAATGAGTAATTAAGAAGTTATAACAATCAAAGTAAGGTAGTTAATAGTAGAAAAGGAACAATAAGCTATAACTAATTGCGTTGAGTGGAAGTTAAGAAGCAAAAGATATTTAATCATTAAAAGTAAGTGGTAAATGACATTAAATGACGTTCATGAAACAAAAAGTAAGTTATGTAAAAATAACTGAATATTAACAGTTGAATGTAAGAGGCGTAATAGTTAAATAAATTTATATAGCCTCAAATATGCGTTTATGATGGGTGTGAATTATTGGATATAGTCAATAATTTAGATTAATTATAAATGACATAGTCATTAGTACTAGATGGGATGCGAGGTCAATAATGTTACACAATAGAAGTTTGCCCTTCGAAAGAGGCTACCAGCAGTTGTGCATACATTGTACAGATATGCGACATCTCCAACCGTAAGACTCGTTAGATTATATGTTCATGTATAGCTGAAGGGAATATTCCAAAGTAGGGTTCGCGTCGGTTGAAGTGTTAAAGGACCAATTAGGGTCTACTTCAATCCTTAAGGGGTACGTGTTAAGTAACCAATACAGCATTTCCTTGATTGGATTAGGAAATCTAAATGGGACGGTGAGCGTAGGCTCGACGCTATGTCAGTAAGTTTGGTATCATATATGTGAGGAGTAGGGTTGTACACATAGATTGAGAGCATCATCGGTCCTGGAGCAATCGGTAGAAAGACTCAGGTTATGCCTATCCGGATTACACCTCCTACTAGTGTAGATCAAGTATGAGACATGCACCGCCTCACAATTGTTTATTAGTTTGTTTGTAGTTAAGAAGTAAGGCTAGATAACCCCTAAACGAGAATTTAAGACGAGTAGAATATGGGTAAATAGGTGTAATGCCATTATTAGGCACTAATGGGAAGACCCTCGGTGTACACGGATAAGTCGGTCTACAAAGATGGTGATACCTCGCGCGTTATAGAGTTACCAATAGTAGCAGGAAAGTCCATAGGGGACTGTGGTACTTATATACAAACATATATATACTTATGTAGTTATTGTATACCTCAAGTAGGTGGCATGCATCGTATGTGTACATGAAGTCAATATGACTAGGTTAAAATAGTAGATATAACACATAATGGAAAGTAATCGGCATAAACAAGTGCCATGTAAAATATGTAATTTACCAATCATCGAAACATTGTTTTGACCCCCTCCTCATTACAACCCACATGATAGATTTAGAGGGATAAGTAATGGTACAAGGTGGCAATGATAAAATGATATATTTCCTTATGCATGCTCAATAACGACAAGGGTATTAGACATCAGTGGTATTAGCCTTGGTCAATAATTACATGTTTTATTATACTTTACTATTCCATTGTGAGTATTAATCGGTAGTGCTTCGATATACTTTTGTTTATTTATGGATACCAACTCCAACGATCTGTACTCTAGTAGAATTGAATTTTCGATTTAGCGAAAATTCGGGCCCATTAAAGTGCGCATTGTTACAAAGTCTCTGCCTCATTCTTTTACTCAAAAAGATGTTGGTACAGGGTAGTACCCGGTACCAAGTTGATTTTACTTCTCTAATTTGAAGCTAAGTCCTCTAACTCCCTTCCCTTTCCTTTCCTAATGCCCACCCTGGAGTTTCATGCCTTAAGTCCCGTAGTTGCACCTTCATCGACATGAAATGCATCACTACCGACCAGATCTGCAACTCCTTCTGACATGAATTTAGCCATCCAAATCAACTCTAATCTTTGTGCAACCCGTTTTGTAGGTTCCTCTGCTCCTTAAGAACCCTATCTCCAAGTTGTATCACATTTTGGGCAATTTTGACACTGTATTGCCTAAATCAACAACCACATTCCTACTATACTAAAACCACTATCAAACATATCAAAAGAATTCATACGAGAGCAAACATCATTTATCAACATCCAAGCAATGAATCCAATTCATCTAAACATGATTTATAAGCACATAATTCCTTAGGTCTAGTTTTATGCTAAGATGACAACATGATTCATAAAAGGGTGCAAAACCATTTAAAATATATTCTTATCATTTTATTTTCAGCCATAAACATTTTATTAAGATTAGATTAAAGTTTGAAAACATTTTAACATCAAAAACAACATTTTTAACTTTGTAAACATGCATAGAATAGTGGGAGATATCAAATTCTCACTTAGAACCAAAATTACTCAACATTTTCCCTAAATCTAAAATGGACAGTTACAAGATGAATCACTAGGCCGCCAATAGATGAATCTAAGATATCCTTCGCTAATTACCCTTTAATGAGGATTTAAGGCTAGATTTAATATGAAAAAGAGGAGCTTTTTGATGGAAATTTGGTTAATGAAGGTTTAGACTTGTTTTTGGGAAGTGGGAAATGATTTAGATATGTCCCATCAATCCAAATAAAGCATGAATCCATGAATAGGTTAGTGCACCTAAGTTTGGGCTTAACTAATTACCCACTAATCTAGCCGACAGCAGTCTAAACTTAAAACGACCATATCTCATAAATAATAACTCCGTTTTCCTATTACGATCACTCCGTGGAAAAGGAAACCATTATCCCAATTTAATGGAAATGGTTTTAGACCTTAATTCTTCTCTTATTAAAAGTTATAGGCCTTACAAGAATTTCTAGGTCCAAACCGTTCGATAAAAATTGTAAGGATGGAAAATGTCCATAGTAGTCATTCCTCAAAGTTATAGAGTCATACGATCTCAAATGAATTAAAGAAAAATAGTTTATGATCTTCCGATACATAAAATACGGGTCGTTACACTCCTCTAAAATTCAAAATTCACCCGTGAAATCCCCAAATAAATCAAGGAATAGTCAACCATAATTATCCCCACATGCCTAACAATCATAAGCAACCATTAAATAGGCAGCCATACAATTAATAATGTAGATATACCTATCATAGCATGTGAGATACTAAACCATCCTATGTTATATCAAAAGTGAAAACAAATAAGATAAACAATGGGTCTTGCCACGCAAAGACCTTTGGATATACAACCCTCATGCTCTTATCGGTTTTCCATGTGCAATCGCCTTCACTTTCATCCTATTGAACCATCACTAACCCTACCATATTTCTCCTATGTTTTGTCGTATCATGTTAGACAATACGAACTGGCCTACAAGGTCTCGAGCTTCTACTTCAATCTCGATATCATCGAGTTACTTTGATGCGATCGTCATGTCTAAATCATGCACAAACTTCCGTAAGTGAGAGATTTGGAATACGTTGTGCACATCCTTCATCTTTTGAGGTAAGTCGACAATATATGTTGCATCCCTGATCCTCTCTACTATCGGAAAAGGACCTATGAATTTCAGTGTCAACTTCCCCTTACTATCGAATCGAACAACATTCTTCAGCGTAGAACTCTTCACAAATACCATGTCGTCGATAGAGAACTCCAAGTCTCTACGTCTCTTATCAACATAGCTCCTCTGCCTATCCTGAGCAATCTTCATTCATTGTCGATTGGTTTTAATCTTCTCTGAGGCCTCCATGATTATATTTAGCCCAAACATCGATTTCTCGCCCACTTTCCGCCAATATAAAGGAGCGCTACATGACCAACTATATAATGCTTCAAATAGTGCCATACCTATATTAAATAAATAACTATTGTTGTATGTGAACACCACTAAATGCAAGTGATCATCCCACGAGCCTTCCAAATCAAGAATGCAAGCTTGCAAGAGATCCTCTAAATATGATTCACTCTCTCGATCCGCCCATCGGTTCGCAAGTGAAAAGTTGTACTAAGATGCTGCTCTATCCCTAATGCCTCTTGTAAGCTCTTCTAAAACCCACTGGTGAATAAAGAGTCTCAGTCACTCATAATCTCTTCTGTACACCATGGAACCGCACTACCAATTTCACATACAACTCAACCAATTTGGGTGTTGTGCTGCTAGACTTTAATGGGTATGAATCGAGCACTCTTCATCAACCTATCGAATGTGACCCAAATGTTACCTTACCCTCCTCCGATCCTTAGCAATCCATCGATGAAACCCCTCAAAACTTGTTCCTACTTCCACTGGAGAACTTCCAGTGGTTGCATCAATCCACTCAGCTTCTTCTGCTCCGCCTCTACCAACTGGCAGTTCACACACTTCAAGATGAATGTCCCAACATCCTTCTTCACCCCCTCCCAATAATACGTCTACTTCATATCATAGTATATCTTATTATTGTTGGGATGTATTATCAATCTTGAATGATGGAACTCTCGTAGCACCTCATCTAGTAATCCATCAACATCGAGAACAAACAACCTTCCATCCTTACAGAGCCAACCATGAGTCTGTAGTGCTACATCTCATTAGACTCTACTCCCCTTCTATCTTTGCTATGATATCTACTAGTGTAGCATCTTGCTTCTAACTAGTATCAATCCTCTCAATCAAAGTCGGTCTAACGGTCAAACTAACCAACATGTCTGGCTCTAGCTCGCAATGAGGTCTGAAGTCAGAGTAATAAATATACTCCAACAATTTCGACTCTAGGAACATCGCTCCTAAACTAGCATGTCTTCTACTCAAAGCATCGATAACTGCATTTCCCATACCAGGCTTATAAGAAATTCTAACGTCATAAAAGGCTAAGAACTCTAACCATCGCTGTTGATGAAGGTTGAGGTCCTTCTAGGAGAAAAGGTATCTCAAAGATTTATGGTCCATAAACAATTCGAACCTTTCTCTAAGTAAATAGTGCCTCCATGTCTTCAAAGCAAAAACTATCAACACTAACTCCAAATCGTGGATCAGATACTTCTTCTCATATGGTTTCAGCTGTTGATTGGCATATGCAACAACCTTACCACCTTGCATTAGTACTGCACCCAATCTAGTACTACAAGCATCGGTGCATACCATCAGTTTCTCATTCCTGCTTAGAATGGTCAACACCGGTGCACTCGTCAACCTCTCCTTTAGACTCATGAATGCATGCTCACGCTTTGCGTTCTAAATAAATACCGGATTCTTCTTCATCAAAATGGTTAATAGTGTTGCTACCTTCAAGAAATCCTTGATTGTAACACCCCATAAATTGAACGATAATTAAGTAGATAGAATTAATAAATTAATTATTAAAACCTAAATTTTTTTTTACAAATGTCAGAATTTGGTTATGAAACTTGTACTATTGAGTTTGTGGTGATTTTCTGATCAATTTTCATATATAAAATTTTACAATCAATATTTAAACAGAAAATTATTAACGTTTAAAGATTTCATATTTGAAATAATTATATATGCATTAAGAAAATAAATATTACTAATTTACCTTAATTAACATTAAACTAATACTTAATGACTAAGTAACATTAACATTAATTAGATCAAATCAAATCAATCCGATTAGGGAAAAAAGCAAACGGAAATAAACAGTTAACATATAAAGGCGACTAGTCCACCCCTTATTGGGATCGATCAACCACTAGTGTTCGACTAGTAGATGTATAGCGGTCGATCATGGTGCAATGCTAGCTAATATTAAACCTAGGCCAAATGGGTCGAATTTAATAGAATCTAATCTAACAACTAGGATTGATTCAAACCCCTACAAATACAGGCCTAGCCCCTTAGTTTTCTTCTCATATTTTCCGAATCAACGGTGAAGCTCTGCCATTTTCTTTTCTCCGCAAATTTTAAAAGTTGTATAAGCTATAAATTATATACATAAGTAGAGAATAGTGGAAAACAGTAGAGAAGAAAAATAGGGTCGAATTGACTCGCCAAAACCAAAGGTAAATTATAAATCTAAATCCAAATCTATATTTAATTCAAATCTCTTCTCAGATCTGTAATTCTAATAAATGTTAATATACATTTGATACATATTTTGGTAGAAAGAAATGGAGTCAATCAGGAATAACAGATTTATCTGGAGATTTGGAAGCTTGGAGGTGAGTGGGAAATTATATATTTTATATAATATTGAATTTATATAATCGTGAATCTATTCCTTGTGTGCCTAATTGTAAATTTTAGGATTGCAGGCTTAAATATGTATATGTAATAAATTCGAGAACCATGCCTACATATTATATGAATTGTTAAATCTGACTAAATACCATATAAATCTAAATCAGGAAAGTAAAGATGAAATTTATCCCTAAAGGTTATGAATAATTCATTAATAAGATTTTATGTAAATCACAAGTTTGTTATTTGAATGTTATATGTTAATAAATATGAATTGAAGATCGTTACGAATTGGATTTGGATTTAAGTAGTATTTCAATTCATTTGAATAAAGTATGTTGTAATATAAATTTCTATAAATTATCCAACTTGATAATTATGTATGAACGTGTATTGTTTGGAATAACAAAGAATATAACTAAAAGAAGGAGATGTACAAAATAGGGATGTTACCGTATTCTGTGGTCTATTCCAATAATACCAGAAAAGCTAATTCTTTGTAATTTCAAACATGACACAAATAATCTTTAGGTAATTTATAGGAAAATACAGTTTTAATAAAATGTTATATAAATGAAGATAAGTCTTCATAAAATGTTTATAAACTTAAGTTATATTTTATGAAATGTTTTATAAATGATTTTAGTATTCAATGAGAAATGATTTTTGTGTAAATGACAGTGATTTAAAATGTAAAAGAAGTTGGTGTAGTTAAGAAACCGGTGGAATAAAATATGTAAGTTGTACATAGACTATTTTATTCACATGACGGTTCTTGATCTAGGATTCAGTATATAATTTTGAGGTGATTTACATCGGTCCGAATAAGGATTTTTCGCTAGATTCTTGATGGAGAACACCTGATATGGATTTTTGATATGATTTTTAAGTTTTCTATCATAGTATATAGTATTGTAAAAAGAATGAAGGTCTCTAATTAAGGAATTAGATCGGAGTCTGTATGAAAGCCGTCAAGTGAGATATACTAGTTTGGAAGTGGAATTTAAGTGATCGAGCAAGTGATCAGATTTGATATAGCATACGGATGGTCCATGTGCATCATATGGGCTTTGGTATATTTGTATGCTATGTTTGTTTGCTTATAGAGAGTTTGGGAAAGGACTCTTTGAGTTATGTGAGGTTGTATGAACAATCGACTAAGTAATAACATGAGGCTATTGAGCGAAAGATACAATTAGTTGGTTGTTTAACATCCTTATGCAATGAGAAGGTTTCTGAAAATGGGCAAACCATGAGCTATGTTTCCTAGTGAATTCTGAATGCTATTAAGTATTGATTGGGTTGTTTCTTTTTGGTTACTTGTGTTGGAATTTCGAGGATGAAATATTCTAAGTGGAGGAGAATGTAACGACCCGGAATTTTGGACACTTCATATTTTAATATCTGAACTATTTAAATATTTGAATCTTGGATTTAAGGTGAATAAATTGATTTAATAACCTTGTTAACCCTTTTTTAAATAATAATTAATTATAATAAATCGATTTTGAAATTTGTTTATAAAAATAATTAGTTTGCAGAAATATCGATAATGTGGCCGAAAATCATTTCATCGATAAACGACTTTTTGCTAGGCAAAAGTTGTTTGAACTCTTTTGTATTTTTTTGTTAACATATAAAGTCATTTATAAGAACTAAATCATCTTTGTTCATAATCAAATCAATTAGAAACTAAGTGTTAATTAAAAGGACTTTGACCTTTGTGCTTGATACATGGAGTGATTTAGGGAAGCATGGATGTGTAAGAGGCATGGTGTGCATGTGCATGGAGAGAAGGTGGAGGGGGTTATGGCCAGCCATATGCAAGGGTGTTTTGAAATTTTTGTGTTGCTAAATCATCCACTCTATACTCTCTTTTGATTCATTATTTCATGTTTCAAATTTGAGGCAAAAAGAAAAAGAATTAAAAACTCTTCATTCCTCTTTTCTCTTCATATAATACCTAAGCAAATCTTCTTCTATCTCTTCCAAACTCTAGTATAGTTCTTACATCATCCCTACAACACCTTCTATCAACTAAAAGTGGAAGGATTAAAGTAACCAAGCCCAAGAAGGTCCAAGGCCATAAGCAACTAGAGGAATTTTAAGGCATGGCCGTAAGCAAATATAGTTTGAGGTAGGCATAATGGGTGTTTGCAAGGTTGAGGTAGGAAGTTGGATGCTTGTGCTTGTGTTTGGTTTTATTATATATGAGGTATCTCACCATCTTAAAAGTATATGATGTTTACATAAATATTTAATTGCAAAGATATAAAAATGTTGAATGAAAACCAATGCAAGATATAACTTTTTGGACCCCTCTTGCTTTTGAAAGCAAATGACAACATATATGTATTATAACTTCCCTTATAATCCCTCTAAAACTTGTAATATGACCATGACCTTGTGTTTACAAGTTTGAATATGTTGTATGTGATGTAAAAGTGTGCATGTGAATGTTTGAAGCAAGAAAATTTCTATGAAAGCACTTTAAATCCCTTGTATTTTAACTTGCTTTAAAATGATGTTATATGTGTATATTATTGAATAATATAATTTGGTTGTCTCTACACTTCTAGTAGTGTTTTGGACAGCGAGGAATTGGTTGGAAAGTTGTGGAAATAATTGAATAAAACTATAAATTGTTGATGTGAAATAATCGCTATGGATGCACTTTGTAATCACTATGTGTTTGGCGATTTCTAAGTCAACATTGGAAGACATCCTTTGGGTTTTCTTTATGGTTTTAACAAGTATAATATAATTAACTACTAATATAAAAATATCTAGTTTTAAAAAGGGTTAAACTAGTTAAAAAAAAGTTAAGAAAGTTTGAAGTAAAAAGGTCGCTATATCGACACGTTTAAAATACATTATTTTGAGAAATAATGTTTTTTTTGTAGAGACTTTCTTATGGGTTTCTTTACTAATTTAACGTAAAATATATTTTGTTCTTACTGTAAAAAATTTAGAGTTTAAAACATATAATAGCTAATTTAATGAAGTGGCAAAATTTATAGCGAAATAGTCGCTATACGAGCATTTAGGAAAATATCTTATTTTCGAAAATTTCTATAAAACAATTATAAGATGTTCTTAGGGTTTTCCCTTCATTGTTTTTAAGTACCCTAAGTACAATAACTACTGTACAAATTTAGGATAAAAAACAATCGTTTAAGTGTTAAAAACTAGCTTCAAAGTTGTAGTAAAATAACATTAAAAACTGCCCGAAACTTTATATAACGTTTCTGGAATGCTGTATTTGCTACTGAAACACCTTTGATCGTTGCGAATTGTTTTGGTAGCATTTGCGGAAATGTAATCTTTGTTATTTGAAACTATAAATTGTATAAAAACGATATTTAAATAAAGTATTTTTCTCTATTAGTATTAAGTTTGTTTTCTAACTTATATTAGAGTGTTTTAAAATTGGTTTCATGTTTAAATATATTTTTAATAATTAATTATGAATTTTAAAGTAAGTGGATTTTAAGATAAAACGTGTTTATTTTTTATTTTTCCATTTATTTCAAAATTTGTTATTTTTACTTGATATCCTATGTATATAATTATAATATATTTTCAAGTAATTTAAAAGTGTTTTAGCATAATTATAAATATTTTAAAAGTATGTATATATATATATATAGATATGTATGTATAAGTTTTAAAAAGTAAGTTAAGTATTTTATAAATATAGTAAAAGGAGTTTGAATTTTTAACGCTTAAGTTAAATAAATGGTTTTGAGAATTTCAATTAAAAGTGTATTACCTTAATTAATAAGTGCAGACATACTTAGACCTTTAAAATGAATGTTTTAAAGTAAATAATATGCATAAAATGGTTTTTGGTTGTAGCAAACAATATTATAGCAAAATTAGTTTTTAACCCTTATTATTAATTATACTTAGGAATATAATTAGATAATTAATAATAATTATTTTAAAGATAATTATAAGTAAAAATAGTTTTGATTTGTTGTGACAAATGTTTAAATAACACTTGTCTTTAACCCTTAAATGTAATTATATCTTTAAAAAGCAAGTTTTGAAGAAAATGGTTAAGTATGAAATGGTTTTAGGTTTGTTATGACAAATGTTTAAGTAACACTTGTCTTTAACCCTTAACTATATAATTAGATCTTAAATAATGGAATTTCAAAGATAATAACAAGTATGAAATCATATATAAAAAGATAGAAAAATTAGAGGTTTAATTTATAAAAGAGAAGGGGCTAATAGTAACAATATTTAAGTAACATTTGTCTTTAACATCTTTGATTATATTTTAAAGTAAGTAAAATTTGTTAATGATTTGTGAATATACTTATACCATTTGAGATAAGTATATGAATACTTTTGAAGTATAGAAAAGAGTATAAGTAAACAGTAAAAGGTGAATAGTAAAATACAGCATAAATGAATAGCAAAATACACGAACAGTAGAATATAAGTATATCTTTTATAAAGAGAAATCAAATCTATATACAAGTTTAATAAGTTAAGTTTTAATTTAATAGAAGTATAATTAAATCAGTTTTAATTAAACATAAATTTAATTAAAATAAGTTAAGTTTTAATTAAATAGAAGTTTAATTAAATAAAAGAAGTTTAATTAAATAAAAGAAGTTTAATTAATAAAGGAGTTTTAATTAAAGTAAGAACTTTTAACTAAAGAATGAAATTTTAATTAAATGAAGAAGTTGTACTAGATAACGAGTTTTACTAATGGAAAAAGTTTTAATTAACAAAAAGATTAATTAAATAAAAAGAGGATTAAAAGTCGTCCATGTGACTTGATCGTGCTTTCTGTATGTTAACCATGCTTTGTGTGTTACTTCTGTGTGGAAAGCATTTAGTAGTGTGCTTAGCACTAATAGTCGACGAAGTAGACTTTATTCTATCTGTGAGAGTTAAGAATGATGATTCGAGTAAGGTGTAGAAGCAATAGTGCTCTAGCCTATCGGGCTTCCTTCTGGACGTAGGGATAATAGAAGTTGAAAAGTTAGAAATGTGATAAATATATGAGACTTGGTTTCCATATGCAATCCTTTATGGAAATCCCTCGATTCAGCCTTGAAGAGACCGGAATCGGTAAGTGTTTTACTTATTCCAAACCACTTCTAGACTAAGATACGTGCTCTATCTCTTGGAAGTGGATCTGTTCGAGATGCTGAAACCCATTTGTGGTTTCGAGATCCGTTCGAGATGCTAGAACCCACTTGGGGAATCAGGATCTTTTTGAGTGATGATGGCTCACATATTGAGATGTTGAACATGACTTCGCCATTGGTATATGACTAAAGACAGAGTAGGATGCACAATCTCAGATTTTGCTAACACATGAGAGTATATCAACTCCATTATCTAGAGTATCTTATGGTATATTTTATCTAGAGATATGACGCTTAGAAGGAGTTTTTCGATCCTTGTCGTAGAGATTGATCTTAGTTTATTTACGAGTTTTATTGGGGAGGTCTCCGTGGAAAATCCATTATGCGAATTCGCATTAGTGGTTTTGTTTGAATACCTATTGAATATCGTTTTGGTGTGAACAATATAAGCACTAGCATCAATTTTTTGATTTATATTCATCACCCTAGACATTATATATTATATCACCTTATGTGTTTATTAAATGGTGGTTCTTTTGAGTGGATAACCATTATGGTATTCCATGCGATCTTAAAAGTACTGTCATATGCTAGCTACATATTTCTTTAGTTTCTCACACTAGACTTATGTCTTTCCCATGGTTTTATTTTTCCCTTATTTTCATGGGTGCTATTTTGAGTAGTATAAGAAAAATAGGTTTTTGTTGATGTTCATTAAGCTCATGGAGAGGAGTTGGATGTTTTACATACCATAATATTTATCTCCATAGCATTACTTTATGTGTGTGTATATCAGCAATTGAAAGAATGGGATGTCATAGCTGTCCAGGCTTATGATAGTGCTTTGATTAGTAACTCTAAAATACTATTTTCAATGTATATTAGAGTAACTTTGCATATTATCTTTTGATATTATGTGTTATCATTACGCTATGAGATTCTGATATTTTTATTCTTCTCTTTCTTGTTCCTTTTCTTTTCTTCTTTTTCTTTACCCTAATGTTCCATCTTTCCGGCACTTGAGTGCTCAGCACATAAATATTGTGGATGTAAACATTCGGGATCGAAAAGGCAATCGTTACATTGTGGTATCAGAGCTGAAGGTTAAGTGTGAACCTTGGCTTTAGTTGGGTATAACTCATTAAGAGATAGAGTAATAGAATACCTGAGCATGAGTTGAGTGTATTATATATATGAGAGTGTATATTTATTTGATATATATCAGTTAGAAATATAAGTATAGGTTGATAGTGTAGTTGATTTATGTAGGGATTGATGATGTCCATATATCCCTTATTTATTAGCTCTCGACCAGTTTATGAGCATTGATTATTGTTTGTTGATGAATAAGTAATTTACTTTTTTATAACATGGGTTGGGTATATAGTAATTGTAGGGACAATGAAAGAACACCTTATGAATTGAGTTTCATAGTTTGACTATTAGGCATTCAGTAACAATATTGGATTAAAAATTTAACTTAAATAAACATTGTTTATTATGATCTAAAAGAATGATAGGATATTTTGAGAATAAATATTTATAAAATGACTTTATATAAGTATGGTTTTAAAATATGAGTTATAAACTAAAAAGGAAATTGAGAGTTTGAGAACTTAAATCCTAGTGTTTTTGAAAATTGTTTTTCAAGGTTTTGGAGAAAATAATAATAGTATTATTTGAAAGTATTTTAAAAGAAAAATATTTTTAAAAGAGTTTTTAGATTTGTTCGAGTTCGAGGTTGCTATCAGAATTGGCAAGTTGATTTGGAAATAAAGTATTTTTATGCTATCTAGTTCGAGTGGCTCGAAAATGATTAAAAATGGATGAGTGATGTGTTCGATTGGTAAGCACTTCTCTTGGGTATTACTTTTCTTAATAAAGGGGATATATGGTACTATTTGGTAGGACCCAGTTCCTTGCATCATTTTGGTGTTACTCGGTTAATATATATATTTTCTATGGATTTTAAAGAAATTATTTAGGAAATTGGTTAGAAATGATTTTGGTTTAATCTTGCAAGTATGATTTGACATAAAAAGAATATACGTATATGATTATTTGAAATGATTCGAAATGGAATTCGGTCTTTTGTTCAAAAGTTTTCTTTAAAGAAATTTGGTATTGAAATAAAATTTGAATTTTTGTAATTCTTAATTTGAAAACAGAGTAAGTTAAAGTAAGTTTAAAATTTATTGAACATCCTTGAAAAGTAAAATAAATATGAATGCTTTGTATATAATCTTAGGATGTAGTAGAGTATTATACGAGTAATGAACTTAAGTCCTGATATGTTTTTAAAATGAATTTTTTTTAAAAGATTGTTTTATAAATGAAGATAAGTCTTCATAAAATGTTTATAAGCTTACGTAATATTTTATGAAATGTTTTATAAATGATTTTAGTATTAAATGAGAAACGATTTCTATGTAAATGGAAGCGATTCAAAATGTAAAAGAAGTTAGTACAGTTAAGAAACCAATGGAATAAAATACATAAATTGTACGTAGACCATATTATTCGCATGATAATTCTTGATCTAGGATTCAAGTACATGATTTCGAGGTGATTTACAACAATTCTAACAAGGGTTTTTCACTAGATTCTTGATGGCGAACACCTGATATGGATTTTTGATATGATTATTAAGTTTTCTATTATAGTATAAAGCTATGGAAAGAGAACGGAGGTGTCTAATCAAGGAACCAGATCGCAGTAAAGACGTCAAGTGAGATATACTAGTTGGAAGTGCAATTTATTTGTTCGAGCAAGTGATCAAAATTGATATAGTGTACAGATGGTCCATGTGCATCGTACAGGCTTTGGTATATTTATATGCTATCTTTGTTGGCTTATGGAGAGTTTGGGAAAGGACTCTTTGAATGGTGTGAGGTAGTATGAACAATCGACTAAGTAATAATCTGAGGCTGTTGAGCGAAAGGTACGTTTTGTGGGTTGTTTATCATCCTTGTGCAATGAGAAGGCTTCTGAACCAGGGAAAACTGTGAGCTATGTTTGCTAGTAAATTTTGAATGCAATAAAGTATGGATTGTGATTGTTTCTTTTTGGTTTCTTTTGTTGGAATTTTTGGAGTGAAATATTCTAAGTGGAGGATAATGTAACAACCTAAAATTTCGGACACTTCATATTTAAATATCTAAGCTAATTTTGTTAACACTCCTTTTAAATAATAACTAATGATAAGAAAATTGATTTTGAAATTTGTTTACAAAAATAAATATTTCGTAAAAATACGATAATGTGACCGAAAATTGTTTTATCGATAAATGACTTTTTGCTAAATAAAAGTTGTTGGAACTCTTTGTATTTGTGTTGTTAACATATGAAGACATTTATAAGAATTAAATCACCTTTGTTCATAAGCAAATCAATTAGAAACTAAGTGTCAATTAAGAGGACATTGACCCTTGATTCAAGGCTCGATTCATGGAGTAATTTAGGGAAGTATGGGTGTGTAAGAGGCATGGTGTGCATAGAGATAATGTGGAGGGGGTTGTGGCCGGCCATATGAAAGGGTGTTTTGGGGTTTTTTGTGTTGCTAAATCATCCACTCTATGCTCTCTTTTGATTCATATTTTCATATTTCAAGTTTTACACAAAAACCAAAGGAATTAAAAAATCTTCATTCCTCTCTTCTCTTCGTATAATTCCTAAGCAAATCTTCTTCTATCTCTTCCAAACTCTAGTATAGTTCTTACATCATCTCCAAAACACCTTCTAGCAACACAAAGTGGAAGGTTTGAAGCAATCAAGCCCAAGAATGCCTAAGGCCGTGAGAAAATAGGGGAGTTTTGAGCCATGTCCATGAGCAAAGCTAGGTTGCAGTAGGAAGAATGACTGTTTGCAAGGTTAAGGTAGGAAGTTAGATGCTTGTACTTGTGTTTGGTTTAATATTGTGTGACTTATCTCACCATCTTTCAAGTATATGATATGTATATAAATGTTTGATTACAAAATATAAAAATGCTAAATGAAATCTGATGCAAGTTATGACTTTTTGGACCCCTCTTGCTTTTGAAAGCAAACAACAACATATATTGTTATAACTTCTCTTATAATCCCTCTAAAAATTGTAACGTGGTCATGACCTTGTGTTTACATGTTTGAATATGTTGTATGTGATGTAAATGTGTGCATGTGAATGTTTGAAGCGGGAAAGTCGCTATGAAAGCACTTTAAATCCCTTGTATTTTAACTTGCTTTAAAATTATGTTTTATGCGTATATTATTAAATAATATAATTTGGTTATTCTCTACACTTCTAGTAGTGTTTTCAACAGC
Source organism: Allium fistulosum (assembly GCA_030737815.1). NCBI lineage: Eukaryota > Viridiplantae > Streptophyta > Magnoliopsida > Asparagales > Amaryllidaceae > Allium > Allium fistulosum. The sequence continues at coordinate 747,377,558 of CM060907.1, forward strand.
GAGGAATTGGATTGGAAAGTTGTGGAAATAATTGAATAAAATTATAAATGGTTGAAGCAAAATAGTTGCTATGAATGCACTTTGAAACACTCTGTCTTCAACGATTTCTAAGTCAACATTGGAAAGGGTTTTCTTTGTGATTATAACAAGTATAATATAATTACTTACTAATGTAATAATATCTAGTTTTTAAAAGGTTTAAAACTAGTCAAACAAAGTTAAGAAAGTTTGAGGTAAAAAGGTCATTATATCGACACATTTAAAATACCTTGTTTTGAGAAATAAGTTTATTATTGTCGAGACTACCTTAGCAATTTATTTAATAATCTAACAAGTCAAATATGTTTTGTTATTACTGTAAAATATTTGGAGTTTAAAACATTTAATAGCTTATAGAATGAAGTGGAAAAATTTATAGCGAAATAGTCGCTACACGAGCACTTCGGAAAAATATCTTATTTTTGGAAATTCCTATAAAATAATTAAAATGTGTTCTTTGGGGTTTCTCTTAATAATTTTTAGCACCCTAAGTATACTAACTATTGTAAAAATTTTGAATCCAAAGTCAGTCGTTTTTGTATTGGAAAATGGCTTCAAAGTTGTAGCAAAATCACATTAAAAATAGCCCAGAACTTTGGAAGCATTTCTAGAATGCCGTCTTTGCTTCTAAAACACTTTGACCTATTGCAAATTGTTTTAGTAGCATCTACAGAAATGCTATCTTTTTCTAAGAGGGTCATTAAGTTTTATATTTCTACCCCAAAATTGTCCAATAATTACAAGGCAATAACTAAACAACTTTACATGTATAAAGTAAAACAGCTATACATGTGATGAAATATAAAAAAATGAACCCGTCATCTTCATAAACATTCAAGCGCTGACCGTAATGGAGGATCGACTATATGGACCTTTAAACTTCAAATCTTTGGCTCACAGCTTCCAAACTTAGAACTATCACCAACAAGACAACTCATGTTAGAACTAAGAGGCTCAAGGAAAGTGGCGAGTCAACTACTATCCGGCAGATCGGCTTCGATGTCGAAAGGTATACCCCATAAAACTGCAGCTTCTTGGTAGACCTAGTTGTTAGGTATGATTTTATTTGATTTAAGCATTAGTAATTTGAGGTAGTTGTAATGCCCCACCTCTATACTCACACTAGCCAAGGACACTACGAGGTAATGCCGTCGACTAGCGTGAAGAATAAAGCTGTTGAGGAGCGACTATCTGTGTAATTGCTTTGTGCGAGTATGGATATGTCAGATAGTATGACATGCATTTCATTTCAAGAGGAAATCCGACATATCAAATACAAACTCAAAGCTACCACACAGTGGTTATGTGGCCTTCGAAAACAAATATAGAAATAAGCATAACACAAATCAGTCACAGATATTCATATCACAAAGGCGGAAACAGACATGAATATAACACATAGAAATGTACATCAAAGTAGTGGTCATACAAGATCCACTACATCACCAAAAAATAGGTACAAGTGCTAGACAAAAGAATAAGTATACATCAAGGAGTCTCTATCTCGAATGTATAAAAGCAAAAAGTACTAATCTAAAGTAGTTAGCCAAAAATCAGATGATGGTACCTGATAAGAAGTCAAGTAGAAGCACCTGAAATACCTCGGTCTGACCCGAGTATTATTTAAGAAGAAAATAATAAACGGATCGGTCTAGCTATAAATATCATATAAAATGAGATAGGATAAGAGATATGACAAAAACGTATGATAACAATAATGCCATACTATGACAAGTATACATCAGATAACAACAAAAATCATACAATATCTCAAATATTCTCAAACACTAAAAAGAAAGTCATATTCTTTAAATTATTCACCAAAACACATATATTGATAGAGCTTATCAATGCATATCATCAAAATTAGTGAAACACAAATTGTAACAACCCGCATATTTAACGATTTTATATTTAAATGTTTAATTTAAGTATAGCATCGTTTGTCGGATTTTAGTCCGAAAAAGTCACTATTCGTATAAGAACTGTTGAATTAGTGAAAAGTCTTTGCGGATCGATTTTTTGTGGTGTCTATTTGAGAAAAACTGTCTCCCAGGAATTCAGACGTCTGAAATGCTTCATTCAGACGTCTGAAATTGTTCGAATCAATCCAGAAAGAAAATAGGCAAAAATTGCCATTTTCAGACGTCTGAAATGGACAATCAGACGTCTAAATATTGTTCTAGAACTCATATTTTTCCAGATTCAGACATCTGAATTGTCCATTTCAAACGTCTGAATCAAGAGTGAAGTAGAGAATCAACAATTTGAACGTGAGACCATTTCCATTGAGTTCAAAATGGTGTTTGCGACTCTTTTGAGTATAAGCTTTGATATGTTTGGAGTAAGTTGAATTTTGATGTTTTCTAAGTGGGCTTTTGGGTATGGGTCTCACCCAACTCATCCTATACTCTAACTCAGCCCCCTCTCCTCTCCATTCTCTCATTTCATTTCTTTTAACTCAGCTCAACTGAAAATGGGGAGAGGAATGGGAAATTAAAATTCAAAACCCTAGTTTTCTTTGCAATCTCAAATTCTTGCTCCAAAATCCAAGTGAAGCTTCGGTAAGCCTTCTCTTCTTCTTCTCCATCTCATTTCCTCTTCAATTTCTGAATTGTTCTTAACCCTAACTTTGAGAAACTTCATCTTTGATTTAGATTGAAGTTCTTGAGGTGGTGTTGAAGAGAGATTAACCAATTGCTTGTTCTAAAGCTTATCATTTGTTTTTTTGAGTTAAAAAGGTGAGAATTTTATCTCACATCTATGTCTATATCATTGATAATGTTAGGTAGCAATTCCTAACATATATTCCTTGTCCATTTGCTTTTGAATTGAATTGGTTTGAGGAATATTCCAATTTTTGGCGTTTGAAGTCAAAATCTATGAAAAATCCTTATGGTTGTTTGGGCATGTTGGTCGGAGTGTTTTGGTGAGTCTTTAAGGTTGGGTAGTCGTTTGGCGTAAACCCCTAGCCATCTTCACTCATCCGATTTCTTTCAATATGATTTGGCCATCATTGGTCTAGGCAAAGTATTGCCTGAGCCCCAGTTTCAGACGTCTGTAATATACAATTCAGACGTCTGAATCTGCTTGTCTTAGCCCAATTTGCCTATTTTGTGTGGGATTCCAATTTTTATCGATTCATGATTATTCGATTTGTTGTTATCATTTATTATTGACTTTGATGATTCCTTTTTGATTTCGTACATGGATTTTATAAAATGATCTTTTCAAATTGTCTCGTTTCTCCAATTTATAATTTCTATTCAAAACACACACACAACTTTGCACTACGGGCGAAGAGGGAGAATAATTAAATGATTAAATAAAACGCGTGCAATGAACACGTGCGTTTATCTTTTTAGTTAATTCCTAATCTATTCGTTTGACCGTTTTGACCTTTGGGTCTGGTTTACCGATGAGATGAGGTGAACTTTGTACTGCTTTGAGTGTGAAATTGGCTAACGGTTAGTAAACCGTTTAGTGCGAACGTGGGGTATGGGACTCACGTTAACATTTTCGGGTTCCATTCTGAGAGTTGTGACACATTCCGCTAGTTAGTGGTGTCCAGTACTGGGTCTCTGGACCTTCACCACTACGGTTTGTTTCCTTCGGGGTTTGTTGCCTTCGGGCTTGAACCTTCGGGGTTTGTTGCCTTCGGGGTTTGTTGCCTTCGGGGTTTGTTGCCTTCGGGCTTGAACCTTCGGGGTTTGTTGCCTTTAGGGTTTGTTGCCTTCGGGTTTGAACCTTCGGGGTTTGTTGCCTTCAGGCTTGAGCCTTCGGGGTTTGTTGCCTTCGGGTTTGAACCTTCGGGGTTTGTTGCCTTTTGGCGTTGCCTTCGGGCTTATGGATCCTTGTTATACAGTACTGAGCTCGAGCATCTTTTGTTTTCCTTGATATTTATATTTCCCTAGAGTATAGCCTTTCGGGGTAGGTTCTCTGAACCACACGATATATAGCGATTACCTTGTGGAAACTTGTGTTACCTTTATTGGTATTTGTCATTTGCCTTTTGGCTTGTTTTGGGATATGATATCCTTTGTTTATTGGAATTGCCGATGATATGAGGCTTGTTTTGATTCATCTTATGTTAGATGATTTGGTTATCTCCTTTGGGGATATTTGTGGTACTTTATGATCTTGTATGTTCATTATCATTTAGTTTATCTGACTGATTTGTTTAGCAAGACTGACCCGTGTATTTTATACTCGGGTCAGACCGAGATGTTTCAGGTTAGGTATATTGGACTTAGCCTATTTTGCTTCCGCATGGACTATTCTGCTAGCTCCTTTTTGTTGTAGCTTTTTGTGTAGTCCTTTTTGGCTATAACTCTGATATATTCTTTTGACTCGTCTGTATATTGTGGTTTGCTTTACCACTTGACATGTATCATTTTGTATACTCTGTAATGTATCTGTATATGTGTGAATGTATGTGATGATCTACTGTTCTGTGATGTGTTTTACATTTGAGTTGTCATATTTGTTTTAATAGATCCTTCAGCCACCTATGGCTTTATATTAAGTATTTATTGGATATGTCGATCCACTTGAGAAAGAAAGAAAAAGGTATGGCAATTGTCGGTGTATTCAATAGATAATTAAGATAAGGCTATAGATGGTCGCTCCTATCCAGCTCTATTCTCCGTATTAGCAGACGGTGTTACTTAGTAATACTCTTTGCTAATGTGGGTCTCGGAGTGGGGCGTCACACAAATTCTAGAAATCATCAACTAGAAATATTCCAGAAATCACAAAAAGGGGAATGCCTATCACAAACGGGAGCATGAAAACTCACCAACACGTGTATCACAAATGGGTCGCTATCCCATAAAATGAGCCGGAGCTCCACCAAACAGGGTATAGTTCCCCCTTGCGGACTATGAGCCAAAGCTCCTCCTATGAGCCGAAACTCCTCCAAACAGGGTATAGTCCCCCCTTGCGGACTATGAGCCAAAGCTCCTCCTATGAGCCGAAGCTCCTCCAAACAGGGTATAGTCCCCTTTTGCGGACTATGAGCCGTAGATCCTCCTAACAGGGTATAGTCCACCTTTTACGGATAAAGAGACATCACACATCGCTAGTCTAAATCACCAAAGGATCATCATTGATCGATAAGTGTAAATTACACTAAGCTAGTAAATAAATGAGTTTAGCTTCATGTCCCATAACCACTGGCTTAACTTAAATATTTACGAACAAATTATAGATTTCCACTCGAAATTTTTCACAAGAGTTCAATCGAACAAGTCCAAGAATTAACCGACGAAGTAAACGCAAGCATTTCATACCACTTGTTTTGCTAAGCCGTTTAATTAGATTTCTCATACGAATGAGGTAAAGATTTGTATATACTAATAGATTGGAAAACGGTTTTAAAAACAAGCTTTGTATTAAAAATAACATTGAAATTGTTTTTGTGAAAGAGTTTGAGTATGTACTACTAGTATAGAAACCTTTTTATTTAAAAGTGACAAATCACAGAAATGTTTGTAAAAATAATCTATCATCAAAAATCCACATTCGAAGACGTGAATTCAAACCATAAAAATCTATATCAAATCCAATCAAATGGATATTCCCAAAAATCCATAAATGAAGGCATTAAAGTCGATAATAATTGACAACAACTAACCGGATCAACAAAAATCAATAAAATTGGAAATCCACTCAAAAACAGCCAAAATAGGCAAAACTGCACAGTTCCAAACGTCTGAAATGACCAACCAGACATTTAAACCACTAACCAGACGTCTGGTTGGATTTCCAGACGTTTGGATTATGCCTCTGCCTTTTTTCTTTTTCCAAGGACCAATTCCAGACGTTTGGATTTTTCAACCAGACGTCTGAATTTTCAACCAGACGTCTGGAATTCAATCCAGACATCTGAAATTTCAGCCAGGCAAAAATCAGCCTAGCCCAAAAAGGGAAAAAATCCAAATCGAAGGCGATTGGACGAGCGATGGAGGCTAAGAAATTATGCCAAGCGACAACCTAGCCTTATAGGCTCTTCGATACACTCCAAACAACATGTCCAAACATCCAAGATAGGATTCTTAAAGATTTTGACTTCAAAACACCAAAATTTGGAAAATTAACCAAATCAATTCAAATCAAAAGCAAATGAACATGAAATAGATGTTAGGAATTCATACCTAACAACAATGAAAGCTATAGACATAGATGTGAGTTCAAGAACTCACCTTTAAAACTCAAAAACAACGAATGAGAAGCTCAAAAACAAAGGAAAGATCAACTACTCTTCAACTTCAACTCTAGAAGCTCCAATCTAAGATCATAAGCAAATATTTCCTAAGTTAGGTTATAGGAAATTGGAGAGAGATTGAGATGGAGAAGAAGAAGAGGATGCTTACCTAAGCTTCTCTTTTATTTCGGAGCTTGGATCTTGAATTTCCTAAGAATCTAGGGCTTAGGAATTTTAATTTCCTTTCTTTTCCCCCATTTTTCTTTTAGGGCTTGAGTATTAGGAAATTGGAAATGAAATGAATGAGGAGTAGATGAGTGGAGTGGGAGTTATTATGTAGAGGAGTTGAGCTCTCTTAGTGGGCTCAAACCCAAATCCAAAGCCCCAAATGAAAATATCAAAATTCTACTCAACTCCAAACATATCGATGTTTATACTCAAAAAGGTCGCAAATTCCATTTTGGACTCAATGGAAATGGTCTCGAGTCCAGATTCGACAATTTACAAAAAGTCATGTTTTGGACTTTTAAATTCAACTAACGATGCTATATTTAAATAAATTATTTAAATATATTATCGTAAAATATGCGGGTTGTTACAGACTCCCCTCCTTAAAGAAATTGTGTCCTCGCAATACTTAAGGAGAAAATAAAAAGTAACAACCATACTAAGGCATAACAACACAAAAGAAGAAATTTTGAAATGAGAAGTTCACCTTAAGGAGCATGAGAGAGTAAGTCCGGATGTGTTCGCTCGATGAATTCTCTGGATTCCCAAGAGCAATCCTTAGGATTTGAGGACCATTGAACTTTCACAAGCGGGACATCTTTATTACGAAGGCGTTTAACCTCCGTAGCAATGATGCGAATTGGATGTTGCTCATAAGTAAAATTAGGTGAAACTTCAATTTCTTCAACAACACCGGGCTCAAGAACAGAATCGGAATCTCTAATGCATTCTCGTAGTTGAGAAACGTGGAATACAACATGAATAGCAGAAAATTGAGCCAGTAATAAAAGGCGATAAGCCACGGAACCAATGCGTTCGGTGATGGGAAATGGGCCAATATATCGAGGTTCTAATTTTTTCGATCGACTGAAACGCACGACACCCTTCATGGGTGAAACACGAATGAACACCAAATTTCCCACAGAAAATTCTAAATCCCTTCTTCGGTTATCGACATAGGATTTTTGCCTACTTTTAGCTTTACTCATCCTATGACGAATAAGGTCAAACTTTTCTGTGGAATCACGAATAAAATCCTGTCCTAAAACCAGCTTCTCACTAGCTTCAAGCCAACACGAAGGAGATTGGCATGGCCTTCCGTAGAGTGCCTCGAAAGGTGCCATACCAATACTACATTGGAAGCTATTATTGTAAGAAAACTCAACAAAAGAAATATGATCTTCCCAACTTCCACCAAAATCAAGAACACGTGCACGAAGAAGATCTTCAAGAGTTTGATTCATACGCTCTATTTGTCCATCGGATTGAGGACGATAAGCAGTGCTAAAAGAGAAGGATGAGCATCAAGGCTACATAAAATAAGAGATGAACATGAATCGGATGCACGATCTCGAATCTCACAAGTGGATAAAGTCTCGAGATCATTCCATTCAGATATCATCATGGAAACTACCGCTTGTTACTTACGACTAAGGGCATTGGCAACACGATTTCCCTTTTCGGGAGTATAGAGTATATCAAGATCATAAGATGCAAGGAATTCGAGCCAACATTGTTGACGCAAATTAAGTTCCTTTTGAGAAAATAAATACTTCAAAGATTTATGATCGGTGTAGAGGACAAATTTCTCTCCCAAAAGATAATAACGCCAAATTCTAAGGGCGAAAACAATAGCCGCGAGCTCTAAATCATGAGTGGCATATCTAGTCTCGGCAGGCTTTAATTGCTTAGAAGCATAAGCGATAACGCATTCCCTTTTTGCATGAGAACGACACCCAAACCAATACGACTAACATCGGTACAAACAATAAAGTCTTGATTCCCTTCGGGAATCACAAGAATAGAAGCATCGAAAAGGAGTTCTTTTAATTGATCCTCTTTCCCGAAAAGCTAAGACTTTCAAAATTATAATTAACTTTGTGTAATCATCTTTTCAGAAAAATTTACTTTTTACAAGTCAATTTATTGTGTCTGACTGTCTCATCATAGCGTTTAGGAGATTCCTATCGATAACGTTGATCAGGCGCATCGAACAGAATTCTTAAAGCACTCAATGGGAAATACAACACAAAATCATCTTCTATTTGATAAACATGTCTCTTAAAATTTTACGAATATTCTTTGCTCGTTTTAAGTACAAAATCCAATTATACTTATAAATATCTTATTAAAAAGATTTGCAAATTTTAAACCGTTGTTTTCATCTATAATCAATGAATACAAGGATGGTCTCATCGAGATATTCGCAGAATACTCGATTCATAAGGTGGATGAAATAAGCTGGACAAACCGAATGACATCACGATTCACTCATAAGAATCATAATGAGTGCCGAATGCGGTAAGTGGAATGCTACCCTCCGCAACTCGTAGCTGATGAAAACCGGTGGCAAGGTCGAGCTGAAAAGACCTTAGCACCACTCAATAGATCACTTAGGTGGTAATCCTAGACAAGCTCAAAAAAATTGGAAAATTCACAAACTACTTGAATGAGAGAAATAACATTTTCCTCATCATGTGGGTTTAAAGAATAAAATGATGCCACCGAATTGGAATCGAAATCATTAAGAAAAATTAAAAACCTGCTTAATAGATTGAGAATGTCAAAGATGGATAGTCCTATTGGGACATAGGATGTGATCTTAATATCGATTAAGTTAATCCGTTTCTAAAATCATTTCCGAAACCTAAGTAGCGCATAACATGCAAATCGGCTTGGAAAGTATAACCACACATAATAATCTTGACATTTTTACAAAGTAAACTGAGTGTTGTGGATCCACCAACCGGATTCGTAATTCTTAGTGAAGTCATCAAGCACATAATATTTAAAGACAAAGCATCAACAAGTTCTTTTGATATAAAAGAATGAGATGCACCCGTATCAAAAAGAACTCGAATAGGAAGATCACGAAATAGAATAATGCCATCCAGAGGAGGACCACTGGATTGACCAGCGCTAGGACTACCAGAAAGAAAGAAAGAAGAGGAAAAGGGTTATTCTCAGAATGAATATCAAACAAACTTGATTGATAAAACAAGGCATCATAAAGGGAAATAGGATAGAACGGGTCCTAAGACTCAAATTAAATCCTAAGGCACGACTCCTAAGAGAGACTTAGGACAATGATCCTTGCTAGATTATTCTACATTGTTCCAAAGTTTGGCTCTAATACCAAGTTGTGATGCCCCACCTCTATACTCACACTAGCCAAGGACACTACGAGGTAATGCCATTGACTAGCGCGAAGAATAAAGCTGTTGAGGAGTGACCATCTGTGTAATTGCTTTGTGCGAGTACGGATATGTCAGATAGTATGACATGCATTTCATTTCAAGAGGAAATCCGACATATCAAATACAAACTCAAAGCTACTACACGGTGGCTATGTGGTCTTCGGAAACAAATATAGAAATAAGCATAACACAAATCAGTCACAGATATTCATATCACAAAGGCGGAAACAGATATGAATATAACACATAGAGGTGTACATCAAAGTAGTGGTCATACAAGATCCACTACATCACCAAAGAATAGGTACAAGTGCTAGACAAAAGAATAAGTATACATCAAGGAGTCTCTATCTCGAATGTATAAAAGCAAAAACTACTAATCTAAAGTAGTTAGTCAAAAATCAGATGATGGTCCCTGATAAGAAGTCAAGTAGAAGCACCTGAAATACCTCGGTCTGACCCGAGTATTATTTAAGAACAAAAAAAATAAACGGATCTGTGATGCCCCACCTCTATACCCTTGCTAGCCAAGAACACGACGGAGTAATGCTGTCAACTAGCACGGAGAATAAGGCTGTTGAGGAGCGACCATCCGTGTAACTTCTTTGTGCGAGCACCGATATGTCAGATAGTATAGCATGCATTTCATTTAAGGAGGAAATCCGACATACCGATACAAACTCAAAGCTATCACACAGTGGCTATATAAAATCTTTGGAAACAAATATAGAAATAAACATAACACAAATCAGTCACAGACATCCATATCACAAGGGCGGAAAAAGATATGAATATGTATATATACCACATGAAAGTGTACATTAGAGTAGTGGTCGGAAAGATCCACGATAATACAAAAGAATAGCTACAAGCTACACAAAAGAATAAGTATACATCACGGAGTCTATATCTCAAATGTATACAACCAAAAACTACTAATCTAAGTAGTTAGCCAAAAGTCAGAGTAATCCCAGAAGAGAAGTCAAGCAGAAGCACCTGTAACATCTCGGTCTGACCCGAGTATTATTTCATAAGAAAATAATAAACGGATCAGTCTAGCTATAAATATAAGATGACATGATATAGAATAAAAGATATGGCATAAACATGTAATAACCATAATGGCATACTACTATAAGTATGTAATTGAAAATCAACATGAGATTAATCAATATCACAAGAATCTTCTCAAAGATGGAAAAGGGTATCATACCCAAAACTTGTATTCACAACAAGTCAATGACACACGAATTCACCAATGCATAAAAAGTGATAAATCTTATCAATAGAAATCACAAAAATTGGTGAAGCATAAATTCCAGAAATCAACACACGAAATCTGGAAATCACAAAAAGGGAGGGAGGCCTATCACACGAAGGGGAGCATCAAAGCTCACCAACATATGTATCACACGAACGAGAAGCTATCTCATGGTAGTTAACCATAATTTTTGAGCCGAGGCTCCACACGAACGGGCCGAAGACCATGGGTTGCTACCCCACATATGTGAGTCAAAACATCACACAAACGGGGTTTAGTCTCCCTCGCAGACAAAGAGACATCGCACAATTGCTAGTCTAAATCACAAAAATGATCGTCATTGATCATCAAGAAGTGTCAATTACAATAAGCTAGTAAATATATGAGTTTAGCTTCATGTCCCATAACCACTAGCTTAATTTAAATATTTGCGAACAAATTGTAGATCTCCACTAGAAAATTGTCACAAGAGTTTCAATCGAACAAGTCCATAAATTAACCGACGAAGTAAATGCAAGCGTTTCATACCACTTGTTTTGCTAAGCCGTTTAATTAGATTTTCTCATACGAATGAAGTAAAGGTTCGTATATACTAATAGATTGGAAAACGGTTTTATAAACGAGTTTGGTATTGAAAATAGAGTTGAAATCATTTTGATGAAAGAGTTTTGATATTTAATACTAGTGCTGAAACCTTTGTATTTTTTAAAGTGACAAATCACAAAGATGATTGTAGAAACAATCAATCACCAAAATTCACGTTCGAAGTCATGGATTAATTCCAAAGAAATCGATAACAAATCCATCAAAATGGATATTTCCGAAAATTCCAGAAGAAAATGTCATCAAAGTCGATAATAAATGATAATAACAAAAGGCAAACAACACGAATCGATTAAAGTTGGAAATTCAAACAAATAGGCAATATAGGCATAATTGGCAAAAGGGAGCAGGTCGGTCAACCGGCTCACTGAGTTCAGTTGACCGGACCAGAGACAGAAATGCTCGGGTAGCAGGTCGGTCGACCGGACCCTGAGTTCGGTCGACCGGAACCTATTACCAGTTCTACCAAACTAGAGGCAGGGAAATGCTCGGGTAGCAGGTCGGTCGACCGGACCCTGAGTTTGGTCGACCGGAGCCTGTTACCAGCACTCCCACGCCTATCTAATGAATGCCAATCCCTTCTGAATTGCAATCGGTCGAGCAACGGCACTAAGGGTTTACGCCCATCGACTACCCGGCCATATAAGCTCTTCGATTCATCACCAAAAACATGATCAAAACATCAAAGTTAGGATTTTCTAAGAATTGAACTCAAAACACTAAAAATTGGAATATTCACCAAATCAATCCAAACCAAAAGCATTTGCACAAGAATAAGTGTTAGGAATTCATACCTAACAATCGAAGATAAATATAGATTAAGATGTGAGATAAAAATCTCACATTTTCACAAAAACAATGAAGAAGGAGCTTGAAAGCAAAGGGAGAATCAACCACTCTTCAACACAACCCAAATGAGCTTGAATCTATGCTCAAAAAGGAGAACATTCCCAAAGTTAGGTTTAGGAATTTCTGAAATTGATAAAAGTATTAGTTGGAGAAGAAGAAGAGGTGGCTTACCAAAGTTTCTTCTATTAGTTTGGAGCTAGAACTTGGTTTGTAAATGGAAACTAGGGTTTGGAGTTTTAATTTCCCATTCCATTCACCATTAATCTCTTCAGAACTGAAAAGTAGAGGGGGAGGGAGTGAATGAAGAGGGGGTTTCAGTTTTGAGTATTAAGTTAGACATAGGGCTGAACTCAAACCCAAACCCAAAGTGAAAATGGTCAAATTTTTGGCTAGCTCCAAACATATCAATGTTTATACTCAAAAAGATCGCAAACTTCATTTTGAACTCAATGGAGGTGGTTTCGAGTCGTAATTTGACCGTATGCAAAAAGTAGATTTTCGGACTAAAAATCCGACTGACGATAAAATATTAAATAAAATATTTAAATATAAAATCGATAAATATGCGGGTTGTTACAGACTCCCCTCCTTAAAGAAATTGCGTCCTCGCAATATATAAGATGGAAATAAAAAGTAACAACCATAAAAGCATATTAACACAAAAGAAATTTGAAATAAGAAGTTCACCTTAAAGAGCATGAGAAAGTAAGTCCGGATGTGTACGCTCGATGACTTCTCTAGATTCCCAAGAGCAATCCTTAGGATTTGAGGACCATTGAACCTTAACAAGTGGAACATCTTTATTTCGAAGTCGTTTGACCTCCGAAGCAATAATTCGAATAGGATGCTGCTCATAAGTTAAATTAGGCGAAACTTCAATCTCTTCCACAACACCGAGCTCAAGAATAGAATCGGAATCCCGAAGGCACTTCCGTAATTGAGAAACGTGAAAAACGTCATGCATGGCAGAAAACCGAGCCTGTAATGAAAGGCGATAAGCCATGGAACCAATACGTTCGGTGATAGGAAATGGCCCAATATATCGAGGCGCTAACTTTCCCGATCGACTGAAACGTACAACACCTTTCATAGGGGAAACACGAATAAATACACGATCTCCAACAGAAAATTCTAATTTCCTTCTTCGATTATCAGCATAGGATTTTTGTCTACTCTGGGCTTCTTTCATCCTATGTCGAATAAGTTCAATCTTTTCTGTGGAATCATGAATAAAGTCTGGACCTAAAACCAGCTTCTCACCGGCCTCAAGCCAACAAGAAGGAGATCGGCATGGCCTTCCATAGAGTGCCTCGAAAGGCGCCATACCAATACTAGATTGGAAGCTATTATTATAGGAAAATTCAACGAGAGAAATATGATCCTCCAACCTTCCACCGAAATCAAGCACACAAGCGCGAAGAAGATTTTCAAGTGTTTGATTCACACGCTCAGTTCGTCCATCGGACTGGGGGTGATAAGCAGTGCTAAAATTAAGCTTTGTTCCCAAAGCTTTTTGAAGACTCTTCCAGAATCCACTTGTAAACAAGGGATCACGATCACAAACAATAGAAGTAAGAACTCCATGCAACTTAACAATTTCTTTGATAAAGAGTTTGGCCAGAAGAGGAACGGTTCGGTTCGACCGAATTGGAATAAAATGGGCAGATTTAGTAAGTTTATCAACGATCACCCATAAGCTATCATGACCCGAACGAGAACGGGGAAGGCCATCAATAAAATCCATGGAAATTTGATCCCACTTCCAAACTGGAATTTCCAAAGGTTGCAATAATCCACCGGGCCTTTGATGTTCGGCCTTGACAAGTTGGCAAGTCATGCAACACTTAACAAAGTTAGCAATATCAGATTTCATTGCCTCCCAATAATAAAGTCGCTTCATATCCGCGTACATTTTACTACTACTGGGATGAATGGAAAATTTGGAACGATGAGAATCTTCTAGAATATCTTTACGAAGATCACTAATATTTGGCACTATAAGTCTACCAAATTTTCGAATACCGCCACGAGAATCAATACCAAAGTCTTTCAAACCTTCAATATCAATTTTATCCCTAACATTTCGGCCAAGAAGAGCCAATCTGGGATCTAGCTTTTGAGCTTCAAGAATGCGGTCAAAAAGAGAAGGACGAGCCTCAAGGCTACATAAAACAAAAGATGAACATAGATTGGATACACGATCTCTAATCTCACAAGTGGATAAAACCTCGAGATCATGCCATTCGGATATCATCATAGAAACAACCGCTTGTTGCTTGCGACTAAGAGCATCAGCAATACGATTTCCCTTTCTGGGAGTATAAAGAATATCAAGATCATAAGAGGCAAGGAATTCGAGCCAATGCTGTTGACGCAAATTAAGTTCCTTTTGAGAAAATAAATATTTCAAAGACTTATGATCAGTATAAAGTATAAATTTCTCTCCCAAAAGATAATGTCGCAAAATTTGAAGGGCGAAAACAATAGCCGCGAGTTCTAAATCATGTGTGGCATATCTAGTCTCAGTCGGCTTCAATTGCCTAGAAGCATAAGCAATAACACGTTCTTTTTGCATAAGAACGGCACCCAAACCAACGCGACTAGCATCGGTATAAACAACAAAATCTTGATTCCCTTCGGGAATAACAAGAATAGGAGCATCTGAAAGGAGTTCTTTTAATTTCTGAAAAGAAGTTTCACATTTGTCCGACCAAATGTATTTAACACCTTTCTTTGTTAAGCTAGTGAGAGGCATGACAATTTTTGAAAAGTCCTTGATAAAACGACGGTAATAACCCGCCAATCCAATGAAGCTACGGATTTCCGTTACACTCTCTGGTCTTTTCCAATTTTGAATTGCTTCAATCTTGAAGGATCCACAGCTATTCCGGATTCGGAAATAATATGACCGAGAAACTTCACACTGGATTGCCAAAAGTGGCATTTAGAAAATTTTGATTTTAATTGATTGCTCCTAAGAGTTTCCAATACAATCCTAAGATGATTTTCATGTTCCTCCTTGGTTTTAGAATACACAAGAATATCATCAATAAAGATGAGAACAAACCGATCGAGGAAATCTTTGAAAACTCGATTAATAAGGTCAATGAAATAAGCCGGAGCATTCGTTAAACCAAATGGCATAACTAGCCATTCATAAGATCCATAACGAGTACGGAACGAAGTTAAAGGAATACTATCCTTTGCAATTCGAAGCTGATGAAAGCCGGTAGCCAATCCAATTTTGAAAAGACTCTAGCACCGCTAAGCTGATCGAATAGATCATCAATCCGAGGTAAAGGATATTTATTCTTAATAGTAAGATCATTAAGCTTGCGGTAGTCGACGCAAAGCCTAAGTGTACCATCAGATTTCTTCACGAAAATTGCTGAAGTTCCCCAAGGCGAGGAACTAGAGCGAATAAATTGCTTCGTCTCCAATTCGGATAATTGTTTGCGCATCTCCTCATTTTCCTTATTGGACATGCGATAAGGAGGACGAGTAATAGGTTGAGCTCCAGGTGTAAGATTAATTCTGAACTCAATTGCTCGCTTAGGTGGTAGTCCTAAAACGGGCTCGAATATGTCGGAAAATTCACGAACAACGTGAATAAGAGAAATGACATCTTCCTCGTCATCATTATCATTATCATGAGGATTTAAAGAATATAAGGATGCAGCCAAAGTGGAATCCGAATCTTTAAGAATAATTGAAATTTGCTTTTCAGATTTCGGATGTCGAAGATAAATAGTCCGCTCAGGACATAGGATATGAGCTTCATAACGGTTAAGCCAATCCATACCCAAAATCATACCAAAGCCTAAGTAACGCATAACATGCAAATTGGCCAGAAAAGAAAAACCACATAAAATAATCTCCACATCTCTACAAAGCAAACTAAGAGTTGTGGATCCACCAACCGGATTTGCAATTCTCAAAGAAGTCATTAAAGCAACAACACTTAAGGAAAAAGTATCGACAAGTTCCTTTGATATAATAGAATGGGATGCACCCGTATCAAAGAGAACTCTAATAGGTTGATCACGAAATACAATAATACCATCAAGGATAGAATGAGAAATACCTTGACCACGAGATGTGTTGCCAAAGGCTTGAGCCACGTTTAACTTTCCCTCCTTCCTGCCTTGAAGCTTAGAGCATAGATGCATATAATGATCCGGACTTTTACAATAGCGACAAGAATGGGGCTTTGAACACTTGTTCGCCAAATGGTCCCTAGAACCACAGTTGAAGCATTTCCCATCGCTAGAGGAAAAAGCCTTTGCAATAGGAGTTGCTTGTTTCCCTTTCTTATTAGGATAAGGGCCTTTGGTTTTGTTTGGCCTCTTCTTGTTGTTGAAGTTTGGTTTAGCCCCCACCACTTCAACATCACTTTCCCTATCCACCTCTTCAAGACGAAGAGTGATATCAATGAGTTGGTCGAAAGAAACTTCTAATTTTAGAAGTAATGGCTTCTTGAGATTTTTGTTCAAGCCATAGACAAATCTTTGGTTCTTCTTTAATGGGGTGTTTATGTACTCAACCCCGTACTTAGAAAGTGACTCGAATGATGCGACATAATATGTCACAGAGGATTCACCTTGAACAAGGTCTATGAAACGACGAGCCAATGTCACCTTCTCAGCTTCTGGCACAAATTTTAATTCGAAGCATTCCCGGAATTGATCCCAGGTGAGATCCGCTTCATTAATCTCAGAAATAAGAAGTTCGTACCAGTCCAATGCTCTTTCTTGGAGCATACTAGAGGCCACCTGAACTCAGTGAAGATCAATAAGGTTCATGCGAGAAAAGATTCGATCGCATGTTCTTAGCCAAGCCTGGACTTCAATAATAGTTTCAGAACCTTTGAATGGTTTCCCACCCAAGTTGGTATAATCGTTGCACAAGCGTGCAAATCCAGACTTAGGGTGAGTAGGTTCCTGATTAGGACCAGCTGCCTGAGCATTCTTTACTAAATCAAGAAGCTGTTGAGCAGTCATAAAAACTCCATCCTGGGGAGTAACAGTAGATGGTCCGGCTCTGGGACGGCCTGGTCTAGACATTCTCTTCTTTAAGAAAGAGAGAAGAAGAAAAGTTATTCTTCAAATAAATATCAAGCAAATCTTGATAGATAAAACAAGGATACATAAAAGGAAATAGGATGAATCGGTACGAAGACCCGAACTAAATCCTATAACACGACTCCTAAGGTGGACTTAGGATGATGATCCTTGTTAAGTTCTTCTACATTGTTCCGAAGTTCGGCTCTGATACCAAGCTGTGACGCCCCACCTCTATACCCACGCTAGCCAAGAACACAACGGAGTAATGCTGTCAACTAGCATGGAGAATAAGGCTGTTGAGGAGCGACCATCCGTGTAACTTCTTTGTGCGAGCGCCGATATGTCAGATAGTATAGCATGCATTTCATTTAAGGAGGAAATCCGACATACCGATACAAACTCAAAGCTATCACACAGTGGCTATATAAAATCTTCGGAAACAAATATAGAAAAAACATAACACAAATCAGTCACAGACATCCATATCACAAGGGAGGAAAAAGATATGAATATGTATATATACCACATGAAAGTGTACATCAGAGTAGTGGTCGGAAAGATCCACGATAATACAAAAGAATAGCTACAAGCTACACAAAAGAATACGTATACATCACGGAGTCTATATCTCAAATTTATACAACCAAAAACTACTAATCTAAGTAGTTAGCCAAAAGTCAGAGTAATCCCAGAAGAGAAGTCAAGCAGAAGCACCTGTAACATCTCGATCTGACCCGAGTATTATTTCATAAGAAAATAATAAACGGATCAGTCTAGCTATAAATATCAGATGACATGATATAGAATAAAAGATATGGCATAAACATGTAATAACCATAATGGCATACTACTATAAGTATGTAATTGAAAATCAACATGAGATTAATCAATATCACAAGAATCTTCTCAAAGATGGAAAAGGGTATCATACCCAAAACTTGTATTCACAACAAGTCAATGACACACGAATTCACCAATGCACAAAAAGTGATAAATCTTATCAATAGAAATCACGAAAATTGGTGAAGCATAAATTCCAGAAATCAACACACAAAATCCGGAATTCACAAAAAGGGGGGAGGCCTATCACACGAACGGGAGCATGAAAGCTCACCAACATATGTATCACACGAACGAGAAGCTATCTCATGGTAGTTAACCATAATTTTTGAGCCGAGGCTCCACACGAACGGGCCGAAGACCATGGGTTGCTACCCCACATATGTGAGTCAAAACATCACACAAACGGGGTTTAGTCTCCCTCGCAGACAAAGAGACATCGCACAATTGCTAGTCTAAATCACAAAAATGATCGTCATTGATCATCAAGAAGTGTCAATTACAATAAGCTAGTAAATATATGAGTTTAGCTTCATGTCCCATAACCACTAGCTTAACTTAAATATTTGCGAACAAATTGTAGATCTCCACTAGAAAATTGTCATAAGAGTTTCAATCGAACAAGTCCATAAATTAACCGACGAAGTAAACGCAAGCGTTTCATACCACTTGTTTTGCTAAGCCGTTTAATTAGATTTTATCATACGAATGAAGTAAAGGTTTGTATATACTAATAGATTGGAAAACGGTTGTATAAACGAGTTTGGTATTGAAAATAGAGTTGAAATCATTTTGATGAAAGAGTTTTGATATTTAATACTAGTGCTGAAACCTTTGTATTTTTTAAAGTGACAAATCACAAAGATGATTGTAGAAACAATCAATCACCAAAATTCACGTTCGAAGTCATGGATTAATTCCAAAGAAATCGATAACAAATCCATCAAAATGGATATTTCCGAAAATTCCAGAAGAAAATGTCATCAAAGTCGATAATAAATGATAATAACAAAAGGCAAACAACACGAATCGATTAAAGTTGGAAATTCAAACAAATAGGCAATATAGGCATAATTGGCAAAAGGGAGCAGGTCGGTCAACCGGCTCACTGAGTTCGGTTGACCGGACCAGAGACAGAAATGCTCGGGTAGCAGGTCGGTCGACCGGACCCTGAGTTCGGTCGACCGGAACCTATTACCAGTTCTACCAAACTAGAGGCAGGGAAATGCTCGGGTAGCAGGTCGGTCGACCGGACCCTGAGTTTGGTCGACCGGAGCCTGTTACCAGCACTCCCACGCCTATCTAATGAATGCCAATCCCTTCTGAATTGCAATCGGTCGAGCAACGGCACTAAGGGTTTACGCCCATCGACTACCCGGCCATATAAGCTCTTCGATTCATCACCAAAAACATGATCAAAACATCAAAGTTAGGATTTTCTAAGAATTGAACTCAAAACACTAAAAATTGGAATATTCACCAAATCAATCCAAACCAAAAGCATTTGCACAAGAATAAGTGTTAGGAATTCATACCTAACAATCGAAGATAAATATAGATTAAGATGTGAGATAAAAATCTCACATTTTCACAAAAACAATGAAGAAGGAGCTTGAAAGCAAAGGGAGAATCAACCACTCTTCAACACAACCCAAATGAGCTTGAATCTATGCTCAAAAAGGAGAACATTCCCAAAGTTAGGTTTAGGAATTTCTGAAATTGATTAAAGAATGAGTTGGAGAAGAAGAAGAGGAGGCTTACCAAAGTTTCTTCTATTAGTTTGGAGCTAGAACTTGGTTTGTAAATGGAAACTAGGGTTTGGAGTTTTAATTTCCCATTCCATTCACCATTAATCTCTTTAAAACTGAAAAGTAGAGGGGGAGGGAGTGAATGAAGAGGGGGTTTCAGTTTTGAGTATTAAGTTAGACATAGGGCTGAACCCAAACCCAAAGTGAAAATGGTTAAATTTTTGGCTAGCTCCAAACATATCAATGTTTATACTCAAAAAGATCGCAAACTTCATTTTGAACTCAATGGAGGTGGTTTCGAGTCCTAATTTGACCGTATGCAAAAAGTAGCTTTTCGGACTAAAAATCCGACTGACGATAAAATATTTAAATAAAATATTTAAATATAAAATCGATAAATATGCGGGTTGTTACAGGATCAGTCTAGCTATAAATATCATATAAAATGAGATAGGATAAGAGATATGAAAAAAATGTATGATAACAATAATGCCATACTGTGACAAGTATACATCAGATAACAACAAAAATCATACAATATCTCAAATATTCTCAAACACTAAAAAGAATGTCATATTCTTTAAATTATTCACCAAAACACAAATATTGATAGAGCTTATCAATGCATATCATCAAAATTGGTGAAACACAAATTCTAGAAATCATCAACTAGAAATCCAGAAATCACAAAAAGGGAAAGGCCTATCACAAACGGGAGCATGAAAACTCACCAACACGTGTATCATAAATGGGTCACTATCCCATAAAATGGGTCGGATCTCCTCCAAACAGGGTATAGTCCCCCCTTGCCGACTATGAGCCAAAGCTCCTCCTATGAGCCGAAGCTCATCCAAACAGGGTATAGTCCCCCCTTGCAAACTATGAGCCAAAGCTCCTCCTATGAGCCAAAGCTCCTCCAAACAGGGTATAGTCCCCCTTTGCGGACTATAAGCCGTAGCTCCTCCTATGAGCCGAAGCTCCTCCAAACAGGGTATAGTCCCCCTTTGCGGACTATGAGCCGTAGCTCCTCCTATGAGCCGAAGCTCCTCCAAACAGGGTATAGTCCCCCTTTTACGGACAAAGAAACATCGCATATCGCTAGTCTAAATCACCAAATGATCATCATTGATCGATAATTGTAAATTACACTAAGCTAGTAAATAAATGAGTTTAGCTTCATGTCCCATAACCACTGGTTTAACTTAAATATTTACGATCAAATTGTAGATTTCCACTCGAAAATTGTCACAAGAGTTAAATCGAACAAGACCAAGAATTAACCGACGAAGTAAACGCAAGCATTTCATACCACTTGTTTTGCTAAGCCGTTTAATTAGATTTCTCATACGAATGAGATAAAGGTTTGTATATACTAATAGATTGGAAAATGGTTTTAAAAACAAGCTTTGTATTAAAAATAACGTTGAAATCGTTTTTGTGAAAGAGTTTGAGTATTTACTACTAGTATAGAAACCTTTGTATTTAAAAGTGACAAATCACAGAAATGATTGTAAAAACAATCTATCACCAAAAATCCACATTCGAAGACGTGAATTCAAACCATAAAAATCGATATCAAATCCAATCAAATGGATATTCCCAAAAATCCATAAATGAATTCATCGAAGTCGATAATAATTGACAACAACTAACCGGATCAACAAAAATCAATAAAAATTGGAAATCCACTCAAAACAGCCAAAATAGGCAAAACTACACAGTTCCAGACGTCTGAAATTACCAACCAGACGTCTGAACCACTAACCAGACGTCTGGTTGGATTTCCAGACGTCTGGATTATGCCTCTGTCTTTTTTCTTTTTCTAGGGACCAATTCCAGACATCTGGATTTTTCAACCAGACGTCTGGATTTTCAACCAGACGTCTGAAATTTCCTACTAGGCAAAAATCAGCCTAGCCCAAAAAGGGCGAAAATCCAAACCGGAGGCGATCGGAAGAGCGATGGAGGCTAGGGAATTATGCCAAGCGACAACCCAGCCTTATAGGCTCTTCGATACACCCCAAACAACATGTCCAAACATCCAATATAGGATTTTTAAAGATTTTGACTTCAAAACACCCAAATTTGAAAAATTAACCAAATCAATTCAAATCAAAAGCAAATGAACATGAAATAGATGTTAGGAATTCATACATAACAACAATGAAAGCTATAGACATAGATGTGAGTTCAAGAACTCACCTTTAAAACTCAAAAACAACGAATGAGAAGCTCAAAAACAAAGGAAAGATCAACTACTCTTCAACTTCAACTCTAGAAGCTCCAATCTAAGATCATAAGCAAATATTTCCTAAGTTAGGTTATAGGAAATTGGAGAGAGATTGAGATGGAGAAGAAGAAGAGGATGCTTACCTAAGCTTCTCTTTGATTTTGGAGCTTGGATCTTGAATTTCCTAAGAATCTAGGGCTTAGGAATTTTAGTTTTTTTCCCCCATTTTTCTTTTAGGGCTTGAGTATTAGGAAATTGGAAATGAAATGAATGAAGAGTAGAGGAGTGGAGTGGGAGTTATTATGTAGAGGAGTTGAGTTCTCTTAGTGGGCTGAAACCCAAATCCAAAGCCCCAAATGAACATATCAAAATTATACTCAACTCCAAACATATCGATGTTTATACTCAAAAAGGTCGCAAATGCCATTTTGGACTCAATGGAAATGGTCTCGAGTCCGGATTCAACCGTTTACAAAAAGTCATGTTTTGGACTTTTAAATTCAACTAACGATGCTATATTTAAATAAATCATTTAAATATATTATCGTAAAAATATGCTTGTTGTTACAGTAGTGTTCCACTTGAATACAAACCTCAAACTTACTTTTAAATATGTTGTGAAAAACATTATGTTGCGTTCTTGCCAAATAGTCCGGACTAAAAAGGAAATTGCAAGTCTTGTCATATCTCTGTAACGATCTTTAGTGCTGAAATTTATAGAGAATTGTTGTACTTCAGTAGCCAAATCATATTGGGAACTTTGTTGTTGTCTCAATTTTAGCTTACACCAACTCCATACATAATTAGTAAAGTCATAGTCAAAGTATAAGTGTGAGGTAGTTTCTATTTCATTGTTACAAAGAAACAAGTTTTCATCATCCAGTAATAAACACCTTTGACTTAGTCTGTGATTAGTAGATAGTCGATTGGTTAAAGCTTTGAATAAACACATAGACATTTTGGGACCGTGAATTTTATCCCACACAAATTTATACTATTGGACCTTTGAAATATTGGGATTCAAGTTTTTGAAACTTGACTTGAATGTAAATTTACCTTATGGGTCAAATTTCTAGAACCAATAGGCTTTATCTTTTTGATATATATTGATAGATATAATTTCATCTGCAATACACATGGTATGCTACATATTCCTAGGTTTTCGTTATCCATTTTCAATAATAGAGAAAACTTCTAGCTTATGACTTCTCACCAGTTCCAATTTTTTTGTTGAAAGTTTCTCTAATAAGTTAGACCCATTAATCCATAGGTCAAACCATAATCTCGTATTTTTACCATCAGCCACCCTTCTTTTCGGATACCAAAGAGCTTTGCCCCTAAGACCAAGCAACCACTTCCAAGTCCCTGATTGATTATTGTTAGCTTTAGTATCCTAGAAAGATTCTTGTTGCAAGTATCTATTTTTCAACCAGTTAGACCAAATATTTTCTTTATTAAGAAGATTCCAAATTAATTTCAAACCATTGGCTCATTCAGATGTTTGAAATTATATATGCCTAAGCCTCCACTAGCTTTGCTAAGACAAACTTCCGCCCACTATTTTTTTGGAACTTGCCTTTCTATATAAAGTCATAACAAATCTTGCACACTTTATTGAGTGTGGCAGTTGGGATTCTAAAGCTTTGGCACCAAAACAACACAATAGAGCTGATAGTAGACTTTATTAGTTTCAGTCCCCCAGTAGTGCTAAGCAATTTACACTCATATCCCTCCACTCTCTGTCTGGTGCAATCAATCAGTCTATCACGAGTATTTATCTTAATGTATAAACTGAACAATGGAAGCCCTAATGGACAATGGAAGCCCTAAATGTATTATAGGAAGTTCCCCTTCT
This sequence comes from Allium fistulosum, assembly GCA_030737815.1. NCBI lineage: Eukaryota > Viridiplantae > Streptophyta > Magnoliopsida > Asparagales > Amaryllidaceae > Allium > Allium fistulosum. Next base: position 747,401,676 of record CM060907.1, read on the forward strand.
GGTAATTGTAGTATATTACAAACTTCATTTTTCTCGCTACAGTTTTTGCTGAAATAAATTTTGGTTTTGTAACGACCCGTATTTCTACGGATCGAAAAGTTGTCAAAATCTGGAATTTTCAGCATTTTTGGGTTGTTTCAGTTTTTGGTTGAATATTTGCTAAGTCCTATGTCGTGAACGACTTAGTATAAGTCGTAAGTCGTATACGACTTAGGAGATGGGAGTGACCCAGGGCTTGGAGATAGGTTGTTTGTACGACCTAAGGAAATAAGTCGTAGCTGGGCTAAGTTAGTAGGTTGAAGTTAACTCGGCAAGTGTTAAGTCGTAGGTTGTAAGTCGTTGCCGAGTTAAGGGATAGACAACCTAAGGAAGTGACCGACTTAAGTTATTGTAGACGACTTAAGGTTTTGAGTTAAGTGTTAAGTCGGCTGACGAGTTAAGGTAGTGGCCGACTTAAGACCTGGACGACTTAGGAGTTGAGTCTTATCCTGATAGATCGGAAAAGCTGCTATGTTAAGTCGTAGGTAGGCTGCTGTGTTAAGTCGTGACCGAGTTAGAAGTTAGACAAGTGAGTTTTTGAGTCGGCGGTTGTTTAAGTCGTATGGGGTTAAGTCGTAACCCAGTTACGTGTTAAGTCGTAAGTTTGTTAGGTCGCTGGGTTAGGCCAAAGTGTTAGGTCATAGATGACTTAAAGAGTTAAGTCGTAAGTCGTACTCCTTCGTAAGTCGTAGGTCGGAGACCCAGTTAGGTCGTAACCTGGTTGAGTCGTGGCCGAGTTAAGGAGATAGCGTTGTCTTAAGTCGTAGGGACTTGGATCTGTTAAGTCGTATGTCGGCTGAGTGTTGAGTCGAGGATAGGGATAAGTCGGAGACGACTTATGGAGTTAGCCGAGTTACGACTTAGCGAATTTTCTGCCTATAAATAGAAGGGGGTTGGCTTCATTTTTGAGATCCGGATTTTGAAGCGACGAAGTGCTGCCATTTTGAGAGCTCGACTTCTACACTTCTTCACTTCTTTTCTCCACTCTAATCTAGTGCTTCCTTTCATCCAAATCGAAGATCAAGATTGAAGATCCAAGAGCTAAAGTTGAAGATCTTCATCCTTTGAAGTGAGATTTCTTCGTTTGAAGCGGATTTGTGATAGATCAAGCTTGATCCTTCGCTGTCCAGATCTGAAGCGTATTGATTTGAGGTTGTTTTGGTGATTTGGTGAGTGGTGATTATCTCTCACACGGATCCAAAGGAGTATATCGGATTGTTGGCTCGATTTGGTGTTAAAATAGTGATTTCCATGCATTTTCTTCATCCTAAGTGTAGATCCATATAGATCCATTGTTCATGATGATGTTACATCCATTTTATCATATGTTAACCTATGCAAGTTCCTTCATCAAGTTTTGTAGAGATATAATCCATGTTTTCATGCTTATTGGACTTTCAACTCTTTAATTACGAAAATGCCATTATTGTGATAATTGTCTATTTAGATCTTGTTTGAATGCTTGATTGTTTGGATTAATGTTTGATTTGATTGATTGTTATGAATTAGATGATTGATGGTTTGATTTAGACCGAAGATGATTCAAAAGCTAAGGGAAAGGCTCTTGAATTGGGAAAGCTGCTCGTGGCATATGTAGCGGGATGATGAAGCTCTTATGCATAGATTTGATGATGTGATGTTGAGATGAGGCTTTGCGAGGATGTAATGAAGCGAGGCATCATGTGATGAAGACTTGGTCTAATCCAGACGGGATCATTCCAAGCATGTTGATAACTCGGTGATAGGATTCGAGTTGAGGATAATGAATGGATATGAGAATAGTCGTCGAGGAGGATGACTAGGAGGCTTGGATAGCATCGTTGTTGAAGGTTCTAGCATGCTCTAAGCAAGAGTACATTTGGGCAGATTCGATAGTCCCAACGACTAACTGTTGATGGTCGAGTACTCTGGGCAGATTCGATAGTCCTAGGCACGGGTTGCGACGACGTGCCGGAGTTATGTCTAGAACCGGGGTTTCCATTAGCCCTTGACGGACGGCTGAAAGAATGTGCCGGTCATTCAATTAACGGTGATATCGAAGCAATGATAACAGTGATAGCCAGAGTCATGGATGTTTGGTTGCATCGTCATTCGGACTCAAGAGCGGTATTTTCTTGGTGCTTATCTGATTTAGGCCTTGGTACTTGGAAAACATCGCTCTTGACTCGAGTGATAGTAGCTTTATTTTAAATTGTATGCTCTGCTCTGTTTGCTTCTGCTTAGTGTGTGTCTGGGGGCTATCACTGTAGAATGAGGTTGGAGTGGGAGGGTTGTATTCCTATTCCTTTTCCTTTATGCTCTTTTGGTATGTTGTTAGTTAATTTACTGCTCACTAAGACTGTTGTCTGACTCAAGGCTTTATGTTTTAATTCTTATTGCCTTGGGCTGTTCGTCCATTTTGGGACGGGCAGACTAGGTAGCAGGTGACAGGTGCTGTTCTCTTCTCACGATGCTGATATCGAAGACGAGCTGGAGGGTTGCATATTATCTTCTTATTATATGTACTGGATATTCCGCTGTTTTGTATTCTCTGAGAGATATGTAGTGAGGCTTGATGTATTGACTTTGTGGATGCTTGTATTCAACTATTATGGAGTTTTATATGATGTCATTTTGTTCTGTAAAGCTTCACTATACATATGTTCTATTGTATTTTGTCCATGCGCTGTGAGTAATACGATAGATTCTGTTGTTTTAATCTACCCTGATAATCGTCCATGGTCGCCTAGCACACTTTACAGTGCACTATCTCTAGATTCGGTGCAGGGGTCATGGGTGGTCGTCACAGGTTTTGTTATTGTTCATTTGCAGTCCAGCAAACCTTTGAATTTTTCCAAAAAAATTCTTTATAGCCAGGGCACTAATAGTATTAGTTTTAGAAAAATTAAGAACATTATCGGCATAAATCAAGTGAATAATACCTAGATCATTCTTAACAACTTGTTTTACTTTCCCACTACATTCTTTTAATCCATCAACAAGGTGAAATACTCCATTAAAATGGTAAAAGGATAAGGTGAAAGAGGGGCACCTTGCCTTAAACCATTTCAACTACCAAATTACCCTTAAAAAATAACCGCAAGCGCACGGCGTGCACTTGTAGTACGTGGCGAATACAGGTCGATCTGTAGGGAATTGATGATTTCAAATTTCTATTCAATCAAATTAACCAAAGTTGAAAGTGTGATTAGCTAAAAATGTAAGAAACTAACAAAAACTAGCAAAGGAAAAATAGATAAAAATATGAGAGTTAAATGATAATTTAGAGATAAATCCACTCTCTAGATCATATAATTCAACAATTAATGAAATTATAATCTCTTTTTTGGTCATAAGTGAGTTTAAATGATGTGTTTATCATAAGTATGGCTCATTTGTGCCATTAATTAGCTCAACATAAGCCATCAAACTATAACACAACCTTTAAACCACTTACTAACTCTCATGAAAATGACAACAAAGTTGAAAATGAAATCTATTTTAAGTATGGCCTATTAACTATTAATTAGAAATATAAACCATCAAATTTGAATTTTAAATCACTTTCTTATGCCATAATCATATTTTGATGAAGAGGTATTTGTGTTAGTGATTGTTTAAGCATAGCCTATTTGGTGTCAACAATATAGGCTATCAAATTCAAAACAAAAACAACAAATTAAACCACTTCAAGCATTGTCATTAAGCACAAAAAGAGAGCTATAATTATCAAAATGTTGAAGCTACATGATTAGAGGCTTCATTACCCCTAAATTGAAGGGATTAGCCTCTCATATTTGTTATCAAAACAACAAATGTAGCTAGCAACATGAAAGCAAAAAGAAAGCAAAATGAAAGCTAAATGAAAAAGAACTATTCTAATTGCATAAAAGGAAATCTACACTACTAGCATGAAAGAAAATGAACATGTAATTAAAAGGAAACAATAATTACATTGCATAAAAAAAAGGAAAGTTACATGAAGTAGAAATGGCTAAGTAGCCATGAAAAGAGAAAGAGAGTTTGTCTTTTTATTTTGAGCCTAAACTAAACTAAAGAGAGACTAAGGGAGAGGAAGGTTACATGAAACATAAGGGGATTTTATACATGTGTTAAACCCTAATTCATAATTTTGGGGAATGCGCAAAATACCCTCTTAGGAAGTGTGGAGGCCAAGTAATCATTATCTTCAAATAATCCTCATTTAAGTGTACATGAAGCCATTAATTCCATAAGTATGAGCATTAGCCTCTAATTTGTACATTAAGGTAGGTGGGTAGGTGGGGTCCTCCATTATCTTCATTTTGAATTATCTCCATCTTCATTTGTTCTCTTCACTCTTGTGCATGCATGTGTCTTCATGAAACCACTCCTATTTGAGATCAAATTTCTACACAAATATATATAAATTTCAATTAATTTTTCTCAAACTAATCTATGCACAAAAATGACCATTTTGCCCTTGGATGAAGATGAATATGTGACGATTTGAAAATAATATGAATTTTGGTTTAAACAAGTTAAAATGCCCGATATAATCATTTATTTAATTTAAATAGATTAAATATGGTGGTAAAAATATGCATATTTACGTGCACATCAGTATGCCTATATATGATAATGAAAACTTTGGAGTATTGATCATTTATTTAATTACACCGCCTCTTAGGAAGATCCAAAGCTTTTAGCATATGAATTAAGAATTTTTGTTAATCAAGTCATATGCTTTCCTAGATCTATTTTTATATACATTCTGTCACCAAAAATAAAATTCAATCCTTTTATTTGTTCGTGAGCAAGCATGATTCCTTTAGAAATATTTCTGTTAGGGGTGAAAGTATGCTGATTAGGAGAAATAAGGAATTTTAACACATGTTTTAATCTATTACAAAAAAAATTGCTAAGACTTTACAGATGAAACTATAACATGCATTTGGTTTATAGGTACACATTGAAGTGGGGGGATTTTTCTCTGTAACCATAGATAAGATAGTGTAGTCGATTTCTCGAATAATTTTACTCTCCTTAAAGTATCTCTGCATAGAAGTATGAGATGTTTAAGTTTATCCCTGTGAGTTTGAAAGAACTTTGAAGAAAAATCATCCGAGCTTGAAACCTTGTCAACACCAATAGAAAAAACTACAATTTTCACCTCTTCCAAAGAAACGTCCTTATTTAAATAAACTTTACCACAATCATAGACTTGACTTTTACACACAACATCAAGAAATACATTATTTTGCACACCTGAATAGGACTTCTACTGCCTGAGCAACCGAACAAGACTTCTACAATACAGAAAGTTTTCTTGACTACATGTGCTCTATAGATAGCACGGATGAGTCTTTATAGTACACCCTTCCTATAATCTTCTCCTTTGTGGTATATAATGTAGTACGTGAAGATTGGAAGCAATTATAATCACAAATAGATTTGTGCTTGAAGTTCAAGTGATTTGAAAGCATTTATGAAAGCAAATAGCAGAAAATAGTTTGCAAGAATATAGAATAGAATCAGAGAATAATGTTGTATTTTGCAATCTAAAATCAAGTCTATTTATAGAGTTAAAAAGTTGTAACTCTTCATGAAAAGATTCGGCCAAGAGATACGGAAACAACTGTTGAATCAACAGATGTTTCTGTTCGTTGAAAAGTGGTGACCATTCAGAAAAATAGGCATTATAAATATTCAGTCGACTGAAAATATGAATTAAGTAGACTGAAAATTCAAACGAATTCGAAATTTAAAAATATATTGAAAAGACACTTCATTCAGTCGACTGAACCGAGGTGTTTAGTCGGCTGAATGTTCAAACTTTTTTGTGCATGTGTGCACGTTTCAGTCGACTGGATTCCCTAGTTCAGTCGACTAAAACTATCACTTTAAGCCTTTTTAACTTAGTTTTAAATGCAATTTATTTTATAAATCTATATAATTAAATCCAAGATCATGTAAATTAATTCGAGTAAGTTTTAAAAGCTTGTGTGTGTATACCACTGAGGATAGATTTTAACAAATATTGACTTCTAACTAGACCATAGACAAACCAAATTTAAATGATGAAACTTGTCTTCGAAATTTTTTGGTCTTCAATCTATTGTCGAGTAATATAGTATCTTCTCCTGCAATTTTGGTTAGTTCATATAATATATACTTATATAGTTGTCACAATCAAAACATCAAAATACTAGGTTCTAACACTCAACTGTCTCCTTCTCTCCTCTCCACCTCCTTCCCCCTCTATGTGCTCTTCACCCATCTCACTTGACCTTTTCTCCGCCCATTGTTTCTTGTTAGGGCATTGGGATTTAAAATGCCCAAAACATATATAGTTATCACATCTTGGAGGGATTTTCTCATACTCTATCGCTTGATAGAAAACCTCCCCGTTGTATTATACCACGACACTTCCATAGGGAACTCCAAATCAGCTTTTATCCCCACCAAACATCTCACAAAATTAATTCTCTTCCTGTTAGCTATAGAATAATCAGTTTCAATAGTATTCCCCAACACATTACAAATAGAACTCAGGGCTTCTTCATAAAATAGACTTAAATTAATTTCGGGTAGTTTGATCCAAATAGGAATACTAGTAAGCATATCTCTATTTGTCTTAAACATGGCCTCCCATTTTTTCATGATCATCAATTAAGTGGATTTTAACAATCTTGTTTAATTGCAAATCCAATCAAATAAAAACCATTATCTCTCTTGTATACCTCAAATTCGCTTTTGGATCTGAAACTCCTGTATAGAAATGTTTTAAAATGATGTAATAGGGTCTAGGTCCAAGCAGGTATGCCATGACAGTATTATTCCATTCCTCACTCTCCTTATCAAACGTCTCCTTCTTTATCTTTGCGTAATTAACATCCATGACCTTTGAAGGATCCACAAAAAATAAAGGTTTTCTATCATTTTTATTGGAATTCAAACCTTTCGCTATTTCACTCCAGATTATCTTATCTTTAGATGTAAAGTTAATTGTAGGTTTATTCATTTTCCATTCATTCCTAAAACCCACACCTTTTTTAATAACCTCCTTAGCAGTCCTGATCGCAAAAGAAGATCTGCCTCCCGTCGTACCTCATGACCTTCAGACCCCACAACTCCTTTTAATGTCTCCTTCTCATTGCGATATCCTTTATCATCGTGATCTACATTTTTAGCACCAGCATAATTCTTACCCAAATGATCTTTTCCACCAACCTTCGATTTACCATTCCTCTTATTTGGATGTCACCATATTAAGGTTTTTCTTCATATTTAAATATACGAATGTTATCTTTGCTGTTTGAAACAATAAATTGTGTAAAAATGATATTTAATATTAAGTATTTTTCTCTAATCATTTTTAGGTTGTTTTCTAACTTATATTAGAGTGCTTTAAAATTGGTTTCAATTTTAATTATGAATATTTAAAATAAGTGGCTTTTTAAAGAAAACATGTTATTTTTTGTTTTTCCATTAATTTCAAAATTTGTTATTTTTACATGATATTCTATGTAGATAATTATAATATATTTTCAAGTAGTTTAAAAGAAATTTAACATAATTGTAAATATTTAAAATTATATATAGAGAGTTTTAAAAAATTAGTCGAGTATTTTATAAATGTAGTAAAAGGAGTTTGAATTTTAATACTTAAGTTGAAAAAATGGTTTTGAGAAGTTCAATTAAAAGTGTACTACCTTAATTAATAAGTGTGGATATGCTTTGACCTTTGAAAGGATTGTTTTAAAGTTCATAATAAGTATAATATTGGTTTTGGGTTATAGTAAACAATGTTTTAGTAACATTTGTTTTTAACCTTATTATTAATTATTTTTAGGAATATAATTAGATATTTAATGATGCATATATTAAAGATAATCATAAGTAAAAATGGTTTTGGGTTTGTTGTGATAAATATTGAAGTAACACTTGTCTTTAACCCTTAAATGTAATTATATCTTTAAAAAGCAAGTTTTAAAGAAAATGGTTAAGTGTGAAATGGTTTTAGGTTTGTTGTGACAAATGTTTAAGCAACACTTGTCTTTAACCCTTAAGTATATAATTAGATCTTTAATAATAGAATTTTAAAGATAATAACAAGTACGAAATCTTTTATAAAAAGATAGAAAAGGTAAAAGTTTGATTTATAAAAGAGAAGAGGTTTATAGTAACAACGTTAAGTAACATTTGTTATTAGCCTCTTTAATTATATTTTAGAGTAAGCAAATCTTATTAATGATTTGTAAATATACTTATACCATTTTAGTCAAGTATATGAATACATTTGATGTATAGAAAAGAGTATAAGCAAATAGTAAAATACAGGATAAATGAATAGTAAAATACAGTATAAGTGAATAATATAACATAGTATAAATGAATAGTAAAATACACGAATATTAGAATACAAGTATATAACTTTTATAAAGAGAAAATCAAATCTATATACAAGTTTAATAAGTTAAGTTTTAATTAATATAAGTTTAATTAAATAAGTTAAGTTCTAGTTAAATAGAAGTTAAATTAAAATAAGTTAAGTATTAACTAAATAGAAGTTTAATTAAATAGGAGAAGTTTAATCAATAAAAGAGTTTTAGTTAATGGAAGAAGTTTTAATTAAAGAATGAAGTTTTAATTAAATGAAGAAGTTATATTACATAAAAGGATTTTTACTAATAAAAGAAGTTTTCATTAACAAAAAGATTAATTAAATAAAAAAGGGATTAAAATTCATTCATGTGACTAGATCATGTTTTATGTGTATTAATCGTGCTTTGTGCGTGTATGGAAAATATTTAGTCATGTGCTTAGCACTAAAAGTCGACAAAGTAGACTTGATTCTATTTATGAGAGTTAAGACCGATGGTTCGAGTAGGCTATAAAAGCAATAGTGCTCTAACTTACCAAGCTTCCTTCTTGACCGAGGGAGCTAGAAGTTGAAAAGGTTGGAAATGTGATAAGTATACGAGACTTGGTTTCCATATGCAATCCTTTCTAGAAATCCATCGATTCAGTCTTGAAAAGATCGGGGTCGGTAAGTGTTTTACTTATCAAAAATCACTTCAATATTAAGATGTGTGTTCTATCTCTTTGAAGTGGATCTGTTAGAGATGTTGAAATCCATTGTGGTTTCGAGATGCTGGAATCCACTTGGGGATTCATGATCTGTTCAAATGGCGATGGCCATGTGTTGAGATATTGAACGTGACTTAACCATCGGTATATAACTAAAGAAAGAGTAGGATGCACAATCTCAGGTTTAGCTAACCCATAAGGGTATATCAATTCCATTATCTAGAGTATGCTTATCGATATGTTAATTGTCGGGAGTTGTTAATACTTAGTTCACGTGTTAGGGTGTGGGCTAGTTGTGCTTACCTTATGGTATATTTTACCTATAGATATTCGACGCTCGAAATGTGTTTTATGATCCATGTCATGGAGATTAGTCTCGGTTAAATTTTAAGTTTTACTGGGTAGGTCTCCGTAGAAAATCCATTATGCGAACGGGCCTTAGAGGTTTTGTTTGTAAACCTATTGAATATTTTTGTGGTGTGACCAATGTAAGCACCAACAGTTATTTTTTGATTTATATTATTCACTCTATACATTATCTATTATATCACCTTATGTGCTTATTATATTATGGTTCTTTTGAGGGGATAACCGCTATGATATTCCATGCGGTCTCAAAAGTATTGTTATATGTTAGTTACATATTTCTTGAGTTTCTCACACCAAACTTATGTCTGACCCATGGTTTTATTTTACTCTTATTTCCATGCATGCTCTTTCGAGTAGTCTGAGAAAAGTAGGTTTTTGTTGATGTTCATTAATATCTTAGAGAGGAGCTGGTTGTTTTACCTACCTTAGTATTTATTTCCACTGCATTATTTTATATGTGTGGGTCGGTGTGTGTATATGTATGTATAAGCAATTGAAAGGATATGATGTTATAACTATCGAGGCCGATGATAGTGCACTGATTGGTAACTCTAAAATACTTTGTATATTAGAGCGACTCTATGTATTATCTTTTGATATTATATGTTTGATTCTAATAATTTTGTTCTCCTCTCCCTTATTCCTTTTCTTTTCTTCTTTTGTTTTACCCAAACATTCTGTCTTTCCAACACTTGGGTGCTCAGCACGTGAATACCGTGGATGTATTAGTGTCGACATTCGAGGGTTGAAAAGGCGGTCACTACAAGGACCCATGAAATAGGAAATGGTATCAAAGTATATTTCTATGAGTTCGAGAGTATACTCGCATAAAAAATTACCAAGATTTGAGAATACTATCAAGAGATTTAGATTAAAAGAAGATAGTGATTTAACTGGTTGAGACAATTGAAGTAATGGATGGACCTTATTTTTAAAAGCCAAAAAGGTAAGTTATGATATTCGGACTATGTTATAATGACATGCTAGAAATGTCCATTTTATTTAAGTAAGAAGTGATAGGGCCACAACATCATTTTTGTCAATTGATGTTGAACGGCAACTTCCAGCAATTGTTTCTTTTGAGTTAATTGAGTTGTAATCATTAGTTGTCTCTGTAGTATAAAACACGTATGATATTATGAGAAAAGTTTTTTTTATTACCACGTTGATATTTAGATAGACCGTTATATAGATTGGGAAACAGTATATATGAGGAAATCTCATGTAGACACTTAACTAATACAAAATAATATCAGAAGTCCATAAAATAAATTAGAAAATTTATTAAATTAGCTACTAAAAGTAAATAATGTTTAAGTCTCAAAAGCATTAAAATTTTGGAGAGATAAATTTTAGCCAGCGAAGATAGGGAAGGATTGTTGCGGAACCACGAGTCATTATCCTTATGCCTTAAAAGCTGAAATTTATAAATAACTTGCGTCATGATTATTGTTCTAAAACAAAAGTAAACGTTTTCAAAATTTGAAAATTTACCCTGTAATTGGCTAAGACCAATCATAGGCGCTAGCCAATTGACTGAATCTTGATTTCTTGGATGTGGCTTAATTTGTTTTGGGAAGCTAAAAACAAGTACTTTTGCAAATTTAGTTCAAAAATCTTCGATTTTTAAAATATAAAATACTTTTGCAAAATTTTTGAAAAATGAGTTTTTATTTTAAAAAATTCCAACTATTTCAAAATTTTAATTGAAAATGATTTTGAACGGAAAAGAGAAATTTCCTAATTTTTGAAATGCCACATACTTAGTATAGGAAAAGTTGACGAGTTAACAAATATGAATTTTACTGTTCAGCAGAAGTAACAATATGTAAAATATAGTTAATGACGAGGAAAAAACTGTTTTAGCTTTGAGATTTCCTTTTCCATACCTTGTTGATAATGGAACAAAACTTTTTTTGAAATAAGTTTGTTTAAAATTCAAAATAAAAATTACTTATGCGGACTGTACTTGGAAAAGTTGAAAAAGAATCAAGGGCATAAGAGTAGGTTCCAAAATACAGCGTAATAGGTACACAAGAGAAGGATGAAATATGGAATTCTCCATATAAATTCCTTTTCTGACATAAATGTATAGATTTAGGAAAACTGGATTTAAAAAAATTAGATTTTAGAAATTGTATGTTAGGTATTATATGGCAGGGATTGGATGTGAAATTGGTTAAACTGTGCTTCTATTCATAGAAGTGTGGGAAAACTTGTGTGTGAAAACAAGGATTTTGGTTTTCAAACCGCATACATGTAGAACTGCCAGTATATAGGTTGTTTCACCATATTTTCAAATCATTTTCAAAGAATGCATTCATATAGGAGGCGCTAGTATTATTCTGCATACATACCATATGTGACATGATACACAGTGCACTCATACACGACTGACTGCTAAATTGGATGCACACTAACTGGGTGGATGGCTTAGAGTAGTTAAGTGTTATGTTACATAATTCAATCCTTGAGGAATTTCGGAGATGAAATTCTTTTAATAGGGAAGAATGTAACTTCCCATCAATTAAACGATAATTAATTACAAAGAATTAATAAATTAATCACTAAAGCCCAAAAATGAAAGTTTTACAAATGTCTGAATTCGGCTATGAAACTTGCACTGTTGGATTCATAGCATTTTTTGATCAATTTTCATACATAAAGTTTTACAATCAGAGTTCAAACGAAAAAGTTATTAACATTTGAAGATTTCAGATAGAAAATAATTATATATGCATTAAGGAAATAAATACTGTTAATTAACGTTAAAAAATACTTAATGACTAAGTAACGTTAATGTTAATCAGACCAAATTAAATTGGTTCAATTAGGAAACAAAGAAAATGGAAATCAACTGTTAACATATAAAGGCAACCGGTCGACCCCTTATTAGGACAGGTAGACGGACGGTCGACCGATGGATGTATAGCGGTCGACCGATGGTGCATTAGCGGCTGATATTGAACCGTGAAACGGACCAGATTTAATATAATATAATATAATGACTGGGATTGATTCGAACCTCTATATATACAAGCCTAGACACTCAATTTTCTTCTCATATTTTTTTAATCAATGGCGAAGCTCCACCATTTTTCTTTTCTCCACAAATTCTGAAAATTGTGTAAATAATGAATTATATATAAATATATACATATGTGTGTGTGTGTATGTATATAAGTCAAGTATAGCAAAAACCAATAGACAAGAAGAATGGGGTCGAATCGAATTGCCAAAGCCAAATGTAAATTGTAAATCTAAATCCAGATTGATATTTAATCTTCTCGGATCTATAATTCTACATCTGTATATACTTTTGATACATATTTTATTACAAAGAAGGAGTCAATCAGGAATAACAGATTTAGATCAGGAGAGTTGGAAGCTCGGAGGTGGGTGAGAAATTATATATTTTTATATAATATGTAACGACCTAGTTTTTCACTCGCCTGAATTTAGAATATTTAATTGAATTTAAATATTGAAAATTTAATATTATAAGTTAAATCGGTTAATTAATTGAATATTGAATCAAATATGAATAAAAATAATTTCTAACGTTGTTTTAAATTCTATTTGGATTAGAATAGTGATAGTAAACTTTTAAAATTGAATTCAAAGTATTTACAGAAATTGGAAATTTTAATATTTAATTAACGTGTAAAAATAGTCATTTTTGACACTATCTCGTATTTCAATGAAACCAGTTTCGTTGAATCCGTAACAGTGAAGTATTATAGGACTTCAAATTTCATGTCAATTGGATTTACGGTTTGGTCGTGCGAACCTGAAATGCGTAGAAATTTATTTAAGTAAATTTAATTTAAAATAATTCGATTCGAAAACCTATCTTCCAAATACGATGGAATTGGCTTTCGATACATATTCTGTTATGTTCGGAATAGGAGTAAAACATTATAAACGCCCGGCGGCACACTTCGATTGTAGTTCAAAATTTTTCCGTATGAATAGTGTCACGAAATTTTATATAAAAGGCCATCCCATTTTCACATTTGCAACCTAATTCTCCACTAAACCCTAGCCGCCGTTTAATTAAAATGGCCTAGAATTTTTCGAATCTTTCCTCTCAATTATCTCTCAATCCGTAAGAAATCAAGCAAAACCTCCAACTGCAATGTTGTAGAGCTCGATGAGCTCTATAAATCCAACGGTGATGATGGGTTTTCAAGCAACGACAATTTCAGTTTGAAGGCTTGGCATTTGAACTAAAAGGGAGCGTGATAGGGGGGTCAAGCTTGGCCAGTCTCAGGCCATGGAGACACCGGAGCAAGGCGCACAGGATCGTGGTCCCTGATTGTCGAACAATGGGTGGATGGTGGAGCGGCATGTGATGGAGTAGCGTGCGTATATGGGTTGAAGGCGCGACTTTTGCCAGGTTCAAAACGAAGAAGAAAGGGAAGCATGACCCTGATTCCAGATGGCAAAGATCAACGGCCCAGATTAAAACAAAGGTTTAAAAATAAAAATAAAAATAAAAAGTTGAAAATTAAATTATAAATTCGTGTAATCTTATAAATAGCATATCTTTGTCATACGAGGTTGAAATCGCACGAAACGAATTGCGTTGGGTCCGTATTGCTGAGCACTATGCGATGGAGCTGGATTGGAATTTATTAGAGCTAGTGAAAATTTTGGTTAAAATTAAACGCTCGTTTAATTTTAATCTGAATAAATCGCTGCTCGACGACTGCAAGCAAAGTGAGTACAACTCACTCTTTCTGACTCGCTTATATTTTATATAAGTGATAATAAATTTTATTTATGATGATTGGTGCTTGTTTGGGTGATATTTGATATATTATATGTATAGATATTGATTGGTTTAGACATATTCCCGCATATTTTAGCGGATGAGATCATATACATTCCCGTGTACGAGCGGATGACCCTTTGTACGCACGTCTACCTCGAAGCGGACATTGTACATATTTTCTAATATGTATATTTGTTGCAGGTGATAGGTTGGAGGGATCCAATTAGATTCCTCACCGTTGTAGATTTTTATTTACAGATATTGTTATATATGCTTTTATCATGTGATATATGATATTTGGATGTCATGATTGATATGGTTGATGTGAGTTCCCTTATTTAGCACTTTTGCAACATTAGGCCATATTTTTGGAAATATAAAAACTATTAAAACGATGATTTCAATTTTAAAAAGGATTTCAAAGTGATTTTGAAAATATATACGTTTTAATAAATTTTGAATTATTAAATAAATGGATTTATTTTAAATTAATAAAAAAGTTATAATTTTTATGTTATAAAAATTATGGCTTTATGAAATATAAGCAAAATAAGATTTTTGAAATATGGAGTTAACTATTTTGTAAAATAAGTTAAATTGAGATTTATGGACTTATTATAAATGGTTTATATATAAGATTTATAAAATTGATATTTTATAGATAAAAGTAATGGAATTATAAACAGTGTTTTATAAATATTAGAAATGGAATTGTAATCAAATTTATATATGGATTTGCAATTGAAATTTAGAAATAAATTTATAATGGATTTTATAAATAATAAGATTCGAAAGGAATGAATATGTAAATAAGAGATTTATAAGTAATTAACTTATAATTGGATTTTGACTTATAAATGAGATATAAATGGAATTTGTTGGTAAAGGAATTTTGTATATGGAAGTTTATAAATAAAAATGGAATTTATAAACATTGTTTTATAAATGTGAAACCAATTTAATTTGATAAGTTAAATATGTAAGTTTGGTAAAGGAATTATATTCACGATTTTGGACGGTGAATAATCCTTTGAATTAAATGTGTAGAAGTAATGAATTTGGTAAAGGAATTATATTCACGATTTTGGACAGTGAATAATCCTTTAAATTAAATGTGCAGAAGTAATGAATTTGGTAAGAGAATTATATTCACGATTTTGGACAATGAATAATTCTTTAAATAAAATGGATGTTTTTGGAATGTGATATTATAAAATGGAGTTTAAATGTTTGAAAATAAAATAAGTTGTGAATTTACTTATTATTAAAATAAGTATATGGAAATGTTTTCCAAATATCCAATAAGTGAAATGGTTTTGAATATTATCTTTTTAAAGATATTTTGAAGTGAATAATTGGAAAATGATTTGATTTATAAACGATTAATAAAATCAGGCCCAGTGATTACTTAAGTGCTATATTTTGTTTGTTGCTTTGATAGTTAAATAACCGACTATCAAATTTGGCGATTTAGTTCCTCAACTTGATGTGGGAACTAATTAGTCGTACACTTAGTACGTAACTGACTGTGTAGGCTTGATTATCATTTGTGCTGAGAATGTTGATTCGTGTAGTGCAGAGTGATTACTCCAATCTATCGAGCTTCCTTCTTGGCCGAAGGATAGCAAGTTGAAAGTTTGAAACGTGATAAGTCTACGAGACTTGGTTTTTGTATGAGGTTGAGAAACGCTTTTGCGGTGTTGGTACGAAGAGACCGGGATCAGATTTATCTGAAAACCACTTCGGACCAACATATATGCGACGATTGTGCAGGTTGATCGATGATATTGATATTTAGGATTTTCATAGTGAAGGACTGCTTGTTGATCGTTTGGGGTTAAAATCCCAATGTACATATAGTAGCAGTAGTCTCTTCGTTATGAAATATCCAATGCAAGGACTAGTCGCTGCTAATCCTAGGGATTTCCCGACAGGATGTGGTAGGAAAGTACCTTCGGTTTGTCCTATTCCTGGACAACTTGTATGGACGTGTGTCTGAAATTGCATTTCTAAGATTACATACAGTGGTTTTTACAAACGTACATCATGTGGTGGCGTAGAAGACAACTTCTCTTAGCTTAACACCCTCCTTGAGATGTACGAGCTCAAGGGTTGTATTTTTGTGGAAGGCAATTAGTAGTCAATGGAAATGGCAATGTAGCATTCAAAGATGATGTGATTTGTGATATGTGAAAGGTAATCGATACCTCTTTGGCCTCACTCCTCGAAAAATGACTGAAACAGGGATAGAAGCAGCAAGGCTGAAATGGGTTGCTCCCATTAGGAGTTGTCATCACTCTTCTAGATATACCTTTACATGCTCTGACATTGTGTATCTGATTATTGTTGTGTATGCTTGTGGCCATGGATTTTAGGTCGGTAATGACCGGAGTGATGACATATTCAGTACTATCCAGGTATGGGTAGGTCGGACTTGTGTTGGTTTAGGCACCGAGTATCTCGCCCCTCGGTACATCGCTCTAAAGGTGTACCGAGTTTCGGAAAGGTAGTCCCTTCACCTAGTCATTTGTATAGAAATCTAAAATCCAATACGTGCCAACCATTTTCTATTGTAGAAAGCCTTGTATTACAAGGTGTATGCTGGAATTTAATAATATAACAATTTCAGCTATTTTAATATTATTTGTATAAAAGACACTATTATAATATAAGAGAATTTGATATGAGATGTTTTGGTTATCATAAGGTAAAAACCTTGTCGGTATTTATTTGCGACGCGGTCTGACGAGATACCTTTTGTTTTTGATAAAGGAAAGGTTTTGGTAATCTTCAAACTTTAAAATTCAATTGAGGTACGTTTTCTCATGTTGGTTTACCAGACTGATTCGGGCATTCTTCCCTTTCAATGCTCGGGTCTGACCGAGTATATTTACAGGTTCAAATTTGGTGCTTTGGAGCTTCAACAGGCGAGCTGGAGATCTTTATGTCGTATACACGTATCTGTTTATTATTCCGCTGCTATTGATTGTTATTGTTGTAAATTATCAGCATTGTGAGGATAGGTTATTATAACTATCCAAGCTGATGATTACTTATTGTGTACTCTGATATTGACTTATGTATATTACGTTTCTCTTTGCAAATATTATTGATCTATATTATATGTTATTCCGCTGCGATGTGAGATTCTGTATTGTTTTGGTTTTGTTTCTCTCTCTTCTTCTTCTCTTCTCTTCTTCTTCTCTTCTCTTCTTCTTTCTTCTCACCCTCTCTTTTCTTTCTCATGATTATCTGTAATCGGTGCACTTTGGTTCGGACATGTGAGGTTTATTGTCGGATTCAGAGGGTGCCGAGTGCAGGTCGTCACATAATATCAAATTGAGAGAATTAGGAAGAAGGACAAACTTTGGGGAAAAAATCAAGCCGAAGGACAACAAGTATCATTTTTGGGTTGAAGGACAATACTAGTTATAACTAGCATTATATTCATTTTTTAAACTATACAAAATGCTAGTTATAATGTGACGACCGCCCATGACCCCTGCACCGAATCTAGAGATAGAGCGCTGTAAAGTGTGCCGGGCGACCATGGACGATTGTCAAGGTAAGATTTAAAACAACAAAATCTATCGTATTACTCACAGCGCATGGACAAAATACAATAGAACATATGTATAGTGAAGCTTTACAGAACAAAATGACATCATATAAAACTCCATAATAGTTGAATACAAGCATCCACATAGTCAATACATCCAGCCTCACTACATATCTCTCAGAGAATACAAAAACAGCGGAATATCCAGTACATATAATAAGAAGATAATATGCAACCCTCCAGCTCGTCTTCGATATCAGCATCGTGAGAAGAGAACAGCACCTGTCACCTGCTACCTAGTCTGCCCGTCCCAAAATGGATGAACAGCCCAAGGCAATAAGAATTAAAACATAAAGCCTTGAGTCAGACAACAGTCTTAGTGAGCAGTAAATTAACTAACAACATACCAAAAGAGCATAAAGGAAAAGGAATAGGAATACAACCCTCCCACTCCAACCTCATTCTACAGTGATAGCCCCCAGACACACACTAAGCAGAAGCAAACATAGCAGAGCATACAATTTAAAGTAAAGCTACTATCACTCGAGTCAAGGGCGATGTTTTCCAAGTACCAAGGCCTAAATCAGATAAGCACCCAGAAAATACCGCTCTTGAGTCCGAATGACGATACAACCAAACATCCATGACTCTGGCTATCACTGTTATCATTGCTTCAATATCACCGTTAATTGAATGACCGGCACATTCTTTCATCCGTCCGTCAAGGGCTAATGGAAACCCCGGTTCTAGACATAACTCCCGCACGTCGTCGCAGCCCGTGCCTAGGACTATCGAATCTGCCCAGAGTACTCGACCATCAACAGTTGGCCATTGGGACTATCGAATCTGCCCAAACGTACTCTTGCTTAGAGCATGCTAGAACCTTCAACAACGATGCTATCCAAGCCTCCTAGTCATCCTCCTCGACGACTATTCTCATATCCATTCATTATCCTCAACTCGAATCATATCACCGAGTTATCAATCATGCTTGGAATGATCCCGCCTGGATTAGACCAAGTCTTCATCACATGGTTGCCTCGCTTCATTACATCCTCGCAAAGCTTCATCTCATCATCACATCATCAAATCTATGCATAAGAGCTTCATCATCCCGCTACATATGCCACGAGCAGTTTTTCCAATTCAAGAGCCTTTCCCTTAGCTTTTGAATCATCTTCGATCTAAATCTAATCATTAATCATCAAGTTCATAACAAGCAATCAAATCAAACATCAATCCAAGCAATCAAGCATTCAATTATGATCTAAGTAGACAATTATAACAATAATGGCATTTTCGTAATTAAAGAGTTGAAAGTCCAATAAGCATGAAAACATGGATTATATCTCTACAAACTTGATGAATGAACTTGCATAGGTTAACATATGATAAAATGGATCTATATGGATCTACACTTTGGATGAAGAAAATGCATGGAAATCTCTATTTTAACACCAAATCGAGCCAACAATCCGATATACTCCTTTGGATCCGTGTGAGAGATAATCACCACTCACCAAATCACCTAAACAAACCCAAAACAACACGCTTCAGATCTGGACAGCAAAGGATCAAGCTTGATCTATCACAAATCCGCTTCAAATGAAGAAATCTCTCTTGAAAAGACGAAGATCTTCAATCTAAGCTCTTGAATCTTCAATCTTGATCTTCGATTTGGATGGATGGAAGCACTAGATTAGAGTGGAGAAAAGAAGTGAAGAAGTGTAGAAGTCGAGCTCTCAAAATGGCAGCACTTCGTCGCTTCAAAATCCGGATCCCAAAAAGTGAGCCAAACCCTTCTATTTATAGGCAGAAAATGACCTTAACTCGTCCGCCTCCTTAAGTCGTCGCCGACTTAACACCCTCTTCCGACTTACGACTTAACTGCCTCGCCGACCTACGACTTAACCATATGACCGACCTAACGAAGCAGACTCATCATACTGCCGCAAAACCCAAGTCCTAAGTCGGTTGACGACTCAACAACTTAACACAGGAGACGACCTACCGACTCATAACTCAACACACGCTGCCGACTCAACTACCTACCGACTCACAACTCAACACACACTGCCGACCTATCCTTAACTCGCTTATCCCGGTAAGCCGCTAACTACCTTAAGTCGGAGAAACTCTTAGGTCGTCTAAGTCTTAAGTCGGTCAAACCTATAAGTCGGTCCATCCTATGAGTCGCTAATTCGAACTGCCGACCTAACACTTAACACCCAAACACTTAGGTCGCTCACAACATGTCCTTAGGTCGTTGCCGACCTAACTCTACCCTAGAATACTTAGGTCGCCTACTACTCTTCCTTAGGTCGCCTAAACCTCTTAAGTCGGTCACGACTCATCACTTAGGTCGATCACTACCTTAAGTCGGCAACTCGACCCAGACTTATCCCTTAACTTGCCTATCCCCTTAGGTCGCAGATCTTCTCTAAGTCGCTCACAACTTATCTCCTAAGTTGCCAACAACATTTAGGTCGCGTACGACCTAGGACTTAGGCAATTTCAACCAAAATCTGAAACAACTAGAAAATGCTGAAAATCCCAGATTTTGACAAACTTTTCGATCCGTAAAATACGGGTCGTTACATTCTCTCCCCCTTAGGAATTTCGCCCCCGAAATTCCAAGCAATCATAGCAATCAAAGACTATTCTGTACGCCTACCATCCATAGCAATCAACAAACCATGCATCCAATTCTAGCTTAGCGTACAGAATTCTAAGACTTAGAACAAGTTACAATATCACGAGATGAGACGACACCTTAGGGCCATACCTTGAAGAGTTCAGGATGAGCTGCCTTCATCCTCTCTTCCACCTCCCACGTACAGTCGTTATCATCATCACTCCATTGTATCTTGAGCAACTTAACTACCTTCCTCCTAAGCTGTTTCGTGTCGGTTTCAACAACACGAAGCGGCTTACGAGGTCTTCTATCAACTGGATTAACTTCGAAATCTTCACAGCTACCAGCAGAAACTACTGTATTCGAGTCGTGCACATACTTCCGTAGATATGATACGTGAAAAACATTGTGCACACCCGACATCTTCTCCGGTAACTCCAATCTGTAAGCGAGCTTTCCAATTCGCTCGATGATCGGGAATGGTCCAACAAATCTCGGAGTCAATTTTCCTTTCTTCCCGAATCGAATAACATTCTTCAGAGGAGAAATCTTCACAAAAACCATATCACCAACGTCGAATTCCAAATCCTTTCGACGCTTATCGGCATAACTCTTCTGACGATCTTGGGCTGCCTTCATTCGTTGCCGAATGATCTCTATGCAATCCGAAGTCTGTCGAATCATCTCTGGCCCAAGCATCAGCTTTTCTCCAGTTTCCAACCAACATGTCGGAGAGTTACACGGTCTTCCATACAATGCCTCATACGGTGCCATACCAATGCTTGACTGGTAACTGTTGTTGTACGCAAACTCCACCAAATGAAGGTGATCTTCCCATGATCCTCCGAAATCCAAAACACAAGCTCTAAGAAGATCTTCCAAAACTCGGTTGACTCTCTCGGTCTGACCATCTGTTTGGGGATGATAAGCTGTACTCAAACACAACTCGGTTCCCAAAACTTCCTGGAAGCTCTTCCAAAATCCACTAGTGAACAATGGATCTCGATCACTCACTATACTCTTCGGAATACCATGGAATCGAACTATCCACTTCACATACAACTCCGCCAACTTTGATGCAGTCCTAGTCGATCGAACAGGAATGAATCTTGCACTCTTGGTCAAACGATCCACAATGACCCAAATACCTTCGTTTCCCGTTCTTGTTCTAGGCAATCCATCGATAAAATCCATCGACACTTGTTCCCACTTCCATGTAGGAACTTCTAATGGCTGAAGCAATCCGCTTGGCTTCTTCTGTTCGGCTTTTACCAACTGGCAATCCATACATTTGGAAATAAAATTTCCAACATCCTTCTTCATACCTTCCCAGTAGTAGGTTCTCTTCATATCCCGATACATCTTATTTCCTCCTGGATGAATTGTCAACTTCGAGTGATGACTTTCCTTCAGAACTTCACTCCTCAATTCATCTATATCGGGAACAACTAGTCGTCCTTGCTTCCGAAGCCAACCCTCTCGATCGACCTCGAATCCTTTATCCTTTTCTGGATCCAATCCAGATTCCAAATCACGGATAATCTTGACAAGCTTATCATCTCACTTTTGGCCCTCGCCAATCCTTTCCACAAGAGTGGGTCTTATCGATAAGTTTGCCAACATCTCAGGTTCCAATTCACATCTAGGCCTGAAGTCAAATCCAGCTAAATACTCGAGACTCTTCCATTCTGAAAACATGGCTCCCAATCCTGCATGTCTTCGACTTAACGCATCTGCCACTGCGTTACCTTTTCCCGGAGTATAAGCTATACCAAAATCATATGATGCCAAAAACTCTAGCCAACGTTGCTGCCGAAGATTCAAATCCTTTTGGGAGAAAAGATACTTCAACGACTTGTGATCCGTGAACAACTCGAATCGAACTCCCAACAGATAATGCCTCCACATCTTCAGAGCAAATACAATCGCCGCTAATTCCAAATCATGAGTTGGGTAATTCCTTTCATGCGGCTTCAGTTGTCGACTGGCATACGCAACAACTTTATCCTTCTGCATCAGCACTGCTCCAAGTCCCGTACCACATGCATCGGTGTAAACCACCATCTCATCATTCCCACTAGGAATAGTCAAAACAGGAGCACTCGTCAGTCTCTCTTTCAGGATTCCGAAAGCTTGCTCACACTTAGCATCCCAACAGAACACTTGGTTCTTCTTCGTTAATCCTGTTAACGGTGCAGCTACCTTGGAGAAGTCTTTGAAAAACCGTCGATAATATCCTGCTAATCCAAGAAAACTTCTCACATCTGATGCATTCTTAGGTCTAACCCAATCCTGGATTGCTGCCACCTTAGCGGGATCAACCGCTATTCCACTTCCAGAAATCACATGGCCTAAGAACCTCACTTCACTCTTCCAGAAGTGACACTTCGAAAACTTAGCCTTCAGCTGATGTTTCCGTAAGATTTCCAAAACAATACGCAAGTGCGTCTTGTGCTCCTCTTCCGTTCTGGAATAAATCAGAATATCATCCACGAACACAAGTACGAACTTGTTCAACTGATCTCTGAACACTCTATTCATAAGATCCACAAAATATGCTGGCGCGTTAGTCAATCCAAACGGCATTACCAGCCACTCAAAGAAACCGGATGGTGTCCTAAAAGCAGTCTTCGGCACACTATCCTTAGCTACTCTCAACTGGTGAAATCCCGTTGCCAAATCCATCTGAGAAAACACCTTAGCTTCGTGAAGCTGATCAAACAAGTCATCTATTCTCGGCAATGGATACTTGTTCTTCTTAGTCACCTTATTCAGCTCACGATAATCCACACACAATCTCAACGACCCATCTGCCTTGGTTGCAAACACAACTGGTGCACCCCACTCGGACACACTACGCCGAATGAATCCTTTCTGTAAAAGGTCATCAACTTGCACCCTCAACTCTTGCTGTTCCCTAGGCGCCATCCGCCTAAGAGGCATCACAACAGGTCTGGCTCCTTCAACTAGATCTATACGAAACTCGATCTCTCTATGCGGCGGCAACCCTTTGACTTCGTCAAAGACATCCTCGAATCCATTTGCGATTGGCACTAAAGACAGTCCATCCCGTGGAACAACTAGCAAATACATGAAGCTCATGAAGACGCCTTCCTCATGCTTACATCGTATCACAATCTTTCGCCCTTCCACATTCTCGACTGTCACCTCCAGCCTCTCACAATCAACCTTAGCCGCATACTTCCTAAGCCAGTCCATACCCAAAATAATTCCGAACCCCGCAAAGTTCAGAACAAAGCAATCACAAACAAAAGAGCAACCATGACTCGACACAACTAGACCACGGCATAACATACACAAACAAGACGAACCCCCAACTGGATTAGTCACAACCAATGGCCTATCAACAATATCCGGCTTCAAATCTAACCGGCCTACTAGTTCATTACAAACAAACGAATGCGACGCTCCAGTATCAAACAAAACTCTAACCGGAACACCACATAGGAAAAGAGTACCTTGAACTACCACACTCTTTCCTTTCTCTTCAGCAGTAGGAGCTTTCGAAGACGACGGAAAAGCTCCTAAAGCATAAGCTTGCACAATCTGCCTGTCCTTCCTCGGTTCCGGACAATTCTTCCTGAAATGTCCCGGCTTGTCACAGTTGTGACACTTCATCGGCACCTTAGGATTCTTACAATCCTTAGAGAAATGGCCCTTCTGCTGACAATTGTAGCAAGTTACCTCGCCTTTCGGCTTCTTCTGGCCATCCTTACCCTTCTGCTGCTGCTGCTTCCTCTTCTGGTTTCCACCCTGCTGTGGTTTAGACTCTTCCCTGGTCACAGCAACAACAGATCCTTCCTTAGGAAACAGACTCTCATGCCTAAGAGCTTTCTCCACAAGCTTCTCAAATGAATCGTCCAAATGATCCACCAACTGTCTCCCAAGATAACTATCCAAGCCGGTCACAAACTTCTCATTCTTCTGATAAGCAAATTCAATATATGACCGAGCATACTTGGACAAAGCTTCAAACTCAGAAACATACTCAAGAACAGATCTTCCACCCTGCTTGAGCTCCACAAACCTCTTGAACAGAACAGACTTCTGAGCTGTAGAAATGAACTTAGCTTCAAATCTGACTTGGAATTGCTCCCAAGTAATCTCTTCTTCCGGAGTAGTGATGGTAATAGAGTTCCACCAATCAGAGGCTCTCCCTTGAAGCTGCCTTGATGCCAACTTCCTCTTAGTTGCATCATCAATTCCCAAATCACCAAAGATCCTTCTACAAGCATCTATCCATCTCTGGACTTCGATAGTTGATTCTGTTCCCAAGAAAACCTTCCCTCCAAGAGCAGTATAATCCTTGCACAGCTTAGCAAAATCCACTGGTTTCGGAACTTGGACTTGAACTCCAACATCAACTGCTGCCCCTGGAACTGGTATCCTTCTCATGATCGAAGTCATCATAGCTTCGAACATGGCTGCATAATCAGCAGTCTCTTCAGTAGCACGGCCTTCCCTAGTAGCTGGTCTCCCTCTTCGACTCATTCTCAATATCTATAAAAAGGAATGATTAGAACATCTAGAGAAACAACTGCATAAAGGACTAACTTACTGCTAAACTACTATATTATATATAGTAATCATCCATCAAAATACAATTACGTCTCTCATACGTAGTTACGACAGCGAGCGTTGGGTAAAATCGATTAACCAATGCTCTGATACCAAATGTGACGACCGCCCATGACCCCTGCACCGAATCTAGAGACAGAGCGCTGTAAAGTGTGTCGGGCGACCATGGACGATTGTCAAGGTAAGATTTAAAACAACAAAATCTATCGTATTACTCACAGCGCATGGACAAAATACAATAGAACATATGTATAGTGAAGCTTTACAGAACAAAATGACATCATATAAAACTCCATAATAGTTGAATACAAGCATCCACATAGTCAATACATCCAGCCTCACTACATATCTCTCAGAGAATACAAAAACAGCGGAATATCCAGTACATATAATAAGAAGATAATATGCAACCCTCCAGCTCGTCTTCGATATCAGCATCGTGAGAAGAGAACAGCACCTGTCACCTGCTACCTAGTCTGCCCGTCCCAAAATGGACGAACAGCCCAAGGCAATAAGAATTAAAACATAAAGCCTTGAGTCAGACAACAGTCTTAGTGAGCAGTAAATTAACTAACAACATACCAAAAGAGCATAAAGGAAAAGGAATAGGAATACAACCCTCCCACTCCAACCTCATTCTACAGTGATAGCCCCCAGACACACACTAAGCAGAAGCAAACATAGCAGAGCATACAATTTAAAGTAAAGCTACTATCACTCGAGTCAAGGGCGATGTTTTCCAAGTACCAAGGCCTAAATCAGATAAGCACCCAGAAAATACCGCTCTTGAGTCCGAATGACGATACAACCAAACATCCATGACTCTGGCTATCACTGTTATCATTGCTTCAATATCACCGTTAATTGAATGACCGACACATTCTTTCAGCCGTCCGTCAAGGGCTAATGGAAACCCCGGTTCTAGACATAACTCCCGCACGTCGTCGCAGCCCGTGCCTAGGACTATCGAATCTGCCCAGAGTACTCGACCATCAACAGTTGGCCGTTGGGACTATCGAATCTGCCCAAACGTACTCTTGCTTAGAGCATGCTAGAACCTTCAACAACGATGCTATCCAAGCCTCCTAGTCATCCTCCTCGACGACTATTCTCATATCCATTCATTATCCTCAACTCGAATCATATCACCGAGTTATCAATCATGCTTGGAATGATCCCGCCTGGATTAGACCAAGTCTTCATCACATGGTTGCCTCGCTTCATTACATCCTCGCAAAGCTTCATCTCATCATCACATCATCAAATCTATGCATAAGAGCTTCATCATCCCGCTACATATGCCACGAGCAGTTTTTCCAATTCAAGAGCCTTTCCCTTAGCTTTTGAATCATCTTCGATCTAAATCTAATCATTAATCATCAAGTTCATAACAAGCAATCAAATCAAACATCAATCCAAGCAATCAAGCATTCAATTATGATCTAAGTAGACAATTATAACAATAATGGCATTTTCGTAATTAAAGAGTTGAAAGTCCAATAAGCATGAAAACATGGATTATATCTCTACAAACTTGATGAATGAACTTGCATAGGTTAACATATGATAAAATGGATGTAACATCATCATGAACAATGGATCTATATGGATCTACACTTTGGATGAAGAAAATGCATGGAAATCTCTATTTTAACACCAAATCGAGCCAACAATCCGATATACTCCTTTGGATCCGTGTGAGAGATAATCACCACTCACCAAATCACCTAAACAAACCCAAAACAACACGCTTCAGATCTGGACAGCAAAGGATCAAGCTTGATCTATCACAAATCCGCTTCAAATGAAGAAATCTCTCTTGAAAAGACGAAGATCTTCAATCTAAGCTCTTGAATCTTCAATCTTGATCTTCGATTTGGATGGATGGAAGCACTAGATTAGAGTGGAGAAAAGAAGTGAAGAAGTGTAGAAGTCGAGCTCTCAAAATGGCAGCACTTCGTCGCTTCAAAATCCGGATCCCAAAAAGTGAGCCAAACCCTTCTATTTATAGGCAGAAAATGACCT
The DNA here is from genome assembly GCA_030737815.1 of Allium fistulosum. Taxonomy (NCBI): domain Eukaryota; kingdom Viridiplantae; phylum Streptophyta; class Magnoliopsida; order Asparagales; family Amaryllidaceae; genus Allium; species Allium fistulosum. The sequence continues at coordinate 747,428,730 of CM060907.1, forward strand.
TAACTCGTCCGCCTCCTTAATTCGTCGCCGACTTAACACCCTCTTCCGACTTACGACTTAACTGCCTCGCCGACCTACGACTTAACCATATGACCGACCTAACGAAGCAGACTCATCATACTGCCGCAAAACCCAAGTCCTAAGTCGGTTGACGACTCAACAACTTAACACAGGAGACGACCTACCGACTCATAACTCAACACACGCTGCCGACTCAACTACCTACCGACTCACAACTCAACACACACTGCCGACCTATCCTTAACTCGCTTATCCCGGTAAGCCGCTAACTACCTTAAGTCGGAGAAACTCTTAGGTCGTCTAAGTCTTAAGTCGGTCAAACCTATAAGTCGGTCCATCCTATGAGTCGCTAATTCGAACTGCCGACCTAACACTTAACACCCAAACACTTAGGTCGCTCACAACATGTCCTTAGGTCGTTGCCGACCTAACTCTACCCCAGAATACTTAGGTCGCCTACTACTCTTCCTTAGGTCGCCTAAACCTCTTAAGTCGGTCACGACTCATCACTTAGGTCGATCACTACCTTAAGTCGGCAACTCGACCCAGACTTATCCCTTAACTTGCCTATCCCCTTAGGTCGCAGATCTTCTCTAAGTCGCTCACAACTTATCTCCTAAGTTGCCAACAACATTTAGGTCGCGTACGACCTAGGACTTAGGCAATTTCAACCAAAATCTGAAACAACTAGAAAATGCTGAAAATCCCAGATTTTGACAAACTTTTCGATCCGTAAAATACGGGTCGTTACATATAACTTGCATTATATTTAGTTTTATACTGTACAAAACGCTAACTATGTTTAGCATTGTCCTTCAACCTAATTTTTTTTAAAGTTTGTCCTTCAGTCCAAAAACGAAACTTGTTTTCTTTCAACCTAATTTTTTTCAAAGTTTGTCCTTGTGCCTATTTTCCACTATCAAATTTATATCATTGTGAATCCATTCCTTGTATGCCTAATTGTAAATTGTGGAGTTGTAGGCTTAAATATGCACATGTAATAAATTTGAGATGCTTCCTACAAATTCTATGAATTGTTATATCTGATTAAATAACGTATATATCTAAATCTGGAAAGTAAGGGTGAAAGTAGTCCCTATAGGTTATGAATAATTCATTAATAAGATTTTATGTAAATTCTAAGTTTATTACTTGAATATTATATGTTCTTAAACATAAATTAAAGATTATTACAAATTGGATTGGCATTTAAGTAATATTTTAATTCAATGGAATACAGTATGTTGCAATGTAAATTTTTTTAAATTATCCAACTTGATAATTATGTATGAAAGTATACTGTTTGAAATAACAAGGAATATGACTAAAAAAATAGATGCTACCGTATTTTATACCGTTTATTTCAATATTAACAGAAAAGAGAATTCTTTGTAATTCCAAACATAACACAAATCCTCTTTTAGGTAATTATTGGGAAATTATAGTGTTAACATTACCTTATGTTAAGATGTAGTTTCAATGCATTAAAATATAAAAATCCATAAATGTAAAACCACTATATTATAAATAGAAGTAATAATAAGAATTCCATTGTTAATTAAATATACTTGTTTTAAGATAAGTTAATAAATAAACAATAAGCGACAAAAGTAGTAATAAGACATGGAATAAGGAAAGTGATAGGTAATCAAAGAAAGGTAGCTATTAGCTAAAAGGAACCGTAATATATATTTAATTGTACTAAATGAGAAATCAAGCAATAAAATGTATTTAACCTTTTGATAAGCAATAAATGACATTTAATAGTATTAAAAAGGTAAGAAGTTCATGTAAAAGTATTTGAATACTAGTAATTGAACATAGGAGGCACAGTAATTTTACACTTAAATTTATATAGCCTCAAGTACACGTTATGACGGGTGTGAATTATTAGATCTAGTCAAATATTTAAATTAACTATGAATGACGTAGTCATTAGTAAGGGCTGGAATGTGAGGTAAGTAATGTTGCACAACAGAAGTCTACGCTATGAAAGGGGCTACTAGTAGCTATACATACATTGTACTGATGGAGACATCTCCAACTGTAGGAACCATGGGAATATACATTTGCGTATATTTAAAGAGAATATACCAAAGTGGTTTGCCTCAGGTTGAAGTCTTAAATGGCCAAGTAGGATCTACTTCAATCCTTAAAGGGGTACTAAGTAACCAAGGGGCAATTCCTTAATTGCATTTGGCAATCCAAATAGGATGGTAGGCGTAGGATCGACGTTATGTCAGCAAGGTTGGTACCATATATACGAGGATTAGGGTTTTACATATAGGTCGAGTGCATCATCGGTCCTAGAGCGGTCATTAGAAAGACTTGGGTTATGCCTAGATAGACTACACCTCCTTCTAGTATAGGTTCCGCATAGGACATGCACCGCCTCAAGTTGTTTGTTTGTTTGTCATTAGGAGGCAAGGCTAGATAACCCCTAGACAAATGTTTAAGATGAATTAGAGTATGGCTAAATAGTTGTAATGTCGTTATTAGGTACTAACGGGAGGTTCGTTGATGTATGTATGCATATATAAAGTTAAAATGACTAAGCGTTAAATAATAGACATAACACGTAATGGAAAAAAATCGGCATAAACAAGTGTTATAGATAAAGTATGTTATTTACCAGTCACCAGATCATTGTTCCGACCCCATCGTTATTACAACCCACATGACAGATTTAGAGGGATAAATACTGGTACAAGGCAAAAATGGTGGAAGGACAGATTTCCTTGTGCATGCTCAACACTAACAACGATACTAGACACCAGAAGTAATGGTCTTGGTCGGTGTATGTGTATGTTTTATTATACTTTATTATTCCATTATGAGTTCTTATCGATAGTTCTCTGATATATTTTTGATTATTTACAGGATACCAACACCAATGAACCATACTTTAGTGGACTTAGGTTTTCGATTTAGCGGCAATTCGAGCCCACTAAGGTGCGCATTATTACATTGATAAAATGTCTATAATATCTTGCCAATCTAAGGAAACTCCTTACATCAATAGCATTTTTGGGTTAGTTCCAGTCTTGAACTGTTGCTACCTTGGCAGGATCTACCGCGATACCCTGCTTAGATATGACATGACCCAAGAATCTCACTTCTCTCCTCCAGAAGTGATGCTTCAAAAACTTCGCTTTCAATTTGTGCTTCCTCGACACTTCATGCATAATTCTCCTTGTGCTCCTCCTCCATCCTAGAATACACCAGAATATCATCCATGAACACAAGCACAAACTTATTTAGCTGATCACTGAAGACACGATTCATGAGATCAACAAAGTATCCCGAAGAATTGGTTAGACCAAATAGCATAACCAACCACTCATAGAACCTAGACGGCAAACGAAATGCAGTGATCGATACACTTTCCTTCTCTACTCTTAGCTGGTGAAACCCCATCGCAAGATCCAATTAAGAGAACACTTTCATGTCGTGGAGCTGATCGAACAAGTTGTTTATATGTGGGAGTGGATACTTGTTCTTTCTCGCAACCTTATTCAGCTCACGGTAATCATCAACCTTAGAGACACAACCACCGTAGTAGCGAATATTATTAGTGAGCCCCACTCAGATATATTCCTACGAATGAACCCTCGCCTCAATAGGTCATTCACTTACACCTCTAACTCCTTCTCTCTAGGTGCTATACGCCTCAAAGGCATAACTATCGGTATGGCATCCTTTACTAAGTCTACATTGAACTCAATCTTTCAGTGTGGCGGTGATCCGATCACCTCCTCGAATATGTCCAGATACTCTCTAACAATGGGCACAGATGATAACTCATCTTATGGGATCTCTAGAAAATATCGAAAGCTATTTATAACCTCATTGTCTATTAAGCAGCCAATCCTTTCACTTCTCCTTAGCCCCGATTGTTGCTAACAATTCCTCGCAATTGACCACTACCGTATACTTCCTCAGCTAATCCATCCTCAAGATACAATGAAACCCGATGAAACTTAAAACAACACAATCACAAACAAAAGAGCATCCATGATTCCATAAGACCAACCATGATAAACCATACAAAGACTAGTGGGGCGTCCAATGGGTTCATCACTACTAATAGTCGATCAACAATTTCATATCTCAATCACAATATATTTACTAGGTCACTAGATATTAAGGAATGTGAAGCCTCGATATCGAACAAAACACATATTGGAACATCGAAATTATAAAGTATACCTTGAGTAGCGACACTTTCCACTTCTCCTTTGTCGAGGGAGCACTGGACAATGCTAAGACAACATCCAAAGTATGTGCCGTCACCATCTGTTTCCGCTTCACTATGTTTGGACAGTTCCTACATATGCCCAAGCCTATTGTAATTATAGCACTTCTTCTCATCTTTATCGTCTCTCTTCAGGTGACCTTTTTCATTGTAATTATAGCAAGTATGGTCTTACTTAACCTTCTTCTTGATAGAGTTATGGGTATGTCGTAGGGGCAATCATGTACTTTGTTACATATATCTAACTCTGAGACCAATTTAGTTCAAAATAAAAGGTGTTTCTCTTTCTATCATATACTTGTTATATATGATATAAATGATTAAGTAATTAATTTAAAGTATATAGATGGAAAATCCTTAAATGAAATGTTATGTGATAACAATTACAAAGTGTTGTAATCATGAGAATTTAATGACAATGAAAATAACATATTATTTTAAAAAAATTCCTAGTCAGGATGTTTTAAGAAAGGATATCAATTCATCCATTGAGATTAGAGTATGTAACGCTCTTCAATTTTGCATATATACTAGCAGTTCTATATATATGCAAATTTAAAAAAATCAAAAATCCTTTTTCACACAACAATTTCCATACTCTTATGGATAAAAGCACGGCCCAACCATGCATCTAACCCCCACCATCCAATACCTAGCACACATTTCTAACATCCAAAAATTTTGAAGTACAGTTTCCTGAATCTATTTTCTTAAGCTAGAAAATGAATTTAGACATAAAATTATATATCCATTGTGCTTTTGTGAAACCATTCCGCTATGCCTTGGAACCTTCTCTTTTGCACCTAAATCTTTTCCAACTTATAGTTCGCATAAGGAAGTTTATTTTTAAAATGTTAAAATGGAAGTATTTTATAAACAAGTTTGTTTTACTAACAAGGTATAGAAAAAGAAATTTCCAAAGCTACAGTTTTTCCTTTATCTTGGTTTTACATACCATCAGTCTCGATGAATGCTAAAATTCATATTTGCAAACTCACCGACTTTCCCAACGCTAATAATGTGGCATTTCTAAAATTAGTAATTTTCTCCTTTTCCATTCAAAAGCTTTTTCAATTGAATTTGTGAATAGTTAGAAAATTTTAAAGAAAAACTCATTTTTCAAAAAAAAAATTCAAAAGTATTTTATATTTTAAAAATCAGAGATTTTTGAACAATTTTTTTTCAAAAGTATTTTTTTTATTTTCCAAAACAAATCAAGCCACATCCCAACGTAATTGAGATTCAGTCAATGAGTTAACGCATATGATTGTCCTAGCCTATTACACAGAAATTTTCAAACTTAAAAAACTTTTTCTTTTATTTTAGAACAGCAATCAGCACACAGTTACGTTTAAAAATTTAAGCTTATAAGGCATAGGAATAGTGAACTGTGGTTCCACAACAACCTTGCTCTGTACTTCGCTTACTAAAATTTATCTCCCTAATATTTTAATGCTTTCAGGACTCAGTATTATTTACTTTTAGTAGCTAATTAAATAAATTTACTAATTTGTTTTACAAAATTATGTTCTTACTTGCATTAGTTAAGTGTCTTTACGAGATTTCCTTATTTATACTATTTTCCAATCTATATAGAGGTCAATTTAGAAAATCCACGGTAATAAAATTAACATTTCTTATAAAATATCGTATGCATTTTTATACAAATAGAGACAACTAATGCTTACAACCAAATTAACCTAAGAAACAATTGCAGGACGCTGCCCTTCAACATCAACTGGTATTAATGATGTTATGGCTCGATCACTTCTTACTTATATAAAATGGACATTTTTAGTATTCCATTCTACTATAACCTACATGTCTTAACTTACCTTTTTGGCTTAGCAGAATAATTCCCTACCACCTATCTTGTCTTCCTCAACCTTGAGTCAACCAACGTCCTTTATGTGTGTTTGTCATCTCATTACCATGTTCTCCAATTATATTACTATCTTCTTTTAATCCAAATCTCTTGATAATATGCTCAAATTTTGATACATACTTTCTTTATCTTTGATATTTAATGTGGGTATACTTTAGAACTCGCAAAACTATATTTTGATATTATTCTCCATTCCTTTGTGTGTTCTTCTTATGACTTTCACATATGTCTTATAAAACATTCCTAGGTTCACACCTGTGCAGTTAAAGCGCTCGGCAGATTCAAAGCGGTGGAGGTGCAAAAAGTCATAGCGGGGATACAGCGAGGATATAGCGGGATATAGCGGATGGATCTAAAATAGCATATAAAAATCGTACTTAATGTTTTTACAAATATATAAATGGTAATTAAATGAAAAATTATCATTCAATTGAATTATAATTAATACATAAATAATTTTAAATAAAAACATGTGCGAATATACTTTAAATAAACGTAAAACTGTTATATAACATAATTGAATTTAGTAGAATATTAGAGTATTTTCATTTCTGAAAATATATTAAAAATTAAATCAAATAAATTAGTATATTAATTTTTATAAGTTATAAATGCAATTTTTCAATTCATTTTATTAAAGAAGATATAGCGGAAATAGCGGAATATAGCGGGAATAACGGGATATATCGAAAATAGCGGGGATTAAAGCGGAAAGGCTATATTTTGGGGCTATATGGAAATATCGTAGCGGTAGAAATCCGCTATAAGATATAGCGAGGTTATAGCGGGGTAATAGCGGGGCATTAACTACACAGGTTCACACCAATATTCCTTATATTTTATGGGGATTCCTTATTTCTATCCTATGAGCATTCATAGTTATTTTAATCATAGCCTTAACCTTTACCCCGTCTTATCTTGGCAGTCATCCATAACTACTTCATATTAAAGCTGGTTTGGTTTTTACCACTTTTATAAAATTATCAACCTTCACGGTCTTGAAGGACTTAACCTAAAACTTTTATCTTTAAAAATATATACTTAGAAACTTTTTATTAGATCCAATAAGTGCTTGAATTTTTTTTATTATGAAAGTTATATTATCTTACCATTCATTAAATTTTGCATATACAACCCAATTGATATACCAAACCCTTTTACAAAAATGTACTATAATGGTGTTTCTAAAACATCTTTTATAACTTTAAACAATAAAAACTAGAGTAGACAAGGACAACTTTCATTCTATCATTTTTCTATTACTCGTGCATCTTCCACTTTCAACTTTAGCGGAGACTCTAATAGCATACAATGGGACTTCTAAAATATATGTGCAATCAATGCGCACAATTATGGAAAATATCTGTTCTCTTCAGTTTTGCCTTTAATTTTCTACGTTGTTTCTAGTTAGATTACTAGCATTATTTTATTATCAATTCCTAACGCTATTTCTATTTATCTTTCCTAATGTTACTGCTACTTAAATTTCTTCTACCTAAACTGCTCTTATTTAGATTGCTACTTCTTATATAGCTCTTTTATGTATAAATCTATTTTGGTTATTTTTCTTTGTATTTTCCTTATATGAGAATATTCTTCCTATCTTCATTAGCAATTGTTTCGAAATATCATTGTCTAACTATAGCTGTGCGCTAGCCTACCGCTTTAGTTTTTGGGCTCTTACCTCCTTCCATTTAATTTCTATTCTAAATCTTCTTTGCACCAAAGCATTTCTATCGCTTTCTCTATCGGCTGCTTGAGACCATCTATTCTCTTTACCTATTTACACCGGTACCACTTTCTATTGTCCACCCATTAAAAGAATTTTAAAATTTTGAATTTTCAAGATCAAAAAATAATTGAACTATATATAGGCTCTATTTTCTATTTATTTCAAAGTAAATGCCTCTTTATTAAAATCCTTTTAACTGAAATTTTGGTCTAAATAGATTTTTATTTTAAATAGAAATTTTATCTAAATAAAATATAAAAAGATATTTTATTTTGCATAAAATATTACTCACTTTTCAAAAATAAGGTTTCTCTACTTTTAAATAAATCCTTTGAAAATCTTTTCAAATATTTTTAAGAAAATTTTAAACATTTTTATTAAATTCTTTCAAAGAAGGGTCGGACTCAGAGTGGGTTTTATTTGTCCTTTCTTTTGGACTTCTCTTCTTCTGCACTTACTTTCTGACTTATCTTCCTTCAAAGTTTATTAAAAATTTGGCTATCATCTTGAAGTGATTATTACACACTTCAAGATCTTGCTCAATCCTTACTTTGGATATCTACAACATATAGATTCTTTACTTTCTATTTATCTAGATCTAACGTACATCACCAATAGACAATCCCGTAGGGATCCACAACCATAGGGAAATCTAGGCCTAATAAAGGAGTCATGTACCATCTAGCTTCGAGGACCCATCTATATGTCACACTCATGCTCTTCTTAAGTCAATGACTTGCAATACGTCCTATCTTATGTGGGGTGATCGGGATAGGCGTATATGTTTAACTCTATTTATTGTTCCAACTCATTGTTGCCTTATCCATCATTTAAGAATATGATCGCAATGACTTCTATAATCGGAATTTGTAGGGTTTGGTGTATAATATATATAACTATAGGTAAAAATACAAATAAGTTCACTCAGCGTATCCTGATTTTTACGATTGACTAACCTAAGTTTTGATAATAAATGTAACAACCTGCATCTTAATGGGCATGATTTTTCGCTAAATCGAACAACCAAAGTCCATTAGGGTACGGATCATTGGTGTTGGCATCCTGAAATAACATAAATATATCAGAGTGCTATCGATAAGAACTCATGGTGAAATAATAAAGTATAATAAAACATATATGTACTGACTAAGGCCAATACCTTGGAACCTTTATCTTTCCTTGGATATCTAGTGCCCTTGACAGTGCAGAGCATGCATGAGGGAATCTATCCTCTCACTATTTCTGCTTTGTACCAGTACTTGCCTTTCTTAATTTATCATGTGGGTTGTAATAAGGAAGGTGCCAGATCAACATTTTGGTGACTAGTAAATTACATACTTTATATATAATACTAATTTATGTCGATTGGTTTCCATTATGTGTTATGTTTATTATTTATAGCTTAGTCATTTTGACTTTATGTACGTAAACAATACGTCCAACCTACCCCGAGGTACGAAATAGATATATACGTATACATACATACATACATACATATATATATAAGCATCGTCGTCCCCTATATACAAGGATACATTCCTCGCTAATATATGTAACTATGCATTGCGCCAAACACCCACATCAGTGTCTAGGCCGAATTGCTCGCGTACACTGGGGACCTCCTATTAGTGCCTAATAATGACATTACAACTAACCATCATATTACTAACCTATCTCAATGACTTATCTAACCGTTTCATATCGATTTTCAAATTCACATAACCAAACTAAAACTACAAGTATTGTACTTACACGATGAGGGGAGCCCGCAATGTCGACCCACGTTAAAAACGACTTAGGGTATGCTGCATCCATATCCACATCTTAGTGGTATAATATCACTTATTGCACTACTCCAGGTATCTACATCAGTGTCTAGGCCGAATTGACCATTTACACGGTGGAACCTCTCATTAGGGACAGACAATGCACCGTGCTAGGCATTCACATATGTGTCTAGACCGTATTGCCTACGTACACAGGGGAACCTCCTATTAGTGACGTGTGCTTAGCACACCCTCGCAACTGAACCACCTTATATCCCCATGGGTCCTATAATTGGAGATATCCAACATCCGTATAATGTACATGTTGGAACTGGGCCAGCCCATAGTGGAAGAAATGGGTGGATATAAGAAAAATTTACCATTATGGATCTTTAATGAGCCTATGAAGTCTAAATGTACATTTGATCCAATCTAATAAAATATTAAATAATGTCTTATTTTATTTAAAGTTGGTTAAAAGGAAGTTTAAAATTAATTTAGTTTAAATGTATAGTACATCAAATTCACTAAACAATTTTTTATAAGAGTTAATTTAGGAAAGGAAACTTTTCATTTCTTTCCCTAAACGCAGGTAATTAATTGAGAGTATAATAAAAATTATATAAAGAGAGAAACCTTCCATTTTCTCTCTCTCTCTCTCTCTAATTAAATTGATTGGGTAATTAAATGATATTAATTGGTAATTTATTCAGGGCATAAAATGTAATTATTGTCCAAATGTGCATTACTGTAAATTACGTAAGTGCAACAAATCAGATAGTGTATAGAGATGATATTTCCTACATATGTGTATTTATTATCCACGGTATTATTTAAAATACATATATATACATATATTTACATTTATAAACAATATACATATACATATAAATGAGATAAAATTAAGTGCCTCTTTTATAACTCCAAAAGGTCAGCAATTTTGAACCTAGTTTCAAAACTGAAAGTTCTTAAGATTAAACATTATGATTTTACATAAAAGTCCATCATATAAATTGAATTCAAATTAAATATATATGTATGTATGTATACACGCGCACATAAATTTGTTTGTATATATATACACATACAAAATTCACTGTAAGTAATGTTTTAAACTAAATACATCTTTATGATAAAATTTATAATTTAGCATATGTTCTAATATAAAGTAACAACTAAAGCCTAGCTTTAATTTTAAAAGGAAATCCAAGGGTTTATGATATTTTGCAATGAAGTCCAATTATGTTTATAAAGAAAACTTTTTTTATAACTTTAAATAGAAGTATGCGATTGAATTTGAAATATTGAACATAAAACATACATGCAAACACAAATAAATTACATATGTTTTCTATTTGAATCAATAATAGAAATATTTCATTAATTAAGACTTAGATTTTAATGAAAAAAAGTGTTTTTTTTAAATAACAAACTTGAAACAACAATAAAATAGATAGGACAAATCGGACACATATGTATATGTTACAAAGGTTTCAGATCTAAACCATTAAGCAATATGAAAAATAATTAAATATGAGATCATATAATGTTGATCTAATAATGACAACATTAATTGGCAAACAGTCAAAACATATCTTAAAATAGATTCAAATTAAAATAACATGGTGGACATATATAATTAATTAAGATGGAGCAAAAGGGATCTAATCTATTTGATCAAATAAACGAATACACAGATGAGATGAAAAAGGAGATGGATCTAAATTACATAAATAAGTTGAATGACGAATATGTAAAATTAGAATAATCACCTTGAGATGTTGCCAAGAGAATGCACCTTGAATGATGGATCTAAGGCTCTTAGATTCCATGAATCAATCTCCGAATTTTGCAAGAATTAAGAAATTAGAACCACCTTTTGTTATTAACTTTATTTGATATTTTATTTTGGAAATTTAGAGGTTAGGAAGCCATGAAAATTAGAAATTCTCTAGTAGAAGAGTAAGAGGGATGATTATGACAGGAAATAAATCAATCGTATAAGAAAATAAAGGGAGATGTGTTTTAAAGGAATGATAGAAAACTTTCCTATTCCTTTCTTAAAACTTTCCCCTATTAATTCCTTTTTAAATATTAATCAAATCCTCTCACTCTTATACATGCATGGCTATCCATAGATGGTGCCATATGGGCCCTCAAAAATTTCCAAAATCTCATTAGCATCAATCCCAGTTAAATCCAATTAAAACGCACGCGCGTCTATAACTTTTATATACTCACACCCTTAAATTCTAATGTTATTCAAATAAATTAAAATAAAATTTTAATAATTAATATTTTACAAATAATAATTAATTTAATTTATTTAAAGCCCCCCTTTTAGTATTTATCATGTTTAAATCAAATTTAAACACTTTAAAGATATCGTATATCAATATGCGCGTTTATAACTCATATATATATGCACTTTACTAAATTCTAAGGGCATTCAAACAAATTAAATAAAAATTTAGTAATTAATATTTCATAAATATTAATTAATTTAATTAATTTACAACAATTATAAATTAATCAAATCATATGGCTCATTTAGAGCATTCATCATTTCGGTTGTGCGACTCAAACAGCGATAAATATCGAACTATTTGAATATTTAACATTCACACATCACTTAACAGGTGGTATGACATTTTGGTTGAATTTATTGCTTAAACATCTTTTAGTAAAATCTAATTTTACTTATTATAAGCAGTACCTGATAGTGACAATTATTTACACTAATTCTCTTCGTCAAAACTATATCACTTTGGATTTATGTAATTTGGTAATGGTCAAAATTCCAATATCATCCACATTCTACTTTACAGTCCAAACCCAAAATCCTCGATTCAATAATAACAATTATTATTAAACGAACTACTCTGGCTAGAGACTCTGACTTTGAGTTGACTTTGGTTGACCATGATACTAACCTCATATAACCGAGGAGACGAATCCTCTCTTGAATAGATTTTCACTTCCAATGCTTTCGCTCAACCCAACTATAGTCATTCGATCGACATCGTGCCATGATTTAACTATAATCAAAGCGGAGCTTCTACATTGAAGGTCAACAGTATCCTCAAGTCAAGAGAACTATGTAAATTAGTCGCATCGATATTTTCTATTTGACCTTAGTTATATTAACCAACAGAAAACTATCAAGTAAGTCGTTCCATAGTTATCCAATAACTATCAGTACGAAATCCCTAGGTACCCCCAGGAGTCATGAGTAATACACTGCCCAACATCTGAAGAGCGTTACGTACTCTAGTCTCAACGGATACATCCATATCTAGTCTCGATGCATCTTGACTAGGAACATTTAAAATGGTATATTTAATTTTATTGTGATAAATTAATTACGGTTACAACACTTTGTAACTATTATCACAAAAACATACCATTTATGGATTTTATGTTAAATATATTTTAATTAAACATTTAATTATTTATAACACATTATGACAAATATATAACAGAAAGAAGAAACACCTTTGTTTCAAACGAGAATTGATTTCAGAGTTATTTATTTACAATAAACTACAAAATTGCCCCTAGGGCATACCCTAACTCTATCAGTCTCCCACTTGCACTTGGGGCCAATTATGGAATCTCAATCCCATCCCTTCAATCAGTTCCTCAAGAACTGACCGAGCCAGGCCTTTACTGAATGGATCTGCTATGTTGTCCCTATTATCTACCCTTTGAATCACAACTTCTTTCTTCTCAACGAATTCTCTAATTAGGTGGACCTTTCGAAGAATTTGTCATGATTTCTTGTGTGCTCTTGGTTCCTTTGCAATTTGTATCACCACATTGTTGTCACAAAACAATGTCATACGATTCTGGTAACGGGAATCACTCTGAGCTCACTCAAAGACTTGTGCATCCAAACTGCCTCTTTTGCTGCTTCATTGAGGGTGATGTACTTGGCCTCCATCATGGAATCATCAATTGTTTCTTGCTTGGAACTTTTCCAGCTAACAACTCCACCATTCAGTGTAAATACATAGCCAAACACTGATTTCCTATCATCTATATCACTTTGAAAGCTCGAATCCGTATAACCCTTCAAAAGGAGGTCTCCAATTCCATATATGAGGAATAAGCCCTTAGTATTTCTCAAATACTTAAGTATACCTTTTATAGCCGTCCAATGTTTTTCTCCGGGATTAGACTGGTATCGGCTTACACATCGTAATGCATATGCCACATCTGATCTAGTACACAGCATAGCATACATTATGGATCCTATAGCTGAAGCATATGGAATTCTCTTCATACGCTCTTTCTCCTCATTGGTATGAGGAGCATCCTTTTTAGAAAGGACGATTCTAGATTGCATTGGAACACTTCCATGCTTGGAATTCTCCATACTAAACCTTTTAGTATGGTGTCTATGTAAAGGGATTGAGACAATCCCAATAGCTTCTTAGATCTATCTCTATAGATCTTTATACTAAGTATATAGGCTGCTTCTCCAAATTCCTTCATGGAGAAGTTTTTGGAAAGCCAAGCTTTCGCTGATTGAAATAATGAAGTGTCATTGCCAATCAATAATAGATCATCGACATAGTGTACTAAGAAAACAATAGCATTGCCCTGTTCCTTTCTGTATATGTATGCTTCCTCTGTATTCTGATAAAAACCAAACTGTTTTATTACTTTATCAAAACACTTGTTCCAACTCCTTGAAGCTTGTTTGATTCCATAGGTGGACTTTAACAACTTGCAAGCTTTGCCTTCACTCCCGCTGCCTACAAAACCCACTGGTTGTGACATATAAATGGTTTCTTCTAAATCACCATTTAGAAAAGCCGTCTTTACATCCATTTAGCATATTTTATAGTCATAGAATGCAGCAACGACTAGCATTATCCGAGTCGATTTAAGCATAGCTATGGGTGAAAAGGTTTCGTCATAATCAACACCTTGAATTTGAAAAAATCCTTTCACAATTAGTCTTGCCTTATAAGTCTCCACTTTCCCATCTGCATTTAGTTTTTTCTTAAAAATCCATTTGCAGCCGATGGGTTTTATCCCCTCGGGTATGTTTGAAAAAGTCCAAACTTATTTTCGTAAATGGAGTCCATTTCAGATTTCATAGCTTTAAGTCAGAGTGCAGAGTCTTTACTCTGCGTTGCTTGTTGGACAGTCAGAGGAGTGTCATCATCTAAGACACAGTCCTCCTTTTCGTCATCCACAAGAAAACTGTAATATCTCTCTGGTGTGTGAGATTCCCTACTAGACCTTCTAATAGGTTTCGTGTTTTCGTATACAGGTGAACTTGTTTCTCCTACTATTTCGGCCTGAGTGTTAGTTTCTCGGATCTCATCCAAGTCTACAAATTCAACTGTTGATTTCTTTTAAAATAAATTCCTTTTCTAAAAAGACAACATGTTGAGAAACAATGACCTTTCATTCCTCGGTATTGTAGAATATATATCCCATCGAGTTTTTGGGATATCCTATAAACTTACACAGTACCGATCTTGCCTCCAGTTTATTTGAACCAACGTTCTTAATGTATGCCAGACAACCCCATACTTTCAAATATTTAATTTGAAGTTTCTTACCAGACCACATCTCGTATGGTGTTTTGGGCACAAACTTAGTGGGTAACAAGTTCAATATATACACTATTTTTTCTAGCGCATATCCCCAATAGGACAGAGGTAATTCAGTCTTATTCATCCTGGAACGAACCATATCTAATACGGTTCGATTCCTTCACTCCGACAACCATTGTGTTGCGGAGTATAGGGTGAAGTAGCCTAAGAAATAATCTCATTATCTTTTAAGTATTGTTGGCAATCCTGTCCAACATACTCACCTCCTCGATCTGATCAAAGAATTTAATCTTAATGCCCGTTCGATTTTCTGCTACATTTTTGTATTCAACAAACTTCTCATAGACATCGGATTTGTTCTTCATAAGATATATATATATATATCCTAGTCTTGAGAAATCCCCAGCGAAGGTAACAAAGTAAGAACTATTATCTTTGGTAACTATATGCATTAGGCCACATACATCACTATGTACCAGCTCTAAGAGTTCATCAACTCTTTCATTACTCCCACTGAAGGGGTGCTTGGTCATTTTACCTTTGAGACACGACTCATGGGTGCCAAATTATTCAGAATCAAGTGACGGAAGAAAACCTTCAGTTTTCAATTTGTGAAGTCGTTCTCACTGATATGACCTAGCCTACAGTGCTAAAGATAATTTTCATTTATATTGTTAAAAGATTTATTCACAAAACACACATAATTAGTATTGATCACATAAATGCCATTTTCAAGAACACCAACATAGAACTTATTTCCATTCAAACTAATGTTCATAACATTATTTGCACATTGAAAAACATATCCAATCTCGGACAATCTAGACACAGATACAATTCCACAAATAAAGTCTTTCAAAAAATAGCAATTATTTAATATCAATACTACACCACTAGGCAAAGCTAAATGATAATCTCCTACCACCGTTCAATCTACAATAGATCATTTATCAACTTAGAGGATCATTTTTCCTTTTGCCAAGCAGCGCCAGTTTCTAAGCCCCTGTAATGAATTACATATGTAACGACCCGATATTTTGGACCATTCGCATCCATTATAAGTGTATAGGTAGACACTCATGCCGGAGTTGAATTGCTCAAAATACCGCGTTGTTAATTTAAATTTGGCAAAACTGAACATATACAGTAAATAGATATAATCACAGATCACAGACACAGAGTAATAAATGCAGCGGAAATAAAAGAGATAGTAGTTCATGAAGCTACTATATGAATATATAAAATACATCAGAGTTTACAACAGAAGAGTAATATGATACATCAGATACAAATCAGAATGCATCCCTGGAATCATCGAATACTGAAAGCAGAATAGATGGCTGGATCTTCAAGCAAAGCTCCAACTCCAAAGGTGAGTCTCGAAAGCTGAACCACTCAGTCTGACCCGAGCGTAAAGCAAAATACAAAACACTCGAGTCAGGATTAACATTCTTATATTAATAAATCCAACTCAAGTGAAATAACAATTGAAATACAAGTAACTCAAAGGATGTTTGGAATAACCATCCTTTAAGGATCCGTTAAACTATCTACTAGGTAGTGATGTACGCTAAGTAGATAATGTCTATCAGTAATATAAAGATATCAAAGTAGGGTTAAGCAGGGCCCATACACCTCTTAACCTGTTTATTCCCAAAAGCATATACAAGACCGTAGTTTCCCCAAAACCGGAAGTCACCAGAGGGCAATCCATATACTAAAGGTACAAATCAAAATCGTAGTGGTCGCGAATAGGATAATCAGTATGACAAGGTACATGAGGCGATACCAACTAGGATACTAGTAGTTGCGTGATCCGGACTGATGTTGGGCATAGCAGCTACTACCCCAACACCGCGAAACAACACTCCCATAATCGAGGGGTGCACCCAAATCGAATCACAAAAGTAATAGATATGGTATCGAAGAAGTGTGTCCGCTAGAGATGGCGATCCTCAATGGCCCGGCGCGGCTCCTGTTTTAGTCATGTCAAGGGTCATCCAAAATCGTTCTCTTTCTTCAGTCAACGCGTTCATCAAAACCATCCACTTCGTTCTGGATCAACACTCCGCGTATAGTTATTAAAGTGGTTTCGGTTCAGATAGAGAGTATATCCATTACCGATCCCGGTCTCTTTAATAACTTTCGTAATTATTACACCGATTGGTCGTTTATATATTTCAAAAACCAAATCAATTTCAATTTCAAATAGAATTCGTGAATCAACATTTCATTTGTCTTTCTAAAACAATTTCCAAATTTTCGTTTCAAAACTTCCAATTTTCCGTTTCAAAATCTTATAATTCAATTTCAATTTCTATTTAAAACAATTCAAATATTGATTCAAGTTCGTATATAAGTTTCATTCCGAAATCATTTAAATAAATTCTATTTAACATTCCAATCAATTTAAACTCATTTATCGATTTCATTCAATATTTGTTAAGTTACTTTATCATTCAAAACAATTTCTATTAAATTTCCAATTCATTAAATCCATTATTTAAATTCAACTTCATAATATCAAACTTACAAATTTAATTAAATTAAATCCATCAAACCAAATTCTTTAAATTTCAAGTCTTTCATTAATTCCAAAATATCACATTTTCATTTCTTGTTAAAGAAATTCCATTTCATTTATTTACTTACTTAATAATTTTCCAAAACTTAATTAATAAAGAAATTCAATTTCAATTATTTACGAAGTAAAATTCACTTATTCAAAAGTTCAATTTTTCTTATTAAAGAATTTCAATTCAATTTAATCATTAAATAATTCAATCTTATTTAATTATTAAATAATTCAAAACTTAATTATTAAATAATTTCAAAGTTTAATAATTTCAAACTTAATTATAATTTCCAACTTAATTATTAAATCATTTCAAACTTAATTCAATCATTTCTCAAATTAAACAACATTCTTTCATTGATTACATTGTTAATAATTTGTTTTACATTATTAAACATTACCATTTTCCTTTCATCAAAAATTCAAATTTCAACTTCATTTCAAAACCATATTTTTTTTATTCGAATAAAATCTTCGTTTATTCTCAAATCAAATTATTGACCAATCGGGGTTTTATTTAATTTTCTATCCTAAGTCAAAGTTCAATTTGGGTATTTATCATTTCAACCCGATTCCAATTCAATTCAAAATCAAAACA
The DNA here is from genome assembly GCA_030737815.1 of Allium fistulosum. Lineage (NCBI taxonomy): Eukaryota > Viridiplantae > Streptophyta > Magnoliopsida > Asparagales > Amaryllidaceae > Allium > Allium fistulosum. The sequence continues at coordinate 747,447,135 of CM060907.1, forward strand.
TATCGAAGGGAACTTGCAGTGTGATAACTGGGATGGTGTCAAAGTAAATAAACAAGCAATAACAACAATCAATATCAATCCAATAATCAATTCAAATAATTCTGAAATAATCGTATTAATTCGCATTGTTATTTGTACGAATTAATATAATTATTTCTAGAATCTACTCTATCATTTCAAGTAGATTAAAGATTATAACATTACGGTTTCACTTGTCGTTCAATTACAATTTCATACATCATCAATTTAACAACGTACATTCAGTGATTCAAAATGTAATTAACCAAATCATACGTGTCAATAAATTTTACAGTTAAAGGGGTCATATTATACAAATGTCAATTAATCAAATTTAACATTTAATTATCCTATATCAAGTTCAATTTCATACTATTTATCATTTTAACATTAATAATTTAACGTCCAATATAAACATCAACAATCAATCAATTATCAGCCAAACTGTATTATCATCGCATAATTAATTAACAGATAATGGTGTCAGATGTCACAGGTGAACTGATACAGGTAATAGCATATATAACAGTGTCATTAACTAATAGCAGGATATTTCAATTGTCGTTTCAATTGAAATCAAATCTAATAAATAAAAGAACGTTAATCGTGAGTGAGTGCTCACCTTTCGTGGCTAGAGAATACAGAAGATGACACGGATACGCGCACTGATATGGACGCTGAATTTGAATTACGAATCCAAGCAAAACAAAATCGGCACGAATTCAACGATCAATGCTGATTGGCACGAATTCGACGGACAAGCTGATAAAATAGAGATTGACGAAAATGGATCAGATCGGATTGATAGAAACGGAAAATATTTCTAAATTTTAAAACAATACCCACGATAATATTTATATATAAATAATGTATAACATGTATATAATTATACAATCCATATAGTTATAACAATATTGATTTTTTTTTATTTTTTTTTTTAAGAAAAATGTTATATGCAGACCTTAGTTGTAACATTGTATGCATACTAGAGTTAAGTCGAGATAACCGTTGAAACGTGTATATATGACACTACGCAACTAATAAGTATTATAAAACTGAAATAACATAGTTTGGTTTTATATACAAGCAAATTATAAATATATAACTATGCAAAAACCCAAACAGACTATGCTCAGCTTTTAAAAAAATATAAAATCAACATCACATACTTATTATACTATATACGTAGTACAGCTTATAGGTGTTCAATGCAGTAGCAATCTATATCCAATATATTACCAAATACTATAGATATAATGTGATCTTCATTTTTTTTTTTACATGGACACGTCAATAGTGCATTTGGTTGAAAAGCATGCACATGGCATTTTAGAAACTAATATGTGTAGAGCTAGGCTACACAGTAAACTATATACAAAGCTATGATGTCAACTTGGGTGGTGAAACTGCAACGAACAAAAGATTCCTTTAGACATGGTTATTCTAAATTGGAAATTTAATTACGTTAATTTGGAAACATAGTGAAAGGCGTCTTTCATAATTAACAAAACAATATTACGTGCATAACATTGTAAATAAAGATTATAAACAACCAAATTCCATGGTCCTTAAATTAATGTGTAAAAAGATGGTTTTGATTGAAGAACTAAACCAGTAAATTTTTTTTTTTTTTTTTTTACACTTAAAATGAAGTAGAACCAATTTAAAAAAATGATGCATAGCAAAATCAAAGAAATCTATGCGTCAGCGAAAGAAGCAAAGTGGTTAAGATTTTTGATGCACTAATTATAATTTCATATTAATGAAACTAATTTTGCAAACTAAAATTTAACCTTCAAACATAAAATTACTAACAAAGAAAGACCAGGCAATACTATTATTTTAATATATTTTGATACTTAAAACCCAGTACTATTTGAATCATATAGCAGCTGCTAAGAAAATGGACAAATGCATAATGTTTCTCACGTAAAATATATATATAACTATGCTAGACATGCATATGCCCACATAACAAAATATTCAAATTGTATATTTCGAAACCCATACAAACTGAAACATATTTAAACTATGTATAGGTATAGATTTATAAATTAACTTACATAAACAAAGATACATAACTGACTCCTATATATATTTTATACATTTTTTTATACATATAAAAGATTTCCAATTCTATTTTATATAAACAAAACATATCTCTGTAAACACTTATGTAGCCGCATATAGTTATACTTACCTAACTATCCTAATTTGACATGTAAAGTGAACAAATTAGACAACAAATTATAAAACATATATAAACCCAAATATAAATGACTGCATATATATATACCTTATACTACAACCGAGGTTTGCGAGCAATCCGAGTTTCGGTGAACTACAGGCGCAGACAACGGAGGTGATGATGCGGCATAGAGTGGAGACGATGGGTTTCGGGCTGCGCTGGCCATGGCGGAGTTGCAACACGCCTCGGCATGAGTGGTGGAAGGTGGTAGTGGTGGGTGTGGATTCGTGTGGAGAGGCGCTTGCTCGGGTTGTTTGGAGTGGAGGCTAAAGGCAGCGTTTGTGGTGGTAAAGCGGTGGAAGTGAGGCCGTGGGCTTCGGGTTTTGGGTGAACGTCATGGATCGGCGGAGAAGGCTAGTGGAGGCATGTCTTGGAAGAGAAGAGAAATGGTGTGGGTTGAAAGGTTGAGGGAGGGGTTGATGCGTGAAAGGGATAGAGGGAAAAGAAGCTACAGGCAAAATGGAATATCAAAAAAAAGAATTTGCAGGCTAATCTTCAAAATGGATACAACGTACCAAAATAAAGTTCCCCTTTTTCAAAACCATTGGAACAAGGAAAGTCACGCATAGGAATACTAGAAATATTAAATGCAAATAGCTGTTGGTTTTGGACAGGTAGGTAGATGAATGGACAGATGGAAACCAAAAGGGTTTTAAAACGGGTACCGATACGGTAAGCGTTACGTAAAGTGCAACGTACAACGGAACTCCGAATTTGACAATCGAATATACCGTAGAGATCGGTACGACGAGACGATCAAAACGGTATATAGAAATCAGTGGTACGATCATCCGATAAAAATCGATATCGGTACCAGAATACTGCTATTTTGCAGAAAATAAGAACGACGGAGCCAAAGATTTCCGAATTTGGAAAAACGACAAACTGAAATCTTGCTCAGAAGATGGTTTAGAATTTTTCTATGTAAAAATATTTAGGTTTCGGAAACATTTTATTTTCACTGCTTTTTAACTGATTAAATTGAAGTGAAATTACGCACGAAATAAACTTTCGTATTTTCGGACGAAAATTTACCCGTTGCTATGTTTAATTAGACGCATTCCAAATATCAAATTTTTATTTCAAAATTTTATCATTTAAAATTTCTCAAAATTTCAACTAATTTCGTTATTAAACAGTTGAAATTTTACGGGTCGTTACATTCTCCCCCACTCAAAACTTTTCGTCCCCGAAAAGGAACGAGGTAGGAGAATAGAAACAACCAGAAAGAAAAACAGATTTGAAATACAAAATAACGATTAATTTAAACCATATAAATTCAAATTTTAATTAATTGATATTCAATAATTAATTTAATCCATTTGATTCCACTAAAATCAATCTCAACTATTTCTAAATTCATTATCATATTATCCAATTATCTTAAATTTACAATTTCTAAAACCATAAATTTGAATAATCTTTTATTATAATCATATTTCTTCAACAATTTTAAATTCTTTTTTATTCCAAATTACTGTTAAATTTATTCTACCTAATATATCTAATCACCTATATTTAACCCATATAAATTAATTTAAACCATAAAAGTTTCGATTTAAATTAATTTATATTCATTAATTGATTTTAAATTCAAGGTATTTCCATAAGTTGATCAAATTTCAAATTATTAATTCTTTCAAAACAAATTTTATTTCCTTATTAACTGAGTTTACTTATTATCCTATCTAACTCTATTAACATCTTTATAATCAAAATTTAGTGTATACCATTTATTATAAACACTCAAATTTTATTTATAAATTCAATTTATCTTATATATTATCCAATTACATATTCAACTTCTGAATGATTTAGGTAAGTTGTATTAGAATGCAGTTAAACAATATACAAATAAAATTTTCCCAATTCAATTATTCAAGTTTAAATATTTATTCCAAATTTTGGTTTTATTTATAATTAAAATCATCCTTTAACAAAATTTAAGAATTAGGTTTCCGATTAACTTTAAACAATTTAGAATTATATATAATATATTTATATCAATCAAATTAAATTTTAAAATAAGATACTTATATATATATAAATCAAATTATACTGAAGAAATTCAAATCAAAATATTTTCAAAACAAAACCGTAGCAAGGCTACAGAATAGTATCTCCACTTCAAAACTCGAAAATGAATATCGATGATGCGGCCGCCATCACCGAAATTTATTTTCCAGCAACAAAGAGAAGAGCACTGATTTCAACATTTTAAAATTCTTTGAAACGATTTCTATTCGAAAATACTTTCAATAATATACGCTTTAAAATTTTAAAACCAAAGTTCGAAATCACCGGAAACTAAATTCTCAAATTCCTGAATTAAATTCATTTCAAATTCCAAATCAATTTATAAACCGTATTTATAAATTTATTTAGAAAAATAAATGAAAATCAAATATTATCATTTCAGATAAACAATTTAATTAACCTATTAAATTCCAGAAAATTTTACTCATATTTTCAAAATATAATTAAACAAATTTATTTCATTTTCCAAATTTGAAAATAATATTGTGTCAGTTTGCTCTGTTCAAGTGTTTTGGAAATCCTATCGATAGCGTTGATCAGACGTATCGATCGGAAACCCAAATCAACATCAACAACTCAAACAACACAATATATAAAACATTTTAATATTAATTTACAAATACACTTTCTCACTTAAAGATACAATAATGGATTTCAAAGCAAGGATAGAGATTCAAATTTTGTTGACTCAAATCAAAGAGAATTTTGATTCAAAAATAAGTTTGAAACAGAAGATAAGATAATTCAATTACCACGATCGGGAGATGGATGAGTTTATTTAATTCACGGGCAACCTTAACCGGATCGACCGTGACTTAGATAATAAGATCGAGGCTAAATTCCGAGGTAAATCAACATTCGATCTCAAGAAATAGAATCCAGGTATAGCAGGAGATAGATAGCATCGTAAACCGAGGATACAGAAATCTACGGTAAACCAATGCCAATTGTAAAGGAGTTTCACCCCTTTACAAATCATTCGAAGTTTGGCGGGACCGCCGATTCATTATTAAGATCATTCCAGGTGGAGCTATGTGATGCTCCAGAATTGAAAGGAGACGAATAGTGAGGGACACGAATGAATTTCGAAACCGAGGGGAACGTTCCAAAATTCAAAGAAATTGAGTCAAAGGAAGAGATTGAAACTCGAATGAGAGTGATCCTGTAAATACATTTTACCCTATATGTTGAGTTTTGCCTAGAGCTACCAAAGCTCTGATACCAACTGTAACGACCCGATATTTTGGACCATTCGCATCCATTATAAGTGTATAGGTAGACACTCATGCCGGAGTTGAATTGCTCAAAATACCGCGTTGTTAATTTAAATTTGGCAAAACTGAACATATACAGTAAATAGATATAATCACAGATCACAGACACAGAGTAATAAATGCAGCGGAAATAAAAGAGATAGTAGTTCATGAAGCTACTATATGAATATATAAAATACATCAGAGTTTACAACAGAAGAGTAATATGATACATCAGATACAAATCAGAATGCATCCCTGGAATCATCGAATACTGAAAGCAGAATAGATGGCTGGATCTTCAAGCAAAGCTCCAACTCCAAAGGTGAGTCTCGAAAGCTGAACCACTCAGTCTGACCCGAGCGTAAAGCAAAATACAAAACACTCGAGTCAGGATTAACATTCTTATATTAATAAATCCAACTCAAGTGAAATAACAATTGAAATACAAGTAACTCAAAGGATGTTTGGAATAACCATCCTTTAAGGATCCGTTAAACTATCTACTAGGTAGTGATGTACGCTAAGTAGATAATGTCTATCAGTAATATAAAGATATCAAAGTAGGGTTAAGCAGGGCCCATACACCTCTTAACCTGTTTATTCCCAAAAGCATATACAAGACCGTAGTTTCCCCAAAACCGGAAGTCACCAGAGGGCAATCCATATACTAAAGGTACAAATCAAAATCGTAGTGGTCGCGAATAGGATAATCAGTATGACAAGGTACATGAGGCGATACCAACTAGGATACTAGTAGTTGCGTGATCCGGACTGATGTTGGGCATAGCAGCTACTACCCCAACACCGCGAAACAACACTCCCATAATCGAGGGGTGCACCCAAATCGAATCACAAAAGTAATAGATATGGTATCGAAGAAGTGTGTCCGCTAGAGATGGCGATCCTCAATGGCCCGGCGCGGCTCCTGTTTTAGTCATGTCAAGGGTCATCCAAAATCGTTCTCTTTCTTCAGTCAACGCGTTCATCAAAACCATCCACTTCGTTCTGGATCAACACTCCGCGTATAGTTATTAAAGTGGTTTCGGTTCAGATAGAGAGTATATCCATTACCGATCCCGGTCTCTTTAATAACTTTCGTAATTATTACACCGATTGGTCGTTTATATATTTCAAAAACCAAATCAATTTCAATTTCAAATAGAATTCGTGAATCAACATTTCATTTGTCTTTCTAAAACAATTTCCAAATTTTCGTTTCAAAACTTCCAATTTTCCGTTTCAAAATCTTATAATTCAATTTCAATTTCTATTTAAAACAATTCAAATATTGATTCAAGTTCGTATATAAGTTTCATTCCGAAATCATTTAAATAAATTCTATTTAACATTCCAATCAATTTAAACTCATTTATCGATTTCATTCAATATTTGTTAAGTTACTTTATCATTCAAAACAATTTCTATTAAATTTCCAATTCATTAAATCCATTATTTAAATTCAACTTCATAATATCAAACTTACAAATTTAATTAAATTAAATCCATCAAACCAAATTCTTTAAATTTCAAGTCTTTCATTAATTCCAAAATATCACATTTTCATTTCTTGTTAAAGAAATTCCATTTCATTTATTTACTTACTTAATAATTTTCCAAAACTTAATTAATAAAGAAATTCAATTTCAATTATTTACGAAGTAAAATTCACTTATTCAAAAGTTCAATTTTTCTTATTAAAGAATTTCAATTCAATTTAATCATTAAATAATTCAATCTTATTTAATTATTAAATAATTCAAAACTTAATTATTAAATAATTTCAAAGTTTAATAATTTCAAACTTAATTATAATTTCCAACTTAATTATTAAATCATTTCAAACTTAATTCAATCATTTCTCAAATTAAACAACATTCTTTCATTGATTACATTGTTAATAATTTGTTTTACATTATTAAACATTACCATTTTCCTTTCATCAAAAATTCAAATTTCAACTTCATTTCAAAACCATATTTTTTTTATTCGAATAAAATCTTCGTTTATTCTCAAATCAAATTATTGACCAATCGGGGTTTTATTTAATTTTCTATCCTAAGTCAAAGTTCAATTTGGGTATTTATCATTTCAACCCGATTCCAATTCAATTCAAAATCAAAACATATCGAAGGGAACTTGCAGTGTGATAACTGGGATGGTGTCAAAGTAAATAAACAAGCAATAACAACAATCAATATCAATCCAATAATCAATTCAAATAATTCTGAAATAATCGTATTAATTCGCATTGTTATTTGTACGAATTAATATAATTATTTCTAGAATCTACTCTATCATTTCAAGTAGATTAAAGATTATAACATTACGGTTTCACTTGTCGTTCAATTACAATTTCATACATCATCAATTTAACAACGTACATTCAGTGATTCAAAATGTAATTAACCAAATCATACGTGTCAATAAATTTTACAGTTAAAGGGGTCATATTATACAAATGTCAATTAATCAAATTTAACATTTAATTATCCTATATCAAGTTCAATTTCATACTATTTATCATTTTAACATTAATAATTTAACGTCCAATATAAACATCAACAATCAATCAATTATCAGCCAAACTGTATTATCATCGCATAATTAATTAACAGATAATGGTGTCAGATGTCACAGGTGAACTGATACAGGTAATAGCATATATAACAGTGTCATTAACTAATAGCAGGATATTTCAATTGTCGTTTCAATTGAAATCAAATCTAATAAATAAAAGAACGTTAATCGTGAGTGAGTGCTCACCTTTCGTGGCTAGAGAATACAGAAGATGACACGGATACGCGCACTGATATGGACGCTGAATTTGAATTACGAATCCAAGCAAAACAAAATCGGCACGAATTCAACGATCAATGCTGATTGGCACGAATTCGACGGACAAGCTGATAAAATAGAGATTGACGAAAATGGATCAGATCGGATTGATAGAAACGGAAAATATTTCTAAATTTTAAAACGATACCCACGATAATATTTATATATAAATAATGTATAACATGTATATAATTATACAATCCATATAGTTATAACAATATTGATTTTTTTTTTTTTTTTTTTAAGAAAAATGTTATATGCAGACCTTAGTTGTAACATTGTATGCATACTAGAGTTAAGTCGAGATAACCGTTGAAACGTGTATATATGACACTACGCAACTAATAAGTATTATAAAACTGAAATAACATAGTTTGGTTTTATATACAAGCAAATTATAAATATATAACTATGCAAAAACCCAAACAGACTATGCTCAGCTTTTAAAAAAATATAAAATCAACATCACATACTTATTATACTATATACGTAGTACAGCTTATAGGTGTTCAATGCAGTAGCAATCTATATCCAATATATTACCAAATACTATAGATATAATGTGATCTTCATTTTTTTTTTTTTACATGGACACGTCAATAGTGCATTTGGTTGAAAAGCATGCACATGGCATTTTAGAAACTAATATGTGTAGAGCTAGGCTACACAGTAAACTATATACAAAGCTATGATGTCAACTTGGGTGGTGAAACTGCAACGAACAAAAGATTCCTTTAGACATGGTTATTCTAAATTGGAAATTTAATTACGTTAATTTGGAAACATAGTGAAAGGCGTCTTTCATAATTAACAAAACAATATTACGTGCATAACATTGTAAATAAAGATTATAAACAACCAAATTCCATGGTCCTTAAATTAATGTGTAAAAAGATGGTTTTGATTGAAGAACTAAACCAGTAAAATTTTTTTTTTTTTTTTTTACACTTAAAATGAAGTAGAACCAATTTAAAAAAATGATGCATAGCAAAATCAAAGAAATCTATGCGTCAGCGAAAGAAGCAAAGTGGTTAAGATTTTTGATGCACTAATTATAATTTCATATTAATGAAACTAATTTTGCAAACTAAAATTTAACCTTCAAACATAAAATTACTAACAAAGAAAGACCAGGCAATACTATTATTTTAATATATTTTGATACTTAAAACCCAGTACTATTTGAATCATATAGCAGCTGCTAAGAAAATGGACAAATGCATAATGTTTCTCACGTAAAATATATATATAACTATGCTAGACATGCATATGCCCACATAACAAAATATTCAAATTGTATATTTCGAAACCCATACAAACTGAAACATATTTAAACTATGTATAGGTATAGATTTATAAATTAACTTACATAAACAAAGATACATAACTGACTCCTATATATATTTTATACATTTTTTTATACATATAAAAGATTTCCAATTCTATTTTATATAAACAAAACATATCTCTGTAAACACTTATGTAGCCGCATATAGTTATACTTACCTAACTATCCTAATTTGACATGTAAAGTGAACAAATTAGACAACAAATTATAAAACATATATAAACCCAAATATAAATGACTGCATATATATATACCTTATACTACAACCGAGGTTTGCGAGCAATCCGAGTTTCGGTGAACTACAGGCGCAGACAACGGAGGTGATGATGCGGCATAGAGTGGAGACGATGGGTTTCGGGCTGCGCTGGCCATGGCGGAGTTGCAACACGCCTCGGCATGAGTGGTGGAAGGTGGTAGTGGTGGGTGTGGATTCGTGTGGAGAGGCGCTTGCTCGGGTTGTTTGGAGTGGAGGCTAAAGGCAGCGTTTGTGGTGGTAAAGCGGTGGAAGTGAGGCCGTGGGCTTCGGGTTTTGGGTGAACGTCATGGATCGGCGGAGAAGGCTAGTGGAGGCATGTCTTGGAAGAGAAGAGAAATGGTGTGGGTTGAAAGGTTGAGGGAGGGGTTGATGCGTGAAAGGGATAGAGGGAAAAGAAGCTACAGGCAAAATGGAATATCAAAAAAAAGAATTTGCAGGCTAATCTTCAAAATGGATACAACGTACCAAAATAAAGTTCCCCTTTTTCAAAACCATTGGAACAAGGAAAGTCACGCATAGGAATACTAGAAATATTAAATGCAAATAGCTGTTGGTTTTGGACAGGTAGGTAGATGAATGGACAGATGGAAACCAAAAGGGTTTTAAAACGGGTACCGATACGGTAAGCGTTACGTAAAGTGCAACGTACAACGGAACTCCGAATTTGACAATCGAATATACCGTAGAGATCGGTACGACGAGACGATCAAAACGGTATATAGAAATCAGTGGTACGATCATCCGATAAAAATCGATATCGGTACCAGAATACTGCTATTTTGCAGAAAATAAGAACGACGGAGCCAAAGATTTCCGAATTTGGAAAAACGACAAACTGAAATCTTGCTCAGAAGATGGTTTAGAATTTTTCTATGTAAAAATATTTAGGTTTCGGAAACATTTTATTTTCACTGCTTTTTAACTGATTAAATTGAAGTGAAATTACGCACGAAATAAACTTTCGTATTTTCGGACGAAAATTTACCCGTTGCTATGTTTAATTAGACGCATTCCAAATATCAAATTTTTATTTCAAAATTTTATCATTTAAAATTTCTCAAAATTTCAACTAATTTCGTTATTAAACAGTTGAAATTTTACGGGTCGTTACAACATATATGAGTTCCAGATCCAGTATCTAAAACCTAAGACATTTTATTAATTGCACAAAAAAAATTGAACGATAAATGTACCTGATGGAGCCGCAGAACCATTCTGTTTCCTTTTCTTAATAGTCTTTAGGTACTCAAGACAGTTTCTTTTCCAGTGAGCTTTCTTGTGGCAGTGGTGACATTCACCCTTATCATCGATCTTCTTACTTTTCCTTTTCTTACCATCTCTTTTCCGCTTCTTCGAACCTTTCGAAGATGACGCATTACCTTTCACAGCAAGTACGACACCTTGATCCTTAGATGCAGACTCGGCTGACCTCAACATATTGAGGAGCTCCACGAGATTCACATAATTGGTTTATGTTGTAATTCAATATGAACGGTTCATACTGAGAAGTGAGAGAACCAAGGATCAAGTCTACTTGCATTTTGTTGCTTATTTCTACGTCTAATTGTGAAAGTCTATCAATATAGCTTTTCACCATTAGAATGCAATCGTCCACTTTGTGTCCCTTGGTCATTTTAGTGTTGAAAAGTTTATCCAAAAGTTCATACCTTGCAGAACGGGATTGTTCACCAAAAAGAGCTTTAAGACTATTAACAATCTCATGGATAGACATGTTTTCATGTTGCCTTTGCAACGGTTTGTCTAAGGTGGACAACACGAAAACTTTGGTGATCTCTAGGTCTGATTGCCACTTTAAATAAGCAAGTCGTTCTTTAGGGTCTATGTCATTAGCGGGTTCAGTTTTGGGTTCACATGTAACAGAAATCCATAGGCTCTTGTAAGTTAATGCTATCTTAATTGATCTTAGCCAGTCCATATAGTTAGGTCCAGTGAAGCTTGTCGCTTTTAGAAAACAGTTTTGGAGTTGATATTTTCTGCAAGTTTAAGTGGTAGATTATTAGGAAAATCATAGTGGATGTTCTTATAATATTAGTAGGGTCAAACTTTATGTTTCATTTTACTAATAAGCTCCCACTAGTCATTTATGTTTCGCCAAAACCTAAGTAGAAACATAGAAGTCTTTTGACTTCACTAGTAGGTGTTAGGACTCGTCCGTCTTGGAATTCTGACGTTGAGTTTGCTCAACAAGTCATAGCTCCACAGATGATGGATAACTCTTTATCGGTTGTATCATATACAACTCCTAACTCTTGGTGCCATGTCCTAATTTCACTTCAACCTTGAGTTTGCTCAACAAATAAAAATGAAAATTATTCACTCGTACCTACCATATCATTACGGCCTAAGTACAGTATATGTACCTTGAGTTTGCTCAACAAATACAAATGGTTATCTTACCTCATCTATTTAATATATTAATAATACTACACATAACATCCTTAGCTTGAGTTTACTCAATAACTAAGGAGTATGCAAGTAATTTATTAACATATATGCTAGAGGACAATATTAAATTGAGTGATGTTGACTTACATAAAATAATATAATTCTTATGAACTACCCTCGTGATTCAAGTGTCAAACACATCTATAATCACAATATACGTCTGATTACATATATATTTATTTTTTAAGTCTATTATGGGTTTCTTTTAGGTTCCACCTTTAGTTTATATTAATTAAATCATATTTAATTAATTTTATTGATTAACACTTTAATTAATTTGACATTGATATAACATTTATATCCATGAATAATTATACTTTACAACTATTACAGTATAACACATGTATCATATACATATGTAATTTAATTGATTAACTTATTTAATTAAACTATTTTAATTAAATTATATTAATTTTAAACTTCAATTCATACACATACATTTATACTTACGTTATTTTAAACAATTTAAAACAACATAACATATATCTCGATATATAACAAATGCACGTGTTCATTAATTAATTAACTCGTTTTATTAATTTAATTCTATTAATCTTTTTAATAAATTTGAAATTTGAAATTAATGTGTATAGGTTTTCAAACATTTTGAAAAATTATGTTATATTATCACTTTTATAATAAACATATTTCATTTTAAATTTCATAATTAAATTTAAAATCCTTAACTATAATTTTCAAAACGACTTTGAAAATTAGTCCAAAGACCAATTCAAGTTGGGCCTTTTCTATTAGGTGCAACCTTTGGGCTCACTTCATCTTCCAGGCTGGTAACTAGGTAGGACAGGGTACTTGATTTCCCAATTCCAATCCTAGACATTACCTTTCTACACACCGTACTAAGTGGCAAGCTTAATTAGTTAGCCCTAATATGAATAATTTAGACCGCATAGGCTATTAGGCGCTGATACCATTGTTGTTCCTGCCCATACTCCTTTGGGGTGGCGCAACTAGATACCTCACTAGCGAGTTTTACATCTTACCACTCGACTAGCACAACCATCATAGGATATGTAGGGGTAAGAGGCAATGCTTCATCACAGATCACAACGTAAGAACCCTCTATCATGCTAGTCGTAGGGTTCAAAACAGGGACATCCAATGTGCCAAGTAAATGCTTCAACCAACCTTGCTCTGATACCATTGTTGGAACCAGGCCAGCCCGCAGCGGAAGAAATGGGTAAATTTCAAATTTTGTTACCATTTTGGATCTTTAATGAGCCTATGAAGTCTAAACGTACATTAGATCCAATCTAATAAAACATTAAATAAAGTCTTATTTTATTTGAAGTTGGTTAAAATGAAGTTTAAAATTAATTTAGTTTACATGTATAGTGCATCAAATACACTCAACAATTGTTTATAAGAGTTAATCTAGGGAAGGAAACTTTTCATTTCTTTCCCTAAATACAGGTAATTAATTGAGAATATAATAAACATTATATAAAGAGAGAAACCTTCTGCTTTCTCTCTCTCTAATTAAATTGATTGGGTCATTAAATGATAATAATTGACGGCATAAAATGTAACTATTGTCCAAATGTACATTACTGTTAATTATGTAAGTGCAACAAATCAAATAGTGTATAGAGATGATATTTCCTACATATGTGCCTTTATTGTCCATAGTATTATTTAAAATACATATACATACAAATATTTACATTTACATACAATATACATATAAATGAGATAAAATTAAGTGTAGCTTTTATAATTCCAAAAGGTCAACAATTTTGAACCTAGTTTCAAAACTGAAAGTTTATAAGATTAAAAATTATGATTTTACATAAAAGTCCATCATATAAATTCAATTCAAATTTTAAATAAATGTATGTATGTATATATACACACGCACATAAATTTGTGTGTATACATATACACATACAATTCACTGTAAAATTTGTGTGTATACATATACATATACAATTCACTGTAAATAATGTTTTAAACTAAATACATCTTTATGTTAAAATTTATAAGTTAGTATATGTTCCAATATAAAGCAACAACTAAAGTTTAATTTTAATTTTAAAAGGAAATCCAAGGGTTTATGATATTTTGCAATGAAGTTTAGCTATGTTTATAAAGAAAACTTTTTTTTATAACTTTAAACAGAAGTATGCAAAAACCAAAAGATTGAATTTGAAATATTGAACACAAAACATACATGCAAACACAAATAAATTGCATATGTTTTCTATTTGAATCAATAATAGAAATATTTCATTAATTAAGACTTACATTTTAATCAAAAAGTGTTTTTTTTAAATAACAAACTTGAAACAACAACAAAATAGATAGGACAAATCAGACACATATGTATATGTTGCAAAGGTTTCTGGCCTAAACAATTAAGCAATATGAAAAATAATTAAATATGGGACCATATAATGTAGATCTAATAATAACAACATGAATTGGCAAACAATCAAAATATATCTTAAAACAGATTCAAATTAAAATAACATAATGAACATATATAATTAATTAAGATGGACCAAAAGGGATCTAATCTATTTGATCAAATAAATGAATACACAGATGAGATGAAATAGGATATGGATCTAAATTACATAAACAAGTTGAATGATGAATATGTAAAATTATATTAATCACCTTGAGATGTTGCCAAGAGAATGCACCTTGAATGATGAATCAAAGGCTTATAGATTCCATGAATCAATCTCCGAATTTTGCAAGAATTAAGAGATTAGATACACCTTTTGTTATTAACTTTATCTGATATTTTATTTTGGAAATTTAGAGGTTAGGAAGCCACAAAAATTCGAAATTCTCTAGTATAAGAGCAAGAGGGATGATTAACATAGGAAATAAATCAATCGTATAAGAAAATAAAGGAAGATGTGTTTTAAAGGAATGATAGAAAACTTTCCTATTCCTTCCTTAAAACTTTCCCCTATTAATTCCTTTTTAAATACAAATCAAATCCTCTCACTCTTATACATGCATGGCATATGGTGCCATATGGGCCCTCAAAAATTTCCAAAATCTCATTAGCATCAATCCCAGTTAAAGCCAATTCAAACGTGCGCATGTCTATAACTTTTATATACGCACACCATTAAATGCTAATGTTATTCAAATAAATTAAAATAAAATTTTAATAATTAATATTTTACAAATAATAATTAATTTAATTTATTTAAAGCCCCCACCCCTTTAGTATTTATCATGTTTAAATCAAATTTAAACACTCTAAATGTGACGACTCGGGTTTTGCCCGCTCGAAAATCAAGATCCGTACTTCACATTGTACTAGAATGCCGCAGATTCGACCGTTCAAATCCGATTCGCCGGAGCTATAACACAATTAAGTAAATAACACAGCGGAAGAAAAGAATAATACATTGATATACAATATCTGATACAACAGAGTGATACAAAGAATATCAATATACATCAGAGATATGATACAAGAAATAGCAGCGGAAAAGAAAAGATAACAACAACAGCGGAACAATATCAATAGAAGTGATAACTCCAAAATGATCTTCAGACAAGAATGAATCCACAACTCCAAGATAAGCAACTCCGATGAATGAACTAGCTCCAGATAATTTACTAAACCTGAATATCTGAAAAGAAACCCAACTCTAGACTGCTCGTGTGGAAAATTATGAGCACCCAGAGTTTAGGAAGGGAACAATAAACTCCGGATCAGTCATGGGACTGGTGTGAGCAACGAAAACAGTTTATCTTTAACAAACAACAAAGGAATTTTAAACATTGAAATCCGCAATGCTTTTGGAAAATGAAACTACCATAAGACCTCCCGCCACACACACAATGCAAACGCAGAATTGGAGGAGATTTCTTCTTATGATAGTCAAACATGCTTACTACGCAAAATCATTTTGATATTATTATTAGTGCATAGTGCAGAAAACATTTCGAAAGTATAATATCAATCTTAGCCAGCATAGACATTTCGAACTATGCCTACTATAGCTACCATTTAAACAGTGGGGCGCCACCATAAGTAAATGGCAGGTTATACAACTAATACCGTACAAGTTCCGTATTGGAGAAATGGATTTCCAACAAATGGTCAGGCTAAGGAACTTCCTTCCGCCGCATGGGATCGCCTCTGGCGGGACGTCCCGAGAGACAAACTGCTCTCTGCCAAACAAGGCCGGGTTACCCCTGTAACAGGTAACTCACGAATATGCCACCTCCCGGTCCTTTGGGACCTTTATCCGAGCTCGGTATCCAACATCACACATCATAAAGAAAGTGTATCCACATGAGTAAGTATCTTGGCTCCATACCATGACACCACCCCTTTCCAGAAGGAAATGACATACCCTAAAGGGCGCGACCCTCATAACCTTGCCGCAACGATCCTGTTTCGACCATTTCCGGGTAGTGAGGTCCTGACGAAGTCTCGTCCACAAAGCTACGCTTTTTCAAAAAGCCATGCTTTGGGTCAACAGATGATCAACCTATGATCACAAAGATATAAAATCAAATAAATGATCAAACACTGATCATCACACAGCAACACTCAGCATACCACATTACCAAATTGGGATATATCGCTGATAAATTTCAACTACATAACCTCTGAGCTCGTACGTCTCAGAGAAGGGTGTTAAGCTAAGAGAATAAATTCTCCGCCACCAACAGAAATGTATTTGAAAGAAATCGGCTTTATATCTCAAAGTGTAATGTCAGACATACAATCCATACAAGTCTGTTCCGGGATCGAACAGAACCGAAGGCACTTCTCACGAAGCCCTTGCAAATCCGGATAATTTCCAATCACGTCCGGACTTCCCGTCACTAAGGATGATAAAACCTCTATATCGGGGATCAGCCGATGCAGAGTAACTCGACGGTAATCCTTCCGTTTTCAAAAAAATATCCGGTCTTCAACACCGGTCTTCAAATGCTATCCATATCGACGTATCACATATTCGGAATGGGTTATACGACCCAAAGGTCCTCTCCCGGCTAAACCGAATAGTGAGCGTAATATTTAAAAACATATGGATATTGGGACTTCAATTAAGTCACAACTTAAACCCAGAACTTTATTTTCAAATGGTTTAACAAATTACCATTTTCAAATCGTTAAACAAAAAGATTCAATCTTTACGGTTTAAACAGTTTCCACACTTTAATCTTTTAAACAAAAGATCCATTCACAGATTTTCCAAATTAATTTCCATTTCAATTTGATTAACTCGTTAAACCTTTAAATCAAGATTTAACTTATAGCTTTCAAAACAATCCAATTTCGAATGGTTTAAACCAATCATTATTTTAAATCTGTAAAAAATAACAGATTCAAATCATAGCTTTTCAAAACAATTCATTCATAACTTGGAAAAATAATTTTTCAATTCAATCTTGAAATTCCTTTAATTAAACTGGAATTTCATTTCTTATCTGAAAGCTTTTATTCTTTTAAAACAACAGTTTCATTTCAGAAAATCTGATTCATTCATACGAGTGGAAATCCTTGGGTTAAATCCAAATTCTCAAAATTACATTTTTTTAAATGGTTTAACTTTATATAAACACATTTATATCATTTTTAATCCCTAGTTTCAAATCATAGGATTCAATTCCCAACTTGAATTCAAATTTAAATCAAATTATTTAAATTTCCAAAACTCGATTAAGTTATTCAAAATAACTTTTATCTTTGAAATTCTATTTCAAAAGCTTTTCATATAAAACCCCAAATTTCTAATTTCAAAATCAATTGAAATTAAAATCCCAATTTCAAAAATATCAAATTTAAATTATCTGTGACTTAACCGATTTCCACGTGAAATCCATATTTGTGTGTGTAAAAGTGTGGTCCAGGGGTTTCACACAATAGTGCAACACAATGAATCATCACATATCAGAATACAGAAATATAATTCGATAAGCGGTATAAGAACAACGCTTATCATTCATTCACAGATCATAGATATATAAAGGTCACAGATAAGTAAACTACAGATCACAACATGAATCAGGATATATCACAAAGCATCACATATCAGGGATATCAAACAATCAAGTCATCCAATAAAATCCAAATATCCATAAGTAAGGTCAATTAATTATCTGATTTATTCAAATTAGATTAATACTTATGAATTTCTAATCTTGGTTAATCAACATCGATAAATTACAAATTATTTTGATTAATTATTCTTTAATCATTTATTAATTAACTATTAATAACAAATTGATTAACCTTTAATTATAATTCATCAACCTTAAATTATTTCACAGTTTAATATCTTAAACCAATATAGAAATTAACCTTTAAAGTACTTCATTTATTTAACTAAAATTAATTTCATTTCTTCATAATTAATCTCATAAAACAATTCATTTATTAATTATTAATTACTTAGTTAATCGATTATAAATCCTTAATTCTTCATGAAATTACTAAATCAATTAACCATTAATTCATAATTAAATTATTTAAGTAGTTAACTATTAATCATTCATTTATTAACTTAAGTAGTTAATTATAATTTATAAATTACCTTATCATTAATAAATCTCTACTTACAATTATAAAGTAATTATTCTTAATTACTTTCTAAATTAATCTAATTTTAAATTCTCCAACTTAGTTAACATTTCAAAGCCCTCTTTACATTTGAAATTCAATTATATTACTAACTATAATTCGAATGTTAATTAACTTAATTAATTTCTTAGATAATAAAACTCCTTCAACTTAAGGTAACATTTTCTTAAAAATATATTACTTACCATTTACATTTAAAAATCCTTTTATCTTTAAAATCTACTTAAACAAATTTTAGATCAAATAAATTCTAAAACTCTTTAACAATGTTCAGAAACCATTGATATTAATAAAGTAGTGTTTAAAGAAAGTTTTAATAAAATTTGTTTAAATTCCAAAAACCTTATTTTTAAAACTTTTACGAAAACTGGGTTTTCTCCCCACTTCGGGTCCTACCCGAAGGATACTCGGGTATATTCCCGAGTTTCCTACCTCTTCTTCCCCTGTTATCAAAACTTATATAAATTTTCACAGTTTTTTTTTTTTAACTGTAGCCTCTCACCTTCCAATCACTCAAGTTCGTACCCGAGTTATTTCCCAAAACCCCCGAGTCTCCTTCGAGTCGACTCCACGAATTCGAGCAATCTCACGCGAACGCTTCTCCTTCCTCAAAGTCAACATTCCCAGATGCACGAACCCAATACGTGCACGTGCACACTGACGCGGCGGCGCTCCGACCACCATCGCGATCCCCTGCAAATCGACCACGACACTCACAAGCCTCGCGACCACCCAGACCACTCAATCTCGTCCACGATCAAAAATCGAGCTTCTCGACCGATACGTTTAAAAACCAACGCCTGGACATCGCCTCGATCTCCCAACACCAACCACCGGAAGACTTCAGACTTCGACCTCACCCTCTCCGACCATCTACGAAGCCATGCCCAAAGCCTCGCGACACTCGATCACGTATAGGCATCGAATTCGACATTTTCAGACAGGACCAAACTTACAGCCCCAAACCCTAAATCAAACTCGTTCACTTAATTTGTGAAATAGAAAAATTCTTAAGCATTTTTCCTGTTATCTACAAATGTCAAGCAAGCTTCAACCAGAGTTTCAACATCTAAAATTAGTTCGAACGTTAGAAATTGGGAAAAATACAAGTTTCATTCAAATTCACATTACTCTTGAAATACAACACTAAAAATCTTCATTTTAATTTTAAAAATCATAATTTTCAGTAAGCATTCCATTTATAAACTTGAATTAGCTTTTATTAACAATTAAATTTATCACTTTATTTCTTGATTTCCTGTAACCATGCCTTCCAGTAAAGATATTCCAGCAATCATGTTTAACCAACTTGCAAAACCTTATTTTAGTTTTTTTAAAATCTCATTTGATTGCAACTGAAAGTTTACAATGATTTGATGAGCATAAATTTAAGTTTGGAAAGAAATATGAACCTGTAACACAACATAGAGGTACAGAGCATCACAGTGATATATTTAAACAATAACGTATGCAAACTATATTTCCAATAGATCTAAAACCATTTTTAATCACTTAAAGTTTTAAAATTAAAGTTACTCACCGTGCTTTGAAGAAGAACAGAGCTCATCATTTATGTTGAAAACAGCTTGAACATTTAAAACTGGAAAATGGTTTGCTTTGATCTTCCTTTAAATCTTCTTGTTTGATTGTTGTTTGCAGTTGCATCTTTTGTTAAAGTATGAAATGGTGTTTACTCAGTTTTTATTTTATTTTTCATAGCTTGGAATGGACGAGAATGGGATGAAAATAATGATATATAGAAATGAGTTTTACTGGGTGATGTATTTGTTTGTACAAGTGATAAAATATTGGTTTGTACAATGGTCAGTGATATTTTCTCAAGTGGTGGCTGAAATGAACTTGCATAGTGTACTAGAGATAATAGCATTAATTACAACATACTCATCCTTTGTACAAATATGTATCGGTTGTACCAAGATGAAGAAAATTTTGAGTGTCTTCTCTTGCAAGCTTTCTATACTTATATTGGTTTACACTTGCATATATATTTGCTTTTGCAAGTTTATTTCTATCTTTTATATGTTTTGTTCATAACCTTTTTTTTCTTTGTTTACTTCCAAGTTTAAATGTTTACTTTTCAACTTGTACATGAATATGATTTATTTGTTTTGCTTTATATTGTTATATCTTATATTCTATTTTCCTTTCTTTCGTCTTATTATTTTTGCATCTATTTTATTTGTATCATATCGTATTGATTTATCAAGATATATGTATTTACTTTATATTGAATAAAACTATATAATTTATTCATTTTTATACCGTTTATTTACAATTTAGATTCAAATTAAATATATATACTTATATATTATTTCAATTTTACTCATATATGCTCAATACACATATATTCACATATACACAATAATTTAAATTTTTAAACAATTTATACAAATATACTTGGATATCGGGGAAACTCGCATCACCTTATTGATTATTTTCACAAATTTAATCCAAAAATAAATTAATTATCAATTTAAATATAATTAAAATTCGGGGTCGTTACACTAAAGATACCATATATCAATATGCGCGTTTATAACTCATATATATATATACGCACTTTACTAAATGCTAAGGGCATTCAAACAAATTAAATAAAAATTTAGTAATTAATATTTCATAAATATTAATTAATGTAATTAATTTACAACAATTATAAATTAATCAAATCATGTAGCTCATTTAGAGTATTCATCATTTCGGTTGTGCGACTCAAAGGTGTAAATTCAGTCAACAATAAATATCGAACTATTCAAATGTTAACGTTCTCATATCACTTAGCAGGTGGTAAGCCATTTTGGCTGAATTTATTGCTTACACATCTTTTAGTAAAATCTAATTTTACTTATTATAAGTAGTACCTGATAGTGACAATTATTTACACAAATTCTCTTTGTCAAAACTATATCACTTTGGATTTATGAAATTTGGTAATGGTCAAAATTCCAATATCATCCACATTCAACTTTACAGTCCAAACCCAAAATCCTGGGTTCAATAGTAACAATTATTATTAACCGAACTACTTTGGGTAGAGACTTTGACTTTGAGTTGACTTCAGTTGACCATGATACTAACCTCATATAACCGAGGAGACGAATCCTCTCTTGAATAGTGTTTCACTTCCAAAGCTTTCGCTCGACCCAACTATAGTCATTCAATCGACATCGTGCCATGATTTTACTATAATCAAAGCAGAGCTTCTACATTGAAGGTCAACAGTATCCTCAAGTCGAGACAACTGTGTAAATTAGTCATATCGATATTTTCTATTTGACCTTAGTTATATTAACCAACAGAAAACTATCAAGTGAGTCGTTCCATAGTTATCCAATAACTATCAATACGAAACCCCTAGGTGCCCCCAGCAGTCATGAGTAATACACTGCCCAACATTTGAAAGCGTTACGTACTCTAGCCTCAATAAATACATCCATATCTAGTCTCGATGCATCTTGACTAGGAACATTTAAAATGGTATATTTAATTGTATTGTGATAAATTACTCGCGGTTACAACACTTTGTAACTACTATCCCAAAAACATACGATTTATGGATTTTATGTTAAATATATTTTAATTAAACATTAAATTATTTATAACACATTATAACAAATATATAACAGAAAGAAGAAACACCTTTATTTCGAACGAGAATTGATTTCAAAGTTATTTATTTACAATAAACTATAGAACTGCCCCTAGGGCATACCCCTAACTCTATCATACCCACAACTGTTGGTAGCCCCTTGCGGAGTGCATACTTCTATTGTATAACATCCTTAACCTCGCATTCCAACCCATCCTAATGACTGTGTCATTTATTACCTCTTCCCAATTAATGCCCATTTTAATGAAATTCCTATAACTTTTCTAATTCTCAATTTATTGCCTTATTCATATTTAGAGCTTATTATTTATTTTCTTATATTTAATCGCAGATATTTAATCGACAGTAGAATTATTATTTCTTTTCATCACACTTTTAGTTTTACATTTAGGGATTTCTACATTTTAATGCATTGGAAATGTATCTTCCCAAAGAGAAAATGGTATCATTGTAATTACTCATAAATTATCAAAAAAGGGATTGTGACGTGTTTAGGATTACAAAGAATTAATCTTTCCATTTTTATTGAAATAGATAGTGCAAAATATGGTAAACATCCTTATTTTACTCATCTCTTTCCTTTGGCACATTCCTTGTTATTTCAAATGATGCACTTTTTATATATAATTGTAAAGTTTGAAAATTTATAGAAATTCACATAGAAAGATTATTCATTCCAATAAACTAAAATATAAAATTAAATCTTAGTCAAATTATAACACCTTTAATTCAAGTCTAACGACTTATAACATTAAATTAATAAAATCAAGAATTTATACACAATCTTATTTAATAACTTATTCCATAACTTTTAAGGTTACTTTCATCCTTACATTCCAGATTTAGGTGTATACAACATTTAAAATTAACAATCTACTGAATATGTCGGCAATAACCTCAAGTTTATATACATATAAGCCTACAATTCCATGATTTGAATTTAAGCATAAAAGAAACAGATTTACAAATGATATCAATCTAATTATGTAAAATATATACTTGCCACTTACCTCTTAACTTCTAAATCTCCATATCTAAATTTGTTCTCCTTATTTGACTCCCATTGTTTAGAAAAAATATGTATCTAAAGCACATATATATTTATTAGAATTATAGATTTGAGAAGATATTTGAATTAAGTGCAGTGTTAATTTTAGATTTAGAATTTTCCTCTACTTTACAGAATCGATTCACCCCTATTCTTCTTCTCTTTTATTTTCCGCAATTCTCCACTTATACATGTGTGTGTATGTGCGCGCGCGCACGCATGTGTCTATATATATACATAATATTTTACAATTTCTACAATTCCTAGAATTAATGAAGAAGAGAAAATGGCAGAGATTCACCCTTTTATTAATAAAATATGAGAAAAGAGGTGAGAGGCTAGGCCTATATTTATAGGCTTTCGAATCAATGATGTCCGTTAGATTAAATTATACTAAATGCGGGTCGTTATATCAAGGTACATTTAAGGTTCATGCAAGATCCAAAGATTGATTCATTGAATCTATGAATCCTTTTATCATTCAAGGTGCTTATTTTGGTTACATCTCAAGGTAACTTTCTATTTTATTTAAATACAAATTCATCATGTTAATTTGGTTTGAACAATCCACCTCTTGTATCTATTTTATATGTATGAATTTTTAATATAATTTAGATCTCTACTTGACTCCCTCGAATTGTATGCTCATCTTGTTAATATGTTTTCTACACCTCCTTATCCTTCTCTTATATTGTTTATATGTTATCTGTGTTAACAAATTTAGATTCATCGCTATTTTGTTTATTTTTTCATATTGTGTGTTTAGTTTATGTTTGAATCCCATTATCATGAATTTATATGTGCCTAAGTCGTCCAATTTCTTTTTGTTTCAAAACTATTGTTGGAACAATTTTTCTTGAAAATGGTTTTGTTAATTGATTTAAGTTTCATGTTATAACGTTGGGTATTGAATACATATACCACTAGTTGGTTTAAAACAATTTTGATTATTGTTTACATGAGAATAATAGTTAAGTCAATTTAAAATTTATAAGTGGACTTTTTAGAAGAAGAAAACCTTAAAACTTTTGATTTCTTTCTTAAGTTAATAATTTAATCTAAGTTAGATTGATTTTATTGTTGAAGGTATGCCTTTTAAATTACAAACTAATTGCATGCATTTGTTACATGTTGTTTGATTTTAGACAATTGATTTAATTATTGTGTGTGTGTCTGTATGTATATACATATGTATGTGTGTGTGTATGTATGTATATGTTGAATTCAAGGTTTATAAAATGGACTTTTGTATAATATTGTAATTTTGGTTTAAACTCTCTTAATTAAAACTAATTTTGAATTGTTTTCTTTAACTTTAAAACATGTCGGATGATCAAATTCTATCTTAATGTAAACAAGTATACATACATGTATGTGTGTGTTGTTAGAATTGGGCCAGCACGCAATGGGATAAATGGGTAAATTTCAAAAAAAATTCCATTATTGGATCTTTAATAAGCCTATGTAGTCTAATTTATTTAGAACTTCTCTAAATTTTCTATTAAAAAAATCAAAATTTTATTTGAAATAAATAAAGTTTTATTTTATATAATTTGTATTATATTAAATATATGTGTATCATATACATGTGTGTGTGCATGCACGTGCAACATGGTAATGTGTACATGGTTTGACATACTAGTATGTAGATGTTGGGATTTACATTGCAACGGACATGTTAGCCCCTCATGTGTATAAATGGATTATCTAAATGTATGTATATATGTGTAATAAATTATTCATATATATATATATATATGCGGAAATATAATTATATAATTGTTATAAAATATTCGTTGTAAATTATTTGAATAAAACATTAATTAAAATACACATACAAATATATATATATATATATATGAATAAATATAATTAAATTATAAAATTATATTTAACATTAATTTGTAAAATTATTTATAATATTTATAACATAAAATTCGAACTAAAATTTATATACATTTAATATGTGTGTGTGTATTAAATTAAATTAAATACATATCACATATGAACATATAACTATTTATAATTATATATCTAAATAAATAAAATTTATAATTAAAAATATATTCTGCTGCTGCTTGTGGTTTGATAAAAAAAATTTCTAAATTTAATTTTTGAGTTCTAAATAATTTACTAGTTTAAAACTTATAATTATTTCATAAACCGTACGGAAATAATAAAAAATTATTTATAAACTATTTTGAATACATAATGTATATTTTATATTTAAAAAAAATCATAATTTTATATTATTTAAAGAAATATTTTTATACATCAATTTTATTTATATAATCAATTTTGAATTAAATTATAGTATTTATAGGTATATATTAAATATTTGAATTTTTTTATTATTATCGAAACCCATGGTAACAAAATTAAATTTTATTAAATTTTAAAGTATATATATACTATATAGTGTTAAACTTTTTAAATTAGATTTGATATTTAAATGCATATAATATATTATTATTTAAAATTTCAAAAATAATTTTTTTTTATTTCAGGTTGAAAGCACGTATAAATAAATACTCGTTAAAAATTATTTTTATTTTAATATATATACACTTATATATATATATAACCATCACCATGTGACAGTCCATCGACATATATACACTTATATATATATATATATTGTGTGTGTGTGTCTACACACACAACCATCAACATGTGACAATCCATCGATATATTAATTCGTGATATTTTGAACAAAGCAACATATAGAGTAATAGTCATATAATCATTATAATATAATAGTAGTAAACTAGAAGAATACCTTTCACCAAAGCCCAAAGCTCGTACGTTGAAACGAAGAAGTGAACTCCTTGAATCAAATTTTAATCCTGAAGTTGCTAGCTCCAGAATTGCCTTGTCACCGACGATCGAATCGAAGTAATTTTGATATGATTTGGTACATGGATTTTGGGGTTGTTAGAAGCTATAGTAGGCCTCCATTTTTTCTATTATAGAAGTGTAAAAGGTCATTTTCTTAAGTAAGGGAGAAGTGGCTCATATAAAGGAAAGATAAGAGAGCAAAAAGTGGATCTTGATCATCATTTTTCTCTTACCCATTATCTCCTTTATTTATCATTCCAAAACCACTCACCATATCAATATATGATCGGTCTCACTATGTCCATCTATAGTTGGCTATCAAAGCCTCCTTCTAGGCCCCAAAAAAATATTCTAATCTCAAACAATAT